>OX463861.1:26081296-27404662 GCA_949825065.1 Odontocerum albicorne
TTTCCTCTTACAATGTTTTGCGATTTTAATCAGAATTAATGTATTTGAAATTAGTAATTTTTAAAAAAATACGATAAATGTGTGTCCATCACTTTCCGGTAGTTTACTCTTAAATTTACTGCTTTATGTCGGATACCGTCCATCTTTCTCAGATGGGACTGCTGTCAGTTGATGTGGCTGCAGTGAAAGTGTCTATGATATCTCGGTATCTAACAATATGACATGTTCCCTCGAATCTATTTTTTCTTATTATCAATTCAATTCAATTCACCCTCCTTTTAAAGCTCCACAAGAGAGCATAGGGAGGCCACCAGTCTTCTCCATTCAGAGCGGTTTTGGGCGGTGTTGATAATCTCCCTCCACGACATTCCTAACGCTCTGACTTCCTTGTCATAGGAACGGTACACCGTGAGAGAGGGTCTTCCAGGCCGTCGGGACCCCAATGGACAGAAAAACAGCACTCTCCTCGGCCAACTATCATCGGGCATTCTCAGAACATGTCCCAGCCAAGACCATCGCCTCTTCCGAATTACAGAGACGACAGACGCCTGCCGGGTGCGCTGGCATACAGCGTCATTTGTTACGTGGTTTCTTATTATATTGTACAATACAGTAAAAAGTGGAAGAAAACTGATCCTGTTTATTAAGGTAGCCTCAACACGTTGACGAAGTGAAACTAAATAAAATCCACGTCATCATCGTGATTGCTCCCCCAAAAATGAAGAGAAATATTGGAAGCAGTACTGAGAAATTCAACAAATTAAATAATGCTAAATATAATTTGCATAATAATCAGTCCCTGGATTAAAATCCTAACACAGCTTCAATCGAGTCACTGAGCTTTCTTGAGCAGCCAGCTACTGTTGCTAGAATGAAATTAATGAAAAGGAACATTGAGCTCTGAACTGCCTTGGAAAACTTGAAAATCTTTTAGGTTCTAAACAGAATTTGGAAGAACTAAGGACAACATTTTGAAATGGTATATATTAATTGATAGATCGTCTCTGTATCTGTAGTGAAGAACAGTCTATGCGGCACTCGCTGCAGTGCCTGGGAGTCCAGTGTCTAGTCCTGAAAAGGGCCTAATTCGTGAAATTCCTTGAGCTTCTATGTTGTGGTAGAATTCGGAGTGGAAATGGTATAGTGGCTTTGAAACGAAACATTGAAATTCATGTTTGTAGAACAATCACCTGCTGGATATTTATTTACGGGTTCCACACAGGAATTGAGAGAACCAAGGAAAACCTGTCAAAACGGGGAATTTTACGTGATACATCGACTCTTTTCATCTGTGATGAGGAATAGTCCATGCAACACTTGCTGCAGAGCCTGAGAAGCCCGTTGCCTTACACCAAAGAAAACATGATTGTAGAAATGGCAGAATTCTAGGCGGATGTAGTATAGTGCCGTTAATACAAAAAAAAAGAACTTAATGGTTTATGATCACTGCCTCCAAGAGACATGGATAACACCATTTTTGACTCGACAAGCCTCATATGTATGCCACATATAAATTTATATATTTATGTCTCCCCTTCATAAAACACTGGGACGTGAAACGAAAAAACATAAATCACACATTTTCCGGGAAATTCGGACGAATACGGAGAAAAAAAAAAAAAAAAACAAAATCGGTAGTCGGAATTGTACGCCCTTAATTCTTAATATGTTCAAATATAAATAAACTCAAATATATTGCTTTTTGATATAGCAGAAATGATCGGACGAAATATTGTTTTTAAACAATATTTTTTCCATGATAAAATGTTATACATACTTGTGCATACCATCACGTCATTTCCCATAGGCAGACAGGACAGAGTGCCAGACTTTCCTATTTTAACACACATACTTAAATTACAACCTATTCAACATCCGCACAACTATTAGGATTTATCTGACTTTCTAAGTTTCCTTTTTTCTGAATACCTTTCACTTGATCCAACCATACTTTCTATCGACATTCTCTATGATGCCTTCCACTTACATTTATATTATTGATCTATTTTGTTAATCGTTCTCCATTTATTCGTTCCACATGGCCAAACCATCTAAGAGTGGTCTTCTTCATCTTACTCAACACATTGCCTTAAGTTCACACTCTTCTCCAATCCCTTCATTCCATATTCTATCCCACATTTGACTCTTACGTATTTTTCTCAGACACACATGTCTACACATGTCTTTGATGTCTTTCTCAGATACACATGTTTACACCACACATGTATTTGATGTATTTCTCAAACACACATGTTTACACCACACATGTCTTTGATGGTTTTATCAGACACACATGTCTACACCACACATGTCTTTGATGTCTTTCTCAGACACTCACGTCTACACCACACATGTCTTTGATGGTTTTCTCAGACTCACATGTCTTTGATGTCTTTCTCAGACACACATGTCTACAGCATTTATTCGGCTATTTTCAGTCGTACACGTTTCAATCTCATACATCAAAGCTGGTACTGAAATATTTTTGTTGCTTTCACCTCATCATCAGGGGAGCACAAACAAGAGTCTTGTTTGTGCTCCCTTGATGATAAGGGGAAAGCATTGAAACCGGTAGGGTTATACCCTTACAAAAAGTAGAATAAACAGTGTTTGATAAAACAAATGACTATACTCGTATCATATGTATTTTTATAGTATTGAAACAAATTGTCGTCGTTTTTTTATAAAATCTCCTATTTAAGACAATTTTTAAAATGCAACTAAGTATTTACTAACATCAGTGACAGTTGAGGCTATTATTTACTTTGCGGTTGGGTTACCCAGAGTAGGCAACCGAGTTGGTGCCGATCCCAAACCCAAACAAATTGTTTCCTTGTGAGCTGGATTAGTTCAGTTCAATCCCTCCATCACCCACGCTGTTATGCGTGACAAAATAAGTCCCCTTCAGCATGATGTACACTAAAAAACCTGAATACTTCTTTATTTTTTTTATGAGCACGATGTTCATAGGAATGAAGGAAGAACTGCCCAAAAGGACTCCTCATCCAATGGCAACACAGCTGAGGGTGGAGAATTAGTAGCGATGACCAATTTAAAGTCAGGAGAAAAAAAATGACTTGCGGCTTACAAAGTGGCTTACAGCTTGAAGTTGAAACATCCTAGCAGTTGTCAGTACTTTCACAGAACACTTCAAATATTAGGTGTTAACATAAGTTGTGTCCGTTTTTTTCCAAATTTAAAAATGAGCACCAAAAGTAAAACAAAATTGTAAAGGTTATACGTCATTTGAAAGAAAATTTTCTGCTCTACAAGATATTGTGTTTGCTTTTACGTTACATATATTATTTTATTTGATTACAAGCCTTCAAAATGGAATGTCAAGTAGACGAAAGTGAGCATTTTCGACACCTCCTTCTGTTCGCGTTCAACCGAGGGAATGAAGCTGCCAAAGCAGCTCGTGATATTTGTGAAGTGTACGGTGAAGATGCTATGAATTAAATGACAGCTCGTTGATGGTTTTTCTTTCAATAATGACGTCGAATTGCGGACATGGTTGGACGAATTCCTCGAGTCAAGACCGGATGTTTTTTATCACACAGGCATTGAAAAACTTGTAGAACGTTGACAAGAAGCTGTAAATAATGAAAAAATACATTATTGACTAATTTGTTGTAAAATAATGAAGGAGAATACATTATTGACTTTGTTGTAATTTTTGTTGTTGTGTCCTCTTGTTCTCTTCATTTGGAAAAAAACGGACACAACTTATGTTAACACTCAATACTACAAAACAATTCTTCGACGCCACTAGATTGCAGTAGCAAATCTGTCCGAAGATGATTTGAATATAAGGCTGAATTGAGATCCGTTTGGAAATTATTGAATCGATTATCATGCAGTACCATAAAATGTGATCTTCTGATTGAGTCAGATAGCCACAATTTTTTTTTCACTTAAGTTTTTTCACTTCTGCTTCCCTCCTACACAGTAGTTTCTAAGTAATATTTTAAAGGAGCCGCTCCGCACAGATGGTGCAGAGTACATAGAGCAGGCTCTCAAGGAGCGGCCACCAAGACGTCCCGACCTGTTGGCCAAACTTTCAGGGGGCGGTTAAATAGATTTAAACAAACTTAAAACACTTTCAGGCAGCAGGGATGGATTCTGTGCCCAAAAAAATATTATGAATGTTGGGAGTAAGTATCAAAGAAGTAACACATAAAATCTTTTTCATGTCTGTTTTTTAGTTGTCGATCACTATGTTGGTCGATAATTATGTTGGTCAATCACTATGTTAGTCGATCACTATGTTGGTCGATCACTATGTTGGTCGATCACTATGTTGGTCGATAACTATGTTGGTCAATCACTATGTTAGTCGATCACTATGTTGGTCGATCTGTTTATTGGTCGATCACTATGTTGGTCGATTTCGACTATTAAAATAATACATATTTAAATTTTTTATTCATAATGCGCGTCAATGTAAATCACAAGATGTTACAAAGTATAAACATAAAAAAATTAAACATGATTCATACAACATTGAAATAAAAAAAAGCATACATAGACAATCACGTATCAGGCCAAGTCCCTGGGCTATCATCACCATCATTACTAGGCCTTCTTGTCGAACATCCCCTCGCCATTCCAACGTCAATTCAGTTGAATGACTAAGCTGTGATGTGGTTTTATTGTCTTCTCAATTAAGTGAATCGTTGTACACCAGTAAACTTACCGAATACACCACTGTAATAGGTCTGATGGTTCATAAAAGCGAGATAATCGAAGGACACCGGTATGTCAGTGGTATTTGAACCCGTAACCTCCGGGCTGGAAGACGTCTTACTAACTAGGCCACGGAGGTTGCCACTTTTGCGAATCGAATCTGTTATACTCGTACATTATATTGAATAATTTTCAGTACGGTCGAGATCAACCATAAATAAATTAAATGAGGTGCATGGCCGCGTGGTAACGAGCTGGAAGGTCGTCGGTTCGAACCCCGCGCTGTGTCCTCCCCTTGAAACGACACAGGCACTTTTTCCGCCTAGTGTTCGAGGGTATTAAGGATACTTATGACTTTGGTCATAACTATTCTTTAAAAAAATTGTATTATATGAAAAATAAACATAAAATTATTTATAAAAGTGTACGTTAATTTAAACCAAGAGTTCCCAAACTTTTTTCGGCCGCAGACCCTTCACCAAAAACTTTTAAAACCGTCGACCCCCTAGTTATTTACTTTACTTTACTTACTCAAATTAATAAGTTTGAACAGTACTCGATATTGAATATTTCACTAAATATCAAACTTTTCGTTTTAATCACTGTTAATTTATTTTATTTATTAATTATTACACATGACAAGAAATATACATAATTTGCGAAAAAAAACAACAGGTTATTTAATTTGGACATACAATTTTAATGGATCTGGGATTGTTGCCTTTCATTTGTCGTATCCCCAGTAAACTAGGTTTTTGCCTGTATCTCACTGAGGATATTTATAGTAGCATGAAAGAATAAATCGATACTTCTTTCCGATTTTTGATTACACAAAAACAAAACCCCGTTGCACGCTCTCATCAACCTGACAAACGGTGACACTCAATTACAACTGGAAACATCATGCGAAATTAAAGTCTTCACACATCATCACTCCAGAAATTAAGGATTAAAAAAGATAAAACGACTACGGATTGTGGCATTACTTCGTATAACGTTTAATATTGAAATCTGCGCTGAAAATTAAAGGGAAAAAATACGAGCAGAGTTTTTTTTTTTTTTTTGACATTTCTGAAATATAAATTCAAAATAAGTACAAATATTGACGAATGTTTTTAATTAGTTACCTATTGGAATCATAGATATTTTGAAGTAACAACCAAATAGTAGTAGTAAGGGGGTCTACTTTTTTCTGTCGTCGACCTAAAATTTTTTTAATTAAACTATTTATTTATTTATTTAACACTTGTATTGCAATACAATCTGTCGGGCTTATTGTCAAACGGCACTCTCTTCCAAACAACCAGACAAAAGTAAATGAAGCAAGTTACGTAGTCGCATAAATCATTCAAATGACTATCAATCCCCACGAAATCCATAAACATATACGTGAGCACATTCCTACGAACCGCACAAAGACGGACAATCACCCAAACACTATTTTTCATATAAAGTGAGATATCGTCAATCAAAAGGAAAGGAAGGGCTAGTGGAGAGGAAAGGAAAAGAAAAATCAGGAATGAAACACGTTATTTTACTGACTAGAAATTAAGAGTTTTTTCGAGTTGAACGAGTCTTATATTGATTTGTAACTGATTCCAGAGTCTCACTGCATGGACAGTAAAGGACGACGTAAAGAAAGAGGAGCGGTGAACTGGAAAGGTCAATAAACAATCTCTGTTTGAGCGTAGCGCTAATCCATGATTGGAAAGACGCTGAAAATTTTCGGTGAGATAAGAGGGTGCGGCGGGACAGTTAAGGATATTATACAATAGAGACAGTATGTGAATTCGGAGTCTATTTCTAACATTCAACCAGTTCAATGCCAATAAAACTATCGACCCGTAGAAAAATCAAATAGACCCCAGGGGGGTCTATAACGACCACTTTGGGAACTCTTGATTTAAACCATTCAAGTAATGAACAAATTTTAAATTAAAATTTTGAATTTATTCAAGTTTTCGGCTTCAGTTTAATTGAACTTAATATTAGAATATTTTATAATAAATAATTTTGTTATGCCACTGATTATAATAATCCCCGCGACATTTATTATTTTCTCTTACAGTTTTCAAGAAAAAATCATGTCGGGTTAAAAACAACAAATTAATGAGAAATAAAAAGAAATAACAAAAGCCGCCACTGGCAGCCACTTTTTAAGCAAACTCCGTACACAGCTTCCGTAAAACACCTCGTGTTTCTAATATTTGGAGAGCCACGCTCCATCACTGCCCTTGGGTGACGTTGCTAGCATACATAACTCTTCGGCCTTCACTTTACACTCAGCAGTGTTGCTTCTTAGAGAAACATCTCTGCAGTTTTGAATAATAATAATAATAAAAGGAAAGTTTATACAGCGCCGTTTATAGCGTGAAATCTCCCCAAGGGCGCTCTAACTCGTGATTCGAACCTGCTATATTATTGACAAATAATTTTAAAATATTACAAAAAAAAGTTGAGTACAAGGATAGGAAGGTGGTGGCTGCGACTATTAGATAAAGTATTTCCTCGCGACTGCATATGTTTATAAAAACATCCATTAACAATAAATTAATACTTGTCTATAATATAAGGACAATTTATACAGCGCCATTTTAAGAGCAGTCTCTCCTCAAAGTCGCAAAGGTCCACAAGCAAATTATGTGTGAATATAAAAAAAAAGTTTGAATTTGACCTAAAAATACGTACTCAGTGGCCTAGTTGGTAAAACATCTGAATTTTATCTCGGGAGCTGCGGGTTCGATTGCCGTTGGAACCCAGATTATTTTGAAAACAGATTCTTGTCTGGTTTCCACTTAAGGCATCTTAAACATTTTTCTGGTTGGTTGAAATATATTGTCTTGGTAATAAACCCGCCATGTCTTAATATATGATATACAACGAAAGTATAACACAATATATATAGTAATAATACATTTATTTTTAACATATTGAAGAATGGGCTCTAACCCAACTAACAGAGTTAAAATTTGATATTTACAGTGTGGCAAGGAGCATCAGTCGAGATGGGGTGAAACAAATTGCAAACTTTTGGGTTAATGGATAAGTTAGGAGGCGGCGCTTGGGTTTGCCACCCCTGGGATCTTAGGAGGCTGTGTTGTGTTCTTGTTATGTGTCTTAATTACTTCACGTCATTCTCTATATGAGATAATTACTGAAGATACATTCATTTTCATTGTTTATACTTACCAAGTAATTGGCTGAACTGAAGATATTTAACTTAATTAGTTAAATGTGACAAATAAACACAAAGTTAACTATTTTTGCTTTTGTTTTAAATTGGGCGTTAACACAAGTTTTGTCCGTTTTTTTTTCAAATGAAGAGAACAAGAGGACACAACAAAAAAAAGTACAACAAATTAGTCAATAATCTATTCTCCTTCATTATTTACAACTTCTTGCCAACGTTCTACAAGTTTATCAATGCCTGTGCGATAAAAATCACCCGGTTTTGACTTGAGGAATTCGTCCAGCCATGTCCGCAATTCGACGTCATTATTGAAGGAAACGCCGCGCAAATTATTCGAAAGCGACCGGAAAAAGTGGAAAGCAGACGACGCGAATATTCGCTGACGCAATGATTGTTTACGCATAACCAGTATCTGATCGAGTATTTATGAAACTTATATATATATATATATATATATATATATATATATATATATATATATATATATATATATATATATATATATATATATATATATATATATATATATATATATATATATATATATATAATATATATATATATATATATATATATATATATATATATATATATATATATATATATATATATATATATATATATATATATATATATATATATATATATATATATATATATATATATATATATATATATATATATATATATATATATATATATATATATATATATATATATATATATATATATATATATATATATATATATATATATATATATATATTATATATATATATATATATATATATATAATATATATATATATATATATATATATATATATATATATATATATATATATATATATATATATATATATATAAATATATATATATATATATATATATATATATATATATATATATATATATATATATATATATATATACATATATATATATATATATATATATATATATTATATATATATATATATATATATATATATATATATATATATATATATATATATATATATATATATATATATATATATATATATATATATATATATATATATATATATATATATATATATATATATATATATATATATATATATATATATATATATATATATATATATATATATATATATATATATATATATATATATATATATATATATATATATATATATATATATATATATATATATATATATATATATATATATATATAATATATATATATATATATATATATATATATATATATATATATATATATATATATATATATATATATATATATATATATATATATATGTATATATATATATATATATATATATATATATATATATATATATATAATATATATATATATATATATATATATATATATATATACAAAAAGAGCGCAACTGACAAAAAAAAATATTTATTATGTTTAAAATATTGGAAAAATATACCTTAATCCTTTATTTACAATTTCAAACCATTTTTTTAACAATTTTTTAGAACGTAATTTTGTTTAAGCGTTTCATGAACTGTAATTAATGTAATATGGATACTGGATATTTCGAGTAATATAATATGGGTACTGGATATTTCGAATAATATAATATGGGTACTGGATATTTCGAGTAATATAATATGGGTACTGGATATTTCGAGAAATATAATATGGGTACTGGATATTTCGAGTAATAGTTAGTTCTACAATATATCTCTCACACTGAAATATATTGGATATTGCTCCTTAAGGGGGATTCTACTCTAGAAATTTGAAAAAATAGTTTTTTTTTGTTCCATGTTCTTAAAGTTTAGACCTTTGAGAATATGTTCAAAAAAGGAAATTTTAAAATCCTCAATATTTACGAAATGAAAGCTATAAATGAGGCAGCAATTACGCCGCACCAGAATGACTCAGACAATAATCTCAAAACTTTACACGAGTTTTTCTCGAAACTACTTTTTTCGACCTGGTCGACATAAAATCTCATGTTCTATTTAACCGATTTCCTTCAAATTTGGTATGAAACTTTGATAAATGTGTTTATATCGTTTCTACCTTGGAAATTTCAAAACTATTTTTTTACTATTTTTTAAAAATTAGAAAAAAAAAGTAAAAAATATTTTTTTCAGACAGCCGCCATTTTAAGATTTTTTTTCTTTGGTACAAACTATAACAACATTATTTTTTATTAAGAAACTGTGTATGATTTTTGTTTCAAATTTACGAAAGGGCTCCTATCATGTCGACCAGCTCACCCCCCCCCCTTTTCACAATATAACAGCTTGATAACATCTTGAATTTTCTTTTTTTTTTTTCAAATATTTTCTACACATTCTCAAATCATCAATAAACAATGTGTAAAATAATGTAAGAAAAAAAATATATTTTTTTTTTATTAAGTCTGAAAAAACGACCGAAATTCACGCCTCTAGAGTAAAATAACCCTTTAAGCGTACGAAGAGATTGACAAACTTATGCTTAATCTTCTGAACAATTAATTACGCCATCGTGAATTAAGATTACTATTGTTGCTTTATTCACGAACTGAGCTCTTAAAAGCATCACCACTCGCACACGGAATGGCCTTGTTGAATGAGTTTTCTGATATCGATAACTTCCATATGTCGGTAGACAAATTAAGGACTAAACTTCGTAGATATAACTGCGTCACTTCACAACAAAGCACGAAAATTGTTCTTATAATTATAATGCTTTATTTAGACTTTTTTAATTGTTTTTTTTGGATTAAACGTGTATTAAATGTACAACAAAATAAAATAAATATGCAGAAATCGCGCACTTGTCTAAGGTATTTGAAATTTGATTCTGTAAAATTGTTGAAACTGAAAGGAAATAGTTGCCTCTTTGTAAGACGGTATTTAAGAACAATCCTGTCAAAAAAAAAAAGAAAGCTGGAATACAATGAATTGTAAAATAGGAACGAAATAAAAAAAAAACAGAAAAAATATATTTTATATAAAACCCAAGGAAGTTAAGAATATTTGTGACAAATGTAAAATACTCGAAGGTAAGTAGGAACGATCGTTTCCTCATCCGGTACCTCCCACACCCCACTTCCTGCGGTCCATTTTTCATGTTGGCAGCATTGTAATTAAGGTACCTCACCCCCATAGACAGCCCATTCTTAAACCTCATCCCCTTACCAGTGTTGGGACTAGGGAATGTTGTGAATTTTTCTTTTTTATCGCACGCTTAATAATACTGATCGCCATGGTATTCTGTTTTGTCTGGAACTTAGCGTACCACATGTCTCCGTCCTTCTCGACCCTAAGTCAACTTGAGCTATAAACTCATAAATTCTCTTTAAGCAGCGCTTAAAGAGAATTTATTAACTCCTTTATTTTCTCTTACTCGCCTTCTCTCAACTGTCCTCGTAATCACCAGCTTCTCCCAACTCTCGTTATTCTTTCTGACATCATGGCCAAAGTATGTTAGAATCCCTTTCCTGCGTGTTGTTGGAAGCCTTTCTGTAACACCAATTCTTGTATGATAGAGACATTGGTGTACCTTAATTAAAAATGATAAAGGCATTGATGCACCTTAATAAAAAATGATAAAGAAATTGGTGCACCTTAATCAAAAAATGATAGAGACATTGGTGCACCTTAATCAAAAAATGATAGAGACATTGGTGCATCTTAATTAAAAATGATAGAGACATTAGTGCACCTTAACTAAAAATTATAAAGACATTGGCGCACCTGAATTAAAAATGATAGAGACATTGATGCACCTTAATTTAAAATGATAGACATTGATGCATCTTGATTAAAAATGATCGAGAAATTAGTGCACCTTAATTAAAAATGATAGAGACATTGGTGCATCTTCATTAAAAATGATAGAGTCATTCGTGCATCTTAATTAAAAATTATAGAGACATTGGCGCACCTGAACTAAAAATGATAGAGACATTGGTACACCTTAATTAAAAATGATAGAGACATTGGTGCATCTTAATTAAAAATGATAGAGACATTAGTGCACCTTAATTAAAAATTATAAAGACATTGGCGCACCTGAATTAAAAATGATAGAGACATTGGTGCAACTTAATTAAAAATGCTATAAAACATGTCCTTCGTGAGTCGATTGGTAAAACGCTTGTCTTCGACCAGGGACTTTTGAGCTCGTTTATAAATGGCACCAGAAAACAAGGATAAAGTGTAAACACCAAAGAAAGTACAATTGGATCAAGTGAGCAGTTGTATGGATGTAGAAATGGTGAAGAATATATTTCAAGATAGGATTATTCTGGCACTTTGTCTTTTCTTCCAACCCTGACAGGAAAATGGCGCGATGATATATGTGTATGTATGCAGTACAACCTTGCGGAGTTATTGCCAAATGTGAGAGAAGAAAATGGCCACAACCAGTAAATAACCGGCTACTTCCGAAATCAAAGACAATATTCTTACCACAAAAGCTACAGAGATCATGAATATAATGACATTGAGATCTTTTTTTTGCCTATCCTAATGGGAACGTTGCGTAATGGTGATGATTAGTAACCATTCAGACGCAAAGTCCTTCCCATTTCCTAGTTCCGGACCCCCATTGTCTCCCGCCTCACCCTAGTTATGAGGGCTGCCTCCCCTACCCCCAAGACAGGAACACTAATGAAGACAAGACACCGGTACAGCGCAGATAATACGTCTTCCTCCAGCAGATTGGACTGTCCTTGCACAGTGACAGTTGAAGAGGAGGAGGGACGAGTTCTGCGGACAGCTTTAATTAACCGCCAGTACCTGCAGTTTCCCTATAGAAGACCTAACATGATAAAATATCCAATATATTATCCTGAAAGAAGAAGCAAATTTCTTAGTGTCTTTCTTGGTAGTAAGCTCTCGTTCGATAGACAAAGAGGTTATACAGTTTCCACAGGATTCTATTGTCTGAGAGTGTTAAAATTTGTATGTCAATGACTTCCAACAAGTGAAATAAAACTCATATTCATTCTATGGAGGATAGATCCCCATCCAGTGCGATCTACACCAGAAGATCGAAATCTTAATTTTTTTATGAGCGCCACATAGTGATGAATAAGGAATTCCTTATCCAGTGGCGACACACTTGAGGGGGGAACGAATATAAGTGATGACAGACTTAAAGCTTTAAAGAAGATGGAAAATAACTCGTAGTGCAGTAAATATACTACCTTGATCAAAAAGTTTTAGGACTTTATTCATAAAATCGAAAATACAAGTTTATTCATCAAAATTGATATGGTCCCCTTGAAAGTACTCCCCATCGACTACAATGCACTTACTCCAGCGCTTGATCCAATCCTTGAAACACCGCTGGTACTCGATTTTCGGTATGTCCATCAGAGCCATCTTCGATTTTTTCATGACATCCTCTCGGGTGCTGTAACGCGTTCCGCGAAGCAGTTTTTTAAGTCGGTTGAACAGGAAAAAGTCGCAGGGAGCCAGATCAGGTGAATTCAGAGGCTGTTGGATAGTAATCGTGTTGTTTTTGGTCAAAAACTCATGGGAATAATGTCTTTCGCGATTTAAACGCGGTACTTTTTTTGCATGAAATTGAGGTATTTCGGCATCAGTTTTGCAACGACACGTCTGAAGCCCAAATCACTAACCAAAATGTCTTGAGCAGATCCATAAGCGATGTTCAAGTCCTCTGCCAGCTTTCTAATGGTCAATTTTCGGTTTTCGGCCAACATTTCTTTGATTTTATGGATGTTTTCATTGGTTTTCGACTGCCACTGCGTTCGTCATCCTCGACCGGCTCACGACCACTTCTAAATCGTTCGTGCCACCGAAAAACACTTCTCCAACATTTCCAAGGTCTGCGGACCGTTAAATCCGTTTTTAACACAAAATTTAATGCAAAATCGTTGATGCACAGTTGATGTTATTTTCAAACTTGTAAAAAATCGAAAACACGCACAAAGGTAGATGTACTCAGTACAGCGTAACTTTTACAAATGACGCTGAAATTTGGAGGGAAGAGTCAATGATAGATGTGG
Source organism: Odontocerum albicorne (assembly GCA_949825065.1). Classification (NCBI taxonomy): domain Eukaryota; kingdom Metazoa; phylum Arthropoda; class Insecta; order Trichoptera; family Odontoceridae; genus Odontocerum; species Odontocerum albicorne. The sequence goes on from OX463861.1 coordinate 26,095,183, forward strand.
TAACCTAACGAAAAAAAACGAATTCTAATCGGGTGACTGACAGCGCCACACGGTGGCCGGTCCTAAAACGTTCTGATCCAGGTAGTACTTGTAAAGTGACTTAAAACCTGGAGTTCAAACAGCCCAGCAAGTTGCCACAGTACTGTCACAGAAAGTTTTAAATGCAACACAACAATCTATTGACGCCTCTGGATTGGAGTAGCCAATCAGTCCATAGATGAACCAATATAAGACTAAGTGGAATTCTCTTCGGAAACTACTAGGTAAGTCCAGAAAGTAAGTTTACTGAATTTTTGTAGGTTACAATTTTTTTTATTTAAACAAAAAAGTTACGTAGTTACCGTAGTACATATGTAAGCTATTTTTCGACATAGTCGCCATTCCTCTCAATGCAGGTGGTGAAGCGGGGTATCAACTTTTTGATGCCTTCCTCGAAGTAGTTACCCACCGACCCCTCCGTCTACTTCTCCACCTTCTCCTTTACCTCCTCGTCGGTTGAAAACCTTTTTCCACCCATGTGCAGCTTCAGGGAGGTAAAGAGATAGTAATCTGAAGGTGCTAGGCCAGGAGAATGCGCGGGATGGTTCAGGGCATCCCATTTAAACGAGGCAAGCAGTTCCTTCGTGGCGTTGGCCGTGTGTGGTCTGGCATTATCGTGCAGCAGGCAGACTCCCTTTGGCAGCATGCCTCTCCTCTTGTTCTGAATCGCCCTCCGCAATTTTCTTAGGGTCTCACAGTATCTTACAGAGTTGATGGTCTCCCTTTGAGGCATATATTCAATTAAAATTATGCCTTGACAGTCCCAAAACAATTTCGTCAATTTCGTCAGTCACAATTGAAGGTCTTCCGATCCTCTGATCATCATTCACAGACGTACGACCGTTTTTAAACGAGCGACACCACTTGTACACACTCGTACGATTCATAGCTTTATCACTATATGCAGTTTTCACCTCATTATAAACCTCAACCGGAGATTTTCCCTTCCAAACGAGATAACGGATGACGCCGCGTATTTCGCACTTGGCGGGAGATTGGATTTACATTTTTCACAAAACGTGTTGTCGCGTCGACACTTCTCAACGTACTGACCTCGAACCGGTCTCGTTGTGGAGGGGAAGGGTCAGGCTACACGGAAGTGTAGCTAACATGTCGAAAATAAAATCCATCCGGTCGTGAGAGCCTCAATACACTTACTTTCTGGATACGCCTCGTACTTACACCACCATAGAAGCTCCATAAAATGTTCTCTGCAGATTGGTCCAGATGTCCGCAAACAAAGTCCGTAAAATCTCCAGAATAAAATTTGCAGACGATAAAACGCTAATAGCCAACAACAAAGATAAGATGGTCAAGTTCTTCATTTGGTAGATTTGGGTGCACACGTATCAATAAAATATAACATTTTTGCAGGAAGGTTGTAAGATTTTATCTTTAGGGGGGCTGGAAGGCTAAAAATATTGAATGACACTGCTTAAATGCATCAACTCCTTATAGATATATCAAGAGACATATGACTCGAGTCATAAAGTTAGTATTTAAATGAGAATTCACGTCCTGCTTTGCATAATATCTTCCCCATCACGTAATAACATCATAATCACGCAAACAACATTCCGTTCATCTCCATATAAGCATGCTTGTGCCATTAGGACAGAAACAGCGCCAGCCACACGGCCAGGCAGGTTCCCGTAAAAGGAAGCGGCCCGGTGGGTCACCCACGTCCCCGCCAGGATCAGAACATTAACCTCTCTGCTCTAAGCCCATAAACCATCTAATGACCCCGGGACGATGGCAATACCCTATGTTATTCTTGTGCCAAAAATAACTTCAGAACAACTGTACTTTGTAACTGTCTTAGAACTGAATTTGGAGGAGTCAAGGTCTTAACACAGCTTGAAAGGTCATTTAGGAATGATCCTTAGATCTTTTTTTTTTTAATTTTGTTGTTAACTTAAGCGAGTTTATCGTAGAATTTCATCGTTTATTAAAGTCATCGTCATCATCACGCTATAGCCCTATTGGGGTAGGCAGATAGAACAGATCTCCATGGTATTCTATATTGGCATACAGTTTATACTTCCGCCACACCCATACTTTCCAATCTGTACTATATTAACTTAAATGATGTAATTGAATAGAGGATAGTATTTTCACTATCCTCTTTTCAATTACATCATTTAAGTTAATATAGTACAGTTCAGTTCAATTCCCCCACCACCCATGTGACTATGGAGAACTAAATAAGTGTCCATCCAGCGTGATCTACACTAGAATATTCAAATCCTCATTATTTATTATGGGCGCGACTTCGCGTAGTGACGACTTAGGAACTGTCGAAAGGGGACTTATCTTACGTTGGTGGTTCACCTGTGTGTGAAAGAATAGTAGCAACAACAGACTGAAGATCCAGCGTCAACGTAGTGAACTCAAATGTTTAAGAATACCTATAACTTTGGTCATATATATTCTTTCAAAAAACATAAGAAGAAAAACATGCCGATGTGTTCCGATCGTCTAATTTTGGTATGTCATCAGATCCAATACAGCTTTGTGGCTGGTGAGTTTGCTGGTGCGCAAGAGCTCACTTACTCATAAAAACCTCCACGGCACTGCTTCGCTTTCCAACTGAATTAACGTTGGAATGGCGAGGGGATCCTCGACTACGAGGTCCAGCAACGACGACGAACTCTAATAAGACAGTTGGGATACAAAATAAAATGTTTTATTTTATTAAAAAAATTTATGGACAACACCACAAAGTGAAACAAATATCTTTTTTAAGATTTAAGAAATTGATATTGGTGCATTTCAATCATTTCGATGAATTTAAATTATTTCGATGAAATTCAATATTACCTCCTCCTTAAGGCTGGGGAATTAAGGTAATGTTTATTAAAACTTTTTTGCTTGTGATAAAGCTTTCTATTACGAATACCTTCCGCATTAAGCTCCAGTCACATTATCTAAAATTGCATATTGCTTTTTTCTGTGCCCTGCATCCAGTTTCAAGAAACATTACCATACCGGTATACAAACCTCCTCGAGCGAGACTTCTCGATTTCCATATGCAACGTTGGTAATAATTCTTTGCAATATTCACAGAATGTGGGGTTTGGGACATATCTACTCGTACATTGCCAGTTCTTCACAGATCAAGTGAAAAACTTAGGTATTTTTTGCCAGCATTAAAAATAACGTGTAGGGTTAGCTTAGTGAACTTTTCATACGATATTTTTTGTTAATTTATTCTTGTGATGATCCTTCAATATATTAAAATTTGTGTTTCAAATATATTGAAGAGTGTGGCCGAAAAAAAACATTTTCTTCAGCCACCACATCATTCGAAAATTCGGGCTTTGAAAAATAGTGAAAGGAGATGAATAAACGCTGTAGGAATGCGTGTACTGAAAAGAATATATGAGGTGACAATTTATGAGAGAATACGTAATGTAGTTATATGAATGTGAACTTGAGGCTAATGTGTTAAGTTAGATGAAGAAAAGCACTTTGAAATGGTTTGGATAGTGATAGAATGAGTGGATTAAGACTAACAAAATAAATTAAACAAACAGTGCATATGTAAGTGGAAGATGTGGAAGAGGAAGACCAAGGAAAGTGTGGTTGTATCAAGTGAATGATATTCTGAAAAAAATAAACTTAAAATATCAAAGATATCATAGGAATTGTATAAAAAGGGGAATGGGAGTAGGAAAGGCGAAGAATGGGTGTCGTATAATAGAAAAGTTTGGCGTTGTGTACTTTTTGCCTATCCCGACAAGGAAATCGTGTTATGGTGTTTTGTTTGTATGATATATGTGATTTAAACAGTCGAAAGATGTTTGTTGAGATAGGAACGTCTGGCACTCTCCTCTCTGCCTATCCCAACAAGAAGATGCGCGATAATATCGTGGGCTCAATGTTAAAACTAGGTGACTCGAAATTTGGCGGTTTTGAGTTATTTACGAGTACATTAATGGATTATTCATCAAAGGGGCTTTCCAATGCTAGAAATAGGTATAAAATATTATATCTCAACTGGGTTATTTAGCATTTTCATAATTAGGTAAGTCGTAAACGTGGAAACTAAAGAATGCTTAAAGTAGATATCTGAAGTTCGTATAACTTACATCTTACTATTATCTATTGAAACCTCCTTTATTAGTTTCATGAAAACTTATTAGCGCGATACATCATAATTAAAGAGGAGTTACCTGACAAAAGGATCTCTAAACTAAGAATTTTCTCAGAATAGAGAATTTTGAGTTACCTAGTTATAGTATTGAGCCCACGATATGTAAATATGTCTTTATACATTGTAATTTATTTTTATCAAATACTATTTATTCCACTTTTTTGTGACGGTATAACCCTACCGGTTTCAAGGCTTTCACCTTATCTTCAGGGGAGCGCAAACAAGACTAAATGCTGTTCGAACTGGTACCGATATACACGCTTCAAAGGTTGGGGGCTGAGGGATGAGGGAGGCATGGGACAATTTCGGCCAAAAGCGGAGAGATTTTTGGTAAATAACCGTTTAACAGATGTTCGGATCGGTGTACTGACTTAGAAATTTCTAGGAATTTAGAAATTTCTAGAAAATTTCTTAGAAATTTCGATCTTTTGAAAAGAGATTTCGTGAACACAAATCCGCCTTAACAAATCCTCTAATTTATTCTGAAATGGCTAATCATTGTCATCGTGAAAACGATACTTTTTCTATCGATGATGCCAATTTTTTATATATCAGTAATAACGGAAATAAATTAGATAGATTAGAGACCCTAGAAATTTCTAAGTCAGTACACCGATCCGAACACCTGTTGAACAGTTATTTCCCAAAAATATCTCCGCTCTTGGCCGAAATCATCCCATGCCTCCCTCATCCCTCAGCCCCAACCGTTGAAGCGTGTATATCGGTACCAGTTCGAACAGCATTTAATCTTGTTTGCGCTCCCCTGAAGATGAGGTGTGCACCTTGAAACCGGTAGGGTTATACCGTTACAAAAAAAGGGAATAAACAGTGTTTGATAAAAATAAATTACAATGTCTTTAAACCTCCACAATGTTAATGCCTTAACTATAAACAACACATATATCTTTATACAATTGCTTCGTCATTTTGTAAAAAACTTTAATTTTAATGCTACTGAACGCTTTTACCTTATCCACATTGCAATAACTAGAAATGTATTGTATTACACAAGGGCCGTTTGACTTCCTGGGGTACTTCAAGGGCGCGTCTAAAAAGGTTGTTTTACCTTGTTTAAAGCCCATTCATTACAGATTTTATTTCTGATTAATATGCGATTTACAAGAATCTTATTAATATAGTACATACTTTTATTTACACATCAGCTGGCGTGTTTATTACCAAGCGACTTTGTTTTTTAACTAACCAGACCAGACGACCTCCGTGGCCTGGTGGTAAGACACATGTCTGCCGATCCGGAGGTTGCGGGTTCGATCCCCGCTGGAACCTAGATTTTTTTAAATAGGATTCCAGTCTGGTTAACACTTAGGGCCTATAAAAACATATTTCTGGTTGATTGGAATAGATTGCCACATGGCAATAAACTCGCCAGGTTAAAAAAAAGGTTACAAAGTCACATTTTTTTTAAATTATTATATCATACATCTGTACGAAATTTATTAATAATATACACTATAAATTACTGACTGATATTAAAATCCTAAAGGTGTCCTATTTGGGTCATGTACTTAGAGGAGAAAAGTACAAATTACTGCACCTGATCATCCAAGGCAAAATAGAGGGTCGAAGAGGTGTTGACAGGAGGCTAATCTCCTGGCTCCGCAATATACGTGATTGGACTGGTATAAGGAGCGTTGGGGATCTTTTTCGGGCTGCCGGGAATAAAGATGCTTACTCTCAGGTGATAGTCAACGTTGGGGGGGGGACCTAACATGACACTGGGAAGAAGAAAAAGTATAAATAAAAGTAAGAAAAAGGCACAGATGATGGAAAGGAAAGGAAAATCGAGAATAGTTGTATTACTGACTTGAAATTAAGAGTTTTTAAGTTGATTTTTAAAACATGACAATAACAAAGCGAATTGTACATTAGTTTGGTAACTAGTTTCAGAGTCACACCGAATGTGCTTTAAATCACGACGTAAAAAAAGAGTTAACTGTAAAAATCTTTACTTGATTGTAACGCAAGCCAAAAATATTATTTCAAAGAAATACATTTGCGGAGAAACAGTCTTGTGAAGAAACATCTCTGCGATGAATTGTCCTGCGAAGAAAGGGCATAACATAAACATCCGTTTTGTTGAACGCAAAACGACCGAGTGCAATATTTTACATCTGAAGAATGCATTTGTGCAACGGTGGCCTTTGGGAATACCTGGCATTATGCCTCTTGCATACTTCCAATCACAAACTGTCGATACCACACTGAAATATCTTTGATAAATTCAAAACTTTATTAAAATTTCACAGAAAAGTTTTTCGAACACTGTGACAAGTATTGAACATGTTTTCCTGCCAACTTACATGAGGGATTTTCTTTGAGATTTTGTACATATAATTTAATACTTACGTATATATCGTCGCAAAGTGGGTAAACTAGAGCATTTCATTTTTTTTTACGAAAATGAGTTTTTCTTAATTCTAAATCATTTGTTATCAAGTAACTTGTACAGGGTCTTTCAAATTGAGCGTTTTTTTTATTCTTGGATAAAACACAGATGGCGTCGCGAACTTGCTTGGGTCTTGTGACATTTGAGTAGTGTAATGTATGACATTTATAAAAATGGAGTCGTATATAATACAACAACGCGTTCAAATTGTAGAATTATTTTATGTATTGTAATCTCCGGAAACGGTGATGTTAATTGGCCACCAAGATCATGTGATCTGACACCGTTGGACTATTTACTCTGGGCTTACGTGAAAAGCCAGGTCTATAAGAACGACCCCCGATCCATTCCTGAGCTGAAGGACGAAATTATTCGCATTGTTGGTGAGTTATAACCGCAATTATGCCAACATTTTGACAAAAGAGTGGACATCTGTGGAGCTGCAAGAGGTGGACATTTGGCGGATATTGTTTTTTTGTGTTTAAATTGCACAATTTGCTTCGATTTAAAAAAACTTCTTTTGAAATCAAAGCAAATTGTGTTTTATTCAAGAATTAAAAAAAAATTGAATTAAAAAAACCGCTCAATTTGAAAGACCCTTTACAATCAAAGTTGAGTGTAAGTTTAGGAAGGTGGTGTATAAATTAGGTACTCCCTCCCACATCTATATATCATATACTAAAAATTAGGTACTCCCTCCCACATCTATATATCATAACGAACTACAAAAGAAACCTTTATGTGATAGTAACTATTTCGGCTTTAGGTGAAGTGTGGTGTATAGTGTTCATATACAATTTTAAATTTTCATAAGACCTCCCAAAAAGAGTTGTTTTCAAGTGCTTCCTAAAGCTGTATACGTCACCCATCTCTTACATATCTCTTACACTTAGATGAAACCCATTCTATACCACAGATTCGAACTCTCTCATAAAGATGATAAGATCTTCAAAAGAATTGTTTTCAATGCTTCCTAAAGCTGTACATTTCACCCACATCTCTAGCACTAAGGCCTCGGTCACAAAGGTAGGAACCTCGCTTGGTACTTAGAGCTACTCTGTGAGCTAGATTATGACATATCCTAGCGAACCAACGCACTCTATACTATCGCAATGGTCACACTGCACACTTCGCGTCACGCTACGTGACTATTAGCCACCTAGTGAGTCCTAGCGAACAGACGTGTTGGTTAATTTTATTATGTCACCAAGTGATTTTACAAGATGGCGGAAGTTTTATTCCGCAATTCTTTGTAGATAAATTGAAACTCTCCACTCCATACTTCTAGATAAATTAACATTATGCACCCAACAAGTTCGAATTTGAGATGTTCGAAATTTTAAACTTACATTCTCTGAAAGAAGTAGCTTTCTGGTTAGTTTTGAGAGTGGCATCGTTTGTTGACTCAACCACTCCCTAATGTCAAATTAATTTGTGTGAAACACTTTGGTTTGGCCAAGCCTGAAGCCACCTAGTCTATTAGCCACGTAGCACCTAGCTTAGCACTAACGAAGTACTTTGGTATGGCCTTAACCTAAGGGTTAGATTATTCCACGTCACAGGACCAGAAATGGCAAAAGCCTTATCATAATTTTCTGCCCAATCGGATCAATTTATTCGATGAAGTCGAAATCGACCTCAAAGTTCTTTTCTTCTCCGAAGGAACGTCTCTGAGACACAGATTCAAAAGATACAATGAAGACATCCTCTTAAGGGAAATATTACAATATCTTAAGGGATGTAAACTTTTAAAGATAATATTGGTTATTCTTATATTTATTGAGGTCTGTTCGTGTCGTCTTCTTCCACCAGAGTTCTCCAGTTCGATAACCAATGATACCCCAAAAAAGGTTAGCAATATACTTTTCTCAATATACAATATATAAACTCTCGTTTCTCCACAATCTATCAACACACGGTATAGGAAAAATATTTAGACACGATAATATAAGTCTAGAAAAATGTCATGCCGGACAATGTTTCTGGAAAGAGACCAAAAGTTCTCTTGCGTTGGGCCGACCAGATCAGGGACGTTACCAACTCCACTCTGTTCGAGGCTTCACATCTGACCAGAGACAGAAATAGCTGAAAAAATATATTATGTAGACCTCATCATGAAGATCACGACCCTATGCCATGATTATGACGACTGGAGAGAGATATTTTTCTCACTTGAGGCCTTATAATATATTTGTGGTTGATTGGAAACAAATGCCTTGTAGCAAAACGCCTGTCAGGTTATACTGTATATAACGAAAATAGGGTATAATTGTTACCATGTGCTAAATTATACGTCCAGAATTATACGTCCAGAAACTTTTACTCCAAACTCCAAAAGAATCATACGTCCAGCTAAAATTATACGTCCAGAAACGCCCATAACTTTTCAATATATAATATTTTATGAAAATACATTTTTCATGATAAAATAGATAGAATTTTATCACGCTTACAAATAGTCTATGCCTCCAGCTCTTCGTATTGCGGATATTCTCAATACTCTCGTTTCACACTAAATCCTCGTTTAGCAATAAGAATATTTTTTTAAATTAATAAACTTGATTCGATAAAATGAAAACACAGATAAGGGAATTTGACATTAATAAAGAAACTATTGCGAGTCTAACAATATAAATAAATATCTGACGGGATGCTGGCTGGATGATCAGTAGAATCAGTCTCAAGAGGTAAAATGAAGAGTGAAGATGGCACAAAATTGTTTCTTCAAAATGCAGAATCAACTCTGTAACAACAATTTCAATATAAAATTTCAAATTGCTTCATTATTCTATATGTTGTTGAAAAATTGGTTCTTACTCATAAAACATCTATACTAAAGAAAATGTGGCATCCCTGTGATGTTTCACAAATGTGTCCCAATACAACCTTGTAACGACGTTAAGTAATTTTAATTATTTTGTCAACTTTAATATAAGTCTCGATTCTAACAAATAGCAAGTTATTTAGATAAATACATTACATAAAATTAATAATAATGACAAATTAATACATCTTGTTACAAATTAGCAAAAATATGTCAGTGTGCTAAAATCAAATGATATTTGGTGACGTTTGTCAAAAGTCACTACGTTAGTCTGCATTGACTAGGGATGGGGGGTATACGATAATTTGATTTTCGATTTTTTTTATACATAAAATTAATTGTTCATAATTAGTGTTAATTCACAGTGGATCTTGGCCTATTTAAAGATAGATACAAATCAAACAGAGAGGAGCTTTTCAGAGAGTATCAGGTCCTGAACATAGCCAATTTGCATCTCAAATCCATTCTCTGGCACTACCATCGAGAGGAAGGGAAGATGCAGACTCAGCAGAGACACATGACACGCATGGCAACTGAACAAATGTTCACCATCTCTATAGTTAAAACCTCTTTTGCCCAAAGGCAATATGCTTATTTGGCTCCCATGACATACAATGGCGTGCCGAATTTAATAAAGGTAAAGGTAGGAAAACCATTTAGATAGTCGATCGGAGCGTGGTTGTTATTGCGACAGGATTTTGAGTACTTGGGCTTTGAGTATTATGCTACATTTTCTTGAGTATAGAAACTTTTGAAATGTGGTGCTATCAAAAAATGCTGAGAGTGTCATGGGTTGATTATATCTTGAAACGGATTAATTAAGATAGAAAAGTATTATCCACAATCAAAAGGTGAAAATTAGAGTACTTTTGGCATAAAATGCGACGACGAATATCAGATCCCTCAACTGATATTGTAGGGGAAAATTTAGGGTTGAAGAATTGCGAGAAAAAGACGCATCAACTGGCTTAGTAATTAACAGGAGTGGTTTCACTGTGGTGCCATATATTTGTTCAGAGCTACCGCCTCAAATGATGATCGAACCTTCAAAAAAGAGAGGGGAACTCTAAAGAAGGAAACGACTAGATTCTTATACAAGAATGTCAAGTCATGTTCTGACTGCCCTCAACTTTTTTACTTGTTGCTTGGCGTATTCCCTCTAGGCCCACATGTCAGCAGCAACTATTAATTATTTATTCAAGACTTTAATAAAAATACATCTATTGGATATATTCCATTAAAGTAATTTCTTCCAACCAACCAGTTTTGGTTTTATAATAATTATTAGTATCCATGATCATGTATTTAACATCGCACATGAAAATAATATTTGAAAAAAATCTAACAAGAATTTAAATAAAATATGAATCAATCAATCAAATCAATCAATGGCACTACAGCCCATTGTGGGCCCCGGCCTCCTCCAGCAGTCGTCGCCATTCCCTCCTATCCTGGTATGCATTCCTCCAGCCCCTGATGCCAATCACGCTTGTATCACTCTGCACCCCATCCATCCACCTGAGCTTTGTTCTGCCCACGCTACGTCTTCCTTGGGGCTTGGAAAAGAGTACCTTGTTAGGCATTCTTTCTTCCCCCATTCTTGCTACATGCCCCGCCCAACGTAGCCTCCCAATTTTGATGTATATTTGTCAAATTTAAAAAATGAGCTTTGAAGTGGTTTGGACATGTAGAGAAAATATATGATGAAAGAATGCCTAAACAAGTATACAAATCAGAAAGGCAAAGTATCCGAGGTAAATTCAGGCCAAGTGGCAATATATGAATGTAGAAGAGACGAAAGTTGTGTGCCTGGATATAAAAGTTTAAATATGTGTTTTCTCCGCTTACTCTACAAAGGACACAACGTGATGGTATGTTTAAAATAATTCGATTTATCAAACACTGTTTATTCCACTTTTTGTAACGGTATAACCCTACTGGTTTCAAGGCTTTCACCTCGACAGGGGAGCACAAACAACTCTGAATTCTGTTCGAACTGGTTACGAGATACACGCTTCTAACGGTAAACATTCGGGTTAAAGACTGGGGGCTGGGAGAGGCATCGTATAACCTCGGCAAGCTGCGGAGAGATTCTTGGTATATATGTGTTAGCCAGATGTTCACCTTGATGCACATAATTAGAAATTTCTAGGGCCTCTAATCTGTCTAATTTATTTCCGTTACTACTAATATGTAAGAATTTGGCATCATCGATAGAAAATATATGGTTTTCACGGTGACAGTGATTAGCCATTTCAGAATAAATTAGAGGATTTGTTAAGGCGGATTTGTGTTCACGGAATCTCTTTTCAAAAGATCTTCCTGTCTTTCCTATATAGAAGTTATCACAGTCAGCACATTATGGGTGTGGGCTGAAAAACATCTGCTGTCCCCGTGGCTGGGTTCGCCCTATATTGGTGGGGTGTATTTTGGCCGAGGGGATGCTATTAGATGAGCCCAGACCTTTTGACAGCTTCTGTGTTTGATGTATTGTCTGCAATTTATGTGTTTTAGAAGTGTTATTCAGGTGTGATCTTGCACATACTATGTTGCTGTCAATAAACCTAATATTTATTTATTTATTATATGTATTGGGATTCAATAGGGATAATATTTTGACGGGCACTGATCATGGATCCACTGTAGAGGGGTATTGAGCCTGATTGAGCTAGACACATGCACTACCCCTTACGACAGTCTCCATTTTCCGGCCGGTCGCTCTCGCCGACCGGTCGCCCGACATCCTAACATCACTACAACAGAAGCAGGTGTAATAAACATTTTTAATAAAATAAGTCGTATGGGTTAAACCTATTTCGGTGAACCGTATTATAATTGTAAATTGGATGAATTTATACATATTCGTAACAAGGTCTCATAACTTATTAAGTTACATTCTCATAATACGCTATTGTAAATTAAATCGTAGTACATATTCGTAACAAGGTCTCATAACTTATCAAGTTACATTCTCGTAATTCGCTATTGTAGATTAAATCGTGGTACATATTCCTAACAAAGTCTCATAACTTATCAAGTTACATTCTCGTAATTCGCTATTGTAGATTAAATCGTGGTACATATTCGTAACAAAGTCTCATAACTTATCAAGTTACATTCTTGTAATACGCTATTGTAGATTAAATCGTGGTACATATTAGTAATAAGATCTCATAACTTATCAAGTTACATTCTCATAATACGCTATTGTAAATTAAATCGTGGTACATATTCGTAACAATGTCTCAAAACTGATCAAGTTACATTCTCGTAATACGCTATTGTAGATTAAATCGTGGAAAATATTCGTAACAAGGTCTCATAACTTATCAAGTTACATACTCGTAATTTGCTTTTGTAGATTAAATCGTGGTACATGTTCGTAACAAAGTCTCATAACTTATCAAGTTGCATACTCGTTATAAAGTATTGAGATTAGATCGTAGAACATACTCGTAATTAGGTCTCATAACTTATCGAGTAGATTAGATCGTGGAACATATTCGTAATTAGGTCTCATAACTTATCAAGTAGACTAGATCGTAGAACATATTCGTAATTAGGTCTCATAACTTATCAAGTAGATAATATCGTAGAACATACTCGTAATTAGGTATCATAACGTATCAAGTGGATTAGATCGTAAAACATACTCGTAATTAGGTCTCATAATTTATCAAGTAGATTAGATCATAGAACATACTCGTAATTAGGTCTCATAACTTATCGAGTAGATTAGATCGTAGAACATACTCGTAATTAGGTATCATAACTTATCGAGTAGATTAGATCGTGGAACATACTCGTAATTAGATCTCACAACTTATCGAGTAGATTAGATCGTGGAACAAACTCGTAATTAGGTCTCATAACTTATCGAGTAGATTAGATCGTGGAACATACTCGTAATTAGGTCTCATAACTTATCAATCTACACGCTGTAATTAGGTATCTTATATTGTGATAAATACCTGTAATAAGGTCTTACAGCTTTATATACTTCTAATTGGGAATGGTTGGTTAGATCGTGGTAATTAGGTTTCACAATTTATCAAATTACATACTCGTCATTAAGTCTGGTAAATTAGGTATTCTTTCTTACAAAGTAATATGTTTGTAATAAGGTTTTGAAGATTAGATTATGATACATTCCCATAATTAGATTTCATCGCTTATCATGTTGCGTGCTCGTAATTAGGTATGATAGAATAAATCGTGGTAAATATTCAATTTTAAGTCTCACAACTTATCAAGTTGCATACTAAAAATTAGATCTGGTAGATCGTGGTAAATACTGGTAATCATATCTCACAAATGATCAAGATTCATACTCGTAATTTGGCCTGGTAGATTAGATTGCGGTACACACTCGTTATATTTTTGTTTATTTATTTATTTTACACATGACAAGAAATATACGAGTACATAATTTGCGAAATAACAACAGGTGATTTAATTTGGACACACAATTTCAATGGATCTGGGTTTGTTGCCTTTCATTTGTCGTGTCCCTAGTAAAATTGGTCTTTGCCTGTATCTCACTGAGGACATATAGTGTGAAAAATAAATCGATACTTCTTTCCGATTTTGGATTATACGGAACTCCGTTGCACATTGTGATCAACTTGACAAACAGTGACACTCAATTACAACTGGAAACATCACGCGAAATCAACTCTTCACACTTCATCACTCCAGACAGACCAAAACATTCATCCCACAATATATCGCACATAATCATAGAAATAAAAACAAAAATATAAATATAAAACAACAAAAAAAAACATCACACTCAAGAGCTCACACAAACCTCTTCCACAAGTCATACCTGTTGTGAACCCAAGTACTCAAACTACTGTCGCAATAACAACCACACTCCGATCGACTGCCTAAATGGTTTTCCTCCCTTTACCTTTATTGAATTCGGCACCCCATTGTTTGTCATGGGAGCTAAATAGGCATATTGCCTTTGGGCAAAAGATGTCTTAACTCCAGGGATGGTTAACATTTGATCAGTTGCCATGAAACAATAAGGTTTCATAACTTATCGTGTTGCCTTTCGTAATTATTTATGGTAGATTAAATCGTGATACATACTCGTAATAAGGCCTTACATTTCAGAATCAATTTTCTGGTGTCATCGAGGATCAAGCTACGAATCAGGCGTTTTTTTTTGTAATGTGGGAATACATGTCAACCAACTAGAATGTTGTTCAGGTAGGGAAAATCTTACTGTAATCTTTTTTTTAAATCTAGGTTTAACGCAGGTTGAAAGACTTGACTCGCTATCTGTAGGTTTCCTACCCCTTCAGTGGCGGAGCACCGCCAGTGCAGGGGCAATACTATCCAGCTGAACGGCAGAGCATGAGCTCGGCTTCCGGAACGCCAGGGGGATTTGAATTTCAAAGGGACCAGTACAAGCACATCCGTGTGGTCTACATGAGACGATCATGTGGAAAGAGAGATTCTCAAATATCTCACTCTTATGTGTTCACTCTAATTTATCTTTCATAAAAAGAAAGACAACTTCGGAACAATTTAAATTACAATCTTCCTTCTGGACGAACTCAGTGGCCTAGTTGGTGGAACGCCTGTATTATAGCCTGAAAGTTCCGAGTTCGATTACCGTTGACACTTTATATAAAAAGGTTCTAATCTCTTTTCTCATAATGCCTCTTAAACATCATTCTGGATGGCTGGAAGAGATTGCCAAATGAATGACAATCCACCCATTAAGAAACTGTAACAAAATAAACAATGACCATGGGCAGACCAAAGCTCAGGTGGATGGATGGGGTGCAGAGTGATACAAGCGTGATTGGCATCAGGGGCTGGAGGAATGCATCCCAGGATAGGAGGGAATGGCGACGACTGCTGGAGGAGGCCGGGGCCCACAATAGGATGTAGTGCCATTGATTGATTGAACAAAATAAACAATACTTCTTGTTCCTCGTCTAGGTCGTATGACCTGTTTGTGATGGTGGGCTGTCCTGGGATGATGACGTCCAGCAGTCCTTTCACCTTTTCGGCGGCCTTCCTTGTAATCTCCTACTGCTAGGGTTTACAGTCTTAGCGATTTTTGCTAGTCTCGTATCCTCCATTTGGTCCATATGATCTAGAAGTGCTTTTTGCTTCTTCCCCACCTCACTATGTCTTCAAAACCACAGACATATCTTATCGTCTCATTTCTGAACCGATCTCTAAGAGTTCTGCCTGCGATGGAGCGTAGGGTTCTCATTTCCGCCACTCTGAGAAGGTTTTTAGTCCTGTTTGTATCGGTTCTCGCTTCTATCCCATATGTCATGATGGGGCGGACGCATGTCTTATATATCCTGACCTTACTTTCGGTTAGCATGTGTTTGTTTCTCCATATAGTGTCCCGCAGGCAGCCAGCCAAAGCTGTCACTTTATTAGTTTGTGTTCGTACTTCACTATATAGGTCACTGTTGCTGGAGATCTCTACACCTATGTTATAGTTCGGAAATTCTAGGATGAGTCCTGTGGCAGCTCACAAATTTGCTCCAATACAACCTTATGTAATGTATTTACCTAAATAACTTGCTATTTATTAGAATTGAGGCTTACTTTATATTAAAGTTGATAAAATAATTAAAATGACTGAACATCGTTATAAGGTTGTATTGGGGCAAATTTGTGAGCTGTCACGGGACTCATCCTAGAATTTCCGAACTATAGGTAAGTGAATCGCATGACTTGCTCGATGGGTACGTTATCAATGATCAGTTTGCATAAACAATACAATTCTTGATAATGTTTTTGTGTAGTATCAATAAATGTTTATCTCTTTGTCAATTTCTAGTCTTATTGGTCATTATCGTCGTTGATGGGCGTCGAAGTCGAGGATCTCTTTGCCATTTCAACGTTAATTCAATCGGAAAGCGAAGCTCTGCCATTAAGTTTGGTTTCTTTCTTTATTTTTCTCTTATTTAAGCGAGTGAGCCGTTGTACCCCAGTAAACTCATCGACCACAGCACTGTACTAGATCCGATGGCACACCTGAAGTGAAATAATCGGACTACACTGGCATGTTTTTTTTTCCTATTTTTTATAATATATTTAGCGGAATGTCCTTGAAGGACGCGCTGATGATTTTGATTGTTTGGTATTTAAATAAAATACGTCAATTAGCAATGCGGAAAGAGAGAGTGAATGAATCAATGAATAATAAATAATAATTAATGATGCTTTATTTATCGGTAAGTAGGTATTTATACATTTCAGAATGGGCGCGGGAGTGCGCCCGCAATATATTTTTATCTCGCTTCTGTGCGTGCAGAAATGGTCGATTGAAATATTGCAGACATCGCAAATAATATTGTGGGTAGACAATTTGTTGGCGAAAACGGCGAGACAGCGTGATGCGTTCTCTTTCTACTGTGGAATGTATCGTAAATAGTATTTGTGGGTAAACAATTTCAATGTTGTGGTATGCGACCTTTCGACATATCCAAAGGTCGTTTCGTCGGTCGTTGACCGTGTGTGTTGACAATATTCAGCGACGACAGTAGTTCCTACATATATATGGCCAAAATCACAGGTATCTTTATATCCCTGAATACTAGGCGAAAAAAATGGCTTTACCATCTGAGGGGAGTAGCACAGCTCAGGGTTTGAACCGGCGACCTTCCACACGGAAGTTAAGTATTACCGCGCGACCGACATCAATTTGCGGTATAACCCAAACAAAAAAAGTCCCTTTTCACTGTTGATGGTTTATGGTCGGAGTATCGGTCCGACTTAGGGACACCTTCCTACTTCATCGGACTTATGAGACAGAAGTGGGATATTTAATTTGGGTTGTAAGGAGAAAAACATGGTGGAAGAGAGAAAAGGATAGAATTTTTTTCATAAATGAGTACATCATTATCTTTGTAATTTGTTTTTATCAAACACAGTTTATTCCACTTTTTATAACGGTATAACCCTACCGGTTTCAAGACTTTCACCTCATCAGCAGGAGAGTACAAACAAGACTTGTTTGTCCTCCCCTGATGGTCCCTCCTTCCCCATGTCTTGTTTTTGCTCCCCTGATGATGAGGTGAAAACCTTTAAACCTGTAGGATTATACCATTATAAAAAATGGAAGAAACAGTGTTTGACAAAAACAAATTACGTCTTTAAACATCCACAATGTTAATGTTTTAACTATAAATAATATACCTTTATATTTTATTTATAGTTAAGGCATTAACATTGTTGAGGTATAAAGACATTGTAATTTGTTTTATCAAACACTGTTTATTCCACTTTTTGTAACGGTATAACCCTACCGGTTCCAAGACTTTCACCTCATCATCAGAGGAGCACAAACAAGACTAAATAATATATCTTTATCTTTACTAATAAACCTTTCAAAACATTTCTGATTGGTTGGAAGAGTTTGGTACATGTAACCAACCCTTCAGGTTGTATTGTATACAAACGGAAGTATAACACAGGGCAATGTAATATATACGCGTAATAAAGCAATACTCACCACTAGTGTTGCTCAAACATGAGGGGTTGAAATTCATAGAAATAAGTTAAATAGGACGTTATCTTGTTTAGAATATGTAAATATTTAAATTAAATTGAGTAATGTATTGAATCATCTCGTGCGGCTTTTAATAAAATGAGAAGCGTATTCTGCGATGATAATCTAAACTTGAAACTTCGACAACGGTTAGTCAAATGCTACGTTTGGTCAGTGTTATTGCATGGAGTGGAATCATGGACGCTAAAAGTTGGTAGTATAAACCGACTGGAAGCATTCGAAATGTGGATGCACCGGAGAATGCTACGGATACCCTGGACGGATATGGTCAGCAACACGAGGGTTCTTCAAAGAGCCAAAGTTGATAGAGAGTTGCTGACTAATATTAAAATCCGAAAGGTGTCCTACTTGGGGCATGTACTTAGAGGAGCAATGTACAAATTACTGCACCTGATCATCCAAGGCAAAATAGATGGTCGAAGAGATGTTGACAGGAGGCAAATCTCCTGGATCCGCAATATACGTGATTGGACTGATATAAGGAGCGTTGGGATCTTTTTCGGGCTGCCGGAGACAAAGATGCCTACTCTCAGGTGATATTCAACGTTGGGGAGACCTGACATGACACTAGGAAGAAGAAGAAATGTATATTATAACTATTATTGGCTTAAGTGAAAACAACACGAGATTTTTTTTTAATTGGGGTTCCGACGGGAATCGAATCCGCAGCCCCTTGGTTTCGTAACATAGGTCTTACAAACTAGGCCACGAAGGTCGTCTGTCAGCACATCTAGTAAAATAGTGTTCAACCAAATTTAACAATAAATTACTTTATTTCCCCCCTAATTAAAATACATTAAGAAAGAAACAAAATAGAGGGTCGAAGAGACGCTGGCAGGAGGCAAATCTCCTGGCTCCACAATATACGTGATTGGACTGGTATAAGGAGCGTGGGGATCTTTTTCGGGCTGCCGGAGACAAAGATGCCTACTCTTAGGTGATATTCAACGTTAGGGAGACCTGACATGACACTAGGAAGAAGAAGAAATGTATTTTATAACTATTATTGCCTTAAGTGAAAACAAGACGGGATTTTTTTAAATTAGGGTTCCGATGGGAATTGAATCCGCAGCTGCTAGGTTTCGAAACATAGGTCTTACAAACTAGGCCTCGAATGTTGTCTGTCAGTACATCTAGTAAAATAGTGTTCAACCAAATTTAACAATATATTTCTTTATTTCCCCCCTAATTACATTAAGAAAGAAACAGAGTTTTAATATTTATGTTGAATGTAAGAATGACGTGTAACAATTACCCGGTGGTAAGTAATACACATGGCTTTGTAGAGCGTCGTCCCTGTCGCACGATGCGCTAATAGTCCGGTACTCGATGAGGCGACGTACTCGTAACACGTGTATGAATGACAGAGACGACGCTCTTCAAAGCCGAATTTAGCCGATTATGGCCGACAGTCTCTTTCTTAGCCCGATGTGTATTACTTGCCGACGGGTACTGTACGTCTTTTATATCAGTGATTTCAGGGAATACTTTTTCCACTGTTGTGTCATCTATGTGTGGGGTGTTTATCTATGTATAGGTACTTTGAGGAAGTATTTGAGTAGTTGTTTTCACTTTAGTTGTTTATCCCGCTTGACGTGTTTCTACCTCCTTTCCCGAGACTCTCTTTAGACGTAATGGTATTTATTATTTTATTTAACACTTTTATGGCCAATACAATCTGGTGGACTTATTTTCAAGTGGCAATCTCTTCCAACCAACCAGATAAAAGTAAATGAAGCAGGTTACATGGTTACATAAATCATTCAAATGACTATCCATCCCCACGAAATTCATAAACACATACATATGCATATGCCCACTAAGCCCACTATGTTAAGACGAACAATCAGCCGAACATTACTTTTCATATAAACTGAGATATCATCAATCAAAAGAAAAGGAATGGATGGTGGAGAGAATAAAACACGTTAGTTTACTGACTAGAAATTAAGAGTTCTTTCAATCGTTTCTTAAAACATGCCAAGTACGGAGTGAGTCTTATATTGGTTTGTAACTGATTCCAAAGTCTCACTGCATGAACAGTAAAGGACGACGTAAAAAAATAGGAGCGGTGAACTGGATAGGCCAATAGACAATCTCTGTTTGAGTGTAGCGCTAATCCATGATTGGAAAGACGCTGAAAATTTTGATAATGATACCGTTTGTTATGAATGCAGATTGGTGCCATGTTATTATGAAGATACACAAAGCCATAAGCAAAAGCACAATTAGATTTTAATAACCAAAGAATGAAAAAGGTTACTCACTTGTTAAAGATTTTTACTTTGCATTTATAATGTTAGTACGTGACGAGATAATTGAACAAGCAACCCAGTTCAGATATCTTCGCAGTGAACTGCTCAGCTCTCGTGACCTCCCCAGAGAAGTAAGGCCTCAGGTATATAAAGCTGCAGTTCTGGCGGGCTGCCTGAGAGATGTCATATGGAGGAATAAAGATATGAGAACGGATAGCAAGGTACGCATTTATAAGACCTGTGTGCGACCTATCCTCACATATGGCATCGAAGCGAGGGCGGACACTGTAAGAACAAAAAGTATGCTAAGGGCAACGGAAATGAGAACTCTGCGCGCTATTGCTGGGAAGACTTTGCGTGATCGTGTAAGGAACACCACAATCCGAGAGGTCTGTGAGATCCAAGATGTGGTCAGATGGGGATGACAGCGTCGACGATACTGTTACCAACATGTACAGAGAATAAATTCCACAAGAATTCCATACATAGCTCTGCATGGGGTGTCGGATGGACGGCGTCCGCCAGGGAGACCCCCGAAACGATGGAGAGATAGCTGGAGCTCAGCATCACAGGAGGACAATCCTGCAGTAACAGACTCTTGAGAGTCTATAGAAAGTTTAAGAAGAAGAAGGTCGAATTTATATTATATTATTATAAAATATTTTGATTACTTTATTGAAATTTAAAACTTTCCGTAAATATAACACTCGCACTTTTGATGTAGGTGGTCCATAGTGACATGATACCAATCTGATATAAACACTGCTCTCGTAACAAACCGGTATCATTCCATCTGAAGAAAGCCTTGGGATAGGAGGTAGAAACACATGTAGACGGGATTAATATATTCGTATTATAGTTAGTGAAATAACAAAGGGATTTAGCGTTAAATATTCTAATATGGAGTTCCACAAAGTTAAATTCAAAACCTTTAATAAAAAATAACTTTATTCGACACACAGTTTTAGCATCATTGTTAATCTCCATTATTTGTGAATCGGGGGGTGATTTTTGGCCGGAATTCGTATTTCATCCCTCATGTTTATTTTGAAAGGCGGTCAATGTTCAATGTCCGATGTTCAGGGCACAGTACAAAACGTTCTATGTTCAGTATTTCCTGGACACTCGGACACTTTTTATTTACGATATTTCTCTTTTAGTTCAACTTCAGCGAAACGAAAATGAATATGTCTATTTTAGTAAATTTATTTTATAGCTTAAAATTTTACTTTTTTTATTTCCAGAACAGTTATTTCCCCTTAACGGGTTTCCTGATTTTTAGAGTGTTTTTCCTTTAACATAGCTAACCATTGAAGGTTGTAGTTTTCTTTAAATCACATATATGATCTGCTATCCCTCGTGATTGAATATAATTTTCAGCCCTTATTTAGATATCTTGTACGTATATTAGTTTACTGTGTGCAATCTGTTCTATTTGAGCAAGTATTGATTTATTATTTATAGTTAAGACATTAACATTGTGGGGATTTAAAAACATTACAATTTGTTTTATCAAACACTGTTTATTCCACTTTTTGTAACGGTATATAACCCTACCGGTTTCAAAGCTTTCACCTCATCTTCAGGGGAGCACAAACAAGACTTGTTTGTGCTCCCCTGAAGATGAGGTGAAAGCATTACAGTTGCATACAAACAAAATTATAAGGAAAAACATAAAAAGTATCAAATTATTCACAGTTTAAGCACTATCAAAAGTCAATATCATTTTTTTTCATAACTGTACAATGTACTTTATTAAATTATTTTTAAGTCGTTGGTGCTTTATTTACAATATTTATAAAATAATCTTAAGTCGTTTGTGCTTTATTTACAATATTTATAAAATAATCTTAAGTCGTTAGTGCTTTATTTACAATATTTATAAAATAATCTTAAGTCGTTAGTGCTTTACTTACAATAGTTATAAAGTAATCTTAAGTCGTTAGTGCTTTGTTTACAATATTTATAAAATAATCTTAAGTCGTTAGTGCTTTATTTACAATATTTATAAAATAATTTTAAAATTACAATAAAATAAGAATGAAAAACAGTACAATAAAACCAAATAAAAAGATACTGCAATACAATATGACAAGTAGAAAAGTATACTAGTCAAAATTATTTCAAAATTGTAATTTTAAGTTCTGCATATTTAAGTTTACTCGTAAGTTCAATATATGTATGTATACCACAAAATATTACCAAACTTCACCAAGCAGACTTACGTAATTGTCGAAGACTTATTTTTTAGAGGTAAAGAACTTAGATTTGTTTTTAGTGGAACAACGCTTCCAAAGAACAAAATTAATTCGTGATCTTTATTTTTGGTTACCGTTCGTTTCTCGAGTAATATTTCAATTAAATCGATCATTGTCTGCCTCAAAGAATTACGTAACACAAAATATAGTTAATCAATTTAATTATTATGAAATGAATCAATTTTTTTAACAAGAAAAAGCTTTTTGTCATTATCAACTATTTCACATTTAGACTCAATCGAATACATATATCAACACACCAACACATCCACACAAATACATTAGTTTTATGAGGTGACCGAAGTTGTACAAGAATCAAGATTTAAAAGATTAATCTACTTTTTTTATATCTTCAATAAATATGTAATAAGTCTTCTATAAGACCTTCTTTTACTGTATTCCTAACAAGTGTCTTACCACCAGGCCACGGAGGTTCCTGACAACCTCCGTGGCCTGGTGGTAAGACACTTGTCTGCCGATCCGGAGGTTGCAGGATCGATCCCCGCTGGAACCCAGATTTTTTTAAATACGAGTAGGATTCCAGTATGGTTAACACTTAGGGCCTATAAAACATATTTTAGGTTGGTTGGAAGAGATTGTCACATGGCAATAAACTCGCCAGGTTAAAAAAAAAAAAACAATTATACTAATATATTTTTTCCTTGTTGCAGGTAAATCTACACATAGAAACTTACATCATCCAAAAAGTGAGTTTGTACGTTGTTTAAATATTTCAGTCTATATTTACTATCCAATTTTATGAATTGATTTTGAAGAACCACAAAAATCCACTTTCTGGAAGGCCACCAAAAACGTTTTTTGTAAACCGCTTATAAAACAACTTCCTGTTAAACCTCTTATAATATCAACTTCATCAAACCCCACCTAAAAACAAGTTTTCTCTAAAAGACTTACTTAAAAATCAATTTTCGTATAAACACCACTTAAACATCAACTTAATAAAAGAATACTTAAAAATCAACTTTCTGAAAGATCACCAAAAAAGTATTTTTTTCGAAAGACCGCTTAAAACTCAACGTAATTAAAACAACGTTTAAAATCAACTTTCAACAAAGATATCTTTAAAAAAAAACTTCCTACAAAACCTATTTAAAACCCAGCTTTCTGAAAGATTGACTAAAAGCTCAAATTAAAAAAAAACAGCCCCTATTAAATAAATTTTCTAAAAGATTACCTTAAAATCATTTATTTTCTAAAAGATCACGTAAAAATCAACTTTATAAAATACCACTTTCGAAATAATTACCAAAATATCAACTTTCTGTAAAGTAATCAAAACATAAACTTCCCTGCAAACCACCCCAAATAAAACCAACTTCATTAAAAACAGTCTAAAAATATGACCACATAAAATACCAACTTTCATGAACACCTGCTCAAAATCGATTTCTTGTAGACCAACTGATCGATGGAAGTGAAAGCTGACAGTCAACGTTCCAATATTTCTTATGAACATATCCTGGGGCTTGTATGAAAAAAAAAACAAGACTGTAGATTTATTTAACAAAACATTCTTAAAAGTTAAATTCAACATTGTTATAACTCTACTTTAGCAGCATAGCTCGGTTAGGGTTACCGCTTTCAGCTTAGCGCTGAAATTAAAAAGTTTCAGGCGTTCCGCCACCTGCAAGGTGCCTCAGCCCGGGAGGCAAAGGAACGAGGAGGCATCACAACAGATGTGCTCCAAATAAAATACATTTTAAAACTTGCGCCTCGCTTCAGAGCGATGAAACGAAAGTTTAAACTTCTGTTGATGTAACTGCGTTTAGAATATGTTATCCTGATACGTTTTTCATGTGTATTAAACTCGCGGGTGTGAGGAAAAGTGAAAATATTTCAAGCCCTTTTTTTATTTCGAAAGGATTTTTTTACATTTTAACACAAAATATTTTACAATTTTTTTTGTAGTTTTTAATTTTTACTATGAAATACTCTTATATTGCCTGCATTGAGAAGAATACACGGGATGACAGTGTTTGACAGAATACGGAATGAAGTGATGAAGGATGAACGTGAACTTAAGGTGTTGAGTAAGATGAAAAAAAGTGCACTGAGATGGTAGAACGAATGAAAGAAGAGAGTGACAAAACAGATATATAGAGCAAATGTGAGTGGAAAGCGTGTGTAAGGAAGACCAAGGAAAGTATAGTTAAATCGAGTGAATATTGTGAAAGAAAGAAACGTAAAAAGCCAGAGAAATCGTAGAAGGGGTATGGATATGGAGGAGGCTAAGAATGTATATCGTGATAAGAAAGTCTATCACTCTGTCTTCTGTGCCAACCCCAATAAGAAGATAGCGAGATGGTATGTAAATACAATATATAAATAAAATTTTCTATCGATGATGCCAAATTCTTACATATCAGTGGTAACAGAAATAAATTGGACAGATTAGAGGCCCTAGAAATTTCTAAATCAGTACACCGATCGGAACATCTGTTGAACAGTTATTTACCCAAAATCTCTCCGCTCTTGGCCGAAATTGTCCCGTGCCTTTCTCCCCTCCCCCCCCCCCCCCCAGCCCCAACCGTTGAAGCGTGTATATCGGTACCAGTTCGAACAACATTTAGTCTTGTTTGCGCTCCCCGAAGATGAGGTGAAAGCCTTGAAACCGGTAGGGTTATACCGTCATAAAAAAGTGGAATAAACAGTGTTTGATAAAAATAAATTACAATATATAAATCACTCCCCTACCTAACTAGGTAAATACGTACGCCCGTATTAAAGTTTCACAAAATAAAACAAATATTTAAAGAAACATTTTTACATACACATGCATGGATACTATCACGCTGTTTCTCTGTTGAAGTAGGCAGAGAAGACAGAGCGCTTGACTTTCCTATCTCGACACACATATTTCCCCTCCTTTACATCCATATACCTCATGCTACTCCTGCGATTACTCTGATTGTTTTCTAAATTACCCTGGATCATCTGGAAGTCTTTTAACAAGCTCGGAGATTAAAAGAATCACAAAAAACACAAATAGCAAGGTACGTATTTATAAGACCTGTGTGCGACCTATCCTCACATATGACATCGAAGCGAGGGCGGACACTGTCAAAACCAAAAGTATGCTAAAGACAACATAAATGAGAACTCTACAAGCTATTGTTGGGAAGACTTTGCGTGATCGTGTAAGGAACACCACAATCCGAGAGATCTGTAAGGTCCAAGATGTGGTCAGATGGGGACGACAGCGTCGACGATACTGGTACCAACATGTACATAGAATGAATCTCATGCATAACTCTAATGGGGTACCGGATGGACGGCGTCCACCAGGGAGACCCCCGAAACGATGAAGAGATAGATGGAACTCAGCATCACAAAGGGGTAATCCTGTAATAACAGACTCTTGAGTCTACAGAAAGTTGAAGAAGACAAAAAACACACCAAAAAAAGGATCATGATAGATTCACTCTATGTGTTTGCGGTGAGGAATAACCCGTACAACACTTGCTGTCTTGCACAGAAGTCTTGCACCGAAAAGGACGATTCGTAGAACGGCCACTTCTGTCCAGGTGACTGAATTCGGGGCTTAAATAATTTAAAAGCCTTTTTCAATTCGTTGGTAAGCTCCGCTCGTAAATTAAAAATGTATTTACCGTACAAATATTATCAAAAAGGGAATTAAGGGTCTAAAACCCTAAAATAATAAAGACTTATTTATTTATTTAACACTTTTATTGCAAATACAATCTGGCGGGCTTATTACCAGGCGGCAATCTCTTCCAGCCATCCAGACAAACGTAAATGAAGCAAGTTACGTGGTCGCATAAATCATTCAAATGACTATCCATCCCCACGAAATCCATAAACACATACGTGAGCATATGCCCAAGAACCCCACAAAGACGGACAATCACCTGAACATTATTTTTCATATAAAGTGAGATATCATCAATCAAAAGGAAAGGAAGGGATGGTGGAGAGGAAAGGAAAAGATAAAAAAATCGAGAATGAAACGCGTTATTTTACTGACTAGAAATGAAGAGGTTTTTCAGTCGCTTCTTAAAGCATGCCAAGGACGGAGCGAGTTTTATATTGGTTTGTAACTGATTCCAGAGTCTCACTGCATGGACAGTAATGGACTACGTAAAAAAACTGGAAAAGTTAATATACAATATCTGTATATATGTTATATTGTTCATAAATTTTATAAAGATGAATAGGTGATTGCGCCATTGCGACCATATTTTATTTACTTTTTAACTGATTGATTGGAAGAGATTGCCACCTGAC
This sequence comes from Odontocerum albicorne, assembly GCA_949825065.1. NCBI lineage: Eukaryota > Metazoa > Arthropoda > Insecta > Trichoptera > Odontoceridae > Odontocerum > Odontocerum albicorne. The sequence goes on from OX463861.1 coordinate 26,121,942, forward strand.
AATAAGCACTACAGTTAGTTTTTTTCAACGAAGTATTAAATAAATAAATAAAGTCTGGTTCCCTTTCCTCTCTACATACCCCAACAGGGAGACGGCACAATTTTGTTTTTTCTCTTTTATTTATTTTACACATGACAAGAAATATACATAATTTGCGAAAAAACAACAGGTAATTTAATTCGGACACACAAGTTTAATGGATCTGGGTTTGTTGCCTTTCATTTGTCGTGTCCCCAGTAAACTAGGCTTTTGCCTGTATCTCACTGAGGACAATGGTATGTATGTATTATATAACGCGATAAGAAGAAGACATTTTTCACTTTTTTTTTCATTTTACACAATGAATATTATTTATTCGATAAAAAAATTATCCCCGAAAAGTAACTGAAAAACATATCCAATAGTTTCTTCAATCAATCCCCAAAAATTATAAATTGTGGAAGATATAATCCCCAAATCGGTTAGCATTCCCTCCCATCCCCTTTCAAGTACTCCAAAGTGTTTTCTAAATACGACTTCCAAACTTTCTGACCATGTGGGGAATACTTATTGAAGTATTCCCCATATTTTATTACCCCTCGTGGTAACATAAGAGAGATATAAACCTATTTGCGGTCTTGGAATTGTGGCACATTTATGCTCTAAGGTTGTTTAATATGCTTTCAAATTTATATGAGAAGCTGTAAGATGTTATTACTATGAATAAAATTTTGAATACGGTTTTGTGGATTTTGAAGGATTTACTCAAAAGACCACAAAATATATGTTAATTTCAGTTATGAAAATTAAAACAATTTAAACATTTTATTTCGAAACCGACGACCTCCGTGGTATATATTTGGTAAGACGCTGGCCTTCCATTCTGGGGTTTATAGGGTTCAATTCTCCTTGGTACCCAAAAAAGGTTCCTAGTCTTGTTCCAAAAATTCAACTGGTAATAAATAAAAACACACTTTAAGTTATTATAAATTCACTATTTATGAAGGTATATCTATGATTAAAACTTCAAGTTAAATAAGTTAAACATAGATTTTTTTAAATTATAGCAAATGCTCAAATTAATGGCCGCTCTGATCCGTGCACTTCTAATAACGCGGAGCAATGAAATGAAAAACATTACGAATGATTTGTTTTCATATTTAGGCGCATTCTCTTTCAATAGCTGCTCTCGAATCATCAACTGTTGCCGATATTGTGCTATTAACCTTATCTTTGATAAGTTCCAATTAAAGTCCATTGGCATGAGGTCTGAGAGTACGGGGGATGTTCAATGCTACATAGACTGGAACCCTTTTAATAAGATTGGTAAAATTAGGTTCCAAAGAGACTCGAACCCATAATCCTCGGGTTGGGAAACAATGTTTAACACTTGCCACCCTATGATGGATAGTGAGTGATCAGGACTTACATAATAAAATAATTTTATAGCTAATTACAAAAGATAACCTAGCAGATTTTGCATAATTTTAATTTAAAACATACATATTTCACTGGATGCTGGGGGTCCAGCATAGTGGCCTGTGGAATTGTTTAGCACAGTAAGGCAAGTGTTAACAAACTAGGGTTTACAATAAATGCATTAAATAAATTTATTTATTTATAAAAAAACTATGGTGAACACTTTGTATCCTGAATAAAATCTCTCAAGGGCGGCAATAAGTTCACGTAATTATACGACAAACAACAAAAATAAATATTCTTGTCAAGACCTTAGATTGAGGAATTGACGGAGAAACTGTTATCATTGGAAATCCAGTCCGAAACTCTCAACTGGAATTCGACGGTTCTGCACTAATACACAGTGTTATCATTCAACTTGTAAAACCAAAGTTTAGATAATCCTTTCACCCTCTCCCGTTAGGATTACTGATTTCTGTGAACCGTTAGTTAGTTTGTCAGTTTGCACTTTGACAAGCCACACAGACTGTTCAATGCAACTGAATGACTAACTTTTGATCCTAGTTAATAATTTCGTCGAGTTGTTTCTCTGCCAAAGGAACTTCGGTAGTTTAAATATCTCTCAAGGATGGAATTTCAACTATGTCTAAGGCCTCGGCTACACGGGTTGGAGACTCGCTTGGTGCTTAGAGTTACGCTGCGAGCTAGGGGACATATCCTAGCGAACCAACGCACTGCATACTATCGCAATGCATGCTTCGCGCCACGCTACGTGACGATTAGTCACATAGTGAGTCTCCTAGCGAACAGACGTGTTGGTTAATTTTATCGAGTCACCAAGTGCTTTTACAAGATGGAGGAAGTTTTTATAACAGCTGTGTATAAAAGGGAGCGTTTGTGAAACCCATCGAGCAAATGTTCTTATATTTATTTTTACATATATTTATTTCTGTACTTTATTTTTACTTATATTTATACTTGTACTTATATTTATTTTTACTTATATTTATTTATATACTTGTACTTATATTTATTTATGTACCTGTACTTATATTTATTTTTACTTATATTTATTTATATACTTGTACTTATATTTATTTATGTACCTGTACTTATATTTATTTTTACTTATATTTATTTATGTACTTATATTTATTTTTACTTATATTAACTTATGTACCAGTACTTATATTTATTTTTATTTAAATTTATTTTTACTTATACTTTTACTTATATTTATTTTTAATTATATTTATTTATGTACAATGCAATACTTATATTTATTTTTACTTTTATTTATTTATGTACTTATTTTTTTTTTACTTATATTTATTTATGTACTTGTACTTATATTTATTTTTAGTCTTGAAAATTTTCATTATTATTATTATAGTTTCCTAGAATCTGCCATGCCTAAACAATTAATATGTTAAATAAACTAACTTTCATCAAATATTCCATCTCAAATAACTACAAAACTTTCCATCGTATTTCCGCAATTCTTTGTAGAGAAGTGGAAACTCTCCACTCCATACTTCTAGATAACATTAACATTATGATATGCACCCGACAAGTTCCAATTTGAGATGTTTTCTAAGAGAAGTAGCTTTCTGGTTAGTTTTGAGAGTTGCATCGTTTGTTGACTCAACCGTTCCCAAATGTCAAATGAATTTATGCGAAGCACTTTGGTGTGGCCAAGCATAAAGTCACCTAGTCTATTAGTCACGCAGCTCCTAACGAAGCACTTTGGTGTGGCCTCGGCCTAAAGAATTAACATTAACACTCAAAGTACGTTTTTTATTAACTAAAAAAAACTAGTAAAATATAGTCTTTTGAAAGAATTGTCAAATCGGACGGTGGAATTACAACCAAGGGATTATTGACTGAAGTAAATGTTAGTTAACTTAATGACTACCTCTTCCGTGGATAATTAAGTAAGACACTTGACTTCCACCCGTGAGTGATGGGTTCGATTCACGATGTTACCCGAAAAAAAAAACAATATAAAAAAACCCTGATTAATTTGAGTTCAACTGCTAACAATAATCGCGCGCTAGACTTGTGCGAGTATCGTTACCTCTTCTTACTCGGTTGTATTGTCGACACCATATATGTATAGTAAAACATAGTGCATTTTTACTATGTGACAATCTCTTCCAACGAGCCAGAAATATGTAAACGACACTAAATAGGGCTGAAGAATATCATTTCTACCAGCCATGATTTTCAATATTTCTAAATCGCCAATTCGAATAAGTTTAAGGGAGAATATAAATTAATGAACTTCAATATACTTGTCGGTTTTCTTTTTACAGTAGGATGAGAAACTGCATTTAATTTGTCTCTATTGAAGATCACTTCAAGTTGAAGTGTGCTCCATAAAATTAGCGTGAAGTGAGGGCTATCGTCTGGATTGTTTGAAGTTCGGAACTGAACCAAGGGGTGACACTCTCTAATTGGGAGATATCAGCTTTGTCTCTTACAGTAACACACCCCGGCTCACAGTTTACGGTCAAAAATGATTCAAAGTCACCGCGAATAATGATTCATTTAAAAGCATTAACATTGTTAAGGTTTAAAGACATCGTAATTTGTTAAGTCGAACATTTTTGACGGATATGGTCAGCAACACAAGGGTTCTTTAAAGAGCCAAAGTTGATAAAGAGTTGCTGACTAATATTACGAGTAAAATCCGAAAGGTGTCCTACTTGGGTCATGTACTTATAGGAGAAAAGTACAAATTACTGCACCTGATCATCCAAGGCAAAATAGGGGGTCGAAGAGGTGTTGGCAGGAGGCAAATTCCTGGCTCTGCAATTTACGTGATTGGACTGGTAAGGAGTGTTGGGGATCTTTTTTGAGCTGCCGGGGACAAAGATGCCTACTCTCAGATGATATTCAACGTTGGGGGGCCTGACATGACACTGGGAAGAAGAAGAAAAACACTTTTATTCCACTTTATATAACGGTTTAACCCTACCGGTTTCAAGGTTTTCTTCTTATCGTCAGGAGAGCACAAACAAGAGTCTTGTTTATGCTCCCCTGATGATGAAGTGAAAACCTTGAAACCGGTAGGGTTATACCGTTATATAAAGGGGAATAAGCACTGTTTGACTAAACAAATTACATTGAATCTTAAATATTTTTTGACTTTACTTTTTTATTAAAACATTAAGCATTATAAATTTTCTTAATCCAACTCAGTTTAAAGCTTTGATCTTGTCCCTTCGCCATGTTGTAACTTTTGCGACCATCTGGATCAATCCGCAGATCATATTTTGTGGTACGGCGATGATAATCAGGTCAATAATTTCCGTGACGAAGAAAGAAATGCCCAAAAGGACTCCATATCCGATGGTGACACATCTTATCTTAGTGTGATAATCAAGTCAATAATTTCCATGACAAAGAAAGAAATGCTCAAAAGGACTCCATATCTGATTGTGACACATCTTAGTGTGATAATCAAGTCAATAATTTCCGTAACGAAGAAAAAAATGCCCAAAAGGACTCCATATCCGATGGTGACACATCTTAGTGGGATAATCAAGTCAATAATTTCCATGACGAAGAAAGAAATGCTCAAAAGGACTCCATAACCGATTGTGACACATCTTAGTGTGATAATCAAGTCAATAATTTCCGTAACGAAGAAAAAAATGCCCAAAAGGACTCCATATCCGATGGAGACACATCTTATCATAGTGTGATAATCAAGTCAATAATTTCCATGACGAATAAAGAAATGCTCAAAAGGACTCCATATCCGATGGTGACACATCTTATCTTAGTGTGATAATCAAGTCAATAATTTCCATGACGAAGAAAGAAATGCTCAAAAGGACTCCATATCCGATGGTGACACATCTTATCTTAGTGTGATAATCAAGTCAATAATTTCCATGACAAAGAAAGAAATGCTCAAAAGGACTCCATATCTGATTGTGACACATCTTAGTGTGATAATCAAGTCAATAATTTCCGTAACGAAGAAAAAAATGCCCAAAAGGACTCCATATCCGATGGTGACACATCTTAGTGGGATAATCAAGTCAATAATTTCCATGACGAAGAAAGAAATGCTCAAAAGGACTCCATAACCGATTGTGACACATCTTAGTGTGATAATCAAGTCAATAATTTCCGTAACGAAGAAAAAAATGCCCAAAAGGACTCCATATCCGATGGTGACACATCTTATCATAGTGTGATAATCAAGTCAATAATTTCCATGACGAATAAAGAAATGCTCAAAAGGACTCCATATCCGATGGTGACACATCTTATCTTAGTGTGATAATCAAGTCAATAATTTCCATGACAAAGAAAGAAATGCTCAAAAGGACTCCATATCTGATTGTGACACATCTTAGTGTGATAATCAAGTCAATAATTTCCGTAACGAAGAAAAAAATGCCCAAAAGGACTCCATATCCGATGGTGACACATCTTAGTGGGATAATCTAGTCAATAATTTCCATTACGAAGAAAGAAATGCTCAAAAGGACTCCATAACCGATTGTGACACATCTTAGTGTGATAATCAAGTCAATAATTTCCGTAACGAAGAAAAAAATGCCCAAAAGGACTCCATATCCGATGGTGACACATCTTATCATAGTGTGATAATCAAGTCAATAATTTCCATGACGAATAAAGAAATGCTCAAAAGGACTCCATATCCGATGGTGACACATCTTATCTTAGTGTGATAATCAAGTCAATAATTTCCATGACGAAGAAAGAAATGCTCAAAAGGACTCCATAACCGATTGTGACACATCTTAGTGTGATAATCAAGTCAATAATTTCTGTAACGAAGAAAAAAATGCCCAAAAGGACTCCATATCCGATGGTGACACATCTTATCATAGTGTGATAATCAAGTCAATAATTTCCATGACGAATAAAGAAATGCTCAAAAGGACTCCATATCCGATGGTGACACATCTTATCTTAGTGTGATAATCAAGTCAATAATTTCCGTGACGAAGAAAAAAATGCTCAAAAGGACTCCATATCCGATGGTGGCACATCTTATCATAGTGTGATAATCAAGGCAATAATTTCCGTGACAAAGAAAAAAATGCCCAAAAGGGCTCCATATCCGATGATGACACATCTTAGTGTGATAATCAAGTCAATAATTTCCATGACAAAGAAAGAAATGCTCAAAAGGACTCCATATCCGATGGTGACACATCTTAGTGTGATAATCAAGTCAATAATTTCCATGACGAAGAAAGAAATGCTCAAAAGGACTCCATATCCGATGATGACACATCTTAGTGTGATAATCAAGTCAATAATTTCCGTGACGAAGAAAAAAATGCGCAAAAGGACTCCATATCCGATTGTGATACATCTTAGTGTGAAAAGAACACATCAGCCTTAAGTGCACATTCATGCCTAATATTTTTTTCCATATTCTGTCATACATTATCATCCCATATATTCTTTAAAATTTGATCACTTTCAAGATAATAATAAGAAATTATTCACAATATATTCAAGCACTTAGTAAACAAACTCTGTATTCAGAACACTATTTCACTCTACTATGGTAAATTCTTCTTCAAATTTACTTTAGAATAAGCGAACGGTGTGTCTATCTGCCTCCCTCAACAGAGAAATAGTGTGATGGTGTGTATTTATGTATTTTATTATGATATAATTATATGGTCTTCTTAAAAATATCCATGCATACTTTGTCCTCAGTAAGATGTCACGAAAGATAGAAAGATCTTTTGTAAAGAGATTTCATGAACACAAATCCGCCTTAACAAATTCTCTAATTTATTTTGAAATGGTTAATCATCGTCACCATGAAAACCACACATTTTCTACCGATGACGCCAAATTCTTACCTATCAGTAGTAACGGAAATAAATTGGACAGATTAGAGGCTTTAGAAATTTCTAAGTCAGTGCATCGAGGTGAACATCTGGCAAACACATATATCCCAAGAATCTCTCCGCTATTCGCCGAGGTTGTCCCATGCCTCCATCAACCCCCAGTCCTCAACCAGAATGTTTACTATTAGTAGCGTGTATCTCGGTACTAGTTTGAACAGAATTCAATCTTGTTTGTGGCTCCCCTGATAATGATATGAAAGCCTTGAAACAGGTAGGGTTATACCATTACAAAAAAGTGGAATTAGCAGTATTTGATAAAACAAATTACAATACAAACGATACATATAAATCATAGTTTAAACATTCTTCGATATGTTATTTAAATAATTTAAAAATTTCCATTTCCATATATTTACTTTTTAGACATGCAATATATGTTGTAAGAAATCTTTTCGATTGTTGTAACGCGTGGTTTGGCTCACAATGTCGGCATCGTAAGCCAAACCACGCAATACAACACTCCGAAAGACTTTATATAACTGACACGAAGAACCACGAAAGGCTTAAAAAATTATTTGCAATACATATGCTTTAAACAGTCGATGCATTCAGTTGCTATTTTAGATATCGCGTAAATTGAGTTCCGCCAGTGCCAGAGATTACTGGAGATTAAGAGTGGAAGTTATTGGAAAGATGAGTGGAATCCTTAACGAATTAAACTCTTCAGTTCCCACAGTAGTGGTACCGGCTGCTGGAAGATGGTGAGGGGAGACAGAAGAGGAGGACAGCGTGTCATGATGGGAGGTGACAGCTACAGTAACAAAACCCTTTCCGCCACTCCCATAACTTCATAATCCTGGAGAATGGGACGTTTCGACACTATCGTTTTTCCGGGAGTCTATATGTAACTTACTCGTATACGGATTTAAAAGAGCGTATATTTATAGAAGCTGTTTAAAAGTTTAATAAAAGTATATTGATATTAGTATAGTTCGGAAATTCTAGGATGAGTCCTGTGACAGCTCACAAATTTGCTCCAATACAACCTTATGTAATGTATTTACCTAAATAACTTGCTATTTATTAGAATTGAGGCTTATATTAAAGTTGATAAAATAATTAAAATTACTGAACGTATTGGGGCAAATTTGTGAGCTGTCACAGGACTCATCCTAGAATTTCTGAACTATAGTGAAATATGATATTAAGAATAAAAATATGTGTAGATCAGCTGTGGCGTATAATATTAAGCTTTAAAATATGTGTGGATTAGCAGTGACATGATATAACAATTAAAAATTTGTTGATATCAGTAGTGACCTATTATTTCAAGATTAAAAAGGCATTGGTGTGTCGTAAATTAAATAAATAAATTCATTCGAAACATCCAAAGATCAGAAGCATAATAGATAATCATTTAATAATAATATTGTATATACACCGTTTCACTTTTCGTGACGTTCAGGCCAATTTGCCCTACCGCGCCTATAGAAGTTTCACTTCAAAAATTGGTGAATACATTTTACCAGGGCTGTGGAGTCGGAAGAAAAAAAACACGACTCCGACTCCGACTCCGATTCCTATATTTACCAACAACACGACTCCGACTCCACAACTCCGACTCCACGACTCCGACTCCACAACTCCGACTCCACAACTCCGACTCCACAACTCCGACTCCACAACTCCGACTCCACAACTCCGACTCCACAACTCCGACTCCACAACTCCGACTCCACAACTCCGACTCCACAACTCCGACTCCACAACTCCGACTCAAAAAAGCTTGAGCTTTTTTGAGTCGGAGTTGTGGAGTTCCACAATAGTTGTGGAATTCCACAATAAAATTGATTTTATCAGGTTGTTTCCTACCTTTGCATATAGCCATTTTTTTCATGTTATACGGATAAAAATAAAACAAGATCAAACTTGAATAATTATTTATTAGAATTTATTCTTTAAAACAACATTGCTTCTATTAAATCTGTATTCGTAGAGGCTCTTAAATCAGAATTGAGAATTTTAAGAGCGGAAAATAACCGCTCTAAGGATACATGGGTTGGCGGTAATGCTGTGACGATCAATGCTGAATCTTTTACGATTTCTAGATACCGCTGTATTGCCATTTCAACATTTAACTTATAAGTTCGGTCAATTTTTTCCATTATTTTCAATGCATCATAAAATTCAATTTTAAATTTTGAAATAGAGTCTCCTTCATCTATATTGGGACTGTGATTCAAACGAGGACGTTTTAGTTTATCTTGTTCATTGAGATATTTTTCTAAATCGTCTTCAGATTCAGCGGTGTCGGATGAAGATGATGATACTTGGTGTACGCTGCCTGCTGTCGTCTCTTTTTCTAGTCGAAGGCCTTTCATACGAACGGTTAATTCAAACATAGCGTTTTTAGCTCTATTTATTTGTTCTTCCGTCAATATGGATCGAACCATGGGGTTAACATAGATCCCAGCCAACAGAATTTTCTTTCGACGTGAGAAAGAAAGAGACAAACACATTTTCGTAGACTTGATGCATTAAATGGATCTCGGTGATTCACCATATCGGCGCGACTTGCGCCTGCAAATTTAATATTCGTGCACAATACACATTCATTATAATAATTTAAAAAAAAGTATTTTAAATTTTAACGAAAAATTAGTCGGAGTCGCTCGTTTTTTACGACTCCTACTCCGACTCCGACTCCGGCCCAAACACCGCGACTCCGCGACTCCGACTCCAACTCCGACTCCGACTCCACAGCCCTGCTTTTTACCAATTGTTGATTATAATTCAATTGATTTGTTATAAATTCTCATTAAATATTGTAAGATAGATTGTGAGACTTAATAACAAATGTTCACCATCTGAGTCAACTTTTGGCGTACTGCTTCAATTCAAATAATTGAATATCACAATCTGATTCGTGCGAGACTGAAAAAAACGTCTCGCGGCGAAACAGTCGCGTACAAATGGTAGCGGATGACTTCCCAACCCTCGTTCTAACCTTCTTTCAGTAGCACTTTCTGTGGATTAAGTTGAGCGAGGATGTTTTTCACTAATTTAATATTTAACTTTTCGAATTCAATTCCGATTCGCCGCTAATTGTGTTTGACTTGATTCAAATTATATTTTAATGCGTCCGTTTGTCGGGGGTGGGAGATTCGCGAAGTTCGCAGTTTTGCGATATTTTAAATTGTCATCACTTTTAGATCTGTGTGTCTTTTGAAAGTGTATAGAAGTAATTTTCTAAGTATTATTTGATATTAAATGAATATAAATAATTGTTATCGCATTCTTCCTTAACTTCTCTTAAAATTAATTTATATATTCGAGTTATTTCTTTTGTCGAAATGTTTTTTTTTTAAATAATGAAAGAAAGAAAAGGAACGGAAGAACGGAAGAGTGGCAATAGGAAATAAAGTCATTGGAGTACTAAAGGAGATAAATTCGAACTAGGCAATATCAAGACATGTAAAAATGATTTCACAGTAGCGTATTACCTGCAAAATAGTCTGGAAAGATGGAGAAGAATCCTGGAGGGCAATGGATTGAGACTGAGCAGAAAGAAAACAGAGTATCTGTACCTACCATTCGAGAACACAAATGCTGTCACTCCCGTAATGCAAATGGATGGAAAAACATTACCAAATTGTGACTCCTTTAAGTATCTTGGGTCACTCATCCATAGCGATGGAGGATGTGCAGCAGATGTAACACATAGAATTAGTGTGGGATGGATGAAGTTTAGATCAATGACAGGAGTTCTATGTGATCCGAAAATGTCAGTAAAGTTAAAAGGAAAAGTATACCAAACAATTGTCAGACCCGCACTCCTCTATGGCTCCGAATGCTGGACGATGTATACCTCTTACTCCAGGCAACTAGAAACTGCTGAAATGCGCATGCTAAGATGGTCAGCAGGTGTGTCCCTAAGAGACAAAATAAGAAGCTCACACATTCGTGGAAGCCTGGGTGTTACAGACATCAACAGCAAGATGGAGGAGAGGCGGATGGATTGAGATGGTATGGGCACGTTGGACGCAGAGCACCCGATCACATTGTGAACCAGGCAATCTCCATGGATCTTCCTCGAATAACAACCAGAGGAAGACCAAGGAATTCATGGGTGGTGCAAAGAGATAACCTGATGCAGAGGCACGGCCTGGGGGACGTAGTCCGGGACAGAAGAGCATACAACCTGAGGACGAGGAGAGCTGACCCCAACAGTCTTCGAAGACAATGAGTTGGGATGGAGCCAGGGAGAGAGAGAGAGAGTAGCGTATTAGTCCGGATTGTACAATATGAGAGTAGAAATTGAATGAAAGAAGCCGCATTCATTGTGTAGAAATTCGTGCAGTGAGTAGAATATGTGGTGAGTTGGTGTATTAAAAAATAAGAAGTGTTATTATTAAATAATAAATATAATTATTATATCGTTAGTAAAATATAGGCAAAAGCCTAGTTTATTGTTTTGTATTATATTACAATTTCGTTGTATACAGTACATCCTTGCAGGTGTATTGCCATGTGGTAATCTCTTCCAAGCAACCATAAACATATTAAAGTTAAGTGAAAAATGGACTGGAATAATTATTTTTTAAATCTGGGTCCCAACGGGATTTGAACCCGCAACCGCCAGTCTGGGAGACAGGTGTCTTACCAACTAGGGCACGGAGGTCGTAATTTACTGAGGAATAGACAAATGAAAGGCAATAAACTCAGATTTATATAAATTGTAAGTCCGTTTTAAATTAACTCTTGTTTTTTCATAAATCATGCATAAAATTTATGTTCCGCCTACAAAAGTACGATCATATAACTTCATTCCAGAAGGCATTGAACTGGTTAAATGTTAGGAATAGACGCCAAATTCACATACTGTCTCTATTGTATAATATCCTTAACTGTCCCACCGCCCTCTCTTATCTCGCCGAAAATTTTCAGCGTCTTTCCAATCATGGATTAGCGCTAAACTCAAACAGAGATTGTCTATTGGCCTTTCCAGTTCACAGCTCCTCTTTTTTTACGTCATCCTTTACTATCCATGCAGTGAGAATCTGGAATCAGTTACAAACCAATATAAGACTCGCTCCGTCCTTGGTATGCTTTAAAAAGCTACAGAAAAATTCTAGTTAGTAAAAAAACGTGTTTTATTGCCGATTTTTATTTTCCCTTCCACTCCACCATCCCTTCCTTTTATCTTGATTGATGATATCTCACTTCATATTAAAAAATAATGCTCGGGTGATTGTTCGTCTTTGTAGAGTTCGTGGGCATATGCTCACGTACGTGTTTATGGATTTCATGGGGATGGATAGTCATTTGAATGACTTGTGCAACCATGTAACTTGCTTCATTTGCTTTTGTCTGGTTGGCTGGAAGAGATTGCCGCCTGGCAATAAGTCTGCCAGATTGTATTTGCAATAAAAGTTTTAAATAAATATAAATATTGTAATTTATTTTTAACAAACACTGTTTATTCCACTTTTTTATGACGGTATAACCCTACCGGTTTCAAGGCTTTCACCTCATCTTCAGGGGAGTACAAACAAGACTCCCCTGAAGATGAGGTGAAAGCCTTGAAACCGGTAGGGTTATACCGTCATAAAAAAGTGGAATAAACAGTGTTTGTTAAAAATAAATTACAATGTCTTTAAACCTCCACAACGTTAATGCCTTAACTATAAACAACATAAATATAAATAAATAAATAAAATTTCTTGTCATGTATAAATAAATTGATTAATTAAAACAAACATGTAAATTCGTAGTAAAAACTGATGTGTTTAGCTTTTCAACGTATTTACATGTCATGTTGAAGGATTCGTTAGAATGAAATTAAATTCGAGAAGAGAACCGCCTTAAGAATTATAACAAAAATGGCATAAAACTTATTTTATGTCTTTCATAATATTCGTATCTTCAAATCACATTTCCCACCAAAACAATAACAATTGAATGCGGCCTCGCTCCACAAACCCGTTCCCGGAGAACATCCCGGGGTTATCAGGGAAGAAATAATAGTTTCAGTATCCCTTATAGCGGGGATCGATCGTAATTTATCTCCCGCGAAAGTTTTCTTTACAATTTTCCCGATTCCGTTCCCGGGTTGAATCACAGTAGTTTCGGCGCCAGATTGCGTTTTGTCCCCTCGAACTTATTTCGTGAGCTGTCGCATTATTTTCCTGATCTGAGAAATCTGGTCGAGGCTCTTGCGCAATATTATGTTTGTATAAAGAACATCGTATATAAAGGAAATTGAAATTGTTCGCATACTTAAAAAGACATTAAGCACTTTTTCTTAACTTAGTTACAAATACATTGTTGATATTATTTTAAATTATAAAATATTATAACGGTTATATTATAGTTACAATTACATCGTTGTTATAATTGTTATAAAAACATGTTATTATAATTGTATTGTAACTATACATAATTATAAACATATGCTAACGTTCAATAATTCATACTCAAAAATTATTATATCGTTTGTATAATATATAAAATTATATAGTTGATATAATTGTTATAAAAACACGTTTATATAATTGTAACTAAACATGATTATAATAGAAATATAAAACTTAGAATTACATGGTTGATATAAGTACTACATTTTTTATAAACGTTACTAAAAACATATGTACATACTACCTTGATAAAAAAGTTTTAGGACTTTATTCATAAAATCGAAAATACAAGTTTATTCATCAAAATCGATACGGTCCCCTTCAAAGTACTCCCCATCGCCTGCAACGCACTTACGCCAGCGCTTGATCCAATCCTCGAAACACCGCTGGTACTCAATTTTCGGTATGTCCATCAGAGCCATCTTCGATTTTTTTCATGACATCCTCTCGGGTGCTGTAACGCGTTCCGCGAAGCTGTTTTTTAAGTCGGTTGAACAGAAAAAAGTCGCAGGGAGCCAGATCGTTCACGTTCAACCAGTTCAGCGCCTTCTGGTATGAAATGATAAGATCGGACTTTTTCAGGTTAAAAATAAATCTTCGACAAATATTTTGAAGACGCTGTAATTTTTTCAGCTGTTCCTCTGTAACATCCAAGTAACAGACGTCCGCATAGTCCAGAATCGGAAAGAGCAGAGATTGTACGAGTAAAATTTTAGTTTTAGTTGGTAGGAATCTTTGCAACACTTTAAGGTAATGAAGGCTGAAGAAGATCCTTTGGCTTACCTCATTTATTTGATCTCGCCATGAGAGAGTGTTATCTATTAGCACTCCTAGGTTTTAACAGTTTTATGTAATGGTTCGATAGAGCCATCAAGTAATATTGGAGGGAGTAAGTCAGTGTTGAATTTACCGAGAAGCTGAGGGCTGCCAATGAAGATCGATTGAGACTTTGTAAGATTAATGAGAAAGCCATGCTCCTCAGTCCATTCGGAGATCGATTGAAAATCAACATTTAGATCTTGTAATATTGTGTTCAATTATTGAATTCGAGTGAATGAAAGTCCTTAGATCATTCAAGCACTCTCTGGCTCCAGTCAACAGCAAATGAATCCCTCATAAAGCTTTTTAAGCTTTAGATACTAAGGCTAACAGCTTCATTTGTAATTCCAGTTATTATTTCCAAGAAGTTGTATACAGGAAAGTATCAAAGTGATCAACAATGTCTTCCATAATCCCGAACAGCCGTCTTCTTCCCGAGGGGGGGTATCGGGGACATAAACATTTAACAATTACTCAAAATACTTCCCCGGGGACTGTGAGAAAGGAAGCAGGCCCCCAGGATGAGCCCTGAGAGGACAGGAGAGAAGAGAAGAGAAGAGAAGTAAGGGCCACGGCAGGCAAACTCTTAATCTTCCTCATTAATTCTGCTCCACAGTTTCGAAATGTTTGTTGCCAGCCTCCGTTCCGATTTTGACAGATACAATTTTCAATTTATTACAAAACGAATCTCGTTTAAATTGGTTTGTAAGATTTTCCATTTAGTTTATCTTATTTATCAACAAAATAAATGACACTTAAGTCTCTTTTACGTATCAAGGAAAGAATTGTAAAATAAAATATAACGTACGATCTTCACGGCCTAGTTGATAAGACGCCTGTCTCCCAACCCGGAGGTTGCGGGTTCAAATCCCGCTGGAACCCAGATTTTTTTAAAAAGGATTCTAGAGTCTGATTTTTACTTAAGGCCTCTATGACATCTTTCTTGCTGGTTGAAAGTGTAAAACGAAAGTGTAAAACAACACAACGTGTCAAGATCTTCTTAAATATAACTAATGTTTCAGTATACATATACAAGTATCTTTCAAAATATGATGCTTAAAAATAACAGTGCTTCGTCCTCGAAGCTAGGCCTCGCAGTCAAGGATCCCTTTGACATTCTTAAGTCAATTGAGTTAGAAAGCGAAGCTGTGACGTGGAGTTAGTTTTTTTGAAGTGAAACTTCTACAGGTGCGGTAGGGCGAATTAGCCTGAACGTCACGAAAAGTGAAACGGTGTATTATATTATTATTATAGAGGTGCATGGTCGCGCGGTAACGCACTGGACTTCCATGTGGAAGGTCGTCGGTTCGAACCTCGCGCTGTTCTACTCTCCTCGAACGACACAGGCAGTTTTTCCGCCTAGTGTTCGATGGCATAAGGATACCTATGACTTTGGTCATATCTATTCTTTTAAAAAAAATATATATATTTATTTTTATTAAATTATTTATAAATTATTTATTAATAAATTATTTTAATATTAATCATTATTTATTATTAATAATAATTAAAATTATTAAATGTTTTACATTATTATTCAAATTATTATTATTTATAATTAAAAATAAAAAAATAATATTTTTTGTTATATAATTTTTTAATTATTGTATTTAATAATTATTAATTTTATTTTATATTAAATTACTTTATTTTATTTAATATAAAATTTAATATTCGAATAGGTACAATTATAATAATATATGTTATAATAATAATTAAATTATTATTATATTATAATTAATTATAATACAATATAATTATTTAATAATATATTATTGATGATATAATAAAAATAATATAATAATAAATAAATAATTATTTAGAAAAATAATAAATGACGTAAAAATATTAATATATTTAATATTAAAAAATATAAATTAATATTATTAAGTGTATTATGTTATTATTAAAATTATAAATTATTATTAAAATTATTATTATTTATTATTAAAAATTTAAAAAAAAATTATTTAATTTATGCGAAATTTTCTTGAATTAAATTCCACATAATCATTTCCTAATCCTAAAAAAAATCGTTAACAAATGGAAAAAAAATCAACGCATAAAATCAACTTTTCCTAGGAGCTAAGAAGTTTCACTTCTACCGCGCGAGAGACTCGCGCATCTGTGTTTTTTTTTAAGTGAGTTGTATTCGTTGCTTATCAGCAAACTCACCGACCACACCGTTGTGCTGGATCCAATGGCACGCCAAAGGGAGATAGATGATCGGAGCACACTGACATGTTTCCTTTTCTCTTTTTGAAAGAATATATATGACCGAAATCTATAATAGATATCTTTATACTCCCAAATACTAGGTGGAAAAAATGCCTGTATCATTCGAGGACAGAAGCACAGTGCGGGGTTCAAACCGGCGAACCGACACGGAAGTCCAGTACTCAACCGCGCAGCCATGCATCTATTGTATAATACAACACGGAAAGTTAAAAAAATCAAAAACAATTACCAGGTATCTTGCTATTGTGTTCGGAAATTATAGGATGAGTCCTGTGACAGCTCACAAATTTGCCCCAATACAACCTTATGTAATGTATTTACTTAAATAACTTGCTATTTATTAGAATTGAGGCTTATATTAAAGTTGATAAAATAATTAAAATTACTGAACATCGTTACAAGGTTGTATTGCGGCAAATTTGTGAGCTGTCACAGGACTCATCCTAGAATTTCGGAACTATAACAAGACGGTATTCTAATCTAGTTGATACGAAACTTGTCTTCCAGCTCGGAGGTTGTGAATTCGATTTCGTTAGAACCCAGATTTTTGAAAAAAAGGATTCCTTTCATTTTTTTACTTAAGGTGGCCTATTGAATATATTTTATTAAAATTAATAAATATGTTTTAATATTCAACAATAAATAAATGTATTTTAATAATTATATTAATCCCCGCAACACGTGTTTCTTTCTCATATCCCGAGGTTTTCTTCAAGCGCAATGAAAAGATCCTCGTGAGAAGAGGTTTAAACACATGTAGCGGTATTTTTATAAAAAAATGTTTTATCAAAATGAATTAATACAATTTTTAACAATAAATGACGTTGTTATTTCACTATTTACGTTAATTTCAGCAACAATATTTACGTTATTCCGAGGCTCTCTTCAGGCGGATTAAAGAGAGCCTCGGGATAGGAGACAAAAACACGTGTAGGGACATTTTAATTAAATTAATTCAATTAAAATAAATACATGTGTTTTTAAAAGTTACCAATAAATTACTTTGTTATTCCACTAATAACGTTAATCCCCACTACACGTGTTTCTACTTCCTATTCCGAGGCTCTCTTCAGTAGTAATGAGAAAAACCTCGAGATAAGAGGCAGAAACACTTGCAGCGGAGATTCATTTAGCTAATTGAATAACAAAGTAATTTGTTAAGTTTTCTAAAATGGAGTCCCACAAAGTTAAAGCTGAAATCTTTGATAGAATAAATGAAGGTTAGAGTTGAAGAAGGTGCCAAAAAAGATACCTTTTTAGGAGACTGTGTCCCTTAAAGGAGAGATGATGATGATGGTTTGTTGATAAATAAAACTTGTTTAGATCGCAATGCGGAAAGAGAAATTTTATTGATAGATGTAGGTATTTATACCATTCTTGAATGTGTGCGGGAATGCGAGCGCGATATACCACCGTCTCGTTTCTGCATTCGCAATACGATTAATGTCGTATGTAGGTATCATTCAGATTTGGGAACTGGCGCGACAGATGTGCTGCCCTCTCGCTCTAGCATGGAATGCGCTCCACGCCTGACAGTGAGTTGAATGACCGGCGTGTGGACCTTGTACTTGTTTGTTTTTAATTGTCAAGGTATGCAAAGGTCGTATCGCCGGTCATTGACCGAGCATACGGACGCCACACCTTTAATACGGAAGAAGAAAAATACATATAAAAAAACAGCATTTCGGAAATGATTAACAATAACATAAATAACAAATGTATTCCACAAACCTTTTTTGAATATTCAAGAAGTATCAAATGCTCATTCCCCGTGAAACAAGCGTGAAATTAATCAATTTCCCGTTTTCACTCTTCGCCTGTACTTCGTTCACTCGCTCGCCAACTGAACCCTGGCGAAACTTTGTCACAACAGATTAAAAGATTACAATTTATTTCTTTCCCCCGTTTTCAGGTCCGTCACTTTGTATTTGGCATCATAATTCAGTCCTCGTGTGTATAATTTAGTTTAGTTTCTCAAAAGATCCTTTAATTTCCTCAGTTAAGGAACATCAGAGGTCAATGGGTGGTATACAAATATCGAATGAGAATGCATGCGGATTGCTGCATACTGATGACAGGGATGCTTAGTTACAGATCATTAAAGAGGGGAAGATCTCTTCGATTAGGTGTCCATTTTTTTGTTTGCTCAGGGGTCATTTAGTTAATCAATCTTGGTTTGTATTTTAGGAGAATGGTCCTTAAGGGAGAGATGATGATGATTTGTTGATAAATAAAACACGTGTTCGATCGCAATGCGGAAAGAGAGTTTTTATTAGTAAACGTAGGTATTTATACTATTCCCGCGTGCGGAAATGCGAGCAAGATATCCTTCGTCTCGTTTCTGCATTCGCAAAACGATTAATGTCCTATGTAGGTGATAATTTATTTACGGAACTGGCGCGACAGATGTGGTGCGTTCTCGCTCTAGCATGGAATGCGCTCCGCGTCGGCTATGAGTTGAATGACCGGCGCGTGGACTTTGTATTTGTTTGTTTTGCATTGCTAAGGAATGAAAAGGTCATTTCATCGGTCATTGACCGCGCGTGCGACCGCCCCAGTATCATATGTTCAGGATAATTGTTTAAGAGAACGCACCCATAAATTGTTCTATCAACTTTTAAGACAAACCAACCTGCCTTTGGAAATGCCGGTAGGTAGAGCAATCACACTGTTTAAACGGTTAAATTGAAGTGCATCAAACATATGAGGATACACACGGGTGTATCCTCATATGTTTGATGCACTTCACTCAGTGATTGATGCACCTCGCTTACTCGCAAGTGTTTCATTTCGTATTCCCACTAGATCCACAAGACAGCTCAATCCCTTTTATACTGAAAATTGCTATACTAATTATAAAATCAACTCGTCTATAATTCGTATGCAAAGACTTGGACTACAAGTGATGGATAGCTTGTTCGGAGTTTCGGTCCGATGGTAGGACACCTTACTCCTTCATCGGATAAGTTCTGACTGTTAAGATATTTATTGGAAATTTTTGGATCTTTTTGGGAATCGGGAAAGGATAGGTTTGTGGTAATTGTTTTGATTTTATGAATGATTATGAGAAATTATAAACGATTAAATACATATATAAATATGATGATATGTACATAATATTAAATACAAATATACATAAATTTGTGTCGTCACACACTGTTTTATATTGAATGGGTGAAAAAAAAAAAAAAATGAAAAAATTAATTGTGAATAAATTATAAGAATGAATATAGTATATGTAGATAAGTAAATGAGTGGGGAAATGTGTGTGACTTTTATAAATATATTAAGGTGTAGAAAATGTTTATTGAAGGTGAGAAATGCGGTTGCCTATGGGGGTAAACTGTCTGCCGGAGGAATTATCGATGATGGGGTGTTCAGAGTGACAATCGGGGGGTCATTTGGGGGGATGATTAGATTAAGTACTTGTATAACCTGTCTCATGTTCATTTGTATATAAAGACACTGTTGTGTCGTTAATTAAATAAATAAATAAATATAGACGTATTTCATGTGTCGCTCATCTCTTTCAGAAAAAATCTCTTAAATTTAGTGTAATAATTATTGAATACACTATATTTTGTTATAATGTTTCAGTGTAACAAATCAATTTTTACAATTGTTTTTATCTAAAAAGTCTTAAAAATTTTATACTTTTTTTTTGTATTTGTTATGTAAGAATTGTGGAAGCCTACAGTGTGCAAAGGGCCTGAAAAATAAAAAATATATATGATATACTCGAACAAGACTGTATCAAAATCTACCAAGATTATAGCCAACAGTATTGTAGTTCCAATTTTGATGTATGAACGTGAAACGGGGATGTGGGACAAGACTGAAAAAAGCCGAATAAACGCTATAGAAATGCGTACACTTAAAAAAATATTATTGTCAACCAGTGTCGATCCACTGCTGTATGAAAGTCTCCCCAAGTTGACTCAAAATAGTTCGGTCTTTTGCTCGTTGATGCCATGTGATGCTGTCATGCTACCTGATTTCATATATCCAGCATACCTTCGATCTTCTTCTAGGCCTCTTTATGCCTCTTGGGTACCATTAGATTATTGCGGAGATCCATCGGGAGTCTGACATTCTGGCTACGTGTCCTACCCATTGCCACTTCATTTTCTTGCACACCTTTATTACGTATTCTACCTTTATTTTGTTGCGAATCCAGGTGTTTCGTTTACAGTCTCTTTAAGTATGTCTATCCCAACATGCATCTCTCCATGCTCATTTGTGCGGTCTGTAGCTTTTGTGTGTTCTTTGCTATGAGCGTCCATGTCTTGCAGCCATACGTACATAAGTACTGGGATAATAGACTGGTTGTAGACCTTTCGCTTAAAAGATATTGGGAGATTACTTTTGAAGGTGTTGTTCAAACGTCCAAATGAGCTGCATGCTAGTTTTATCCTTCGTGCTATTTCCTCCGATATGCCACCTACAAAGGAAATATATTGGCCCAGATACACATATTCCTGGACAAGTTCTAGCGGCTTTCCATCTACAATTATTGGTTTTGTTGTAGCAAAGCTGTTCATCATATATTTGGTTTTTGATATATTCATTTTCAAACCAACTTCTTTACTGACCTCTGCCAATTCCTGCAGTTGGTGCTGAAGATCATTCGGGTTTTGTGAGAATATAACAATATCGTCTGGAAATCACAAATGGCTCCGGTATTTTCCATCAATCACCAGGCCTTTATTATCCCATTCCAGTGTATTAAAGACATATTCAAGTGAACCTGTGAATAATTTTACTGTCTCTATTGTATAATATCCTTAACTGTCCCGCCACCCCCTCTTATCTCGCCGAAAATTTTCAGCGTCTTTCCAATCATGGATTAGCGCTACGCTCAAACAGAGATTGTTTATTGGCGTTTCCAATTCACTGCTCCTCTTTCTTTACTTCGTCCTTCACTGTCCACGCAGTGAGACTCTGGAATCAGTTACAAACCAATATAAGACTCGCTCCGTCCTTGGCATGCTTTAAGAAGCGACTGAATTTTTTTTTATTTCTAGTCAGTAAAATAACGTGTTTCATTCCTGATTTTCCATTTCTCTCCACCATCCCTTCCTTTCCTTTTGATTGATTATATCTCACTTTATATGAAAAATAATGTTCGGGTAATTGTCCGTCTTTGTGGGGTTCATGGGCTCACGTGTGTGTTTATGGATTTCGTGGGGATGGATAGTCATTTGAATGATTTATGCGACCACGTAACTTGCTTCATTTACATTTACGGTTGATTGGAAGAGATTTCCGCCTGGCAATATTCCCGCCAGATTGTATTTGCAATAAAAGTGTTAAATAAATAAATAAGAACGATGTTCAACACAAGGCCTTAAGTGAAAACCAGCCTGGATATTTAAAAAAAATCTAATGGAACTCACAGCCGCAACTTCCATGACAGAAGACAAGTTTCTAACCAACTAGACCACGGGCAAGTTCGAGTGTTGAGAGATCAAATACGAATTAATAAAGCTTCTCTATTTTTCCACCCCTTTCTGATCCTTCTGTAGCGACCGTGCGTGCGGTCACTGAACCCACTGGGGCGATCTTTGGCCGCTCGGTCATTGAACTCGCTCTGCAAGGAATGCGAGACGGCGCTGGGCGAAGGTCGCCGCGCGGTCATTGAACTCACTAGTAGTGAACAGCGAGAGTGAGATGCCGACATATCTCTTGCCTCTCCTACAGACCGTAGTATGAAATGTATATGGAACACGTGACAATAACCAGTGTGGCTGGCGAAGCGAGACGGCGACATCTTCTGCGCCATTCTATACATTATAAATACATACGCTCTCAATAAACTTTCTCTCTTTGCATATTCCAATTTCAAACGAGTTTTATTAAACCAACGATCATCCTCATCATCTCTCCATTAAGGAACAGCCGTTCCTAAACTTCCAACTAGACGCCTTCCATCTTTGTAGTTCTGATATATTTTGTAAAATGAAAGAAAATAAATAAACGAGATTTTAACGGCCCTGTGTTTTCCTGTCGCATAGCTTGTCGCACGTCTGTAAAGTTTATATTTATTTCACATTCTTTTTTCAGCCGAGTTTCAGTGAGTTATATGAACTAACAGTTGACTTAACTAAATTACGGCGCCGACTGGGACTGGCTACCGAGTGTGGAAATGCTGTCACTCAAATAATGTAAACGTGAATTATGTTGGGTCTTAGATAAAATTCAAATGAATCCAATTCAATTCACTTCGTTTCCTTTCAAATTTATTTCTTGTCAAAATAAACAACACTAAGTCTCCTTTGACGACTTTTCCTACCTGGGATCCACCATAACTAAAGAAAATGAAGAACACATAGAGATCAAACGGAGGATTGCGACAGGAAACAAAACATTCCTCTCTCTCTTCTCCCAGTGCTTAAATCAAGAAGTGTCCACAGAAAAAACAAAAATCACCTTATACAAGACCATAATAAGGACAGTAGTGACATACGGGTGCGTGCGAAGCGTGGACGATGACAACAAGATACGGCGGTAAGTAATACACATCGGGCTTAAGAAAGAGACTTTCAGCCATAATCGGCTAACTTCGGCTTTGTAGAGCGTCGTCTCTGTCATTCATACCCCACCCTAGAACGCTTGACAACGACTGACAAATCGCGACGAGACACGTGTATGAATGACAAAGACGACACTCTACAAAGCCGAAGTTAGCCGATTATGACCGACAGTCTTTTTCTTAAGCCCGATGTGTATTGCTTACCACCGGGTACTGTATTTTCCTTTACAGTAAAAAAAATAGCATCATGATACGAAAAAAACAACTCGTTTTGTTCTATCTCCACGAACTTTCTCAAGTAATTCAGTTAAGCAATTGCCAAAAAATATGCTTAACTTTTACCTTTTATATATTTGGCACGTTTGAAATTAAGTAACGGAAATGTTGTGCTAACCCCATCTATCAAAGAAAGGTGAATCTATTTTCGGACCACTTATTATTTACTGCTTGACACTTGATTATTATTCATATCGTGTTGTGAAACGTTAAAATCGAAATGATGTGGTCTGCGGAGGTAAATTGAAAACTGGCCTCAATCTCCGCTAACTTTCGGGAGTGTGTTCTCTTATTCAGGGGTGGAAACCTCAGCTGAAACGTGCCCCCATCTCTTACTGAGCCGGATACAAACGGTTGCCATAAAATGCTCGACACAAGAATTCATTTTTTTATTAAGACAATTTAACATTGCTAACTTGTTTTCTTCTTCCTAGTGTAATTTCAGGTCCCCCTAACGTTGACTATCACCTGAGAGTAAGCATCATTATCCTCGGCAGCCCGAAAAAGATCGCCAACGCTCCTTATACCAGTCCAATCACGATATATAGCTCGTTTGTCTGACAGGTCACGTTGGACTAGATATATAGCTCGTTTGTCTGACAGAGCACGTTGGACTAGATATATAGCTCGTTTGTCTGACAGAGCACGTTGGACTAGATATATCGCTCGTTTGTCTGACAGAGCACGTTGGACTAGATATATCGCTCGTTTGTCTGACAGAGCACCTTGGACTAGATATATAGCTCGTTTGTCTGACAGAGCACGTTGGACTAGATATATCGCTCGTTTGTCTGACAAGTCACGTTGGACTAGATATATAGCTCGTTTGTCTGACAGAACACGTTGGACTAGATATATAGCTCGTTTGTCTGACAGAGCACGTTGGACTAGATGTATAGCTCGTTTGTCTGACTGAGCACGTTGGACTAGATATAAAGCTCGTTTCTCTGACTGAGCACGTTGGACGAGATATATAGCTCGTTTGTCTGACAGAGCACGTTGGACAAGATATATAGCTCATTTGTCTGACTGAACACGTTGGACTAGATATACAGCTCGTTTGTCTGACAGGTGACGGTGGACAAGATATATAGCTCATTTGTCTGACTGAACACGTTGGACTAGATATACAGCTCGTTTTTCTGACAGAGCACGTTGGACTAGATATATAACTCGTTTGTCTCATTGAGCACGTTGGACTAGATATATAGCTCTTTTGTCTGATAGAGCACGTTGGATTAGATATATAGCTCGTTTGTCTGACAGAGCACGTTGGACTAGGTATATAGCTCGTTTGTCTGACAGAGCACGTTGGACTAGATATATAGCTCGTTTGTCTGACAGAGCACGTTGTACTAGATATATAGCTCGTTTGTCTAACTGAGCACGTTGGACTAAATATATAGCTCGTTTGTCTGACAGAGCACGTTGGACTAGATATATATCTCGTATGTCTGACAGAGCACGTTGGACTAGATATATAGCTCGTTTGTCTGATAAAGCACGTTGGACTAGATATATAGCTCGTTTGTTTGACTGAGCACGTTGGACTAGATATATATCTCGTTTGTCTGACAGAGCACGTTGGACTAGATATATAGCTCGTTTGTCTGACAAGTCACGTTGGACTAGATATATAGCTCGTTTGTCTGACAGAACACGTTGGACTAGATATATAGCTCGTTTGTCTGACAGAGCACGTTGGACTAGATATATAGCTCGTTTGTCTGACTGAGCACGTTGGACTAGATATATAGCTCGTTTGTCTGACTGAGCACGTTGGACGAGATATATAGCTCGTTTGTCTGACAGAGCACGTTGGACAAGATATATAGCTCATTTGTCTGACTGAACACGTTGGACTAGATATACAGCTCGTTTGTCTGACAGGTGACGGTGGACAAGATATATAGCTCATTTGTCTGACTGAACACGTTGGACTAGGTATATAGCTCGTTTGTCTGACAGAGCACGTTGGACTAGACATATAGCTCGTTTGTCTGACAGAGCACGTTGTACTAGATATATAGCTCGTTTGTCTAACTGAGCACGTTGGACTAGATAAATAGCTCGTTTATCTGACAGAGCACGTTGGACTAGATATATATCTCGTATGTCTGACAGAGCACGTTGGACTAGATATATAGCTCGTTTGTTTGACTGAGCACGTTGGACTAGATATATAGCTCGTTTGTTTGACTGAGCTACATATATAGCTCATTTGGACTACATATATAGCTCATTTGTCTGACAGAGCACGTTGGACTAGATATATATCTCGTTTGTCTGACAGAGCACGTTGGACTAGATATATAGCTCGTTTGTTTGACTGAGCACGTTGGACTAGATATATAGCTCGTTTGTCTCACAGAGCACGTTGTACTAGATATATAGCTCGTTTGTCTAACTGAGCACGTTGGACTAGATATATAGCTCGTTTATCTGACAGAGCACGTTGGACTAGATATATATCTCGTATGTCTGACAGAGCACGTTGGACTAGATATATAGCTCGTTTGTTTGACTGAGCACGTTGGACTAGATATATAGCTCGTTTGTTTGACTGAGCACGTTGGACTAGATATATATCTCGTTTGTCTGACAGAGCACGTTGGACTAGATATATAGCTCGTTTGTCTGACAGGTTACGTTGGACTAGATATATAGCTCGTTTGTCTGACTGAACCTGTTGGAGTAGATATATAGCTCGTTTCTCTGATTGAGCACGTTGGGCTAGATATATAGCTCGTTTGTTTGACTGAGCACGTTGGACTAGATATATAGCTCGTTTGTCTGACAGAGCACGTTGTACTAGATATATAGCTCATTTGTCTGACAGAGCACGTTGGACTACATATATAGCTCATTTGGCTGACAGAGCACGTTGGACTAGATATATAGCTCGTTTGTCTTATTGAGCACGTTGGACTAGATTTATAGCTTGTTTGTCTGACAGAGCACGTTGAACTAGATATATAGCTCGTTTGTCTGACAGAACACGTTGGACTACATATATAGCTCATTTGTCTGACAGAGCACGTTGGACTAGATATATAGCTCGTTTGTCTGATTGAGCACGTTGGACTAGATTTATAGCTCGTTTGTCTGACAGAGCACGTTGAACTAGATATATAGCTCGTTTGTCTGACAGGATACGTTGGACTAGACATGTAGCTCGCGTGCACACCACCTCTTTTATGAGCTGACAGAGCTGAAAAGATAACACGTTCATAAAATACTCAAAAACAGTAATGCTCAGCACAATTGGAAGCAAACACCAAAAGATCAAACCCAATGGCGTAAAACGGTTTCTAGTTATCAGCGACCTAATACAGAAAGAAGACGAAGACAAGCTATTGCAAGAACTAAAACGGGATATGCCCATCACAAATAGGCTTAAATAGTCATATCTAATGGAAGCAACGACAAGTGCACTAATCCCTCACTTTGTAATGTGCATTATTTTATACTCGTTACGTGTACTAGGCATTAATTTATAAATTAACATTAAACCTTGCGCCTGCCCTATACGTTCGACCTCCCTCGTTTTCAATACCCGGAAAACTGTGCCTAATTTTAGTAGCCAATTTTCAGTTTCCGCGAGAATTAAAGTGCCAAATATTCATATTTATGGATTCACTTGGTTTAAACATAATTGAAAAACCTTTCGTGATATATTCGAACAAGTTTTGGGAGCTTTTCTAGTTTTATATAACATTATATCGTATATTAAAATATACATAGAAAATGTACAATATGTGAGGAGTTAACATTAAAAAATTATCATATACATCGGATATAAAAAATGAGTTGATAAAGCAGATTTCTTTGCGGAGATTGCTACGGAGCCGTTTAACATTTTCATTTTAACGAAAATAATCACATAAATCATTTTAAAATCATAATAAAAAAAACAGTAATTTTTCAAAAAGGATATTGTCCTGGCTTCAAACCAATCAAAAAAGATCATGTCCGAATTGACCAATCATAGCTTTCCGATTGTGTCTAGCTTCATACCAGTT
This sequence comes from Odontocerum albicorne, assembly GCA_949825065.1. Taxonomy (NCBI): domain Eukaryota; kingdom Metazoa; phylum Arthropoda; class Insecta; order Trichoptera; family Odontoceridae; genus Odontocerum; species Odontocerum albicorne. The sequence continues at coordinate 26,149,498 of OX463861.1, forward strand.
CACCAGCAACTGTCAGTTTTAAATCATACGTGCAGTGTAATGTCATTATACAGCTTTATCTACCTACATATATTTATAGTTTTATACGATGGCATCCAGAAAGTAAGGTTACAACATTTATGTAGGATTGAAAAATGCTTGTATTTAATTGAAATTCACAGGATACTTCACAAATATATTAAACTATTTTTCAACGTAATCACCGTCGAGATCGAGACATTTCTGTAGTCGGGGCACCAGCTTTTGTATGCCAGTGCATAGACCTCCGCCACCAGCTCTTTCAGCCACTTCTTCACAGCTTCCTCGACCTCCTGATCGTTGAAAAATTGTTGGGGTGTAGTGACACACCCACGTCTTATCCATCCTCCGTCACGATAGAGTTCAGAAAATCTTCTCCCTCCTGTGCAAAACGATCCAAAAATTCACGCGCGGCGGTCACGCGATTTTGACGGTGCTCCGGTATGAGCATTCTGGGCACCCATCTCGCATACAACTTCTTGTAACCAAGTTTTTTCCGACACAATATTACCTCGAGAAATGTCAGTTAATTCTTCGTGAAGGTTGTCAAGCGTCACACGGCGGTCATTTCAAACATGTTCTTCAATTTTTTGCACAAATTCGTCAGAAATCACTGTCTTGCCTCGTCGTGAGTATCAGTACGGCCTTCTCTGAACAACCTAACCCGCTTCGTCACATGTTGTCGACTCATCACATCACTACCATAAACTTTCACGAGCTTGCGATGGACATTCGCAGCGGTATTGTTCTGCAAAATAAAAAAACTGATGACTGCGCGAGTCTCGCACGGACGAGAGTTGGCGGGAGCGCGTGACGACCTCTCCATCGGAAGAATTTACTATGACTGAACAAAATGGCCGACAAACACGCGAGACAAAACAAACTGACCGTTAGGATTCCCCCTACACGCCAGGTGCACCAACTTTGAAATTAAAAAATTCCTGCGGCCTCAGGAGCCCTTATTACCTTACTTTCTGGATGACTCTCGTAGTAATATTTCTTCTTATTTTGTAACACTTTACTTATTTTATTTGATTAAAATTAAAATAAATTACTCTACCCAATTATTTTTTGTATAATATTTATGAAATCGAACAGAAAACATCATGTCCTAGACCTGTTCAATCAAAAAAGATTTAAGTAAAGTAGAATTGTTCTTACAAAAAGGATCATGTCCATATTCTAAACTAGAATAACTATTTTAATTATTATGATTCGATTTAATTATTATGATTCGATTTAATTATTATGATTCGATTTTAAACAACAAATCAAGTCACTTGAAGCGATTTTAAAGATTTCAGATATTTTTACAATGAATTATTATGTCATATATTTTTTAATGCCAACAGTTTTTTTTGCGGTTTCCCAACATTCTGATTTGGTGGACATGTTCTTTTTTGAATATTACCTCCTCATTTATCCGTAAAAGCAAAAGTAACGATGATTTAAAAACTCGGCGCTTGAGTTTTGAATATTTTTTCTATTTTTCAATTTATTCGTACTTTTTCGACGACCTCCGTGGCATGGTGGTAAGACACTTGTCTGCCGATCCGGAGATTGCGGGTTCGATCCCCGCTGGAACCCAGATTTTTTTAAATATGATTCCAGTCTAGTTAACACTTAGGACCTATTAAAACATTTTTCCGGTTGGCTGGAAGAGATTGCCACATGGCAAAAACACGCCAAATTAAAAAAAAAAACGATCAAAATTTTCCGACCTTGACAAGTAAGATGTATGTATGGACAAATACCACCCCGGCCACGTTCACCGCATGGTACGTTGTAGTCAAAATTTGATACATATTCCCTCTTGGCTAATCCGATCAAGTGACGTCAAAGAATAGTTTTTCTGCATTCGAAATTGTCTGTGAGAATACTGGACTTTTCCACTTTATATGTTAAGTATAATAATGCGCTACGAGTCGTTTTCCTTCTCGCGTGATATCGAACCTTAAGGCAAAAGCCACACCAAAGTACTTCGCTAGGTGCTACGTGACTAATAGACTAGGTGACTTCATGCTTGGCTACACCAAAGTGCTTCGCTAGGTACTACGCGACTCATAGACTAGGTGACTTCATGCTTGGTCACACCAAAGTGCTTCGCTAGGTACTACGTGACTAATAGACTAGGTGACTTCATGCTTGGCTACACCAAAGTGCTTCGCTAGGTACTACGTGACTAATAGACTAGGTGACTTCATGCTTGGCCACACCAAAGTGCTTCGCACAAATTCATTTAACGTTTGGGAGCGGTTGAGTCAACACACGATGCCACTCTCAAAACTAACCAATTTAATTACAACTTACCTTATCTTTATTTACTTCCTGTGCAACTTCATTCCAGTGATTTTATTACAGGTACATTTTCGTATAATTTGCTCGATGGGTTCCACAAAGGCTACCTTTTATAAACAGCTGTTATTAAAACTTCCGCCATCTTGTAAAATCACTTGGTGACACAATCAAATTAACTAACACGTCTGTTTGCTAGGAGACTCACTAGGTGATTAATAGTCACGTAGTATGCCGTGAAGCGTAGAGTGTGGCCATTGCGATAGTATGCGGTGCGTTGGTTTACTAGGATATGTCACTTAGCTCGCAGGGTAGCTCTAAGCACCAAGAGAGGCTCCTACCTGTGTGGCCGAGGCCTAAGTCAATCGTCACTATTATTATTTTCATACTTAGATGTGTCGCCACCAGATAAGGAGTCCCTTTGGGCATTTCCTTCTTCGTCACGGAAATTATTGACTTGATTATTCATCGCAGTACCACAAAATATGATCCGCGGATCGATCTTCCAGATGGCCGTAAAAATCCAGATTGCTGCCAGAGGAGTATCTTTGGGCAGTTCATAAAAGAAGGTTTAAACTTCTAGTAGAAATCGTGGTAGATAGGGATTGATGTTGTCCCCCATTACAGCGTGGGTGTAGGTGGGATCGAACTGAACTGAACTGAACCTCAATCCTTAGTAGTACATCGTCTTCGACCAAAAGAAGATGTGTTGTTTCGTTGTATTCTGAAATGTTAAAAATTAAATGTCGCGCGGTTATCACATTTCTTTCAACAGAAAGGGCTGTTTATCGAAAAGATTCTCAGTAGAAATCATATTAACCTCAACATTTCAGAATATAACGAACCAACACGTCTCCTATCGGCTTTAGTTGATATACTACTAGAGGGAGATGTATAGTATCAAGTTTTAACAATATGATTTAACATTGTATGACCATGTGATGAGCGTGGCCAGCGTAGTATCTGTTCAAAGAAGCTGTAATTTGTTCATACTCAAAACTTTGAAACCAGCGAAACTGCGCCATACCAGTAATTCATGTATCGTTGGATATTTTGCGCATAAAAATAGGAAACAACGAACAACTAATTTAGCCAAGATACAAACCAGGTTAATTATCATAACAACCCACATATGAACATGTTTATTCAGTGAATAAATTTCTCGAGTATAATTAAGGAAGCCGAACAGGCAAACTGCATGCATAAATTTCGTGTTATTGCCTCTGCAACGCCGCCAATGAAAGTTACGCGGTTGTAAGTTACCACCGCTGGTGGCGTTAAGTTACCACCTCAGGGGGCGCTAAGTCACCGCCTCTGGGGGCGTTGAGTTACGCCTAACTTAAGCCGCACGGTCGGAAGAGTACCTCAAGTGTCGCAATTAGTTGCCCTGTACATTGCCGTGTTGTTCCCATTTCCCACGCAGCACTAAGGAGTCGGGGGTTAAATATCAAGGTGTATAGTTAAAAAAAAGTTTAACCTGTTCCCCGCGGGAAGCACAAACGCCTGTGATCTGACGACAATCCAAGTTTCAAATCACAAATACTTAAAAAAAATGACGCAAAACCGGAATAAAAATTGAACTAAAATTTAAAATAATCTTTATTCTAGCGACATCTCTGAAAACCATGTCAAATAATATATTAGTTTATGAGATATTGTTGAATAAACAGAGCGCCGATTTTTTTTTGGTTTCCCAATATTTCCAGCATTAACGACCTGTCGCGCGGATCGAGTCCTGCGATGAGTCTCTCTTACGTAAATAAACATTACTAAGTCTCTCTTACGTAAATAAACATTACTAGTGCTATATGCATTTGATTGGGTGAGTGTCATGAAGCATTGATTTGATCGTAGCATTCCTTTGTTTATTTTACGTAATGTTAAGTTTATCTCCTTTATTTAATGAGTCTCCTTAAGAGTAATGACTATTATTTATTATCAGAAAATTACTTAAGGGTCATGTTTACTTGGTGTTGTAATCAAATATCAGTGGTTCTAAACAAAATATGTGTTTAAACTTAGAAATTAAAAAACGCTGAAATTGTGCCGCGCACAGGATTCGTGGAATTTGATTTTTAACGCGGTGAACAGGTTAAGCGCTGATACTCTTTTTTGATACTTAGAAAAGTAATACAAACTTTATTTTATCTCATATACTAATGAATAAACCACAATAACTCGTATATCAATAAATACAAAATACCAAAGATATTAATATACCAATATAAAAGATAAACTACAATACCTCGTATGTCTATTAATAAATTATTCATGCTACTAAATACTAAAATCAGTTCAGAATTTAATCCGTCAGGAATCGAACCTGAGGTATCCGGTCGCTTAGCGTGAATATTAATTGTAGGACCAGGGCCGCCAACATAACTTTAATATGCAACACTAAAAATAATAATATTCAAAAGATATATAGTATAATGTTTATTTTCTGTTTATTTTCAGGTCAAAATGGTTTCTACTTTGGACAACAAGACAACCGATACAACCCGAGCTTCCAGAACACCCAGAACGGAGGATCATTTTTCCAACCAAACAACTTCGGAAACCAATTCAGATCCGGTGGACCTGATTTCTCCCAACAGCAAATCTTCAACACCCAGGGAAGCCACGGGTTCCAAAATTACGATGCCAACAGGCAACAGCCAGCAAGAGCTCAATCTGAGAGAGACTATTACATCACTCAAACTGATTTTGAACCTATACCAAACGAACAGTTGCATAGACCAAACGCTTTTAGAGCTCTATCACCAACTAGTTTCCAAGTCAATCATCCAGCTTCGACCAACAGACCAGAATTATCTCATTTCGTTCAGACATCTCATAACCATGATCCATCAAAACCAGAAATATTCTTGGGTCAGATAACAATCAATAACCCTGATCCGTTCCCAAATAACCCAGAGGATGATCAACACTTCAATACTCCAAGAATAAGACCTCCAGGACAGAGTAATTTCAATGCAAATATACTCCGTTCACCTCCTCTAGATTTTGACTCTGGTTTCCCTAATGCAGCTGAACCTGTTAACCAAGATATCTTTGAATATACAGAGAAGCCTAAACCTACAACGTATAACCCCAGTAAGACTGAATTCTCAAGAAACAAACCAACAAGTAAAATAATTAACAATCCACGGCCTAGTTACTACAATGCTCTTAAGCAAGAAGACTTTAGTTCTTCACAAAGGAAACCTCCAACGTCGTCTCAAGAGAGTTACTACAGCAGTAGTAACGAGAACAACTTTGGTAACACACGAAATAGGTTCAAGCCTAAGAGTACACAAAGCACAACGACACCAAAACCACAAACTGAAAGACACAATAAGTTCTCTCCATCGACAAGAGGTCCAACCAAAGTGCGCGCTTTCAATCTGAGAAGCAATAAACAAGGATTTGTTCCTAAGAAAGCACAATATACACCAACAACCGAGTATAAACCTCTGTTTGATCTGGCACCATTGTTAGAAGATGAAATCCCTGACGCACACTCGCTTAGAGACAATTTGGGTAATCCTACAAATGGTTCTGAAGATGTGGAAGTTATTAAGTCTAGTGATACAACGACTAAAACTTCAAGTACTCCTGAAGAAAATGAAAGCACTGAAGTGAGTGAAACAGATCAAGACATTACGACCCAATATGAAAATCAATCGTCAAATGATAATACGCAACAACCTGATTTGGTCGATAGTGTACACAGTGAGAATGTTCACAATGAGACTATTATGGAGTATTCTACTGAAATTCCTGTAACAGAATCTCTTGAGGAAGAAGAGGAGGAAGAAGCTGAGACAGAAAAGCAAAAAGCTTCTCAAGAACATTTACATAACTCTGATACAGAGTATTATGACGAGGAAGTGGAATACGTTGATGAAGAAGAAGGCATTCCACATAACAGCGAGAAGCCTCCGCACGAACACGAGGAGGATCATCACGAGGAAAGTGAAGAATACGAAGATATCGAAGAGGATCACAAGGAAAATCCTGCCGATACGACAACAATCAAAAGCGAAACATTCGAAATTTTAACGATGAAACCTAAACAGAAGATGGTGCAGGATGACAACTTTAAAGAATTCATTGACAGTGCATTGATCGACAATACTGAACCTCCATCATTTGTGACTGAACAATATGTCGAATCTGAAACGGAAGAACTGACAGAGCTTACAACTACAGATCCACCTTCCATCCTCATTGGACAAGAAGTCGTGTCTGTAGTTACCACGAAGAGTGTAGTTAATGGTACTTTCTCAGTCCCAGAATACACAAAAACACCTCCAAAGAGTACAGCTAAAATGGCATCAACTGAAAAGGGGGACCCTGCGACAAGCCCTGCATCAACAATTCCAAATGCTACAGAAAGTTGGGTAGTTGTCGCTTCAGTTCAAACAAGTAGAAGTGTTTCAGGAGCGAGATTCTTGCCTTTCCCAGGAGTAGCCCAAGAAGAAAAGAAACAAATTCTTTCCGAGTTAGACGACGATAAAGATGATAAAGACGATACGAAAGAAATTGATGACACGACAGTCCCAAGTGTTATCAAGTCCGAACACTTCACAACTGAAACTAATACCAAGTCTACAGAAAGCATCATTGACAAACTCGACCGGGTACAATCAGAATTGTCAAGTGGATTCTTATCGGGAGGCTTCAAAGGTGATGAACAAGTTGCTGTTATCACAGAAATGCCTCACGATAATTTTACAAAAGAAGAAATCACATCAATGGCAACACCTCTTCAAATATTCACTGTAAAGAGTACAAGCACCACGTCAACTACAGAAAGATCTACTCCAGAACCACTGCCCGTTACAATCAAGAAATTTTCTCCTTACTCTCGTCCTTCATCCACTTCACCAAAGCCCAAACCTAAAGTACCTGTATTTGATAATATCAAAATGGACGATCTCACTGGTCTTCTACCAGAGGGATTCAAATTTAGGCAAAGTTTCAAAGATAGAAAAACATCAACAACAACCGAAAAATCGAAAAATGACTCAAACGAAAGCCAAGGACGATCGTCTGGAGGCACTTTCAAAAATAAAATCGTCGTTAAAGATGACTTGTCAGCATTTTTACCCAAAGGATACAAACCACCAAAAGAAGAGAAGGGTCCAACTGTTGAAGACCTATTGAAGAATATAAAATCATCAGATATTAGCCATTTTCTACCACCAGGCTACAAAGCTTCAGCACAGAACAAAACGCAAGCTTCAACAACAGAAAAACCGAAGAAAACAAATAAAAACATTTTGGCAAAAGCAGAACCGGTCGATATATCAGCATTCTTGCCAAAAGGATTTAAGAGTGCTTCAACAACTACAGAAAAATCTAAATCTATTAACAAAGTTTTAGAAACAGCTAAGCCAGTAGATATATCAGCCTTCCTTCCACCAGGATTCAAACTTCCAAGTGGCAATAAAGAAACTGGAAAAAATGCTTCGATTCCATCTCTTGCCAAACCAATAAAGATAGCTGACATATCGTCTCTTTTACCACCTGGATTCAAGCTTAACAAAGAAGAACCAAAGAAAGAAACAAGCACTCAGGTGACTTCTTCTGAAACTGAAGCATCTCCTAAAGCTCCAGCGAATGGGTTCAAGGTTGTCTTTCCATCACGACCAGGTGCTGGGAAACCTGGAAAGAGATTAACTACTCCGAGACCGAACAATGAACCTGGATTGTCTGGAGGTGTAACTGTTCCAGCTATTCACAAAGGCTGGCCTTCAAGGTAAGACGATGTCTTGTTTTTTTATCTTGTCTTTTTTTATCTTGTCTTTTTTTATCATGTCTTTTTTTATCTTGTCTTTTTTTATCTTGTCTTTTTATAAACACATATAAGTAACATTCTATTTTAGCTAACATATTATCATTGCAATAAGGCAGCATGAAAGCTGTTGATACTTTATATTCTGATCCCGTGTTTTGACGTGATAAATAATTGTAGATTTGCGTTGAGTCCCGGTCCCGTTTTTCACATGATCGTTTTCAAAAAAAGGACATTTTTCTAGCATCTATACTCAAGAAAATGTAGCATGGTCCCTGTGACGTTTGAAATGTCATGTCTCAAAGGGGTGGGGTAAAATAGTTTTTTTTTTACAAATCGAATCGTTTTTTTATAAATCGAAAAATTGTTTCTCTCTAAACGGACGTTTTAATTCCTAATTTTCATTATACTGACTTTCTAATGTGTTGTATGATTTGTATCTATCTTTAAATAGGTCAAGATCCACTATGAATTAATACTAATAACGAACATTTAATTTTATCTATAAAAAAATCGAAAATCCAACTATCGTATACCCCATCCCTAGCAAATGCAAACTAACGTAGTGACTTTTGACGCACGTCGCCAAATATTATTTGATTTTAACAAACTTGCTAATTTGTAACAATATGTATTAATTTGTCATTATTGTTAGTTTTATATAATGTATTTACCTAAATAACTCACTATTTATTAGAATCGAGGCTTATATTAAAGTTGATAAAATAATTAAAATTACTCAACGTCGTTATAAGGTTGTATTGGGGCAAGTTTGTGAAACGTCACAGGGACCATGCTATATTTTCTTTAGTATAGTAAACATTTTTTGTTAACAATTCAACCTTTAAAAGATAGTTTCTTTGATGTCTGATTCTTGATTTCTAACATAGACAATACCATAGGCAATGAAAATATACATGAATTCTGAGGTCACGTCTTCAATGTGCAGTGAAGGGTCAGATCTTGAAGATTTTAATATATAAATCTGGAGACCAACTATTGTACAATCTCTGGGTCCAAATAGAATTAAGAATTTGCAGGATCCTCCAAACATGTTGTCAGAGAACGTGTCTAAACATGTGTTGATATGTATTATATCAACTGACAAAAAAGAAAAACTCTGCAGAACTTGCTAGGCAAGCGATAAGCACAAAAAGAGAAGTGAGACCTAGTATGTCTAAGAAGTATGATGGAGCTCTCCACAAAGGAGAGTGTTGGTAAAATACTTGAATAATATAGTTTCTAAGCTAAATTACTCAAGTATTTTCAACAAATACACAAAGACCCCCTCCGTGGCTGGTGTAGTTGGTAAGCACCTGGATGAACAGAAATCGACAGCATAGTCAGGTGATTTTACAGTTAAAATTTAATACCTTTACTCTAAGTATATCAATTAAAGCTAATAGAAGACGTGTTGTTTCGTTATATCCTGAAATCACATGATAAGCAAGTTTCTTTCTAAATAGCCTGTCAAGTACGAGTGTTTAAAAATCTCTTATTATTTGATCAGAGCCACCACAGAGTTTACCGGCTGGCCATCACCATCCACGACGCCGTTCTCCTTGGACAAGCTGGTCGAGGCTCAGCGCGCCGCCACAGCTACAGAGGCGGGACAAGGGAAAGATGCAGCAAGCAGTACCAAAACTGCGGAGACCAAGACCACCAGTTCCACCACGCCTTCCACCACAACCACGACGCAGCCCACCACGCCTGGAGTCTGCAATAGTGAATGTGACTTGGCAGCCACTATCAAGATTGTTGGAGGTAAGACAAATCGTTACTTAGATCAACTCTTCTCGTTTTTACCTCATAATTGAGACTCGTGATTACATGTTTGATCAGGGCAAGCTTCTGCTCTCCGTAGAACCAAACTATTGGACTATCTGATTTTCCTCTGGCCATGGCAGCTTTAATGACTAAGTCTTTAACTTCAATCTTGTCCGTTCGCCTTGTTGCAATTTTGAGGTCATCTAAATCAATCCACAGAGTACATTCTGTGGTACTGCGATTATATTCGAATCAATAATTTTCGAAGTGAACTCCACTCAACTTTACAACGGTTCATCTTGGCTACTCCGACCTAGTGCCGTCAAAAGATGGTTTTGCTACATTCGAATCTTTCTGTGAAAGTACTGGGCTGATTGAACTTCAAATCTTAAGCCACTTTGAAAGCATATTTATCGCGCTGTGAGTCATTTTCTTTCTTCCGTGATGTCGGAACTTAAGTCCGTCGTTACTACTATTATTTCCATACTCAGATGTGTCGCTACCGGAGGAGTCCCTTTGGGCAGTACCTTTCTCGTTACTAGATGACGTCGCACTCATAAAAGAAATTGAAAGAAGGAAATTTATAAAAAGTCAGGCAAATTGTAGAAGTTGATGGGAGTATTGTTTGGATGTTTGTTGTTTATTTTTTAATGTATATATTAACAGTGACGACGGATTCCACTTTAAAACAGCATGGTACCCAGTAGTCAAATTGAAGCGACAGCGAAATGAAAATTAACAATGACTTCAGCTCGTGTAGAAACCGCGCGCTTATTCTTATGTGATGGAATGGACTCATGCGCTCACGTTAAAGTTGAAACTCCGCTTTAAGCCAAGCAATATCCGGCACATATATATTTATAGCAAAGTTGATTACAGACAAGCCCTAAAGATGAAAACTGACACATTTTCAAAATATTGTCATCCGCGAAAGCCTCAAAACATAATATCCGGAATGTCATCAAAAATATTTGAAAAACATCCATGTGGCTAAAACCTTCCATTGTAACTCCTGCAGGTTCTTTAAATTAAATGCAAGGCTTTGAATATTATAAGATACAGCTTCAACTATTTCCTTTCAGGATACTTCAGACAAGGGTGTTCTTTATTTAAGTCTGAATAACTACAACTTTTTTGATTTATTTCAGGTGTTAAATGGGTACCAGAACTCCTCGACCACAACACCAAGGAATGGCAGCTGTTGGCTAATGAAGTCTCCAGAGAGGTAAGCCAAGTAACCTAATTATATTTTTTTTAAATCCTCGGCTCGTGTGCAGAATCCGCATGCCACGATATCGAATTTATTAAAAAAATTATAAACATGACACCACAAAGTGAAACAAAGTATTTTCTAAGATTCAAGAAATGAGCATATATATTTTAATACCCCATTGACTCTTTTCCCCATGGATACATGTCGTAATTCGTTCATCATCTGAGAAAATACTACTCAAATAGCAGAATTCTTCAACTTCCTCCAATATTTCATTGTTCACTCATATATCGCATCACAACGAATTTGTTCACTCATATATCGCACCACAACGAATTGTTTCACTCATACGAGTATATCGCATCACAACGAATTTATTCACTCATATATCGCATTACAACGAATTTCTTCACTCATATATCGCATCACAACGAATTTCCTCACTCATATATCGCATCACAACGACTTTGTTCACTCATATATCGCATCACAACGAATTGTTTCACTCATATATCGCATCACAATGAATTTCTTCACTCATATATCGCATCACAACGAATTTCTTCACTCATATATCGCATTACAAGGAATTTCTTCACTCATATACTATATCGCATTACAACGAATTTCTTCACTCATATATCGCATCACAACGAATTTCTTCACTCATATATCGCATCACAACGAATTTCTTCACTCATATATCGCATCACAACGAATTTCTTCACTCATATATCGCATTACAAGGAATTTCTTCACTCATATATCGCATTACAAGGAATTTCTTCACTCATATACTATATCGCAGTACAACGAATTTCTTCACTCATATATCGCATCACAACGAATTTCTTCACTCATATATCGCATTACAACGAATTTCTTCACTCATATATCGCATTACAAGGAATTTCTTCACTCATATATCGCATCACAACGAATTTGGATTTCGCAATTAAAATTAATCTACAATAGTAACAAATAGAATACTATTCCAGTTATATATTGCAGTCTTATTAAATAACGCTAATGTTAAAATTCTGTTAACTCTGCAATCTTTCGCAGCGGAAATAGTCGCCACCAAGATGGCAGGCAGCTGTGATATGATCTTATTACCTCTCAAGTTGCAGACTTTCTTTCCTGCACAACCTTCCGTTCTAACGCTTCCTGCAGTTGCTCGTGCATTCTGCATTCTCGAGAATTTTATTAGGAATCTCAAGAAAATAAAGTTTTCAAACAACCACTTGAAAAAGAACTCTTAAACAGTGACTGTCAACCGGAAAGTTTTGCAACTTTTTTATCCAGTTCCGACAAACATTTTGAAAACCGATTTTAATAACAATATTGAAATTAATAAACCTCTTCCAGCCAACCAGAAATATGTTTCAATGGGCCCTAAGTGAAAACCAGACAGGAATTTCTTTTTTTATCTGGGTTCCAGCGGTGATCGAACCCGTAGCATCCGGATCGGCAGACAAGCGTCTTACAACCAGGCCACGGAGGTCGTATTTCTTAGTTGTGGAAATTATTTAAGAAGATGAAGCAGTGTGCTTAAAACTCGGTGTCTTGCATCACAGAGGTCTTGATTCGTGGAACGCCCAGTGCTGTCCAGGAGGCTGTATTCTGGACAGAAGTAGTATATTACCTTTGGTACGATAAGAAGAATGGATTTTTTTTACGATTAATAAACTTTAAACAGCATCTCTCAATGATTGAGTCAAACTGTAGTCTATTGTTCGAAATATTGAGGCTAGCAACATTGCCAGATGAATGAAAAATGTTAACTAACTCAACGTATCATGTTACACGTTCCTTATAGGCCCATTCACCACAATGTTTAGTTCTATAGTGAAGTTGTTGCTATTAATTATTTGTACAACTTTTGCATAACAAGACTGCAAAGATTTGACAACCAACATTGGCATTGTATGGATTTTCATTTAACTTGAACTACTAACAGGAGTAAAAAGAAGAACTTATTCTTGCCGGAATAAATTGATCGAATTGTGTAGATTTTCTTTATTGTGTTGTTCGTTGTATACTGAATTTTATTTGTTGTTTCTTTGATGTTTTGTATCAAAAATATCATTTGACCGTTAAAATAAAATAAATAAATACTTATTACTGAGAAAGTTATACGTGCAGCAATTAGCGTTATGTTTTTACGTCTCACATCACTAGTAACGTGTCACATCACTAGTCGTCACTGCAGCCATATTGTATGTTGTCACTGGTCTTTTGTCATAACCGTGTTGACTCTCAAATAAATCTTATTTTATTTGAACAATTTTTCTTAATAAATTACATAAAATAATAGTCACAAGTAGGACTGCTTGTAATAATAAATTATTCTTAAATGTTTACGTAAATCGGAAAAATTAAATACTTTATATAAAAAAGCCTTAACCCTCGGTCGGGCGCAATACAAATCCTAACACGTTCGGGCGCAACTCATCTGTGAAATTAAAAATTAAATGTCTGCTTAGGCTTAAGGGAAGCTTACATTTATAAAAATGGAGTCGTATACAATACAACAACACGTTCAAATTGAGAATTATTGTCATAATATAAATAGGCCAAAACCCGTACGATGGTTGTCATCAAAGAAAGAATACGAGAATTGAATTTTGAATACAATAGAGCGAGAGAGGAATACTTCGAAATTTGAATCTCGGTGGGTCCGTGATAAAAAAATTTTGAACCGGTATAAAAGGGGACGATGTATAAATTATATAAATAAACAAATTTTAAATTTATGAATATATATTTTCATAAATGCAGAATTTGTTTTACTTCCGTGAATATTTCACGGGTTGCAACTAGTCTATAGTAATCTCCGGAAACGGTGATGTTAATTGGCCACCAAGATCATGTGATCTGACACCGTTGGACTATTTTCTCTCGAGTTACGTGAAAAGCCAGGTATATAAGAATGACCCCCAATCAATTCCTGAACTGAAGAACGAAATTATTCGCGTTATTGTTGAGTTAGAACCGCAATTATGCCAAAATGTCATCGAAAATTTTGACAAAAGAGTGGACATCCGTGGAGCTGCAAGAGGTGGGCATTTGACGGATATTGTTTATTGTGTTTAATGTCATACATTATACTTCAATGACCAATAAAAAGTTTTTTGAAATCAAAGCGAATTGTGTTTTATTCAAGAATTAAAAAAAAAATTTAAAAAACCGCTCAATTTGAAAAACCCTATAAATAGATACAAAATGACATTTATTAGTTAGTTGAGAGCAGCTGAGATGATGAAAGGATCCTAGAAATTTAATACGTTTACGCTCCGCAGGAGTTGAAGAGGCTTTCTATTCCTGGGAAAGCTTTCAGGAACGGTCTCCCCGGCCTCCTGCCTGCAGCCTTCAGCCCCTCTCTCCTGAACTTACAGACTGCAACAGTGGCTTTTTCAGGAATGTGCACCGAGCACATTGACGTCACTTCAATGTTGAGATTCTTTCCAGAAATTTCTAATTCCTCAACTTAAAAAATATTCAACCAAAAAATAACTCACATTTAAAGAATGAAATTAAATATCAAAAACAAAAAGGGTGGAGGAAAAGGAAAATAGTGATACAGATGACCACTTCATTGTCATTTATTTATTATTTAAACACTTTAGTTTACAATGTATAATACAGGGGTGGGCATACATGAGGTCAACGAGAGCCACATTCTGGATTTTCATATATATAAAGAGCCACACCATAGTCACGTTCTCACGTTATATTAAATACACTAATTCTAATTTATTACATATTCTACACAAATCTTAGTTGCTATATAAAGTATAAAAAATACACATATAAGAAAATATAAAAATAGCGCAGAATACGGTTTGCGTGGTTTGCGCACATAAAGAGACAGGAGATGCGCGCGCACCCTACACATTGAAATCACAGCACACACGTATACACCAATACTTGTGTCTTTGACAGTTGCATTCATACATGCGCATCTTGTCACTTACAACATTTAGAAAGGAAAATCACGAAAATACAAGTAAAATGGGGAAAGAAAGTATCTATATTTTTATAAGAGACATTGGGAACCGCACTTAACCCAACGAAGAGCCGCATTTGCCCACGTCTGGTATAATATGATTATAATTTTATAGAAGTCATAGGGGTCATTATTGCACATTATGCTAGCACCCAAGTATTTAAATTTTGTTACTTGTTCAATTAGCGTGTCGTTGATCGCCACACTGCATCCAACTTGCTCTCTGGCTAGAGTCATGCATTTAGTCTTGCTGATGGAGATAGACATGTTGTAATTTTTGGAAGCAGTGTGGAATCGATGTAGCATTTGTTGCAGGTCTTCCTCTGATTCGGCTATGATGGTGGCATCGTCAGCATAGCATATGATGTTTAGCATATTGTCGCTCATCTTGTATCCCAGGTTAAGGTCGGCAACTTCTTCTATAATTTTATCCATAACCAAGTTAAATAGAAATGGGCTTAAACTGTCTCCTTGTCTTACTCCGGTTGGTGTAGGAACGCCATTAGAAAGTTCACCGTCTACGCGAATTCTTGTGGAGCTATTTAGGTTTACGTCTCTAATGGTTTTGGCGATGGAAGGTGACACGTTCCTTTCGAGCAAAATGCTTATTACATCTTCTAGTTGGAGTCTATCAAAGGCCTTGGTCAGATCGATAAAAGCAAGGTTAGCAGTCTTGTATTCCAAAGACTGTCGCAGTATGAATATATCATCTGTAGTAGATCTGTTTCTTCGGAATCCTTGTTGTTCATCTCTATTTTCAATTTGTTGTCCTAATTTTACTCTTAGGATGTTGGTGAAGAGCTTGAGAAATGCGATTAAAAGAGATATTCCTCTATAGTTACCGGGATCAGATTTTTGTCCTTTTTTGAAGATGGGAATCGTTATACTGGTCCTCCATTCATCTGGTATTGTTGTAGTTTCAAGGATCAAGTTGTAAAGTTTATGGAGACATTTCGCTAGTTCTTCGCCGCCATATTTTATAAGTTCGTTTGGTATATTATCACTTCCATGAGCTTTTCTATTTTTGAGTCTTTTCATTCCTTGTCTAATTTCACTCTCCTCCAATGTTGTGTGTTCGTTAATTATTATATCTGGAGCTGCTGGTGGAGATGTGTTGTTAAACAGGTATCTAAAATATTTTTCCCATTCCGCTTTAGATCTAGCGAATCTTGTTAGTTTGAATGTATTCATTAATTGGTTTCTTTTTATCTCTTAGCATCTTCCATACTTTCTTTTGGGCGCCATAGAGATCACACTCCATATCTTTGGTGAACTTTCTCCAATATTCTTCTTTTATCTTTCTGATTTCGGAGTTTACACTGTTTCTAACAGTTACATATTTGGCGTATTCTTCTCTAGATGGGTTGCTTCTATAAGTCAAGTAACTTTTCTTTCCATCCTCTGCGAGCTCTCGTACATCGTCATTAACACTTGTCTTACTGTACTTAAAAAGTTCGCTAGCCACTGTGCTGGACACTAAGCGTCCAGTTAAAAATATGTATGTTTTAAATTAAAATTATGCAAAATGTGCTAGGTTAATTTTTGTATTTAGCTATAAAAAATCATTTTATTATGTATTAAAACGTCGAATAGTATAAAATAAGTGTAAGGAAGGAAAAAAATAAGTTTATATAGAGAAATAAAATAAAATATGAATCCTGGTCACTCGATATCCATCACAGGGCAGCAAGTGTTAAACCATGGTTTGGTGTTTTTCTTCGCATTGACACTTATGTTTCTTTTTCCTAGAGCCTCCGTGGCAGCTTTGTCAATTTCTGATTTTATCTTTTTCCATGCTTGATTAACATAATCGGAATCTACTATTGGATTGTCAATGAGATTTTGGGACAGTCTATTTTGATATAATAGACGAGTACTGTTATCGCCAATGGATTCTATATTGAGTTTGCTGATTATCTTCGGAGGTTTGCGAATTCTTTTTGGTCTTTCAATAAATGACTATCTGGATCTAAATCTAGCATATAGGCTACAGAAAAACATTAATTCAGATGTCAAATGGTCTAAGAGTAAAGCTTGTTTAGAAATTACTCCCTCAGGGATCGAACCTGGGTTGCTCGCTTGCTTTACATAAATTCAAACTATTAGACTACGACCATTGACTAGTTCTTAGTCAAGCAAAAAGGGGAAAATGCATTATCTAGTTCACACAGACCACTGAATGCAGTTCCGTCACTGATTCCGCCCCGCAAAGTAGTGAGAAAATTCAAACTAAACGCTGTTTAAGAATTTCTTCTCTCTTGAGCAATAACATAATTTGTTTCTTAATTAACTCTCGACTCGTATGCGCCAAAGAGAAATTATAATTTCATAAATTAGAACAAGTTATTTTGCTTGGCAAAACTTTTATGACTTTCAAATAGAGATTCAAAGCTTGTGTGCTGCGGCGCCCCAGAGTGCCGCGGCTGACTTACAGGGGCGCGCGAAATATTCCAATATTTTCACTGAAAAGAGACTTACGTGGCTTTTTAATCGGGTTATCGATGTGCTGATGCGATGATAGGAAGTGACATCTAACGGACACTGTGCAAACCACTAACTATTGGTTAAATGTCAGCTAGATTTCTCTTCTCAATACTAATACTAGATGGCGCTCGACACGCTACGAGTATCTCTGTATCATTCTTTCACGGCCCATTTTCCACGTGAGTGGGAGTGAGATAGACAAATATGAGAATTTTAATAGACAATGACTGGATCGTTCTAGTAATTTATCGAAGTTTCTTAATACTTGTATAATATGATATATAAATGGCTGTCAAATCACCGCGACTTTGAGATATCGAATCAACGAAATGGCATTTTAATCAAGTGTGGCGCCGTGAAAACTGTCTTTAGGCGTCGTGAAAATCCTCATACGCTTTGAGTGCCGAGAACCGAAAAAAAATGGGAACCACTGCATTAACCAGTTATTAATACCAAAGAGTTCAAAATAAATAAAAACCGGTTATCGGTTAACCGGTTAGAAAACTTAAATTTTATTATACTCAACCACACAGACAACCTCTGTGGCCTAGTAAGTAAGATCTCTGTCTCCCAGTCCAGAGATTACGGCATCAAATCCCTTTGAAACCCAAATTTTCTATTACCTTCCTATCCTTTCACTCAGGTTATGTGCGTACATTTTTATTTTATGATATTTTTAGATATGTTAATAATAGTGGGTTCAAATTCTGAGTAGGAGCGCCCTTGAGGTGAGTTTTCTCTCTAAACGGTGCTATATAAGTTGTTCTTTTATTATTTCTAGTAGAAAAAAAAATCCAGTCATAGTTTCACTTAAAGCCTCTTTAACATATTTTTGGTTGGTTGGAAGAGAGTGTCACATGGTAATATGCTCGTTAGATTATACTGTATACAACAAAAGTGTAAAACAATTATTTTAGCTATATTTTGGTGTTGTGTTTGACCAAAGCTTCAAAATCGACGTGTTATTTTACAGGTGTTATTTTTAATGACCATCTTGCTGTCGACGGTCGGTTAGCTATCGTCAATTTTTATAATCCCAAACAACAATTATAAATAAATTATTCGTAATGTAGATATTCAAAATACAGGTAAATTTACATTGGTTATATTTGCGAACATTCCTTAATTCTATTATAAATTTTAATGCCTTTAATTAACAAGTGTTTGAAGTGTATAAATACCCTCGACATGTTTTTGTATAGCCAGTTAAAACTGATTAACCGGGCTCTTGATGTAAAAGTAACCGAAACCGGTTAGTCGAATTAGCCGGTTAATTAAAAGCCCTAGTTTCAAACAATTTGCCGACAACTAGTTAATCAAATACTTAACAAAATACTGAAAAAGTTAAAAAAACGGGTTACTAAAAAAATTTACATCAACTTTTGTTACATATTTCATTTTACATTTGATACGAGTTAAAACCCACACACGTAACACGTCATTTCTCTGTTGGGGTAGTGTTAAGACTGTTTCTGATTTTCTATACTTTTAGGCTATTTTAATTATTTAAATTATTAAAAATATCAGAATTAAGTCTCCCACGAATAACTCAGCGGCATATAATGAACACAGATCTCTTTGGTCACAAAGTTTGACAGGTAACACTCAAATTATCACAGTACGTACATCAGAGGAAAGGTAACAATAATGAAACACAGTAACAATTTAGATTGAAATTATTTATTTTCACTACCGGATCAAATGATCCAGGTAGGACTAGTTTGAATTTGAATAAGAGTTTGATTCTATTAGTTACACTTGAAGAGTTTAACGTTATAGGATTAATCCTTTGCAAGGGAGATTATCTCTAACGATCGCTCTGATGAAAGCGTCGTAAAACAAAAGAAACAAGTTAATGCAAAATTTGAAATCACCAAAAGAATAACAAAGAAGATAGAATCACAGTACTTTTAATTATTGACGGAATTGTTCGTTGTAATGATGCAACCGGTTTCGTCGATGTCTGCACACCACTCGAAGCGTAATCGTGGAGTTGTGATTTAAGATCGGGTTCAGTAGCGTTCCAGAAGCTACTCTTTCTTCCAAGACTTCTGACAAACGCGTCAGACAGCTCGTTGATGGATTTGAGGAGCGTGAAGTAATCTCTGAATACGACGCAATCTGCACGTGGCGTCTTTCGTAGAGAAGAAGTCTCGTTGATAAAATGGATTCTTGTTGTCTAAACTAAACAATGAAGTAATTATGTACTCTCTCACTGGATTTCCATTTACAAAGTATATTGTTCGATAATCTTTCTTTGTTCTATTATACTTGAGGTTAGAACTGGTCTCGAGCCGTAATTATTAATTAAAAGAATTACTATAAACTTTAGCAGAGGGCTATCACCTCTCTGCTTGCTAGCGGTCCACGCGGGAATGGGCGCTGAGCTCTCGCCCCGAAGAAATTGGACAGCCAGGAAGGTGGGGATGAGTGCGTCACGTATATACACCTGCATCCTGCGTCGGCATTTTCGAAAAGATCAAATCGATTGCCTTGGATTTGCCGACAGCCAAGATATTACCGACAAATATGTATGACGCAAATATTATTTTGATCACGTGAAATTATTTCGAAATCATAGAAGAATATCATGATTTCTATCGATAATTTAACACGTCTTAACAAAATGAACAGAAAAATAACGGCTTCTCCAAATTTGAAATTTTGTAAGACTGACCGTTCATTGCAAAATGGAGTCTCCTAATACTTGTTGATTTGAATTATCCATTTCGCTATTCAAAATAATATACTCCTACCAGTAGGTACAGATGACAGTTCACCGAACTTTCTATCACGATATACATACATACAATCACGTCAGTTTCTCTGTTGGGGTAGGAAGAGAGAACGGAAGACCTGAATTTTCAATCACGATCTCTCGCCTCTTCTACTACATCCATATACTGTATCGAACAACTCTTTCCCTCTGATTTTTTACATTTACTTCTTTCAAAATATTCACCTGATACATCTCTTATTTCCTTGGTGTTCCTCTACCATGCCTTCAACTCGCATTTACCCTGTACATTTATTTTTTTAGTCATTCTTTCGTTCTACATCGTCAAACCATCTCAGAGGGCTCTTCTTCATCTTATGATAGCCTTAAGTTCACATTCATTCCTAATCACTTCATTCCGCATTCTGTCATACATTGTCACCCCATTTATTATTTTCAGTACACGTTTTTCTACAGTGTTTATTCGGCTCCTTTCAGTATTTTCCATGTTTACGTTTCACTCCTATACATCTTTTTTTTTATACATGACAAGAAATATACATAATTTGCGAAAAAACTTCCACAAGTCATTCCTCTTGCAAGTCAAAGTTATCCTTTTTTGTGTTTGTCCGTCTTTCATTATTTATTCGTTCTTCATACCCAAAGCACCTCAAAGTGCTTTTCTTCATTCTACTGAATACATTCAAATTTATCCTTAACCAATTTTTTTTAAATGTCAAAGCTAACAATGCAACAGCCAACAGATTGGTGCTAAAAAGCTTTTTACAACCCCTTCAGGACAAGATCGGACGAAATCTCTTGCCTTGATGCTCGTGTTACGTTTAACCAAATTATAGATCATTCAGCCAGAAGACTAATTTTGCAATAGTGTAAGTAACACTCTCTGTATTACACAGCTTATGTAGTGGAATTGGTTTTAGAATGCCACACGATTGGTTCGCGCAGAGCGCACGTTTGTATTGTTGTTAAAATACTCGGTGATTAGAAAAGCACTACCTTGTCGAAATTAGGAGTGCAATTTTTGTCTAATGTAATGTATAATTCAAAAATTTTCGAAAGCTTAGAATGTACGAGTACTTTGTTGTAACTTAAAGTTTCCTAGAATTTAGTATCACTCCATCCACTATTATTTTAAAACTTTATTATTTGGCATTGTAATTATGATACATTAATATGTTATATGATATAATCTCACATTCATTTTACTTTTATGTGGTATAATCTAATTAAAGCTGACGAACATTTTTACTTTATAATACTTGTACTTATATTTATTTTTAATATTAAAAATATTCATTATTGTTATTTAATGTTGCCTAGAATCTGCCATGCCTAAACAATTAATATGTTAAATAAACTTACTTTCATTTTATTTTTATGATTATTACAATTTAAGCTGACAGCATTTTTAATTTACAAAATGTGTGTGTTCATTTCAATGTTTGAATATAAAATATTATTTTTATATTTTTTTGTTTTTTCACTTCATTAAAAAACTAAAGAGACAAGTTTTTGTAAACGCGCTGTTACTCACACTATTGCAAAATGACTCTTGTGGGTGGCGTATACTCTTTCATATATAGGAGTTCACGGCCATTATTCAAAGAGAGACTCTTCTGGCTGAATGATATCTGTGGCGTTATGGCACAAGTTGATATGTCTGTTTTTTGTCATTTTGTGTTTATTCTCCCAATTTATAGAAAATATTTCTTAACATGTTGTGGCAAAACCTGGTGTGTCAGTCATTATCCAAACAAAAGATATATTGTTTGGAAAAACTTAAAAAAATATTTATTTGTACTGATTTTAAAAGCTCATCAAAGTTAATATTGCTTCTCCTGTAACCTAAAGTAAAACGGGCATATCAACTTCTGCTATAACGACACAGATATATGCCTATTGTTAACACGGTATTAATTATATCTCAGTTCTAACATTTTTGTCTCTTCCAGCTGGACCAGGTGTACTCCAAGTCTCCTGGCCTGAAGAAGTGGTATAAGGGAGTACGGATAGACGCCTTCAGCGAGGGTTCCGTGCTGGTCGACTACTTTGTGGAGCTGAACGACGTAGGAAAGGTGGATACCACGGAATTAAAGAAACTCTTCCACACGTGAGTTTTGATTTACTCAAGTTTAAATATTTAACTGTAATTTGTTGAAATTCCTTATGTGTAATTTATTTATGTCTTCAATGGCATAATTTATCCTATAACAAGTTAAGTATGAGAGTGTTTCATTTATAAATATTTCCCAAAAATAATAATATATTTTGAAACTGGATGAAAGTTACATTAACGCAATAAAACACTTCTCATAATATAAGGTATTAAGTAAACATAGCGAAATTCTTTCAAAAATGCAACAATATATAACATTTATTAAAACGATACGGGACCGTCTCAAGACGGACAATCCGCAACGCACCAAATCAGGCGTCATTCTTTATATTCATGCGTGAAGAATATTACAGCTGCATGCAAACAAAATTATAAGAAAAAACATTAAAAGTATCAAATTATTCACAGTTTAAGCGTTATCAAAAGTCATTTCAATATCTGACCATTCTGCAACCCTTGGTTGTCGTTTTTTTTTTCGAAATTATGTTTATTTTCTGCACTAGCAGAGTGAACGACGGGCGCCTCTCCAGACATGTTGATACTTGAAACCACGTTATTCCACTGAGTGCGCGCAAAAATCCAACGGCAACGTTGGCTTATCAGTAGAAACGAAATAGACAGAGAATTTTTTTATAGAGGGGACGAAGGATGTAACTACATAGCACGTTATTTCACAAAAAACTGGATTTTGAAAAAATGTTAGTTACCACCTTATTCGTGGCACGCATTCAATTATTTATGTGGCACAATTTGAATTTTCGTTCTATTTATCAGACATGCGATTATTTTTTAAGAATTGGGCATATTCTTTTCCACACTTGAATAAATAGGTACGCCATCACTGTTCTAGGATTATCCAAAATAATTACATTGAGTAAATCTTTTTTTGGGGGGGTCGCAAAGCTAAATATATTGAGAAGCAATGATATAATGTAACCGTTTATTTACAGATCTTTGAATGAAGCCAAACCCGGCACCGTCTTCGAACAGGTGCCACAGGAGTTCCAGCCGGACAGGCTGACGGGCAGGAAAATAGACGAATCCACCCTGGACGACGAGATGATGCTGGGAGACCAGCCACCGGAGCAGAGGGAGATGAAGAAGGATGTATCCAAAGGGAAGCTGGAAATTGGGAAATTCGTACTTGATCCTATTTTCACCGAATTTATAGGTAAAATTAACACAACATTTTTTTCCTCTTCCATGAATAGCAGAAATTAATAGATATTTCATAATTTATCAATAGTTTATTGTTATCTCAGAGTCTATTCTGACTTTCCTCATTCATATTGACTCGATTTGAATTATAACTTGTTATGTGCGTTTCTACCAGGAGTGTGGAAACCAATTTAAACCAATATATCGGAGTTATTTATGTTATTGAGAATATCTTTATACATTAACATCAAATCGAGTATTATTGTTCTTTCAGTATGTTTAAGGGGGTGGATGTACTTAAATAGGATTATAGTTAGAGTTATTGTTTAATTTGTATGATTCCAGTTTTACCGAAGAGGTCAGACCCCACAGTGGGGCTAGCAGATAATGACACCTTCCTGCCACAGTGGGGCATAGCGGTCATCGTCATCGCTCTCGCCTCGCTACTTTTCGTTGTCATATTCGGAGTCACCGTGGTAAGCACTAATACTTAATACTTATATAATATTTCTCACTATACCAGAGAAAATGTAGCATGGTCCCTGTGACAGTTCACAAACATGCCCCAATACAACCTTGTAACGACGTTCAGTAATTTTAATTATTTTATCGACTTTAATATAAGCCTCGATTCTAATAAATAGCAAGTTATTTAGGTAAATACGTTACATAAAACTAACAATAATGACACATTAATACATGTTACAAATTAGCAAAAATGTGGCAGTTTGTTAAAATCAAATAATATTTGGTAACGTTTGTCAAAAGTCACTACGTTAGTCTGCATTGGCCAGAGATGGATGGATTTTCGATTTTTTTATACCTAAAATTAAATGTTCATAATTAGTATTAATTCATAGTGGATCTTGGCCTATTTAAAGATATATACAAATCATACAATACATTATAAAGTCAGTATAATGAAAATTAGGAATTAAAACGTCAGTTTAGAGAAAAACAATTTTTCGATTTATAAAAAAACTATTTGATTTGTAAAAAAAAAACGTTTTTATTTTTCAAACTTTAAACTTAGAAAGTCAATTTGTGATAAGTCCCTTGACTTTTCAATGGTTACAGCTATACTCAAGAAAATATAGGATGGTCCCTGTGACGTTTGAAATGTCATGTCTCAAAGGGATGGGGTAAAATCGTTTTTTTTTTTTACAAATCGAATAGTTTTTTATAAATGGTAAAATTGTTTTTCTCTAAACTGATATTTTAATTCCCAATTTTCATTATACTGACTTTCTAATGTATTGTATGATTTGTATCTATCTTTAAATATACCAAGATCCACTATGAATTACTACTAATTATGAACATTTCATTTTAGGTATACAAAAATCGAAAATCCAATTATCGTATACCCCATCCCTAGCCAATGCAGACTGACATAGTGACTTTTGACAAACGTCACCAAATATTATTTGATTTTAACAAACTGCTACATTTTTGCTAATTTGTAACAAGATGTATAAATTTGTCATTATTGTTAGTTTTATGTGATGTATTTACCTAAATTACTTGCTATTTATTAGAATCGAGGCGTATATTAAAGTTGATAAAATAATTAAAATCACTGAACGTCGTTACAAGGTTGTATTGGGGCAAATTTGTGAACTGTCACAGGGACCATGCTACAATTTCTCAAGTATAGTCTGTATAATGGTTATATGTGTTTCAGCTGGTGAACCGTCAGAAGAATGCCAAAGCCAAGCAACCCATTCCGTTGAGTGAGGATATGCTCCGAGAGCTGGACAAGTCCCATATGGGAGGGGACCTCTACCTGCAGGAGCATGACCCACCCTACCACAAGGTCAGGAGCAGCAAGGTCAGTAATATTTATAGTTAGCTAATATAATGGGACCCACGCAATATTGTTAAGTAAAATGCAATAATTATCGCACTTTGTCCCAAGAGTAGCTTTTTATTTATGTATAAAGCTAACACATACATGTTCTTTATCCTACTCAGTTTCTGCTGGGCATGCTCGGGTATAACTCCTTGAGCGTAAGAAGAGATCTGCGTCTCCTGGTATACGTTGCCAGACTCGTTCGAGGAGTTGTGAGCTGTCCAGCATTACTATAAAGATTAGCGTTAAATGTTCCTAACAATTACACTAGACTGCGCCGGCAAGAACTGTTCTCAATAACATACGCAAGAACGGGTCTTCCAGCCGCTATGCCTGTTGGAAGGGCCTTAACTCTTCTGAACGGGACTGCTTCGGATATTGACATATTTCATATCACATTACCAAAAGCTAAAGTAAATTTTCTTCTAAGATTGAGCGCGTTAGAAAGCACTCATCAACGTACTTAAGTGACTGTGAATATATGTGTATCATATGTTTGTGTGTATATACTCGTATGTATGCATATGCATTATTTTTTATTTTATATAATTTTTTAATTTTTTTCTAATTTTTCTTTTTTTTTAATGTCTTGTATTTTTACCGCCATGGTAAAACTGAAACTGGCCACTCAAACCAGCATGTTTTTGTCTATTTCTCTAGTCAAATGACATCATGCTTAGAAATATCAAGAATTCTTTAATTAAAAATAAAGAATCCTTGCTAAACTAAAAATTTACCACTAAGCTTAAGTGTTTTTGCGGTAGCTGTCAGAGTAAGTCAGAAAAAAATATACATTATGAACTTGTCATAGCCCGAGAATTTCTCGAGCACGGTAAGAAATGCATAATTATTTTGCCCGAGAAATTCTCGGGCTCGGTTGTCAACGGGTTAAACCTGATCACATACAAAGTTTATAGATAGTTATAATATATACAGTAACAAGAAATAAAAATGAATAATCGTTAAGCCAAGACAACAAACTCTCATTATTAAGAAATTCTATCTTTTAAAACATTTTCTGAAATGTTGAAGATGTGAATATCCGAGGCCCTATTTAAAAGGGACAGCCCATGAAATAAAGGAATAGCACTTGGCAGGTTAGTAAGACATATTGCCAGTCTAAATAAATCAAGGTTCCTTTAACTGTCCCGCGATTCTAGAAGCACTAAGTTTATATGTACCCAATAAATATAGTCGTGCAAGGAATCACCCTCTGTTCTACATACCAACTTACAGGACGAATATCATGGCTAAACACTCAGTCACGCGCGGTATAGTGATATTGAACCAACTGAATGACATGGTTGATATATTCTCGGTACCGCCTAGCAGTATGAGAAGAATCCTGGCTGATATTATTCCTAACGAATAAGCTAACGCTAGAAGCAGACCGTCTTTGTGTAACAGGAGAAATCCCTGCAAAGTGGATAAAAAAAAATATATATATTTCAGTACCTCGAATAAATTGTTAGGAACATAAAGTCACATATTTTCCAACATAGTTGGATTCGATGTCGCTCCCATCAGCAACCTAAAAATATAAGAAGAGACCCTCACTTCCTTCCTCAGACTTAGATGAAAGTATCCCAGCATACCAAGAAGCAACTTTATAGGCAAGAGCCACGGGTATAAACCGCAAACACATAATCTTGAAAGGTTCCTTCTAGACTTCTACACCATTTAAGAGTAACGAATCTCCACACCAATGCTCCACATTCTAACTTGCTACGTAGCAGAGCACTGTAGAGAGACCTGCACGCCTCTCCTCCCATCAATGACTTAGAGACTCGTGTTACAAACCCCAATTCATTCTCGAAAAATAAATTCAATGACCAATTTTATATAACACTTTTTAGAGAGGAAACTTTCCTCAAAATACTGTAGCTCGGAACTCAAACTTGTTTATATTAAACGAATCACGTCTGGCAACTATAACAGTGCTAAAGCGAATCATGTATAGCTCTTTCTTTGTATACAACACAACCTTGTGGGATTACTGCCATACGGCAATCTTCTTCAGCCACTCAGTTGTGCTCATGTTTTAATTTAAATGCTTAAATTAAATTGAACAGGCAACCCAGTTCAGATATCTTGGCAGTGAACTGCTCAGCTCTCATGACCTCCCCAGAGAAGTAAGGCATCAGGTAGATAAAGCTGCAGTTGTGGCAGGCTGCCTGAGAGATGTCATATGGAGGAATAAAGATACGAGAATGGATAGCAAGGTACGCATTTATAAGACCTGTGTGCGACCTATCCTCACATATGGCATCGAAGCGAGGGCGGACACTGTCAGGACAAAAAGTATGCTAAGGACAACGGAAATGAGAACTCTGCGCGCTATTGCTGGGAAGACTTTGCGTGATCGTGTAAGGAACACCACAATCCGAGAGGTCTGTGAGGTCCAAGATGTGGTCAGATGGGGACGACAGCGTCGACGATACTGGTACCAACATGTACAGAGAATGAATTCCACAAGAATTCCATACATAGCTCTGCATGGGGTGCCGGATGGACGGCGTCCGCCAAGGAGACCCCCGAAACGATGGAGAGATAGCTGGAGCTCAGCATCACAGGACAATCCTGCAGTAACAGACTCTTGAGAGTCTACAGAAAGTTTAAGAAGAAGAAATTAAAATGTCAGTTGAATCAACAAATGGATATTAATGATCTCGGAAAATAAATATAATGATATGTTGTTTATAGTTAAGGCATTAACGTTGTGGAGGTTTAAAGACATTGTAATTTATTTTTAACAAACACTGTTTATTCCACTTTTTTGTGACGGTATAACCCTACCGGTTTCAAGGCTTTCACCTCATCTTCAGGGGAGCGCAAACAAGACTTGTTTGCGCTCCCCTGAAGATGAGGTGAAAGCCTTGAAACCGGTAGATTTATACCGTCACAAAAAAGTGGAATAAACAGTGTTTGTTAAAAATAAATTACAATAAATATAATGAGATTTCTGGATATACTATAGTTCAGAAATTCTAGGATGAGTCCTGTGACATCTCACAAATTTGCCCCAATACAACCTTATGTAATGTATTAACCTAAATAACTTGCTGTTTATTAGAATTGAGGCTTATATTAAAGTTGATAAAATAATTAAAAAATTACTGAATATCGTTACAAGGTTGTATCGGGGCAAATTTGTGAACTGTCACAGGACTCATCCTAGAATTTCCAAACTATAGACTACATCAGTCTAGAACTTAAGGTGACATGTGACTTTAGAGTATATTATATGAATGTTTGCTTATATTACTTCCAGCGAGGCTCCACCGCTATGCTGGACCCCCTGTCGTACCCCGGCAACCCTGGGGATTCATGGCGCTCCGAGTGGGGCCCGTACTACAGCCAGTACAGTCAATCGCTGCAGCAGCACTATGCGCCTGACTCGGGACGAGGGTCCGGCAACTATGGGTGAGCATATCAGTCCTTTTATAATACAGTCCCTCTTTTCTTTTGATATCATCGATTTATTTGATAGATAGATAGATAGAAGGAGATTCTTCCATTTAAACTTCTCATGAATAGAATGATGATGGATCATTTTGTCAAACTATTCTGTGGATTGAAGACATTTTTACAAGATCTATCAAGAATATACTTTTTGAAGTGCAACAGATAATTTATTATTTGTAGTTAAGACATTAACACTGTAAAGGTTCAAAGATACTGTAATATGTAGTCAAACACAATATAATATATGTGTCGACACTTTTCAAAACCAGGTATGTCCACACAAGTTCAAACTGAGCAAAACGGTATTTTATCCCTGATCACTGAAAACTATATATATATAAAAATTATGTCTTTTTGAGAATTGCTCTATAGATGACATTATGTTTTAAAAAAAATCCTAGAGATTCAAGTCAGTACAAAAAATAAAACGTATTTCAATTTGGACATACTCACTTTTGAAAAACGCCCATTGAAAATGCGTGTTTTTTATACAACACCACATGGACATACCCGAGTTTGATTGTTGTTGATAGTACGACTACGCTACGACTGATCGGCCATCTTGAATTATGGCGCTCTCTGATTGGTCTAAATAGACATGTCTGACTTAGATAAAAACAACCTCGTGGACATATCTGATTTTGAAAAAAACTCTTATTTCAATGACCATTTTGCATTGATTTCCCGAGGAGATATCTTATTTTGAAAAATGCAGATTTATCCAGGACTACACAAGCTACATTTTGGTATATGTATCTCAAAAATGTCATAATGTGGACATACCTGGGTTTGAAAAACATCGACACATATAATAGTTATAAAGTAGAATAAACAGTGTCTGACTAAACAAATTACATTTCAACACATAACATAGTATATATACTCTAATCACACGACTTTTTACACTGTGTCCCACACCTTAGTTTCAATTTGACTCTGCTCTTCCTGTCTTCAACTACAAATCTACTGTCTTCCATGCCTCCGTTTACAGCCTTCCATGCCTCCGTTTACAACCTTCCATGCCTCCCTTTACAGCCTTCCATGCCTCCGTTTACAGTCTTCCATGCCTCCGTTTACCTGTGAGAAAGCTGCTTAATGATTGTAAAGATGGATAGTTTACTATTCTCTCCGTAATTTTTTAATTTCAGTTTTATATAAACTGTATACTTCAATATGTCTTATGGCTTTAGATCATTGGTTTCCAAACTTTATGTTACTACGCCCCCTTTTAAAAACAATCTTATCATGGCGCCTCCCTCCCCCCTCCCCACTTTATTTTATAAAATAATACAGACACATTTTTAAATAGTAAAAGAGTGGATGTGCTTGTTTATTAGCACAAAGTTTATCAAATCTATGTGTAGGTGCTATTGAGGAGAGGAGAGTGCTACTCTTTGCTCTTTTTCTACTACTAAACGGGGTCGATATTTGGATTCCATTGCAGCTAATGCAGAAAATCCCGTTTCGCATAAATATGATGTTACGAATGGTGGCAGTACTTGCATTGCTTTGCTTGACAACATATTATATTCTTCATTTCGATTCAACCTAAATTAAACTAGAGTTTCATTGTTTCAATGAAGTATCGCATGATAATTCTATCAAGTTTTCTTTTTTTTTAACCTGTTCACCGCATTAAAAATCAAATTCCACGAATCCTGTGCGCGGCACAATTTCAGCGTTTTTTAATTTCTAAGTTTAAACACATATTTTGTTTAGAACCACTGATATTTGATTACAACACCAAGTAAACATGACACTTAAGTAATTTTCTGATAATAAATAATAATCATTACTCTTAAGGAGACTCATTAAATAAAGGAGATAAACTTAACATTACGTAAAATAAACAAAGGAATGCTACGATCAAATCAATGCTTCATGACACTCACCCAATCAAATGCATATAGCACTAGTAATGTTTATTTATGTAAGAGAGACTTAGTAATGTTTATTTACGTAAGAGAGACTCATCGCAGGACTCGATCCGCGCGACAGGTCGTTAATGCTGGAAATATTGAGAAACCAAAAAAATTCGGCGCTCTGTTTATTCAACAATATCTCATAAACTAATATATTATTTGACAAGGTTTTCAGAGATGTCGCTAGAATAAAGATTATTTTAAATTTTAGTTCAATTTTTATTCCGGTTTGTGTAATTTTTTTTAAGTATTTGTGATTTGAAACTTGGATTGTCGTCAGATCACAGGCGTTTGTGCTCCCCGCGGGGAACAGGTTAATAGTTGTCAATCCAAATTCATCATCTTGTTCATCGACAAATGGCATTCTGTATCCACGCGAACTTTGTAAAATCAAGATCCTCGTAATAATGGGAAAAGTGCGTTAGCAAATCATCCGAGTGTATAGTACACTAAATAGATTTCTGTTTGCTTCAATATTAACTCTGGCGCAAAACCATGTAAAAGTGAAAACATATCGAACTTACTTTTTTATAAATTTGATTTACATAGCTCCAATTTTTTTATGAATGTTATGTTATAAAAATTAAATTTCTGTTAAACTTTCCACGCCTCCTTTTGCATTAGTCCGCGCCTTGCAGTTTGTAAAACACTGCTTTAGATAATTAATCAGATAACTTAGAAGCCAGGTACACAAAAACTTCTCTATCCATAGACTATTTGTATAGATAATATTTTTCTTAATCTGAAATTGCTTCCTCTTGTTTCAATGTTACAATGATTTCAAAATACCATAGAGAAGAAATATCGAGCATTCTTGAAAATACTATAAAATAACTTTTTTCATATTCTTGTCACTTACAGGGGCTCTCAAATATACGGATACAATGGAGGAGGGTCTCAGAACTACGGCTATTCAGGAGAGGGGGTCCGGACCATGTACCCGCGGAGAAGATCAGACTTCGATAGCACCTTCTAAGAGATCAGTCACTAATTACTTAATATTATTACTTTCTATCATGCAATTTCAAAGGTTTGTTGTCTGTCCGTAATGATTAATGGCGGGAGACATTTTAAAAATTTAAATTAATTTGATTTCTGTTTGTCTTAACTGAGTTTCATAAAGACAGTAAAATGCTGTTATATTCTTACAACAACTTTACTGAAATTTGTGCCAAATTTGATATGAATAAGAATAAAAAGTATGAATACACTTTAACCTCAAATTTTATTTATAGCACAGAGCCATAAACAAAAAAGGAAAAAAAATTATTCAACGTAAATAAATGTTTCTTCTTCATCAATAATTCATCAATTGGCCATGAAATCTTATATTGGGTGTTAACATAAGTTGTGTCCGTTTTTTTTCAAATGAAAAGAACAAGAGGACACAACAAAAAAAAATCACAACAAATTAGTCAATAATGTATTCTCCTTCATTATTTACAACTTCTTGCCAACGTTCTACAAGTTTTTCAATGCCTGTGCGATAAAAACCATCCGGTCTTGACTCAAGGAATTCGTTCAACCATGTCCGCAATTCGACGTCATTATTGATGGAAAAACCATCGACGAGCTGTCCTTTCATTCATAGCATCTTCACTGTACACTTCGCAAATATCGCAAGCAGCTTTGGCAGCTTTATTCCCTCGATTGAACGCGAATAGAAGGAGGTGTCGAAAATGCTCACTTTCGTCTACTTGACATTCCATTTTGAAGGCTTGTAATCAAATAAAATAATATATGTAACGTAAAAGCAAACACAATATCTTGTAGAGCAGAAAATTTTCTTTCGAATGACGTATAACCTTTACCATTTTGTTTTACTTTTGGTGCTCATTTTTAAATTTGGAAAACAACGAACTTGACTTATGTTAACACCTAATACATGAAGGAGTGTACGCCAGTGTCAAGTAATGTCCACTTCATAGGATTTCGTTAATTTTTTCATATGGGCGACATTGGCGCACTTTGTTGCCGCATCGGTAGTTAGTATTTTGAGTATACTAAAGCAACTCGGCCCAGTACAACTATTATCTAGTGAGACCGTTGGTCAATGCATGCGTAGACCGTCATCAATATAAATGTATATTTAAATCATTGACCAATGGTTGTCAAAAGTTGATAATAGACTGACGTATGATTCTCGCATAGCAACCTCATATGGTAGTGGCTCCGGTTAGGTGGGGAAGTTAATGTACATTAGAACTAGAGTAAAGTTGCATTGGAACTAAATCGTCAGCATAACAGGTGACAAACACCCTTAATAACTTACTTACGTTTTATTTGTGGGCTTGAGTCGGGGAGAATAGTAAATGAAATCTTCTTTTAATCTTTAGCATTTTAAATATTTTAAGATAAAAATAAAGGTTATAAAAACAGATAGAAACCCGTTATAATAAAAATAAAAGGATTTCTTTTTAAAAATTTGGATTCATTCAAAAGACTGCACTTAATGGCCGCATGCAGCCTTAAGGCTGTAGGTTCCCTACTGTTGGATTAGCAGATTCATACAGAATATTTTCAATTCAATTAATAGACTCATAGTCTAAATGCATAATTCTTATTTATGCATAGTATATTATTTTTCCTAATTCAGATATAGAAACAATTTAAACAGAAAAATATTATATACTTGTATGATTAGAATTAAAATGGTCTCCCGCTATTAGAAGAATGAAGTGGTGCTTTTGTAGAGAAAAAAATGAACATTATTTTGCTCGTCATGATAAATGGAAATAAATACAATTATTATATATAATATTATAAACAGTAACTTAGTCCTAAAGAGCTTAATGTTAATATGAATTATTCAAATTAAATGGATCTATGTGAAACCTTGCAGAAAATTGTAAGCTAATATTCTGTCAGATATTTATTAGATGTTTATTAATCTGTTGTTTCATAATATTTTTTATTTCAAATATATACGTAATAAAGTAAAATGAAATACTTGCATGTCCCTTTTAAAATAATAGTTAAATTGAATTATAAAACTTAGTAAATGTTAGTGAACAATTTTCTGCTTTATCTGTGGTTTGTTTAAAATGTTTAAGAAAAAAATTAAAGAATAATTGGTAGCATTTTTGTTTAGAATGTGATTCGAAGCCTCGCAAATGATATAGTAAAGCATATTCTGACTGTCGCTCAAATTTTAATCAAGTCATCATAGAGAATTCTCTTATTCTCTTTTAATAATGGCCGTGAACTCCTATATATGAAGGAGTATACCCCAGTGTCAAGTGATGTCATAGAGAATTGTTTTTTTTAGTTCTATACAAAATCAATCAATATGTTTTTTTGTTTTCTTTGACAATATTATGGTATCTTGATTTAAGATGAAATTCGATAATTTATAAAATATTTTAAGTAAATTTAAACAGCAACAGATGTAAATATTTTCTCCCTTGAATTGTCATTGTAAACTCTTTTATTTGAAGATATGTACATCAGTGTCGAAACAACCATATTCAAAAATATTTTATCTCAGAGAATTTCATTATAACTATTGATTTGTTTGAGATATTTCATCAATCAATATTTTTCAAAATTATTTTTAGAAGGTAAATTATTAAAAAAATATACTTTTACTGCATAAACTAAAGAAAACTTTTGTTACCAATTATTCTTTAAATAAATATGTTCATTTTTCTGCGCAAACTCAGAATAAAATTCATAGATAATAAATATTAAATATTTACTAAAATAATGACAGACAACTTTTTTTATTAAATGTTAATATCTCTATTATATGTGTTAACCATAGATTTTAAGATGTGTTCACTTAACCCCTCTGCGAGAATTTTCTCTATGAATTTTCTCAAACTCCTTTCGGGTCCTTTTGCTAGGGAAAAATTATATATATTTTGAAAACGAAATGTAACATTAAAAAACTCTTCTTATATATAATATATATGTAAAGAAATTCATTACAAATCATGCATTTTGAATTGAAATTTCCATCATTGACTGTATAAGAAATACACGATAAAAAAACTTATAAAAAGGATCTGAATATGATAAATCTGATAGAACAGTCAAATTTAGTCATATTTTTAACATTTTATTTGTAAAAGGGAAAATAAAACACTTATTTTATATTTTTGTGTTCACCACTGGTTTATTTTTGGGTTTACTACCGGTTTCGAAGACTACCGTCTTCATCGTCAGGGGAAGATAAACTAAATTGTTAAAAATATATTTCCTGTACAAGTGTAAATAATATAAGATGAATGAGGTAGGGGGAGAGAAGTGGGGAGAGATGTGATTCAATGGTAAATGGGACGGGGAAAAAATTAAAATGAAAATGAATCTTTCGGGCAGGCCAGGGTCTGGATATCCAAGGGGGTGGGTTTTAACCACAAAGTGAAACAATAGTCTTTTCGAAGATTCAAGAAATTTATAATTTTGACTACTTTTATTTGTTAATTTGTAATCTATAATGACTTCCATACATTTAATACATTGCATGTTTTGATGCATTAGATAAAAAATCAGAGTGAAAAAAGCCATAGACAAAAGGACTTTTTTACAAATTATTTATTTTCTCCGCAATGGAGATGATATAGCTCTCGTATACAGCTACATGAGAATTTATCCATGGTATTAAGTTTAAAATGGCAGATGGTATCCTAGTATAAGTTCTTTTTTAAACTCCAGCCATGGTACTGCTTTTTCCTATCTATTGACATTGCTTGAATCATGAGGAAAATAAAACTCTGTGGCTCTCTTTATAAACATCTGAAAACTTTTTTCATTGCAAGTCCTTATACGCGTACTTGTGTTCTTAAAGCTATTTTGAGAAAGCAGCACTGTTATAACAGGGCTATTTTTCCATCTGAAATAGCATGCTACTCAAATAGGCAAGTTATAAACATTTTCAAAGGATCTAAATAATTCAATTGTTTTAAATAAATAACAACATTTTCAAATGTTCTAAATAATTCAATTGTTTTAAATAAATTACAACATTTTCAAATGTTCTTAATAATTCAATTGTTTTAAATAAATTATAACATTTTCAAATGTTCTTAATAATTCAATTGTTTTAAATAAATTATAACATTTTCAAATGTTCTTAATAATTCAATTGTTTTAAATAAATTATAACATTTTCAAATGTTCTTAATAATTCAATTGTTTTAAATAAATTATAACATTTTCAAATGATCTAAATAATTCAATTGTTTTAAATAAATTACAACATTTTCAAATGTTCTAAATAATTCAATCGTTTTAAATAAATTACAACATTTTCAAATGTTCTTAATAATTCAATTGTTTTAAATAAATTATAACATTTTCAAATGTTCTAAATAATTCAATTGTTTTAAATAAATTACATTTTCAAATGTTCTAAATAATTCAATTGTTTTAAATATATTGCAACATTTTCAAATGTGTTAAACAAATTCCATTTTCAAATGTTTTTAAAGTTACTTAATAAAAGTATTTTAGAGTAGCAAAGCACATATTTCTTTCCTATACATTTCATATGATGCATATTTTATCTAATGTATAAATAAGATTTCATTTTTATTATGAATTAGATTTTGACTGTTCTATCTATTATTATATAAGTATTGATATATCCTGCCATTGATATTAAACTGACCTTAATGTGTAAAGGCAATTATGAAACTAGAACTAAGATTTCTTTTGTAACAATATGTTAGATATTAATACTCTACAATTGAGATTTTAATTTATAAATAAACCTTAATCATTATTTAAAATGAATTCATCATTTAATATATTTTTAATTCTTTCATTTTCAAATTGTTATTTTTCTCCACAATAATGCCACAAAACCAAATTATTTATATAGCATATTTAAAAAACATTGGTTTTTATAAATCAAATAATAGTCTGAAATACTTAACAAAGCAATTGAAAATTTATATATTTTTACTTGATATTTTTAAGTCAAGCAGAAAAGTATATAACACATTCGCTATCATGATATTCATATATTAGGTTATTTTTAATAACATATTTGTTTTCTAATCTTATAAATAAAAACATGGTTTTTCATATATTTACAAACAGTGAAATTCCGTTTTGACGTGCCCGGAATTCACGTTTTCCCGCTATTTGCGTTCAATTTTTACAATCCCGTTTTATTTTAGTACATTTGGTACCCGCTTTTACATTTTCATTTCCCGCAATTTACGTTTGAAATATTTAAAATACAAATCAATCTATAAACATATTTAATTAAATGCGCGACGATTCAAAATATTTGAAATGAATATTAGGAAGCAGAAATATGTTGTTTCTATTTATAGACACGTGTGCACCTGCAGCGCTCATGGTTAAGGTTATGGTACACGAGTCGTGTAATACAATGCAATTGGTGGGAAATTTAGCGAATCAGAGGCAGGCAGACTGTATAGGCAGGTCAATCTGTGCTTGTGTTTTAAACGTGTCGGTCTTGTACATACAATTTCAATTGTCGTGTATTTCGTGTGTCAATTTGCATTTTTTTTTCACTTCTTTTAATTTTTCGTTGAATCCCTTCAAATAATGAATGTCTCAGCAAAGATAAATATTATCGATTCAAGAGAAAAGTAAAATTCTAGAAAAAGTGAATAAACTCGTTGGTTCACGTGTTTCGCTCGCGAGTGATTTGGGAATACACATTACAACTTAGGCTACGATAATAAAAAATCGCGAATCGATTGAAAAAAGTTTTCCGATTTGCGTGATTATCTGAATAAAAAATTATTTTCAATTTTTTTTCTAGCCCCGATTTTACGTTTTCCCTCCAATTACGTTTTTTTTTATCAGTCCCTTCAAAAACGGGATTTCACTGTACTCTAATAAAGTGACTTCCCATGGTGCATCCAAGCTATTGGACAACCCAATTTCTCTCTTGTCATAGGAGCCTTAATGGCAAACTTTTTAGCTTTAATATTATCCCTACTCTATGCTGTAATTTTTGTGACCATTTGGATCACTCCGTATATCACAATTTGTGGTATTGCGATGAAAGTCGAGCCAATAATTTCCAAAGGGATATATTCATTCAGTTTTACATTGATGCATCTTCAGTTTGCTGGACTACTCCGATCTCGTGGTGTCAAAGGATAGATTTACCGCACTCGAAGCTTTCTATGAAAGTAATTATAACTTGCTAGGCTGTTTGAACTCCAGGCCTTAAGATGCCGTATAAATATACTGAATTACAATGTTCCTTCTCCTGTGATGTCAGACCTTAGTTTATCTTTCTTTTCACATTCAAGGGTGTCACTGCTAGAAGAGGAGTTCCTTTGGGCAGTTCCTCCTTCATTATTAACCACTTGACAATTTTGCCCGAGCGTGACTTGGGCATAGAGTATTTTTTTATACTGACGAGCCCGAGCCTCGTTCAGGCAAATCTTATTTTGACTTGTTGGGAGTGTTTCTCCCAAGTGTCGTTTACCCAAACGACGCACAGAAGAAAAACTCCCAAGTCGAGGCAAGATTTGCCCGAACAAGGCTCGGGCACGTCAGTATAAAAAAAACTTCGTGCCTGAGTCACGCTCGGGCAAAACTGTCAAGTTGTTAAATAACATCGCACTCATAATAAATAAAGAAAGTTTTTCTTTTAAATGTTGATCACACTGGATGGGACTTGTTATGTCTGTCATAACAGTAAAGGTGGTAATGGCATCGAATTAAACTAAATAAAAAAAATTAAAAGTAAAGTTCATATTTTATTTGTTTAAAATTTTCACAACAGCATTTACTGATTTTTATTTAAACAAGGAAAGAAATTTGGTACTTCATATCATGTCAAGTAGATTTATTCTCTGTATTTGTTCAAGTCCTTTAACATAAACAAACTTCAACATAATATCTGGTAGATGACAGCGAATGTGTTCAAGAATTTTACAAATGCCAGTTTCTATATTTCTTATGCCCAATTTTTATATTTCCTACACCCAATTTTTATATTTCCCATGTGCCCAATTGAAAATTTTCTATGTCCGATTTCATAATTCAGAATTTCTTACCACAAATTGAATAAAATTATCCTATAAAATTACAATAATATTTCAATATTTCTCAATGTGTCAAATTTTGCTACATACATTATAGTTGCAAGTAATCAACTACATAATGATTAAATTGCTCAAAATTATATATTCCGTATTTTAAAAAATTAAGCTCAAATTTTTCAATTCCCAATAATATTTATATAAAAATTCATTTTTAAAATATAGCAACATTCTGTAGTACAGTTTTATAAAAAATATTCTTTTTAAAATTTTACAATTAATTCTCATTTAATAGATAAATTAAATGCTTAAATTAAATATTTAAAATGAATCAAGCGTGTCGCAATTATTAGATGTAATTTTTTTTATTTTTTTTTTATTTTCTCATAGAAATAAAACATTCCCTTCCCGACCATCTTAAAGATTTAGAAAAATGTAAATATTTAAATCTAATTTTAAATTTAGCAAAAAAAAACTTAATTCAATTTTTAATATATAATTAATGTTTTTTTTATTTGTTGTCTATGCAGAGAATCATAAGTTATTAAAAATATTTTTATATGTATATAAATGATTCTTTCAATTGTTTCCATAATTAATTTATTGTTTATGATTTTTTCTTTAAATATTAATTTGATTCTAATTGGTTATTTTCCAAATATTTAAAAGAATTCTTGAATAACATATATCCAGTCTGAATTAAACAGTGTTTACAGCATTTTGAAACCTAATGATATATTTGTCATAAGTAAATTATGTATCCAAGAATACATTATCTGAATCAAACCAAAAACAAATGTAATTTTCAATTCAGTATGAACACTCTTAATATTTTTCTCACCATAGACATTAAATGACACAAATTATATAAGCATATTTTATTTTTCTCTTATTTATAAGTTTATATATTAAAAATTGAATGCTCTAAAAAGTAAAAAAATATATAAAACTAATTGTAATGAAAATTATAGCTCAATATATAGACATTAAAACCAATTTAGATTTTAACTGAAAATAGAAAATTAATGTGTCAAATGAATAACCATAGAGAAGTCTGATTGAAGAAAGGTATTATTATTTAAACTTATTATTATATCAATCTATGGTTTTTAGATTTACCCAAGAGTATGACTTGAATGTCATCAATAAAGTGAAAGTCAGAAAAGTGTAGATATGGATTGAGACAGCGAAGAAGTGTTATCGCTTTTAAATGAAAAATAAAGTTGATTGTCAAAAATAATCATTGTTTTATTTTTTTAACCACCAATTTAATATGAATAATCAACAGCGGACATTTTCAATATTCACGATGATCAATGCGGCTTCGTGTCGGGAAAATCAACTATAGATGCAATTCAAACAGTCAGAATCCTAGTCAAAAAATATCGAGATACCAAAAAAGATCTATAAATACACATGATATTTATAGACCTGGAAAAGGCATTCGACAGAGTACCCCGCAAAGCCTTATTTGGGCAGCATTGAGATCTCATGAAGTACCAGAAGGATATGTGCTTACCATACAAGATATGTATACCAATGGGAAAACACAAGTAAGATGCACGTCTGGAACATCACATGAATTTCCAATTAAAGTGGGGGTGCACCAAGGATCTGTCCTCAGTCCACTGCTGTTCATAATTGTCATGAATTATCTACCAAATCATGAAATGAATGTTATCCTTAAGACTATGCTTTTTGCAGATGATGTAGCACTGATATCAGATAATCATTGTGACTTGCGGAGCAGCCTGGAGAGATGGAGAAAGATCCTGGAGGAAAACGGCATAAAAATTAGTAGGAAAAAGACAGAATATCTGTACCTGCCCAATTGAAGACCCAAATGCCACAACTCCTTCAATGCAACTGGATGGAGAAATATTTGCTGGCTGTGACTCATTTAAGTATCAGGGCTCACTCATTCACAAACAGGGAGGGTGCGTCGCGGATGTTAACCATAGAATAAGTGTGGGATGGATGAAATTCAGAACGGTAACAGGAGTCTTGTGTGACCCAAAAATGCCTATAAAACTTAAAGGAAAGGTATACCAGACTATCGTTAGACCCGCAATTATGTATGGCTCAGAATGCTGAACTATGTATAGCTCCTACTCTAGGCAACTTGAAACAGCAGAAATGTGAATGCTTAGATGGTCAGCAGGAGTATCACTGAAAGATAGAATTAACAGCTCACGCATTCGTGGTAGCCTGGGAGTCACTGACATAAATAGTAAGCGGGAAGAGCGACAGCTGAGATGGTACGGGCACATAAGACGGAGACCACCAGCCAAACTGTTAATCAGGCAATGTCTGTGTATCTTCCTCAACAGCCGTCCAGATGAAGACCAAAGAACTCCTGGATGACTCAATGCTCCAAAATCCTGCAGAGAAATGGCCTAGATGAAAGCGACACCCAGAACTGAAGAATGTATAACCTGAGAACGAGAAGAACCGACTCCAACAGGCAATGAGGCAATGAGTTGGGACAGTGCCAGTAAGAAAAAGAAGAACAGTGGACATTTTCATGGACAGTTATTAATTATCAGGGATGACGCTGGATATTTGAAAGAAGGAAAAGGATAGTCTTGGTGAACTGTCTTGTGACAGTAAATTAAAAGCAAAAATTTTCGATGCAGAACTAGTTTAGTTTTGGTTATCAGTAAAGAATAAATATCGTTTACTAAGTGTTAAAACTCAGCTAATCCTATAGTTCGGAAATTCTAGGATGAGTCCTGTGACAGCTCACAAATTTGTCCCAATACAACCTTATGTAATGTATTTACCTAAATAACTTGCCATTTATTAGAATCGAGGCTTATATTAAAGTTGATAAAATAATTAAAATTACTGAACATCGTTACAAGGTTGTATTGGGGCAAATTTGTGAGCTGTCACAGGACTCATCCTAGAATTTCTGAACTATAGTGAAATATGATATTAAGAATAAAAATATGTGTAGATCAGCTGTGGCGTATAATATTAAGCTTTAAAATATGTGTGGATTAGCAGTGACATGATATAACAATTAAAAATTTATTGATATCAGTAGTGAATGTGTCGACTCTTTTCAAACCCAGGTATGTCCACACAAGTTCACACTGAGCAAAACGGTATTTTGTCCCTGATCACTGAAAACTATATATATAAAAATGATGTGTCTTTTTGAGAATTGCTCTATGGATGACATTATGTTTTCAAAAAAAAAATTCCTGGAAATTCAAGTCAGTAGAAAAAAATAAAGCATATTTCAATTTGGACTTACCCACTTTTGAAAAATGCTCATTGAAAATGCGTGTTTTTGATGCAACACCGCAT
Organism: Odontocerum albicorne; assembly: GCA_949825065.1. Classification (NCBI taxonomy): domain Eukaryota; kingdom Metazoa; phylum Arthropoda; class Insecta; order Trichoptera; family Odontoceridae; genus Odontocerum; species Odontocerum albicorne. Next base: position 26,191,610 of record OX463861.1, read on the forward strand.
GGACATACCCGAGTTTGATTGTTGTTGACAGTACGACTACGCTACGACTAATCGGCCATCTTGTATTATGGCGCTCTCTGATTGGTCTAAATAGACATGCCTGACTTTGATAAAAACAACCTCGTGGACGTATCTAAGTTTTAAAAAAACTCTTATTTCAATCACCATTTTGCATTGATTTCACGAGGAGATATCTTATTTTGAAAAATGCAGATTTATCCAGGACTACATAAGCTACAATACATTTTGGTATATGTATCTCAAAAATGTCATAGTGTGGACATACCTGGGTTTGAAAAGCGTCAACATACTCGTATATGATGACTCACAATAGTTAGATTTTCAATGGTAGCTATAATATATACAAATATACCATCAGGCAATGTCCCTTTTGAGGTAGGAAGAGAGGACAGACTTCCAAACCTTTCTATCCATGTACATGGCTCTCGCCTCATCCACATTCATACATGCTCTTCTATTTTTATACTTCTTACTTTCTTACCTTCCCCACAGTTGAAATTTCTCCAACTATCTCTTTCCAATCTTTCCTCGGTCTACCGCTTCCGTCCTCTTCATTCATTTCAGACAAATATCATTTTATTTCCCAAGTCTTGTTACACAATAGGGATATCGAACGGCGTGCAGCGTTAAGAAAAAAAGTCAATAGGGCACTAAAACATATATACTTGAACCAGACAGTGTCAAATCTGCCAAGATGATAATAATCATAACAATCTAGCTCACAATAGCATTTTGAAACATTGACACAGAAAAAGACAGGAGTTGAATAAATGCTATAGAGATGCGTGCATTGAGAAGAATACATGGATTGTTAAAGTATTACAGAATACGGAATAAGGTATGAATGTAAACTTAAGGCTGATGTGTTAAATAAGAGGAAGAAGATCACACTGAGATGATTTGGGCATGTGGAACAAATTAATTAAAAAAAGCCTAGCAAAATAAATATATAGTGCAAATGTGATAAGAAGGCCAAGGAAAGTATGGTTGGATCAATTAAATAATATTCTTTAAAAAAAAGGAAAAGTAGAAAGTCAGAGAAATCGTAGAGGTTGTATGGATGTGGAAAAAGCTAAGAACGTGTGTCGAGTTACGAAAGTATGGTGCTCTGTCCTTTCTGCCTACCCTGACAGGGAAATGGCGTGATTGTATGTACAGTACCCAGCGGTAAATAAAACACATCGTTTATAGAGCGTCGTCTATGTCGCATGATGCGCTAACCGCACCGTGACTACGACACCGGACGGTTAGCGCATCATGCGACAGAGACGACGCTCGTCAAACGATGTGTATTACTTACCGCCGGGTACTGTATGTATATAATTATATAGTGATGAACTGAATTGAACACCTGTTAGCAGCATACCCAACGAAAGAATGTTTAATGAGGCGGGTATTATCTACGAAAAAAAAGGGAATAAACTACTTTCGTGAAACGTAGAGAAATTATTATTTCTTCGTTATATCCTTACCATTGTGGAGATTTAATTATTAAATATAATTTTTTATATTGCAAATAAAAAATGATAATATAAATTTTATGTAATTTATTTTCTTTCACTTATTATCTTCATTTTAGTTTCCACGGGACCCAATATCCGGCAACGGATTCCCGCAATATTTGCTGGTACTGAAAATATTGCCGGGTATGCTGGGTACCAGGTACATCACTATATATAATATACGTGTATGTAAAGATCATTCAGCTAGAAGAGTAATTTTGCAATAGTGTGAGGAACACTCTCTGTATTACACAACTTATGTAGTAGTATTGGTTTTAGAATGCCACACAATTGATTCGCGCAGAGCGCACATTTGTATTGTTGTTAAAATATTCGGTGATTAGAAAAACACTACCATGTCGAAATTAGGAGTGCCATTTTTGTCTAATGTAATGTATAAAAAAGAAAAAAAAAAAAAAGAAACTTATAAAAAATTATATATTTAACGACACCTATAAGCATACCTATAAATGGAGCAAAGTCCTATTTATAAAAAATATATCAAATGAAATAACCAAAAATATTCCAAGTCACATAAAGCCAGCTTTTTACACTAACTTTAATCTCCGGAAACTCTTATTTAATGGGAAAGGCAAAAATGGAATACTTAGCAACAGCGGTGTGTATACACTTTTATGTGCTGACTGTGATAATTTCTATATAGGAAAGACAGGAAGATCCTTTGAAAAGAGATTTCGTGAACACCAATCTGCCTTAACAAATCCTCTAATTTATTCTGAAATGGCGAATCATTGTCACCGTGAGAATCATACTTTTTCTATCGATGATGCCAAATTCTTACATATTAGTGGTAACGGAAATAAATTGGACAGATTAGAGGCCCTAGAAATTTCTAAGTCAGTATACCGATCGGAACATCTGTTGAACAGTTATTTCCCAAAAATCTCTCCGCTCTTGGCCGAAATTATCCCTAGCCTTCCTCACCCCCCAGCCTCCAACCGTTGAAGCGTCTATATCGGTACCAGTTCGAACAGCATTTAGTCTTGTTTGCGCTCCCCTGAAGATGAGGTGAAAGCCTTGAAACCGGTAGGGTTATACCGTCACAAAAAAGTGGAATAAACAGTGTTTGTTAAAAATAAATTACAATGTATAATTCAAAATGTTTCGAAAGCTTAGAATGTACTTTGTTATAACTTAAAGTTTCCTAGAATTTAGTATCACTCCATCCACTATTATTTTAAAACTTTATTATTTGGCATTGTAATTATGTAATTATGATACATTAATATGTTAAATAATCTTACATACAATAATAATTGTGTTTCTATGTGCTATAATCTAATTAAAGCTGACGAACATTTTTAATTTATAATACTTGTACTTATATTTATACAATATGATTATCTCCGTAGCAAAAACCAAGTGTATGACATTCTCCAAAGACCCACTAGAGTGCACAATTTCAGTATGTGACGAGCCAATTGAACAAGCAACCCAGTTCAGATATCTTGGCAGTGAACTGCTCAGCTCTCATGACCTCCCCAGAGAAGTAAGGCCTCAGGTAGATAAAGCTGCAGTTGTGGCGGGCTGCCTGAGAGATGTCATATGGAGGAATAAAGATATGAGAACGGATAGCAAGGTACGCATTTATAAGACCTGTGTGCGACCTATCCTCACATATGGCATCGAAGCGAGGGTGAACACATCAGGACAAAAAGTATGCTAAGGACGACAGAAATGAGAACTCTACGCGAGACTTTGCATGATCGTGTAAGGAACTCCACAATCCAAGAGGTCTATGAGGTCGAAAATGTGGTCAGATGGGGACGACAGCGTCGACGATACTGGTACCAACATGTACAGAGAATGAATTCCACAAGAATTCCGTACATAGCTCTGCATGGGGTGCCGGATGGACGGCGTCCACCAGGGAGACCCCCGAAACGATGGAGAGATAGCTGGAGCTCAGCATCACAGGACGATAATCCTGCAGTAATAGACTCTTGAGTCTATAGAAAGTCTAAAAAGAAGAAGAAATTTATTTTCAATCTTGAAAAATTTCATTATTGTTATTTAATGTTTCCTAGAATCTGCCATGCCTAAACAATTAATATGTTAAATAAACTTACTTTCGTCATTTTATTTTTTATGATTTTTACAATTTAAACTGACAGCATTTTTAATTTAAAAAACGTGCGTGTTCACTTCAATGTTTGAATATAAAATATAATTTTTATATTTTTATGCTTTTTCACTTCATTAAAAAAATAAAGTGACAAGTTTTTGTAAACGCATTGTTACTCATACTATTGCAAAATGAGTTTTCTGGCTGAACGATCTATATAACTATATCGATCGATATATACATATAACACACGTGAAAAAAATACAGCATGCACTGAAAAGCATATACATGCTTTGCCTTAATAATTTGGCTTCCACCCTATTCCTATACGACATTCAGCTTACACTTTGTGCAGGAGAATACAGATTTGATGTCACGTCCCCAGAGTCCAAAGACCACTGTCTTTAACCCTTCCCTTACGGTGATAAAAATAATACGCGTGCTCCGGTGTTGGGTAGTGAGTACGCAATAAAAAATAAGCGATTTTAAATCGGAAAAATAAGAACATTCATAGATAATCCCCTTAATTAATTATAATTGAAGTTAAAAATTATAATAATTGAGATTTATTTGCTGAAAACATTAAAAAACCATCTGGCAACGCTCACGGAACGGGCGTACGTCTAACCTATTTGCAAGCCTAGAAGCTACTAGTGGCGCGGAACGTCAGTCGCATACCCCGGCGCTTACGCTTATGCTTGCGACGTTGAGACAATTCAGCTCCTCGCAATTCAGTCTAGTATGCAAGAGTTAGATGCGAATATAGTGTCGCGCTTCCCGCATACTATTCACCTATCGTCAAGATGAGGCACTTGCAGCGTTTAAATGCGAATTTATTTTCGTTCTTTACAAAACACCTACGATGTAGTCGATAAATTCTGATTATTATTAATATTATTTTTTAAATCAATGCGTAAATATATTATGGAGGAACACCTAAAATCTTAACCTTGTATTTATAATATTTATAGAGATATTGATGGTTATTAGAAGCAACGTGTAGAAGATACCCAACACAGGGAAGGAAAAGTTAATCAGTCAATAGATAATAAAAAAATTAAATATTGCTTTGAAACTGCAAGCTCCAAATATGTAATTGATATTAGTAATGTTGCGAGGTCACATTAGGAATGCTAATGAATCTTAATTGCTTTACCTCTCAGCCGTGTGGATTCGACACGAGTCACGCGATGGCTAATTAACTCTCACATATGTATTCAATACGTCTGTAAGTAATTCTTTTGTTCTTTAATGTTACGTCACTGGCGTGAAATTGGACAATCTAAATAACTGGTAAAATCTTTTGTGCCGTAACTGCATAATGAACATTGTGGATCATGGTTGGCTATCGTGACTTTAGCAGATTTAAAGAGAAACGTTGTTCATTTGCTGAACCATTCCATCACAATCTTCAGCTGTGAATTTCTTCACCTTGCTGATCCTCCAGATATTTTCCCTTGCATTTATTTATTCATATGGTACCCTTCATAACCTAACCTAAACTCAATAAAAAATTATATAACCTTACAAAAAAATATTTAAGAAAAATTACTTAACCTTATTAAAAAATAACTTTACCTTACTTAATTTTTTTTTAATTTTCTCAATTCAGTTTATTGGCACCTTTTTTCTGTTACTGTAGTCAAGGTTAAGGTTAGGTTGGATTAGATTAGGTTGAGTTAGGTTAGGTTAGATTAGGTTTTTTTTTTTTTGTTGAAGAGTTGTGCTAATGGGTAACCTGGCTTATGACGCACCAGGTTTATAACCCCGGGATTGTGTTTGGACTCTCTGAAGTGGTTCTATGGAGACCCACTTCTTTGCCTGTGCCCTCAGTGCATACCCCAAAAGTGTTTATCGTTTATTGCTCTGTATATGTTTAATATGGTTAGATTAGGTTAAGTTAGGTTAGGTTAAGTTAGGTTAGGTTAGGTTAGGTTAGGTTAGGTTAGGTTAAGTTAGGTTAGGTTAAGTTAGGTTAGGTTAAGTTAGGTTAGGTTAGGTTAAGTTAGGTTAGGTTAAGTTAGGTTAGGTTAAGTTAGGTTAGGTGAGATTCTGGAACTAGAAACCAACTAATATTACACTTGCTCTATCACTGGCATGTTTTATAAAAGTGACTGAAAAAACTCAGTAATGAAAATTGTTTCATTCCAGATTTTTCTTTCCTCTCCACCATCCCTTTCTTTATCCTTTGATTGATGCTATCTCATTTATATTTTTATAACATATAGCTTTGTGGCGGTCGCCCACTCGAATACTGTGGGTATTCATACATACGGTCAATGACCGATAAGATGACCTTCGCATTCCTCGACGAAATCTAAATAAACAGTCCAAAGTTCACACGCCGGCCATTCAAGTCCGAAGGTCACACGCCGGCCATTCAACCCATAGCCGAGCGGACCGCATTACACGCCGGAGCGAGAACGCACCACGGCTATCTCGCCAGTTCCGTATTTGAATGATAACTACATACAACAATTAATCGTTTTGCATTCACAGTCACGAGATGTAGGCATATCGCGAGCGCATTCTCGCGCGCATTCTTAAAAGATATAAATACCTACGTTACTAATAAATTGGAAAGACTCTCTTTCCGCATTGCGATCTAACGTGTTTTATTATTTATCAACAAATCATCATCATCATCTCTTCCAATAAGAACCATTCTGCTAAAGCTTCATTTATTTACTTTTATCTGGTTGATTGGAGAGATTGCCGCCTGGCAATAAGCCCACCAGATAGCTTCACAATGAAGTGTTAAATAAATCTTTAAAATATCAAAACCCCTACAGTGTACTTAACAGGACGAAGGAGTTTATGAATAAAAGTATTCAAATGATACACAGAATAAAAAGTTTAATTTGTTTTTTAATTGAATAGCAATATTTTGATTTTAAATAAAATAACACATATGAAAGATAACATAATAACACATATTGAAGATAACACGTATCGAAGATAGCAAAGGACACTTGTAAACAACCACTAAACTTCTATTTCATAAAAAAATACAATAATTGGACATGATTATGCAAAAAGGAACCAACCCATATTTTACCTGTAAAATATCAAAACCCCTACAGTGTACTTAACAGGACGAAGGAGTTTATGAATAAAAGTATTCAAATGATACACAGAATAAAAAGTTTAATTTGTTTTTTAATTGAATAGCAATATTTTGATTTTAAATAAAATAACACATATGAAAGATAACATAATAACACATATTGAAGATAACACGTATCGAAGATAGCAAAGGACACTTGTAAACAACCACTAAACTTCTATTTCATAAAAAAATACAATAATTGGACATGATTATGCAAAAAGGAACCAACCCATATTTTACCTGTACTGAGATAATTGAGGAAATATTTACCATATAATTTGGAATAAGAAATGTTTCAAAATAATTTAACTATAAAATGTCCATTTCACATACAGAATTGATTTAAATTTTTTCGATTTCTCATATAAACCAAAAAACTGTGTACTGGGTCATTTTTACATAATAACATCTAATTTAAAGTACTGAAGTATGAATTACTTTCGAGGAAAAAATTAGATTGCAAATTCTCAAAGTTATTACTTTGAAAATTTGCAATCTAATTATTGATTCACTGTCGATTGGAAAAAGAAATATGCCCGAATCGAAAGGCCACAAAACACCACAGTGTGAGAGAAGGCGAACTTTTGGTGGGCAGAGTGGTCAACTCAAAGAGCTTCCCCAATTGCACACGGAATAACCTTGTTGAATGAATTTTCTGATATCAATACCTTCCACATCTTGGTGGATAAATTGAGGATTAAACTCCTTAATAAACTTTGTAGGTATAACTGAGTCCCTACTCAATGTTACAAAAAGCAATGTTACTCATAATTCCCTGTATGAGTTGCATGGCCGCGCAGTAACGGGCTGAACTTCCGTGCGGAAAGTCGCCGGTTCAAATATCGCCCTGTGCGACTTTCCTCGAACTTTACTTTCTGGACGACCCTCGTATTTTTTCTACTTAGTATTCGTAGATATAAGGATACCTATGACTTCTACCATATCAAGTCTTTCAAAAAAAAGAGAAAACGTGTGCTCCGATCGTCTCACATCAGTGTGCCATCGGATCCAGTACAGCAGTGTGGTCCGTGAGTTTGCTGGTGTGCAATAGCACACTAACTTAAGAAATTACAAAAACACAGCTTCGCATTCCGACTGACTTGGTGTTGAAATAGCGAGAGGATCCTCGACTACGAGTCCCAGGAATAACGACGATTCAGGGAAATCGTCGTTATTGCTGGGGTAAAGTGTCACAGGGGCGAAATGTCACAGGGGTGAAGTGTCACAGGGGTTAAGTGTCCCAGAGAAACATGAGTAACATTCTTCCTGTTGTCATTAAGCCAATTATTTATACCATCGTGAATTAAGATTGTTTTCAGTGCTATATTTATGAACCGAGCTGTTAAGAACATCACCACACTCGCACACGAAATAACCTTGTTAAATGAATTTGTTCCCGCTGTCATTATTTTATATTGAGACTTAAGAGGGTAGTCTACTCTAGAAATTCGATTTTTTTTTTGCATATTCTTAACCTGCACATCGCGTTAAAAATCAAATTCCACGAATCCTGTGCGCGGCACAATTTCGGCGTTTTTTTAATTTCTAAGTTTAAACGCGTATTTTGTTTAGAACCACTGATATTTGATTACAACACCAAGTAAACATGACATTCAAATAATTTTCTGATAATAAATAATAGTCATTACTCTTAAGGAGACTCATTAAATAAAGGAGATAAACTAAACATTATGTAAAATACACAAAGGAATGCTACAGATCAAATCACAGGCGTTTGTGCTTCCCGCGAGGAACTCGTTAAAGTAACCTTTAACACATTCTTAAAGGTCTAACGACCTTTAAGAATGTGTTCTCAAAAGAAAATTTTAAAATTCTCAATATTTACGAAGTTATAGCTATAAATGAGGCAGCAATTACGCCGCACCGGAATGACTCGGACAATAATCTCAAAACTTTAAACGCGTTTTTCTCGAAACTACTTTTTTCGACCTGGTCGACATAAAATCTCAAGTTCTATCAAACCGATTGCCTTCAAATTTGGTATGAAACTTTAATAAATGTTTTTGTATCGTCCCTGCCTATTACTGTTTTTGTATCGTCCCTAACTATTTCAAACTATTTTTTAAAAAAATTGAAAAAAATGGTAAAAATCCTATTTTTGGTAAAAAAATCTCTTTGGTACCAACTATACCGATAATATTTCTTATTAAGAAACTGTGTAAGATTTTCGTTTCAGATTTACGAAAGGGCCCCAATCGTGTCGACCAGCTTACCCCCCTTTTTTTTTACAAGATATAACTGATAACATCTTGAACTTTCAATTTTTTTTTCATAAATTTTTTTGTATACTTTCAAACCATCAATAAACAAACTGTAAAAAAATGTATCGGAAATATTTTATTTGTTTTTTTTTATTTAGTCTGACGACCTCCGTGGCCTGGTGGTAAGACACTTGTCTGCCGATCCGGAGGTTGCGGGTTCGATCCCCGCTGGATCCAAGATTTTTAAAAAATAGGATTCCAGTCTGGTTAACACTTAGGGCCTATAAAAACATCTTTCTGGTTGGTTGGAAGAGATTGCCACATGGCAATAAACTCGCCAGGTTAAAATTCCCGAAATGTACGCCTCTAGAGTAGAATACCCCCTTAATAATTTGTTTTTTTTTTTGCCATATGATATATGGGTCGTTCACAAACCAAGTGAACTAAGTCCATTCTGGTTAGTTTGAGTGAACTACATTCAAACATTTAAGTGTTTCTAATTTTGTACAGTATTTTAGTGATCGCAATTCTGAAAAGTGTTATATTGAGTACATATATTACACATATTTGGTACAAAAGCATTTTCTGCTAAAAGCTAAAGCTTTTCGCACACCTTTCATGGTGTGATCTAAAATTTATTATTTTTGGACTTGGTTCACTTGTTCTTCTGAACCATCCATATGGAACTAGCAAACTTTTGATAGTAAAGGAACAATATAAAAAGTGATTGTCACATAACGCAGTTTAAACAACTATAGTTCGGAAATTCTAGGACGAGTCCTGTGACAGCTCACAAATTTGCCCCAGTACAACCTTGTAACGATGTTCAGTAATTTTAATTATTTTATCAACTTTAATATAAGCCTCAATTCTAATAAATAAAAGCAAGTTATATAGGTAAATACATTACACAAGGTTGTATTGGGGCAAATTTGTGAGCTGTCACAGGACTCATCCTAGAATTTCCCAACTATAATTGGGCAAATTTTGACGTATGTTCAAGTGATCCAAAACACAATAAAACAATTGTGATACAACAAAATCATCTTTGACACTCTCGAAGTGAATTTATATTACACAAGTGAGAAATTAATCATTTAGAATATTGTCTCATTGGAGCGAAATGTGAAAGTTTTACTGTAAATTTTAAATACAAAATAACTTAAAGTTAAACTTAAATATAAGTCAATGTTATAAAAAACATCAATATTTGAGGTAATCATTCCCAAATCTGTCCTTGTAAGCAAAAAAAACACAGTTGTTACACCTGTCAAAATTAAGGAAAACAAAATCTTTACGTAAAATAATGTTACAGTACCCGGTGGTAAATAATACACATCGGGCTTAAGAAAGAGACTGTCGGCCATAATCGGTTTTGTAGAGTGTCGTCTCTGTCATTCATACACGTGTTCCGTCACAATTTATCAGTCGTTGCCAAGCGACAGAGACGACGCTCTACAAAGCCGAAGTTAGCCGATTATGGCTGACAGCCTCTTTCTTAAGCCCAATGTGTATTACTTACCACCGGGTACTGTACCCAGTTTAATAAGATGCCAGCCTTTAAACCTGAAGGTCGTGTTCCCGTTATTACCCTGATTTTTTTTTTTTAATTCTTGACTGGTTTTCACTAACACCCTCTGTAATACATTTCTGGTTCATTAGAAGAAATTTCTACATGACAATCAACCCACTAGGGTGTACTGTATACAAGGAAGATATAACACAGGTTTTTTTTAAATATTAATATTGGGTAACAATGGAATGGAATTTGAAACCCCCTGTTGAAAGACAAGTGCCTTATCAACTAAACCACAGATGTCGCTATGATTTGAATTTTACGAGTATAACGGGTCTTTCAAATTTAGCGGTTTTTTTAATTCTTGAATAAAACACAATTTGCTTTGATTTCAAAAAACTTTTTTGAAATCAAAGCAAACTGAGTCATTTAAACACATAAAACAATATCCGCCAAATGTCCACCTCTTGCAGCTCCACAGATGTCCAGTCTTTTGTCAAATTTTTCGATGACATTTTAGCATAATTGCGGTTCTAACTCACCAACAACGCGAATCATTTCGCCCTCCAGCTCAGGAATTGATCAGGGGTCATTCTTATAGACCTGGCTTTTCACGTAACCCCAGAGAAAATAGTCCAACGGTGTCAGATCACATGATCTTGGTGGCCAATTAAAATCACCGTTTCCGAAGATTACAATACATAAAATAATTCAACAATTGAAACGCGTTGTTATATTGTTTACGACTCCATTTTTATAAATGTCATACATTACACTTCTCAAATGTCACAAGACCCAGACAAGTTCGCGACGCCATCTGTGTTTTATCCAAGAATTAAAAAAACCGCTCAATTTGAAAGATCCTTGATAAACACTTAATGGTTTGAATTAAATAGTCAATATTTTTAATTACTGAGTGTAATACATTACAATATAATAAGTCGTCGACTGTGGTGTAACGGTTAGAATGCACACTAAGCAAGTGTGCATTCCAGGTTCCATTATTGGTGGATACATTTCCGGACTAGTTTTACTCTTACAACATTTAACATCTGAATTTATGTTCCTCTGAAGCTTATACGACCTGTGTACTATAAATTATTCTATCGCTTAAAAAAAAATTTAAAATCGCATCATACAAAACTTTGCCTAATGAAAGGTTGCAACGTTTAATGTCCCTGCCATCGGAATTTGATTTTGGATTTGATCTGTCACTGACACTGCTTACTGAAGTTCGACCGCTTGGACACTTTAAACTAATGCACGTACATGTGTCTTCCATTCACAAAATGCACGTACATGTGTCTTCCATTCACAAAATGGCTGACAATCATACTAAATCATGAAAGATCATATTATACAATGCAATGAAACATGTTAATTTGCTGTTTTCTTGCTTAACCTGTCAAGTAGTAAGATATTTATGAAAATTTTAAAACATTGTTTGTTCAGTTGGTAAAACATGTATCTAGCCGATAAATGATTTAATTGTGTGGTATTATCAATAGATGTCATTGGTAGTCCAAATCCAGACATGATATGGGAAAATTCGAGAAATAATCCCTGCGCCCCAACCGCGGGGCCATACGCTATCTGACTCAGTATTGCATGGCCCCACGGTTGGGGCGGTACGCAATGAGAGGTTAAATTCATTATCGATATTCAAAACAGAACAAATAAAGAAGTTTTTACTTTTAATTTTTTTTATGTAGTTAATGTTTTTTTTGCTTACAAAGTGCAGAAATAGATAATAACAATTCTATAATTAAAATTACAGAAAAGAACGCTATCTTTTACAATGACAAATTCTATTATTAAAGAAAAGAAACCATAACTTGATTTACTAATCAAGGACTCACTGTACATAAATACCAATAAATATATAATACAGTAATCCCTCCTTATAAAATAGCTCAATTATAAAAAATATATTTAAAACACATTAGTAATTTTTGTAAGTGAATACATTTTAAACTTGGTAGAAAACAAAAGGTTTTTTTTACAGTGTAAAATCAGTGAAGACATTATGTACCGTATTAGCCCGACTATAAGGCGAGGTTTTTATTTTAAAAGGCGACACTTAAATAGGGGGAGTCCCCTTATATTCGAGTCACAAACATAGTGAGTAACAATAAATTCACTACTCGCGATTAGCGAAATGGCAACATCGTAATGAGAGCGTTCAAAAGGCGTCATTGTTTACACATAGCCTGTGCGTAGTCATTTCTGATAGTTTTTGAGGTGTTTTTTTTGTACTGTGCTTCATTTTGCATCTTTGCTACCTAAAAAAATATTATGACTGACCATTTGAAAGACGAGGAGCTCGAAAAAATCAACTGAATCAAGGAATACGCAGAAGCTATGATTCCAATTTGAAGGTTATGGTGGTGCGTACTGCAGAAACAACCAACAACTGTGCGGCTGCCAGACAATTTGGTATCACGGAAAATAATGTTAGACGTTGGCATTTACAAAAACATGACTTGACGAATGCACATTCCTCAAGAAAAGCATTCCGGGGGCTTCAGATAGGACGATTTGTATCGATTGATAGGAAGGTAGCAGACTACGTCACGGAAAGGGGTTCCCTGTAACAAGAGAAGCATTGCAGTTGAAAGCTCGCGAAATTGCAAGAAACGAAAATATACCAGAAGATAATTTTAAAGCCAGCGTGAGTTGGTGCAGGCGAATGATGGTTCGATATGGGTTGAGTTTGCGGCGATGTACAACTTTAGAGCAAAAATTATAATGGTGAGGGAAATGTTTTTTTTCTCCAAAAAGCCGATTAACACTTACTGCCCTGTGATGGATAATGAGTGACCAGGACTTATATTTTCATTTCTTGCACTCATTTTGTATTATTCCACGTTTTAATATATAATAAAATGATTTTTATAGCTAATTACAAAAAATAACCTAGCAGATTTTGCATAGTTTTAATTTAAAACATACATTTTTCACTGGACGCTTAGCATCCAGCACCGTGGCTGGCGGAATTTTTTAGCACAGTAAGGCAAGTGTTAAAAAGTAGGGGTCGCCTTATAATCAGAGTTGCCCTATAGTCGGGCCAATACGGTATATACAGTAATCCGTCCATGTAAAATAACTCCATTATAAAAAATATATTGAAAACACATTAGTAGTCTTTGTTAGTGAATACATTTTAAACTAGGTAATAAACAAAAGGTTTTTTCCAGTGTAAAATCAATGAAAATATTACATATTACATAATATTGAGCCTGCAGAAAATACTACATATCTATAATATGTAGATTTGTATTTTATAGAAATACATTATTTTACAATATAGAACCAGTAGATAAAACAATAACATTCTTTCATAGAAGTGTTTAAGACATCAGGACTTGAATTCATAAGAACACCACCATTTCATTGAATTTTTAGTGGAAGGTTTGTTGAATAAATACCATGTAAAATAAATATCATTGACACACAATCTCTATGGTATTTGTTATTATAGTTCGGAAATTCTAGGATGAGTCCTGTGACAGCTCACAAATTTGCCCCAATACAACCTTGTAAAGATGTTCAGTAATTTTAATTATTTTATCAACTTTAATATAAGCCTCAATTTTAATAAATAGCAAGTTATTTAGGTAAATACGTTACATAAGGTTGTGTAGCGATGTTCGTTACAAATGTAGCGTGTGTCCTATTAGGACGTGCTGATGATGTTGATGTTGACATCGCTATATCTGTTTAGTCGAATTCTGCGTTCCTTTTCGTTCGGGGTCATCAATGTAGCGAGTTGCTTATCTTGATATGTCGTGATGATTTTGATATGTATTCAAAATAAATATAAAACTCAGGAATGCGGATAAAAACGAAAGTGAGAGTGAATGGTCGGTAAATAATAATAAGTCTTGACAGTTGGATGAATAATAATCTAATAATCTTTATTTGTCTACGAGTAGGTAATTTATAGTAGTGAGTGAATATGTTCGCAACACATACTTTGTCTCACTCCCGCGCGTGCACCAGCGTAGCGGGTAGTGCATTTATTTGCTGGAGACAGACAAATACTATTTGTGAGTAAACATTGTTGGCGGTTCTAGTATGTGACAATTGTAAATAATTCATCGGTCGTTGACCCTGTATGTTTACAATATTGACAATAAAGTATGTTTGACAATTCAATTTTATTTAGGGGACGTAGGTAGCTACAGTTGTATTGGGGCAAATTTGTGAGCTGTCACATGACTCATCCTATAATTTCCGAATTATAGCAGAATATGATATTTTTCTGAATATAAATTGATATTAATGGTTTTAGGGCAATTTCTGATAAATACTATACAAAGTGTTAAACAAGATGACTTGAATGAGATTATTGCAGTGAAAAATTATTGAATATTTAATTAATAAATTACTTTGTTACTCCAATAATGTCTTTATCCCCTATCCCGAGGCTTTCTACAGACAGAATTCACAGAATATCATCGTTCCCTCTGAAGATAGTCTCGGGAAAGGAAGTAGAAACATGTGTAACAGAGATTAATGTCATTAATGGAATGACAATGTCATCATCGTAGTTGCTTGACTTCCTAGTCGAGGATCCCCTCGCTATTCCAATATCAATTCAGCTGGAAAGCGAAGGTGTGCTGTAGAGTTTTTTTTACAGGATCTGATAACACATGGAACTGAGATGATTGGAGCACACCAACATGTTTTTTTCTGTTTGTTTTTAAATAATATATATGAATGGTTGAATCAAATAAAGCACTAAGTACCATGGCCGCCAATTTGAGGAAAAGAAGAAATTGTGAATAATAACGTCAGATTAAAGCTTTTATTGAATTTTTTTCCAGAAATCATTAGAGTATATCCAGCTTTTATTTTCTTCATTAAAAATAAAACTGAAAGCTTTATGTTCTTCTTCTAATAAAATTTGAAAAGCAAAATTTTTATCAACTCCTAAATACCAAGCGTAATTTCCTATGAACGGCACTAAGTCCAATGCAGTTGTGGTTTATGAAAGCTAAGTGCCACGCGCATTCTCAAATGTCAAACTGGCCTAGTGATGTGCCACTAACGTTAAAGCTACTAGCCCGGCAACATGGCGCGAAAGGGAACTTTACTAATTTAAAACAAAATTAATTATACCTCGTTTACTGGTGGATTTTTTGCTGGAATGATGTTCTGTGATGTTGAAGCATATGCCAGTCCTTGAGATTTTTTTCTTTTATTTGCACTGTCTTCACTAAAACACTTTTTTTTCTTGAGTTCTTTAGGGAGTTCACACAACGCATGCACTTCTTGGTAAGCCATTAAGTACAAACTGACGTTATTCGCGCGTGGTATTTAGTGCCTTTTAAAATGACAATAGGGGGTGGCACTTAGCGAACTTGCAATGTTCAGACCAGTATTTTTAATAGAATGAGGCTCTGCAGGAACTTGGTGCAGTGTTAAGGTTAATAGCCTTGGCATATAGAAGGAAACTGCATACTTAGTTTCAAATTAATTTTTTTGGTACTTAGTGCCTATTTTACTTCCACCATTCATATGATCCAAGCCAAAGATATCTTTACACCACCAAATGGTAAATGGAAAAAATCCTGTGTCATTCGAAGGAAGTAGCATAGCATGGAGCTCGAACTGGTGAACTTCCACACGGAAGTTCAGTGCGTTACTGTGCGGTTGTACGCCTCGAATAACAATGTAATTGATTGTTCAATATTTTAATTTGGAGTTCCACAGTATCCAATTTGTTTCCATCAATAATAACCACCTGATGCTCGTATATGGTACGCATAACACTGGATTTTCATTGTTATGCGTACCATATACGAGCGATATGCATAACAATGGAAATCCAGTGTTACTGCTGCGGGCACTGGATTTCCATTGTTGGAGACTGCGGGTCATATATCAGGAGTTTTCTTGTTCAAGCTTCACAAAGATAAATACATGGTAATAGCAAAAAATTTGCAAACTAGAGTAACCTTACAATCTAACTTGATACACCATCAAACATAATAGATGCAAAGCCCTGTCGTACTACGGGCATAATACGGTCCGCTCACGTCCAATCTAAAGGAAGCTTGTGAGCAATTCATATATGATCAAATGGAAATTTGGACTATACTCCAGAAAATGTAGCATGGTCCTTGTGACATTTGAAATGTTATGTCTCAAAGGGATGGGGTAAAATCGTTTTTTTTTTTTTTACAAATCAAATAGCTTTTTTATAAATGGAAAAATTGTTTTTCTCTAAACTGACCTTTTAATTTCTAATTTTCATTATACTGACTTTCTAATGTATTGTATGATTTGTATCTATCTTTAAATAGGCCATGATCCACTATGAATTAATACTAATTACGAACATTTAATTTTATGTATAAAAAAAATCCAATATCCAATTATCGTATACCCCATCCCTAGCCAATACAGACTAACGTGGTGACTTTTGATGAACGTCGCCAAATATTATTTGATTTTAACAAACTGACATACTTTTGCTAATTTGTAACAAGATGTATAAATTATTGTTAGTTTTATGTAGTGTATTTACCTAAATAACTCGCTATTTATTAGAATTGAGGCTTATATTAACATGTTCGCTGCTAAAGACGCCCTTGGGGCGTCAACACATTTTTTGTAGACGCTGATTACGCCCGTTGCGCGTCATTCGATTCTCTTTGTTTGTATGGTACCGAATATTTTAAGATTTTAAGGTTTCGAAAATACCGTAAGATTTTAAGGTTTCGAAAATATGATTTTTTTCAGAACCTCTACACTATTCTATAAATACATATCGCAGTGAATGTGTTAAAGTTGATAAAATAATTAAAATTACTGAACGTCGTTACAAGGTTGTATTGGGGAAAATTTGTGAAATATCACAAGGACCATGCTACATTCTTTAGTATAGTGTTGACATATTTTTTGTAGATAGTATGTTTTTCAAGTACAAAAAATAAAAGGATTTGTTCTACAAAATTTGGATTCATTCAAAAGGCTGCACTTGATGGCTGACAGGGTCGCAGGCTCTCTACCCCTGAACTTCACCATCCCCTGCTGTGAGTTATATTCTGAAAAAAACATGGTACTTACTCACACAAAGTGCTGTCAAGTGCTATAATCAGGAACATAAATTGGAAGTGTCATATTGTAATTTAATATGTTAAATTAAATAATACAAAATTATATTTTATTAGAGTTGTAAAATTAGCACAACGTTACATCATTTTCTGTATTCACTGGAAGGAATTCATAGTCCGGCCTTAATACTAAATATTAAATATTATTTTTTTTAATATTATCTTGCATTGTATATTGCCGCACTGTGGCAAGCTTTTCATACCAACCAGAAATACCTTATTTTATAATTATCAGTAGTTACCGGTTTTCCATTTGCAAAGGCAGATCATCTTAAGAAAGATATTGTTACAACAATTGCAGAAATACTATTACCGTCAAACCCGCCAACATTGTCCATGGATTAGCATCTATGGGCAATGTTGGCAATTTTGCCCAAATGAAAAAATTATCTTTGGTTGATCATAAAAAAAATTTTGAGGCAATATGGCAACTTTGAACAATTTAACAAGAAACTAAGTTATATTGCTGACAACACTTGGGAAACACTCTATTCTTAGCTTCATGCAGTTGTCTGCCATTTGCTCTCAAAGTTGACCCTTATTTGTGTGGGGCCAAAACATGTCCTCGGAAATTTTGTTTTTTTGTCGGCTACAACTGTTTTATGTCAGTAATTTTTATATGTATTATTAATTAGGAATCTAATATTGTTGTGGAGTATTGAATACAGCATTCATATCATTTTTAACTAAAACATGTGGCTGGGCAATGTTGCGCCCACATTTACAGAGTCTCTGCCGCCAACTTTGCTCAACATTAGGGTTGTCACAACCGAGCGAAGCATTTGTTTTTGTTCTGTACCTATCACTTCTTTCGAGTTTTTTGTTTCGGTAGTTTTGGAAACTCTTAAGTCACACTTGTCTGAATATGTAATGAATAATACCTTGAAATAAGATATTAAGTTAAAAACAGATCAAACTTGAAATAAGATATTAAGTTAAAAACAGATTGGAACCCTATTTAAGTACCGTTGGGATTCAAACTGTATCACCTGGAATGGAAGACAGGCGTCTTACCAGATAGACTACGGGAATTGTCAATAAACATGACACGCATGGCAACTAATCAAATGCTCACCATCCCTAGAGTTAAAACCTCTTTTGTCCAAAGGCAATATGCCTATTTAGCTCCCATGACATACAATGGTGTGCCGAATTCAATAAAGGTAAAGGGAGGAAAACCATTTAGACAGTCGATCGGAGCGTGGTTGTTATTGCGACAAGAGTTTGAGTACTTGGGATTTCAGGATGAATGACGTGTGGAAACTATTTGTGTGGGCTCTTGAGTGTGGGTTTCTTTTTGTTGTTTTATATTTGTATTTCCGTATAGTTTTGTTTTTATTTTTATGATTGTGTGCGGTATATTATGGGATGAACATTTTTGGTCTTTCTGGAGTAATGATGTGTGAGGAGTTTGATTTTGTATGATGTTTCCAGTTGTAATTTAGTGTCACTGTTTGTCAGGTTGATGAGAATGTGCAACGGGGTTGTTTTTGTGTAATCGAAAATCAGAAAGAAGTATCGATTTATTTTTTCATGCTAAATATCCTCAGTAAGATACAGGCAAAAGCCTAGTTTACTGGGAACACGGAAAATGAAAAGCAACAAACACCAGATCAATTAAAATTGTGTGTCAAAATTAAATTACCTGTTGTTTTTTCACAAATTATATATATTTCTTGTCATGTGTAATAAATATAAAAAAAAATAAGGTTAATATTTATTAAAGTTTTAAATGAAGTTAAATTTCATAAAATTTGTTGTACCGTCCTTCAATAAGGAATTTACACAGTTTCATTGTCTTCCTATAAAGTTTGGAGTGAACTCACGAAATTAGTATTAAGTATTTAGGCTGGACTGTGAATTCAGACCTATGTAAAATAGTTTATATTACAAAAACATTAGAGCTAAAGTAAAGCTAATGAATAGAAATATATTGTACAATATTTATAGATTTATTTAGCTTAAGCATTGACAAAATTCCTTACAAACTAATTTCATAATAATATTATTATTAAATCTGGCACAGTATTTTTATAATTTGTGAATAAAATCTTAAATATATATCATAGAAATATTTTATTAAGGCTCCCAATTTTATAACATTTCTTAGAAATATATTGTAATATATATATTTTTTAATATCATATATTTAAAACGCTACAGTAAAACCTGTGAAGTAGAAATTTTAATTTTCGTTTCTTTAAAATCTAACAAAGAATTTATGACATTTTAATTGATTTAACTACAATAAAACACTGTTTTCCACTTAAGATATGACTATCGGTTTCAAGGTTTGTGCCTCCTCATTGGGAGAGTTCAAACAAGACTTTTGTTTGAGCTCCCTACTTCAATCATCAGTTCCAAATCCTAATTTGGGCTCTTGGATAGAAGCAATAAAACTGTATTAAAGAAGTTTATTTTATACTAAACTTTTATTGGATAGAGCCCAACTTGGAGGGCTCGTCGTCATGTAGTAATTTTTTCTAACTAATCCATTTTTATAGGTTTTGTGTAACAAAAATTAAACTTATGTAGCATTGAGTGCGCCTTTAAACATGACTGCTGAGGTGTCCCATTCACTGCTGAGGTGATATGCCTCAGTATTATTTTACATATATTTTAATGTATTACACTTTCATTGTATATAGTTCAATCTGACAGGTTTATTGTCATGTGATAATCTCTTCGAACCAACCAGTAAGGTGTTGAATAAGTCTTAAGTGATAAATAGACTGGGACCATTTTTAACAAATTTGGAAACCAGCAGGAATCAAACATGTGACCACCAGGTAAGAAGACAATGTAATGTCAATATAATTTAAAATGTATAATTTTACTGTGTGTAATTTCAGAATCAGTATCTATGACATTTCAGGTTCTGTCTAAATTCAGTATCTCGAAATTTCAGTATGTATGTAATTTCAGCATCTACGTAATATCGGCATTTGTATAATTTCAGTATCTTTATGTAGACCTCTGTGGCCTAGTGGACGAATTCTTGTCTTCCACCTGCGAGATTTAAATTCAATTGGCAATAGTGATAAAAAAATCAGATGCAGGCGTCTTCATTTTTTTAGTTGGGTGCAATACTATATATTATTACATGGCAAAAAACCCTCCGTATTGTATTGTACACAATAACAAAATAATGCATCATTTAAAGGAGTTTAAAAATTTATTTTCCACTCATTCCGACTTTCACAGGTCTCACTGTAATATTATGAAACATTTACATACAATAAACATTTTTTTTTTTTTGTTAATTTTTTCTTACAAAAGTTTTCTTTTTTTTTTGTTATTTATTGCAGTACAAACTTGTTAAAATTGTTATTTATTGCAGTACAAACTTGTTAAAATTGAATTAGAATTACATTGGACAAATATACTTTTAATTATTTCAATAAATTATAAAGAGAAGGAAAAATACTTTTTTTATATTTTCCACAATAGATACTCGTATATTAGTAAAGCGAAGATTTGGTTAATAATTCATAATATAACTTAAATATAGTTGGTTAGAATATTTATCCCGAAAGAGACCACTCAGTTTATCGATAGAAATTCGGTATGAACGAACAGCGAAAGCCCAACGAATACATTACTAATATCATAAAGAGTCAATACACTTATCTGCATTATATGTTTTCGGTGAGATGATTCCACAAATGTTTTGGTTAGTCTATAAAGATGGTCCTATACCAGGTCGATCGGGAAGCAATTTTTGGTCGATCTTGGCCGTCTTCGTAACTTACAATATGGCGTGCGATGTAGCCAAATCTCATTACGCGCATACACTTGACAACACAGTCAATAAGTTATCCTTTTTTAACCACTTAATGCCCTTGAACGAGACCCTCTCGCACGCCAAATGCTTTCCAATTTCCGCTATCCCGGGTCACGCTCGCTTGTCTCGACTTGCAGTGTTCAAATTTTAGCTAACATGTGTAACGCTTGCCAGTCGTTCGCGTTTTATTTATTCATTGTAAATTTGCCTGCAGTTATGAGTGGTCGTGTTTTGTGTTGCTTATTTCGTATTTACGATATTGTGTTCGTATTTACATAGGTCTATGTTTAACACAATGCTTTCAAATCTACCATACCTAATTGAATTTTTCATTTTTCTGCATTTTTGTAAATTAAAATATCTTTAAATTGTTATGTTTCAATTGAAAAGTGTATAAACTTAAAATAAAACACAAAAAAATACTTGATGTTTTTTGAAACCCTCTTTGTAAAAACCCCCAGCATTAAGTGGTTAATATGTAGATATGTGTACTCCAAATGAATGTATATATTATGTATGCATGAACCCTCAAAGTTGGTAGTATGCTCAGACTGGAAGCATTCGAAATGTGGATACATCGGAGAATGCTACGGATACCCTGGACGGATATGGTCAGCAACACGAGGGTTCTTCAAAGAGCCAATGTTGATAAGAGAGTTGCTGACTAATATTAAAATCCGAAAGGTGTCCTATTTGGGTCATGTACTTAAAGGAGCAAAGTACAAATGACTGCACCTGATCATCCAAGGCAAAATAGAGGGTCGAAGAGGTGTTGGCAAGAGGCAAATCTCCTGGCTCCGCAATATACGTGATTGGACTGGCATAAGGGGCGTTGGAGATCTTTTTCGGGCTGCCGGGGACAAAGATGCCTACTCCCAGGTGATATTCAACATTGGGGGGACCTGACATGACACTAGGAAGAAGAAGATTATGTGTGTATAAGTTTTTTTTCCTTAATATTTTAAGCAAAGTTAATTCCGCTCATTCTTATTAATAATATTTTAGTTATTAATTATCCTTTTTAACACAACACGTGTGTTATGTGTTAACGTATTAAATCTCGAGAAAATTTGCGAGATTTAACACATTGACAAATGATTGACGTGATGTGACAAACATAACGATCAAATGATCGCGACTATTTTTTACGTAAAAAAGTCGATCACGATAACAAACAAGTTGGCCCCCCCCCCTGGTCTATAACAATGGTCCGCAGACTATGGTACGTGTACCACTAGTAATACGCGAACCCCAGGGTAGTGGTAAACAAGCAAGCATCAAAATAAGGAAGTTCCACAAAACTTAAGGCTGGATTGCACCAACGATATTTATCAATGTAACCTCGGGTTAGGTTAGGTTAGGTTAGGTTAGATTAGGTTAGGTTAGGTTAGGAAGTTCCACGAAACTTCAATATAATTTTAAAAATGCATTAAGGCTGGATTGCACCAACGATATTTATCAATGTAACCTCGGGTTAGGTTGGGTTAGATTAGGTTAGATTAGGTTAGGTTAGGTTAGGTTAGGAAGTTCCACGAAACTTCAATAAAATTTACAAAATGCATTAAGGCTGGATTGCACCAACGATATTTATCGACGTAACCTCGGGTTAGGTTAGGTTAGGTTAGGAAGTTCCACGAAACTTCAATAAAATTTACAAAATGCATTAAGGTTGGATTTCACCAACGATATTTATCAACGTAACCTCGGGTTAGGTTAGGTTAGATTAGGTTAGATTAGGTTAGGTTAGGTTAGGTTAGGAAGTTCCACGAAACTTCAATAAAATTTACATAATGCATTAAGGCTGGATTGCACCAACGATACTTATCGACGTAACCTCGGGTTAGGTTAGGTTAGGTTAGGAAGTTCCACGAAACTTCAATAAAATTTACAAAATTAAGGCTGGATTGCACCAACGATACTTATCGACGTAACCTCGGGATAGGTTAGGCTAGATTAGGTTAGGTTAGGTTAGGAAGTTCCACGAAACTTCAATAAAGTTTACAAAATGCATTAAGGCTGGATTGCACCAACGATACTTATCGACGTAACCTCGGGTTAGGTTAGGTTAGAAAGTTCCACGAAACTTCAATAAAATTTACAAAATGCATTAAGGCTGGATTGCACCAACTATATTTATCGACGTAACTTCGGGTTAGTCAGTCAAAATGATAAAACTCTTTGCATCGCAAAAATTCGCTTCCCTAACCTGGATTTGGGCTTATATTTTTAACTTGTCAACTTGGTCAGGTTAGATAAACTTTCATAACACCACAAATGGAGGGAAACTGGATCGTAATGAGCATTCTTATATTGGTTGGTATTGGATTGTCACAAGTGGGTCTTCATATAAGTTCCGACACACATCACTATCTAATAAAATATATTATCAACATAAAATATAATAACTTTTAAAAATGAGTTGTCTCTTTTGGTCAATTTGAAGTTATCAAGGTATAAAAAAGCATTTAAAATCACAATTTAATTATATAATGAGTTATACAAATTAAAATTCATTAAAGATATAAGTTAATTAAGTTCAGAGTTGTGAACTCTTTTTTTTTTCATTTATTAACCCATTTGCATTCATTTTTTTCCTTATTGTTAATGAAAAATATTTTATATGAAAAATTATCAAGTGACTTCTACGAATATATAATATATATGGCTGTCTTACACCCTTCCACACTACTGTTGGGATGAACTGGATTCCGTTGTGGTACACGTGAATTTAGTTATGTATTAATGAACGAGTTGTCACAGAGAAGAGCTTCTCTATTGGATTTTCAAATAGTTATCCTTCGTTATATGAAATTCCACTTTACACCTTACCATGAGGCAATTGAAATAAAAATCCACTTACTATGAGGCAATTTAAATAAAAATCCACTTACTATGAGGTAATTTAAATCCACTTACTATGAGGCAATTTAAATCCACTTACTATGAAGCAATTTAAATAAAAATAAGAAAAAACATTGCAAAAGGTGGATTAGAATGGAATAAGCCACGTAGGTCTTTAATTTGAAAATAAATAGTTTTTTTTACTATTTTTAGGTTACTTTTTTCTCACTTTGAAACAATCTCACACCCAGAATAAAAAGAATTCACTTTACGCATTTTTTCTAGCTACGCCATTTTTTCTAGAATCAATTAATTGCGTAAGGCAAGGGATATCTGTATTTACATTTTGATAAATAAGATTTTAATATTATTATGGAAAAGTTAACCATAGATTAGAATGTAACGAGATGTTAAACGGTGGTACCTTGTGGACAGTACTGACCAGTCTTAGTTCGCCTAAGTATTCAGTCCCTGGACCGCCGACACCTCGAACTTTTCACCTTTGGCGCCAAGAAGCTGTCAGTACATGAACAGTGGTTGCACCCGGGAAACTAAGTAGACCCGCAGGCTTAACTTGGTGGAGGAGCACAGAAGCTGGTAACTTTTGCTTCTGTACTTTCCGTATTCTCTCTCCTAATCTTACCAACTCCTATCCACATTAGTATATCACATCACATTTCTACAACACTCCTGCTACCACTTAGCATCCAGAAGTGCACATTTCATCTGGGCCTAGTACTGCATCCCAAAACACTGTGTGTTGGCAGCAGAGCTCACAATATATATACAACATGTATACAATACCTATAACATCGACTATGGTGTGGAGGGAAATGGGAAACCACCACACTATCTTTCGTAAGAAAACCACATGAATATGAGATTATTTTAAAATGGAATTCCAGATTTTTTTTAAATGGATATCCAGATTTTTTTAAAATGGATTTCCAGTCTGGTTTTCACTTAGGGCCCATTAAAACATCTTTCTGGTTGGTTGGAAGAGATTGCCACATGGCAATAAACACGCCAGGTGAAATAAATAATTAAAAAAAAAAAAGATCAACAATTTGTGGGCCATGTTCCTCAACATTAAAGTCATAACGAAGAAGAACCAAAGATTACTTGTGATTTTTTTTTAAATATAAATTCATAATTATCAAAAATGAGGAATCTTCAAACCTCAATGTGTTTTTGTATCGTTAAGTAAGCAGTTTAAGTAATATGACATTGATCGAATCGCTACTATTTATGATACCCAATCAGTAATACTCGTATTTGTTGCCAGTTAACCGGCCGTTACATATACTTGAATTCATCAGCCGCATTTATTCTATATCCAAAATCACGATTTGTTTTACATATTGTATGAAAAATTAATTGAATGCAAATCGGTTAGTAAAATTAATTTATTATATATTTATTAAAAGCATAGAATATTAATAATAATAGATTAATAACAAAACATTTAGAAAGATTTTTAATATATATTTGCGAAAAGCAAGACGAATTTAGAAGAATAATATAAACATGAAAGGTAGAGAAAATATTATATAGATAATTAGTTCTAAAAAAATTCAAGCAAATTAGAAAATAGGGTACTCAACAACGTTCCCTCTAAGGTGTGCGCGTGTGCGGCCGCACATCTGTTAAAAATTGTCAGCACACACGTTTCCATCTTCCGCACACATCTCAAAGATAGGAACTTGTAACCATATTTTGTTTTGCGCAATTATATATTTTATTTGATATTTTATGATGGATTCTCAGGTTCCTTTCTTTGAGATGTGTGCGGAACATGGAAACACCATATACCTACTCGTATTATGTTACGTATTTCGAATAAAGACTTCATGAATTATCCCTTGTTCAAAGGTCTTCGTGTTATTTTATTGGTGTTTTAAATTTTTTGCTTGTATTGAAAAAGTATAAACAAAGGTTTACCTACTATCTCTTTTTACTGTGACTATTTCATTATTGTGTAACTGAGAAGGAATGCATATCCTTACGAGGCGATACATAAGCTTTATTGCGAAAAGCACTCGGTGTTTTCTTGCTAAAAATCATTTATCCGCCTTTGATATTAAACAAAAATACAGTATTAATTACGTATCTTTTTCCGTTATTTGTTAATACTCATAGTGTGTGTACATTATCCAGTGTATGTAATAAAAATACACACTTCACTTTTTAATACAGTGCATATTTGCGCACTTCCCTATTTTTTTCTTGCACGGGCCGTTGATGGCCCGCACACACAATGAATAAATTAGAGGGAACGTTGGTACTCGCAATAAAACTTTGGGAAGTACTAGAATATAATCGATATCAATCAAAACTGACTAATTCTACAGAGATTTTTTGTGGAACCATTTCAGTAGGCACGTACCTCACAGTGCATTGTAATTATTGGCAATATTAATGCTTTTAAAAAGGTAACAATAATCTTGTCTGAAAATAATAAACATGAACCAGTCTTAATTTTATTTTATGGGTATTTTGTTGGTATTTTATTTTATGAGCATTTTGTTGGTATTTTATTTTATGGGTATTTTGTTGGTATTTTATTTTGTGGGTATATTTTGTTAGTATTTTATTTTATGGGTATTTTGTTGGTATTTTATTTTGTGGGTATTTTGTTGGAATTTTATTTTATGGATATTTTATTTTGTGGGAATTTTGTTGGTATTTTATTTTATGGGTATTTTGTTGGTATTTTATTTTATGAGTATTTTGTTGGTATTTTATTTTATGGGTATTTTGTTGGTATTTTATTTTATGGGTAATGTTGGTATTTTATTTTATGATTATTTTGTTGGTATTTTATTTTATGGGTATTTTGTTGGTATTTTATTTTATGGGTATTTTGTTGCTATTTTATTGTATGGGTATTTAATTTTATGGGTATTTTGTTGGTATTTAATTTTATGGGAATTTTGTTGGTATTTTATTTTATGGGTATTTTATTGGTATTTTATTTTATGGGTATTTTGTTGGTATTTAATTTTATGGGTATTTTGTTGGTATTTTATTTTATGGGTATTTTGTTATTACCGTATTTTACGGACTATAAGACGCACTTTTTTCTTCAAAAAATTGCTTCCAAAATTCAGGTGTGTCTTATACTCGAAATTAATATAAAAATGTCCAGTGTTTGATTTAAAATTTCCGCCAGTCTTAAAAATGATGCGACGAACACGAGTTGCGGGGATTCACAAGCTTGCTAACACTGTCTCCCTCCCGACCCCGCCCCGCCATCACAAACCCAGAACATCAAAGTCTACGGTGCCGGTGAACTTGAATTGAAAGTGAGGTTTGTGTTATCGGTAACAGTACAATATTTTTGTTAGTAGCTAGTTTCGCAATGGGAAAAAATAAAAGATATTCATATGATGTGGGCTATAAATTAAAAGTAATATAGCATATGCAGAAGAACATGGAAACAGAGCAGCTGATCGACATTTCGGCCCTCCACCAACAGAAAAAACCTTTCGCGATTGGCGGGCTAGTAAAGAGGAACTGAAAAAAATGAGGAAGACTAAATGTGCAAATAGAGGACTGAATGCAAAATGGCCAAAACTAGAAGATGACGTATTGAAATGGATTCAAGGACACCGTCAAAATGGCATAGGAATTAATACAGAAATTATTCAAATACACCCTCGTAAGCTAGCGCTACAGTGGAACTTAACAGACTTTAAGGGTGGAGTTAGTTGGTGCTACAGGTTTATGAAGAGTCATGGACTTAGCATGCAAACCAAAACAGAATTTCTTTTTAGTCTGGCTTTGCAATCTAATAATAAAAATGGTATAAATGTTTTTTTTTTTAAATTGCCTAAAAAATAAGGTGCGTCTTATAGTCCGTAGCGTCTTATAGTCCGTAGCGTCTTATAGTCCGTAGCGTCTTATAGTCCGTAGCGTCTTATAGTCCGTAGCGTCTTATAGTCCGTAAAATACGGTAGTTATTAAATAATATAAATTAACAGCACTACTAACTTTGCATTTTACACAAAAATGAAATTATATTCGATTTATAGATTTTAAGGCACTGAATACGAAAACAACAGTCAAAATTCTGGATTGGTTCCAGTTTACATGATAAATTAAACATATTTTGTTGAAGTATAGGTCCATTTTATAAATTCAAAAATCGAGAAGAGGAATGACTCGTGGAAGAGGTTTGTGTGAGCTCTTGAGTGTGGTGTTTTTTGTTGTTTTATATTTATATTTTTGTATAAATGTTTTTTTTTTCGCTTTATGATTGTGTGCGGTATATTGTGTGATGAATGTTTTGGTCTGTCTGGAGTGATGATGTGTGAGGAGTTTGATTTCGCGTGATGTATACATATGTAATTGTGTGTCACTGTCTGTCAGGTT
This sequence comes from Odontocerum albicorne, assembly GCA_949825065.1. Taxonomy (NCBI): domain Eukaryota; kingdom Metazoa; phylum Arthropoda; class Insecta; order Trichoptera; family Odontoceridae; genus Odontocerum; species Odontocerum albicorne. The sequence continues at coordinate 26,220,189 of OX463861.1, forward strand.
GATGAGAATGTGCAACGGGGTTGTACATAATCCAAAATCGGAAAGAAGTATCGATTTATTTTTTAATGCTATAATATGTCCTCAGTGAGATACAGGCAAAAGCCTAGTTTACTGGGGACGCGACAAATGAAAGGCAACAAACCCAGATTCATTAAAATTGTGTGTCCAAATTAAATTACCTGTTGTTTTTTCACAAATGACGTATATTTCTTGTCATGTGTAAAATAAAATTTATTTTGAGGATTTTGTGGTTCTCCGCATCAGTTGGATAAGGTATTTCGGAGTGTTGTAACACTGCAGTTTTTATCTTCAGAGCACGTTCATAGTCAACTTCCCGATAAGTGGATGCAGCCCGATACAGCAGATTCTCAACCGTAACATAAGCGCATGGGTTTGTCTTATCATGGCATTGTAACACAGGTGTTAGACTAATTTAGGGATTTTTTTTTAAAATCCAGAAACTAACGTAATTTCAAATATGGCAACACATTCAAATACTATACATGCACTATTGTGTGCAGTGGTATCATCTGGTGATAAATATTGACAACGCTACAAGCTTTCAAACGACATCGGGTCAACATGTCTGGACGGCGTGGGTGCGTTTTGAAAATTGGGGTAAATAATCTAAATATCTTATTAATCACTACATGTAGAGAAAACTTATTCAAACCATTTTATTTGTTGATAATTCAGCTATATAAATGTTGTTCTTGTTTTAGATTATAGAATCGTGGGTGTTACATATAAAAAAAAACTATATGGAAAAGTTGTGATTTTATTCCCTCAATTTTCCTTCATAACTTACCATGTAACAAGGAATCACCAAAGAAAAACGTTAATATTCGGATAAATTGAACTTTGCCAGGATAAAGGTTAACCCAATTAAATTTGACAACACGTCAATATTAAACCTTTGATAATGATACAAATCAATGTCTCTCGAAATATGATTACCTGATACGAAACTGGACACAATTAGCTGATATGAACACCCTTTGCTAGTTTCCGCAATTTGCTGATCTTTGCTTATCATTGAATATTGTTGTAATATTCACAATTCATTTTATTTTCTTTAGAGCCATTCCACCATGATCAACATGATACCTCGTAATCACATTCAAGCGGAAACTAAATGAAAATAAACATTAACTTCCTCGTAATCACATCCAAGCGGAAACTAAATGAAAATAAACATTAACTTCAACATTGGTAGAATCTGTGCGTTTGTTCTCCCGTGGTGGCACGGAACCATGCGCTCACATTACAGTCGAGACTCTGCTATAGGCAATGCGGTATCTGGCACTATCCACTTATTGCGAAGTTGACTAGGAACAAGCCTCGAAGATGAAAACTGTAACGTTTTCGAAATGTCAACATAAGCGAAATCAAGTGGTACAACACTTCAAAAGACTTAATACAACTAGGTCCATCCTTGTTCATTACTTTTACAAATGCTTTCATAAGACCCACCTTTGTCTGATTGTAACAAAACTTTACTTGGATTCACTAGCGGTTCACAAGAGCTTTTTGGTGAGGCCATTCTTTCTGCTTGTAGTGGATACTCTAAGTGTAGTTATCTCTTTACAAACCAATTAGTATAATGATTACTTTTATATCACCACAAATCAACCATTAATGTTACGTTGCTTATAAATTTTTACAATAAATGCATAAAATTTACCATTTAAAGTTACATATAGGTCATAAAGTATAACATTTGTTGTTGTTGGTTTCAGTTACATTTCCTCGTATTCTCGAAACAAGAGCCAATCAACAATATTCCTAAACCATTTGAATTGATTCACTTCTGAGTTGCTTCAAGAAGTACGAGATTGCAGGATATATTCCGGTACGAGAGTTGCAGAATTATTACTCGAATTCTCCCGTACCTAGATTGCATTGATTGGATAATGCCTATGCTGCAGTCTCGGACATATTTGTTGACATTACGTCTTTAACATAATGTCTTAATGCCTTTAAAAGTTCTCTCAAGAAGTGTATTTTTTTATTTGAACCATAGATCTGGCATTGAGGCATGACGCTCGTTGATTTTTCTTTCAAATGTTCTGAGATCAATGAAAATATATTGAAGTTTCGATATGCGTATTGGAGTAGATGAATTTATGTGTATTGGAGTAGATGAATTTATGTGTATTGGAGTAGATGAATTTGTGTATTGGAGTAGATGAATTTATGTGTATTGGAGTAGATGAATTTATGTATTGGAGTGGATGAATTTATGTGTATTGGAGTAGATGAATTATATAAATATACAGTCAAACCTCGGGTCACGAACGCATCTAGTCACGAACAAATCGGATTATGCACACAATTTCCGAACAAATTTTGATTCAACCTGCGTACAATGCCTCGGCACACGAATTAGTTGTAACGTCGCACTACGCAATTACGCATTAGTTATTCTCAGGTGCGCGCATTGTGAACATTGTTCGTCGTTGCGTTCGTTGTTCTTGATACAATTTTTTTTGCTTTTTATATATATAATATACAGTATATATATAAAATATATTTTGCATTAAATTAACGCTCATTAAGGCTCCCAAGAAAATGAATTTCGGTTTGCGAACATTTCGGTTTGCGAACATTTCAGATCGCGAACGGAATCAAAGAACGAATTAAGTTCGTAACCCGAGGTACCACTGTACTTTTGTTTTTATTTTTACATACACATTGTCATTATTTTCGCATGTTAGAACCTTGGATCTCCTGAGCTTTGACTTGTCTCATGTTTGTTTTATATAGTATGGTATGTATGGTAACTAGTATGCATGCACATATTACTTTTCGATATTTCTTGATATTAATGTTTATATTATTAGTGACAAGTTGATTTTATATTGATACGCACTCAAATGTTAATGAGCATTATTATTGTAACTATTTTTAATAGTTGATGAAAGACTTTACATTGCAATAAATAAATATTTAATGTCGAATTCAGCACCCTAAAACCTACATTTTATTTTATTCTATAGTTCCTCTAAAAATTTGCAGTGTAAAGAATCCAAAACCTCCAGATGGAAGACAAAACATCTTACTAAGCAACAAAGGTAGTCAGTAAATTATTAAAGATAATTTTAAAGTAATACTTTGATCAAAAAGTTTTAGGACCGGCCACCGTGTGGCGCTGTCAGTCACCCGATTGGAATTCTCATTTTTTTTGTTAGGTTACCACATCTATCATTGACACTTCCCTCCAAACTTCAGCGTCATAGCTTGACATTTGTAAAAGTTACGCTGTACTGAGTACATCTACCTTTGTGCGTGTTTTCGATTTTTTACAACTTTGAAAATGGCATCAACTGTGCATCAACGAGTTTGCATTAAATTTTGTGTGAAAAACGGATTTAACGGTCCGCAGACCTTGGAAATGTTGGAGAAGTGTTTTTCGGTGGCACGAACGCTTCAGAAGTAGTCGTGAGTCGGTCGAGGATGACGAACGCAGTGGCAGTCGAAAAACGATGAAAACATCGATAAAATCAAAGAAAATTCAATCCTTAACATTCAAGAAATAATTGAAAAGTCAAAAAAAAAAAAAAAAAAGATGTCACCTTATTGAGCCAGATTATGTGAAACTTTTGATAGTTAAAATTTGTAACTTTTATAATATACAATACATAATATTTAAATGGAGAGAAATACTTCTTAACTAATAACAGCACTAAAATAAAGTTTTCTTAAACTATATTTATAAATTTAAAACCCTTAAAAAATATTTCACATCATTGTACTTTTATAATTTAAAAACCGTGAGTGTACCTCGCACCAGGTTACATTTCAATTTCATTTTTGAACTATTTAAAAAAAACGAAACCATGACTAGCAAAACAATTTGGCAATACTATTATAGTCACAACACGATGACACAGTGGTTTAAAATTCAGTCAGACATTTTTTTTTCGACAATCTCAAACAATGTCCGTCATTTTTGTTTTCAGTCGCATTTCAGACATGGAAACTACAGTAAAAATTACTGAAATTGAAAACAGTGAAATTATTACTGTAAATTGTTTTTTTTTCAATACTTTAGATTTTGGATTGAATAATTAATGATTATAGTAAATTTCTTAATTGAGCGAACTCATTTTCATACTACAGTAACTCCGGTTATAGTGAACCTTCGGCTATAGTGAACCAAAAGGTTATAGTGAACTTAAACTAGTAGATTTTGGTTCACTTTAGCCAAAGGCCCTCGGTAATAGCCAAAGGGTCTTGTAATAGCCATAGGGTCACTATTACCGAGTTCACTATAACCGGAGTTGACTGTATATAATATAATATGTTGTTTATAGTTAAGGCATTAACATTGTGGAGGTTTAAAGACATTGTAATTTATTTTTATCAAACACTGTTTATTCCACTTTTTTGTAACGGTATAACCCTACCGGTTTCAAGGCTTTCACCTCATCTTCAGGGGAGCACAAACAAGACTAAATTATGTTCGAACTGGTACCGATATACACGCTTCAACGGTTGGGGGCTGAGGGGTGAGGGAGGCATGGGACGATTTCGGCCAAGAGCGGAGAGATTTTTGGGATATAACTGTTCACCAGATGTTCGGATCGATGTACTGACTTAGAAATTTCTAGGGCCTCTAATCTGTCCAATTTATTTCCGTTACTACTGATATGTAAGAATTTGGCATCATCGATAGAAAAAGTATGGTTTTCACGGTGACAATGATTAGCCATTTCAGAATAAATTAGAGGATTTGTTAAGGCGGATTTGTGTTCACTAAATCTCTTTTCAAAAGATCTTTCTGTCTTTCCTATATACGTTGAAGCGTGTATATCGGCACCAGTTCGAACAGAATTTAGTCTTATTTGTGCTACCCTGAAGATGAGGTGCAAGCCTTGAAACCGGTAGGGTTATACCGTTACAAAAATGTGGAATAAACAGTGTTTGATAAAAATAAATTACAAAATATAATATGGTTTCTCTACCTGTGGGTCGTCTCCGTGAAATATCAGGAGGGATCAGGAAAATAAAAATAGCTTACGTGTATAACAAGAGCTTACGTATAAACCTTATATAAACCTTATACATTATTTTTTTAAATATAAAAACAACTTAACAGAATTCCAATCAACAAAATTGTTATAAAAAAATGATAAATGCTGTATGATTAGTATTAAAAAAAATTAACTTAACGTAAAAAAAAAATGGAATAACGCAATTTTTTTCTTCTAAGAAACAATGCGCCGTTTTTAATTTAAAACGAAAAATATAAATGACTACCGTTATAAAAAAAAAGGGAAACTCCCGAAAAAAAGTTCCATCAACTTAGATAAAAGCTTAAGGGAGAGGTTTTAAAAGTGTACGGTACGTCTCGACACCCAATTTGATTTCAAAATTTGTGAAACTGTATGGTGAACAGCAGACTTATCCGTCCCATTAATTGATTAATTTTTTAGAGCGCCGTGTAATGAAAAAGTTTGAATGCCACTGGCTTACGGCCTTACCAACGAACAACACAAAAATTTAAATAGACCGTGAAATTACAGTAAATATACATCATTTACAATAAGTGAGAAAATACAATGAGTAATATTGCAAAAATAACATCTGACTAAACACAAATAACATTTAAAAGGAATTACGTAAATAACAACCTCATCCCCATAAATGAACATCCCCAATATTGAATATTTATTCCACGGAAATTTCAACGCAACCCTAGGCAGTGCCGTAACTAGATTTTCAGGCCCTTTAATTATTTTTGCGAGAAATAAAAAAAAAATGTATATAAATCAGAAATATACAAGATCGTTCACGTATCAAATATGTTTTAAAGCCTTTCGTTGTTCTTTGTATCAGTTATAAAAGGAGTTTCGGAGTTGTACTGCGTGGTATGGCTTACCATGATGACATTTCGAAAACCTAGGAGTTTTCATCTTCAGGACTTGTTTGTGGTCAACTTCGCCATAAGTGGATGCGCGCCTGCTACCGCTTGGCATACAGCGGAGTCTCAACTGTAAAGTGAGCGCATGGATCCGTCTCACTTCCATAAAATTTTAAGTTCTAAGTTAATTTTCATTTTGATATGATAATGGCGTACCTCCATAATCACATCATATCCATTATCGAATCGAAGCGACATCGATATAAAATGTAAATTTCATTTCGTAGATGAACCTGTGTGCACACGTTACGGTTAAGACTCAGGTGTCCGGCGCGCATCCACTTAAAATGAAATTGACAATAAAGAAGGCCTGAAGATGAAAACTGCAACGTTTTCGAAACATTGGCATGCTAAGCCAAACGACACGGTACAACACTCTAAAAGAAAGGGCTCTAGATATAAATCAATCCTACAAACTATCCTTTTGAAACCACGGTTTAATATAATAAGAATGAACAAGATCAAAGTGTCTGTCATGTGTCGTTTGCGGACGGGCCACTGCATGGTGGCTAGTAGAGTAAACTGCGAAATCCTCAAAATAAAATATCGCTAGCATTTGCCGTGATCTTTCTCTGCCCATAGAGAACTTATGGAATGATGAGTCTTGTGTTTTATTCACTTTCTCTGCCCGTAGAGAACTTATAGAATGATGAGTCTTGTGTTTTATTCACTTTCTCTGCCCGTAGAGAACTTATAGAATGATGAGTCTTGTGTTTTATTCACTTTCTCTGCTCGTAGAGAACTTATAGAATGATGAGTCTTGTTTTATTCACTTTTTTTTTTATTTATAACAATACACTGAATATTTTGACATTATCTTAATTAATATATTCAATAATGCGCTGGACTTCTGTGCGGAAGGGCGTCAGTTCGAACCCTGCGCTGTGCTACTCGCCTCGAACGATACAGGCACTTTTTCCGCTTAGTGTTCGAGGGTATTAAGGATACCTATGATTTCTGTCATATCTATTCTTTTAAAACAAAAATTAATAATATTATTTCTACAGAAAGATTAGATAATACAGTTACGCCACAGCAGAGCATGTTGCTAAAATTTCAAATTTGAAAATATATTGTAATTAACAATTTTTTTGTCAATTATATTTTAGGGCCCTCTTTGTCCTGTGTTACGGCCCTGCCCCTAGATACTTTCTATTATGTGTCATACTCCCCCCTCCCAGAACATATTAATCAAAACATTACATCAAAAATTCACATTGACGTCAATTTCATAGTGGAATATTAAATATTGATGGTCGGTTCTCTTATTATCACGCTATTATGACGCTGTAAAGAGGTTTTTAACGTAATATTAAAAAAAAATATTATGCTACTAAGACACAATCATATTGGGTGTACAAATAAGTCACCGCCGTTTGACAAAAGTTGGCGCCACCAGTAAGTTATGGTTAAAATTGTCAGATGTAAAATGTCATTATCGTAAGGTTGGACATCTGTCAACAACATGACCTTGAAATATTAGTGAATTTTTATCAGTATAACATATTTTTTTGTGTTCGAAAATGTCAAGTTTTGAGCCGAATAAGCGTCATTTGCGGGAACTTTTGATTTACTTCTTCAATTTGAAGAAATCTGCAGCTGAGGCGCATCGATTGCTTGTAGAAGCATATGGTGAGGCTGCCTTAAGTGAGAGAAGTTGTCGTGAGTGGTTTCAAAAGTTTAAGAACGGTGAATTTGACATCGAAGACAAAGAATGTAGCGGAAGGCCGAAAGTGTACGAAGACGCGGAATTGGAAGTATTATTGGATCAAGATTCGTGCCAAACGCAAGAAGAACTTGCACTTACATTAGGAGTGACTCAACAAGCAATTTCACATAGGTTGAAATCATTGGGAATGATTCAAAAACAAGGAAATTGGGTTCCATATGAACTGACACCGAGAAACGTTGAACGCCGATTTTCCACATGTGAAATGCTGCTTGCCAGGCATAAACGAAAGGGTTTTCTGCACCGTATAGTCACTGGTGATGAAAAATGGATCCACTATGATAATCCAAAAAGGAAGAAATCATGGGGAACCCCTGGCCATGCTTCAACATCTACAGCTAAGCCAAATATTCATGGAAAAAAACTCTTGTTGTGTATTTGGTGGGATCAGCTTGGTGTCGTGTATTATGAGTTGCTCAAACCGAACGAAACCATTGCTGGGGCTGTCTACCGAGCACAATTGATGAGATTGAGTCGAGCACTCGAGGAAAAGCGCGCCCACTGCTACTCCAGACACGACAAAATTATTCTCCTGCATGATAATGCTCGTCCACATGTTGCGGCGCCGGTCAAAACCTTTTTGGAAACAATCAATTGGGAAGTTTTACCCCACCCGCTGTATTCACCAGACATTGCTCCTTCTGATTTTCACTTGTTTCGATCGATGACGCATGACCTGTCTGAGCAGCACTTCACATCATATGAAGATACCAAAAATTGGGTCGATTCGTGGATAGCCTCAAAAGATGAAGCATTCTTCCGACGCTGTATCCGTATGCTGCCAGAAAGATGGGAAAAGGTAGTGGCAAGCGATGGGCAATACTTCGAATAAAACATGAGGTTCCGTTCTTTCACAATAAATGACCAATTTTTGATAAAAAAACGGCGGAAACTTATTTGTACACCTAATAAAAAAGGATGTGAAATTGAAGAATTTGCTGAATCCATTGTAATATTCAATAATGCTGTTATTTTTCAATAATATTTATATATTTACATGACAAATATAGTAAAGTATATGAAAAACAAATACAAATGTGATTGAAAGGTGCGTTAGAGGAAGATCAAGGAAAGTATGGTAGGATTGTTCCTATGATATTTTGAAAGAAGGAAATACAAAGTCAAAGAAATTGTAGTAAATGTATAACAGGTATGGATGTTGAAGAGGTGAAAAATGTGTCATGATAAGATAATGTGGCGCTCTATCTTCTATGGATCTGAGTTTATTGCCTGTCATTTGTCATGAACCCAGTAAACTAGGCTTTTGCCTGTATCTTATAGAAGACGCAAAGAGAGATTGTTGACTCTTTACCGATTGTTGATATGTTGATAAATTTTTTTGAAAAAAATCTCATTAACTCGATAAGTTTGTGAGACCTCTCCTCTCCGTGGTTGCAGTCCTAAGACTGGTTTGCAGCAATTTCAACTCTTCTCCTCCATTTCCCCCTGTCCTGTGCGGCTCTTTTTAAATCTGTATATGTTGAGCAGCGCACGTCCACCAACAGGTCCTCCAGGTACTCTCGGCGTGGGCGTCCCCTAGAGTTTGTCCCCTCGGTCATACCCTCCATTATGGCATGCAAGAGACCCTCTTGTCGTATTATATGACCGATCCATCTTGCACGCCTTTCGGACAGGATCCTCAGCAGGTGCCTACCTCCTTCGATTCGTTGGAGAACCTCTTCATTTGTGATGCGGTCTCTCCAGGAAATTCCTAATAGTCTTCTGTAGGACCACATCTCAAAAGCCTCTAGTCTTCGTCTATCTCTTTCGGATAGGCACCATGTCTCGCAGCCGTACATCAAGATACTCCATACATAGGTCTTGATGAGGAGTATTCTCAGTTTTAAGTCTATATTATTTGATTCTATTATTTTCGACCTTTTATTAAATGCAAGTCTAGCCTGATGTATACGGCTGTCGACCTCGCTCTTGGACCGACCGTCCCATGTTATTTTGCTCCCGAGGTAGACAAACTCCTCGGTGTTCTTTAGTGGTTTACCCGACATCACTATTCTCATCTGGTGTTGCGCTCGGCCTACAGTCAGCAGCTTTGTTTTGTCTTTATTTATCTTCATACTGTAGTTATTTTGAAGAATGCTTTCCATAGTTGTTAAGGCCTCTTGTGAGACCTAATTATATGTTAAGTTTGTAACATGTGAATAAACCATTGGCGTACTGTATCAATTCCAATAAACTACCAACTATAACGACATTATTTCTTATCAAGTAACTGTGTATGATTTTTGTTTCAGATTTACGAAAGGGTTCCAATCATGTCGACCAGCTCCCCCCCCCCTTTTTTACGACAAGATATAACAGCTGATTTTACGACAAGATATAACTTCTAAAATTTTTTTGTACATTCTCAAATCATCAATAAACAAGCTGTAAAAATGTATAGGAAAAATATTTTTAGTTTTTTTTTTAGTCAGAAAAAGCGCTCGAAATTCACGCCTCTGGAGTAGAATGCTCCGTTAAGTCAGTAAATAAAACTATTTGCAAGTATTTTTTTCTCTTATCGCTGTTATTCAAATTTTGTTTTGAAATTATTGTTTTCACTCTGCTGATGAGTGATAAGTAAACGCTCGCTCGTCACTGAGATTATGTCGCTCAATTAAGATAAAAGAAGACAAACAAAGCCAAGAAATCTGCATTTTGTCTTTATATTATAACTTAGTATGTTTAGTATGTACGCATATTTTATTTTCATGTTGTGACTATAATTCAATAGTTAACTCACTCAAAACACTTTTAAAACCTGTATTACAAAAACACTCAAAAAAACTAAATGATTTATTGTATGAAATAGGGTGTCCAAATAATTTTTGTAAATTTATATTTATTTTAAATATCGTCGGTTGTTCTGCGAAAAGCATTTAAGTTAAAATATTAAATTTTGAGATAAATGCAATTTAAGTATCGGAAGGCGGTGTAAAATCGAGTTTTAAATAAAATAAAATACAAACAGATGTTATTTAAAGACAGTCTATTTATTTATAAGAATTACTACAAAAAAAATGAGTAACTTAAAAACATATTACCTAAAAATTTTAAATACGGACACCTGTTTTGGACTTAATCCTTTCTTGGTGAAAAAACTGTAAAAAGGTGACTGAAACACTTCTAAAATATTGTTTTTTCTATATTATTTTATTATTTATTCCGAATGACTTGATGTGTCGTGGGTTATTAAGTCACGAACTCTTGTGCTGATTGGCAGGGATGAATACCAACTATGGAATTGCTAAGGGATGATATATTGTTTTATCTTTTCATACCAACAAAACCATATAACTTTTGAACATAAATGTTTTTTCTATGTGTAGATATTTTTATTTTAAGTAAAATGGCATCAAAGTCATTTTAAGCAAAAATGTACTTAAATGCTATTCGCAGAACAACGACCATATATTCTTAAAAATGTCTTAACTGAACACCATAGCTTGAATATTATACAATAAATTACTTTGTTAGTTGACTAATTAAATTAATATCCGCTACATGTGTTTCTATCTCCTATCTATCTTCTCAGAGCCTCAAGATGTTGGAAGAGATTGCCACATGGCAATAAACTCACCAGGTTAAAAAAAAAGAAAAAAAGATAGGAGGTAGAAACATGTGCAGCGGTGATTAATGTAATTAGTGGAATAACAAAGTAATTTATTATTAAATATTCTAATACGAAGTTACACAAAGTTAAAGCCAGAACTTTTAATAAACCAGCATTGACTTCATAGTCTGACCTTAACACTAATTCTTAACTATTTTTTACTAAAAAATTTAGTAATCGGGGTTAATTTCATATAAATTTGTCATAGCTTCCTTAAATAAACTGTTTCATTGCCTCACTTTAAAGTTTGAAGCATTCAGGTTCAGCTCTGAATATAATTCATGAAATATTAAGGTACGAAATTAGTATTTAGGCCGGACTATGAATTCAGGCCTATGTTTCCCACATAACCTTCACATAATCTCCAAATTTTAAACATCAAAAAATTTCACAAACAATTTTTTTTAATAAATATAATTATGGCATACTTATTCAAAGTTTTTTTTTTATTATTATTGAATAATAATATTATTATTATTGAATAATAATATTGTCAATAATAATAATGAATAATAAGAGCACAAGTCATAATTTTATAACAAAACCTTCATAAAAATCAGTTCAATTAACACCAACTTATTGCTACAAAAATGTACTATGATGTACACAAAAAGCATATTTTTGCAACAATAAACCATTTTTATGAACAAATAAGTCGTATGAACAAATAAGATGTATGAACAAATAAGTTGTCTGAACAAATAAATTGTATGAACAAATAAAATGTATGAACAAATAAGTTGTATTAACAAATAATTTGTATGAACAAATAAGTTATATGCACAAATAAGTTGTATGCACGAATAAGTTGTGTGAACAAATAAGTTGTATAAACGAATAAGTTGTAAAAACAAATGAGTTGTATGAACAAGTAAGTTGTATGCAAAAATAAGTTGTATGAACAAATAATTTGTCATAATCTAAAGCAAGCACATATGAGTATTTCAATGAATATTTTGAATTTTATTTTTGCAAAGCACTTAACTATAGCTTGTTCCCACTGTGACCCCTGAAAGTTTTTTTATAAAATGAAAAATGTGACGCTTTTGCGCCCTCAAGTACAAAGGGTTAATACCATATTCAATAATAAATTACTTTGTTATTTTACTAATTACATTAAAGTGTTTCTACCCCTTGTCTTTAAGCTCTCTTCAGGTGGAATGGGGAGAGGAATTAATAAGAGTTAGAAACATGTGTCATGAGAATTAATGTAAATAGCAGTGGTAACAAAGTAATTTATTATTAAATATTCTAATATGACTTTTCATAAAGTTAAAGTTGAAAACTTTGATAAAAAAATTTGATTCTTTAATTTACTGTCCGGTAGGAAAATCCGGTAATTTGATTAAAAAAAAACTCATAGTTCATAAAAATAACATTCTTGTAAAAACGAAAAACACATAAGTACAAAAAACTAGGACTTGTGTTCTTAAAATACTAAGGTTATAAAAACACACGTGAAGAATATGGCTCATTTCAAATTACATAACACATCGATCAATAAGTCCCCTGACTAACCAACAGATGGCGCCTCTAATAACAAATCCATACCATTCTCAGTTAGTACAAACGTTTAGAAGTTATGTGTCAAACTTTCAAGACATTCCGACATTGTGTCATTGAGTTACAGTGGTTTAAGTGATGTTACTTTTGCTACTTTCAAAACAATGGAAAAAAACGAATTTTATGTGTTGATAAAACATTGCTTTTTAATGCGAAAAATACCGCTCAAACTCAACGATGGCTTGAAAAGTGTTATCCGGGCTCTGCTCCGTCGAAAACAACCATTTGTCGGTGGTATGCTGATTTCAAACGTGGTCGTACAGACACAAATGATGCTGAACGCTCTGGTCGTCCAAATGAGGCTGTTACACCAGAAAATATTAAAAAAAAACTCAAAATCGTGATGGAAAATCGCAAAGTAAAGTTGCGTGAGATAGCCGACATCCTGAAGATATCATTTGGTTGTGTTTAAAGGGAAAGAGATTTGGCTCCAATGAAGAAGTGATTGCCGAAACTAACGCCTATTTTGAAACCAAAGATAAATCGTTCTACACGGCTGATATAGAAAAGTTAGGAAAGCGTTGGAATGAATGTATCGCTCTTGAAGGAGACTATGTTGATGAATAAAGAAGAATTTTGGCAAACAAATGTTGTTTGAGTAGTTAGTCCTGGGACTTATTGATCGATGTGTTATAACTTTGTTATTTTATATTCAATATGAACAACATAAAGTTATTGTAGTCCTGAGAAATATTACTTAGGAATCTTTTCAATACAATAATAATATTAACTTACGATTGACATTAATCATATTTATTTGAAAACGCACACTTGCAATAAAAAACATATCTCATTATGGTTCGTTAACATCTTATATACGTATATGTATTATAATAATTAATTGGAAATAATGTTTGTGACTTTAAATAGATAATATTTTCAAAAAGTGTAATAGAAAAAAGAGAAATAATAACAAACATTGTGCGAATATCGCATGAGTCGAGAATATTGTAAAAATAATAAGGCATTTTGTAATAATTGTTATTTTGTTTATAACATATTATTTGCTTGTGCTAAGGCAGTATGATGCGGATCCTCCTTTGGATATCACCACGACACATCGGACAGAGACTCTCCACTGTATCGGAACACTTCAGACAGCAACACAGATGTCCGCAAGGTATAAAAACTACGGAACAAGTATTATCCATGCAAATAACACACTCGGACGCATTCTCTTTGATTTCTTGCGAGATTTCACTCGATGGTCCAGATTGAGGGGATTCTTTAGGAGGTGCGGATGGTACGGTAGTTGTGGGCGCTTCATAATCTTCCAGCTTCATTTTTTCTGCTTCTCTATCTTCTAAATAGAGTCGAACGGCTTTTAGTATACTCGTTCTGTCCGACGTTAGTCTAACGCCTTGTTCTTGAAGCATCTCATCTGTCAATGTGGCCAATTCACGTTTCGATGAAACCCATTTCACTAAAAATGGTAGGCAATGTATTACACCTTCTTGAAGTAAATAGTTGGCAAATGCTGGATCGAGTTGTCGTTGAGACGACACGACAACTTCTGGGACAGACTCCAAAAGTTGTTGATAACGTATTAACCAAAAATCTGAAGATGTCTTCTTTTCTAGCTCCATAGCGTGAAGTGTCTCGACCAATTGTGATCTTCTCAATTGCTGTTGATCGAGAAGACCTACAAGAAGCATAGATAATTTGATTCTTTGATCGGCGAGGCTATCCATATTGTCATTAAGCTGAAGTTTCTTACGTCCTAATTCAATTGCTGAGAGTTTCGCAAGGTTCGCTTCAACCAAAGATATCTCTTGTATCAAGCCCCACGTTCTAGCGTCGCATTTTTCGAGCAGGGCTCCGACTGCAGCTTTTTGTACAGCTTCATCCTCCAACAATTTTTCGACAAACGCTGATTGTAAATCATCTCTGGTCTTCAACATATCACCAAGTTGCAGATTTGATGTCAGTTCAGTCATTATGAATGATTCTTTCACCTCACTCTGACTATCTCCGTAAGACTTCAAAGACTTTTCATACTGGCACTCCTCTTCGAGTAAACTCTGCATCGCTTTGAGAGTATCAAAAGTTTTAAGGTTTGTATAATTTGTTCTACACATTTCTAAAAGTCTATCGTGTTCTTTTTGATCATGCTCAAAGTATTGTTGGATTCGCTGCGGATTCATAGCGTTCATTTCTAAAAGTTGCCAGACAACTTTCTCCATAACTTCTTCTTCGTCCCTTATCTGTCTAATTAACCTGTTTCTCTCATGGTCTCTTTCTACTTGAAATTTGTTCAATTCAGAATCTAATTTTATTTGTTCTCTCGTAAAATCTAAAAGGAACTTTTCCCTTTGTTTTTTGGCAGCTTCGTGCACTTCGAATTCAAGCCGTTGAAGATTCTCATCTTCTTGTTCCCAATTAGCGAGTTGACTACGAAGGCCTTTATCTCTTTCGAGAGGACTTAATAACGGTGGACTATTGCTATTAATTGAATCGTCATCATCTTCGGGTGGCACATAACGAATATCACAGATATCACACAAATATTTCATTATATCTTCTGTTCCTTTTGAAGTTACGTCACTCGGAGGGAAAGTCAAATGATCAACATCCAATTCTATCAATTTTAAATTTGAAGCGTTGCATAATTCTTTACATAAACTTTTCAAATCTTTATTTCCAGAAAGTAAAAGCTTTCTTAAACATTTCAGTTTACCGAGCGATGTGGGTATTTCAGTAAGGCAATTCTTGGAGACATCTAACAACCGCAATGAAACCAGCTCTCCCATACATTCCGGTAAATGTTTAATCTTATTTTCGCTTATATGTAGCTCTTTAAGATTGATTAGGAAACGAATATCGGCGCTTAGCTTATGGAATTTATTTCTGTTAATATTGAGCACTTTTATTAAATAAAGGTCACTTAATACTCCGCCGTCTTCAAAAGTTACGAGGAAATTGTCTTCCAGATTCAACGACTCCTTCCGGAAGACCTTGCAAAGTGAAAAAATGCCCGATGGAACAGCTTTCAAGTGACAGTCTGAAAGATCAAAGCACGAATCGGGTGATTCTCGCGCTAAATATAATTTCCTCTCCAGTTTGGCTTTGTAATCTTCCTGATTACCCGGTCTCCGCCCGAACGACGACATCATTGAATGGAATCCAGTAGTTATAGAGCAACCCATCTAAATTTAAGGTTATTTCACAGTTTCAGACCGGTAAACACTACAAAATCTTTTTTTGCACTTTATTATCTCTCACTATCGGATATTTTAGCCTTTATTCTAGAATTAAAGGAACAAAACATCTCATAATTCATTTCATTGTTTTTTTTTAAATCCACTATTATCAACACTATTTTTATTTGTACTCTTTTAAAAGACTGAAAATTATAAATTAAGAAATTATATTAGAGTAATTATTAATATTTAATATATTAGACACACAAAGATAAAAATATATCATTTTTATTGTAATTTACATTTCATTTTTTTTATTGTATTTAATAAAAAAAAACAATTAAAGCAATGAAGTCCAATATATCCACCATTCACTTGTTTCCTAGTTATATTTAAAACAAAATATCTCGAGAGATAATTCTAAAAATAATTTTCACGAAGAGGAAACATTTTTTAGGAAAAAAATCTATTTTCGACTAGTTACTTATAGAATCGGGATTATAAAATAACGAAATTATTAAAAAGATATTAATTTTTATTTTATTTCTCCTTACGATTTGTATAACATGATCTACTCAGTCATTAATGAGTACTCCACAACACTAAACAGGATGTTTTCGATGAAGATAAGTGAATAATTTTGGACCAATTTATTTCTCAGTTTGTACAATGACAGTTGTACAACGAACGATGAACACGATGAAACTGAAATATTTTCCTAGCAACACTCTCTCACCACTTATTAACTAGATGACAGATGAGTCACTTTATGGAATCACATTATCATATCAGCGTTATTTCCTCTATTTATAGGCACAAACCCACACAAAATCCGAATGATAAACACAACAACCCCGCTCAGCTAACTTTTGAGGGTGGAATGTCAAAAAACTTCATAGACAAGTAGAGCGAAAATGACATGTTGTGTTTCCATAGAGACGGGGAAAATATGCAC
The DNA here is from genome assembly GCA_949825065.1 of Odontocerum albicorne. Classification (NCBI taxonomy): domain Eukaryota; kingdom Metazoa; phylum Arthropoda; class Insecta; order Trichoptera; family Odontoceridae; genus Odontocerum; species Odontocerum albicorne. The sequence continues at coordinate 26,237,112 of OX463861.1, forward strand.
TCTTAACCCCTTGACATGAAATAAAACTACGTAAAAAATCTTGATGAGACACGTGGACCCGGAAGAAAGTAAAAAATGTTGCTCGTACAAAATCCGTTTGTAAATTGGGAGATGTCTTCCGGAGTGACGAAAATCGTAACGTATATTTGATGCGTAGAAGAGAATTTATCTTCCCCTTGTATGATGTCCACATAACTAATTATAATCCACATAACTAATTTTATTATAGTATTCAGCTGAACCCGATCCGCTGACCAAAATCGTCTAATCCAGTCTTCAAGCGAAATATTATATATGTTCGGCCTATAATGTCAAGAAAAGAATACTGTTAAATTTTTAATGCGATATTTATACTATGCAGTTATTAGTGGGTGTATATAGTATAATAGTTACAACAAATAAAGTTTAAATAATTACCCTTAAGCGTACTTAAAAACTATTTGAACGCCGTTTTATGTGGGAGTGGACACTATACCAAAAACGTTTGGATATAAATCATTAAACTGCAATCATGCAATGCAATGATCTATTAAGACCCAAATTTCAAACAAATGGTGTATTTCTAGTAAAATTCAACAAAAATTACTTTCTTAAATCTGAGCTTTATTATATCAACTTAACATATCATGAAAAATAAATGGCATTGATGTTCAACATTACATATATTTGCAAACAATTAAAAAAAATATATATACATGAAAAGCAAGTTAAGAACAAAACTTACTGATTATCATATTGAAAGTATATTACTTCTTGGCTCAATCAGCCTTTCCATTAATGTTGAAAGACTTCCAATCACCATACAGTATCTCAAGTGGTGAATAGTTGTTAAGAGTATCAGTCCAACGGCAGAACGCCTTACTCTTTCATTGGGTTTTTCTGACTGTTAGGATATTTCAGGTTGAAATTTGGGGGCTAAGTAGTATCAAATATTCTACTGTTTTATTGGTTCATAAACATTACTTAAATAAAATAAAGCTAATTCATATTTTATCATTATTAACTTAATTTATACATTTCAAAAGAAATTAATGTATCCCACCATCAACTCATAGACATTGCTGCTGATTCTTAAGAAGAAAACAGTTCCTGACTCCTATTATAAAGCATTGTCCAATTTAATACCTGGAAGATTTAGAGACTTGCATCTCCTTCTTGAACCATATCCTAGATACTCTGTACATAGTTAGATTTAGAAACTTGCATCTCCTTCTTGAACCATATCCTAGATACTCGGTACATAGTTAGATTTAGAAACTTGCATCTCCTTCTTGAACCATATCCTAGATACTCTGTACATAGTAAGATTTAGAGACTTGCATCTCCTTCTTGAACCATATCCTAGATACTCTGTACATAGTTAGATTTAGAGACTTGCATCTCGTTCTTGAACCATATCCTAGATACTCTGTACATAGTTAGATTTAGAAACTTGCATCTCCTTCTTGAACCATATCCTAGATACTCGGTACATAGTTAGATTTAGAAACATGCATCTCCTTCTTGAACCATATTCTAGATACTCTGTACATAGTTAGATTTAGAAACATGCATCTCCTTCTTGAACCATATCCTAGATACTCGGTACATAGTTAGATTTAGAAACTTGCATCTCCTTCTTGAACCATATCCTAGATACTCTGTACATAGTAAGATTTAGAGACTTGCATCTCCTTCTTGAACCATATCCTAGATACTCTGTACATAGTTAGATTTAGAGACTTGCATCTCGTTCTTGAACCATATCCTAGATACTCTGTACATAGTTAGATTTAGAAACTTGCATCTCCTTCTTGAACCATATCCTAGATACTCTGTACATAGTTAGATTTAGAAACATGCATCTCCTTCTTGAACCATATTCTAGATACTCGGTACATAGTTAGATTTAGAAACTTGCATCTCCTTCTTGAACCATATCCTAGATACTCTGTACATAGTTAGATTTAGAAACATGCATCTCCTTCTTGAACCATATTCTAGATACTCGGTACATAGTTAGATTTAGAAACTTGCATCTCCTTCTTGAACCATATCCTAGATACTCGGTACATAGTTAGATTTAGAAACTTGCATCTCCTTCTTGAACCATATCCTAGATACATAGTTAGAATAATAGTATTTTTTTAAATGTTATTTTTTTGCTATCCTTAAACATTTCAAGGCTCCAATGTACTTTTTATACTTGAAAATACTTTTTTTATAAATCTGTATGGTAATTTCGTACCCCTAAATTTTCATAACACTATAAATTATATGACATCATAATAGACCTATTTAATGCTATAATGGGTCGAAGAGGTGTTGACAGGAAGCAAATCTCCTGGCTTCGCAATATACGTGATTGGACTGGTATAAGGAGCGTTAGGGATCTTTTTCGGGCTGCCGGGGACAAAGATGCCTACTCTCAGGTGATATTCAACATTGGGGAGACCTGACATGACACTGGGAAGAAGAAGAATGCTATATATTGTTTTCGAAAAAACAAGAAATATAATACGAATTTTTAATGAAAAGAAATACAATAATGAATTTGAAGATTTTAAAGGGATTGTCACTTGACCGCGGTCATACTGCAAGCTGCCTTTACACTATCCATTCCAAATACATACAAAATATCCCATAATGTTATCCTGTTTATTTATTGCACGCTTTTTCAAGATTCAAAGAAATGAAAAGAATTGTCAGATAAAATTTGATATTTATATTCTTGCCTTCCCAAAAAAGCATTTTCCATAAAGTTAACCTATCATAATCAATAGGCTGACACAATAATTATACTCAAGAAAATGTAGCATGGCCCATGTGACGTTTGAAATGTCATGTCTCAAAGGGATGGGAAAAAAATCGTTTTTTATTACAAATCGAATAGTTTTTTTATAAATTGAAAAATTGTTTTTCTCTAAACTGACGTGATTCCTAACTTTCATAATACTGACTTACTAATGTATTGTATGATTTGTATATATCTTTAAATAGGCCAAGATCCACTATGAATTAATACTTATTACGAACATTTAATTTCAAGTAAAAAAAATCCAATTATCATATACCCCATCCCTAGCCAATGCAGACTAACGTAGTTTTCTTTTGACGAACGTCGCCAAATATTATTTGATTTTAACAAATGGACATATTTTTGCTAATTTGCAACAAGATGTATTGATTTGTCATTATTGTTAGTTTTATGTAATGTATTTACTTAAATAACTTGCTATTTATTAGAATCGTGGCTTATATTAAAGTTGATAAAATAATTAAAATTACTGAACGTCTTTACAAGGTTGTATTGGGGCAAATTTGTGAAACGTCAAGGGACTATGCTACATTTTCTTTAGTATAGTACATTCCACCTTTTGAACACCTTTCCTTTGTATAGGGAAGCTCTAGCCACCCTTCTCCAATTTCATGCTGTGAAAGTTTTGATTGAAATGAACATGGCAATATGATATCAGATTTCGTTTATAGTGAAACTAGTGTTTTTTTTTTAAGTTTTAATATTTTCGAAAATTTTCCATGTCAATTGCTTTATTGTTGTTTTTCTCATTAGGACTTGTTTTCCGAGAAGATAAAACGTATTTGAAAATTGTTTGAGGTTTTTTTGTCCTGACCTCATCGTATTAATTATCCTGATATATTCCTACCCAAACTTCGGAGAAAGCATGGCCTTGTGTCAAATATTGGGTGTTAACATAAGTTGTGTCCGTTTTTTTCCAAATTAAAAGAACAAGAGGACACAACAAAAAAAATTACAACAAATTTGTCAATAATGTATTCTCCTTCATTATTTACAACTTCTTGCCAACGTTCTACAAGTTTTTCAATATCTGTGCGATAAAAACCATCCGGTCTTGACTCGAGGAATTCGTCCAACCATGTCCGCAATTCGACGTCATTATTGAAGGAAAAACCATCGACGAGCTGTCCTTTCATTCATAGCATCTTCACCGTACACTTCGCAAATATCGCGAGCAGCTTTGGCAGCTTTATATTCCCTCGATTGAACGCGAACAGAAGAAGGTGTCGAAAATGCTCACTTTCGTCTACTTGACATTCCATTTTGAAGGCTTGTAATCAAATAAAATAATATATGTAACGTAAAAGCAAACACAATATCTTGTAGAGCAGAAAATTTTCTTTCGAATGACGTATAACCTTTACCATTTTGTTTTACTTTTGGTACTCATTTTTAAATTTAGAAAAAAACGGATGCAACTTATGTTAAAACCTAATATTTATTGTACAATAGATATAAGTAGACTTATAATTGATGAAAGAAGGAAAGAAATATGATAGATGTCTTCAAGATGTAGTGTTGGAGGGAGATATTCTATATCCCATGGACAACAAGGTGCATCAATGTTTCTATCATCCAAGAATTAGAGATAACCGAAAGACTTTCAATAAAATTTAGAAAAAGTAACTTAAATATCTTGCATTTCGACATACGATATTGAAATATTTTCACCTGATTATTATCGCTGCTCTTAATTTATTTTTCAATTTGCCCAAGAGATGGTGTAGAGTTCGACTAAAAACAAAAAAATATCCAAACAAATTCGGTCGGACCACAAAAAATATCACAGACACTCGAGATAAGATTTGAAAAGGGCGAATCCAGGTCTAATTTCATAGTCGTAAAATCTTAGAAATGAAATACTAATGTTCATGAAATCGACTCATAGCTATGACACGAACCTTTTTAAGTGGCATGAATTTATTTTCGAATGAACACATTTTTTTTGCTTTACTCAATAGATGGCATTGAGTTCGACTACTTATAAACCCGCGATAACGCGGGACCGGTCCTCAACGGTTGGATCAAATAACAAAAAGGCAATATGCTTATTTGGCTCCCATTACATACAATGGCGTGCCGACTTCAATAAAGGTAAAGGTAGGAAAACCATTTAGACAGTCGATCGGAGCGTGGTTGTTATTGCGACAGGATTTTGGGTACTTGGGCTTTCAGGATGAATGACGAGTGGAAGGGATTTATGTGAGATTTGTGATTGTGTGCGGTATAGTGTGGGATGAATATTTTTGGTCTTTCTGGAGTGATGATGTGTGAGGAGTTGAATTTCACAAGATGTTTCCAGTTGTAGTTGAGTGTCACTGTTTGTCAGATTGATGAGAGCGTGCAACGGGGTTTTGTTTCTGTGTAATCAAAAATCGGAAAGAAGTATCGATTTATTTTTTTCATGCTAAATATCCTCAGTTAGATACAGGCAAAAGCCTAGTTTACTGGGGATACGACAAATGAAAGGCAACAAACCCAGATCCATTAAAATTGTATGTCCAAATCAAATTATCTGTTGTTTTTCTCAAATTGTGTATATTTCTTGTCATGTGTAATAATAATAATATTAATAAAAATTTCAGCGCCAGCGCGGGACCGGTCATTAAGGTGTTGAGAAATTATTAAAAGAAAGAAAAGATTTATTGCTATATAAAGTGTATTTATCCATTAAGATGAAATGAATACAAAATGAGTAAAAAAAAGATACAATAGTAAATATAAAACAAACAAAAAAAAGAATGAATTATAATTAAAAACAAAATTTTACATTTGAATATGGCCAAAAGTGATGAAAAACAATTCGGAAGCAAAGAAGCCACCATTATTGAGATTATAGACATAACATTTCACAAGTACAATATTATACATTACTTCAAGTTTTACAATTTAAATATCATTTTACATTTAGGCATGAATTCATAGTCCGACCTTAACACTAAATACTTAATTTTAAGTATTTTTTAACTGGATAAAGTAGTATTTGAATTAAAATTTTATACAAATTTGTCGTGACTTCCTTACCACATTCATTGCGAATACAATTTTACATAAACACATGCCATACTGAGAAATTTAGCAGACACGAACAAATTATCAACAGAAAACGCCTGGTGTGTCACGCACACTGGGCGTATGAACACACGAGGCATGTTCTCAACACTGTGTTAAATAAGGAATTCACATAGTTTAATTACCTCACTTCAAATTTTGGAGCATACGAGGTTTGATTCTGAATACAAAACAAGAAATTTTTAAATTAGGCCGGACTAAGAATTTGGTCCTTGAGGTCAGCAAATGCAGCTCATCTGCTTGGTGATCTTCAACCTAGGTTACGGGAACCTTACAAATGTAGCTCATCTGTTTGGTGATCTTCAACCTAGGTTACGGGAACCTTACAAATGCAGCTCATCTGTTTGGTGATCTTCAACCTAGGTTACGGGAACCTTACAAATGAAATAAAAACTTAAATATTGTACACATTTTTATAAAAATAAAGAACTTTTTATTTATCTGAATAACTGATATAATTTAGAGATTCAAATAACTTAAAAAATCAAGCAACAAGAAAATTACTGGAAAAATTGTATTGTGGTACAAATATCATTACACCTCTCGCCAGTTATGAACAGTTTGTTACATCACATGTCTTCCCTGTTTCTAATGTCTTTGAATGAAATTTAAACAATGGCCTTCATAAGGTAGATAAAGTTGCAGTTGTGGCGGGCTGCCTGAGAGATGTCATATGGAGGAATAAAGATATGAGAACGGATAGCAAGGTACGCATTTATAAGACCTGTGTGCGACCTAACCTCACATATGGCATCGAAGCGAGGGCGGACACTGTCAGGACAAAACGTATACTAAGGACAACGGAAATGAGAACTCTACGCGCTATTGCTGGGAAGACTTTACGTGATCGTGTAAGGAACACCACAATCCGAGAGGTCTGTGAGGTCAAAGATGAGGTCAGATGAGGACGACAGCGTCGACGATACTGGTACCAACATGTACAGAGAATGAATTCCACAAGAATTCCATACATAGCTCTGCATCAGGTGCCTGATGGACGGCCTCCACCAGGGAGACCCCCGAAACGATGGAGAGATAGCTGGAGCTCAGCATCACAGGAGGACAATCCTGCAGTAACAGACTCTTGAGTCTATAGAAAGTTTAAGAAGAAGAAGCCTTCATAAGGTCATTGTATGGTGTAACAGCTGTTACTGAGTAAATAAATAATGGATATACCATAGAACAATCAAAGTGTTTAATTTTGATTTTTGTAATTGTAATACAATACAACAATGTCACATAAAGCTTATTATTAGCTATTCACACTTTTTCAAATCGAATTTCTTATTAGTTCTTAACGTGTTCCTCGCAGGAAGCACAAACGCCTGTGATCTGATCTGTAGCATTCCTTTGTGTATTTTACGTAATGTTTAGTTTATCTCCTTTATTTAATGAGTCTCCTTAAGAGTAATGACTATTATTTATTATCAGAAAATTACTTGAATGTCATGTTTACTTGGTGGTGTAATCAAATATCAGTGGTTCTAAAAAAAATACGCGTTTAAACTTAGAAATTAAAAAACGCCGAAATTGTGCCGCGCATAGGATTCGTGGAATTTGATTTTTAACGCGGTGTACAGGTTAAAAATACCAAACGTCCAGCTGTGTTTATCATGTTCTAAAATGAACAATGACAGTGAAACCACAAATATGTTGTGTATGCTGGCCTTACAAGAGTTCAGGCATAAAAAATAAGCAAATACTGTAAAACTTGGAAATCTTTTAAACCTATTTTAGAAATCACTGAATAGGATAATTGTAGCCCTCGGTTAAAGCACGATTACCTTATAACACAGATCAGCTTAATACCCCATAAAACCCTAGTTATAACCGGGGAGCGGTGTATCTGATATCCCCCTAGTTATAACCGGGGAGCGGTGTATCTGATATTTTTTACATTAAAAGGTTTGTAGCATTTCAATTTTAATTCAATGAACCAGTTTCAAATAAGAGTTTTAATATTCGACAGAAATATTAAACTGTCAAAATAAGGTGAATTTTGATGTTAATTTTTTTTAAACACATGTACAGTAGTCCTCCTTTATCCGCGGTTTCGCTTTTCACGGTTCCGATACCTGCCCTGAACCATGGTTTAAAAATATTAAAAAGAAAATTCCAACTTATTGTCAGTAAGTTAATAGTAGCCCAGTGCTAATGTCACCGCGCCTTAATCATTTACCGCGATTCATCTAACACTATCATCATCACAAAAAGAAAAAGGGTGAATACAATACAATAATGAATGAGAGATTTTGTTATAATTTATATATTATTATTAGTTATTGTTATACTTGAGAAAATGTAGGATGGTCCTTGTGACGTTTGAAACGTCATGTCTCAAAGGGACGGGGTAAAATCGTTTTTTTTTACTAATCTAATAGTTTTTTTATAAATGGAAAAATTGTTTTTCTATAAACTGACGTTTTAATCCCAAATTTTCATTATACTGACTTTCTAATGAATTATATGATTTGTATCTATCTTTAAATAGGCCAAGATCCACTATAAATTAATACTAATTACGAACATTTAATTTAAGGTATAAAAAAATCCAAAATCCAATTATCGTATACCCCATCCCTAGCCAATGCAGACTAACGTAGTGACTTTTGACAAACGTCACCAAACATTATTTGATTTTAACAAACTGCCACATTTTTGCTAATTTGTAACAAGATGTATTAATTTGTCATTATTGTTAGTTTTATGTAATTTATTTACCTAAATAACTTGCTATTTATTAGAATCGAGGCTTATATTAAAGTTGATAAAATAATTAAAACTACTGAACGTCGTTAAAAGATTGTATTGGTGCAAATTTGTGAACTGTCACAGGGACCATGATACATTTTCTCTAGTATACCAATCTTTTACTGTGTATAATTTTTAGATTAAACTTTATCATGGGCATGTATGTATAGTATATATAGGATTCTATACTATCCATGGTGTTTCAGGCGTCCACAAATTTGTGAACTGTCACAGGGACCATGATACATTTTCTCTAGTATACCAATCTTTTACTGTGTATAATTTTTAGATTAAACTTTATCATGGGCATGTATGTATAGTATATATAGGATTCTATACTATCCATGGTGTTTCAGGCGTCCACTCTTGGAATGTACCCTCATAGATAAAACGGGGACTACTGTATTAAAAAATATATATATATTTATCGATACATCACATAATTGCACATTTCTCAGAGTATTATATCCCAATAACATATTGTAGACATGCGGAAGGTACCATCAACTTTCCATTATCAAAAAAACCAATTTGCAGAGAGATTTGACCCCTTGATCATTTTCCCTTTCCATCATAGACAATAATACTCTCAGGTAATTTATTATTCCACATTATTAGCTATCAGAATGCCATGACAAATAATAATTTGGCATGCAAGTGTACGCTTGATTAACTTAGAACACCAAAAAATCTAATTTTGTTATTTTATCATTAAAACCAATCGACCAGAATATTTTATGCTTTAAATAATATCAAATATAACTGATTGTTATAAAAAAAACACAATTATTAAAAAAAAAACCCCAAACCAAACACAGATATATTCATTTATTGCTTAGTTTTAATTGAATTTTGAAGTAACAGTTAATGATATATTTTCGCCTTAAAAATTAACAAAGAAAAACACAGGCAAAAGCTTCTCCCAAAAAATAGAATCTTTGGAAATATAAAAAAAGGTTAGTTATAATTTATTAACAATTTGAATCATAAATATGATAAACTTGTCATTTTATATTGTTGTTGTACACAGTACAACCTCGCTGGTTTATTCAATCTCTTTCAACCAACCAGAAAGCTGTTCAAAAGTATGAAGTGAAAACTAACAGGAATTTTATTTTAAAAAAAATGGATACCAATGAGAATTGAACCCGCTGCCTCCGTGTTGAAAGACAGGCGTCTTACCAACAGAGCACTGTAAAAAAAGTGTAAATTGAATAATGGATATTAAATTGTTTGTGTTTGAATGTATATCTAGAAAAATAAGAGGTCACAAAGAGCCTCAAATGTCACGCATTCCAAGTTATGTCATCAGCCTTGTGCAATGAACTTTTGAACGATGGTGGATGGATAAAGATGCACTCTTTTAAATAAAAATGGATGAATAATGTAAAAGCTATTACTGTCAACTTGAGCTTATATGTTCAAAATCAAATACAAAGAAATACGGCTGTCCTACAGTATCACAAACATGTGAAAATAGCATGTAGCATGTGAAAATAGCATGTATCATGTGAAAATAGCATGTACGAGGCGTATCCAGAAACTAAGTGTACTGAGGCTCTCACGACCGGATGGATTTTATTTTCGACATGTTGGCTACACTTCCGTGTAGCCTGACCCTTCCCCTCCGCAACGAGACCGGCTCGAGGTCAGTACGTTGAGAAGTGTCGACGCGACAACACGTTTCGTGAAAAATGTCAATCCCATCTCCCGCCAAGTTGAATCGAGTGGAGGCCGGGCAAGAGTTTTTGAGGCGCTGCAAACTCCATGGAGATGAATTTCTCCGCTCCATCGTTACTGGAGATGAAACTTGGGTTGCACACTACACGCCTGAAACCAAAAGGCAGTCTCAACAGTGGCGTCACACCTCTTCACCCTCCGCCAAAAAGTTCAAAACCACAATTTCAGCCAACAAAATCATGGCATCCGTGTTTTGGGACTGTCAAGGCATAATTTTAATTGAATATATGCCTCAAGGGGAGACCATCAACTCTGCAAGATACTGTGAGACCCTAAAAAAATTGCGGAGGGCGATTCAGAACAAGAGGAGAGGCATGCTGACAAAGGGTGTCTGCCTGTTGCATGACAATGCCAGACGGAATTGCTCGCATCGTTTAAATGGGTTGTCCTGAACCATCCTGCGCATTCCCCTGACCTAGCACCTTCAGATTACTATCTCTTTACCTCCCTGAAGCTGCATATGGGTGGAAAAAGGTTTTCAACCGACGAGGAGGTAAAGGAAGAGGTGGAGAAGTGGACGGAGGGGTTGGCGGGAAACTACTTCGAGGAAGGCATCAAAAAGTTGATACCCCGCTTCACCACCTGCATTGAGAGGAATGGCGACTATGTCGAAAAATAGCTTACATATGTACTACGGTAACCACGTAATTTTTTTGTTTAAATAAAAAAATTGTAACCTACAAAAATTCAGTACACTTACTTTCTGGATATGCCTCGTAGCATGTGAAAATGAGTATTTTAGATCGATATTTGAAATTTTATATTTTGTAAATAAAATTAGGCACACACTTTAAAAAAATGATTATTTATTCCTGATGTGTTCAATAAATAATATTTGCAAGAAAATTTTCTAGTTTTGACAATCACCTGTCAGTTGATTTGTTGGGGTGGTATTGTTGTGTTTAATATGGTCTTTTTTTTTTTTTTTTGGGAAATTGATATAAAAAGTGTTTATAAAGAGTAGTAATTAGTTAATTCTGTAAATATGTTATATACAACCATTGTTTTTATAACAGTTAGAAATGCAGTTAACCCTGTGAATATTTTATATACAGGCACCAATTTATAACAGTTCAGAAAAGCTATAAAAAAAACAACTCTGAAACTGTGTATGGCACAGGTTAGTCGTCTAGTTTTAATAGAATTGAGTATCGACAGGTTGTTACGAAAACTCTATTATATCTTGAAGTAATTTTAACATATTGAAAGACTGGAGTTAAAAGTAACATTCAACACAATATAAATATCTTTACCAAAGCCAGGACGAGGTATATTAGTGTCATTTGAATTTGAAAATGCGACCTTTTAATACAATTATTCTCTAAACAATATCAGGAAAGGGTTATATATTTTCCTCTTATATTAATGTTCTTTTCTTTCTAAAACAAAATCCCCCCCTACAGTATTCAAAAGAAGTGAAAATTGGTGGTATAAAACAAAATCCCCCCCCCTACAGTATTCAAAAGGAGTGAAAATTGGTGGTATATGGTCATATTATTCCACAATATAAATCAAGGAATGAAAATTTAAGTGTAGAACATTTACAACTTTAATTTTCGAAAATGATTTTGATCGCAATCAAATGTTCAGTAGAGATAACAGCCATATCTGTTAATCTCTTTAAATCTTCTCTAAGACAAGGAAGCAAATTCATTGTCTGACCTTAAATTTTTTTTTTATGAAATTAAATATAAATTTTGTACAAATCTGTCGTGGCTTCCTTAACACAATCACTACGAATAAAATTTTATGTAAATACATGCCGTATTGAGAAATTTAGCAAAGATACATATAAAAAAAACACATCTAGCGTATCCTCAGTACTGAATGTGTTAAAAAAGGGAGTCACATGGCATCAATACTTCACTTTAAAATTTTGACCGTATGAGTCTGACTCTGAATACAAATCACGAAATTTTAAGATGAGTATTTAGTATTTAAGCCTATGAATTCGGGACTAGCAAATTTTTAAATTTTTTTAATTATTGTAAGCTATTTTCCTTCTTTCATGGGCCAACTTTGGCCCCACTCTTGTCCCGGCTCTGTTCTTTACAAGACAATAAAAATAAATTAAAGATTCTCAAATATTATTGGGTGTTAACATAAGTTATGTCCGTTTTTTTTCCAAATTAAAAATGAGCACCAAAAGCGAAACAAAATCGTAAACGTTATATATACATCATTCGAAAGAAAAGTTTCTGCTCTATAAGATATTGTGTTTGCTTTTACGTTATATATATTATTTTATTTGATTACAAGCCTTCAAAATGGAATGTGAAGTAGACGAAAATGAGCATTTTCGTTTCAATTGTCGAAAGTTGAATTTTGTTGTTTTCACTCAAAACATGTGGAACCCAAGCGTCAAATTTCTGGACTTTTCCCATTGATTTAAGATGGCGGTATACAGTCATGTGACTACAATTCATCTGCTCAGCCAATTCTACAGTGGTTTGGAGGGGATCTTCATGAATAATATGGTTTAAGCTGTCCTCACCGAAGTCCACTGGTCGTTCGGAACGCTCTATGTCTTTCAGGTCGAAATTATCGTCTTTGAAACGCAAAAACCGTCGACGAGCTGTCCTTTCATTCATAGCATCTTCACCGTATACTTCGCAAATATCGCGAGCAGCTTTGGCAGCTTTATTAACTCGATGAACGCGAACATAAGGAGGTGTCGAAAATGCTCACTTTCGTCTACTTGACATTCCATTTTGAAGGCTTGTAATCAAATAAAATAATATATGTAACGTAAAAGCAAACACAATATCTCGTAGAGCAGAAAATTTTCTTTCGAATGATGTATAACCTGTACCATTTTGTTTTACTTTTGGTGCTCATTTTCAATTTGGAAAAAAACGGACACAATTTATGTTAACACCTTATAGTATAAGTTTGGCCATACTACACTTATGTTTTTTATACGAAATTTTCTTCAATATTAAATTTTAAAGTGATAAATAATGAATTTCACTAAACTGAAGATCTATAATGGCAAATGAAACTAAAAATAATAACTTACCTTAAAATAAAAAAACATACCAAAGAAAAATAAAAACAAAAGACTTAAATAATATAGGAAATTAATCAATGGCATATAAGATAAAAACTAAAAAATGTTTAAGCATAATTTAAATAGAAAAAAATGGCAATAATATTCAATGTGTGATCTCCAAAATTATGCTACGCTTTGATATATGAGATCTGTAATACTAAAAAAACTATATGAATTGTTAAACTCAGAAAAAATCAAACCATCATTTAATCTAAATCAGTGATTCCAATCAATAGACTAAATAGAGGTGACCAGATGCAAGGTGAATATGCAGAGATGGGGAGATTCTTGAACGAAAGGAGCACTGAATGTGATTGTGGAGATACACAGGACTCGCAACACATGCTAGTTTGTCAGTGATTCCAATCAATAGACTAAATAGAGGTGACCAGATGCAAGGTGAATATGCAGAGATGGGGTTTCTTGAACGAAAGTAGCACTGAATGTGATTGTGGAGATACACAGGACTAACAAATCACGCTAGTTAATCAGTGATTCCAATCAATAGCCTATTCAAATAGTGGTTCGTAGACTAGTGCTAGCGATAGCCAGTCTACGGGCTAGCTGTAGCTAGCCGTAAAACTATACTTACAAACTGTTTTTTAATGCCCACCCTATCTTAAATAAAAATAGGCTGGTCCCTAAGTGGCACTGAAAGATATATGCCGATCCACCCCACTATAAAGTTGGAATAGCACTGCACTAGGTCGCATACCCTACTCTGTTTTGCATCTTCATGGTGTTATTATGATCCATTATTAAATCAATAGCGATAGGCTATCACTCGTTATCAAGTCAGCTACCCTGTGAATGGAAGACGCCTGCATATGAATTGGTTTACTGTTGCAATTCCTTGAAAGAAATTAAATTAGTAAGATGATGGGAGAATTAATGCTGCCTATCATTAAGCAGAATTTTATGTAGAGCTTTTTAGTATCGCTTAATAGCTCCATAATAATTTTTGAGAAACTACAGCATATAAAATGCACAAAAACATAAATTCTGATGTAAAATGGTCTAAGAGTGAATCTGGCAAGAATCGAACCTGGGGCGCCCGCTTGCTTAGCATAAATGCTAACCGTTACACCATGACCTCCGACACATGCTGAACATTTCTAAACCAGAACGCGGAGAGATCAATTTTGCACTTATACATATCGATAAAATATCGATTAGATATCGATAACACTCTAAAGCCGTCAATTTCAAAATGAGTGGTCAACCTTCCACGCCACTTCTAGTGCTCCTCACACTTTTTGATGCTCTGCACTGTGCACCAAGGTCCCCACTTTGAGAATCGATGATTTAAATATAACGATACTTGAATTTCTAGATAAGATACAAAATTTGTTCATATTTCTGAGTCAAAGAACTCATATATAATTATTATTTATAATTAAAAAACAATTTACACCAAAATAGGTAATATTAAAAAAAAAATACATTTTAATTTTAAAACTAGAAATAAAAAGTCATGAAGAAAAGAGAGGGAAAAGTATTACAATAAAAATGGTGTTACATATTCACTCACAGCGCTTATTTAAAATTGTGTTACATATTCACTCACAGCGCTTATTTAAAATATTATATATTTATGCCCGGATGATAAAATAAGTTTACTTAGTTCTTAGATCTTTATATGAACTGAAAGTACTCCTTTATTCATACCAGAAAGTAAATCAAAGAGCAATGGGCATAATCAAATAGTTCCCATCAATATCATAGCGATTTTTTACCATCTTATTAAAAACCATTAACAAATTATACTACAATCGATGATCGCTACAATATCAAAAGTAAATATCTGACTATGCCAACTTCCTTTATACCAGGTTTCAGTCAAACTTATGTCTGATGTGAATTCAGTTTAATGATACTGTACCTTATTTGTCTATTCTCAAAATGACAAACAACATTTACACTGTCTGCAAGAATCTCAATATTTAATAGGGATGGGAAATGAATTTCCTTTTTTCGAACTACAATAGGTTTGGTTTATAATTTTTTGATTAAATCCCAAAAAACTAAAAATATCAAAATTTTTTTTTTAAGAAATTTTACCTGAAATTAATATAAACAAAACTTTCACATGAAAATCAGATAAGTAGAAAAATATGACATTAAATTTATCTAAAATTACATTTTTGCTAAAAAAACATAAATATCATTTAACTACCATAATATGAATGTGGCATGTTTTCAATAATAATATTATGAGCTAAATATATTTTTCAATAATTTAAAGATATAAAATGCTGCCTTTTTGTGATACATTCAATTTAGTTAAATAAGAGAGATTCATATCCTGTCATGATGCTCAACACAATCATTGTATTTTTAGTGTAATTTGCAGGTCTGTATTTTTTTTAATTAACACATAAAACTATTTAATTAAGTTGAGTTTTTCGACAGTGTAGTGGAATTCCACAATACACAATGTTTGTATTGTTCATATAATATATTTAATCATTAAAAACAAATCATTCTGTAACTGCTCTGGACAATGGATTGAGACTGAGCAGAAAGAAAACAAGAGTATCTGTACTTACCATTCGAGAACACAAATGCTGTCACTCCCGTAATGCAAATGGATGGAGAAACATTACCAAATTGTGACTCCTTGAAGTATCTCGGGTCACTCATCCATAGCGATGGAGGATGTGCAGCAGATGTAACACGTAGAATTAGTGTGGGATGGATGAAGTTTAAATTGCCAGATATTCTATCATATTTTTACTTAATGATGAAAAAACTCAAACAATTTTTTTTTAAAAAAGGCCAAATAAGCGATACTGGTAACTAATAAAAACACATTTTGATGAGAGTGATGTGACTATCTGTAATCAATGGCATTGTAATCAATCTAACGTCTGCTGTTTAACAGTTCTTTTCCATTCCCCTTATTTAAGACAGAATAAACTGCATGAAAGTAAATTCGCGTTAATGAAGGGATTACTGTTAACACTTGCCACCCTATGATGGATAGTGAGTGACCAGGACTTACATAATAAAATAATTTTATAGCTAATTACAAAAAATAACCTAGCAGATTTTGCATAATTTTAATTTAAAACATACATTTTTCACTGGATACTGAGCGTCAAGCACAGTGGCTGGCGGAATTGTTTAGCACAGTAAGGCAAAAGTTAAATGTAATTTAAAAAAACACAGACCTGCGCGTCGTCAGAAAACAACGAACGTCTCGAACAAAGTAATCGATAAATGACTCATTAAAATACAAATAATCATATGGCTATTAAAATATAATAATTTGCTAAAGTAACATCGGCTAATGTAACATCGGCTAATGCAAAATTGGCTAATATAACATCGGCTAATGTAACATCGGCTAATATAACATCGGCTAATGTAACATCCATTGATGAAATAAAAGCTAATACATTTATAATATATACAAAATGAAATAAATTCCAACTCTCAACTCAACAGTCTCGTATAATCTTTTCCTTTTCCATAGAAATATTCTTCTAACCGTAATATCATACTTAGGCTCCGTATTTATCACTACATCTTAAATTATATAATGCGTACAAGCATTCATCTATACTATAAATCAGGAACGGTAGCTTTTACGGTGGTCGTCTTTTCGGAAAATCACAATTCTGAAAAGGTATAGAGTTTATCTGTTTCCATTTAACACGACCTGTGCTGAAGGCTTATTTTATACATAGGTATTTCTCAAATTGTGAATTAAAAAAGGTATTAGTCTGGTAACAATACTAACATACGCTAGACGTGTGCAAGTGATGACAAAAAATCAAGTTCCATATAGTATTTATAGTTAAGGCATTAACCCTTATCTTGATAAAGTTCAATTTATCCAAATATTGACGTTTTTCTTCGGTGATTCCTTGTTATATGGTAAGTTACGAAGGAAAATTGAGGGAAAAACAAATCACAACTTTTCCTTAGTTTTTTTTATATGTAACACCCACGTTACATTGCCAAAATATCAAATAAAACACAAAAAGCGCTATAAAATGATTCTATAATCTAAAACAAGAACAATATTTATATTCATAGCTGAATTATCAACAACTAAAATAGTTTGAATAATTTTTCTCTACATGTAGTGATTAATAAGATATTGATTATTTACCCCAATTTTCAAAACGCACCCACGCCGTCCAGACATGTTGACCCGATGCCGTTTGAAAGGTTGTAGCGTTGTCAATATTTATCACCAGATGATACCACTGCACACAATAGTGCATGTATAGTATTTGAATGTGTTGCCATATTTGAAATTACGTTAGAATTTCGTTTTTTTTTTTAAATCCCTAAATTAGTGTAACACCTGTGTTACATAATGACATAATAAGGATTTACATTGTGGAGGTTTAAATGCATTGTCATATATAAACATATACTTGCAAAAAATGCATTGAATTAATGATTTTCATAAAAAGATATTGCAACTGTAAAAGCTACCATTAAAACTAAGGTGTTTTACAATAAAATAGGTGCAAAAAAAAATTTGAATCCACTCTCACATTGGGTAACTTAAAATATAAAAATATTACTTTTTGATTCTCAATTCCAACAAAAATTAATTTTTATATTTTACAAACAGAAAGAGGAATGACACATGTCAACTTATCGATTCTTTTTTTTTTTCATTTTCAATATCTAATGTTCACGTCTCTTGCAAGCCCACCCGGAAAATGTTTATCCCTTAGTGAAATCCCTCGCATGATAAGATTACACCGATTGGGAAGTCAATATGGGTATTGCATGGATTTTCATGTGACTTTGACTACTTACAGAAGTAAACTAAAGTTGTTCTTGCCGGAATAAATTAATTGAATCGTATAGGTTTGCTCTATGGTGTTTTTTTCCTTTTGAACAACACTGCTTACATATCAATGTTATGTTATAATTAAAATACGAGGCGTATCCAGAAAGTAAGTGTACTGAGGCTCTCACGACCGGATGGATTTTATTTTCGACATGTTGGCTACACTTTCGTATAGCCTGACCTTTCCCCTCCGCAACGAGACCGGTTCGAGGTCAGTACGTTGAGAAGTGTCAACGCGACAACACGTTTTGTCAAAAATGTCAACCCAATCTCCCGCCAAGTGCGAAATTTTGTAAAAAGGCAAGAGTTTTTGAGGCGCTGCAAACTCCATGGAGATGAATTTCTCCACTCCATCGTTACTGGAGATGAAACTTGGGTTGCACACTACACGTCTGAAACCAAAAAGCAGTCTCAACAGTGGTATCACACCTCTTCACCCTCCGCCAAAAAGTTCAAAACCACAATTTCAGCCAACAAAATCATGGCATCCGTGTTTTGGGACTGTCAAGGCATAATTTTAATTGAATATATGCCTCAAGGGGAGACCATCAACTCTGCAAGATACTGTGAGACCCTAAAAAAATTGCGGAGGGCGATTCAGAACAAGAGGAGAGGCATGCTGATAAAGCGAGTCTGCCTGCTGCATGACAATGCCAGACCACACACGGCCAACGCCACGAAGGAACTGCTCGCCTCGTTTAAATGGGATGTCCTGAACCATCCCGCGCATTCCCCTGACCTAGCACCTTCAGATTACTATCTCTTTACTTCCTTGAAGCTGTACATGGGTGGAAAAAGGTTTTCAACCGACGAGGAGCTAAAGGAGGAGATGGAGAAGTGGACGGAGGGGTTGGCGGAAACTACTTCGAGGAAGGTATCAAAAAGTTGATACCCCGCTTCACCACCTGCATTGAGAGGAATGGCGACTATGTCGAAAAATAGCTTACATATGTACTACGGTAACCACGTAATTTTTTTGTTTAAATAAAAAAAATTGTAACCTACAAAAATTCAGTACACTTACTTTCTGGATATGCCTCGTATATGGAAGGATGTGCATAGGTTATATTCAGGTAATACGTCATTCTACATAAGGTGCTTGAACGTACGCAGATTTAGATATCTGCGGGGGGTCTACGATCGCAATCGCAGATACCGAGGGATGACTGTATATCAAGTGAAAGATAGTCTGTGCATGAAAAGGCTAAATATTGAAATAAAATTAAAGCTGGAAATTTCACAACAAAAAACTGATAAAGTAGAGTGCCGATTATCCTTGGTAATTGGGAGAAACTGATAAAGTAGAGTGCCGATTATCCTTGGTAATTGGGAGAAACTCGAGCCCGAATAATTGAAAAACACGTTTAAACTAAATTAAGTTTTTATTGTGTTAAATATTTTACGAGTTGAAATGTTAAATAAATTTTGCTACGCAAGATGACCTCTGTGGCCTAGTTGTCACCCAATCCGGAGGTTGCGGGTTCAAATCCCGGTGTAACTCAGATTTTTTAAAAAGGATTCCAGTCAGATTCTCACTTAAAGCCTCTTTAACATCTTTCTGATTGGTTGGAATAGATTAACCGCTGAATGGTATCATACCATGACAATTACATTGGAAAGCCCCGGATTCACATATTTTCGAACATCTTCATGGTTAATTGTCATGGTATGATACCGCTGAATGGTATCATACCATGACAATTACATTGGAAAGCCCCGGATTCACATATTTTCGAACATCTTCCTGGCTAATTGTCATGGTATGATACCGCTGAATGGTATCATACCATGACAATTACATTGGAAAGCCCCGGATTCACATATTTTCGAACATCTTCCTGGTTAATTGTCATGGTATGATACCGCTGAATGGTATCATACCATGACAATTACATTGGAAAGCCCCGGATTCACATATTTTCGAACATCTTCCTGGCTAATTGTCATGGTATGATACCGCTGAATGGTATCATACCATGACAATTACATTGGAAAGCCCCGGATTCACATATTTTCAAACATCTTCCTGGTAAATTGTCATGGTATGATACCGCTGAATGGTATCATACCATGACAATTACATTGGAAAGCCCCAGATTCACATATTTTCGAACATCTTCCTGGCTAATTGTCATGGTATGATACCGCTGAATGGTATCATACCATGACAATTAGATTGGAAAGCCCCGGATCGGATTTTCGTGTCGGTGTGGATTCGGAGAAACACAGCCAACTTACTAGCATTAGCCAATAGGTATAATGTAAATCATAGATTTTGTAACAGTTTAGGACCTTGTTTTATAATTTTCAAAATGTGAACGTTTGTTAAAAATTTATAAAAAAAAGGTTTATCACGATTACTAAAAAAAAATTGTACAACAGAGGACCACAGTTAATCCAACTCACGGATAATTAACCTCCGGATAATCGACACTCTACTGTCTTAGTTTTCAATGTAGATTTGCTTGAATACATGTACATAGACAATGATAAAAAAAGTATAATTTGATTTTCTTAACTGGTAACATCGTAAGAATAATTAATTAAATATAGTTTATTTGTGTACAAAGCGATTCTAGATCTAAATAACTGTAAAAAATATAGTGTTTTTATAAGTGTTCTTAAGGGCAGTATGTGGACATTATTTTTATAATAGGAATTTTGAAATATAAGTTACGTTAATGACTTTTTAATAAAAATGTATCGATCGAGGGGATTTAAAAAAAATGAAAATTACGAATATGGTTTGTAGATAGGGTTGCCAAAAGTAAAAAATATGAAAAAAGAACCTTACTCAAAAATATATATCACAAAAAAAGTTAGGTTAAGAAAAGTTTTTTTATACCTATACAGAATGATTTAACACTTGAATACAAAGAGTAATCTATGGATCATAATTACAAAAACCATAGATATTGTAGGGTACCCACGTCCCTAAATATTGTCAACATGCAGGGTCAACGACCGATGAATCAACCTCTGGATATGTACAATTGTCACACACCAGAACGTCAACACTGTTTACATGCAAATAATATTTACATCGCATTCCAAGGTAGAAAGAGAACATATCACGCCGTCTCGCCGTTTCGACAATAAATATCCTACCCACTGTATTATCCGCAGCGCTTCCGACCACCTCAGCACGCGCAGGAGTGAGATCGAGATATACCGTGGGCGCAGTCACGCGCCCCGTTCTGAAATTCTATATATACCTACTTATCGTTGAATAAAGGAGACTTGTTATTATTCGCTTGACCATTCATTTCTAAAATATCAATGATTTGATACCAGTTTAATGTTTGTCATATACAATACTCTCAATTATCCGACGTCGCATTAACCGGGCTGCAAATTAAACAGGGACAGTAAAAAAATTCATAATTTTTTTAATAACATTTAAAAAATATAAGACTACATAAGTTACCTAGAAAAGATAACTGGTGAAATTGATAATACGTAATAGAAAATAAAACTGGCGAAATTGCGAATACGTCATTGAACAGAAATCCTGGTCTCCAATAATTCAGTGTTTATACCACTGGGTGAGCGCATCGGGTCAAATTGTACATTTAAATTATACGTGTATAGCAGTTGATTTTTTTAAACTAAAAAATTTATATCCTCATTTTTGTATTTTCACGTCAAATAACCGGGCAGGCGCATCACGGTTAATTTATTAACGACTTTTTAAAATTTAAATTTTATATCCTGAATTTTGTAATTTTACGTCAAATATCCCATGTCTTGACGGTTACATCACGGTTGATTTATTAATGATGTTTTTAAACTCCAAATTTATATCCTTTATTTTGTATTTACTGTGCAATCAAGTTGTTATTATTTTTTCCCTGATTTTTTCATTTCAGCTATTTCATTGGCAGAGATTATCCGGGTCAATTTTTTGTCTCAGCAGCCCTGGATAATCGAAGGTGTGCTGTAATTGAGTCCATTTATCTATAATTTTTTATATATATATATAATTTTTAGAGAGCTTATTGCAATATAAAAAAACAGTATTGAAAATTTTAATGATCTGCTAAACTTGTTTTGATTGTCAATCAAATGCTGGTTCCCACCTAACTGCACTCTTTCGAAAGTATAAATGGGAATTCAGCCTAAGTTGTCAAGTGAGACATAAATTTAAACTAAAGTAATATATTGAATCAAAATTTATGTAACAGAAGAAATTTTAAAACAAACTTATACATAATAAATCCCTCTTGAGTATTTGTCATGTTATTGAAACAAAATAAAAAAGAATATTATGAGGGTGTATGTTAGAATAAACAAGAAATATCTATAGTGTCATGAACATCTTTTGATACCATAAATTTAAAAGGTGATATATTATAAATTTCATTTCGTGTTCGACACACAATTTACTACCGAAAAATTCTTTTATTTTTTTATAAGTGTGTATGCAATTGTATTTTTTTTTCTAAAAAAATAAAAACTACCTCAAATCATACTTTATCAAATAAACAGTTTTTCAGTATAACAATATAGATATAAATCCACCTTAAAAAAACCATAGACACGAATACTGATGAAATGAACTATTATACAAAATGTAACAATATATTTGGATTCAAAATTATGCGAGATGAAACATCAACAGATCCTTGAATGCAGTGTCCTACTAAATTTATTACCATGTAGCAATCTCTTTCAACCACCCAGAAAGATATTAAAGTGACCTTAAGTGAAAACTGGACTGAAACACTTGCAACGAGAAATGAGTAGCAATGAGAATCGAACTTGCAACCGTCGGGTTGAGAGAGAGAGGCATCTAATCAACTAAGCCATGGAAGTTGTTATTTTTCAGTTGTATTTATAATTTTTTTATCACAATATATACATTTTCTAACAAATATATGATTAGTTTGTAAAAATTTATTTAAAATACTTTATTCACCTTTTTAAATTGAATGCTAAGACTTGTAAAATATGCCGACAATAAATTAAATAACGACTTCTATGACCAAGTTGGTGAGAATCTTATCTTCCACCCTGGAGGTTGAGGGTTCTATTCAATGGAAACCAGATTTTTTTAAATATATTGAAGTTTGTTTTTTTACTTAAAGCCTCTAACATCTTACTGGTTAGTTGGAAGAGATTGCCGTGTGGCAATAAGCCCACCAGGTTGTACTATACACAGTACAAGTGTAATAAAATACAAAAAAAAATTATTCGTTCAGATGAACAGTTTTTGAGCCGTTCATACGACGGGTTATTAATCTGTTATTCTAGAAAAACAAAAAATTTGACTGATTCGAAAATCTGTATCTATGGTTTTGTACACAGAAAAGCAATCAAAATAATGCTTTCATATTAGAGTATTTTTCATTTTTAACACTTATTATGCAAGTGTAATGCCATATTTATAAAGGAAAGAATTATTCAAAATATTTTGCGCTTCGAACACACGTTTCAAATTTACAATACATCACGAAAAATCTACAGATAAATACTTTGTAAAGTCTTAAATGATTTATCATCCTATCGACGGGTTACCGAACATGGCATTGACGTCTTGACTCCGACGCGAGGATAAATTCTTATCGGCCTCATAGTGATCGTAGGAGGTGTTGGTATAGTCTGCGTGTATCGAATGCCGCTTGTTTCTCACAAACTTCGAACTGTGCGGTTCCGAATCCCTTCTCTGGAAGGTCTCCGAGTGCAGCTGGTTGGACAGAGGGAAAGAGTCTTGCCGCCTGATTGGATTTTGAGTATAGTGTGACTGGTTCGAGTCTGCAGAGGCGAAACCTGATGATAGGTTCGGGAGGTATGTTTGGAATGTTGGACGTGTACTCTGGGCTGCTTCTTTAATGGAACCTGAAAACAAAAAAAAAGATTTACTTAAGAGCTCAACTAAAACGGCATCTGTGACCTAGTTGGTACGACACTGATCTTCCAATCGGTTCGGGTTTGATTCCTGATAGTGCTAGACATGGGTGAGTGGTGTTACCTATCCATGTTTGGGAGTACTTTCTTCTTCTTCATGGTTTAGGTCATATGACCTGTTTGTGACTGTGGGCTGTCCTGGGATGATGAGGTCCAGCTGTCCTTCCACCTTTTCGGTGGCCTTCCTGGTAATCTCCTGCTGTTAGGGTTTTCAGTCTTACCGATTCTTACCAGTCTTATATCCTCCATGCAGTCCACATGATCCCTCCAGAAGCGCCTTCTGCTTCTTTCCCACCTCACTATGTCTTCAACACCACAGACAGACCTTACCGTCTCATTTCTGATCCGATCTTTAAGAGTTCTGCCTGCGATGGAGCGTAGGGTTCTCATTTCCGCCACTCTGAGAAGGTTTTTTTTGTCCTGTTGGTATCGGCTCTCACTTCTATCCCATATGTCATGATGGGGCGAACGCATGTCTTACATATCCTGACCTTACTTTCGGTTAGCATGTGTTTGTTTCTCTATAGTGTCCCGCAGGCAGCTAGCCAAAGCTGTCAGAGTATTTCCAATATATTAAATAACTAACGTACGTTAATTGCTCACGACACAAAGTATTATACAGCTGAGACATCTCCCAGTCTACTAAGATATCTGTAAATATGGCCATTATCTTTTCCGTACTTCTCAACGGATCTGAGACTTGATTTCCCTATAGACGACACATTCCGAGTCTGGAAATTTTCCACGAGGATTTCCTTCGACACCTGCTGTGTTTTCCTCTATTCGGTAAAACTGAAGGTCTTCTAGATTCTTCTTCTATCTGGCACTGTCCCAACTCATTGCCTAGGTAGGCTGTTGGGGTCGGCTCTTCTCGTTCTCAGGCTGTATATTCTTCGGTTCTGGGTGTCGCTTTTATCTAGGTCGTTTCTCTGCAGGATTTTGGAGCATTGAGTCATCCAAGAGTTCTTTGGTCTTTTTCTGGATGGCTATCGAAGAAGATTCACAGACATTGCCTGATTTACAGTATGGTCTGTTGGTCTCCGTCTTATGTGCCTGTATCGTCTCAGCCGTCGCTCTTCCCGCTTACTTATTTATGTCAGTGACCACCAGGCTACCACGAATGCGTGAAGGTCTTCTAGATTATCCACCACAAATCTATAGATCACTGCTACAAAATTTATTATTATTTTTTTATAAACTAAATTAACACTACAATACAAAAGTCCAAACTAAACGAGTTTAAATTAACGACAAACAAAACAGATTCAAATGTTAAATGAGGCCTTACGAATGAGTATGTTAACAAATGGTGAAAGCGAAATGTGCCAATAATGTTTAAAAAATTATGCAAGTTCCACATCTCTCTGTATTTATTAAGTTATATTCCTATTTTTATTGAGTTATATTCCTATCTCTGTATTTATTGAGTTATATTCCTATCTCTGTATTTATTGAGTTATATTCCTATCTCTGTATTTATTGAGTTATATTCCTATCTCTGTATTTATTGAGTTATATTCCTATATCTGTATTTATTGAGTTATATTCCTATCTCTGTATTTATTGAGTTATATTCCTATCTCTGTATTTATTGAGTTATATTCCTATCTCTGTATTTATTGAGTTATATTCCTATCTCTGTATTTATTGAGTTATATTCCTATCTCTGTATTTATTGAGTTATATTCCTATCTCTGTATTTATTGAGTTATATTCCTATCTCTGTATTTATTAAGTTATATTCCTACAATCTATAAAGATTTATGTAAAAGTTCATTTTGACTGGTCGGGTATTCAAATGACTACTCAGTATAATGTAAAAACAACATCTCCGAGGAAATTTGCTCACAAGTGATCAATCACGACGACACAAACAAATGTTTATTCAGATTATTAAGAACATTACGAACACAAATGAAAACAAATGTTATTTGTCCTTTTGTCCAGTAGAAAATAACATAGCATAATCTGAGAGACACAAAATCAACTTAACAAGGAAGCAAGCATATGTCCTGAACATTTTACTATTTCCTTGCTCAAAAAAATGCACGCCCAGCAGAAACATTAGCTGAAAAGATCGTCTGAGCAAAGAAGCAAGCAAATCTTCTGAACAATTTGCTTATTCACAAGTCCAGCAGAAACATCAACTGAAAAGATCGTGTGAGTGAAGAAACAAGCAAATGTTCTGAACAATTTGCTTACTCACATACCCAACAAAAACATCAATTGAAAAGATCGTCTGAGTGAAGAAGGAAGCAAATGTTCTGAACAATTTGCTTACTCACATACCCAACAGAAACATCAATTGAAAAGATCATCTGAGCGAAGAAGGAAGCAAATGTTCTGAACGATTTGCTTATTCACAAGTCCAGCAGAAATATCAACTGAAAAGATTGTCTTTTCAGTTGATATTTCTGCTGGAAATTTTTTTCTTTTACCAAATTGTTAGTGTTCTATTGGGTGTTAACCTAAGTTGTATCCATTTTTTTCCAAATTAAAAAATGAGCACCAAAAGTAAAACAAAATGGTAAAGGTTTATACGTCGTACGAAAGAAAATTTTCCGCTTTACAAGATATTGCGTTTGCTTTTACGTTACATATATTATTTTATTTGATTATAAGCCTTCAAAATGGAATGTCAAGTAGACGAAAGTGAGCATTTTCAACACCTCCTTCTGTTTCGCGTTCAATCGAGGGAATAAAGCTGCCAAAGCTGCTCGCGATATTTGCGAAGTGTACGGCGGTGAAGATGCTATGAATTAAAGGACAGCTCGTCGATGGTTTTTCCTTCAATAATGACGTCGAATTGCGGACATGGCCGGACGAATTCCTCGAGTCAAGACCGGATGGTTTTTATCGCACAGGTATTGAAAAACTTGTAGAACGTTGGCAAGAAGTTGTAAATAATGAAGGAGAATACATTATTGACTAATTTGTTGTAATTTTTTTTTTAGTGTCATGTTCTCTTAATTTGGAAAAAAACGGACACAACTTATGTTAACACCCAATACTAACAAATATTTTTCACAAATAAAAAAACGTAATTGCGGCCGCCATATACAAAATAATTGAATAGATAAAAACATCTGAGCCACGTGTTTGAAACCATTGGTTCGAAACCAACCAATGGATGTACCATGTACGTCCATACTCTCTTGAGGTAAAAATTCGCACCCCGTACGACCATACTCGTTTAGAGGTTAAAAAAAACTTTGTAGACTTACTTAACCAATGAAACTACTCCTTAAGGTTATCTAACTTAAAAATAAACTTAAGAATATGTAACTCATTAAACTAAACATAAAAGATTATGTGTGTGAGGGTTATGTGGAAGACAATGAAGTAAGTAATTTCAACCGTAAAACAAGACAAAAACATTAAGTCTGCAATGGAACATCAATTTACAATATTCATAGCACATCTGACAGCAACTTGCGATGGAGACACATAAAACTTTTTCCTTCTTTCAAAATATCATTAATTTGATTCAACCATGCCTTCCTTGGTCTTCCTCTACCACGCCTTCTACTCACATTTAGACCATATTAGTCTTTCTTCATTTATCCTTCTGTCATATATTGTCCCCTCGTATATATTCTACTCAGCACATACATTTATGCAGCTCTTTTCAGTATACATCAAAGTTGGTATAAGACAAACAGATTTTGATACTGTCTGATTCGAGTATATATGCCTTAGTGCCCCATTGACTTTATTTCCTCCCTACACGCCATTCAATATCCCTTGTAAACCCTTAGGCCAAGGCCACACCAAAGTGCTTCGTTAGGTGCTAAGCTAGGTGTTACATGACTAATATACTAAGTGACTTCATGCTTGGCCACACCAAAGTGCTTCGCACAAATTCATTTGACATTTGGGAGCGGTTGAGTCAACAAACGATCCCACTCTCAAAACTAACCAATTTCATTACAACTTACAATCTTTATTTACTTCCTGTGCAACTTCATTCCAAAGTGATTTTATTACAGGTATATTGTTCTATAATTTGCTCGATGGGTTCCACAAAGGCTCCCTTTTATACACAGTTGTTATTAAAACTCCCGCCATCTTGTAAAATCACGGTGACATAATAAAATTAACCAACACGTCTGTTCGCTAGGAGACTCACTAAGTGACTAATCGTCAAGTAGCGTGGCGCGAAGCATGCAGTGTGGCCATTGCGATATTATGCAGTGCGTTGGTTCGTTAGGATATGTCGACTAGCTCGCAGCGTAGCTCTAAACACCAAGCGAGGCTCCTACCTGTGTGGCCGAGGCCTTTGCTTTCTCTAATCTTTCATAAACATACATGACATTTACTTTTCCTTTGACACTTTTCTATCACCGTAACTTTGGATTTCGCAACATTCATTCTCAAATCTTTCTCTTCCCATCTCATACTATAAGAGAATACTACCTAAATAGCAGAATTCCTTAACTAACTCTAATACGAGGCGTATCCAGAAAGTAAGTGTACTGAGGCTTTCACGACCGGATGGATTTTATTTTCGACATGTTGGCTACACTTCCGTGTAGCCTGACCCTTCCCCTCCGCAACGAGACCGGTTCGAGGTCAGTACGTTGAGAAGTGTCGACGCGACAACACGTTTCGTGTAAAAGATCAACCCAATCTCCCGCCAAGTGCGAAATTTTGTAAAAAGGCAAGAGTTTTTGAGGCGCTGCAAACTCCATGGAGATGAATTTCTCCACTCCATCGTTACTGAAGATGAAACTTGGGTTGCACACTATACGCCTGAAACCAAAAGGCAGTCTCAACAGTGGCGCACACCTCTTCACCCTCCGCCAAAAAGTTCAAAACCACAATTTCAGCCAAGAAAATCATGGCATCCGTGTTTTGGGACTGTCAAGGCATAATTTTAATTGAATATATGTCTCAAGGGGAGACCATCAACTCTGCAAGATACTGTGAGACCCTAAAAAAATTACGGAGGGCGATTCAGAACAAGAGGAGAGGCATGCTGACAAGGAACTGCTCGCCTCGTTTAAATGGGATGTCCTGAACCATCCCGCGCATTCCCCTGACCTAGCACCTTCAGATTACTATCTCTTTACCTCCCTGAATCTGCACATGGATGGAAAAAGGTTTTCAACTGACGAGAAGGTAAATGAGGAGGTGGAGAAGTGGACGGAGGGGTTGGCGGGAAACTACTTCGAGGAAGGCATCAAAAAGTTGATACCCCGCTTCACCACCTGCATTGAGAGGAATGGCGACTATGTCGAAAAATAGCTTACATATGTACTACGGTAACCACATAATTTTTTTGTTTAAATAAAAAAAATTGTAACCTACAAAAATTCAGTCGACTTACTTTCTGGATATGCCTCATATTTCGAAATAATCTATTTTCTTTCTACTGTCAAGTTGGCGAAATGTGCTACGGATTGTCGTTCCATTACAGTCTTCGATAATGAAACGTGCTAATGATTGTCGTTCCATTACAGTCTTCGATAATGAATGTTAATATACAATAAATGTTAGTGAAAATGATGAGAAATCCCGACCCTCGACACCAGTGAGCCCGAAGAAGAGCACAGACTTACTGCTAGTAGGAGGATGCATTGCCAGCAAATTACCACATGGGTATTGGGTATACCTTGCTGGGATTCTATTCGCGACCTGGGGAGGGTTAAATGTTGATTATTGTGTCAGTAAAGAAAAGAAAACATCATGCGTGGTTATATTCATCCTCAGTTCTAAAAACCAACATGGATTCTCTGCCACTTGTCTCTATAGGCAGCATCCTTCTTCCAATCGGCTGGACCCAGAGTGCAACTATCCCCCGTCACACCGTTCAGTCATCTTAATTTTGTTCTCCCCTCTCTCCTTTACCCATCAGATCAAAAAATAGAGCCGTGGATATATTAGCAGAGTTAATAATACATTATTTATAGTTCAAGCATTAACAGTGTGGAGGTTTAAAGACATTGTAATTTGTTTAATATAAAACACTATTTTTCCACTTAACCCTTTAGGTGACGCAAGGTATTAGTATGGCTGATTCCGGAGGGCCGTGAATTTTGAAGCAAAAATAAAACCTAATAGAATTATGTTTTTTTGTATATATATTCAAAGGATATTACGAAGACTTGTAAGACCAAATATGTACAATATGTGTCGTTTGTGCCGCCGTTCACTCAGAAAAACACAATGTCAAGGTTGTCAAAGCTTATCACAGAAAATACGGAAACATACATTCATCAAATATTTGATAGAATTAAAAGTATATGTAACACGAAAATATTAATTATTTTAATAACGCACGGAAAGTAAATAATGTAACTATAAAATCATTTCAAATTTCAATGGTTAAATAAGTAAAGCGCTCGCACTGACAACCCTGTATTAGAGACACATGTCCACTGTCATGCCAAGCTTTTAGGTAAATCTCTGTAAATTCGATAATATCTGTAAACTGTAATATTATAGTATTTATGCATCATTTCAATAGATGTCTCTATATGTTCCATATTTTAGATTATTCGAATTAGTACTAGACATTAGCTACAAACGGGCATAAAGTTGAGCGATTTAACTCGCTAATTTTGTATAGCCGGCCCCACGGGCATGGCAACAGAGAGCGACTAAACTCGCTTAAGGCACCTAACCGGTTAAGATAACGGTATGATCCTGTCAGTTTCAAGGTTTTCATCTCACCTCAGGCCAGTACATTGGAAAGAACACCTGGTAAACGAGTACGTTTCCAAGATTTCACCACTGTTTGCCGAAGTCAACTCCTGCCTC
Source organism: Odontocerum albicorne (assembly GCA_949825065.1). Classification (NCBI taxonomy): domain Eukaryota; kingdom Metazoa; phylum Arthropoda; class Insecta; order Trichoptera; family Odontoceridae; genus Odontocerum; species Odontocerum albicorne. Next base: position 26,268,012 of record OX463861.1, read on the forward strand.
CGTCCGCCTACAATTTTCACACTGCATTTTTAGTTAGACGCATGTAATCTATTGGCTCCAGATGATAAGGGAAAACCCTTGAAATCGGTAATCATACCATTAGCTTATGTGGAAAAACAGTGTTTTATCAAATAAATTACAAGTTAATAAAACGTTGCCCAGAAAGTAATGTTTTTATTTTCAGATAGATGTCATTAGGACAACATTTTAATTGCTAACTTCATTCCAAACATGCTGAATGTATATCATTATGTAAGGTTATCATTAGGTGCATTATTCTGGCTCAATAGCCAAAATGCTCAAGCAATTTGGCTAAATAATTTTAGCCAAATTGCTTGAGCAATATTATATATTTTTATTTTGCAAAATGAATTATCAGATCTTTCTCTTCACATCTCTCAAACAATTTATTTATCAGACTATGTTATTCATTCTCATTCTCCGCTAGCACTGCTATGTCATCAGCATACAGCAATCATTCTCCGCTAGCACTGCTATGTCATCAGCATACAGCAATCATTCTCCGCTAGCACTGCTATGTCATCAGCATACAGCAATCATTCTCCGCTAGCACTGATATGTCATCAGCATACAGCAATCAGTCTCCGCTAGCACAGCTATGTCATCAGCATACAGCAATCATTCTCCGCTAGCACTGCTATGTCATCAGCATACAGCAATCCGCAAACATTCTCATTCTCGGCTAGCACTGCTATGTCATCAGCATACAGCAATCCACACACATTCTCATTCTCCGCTAGCACTGCTATGTCATCAGCATACAGCAATCCGCACACATTCTCATTCTCCGCTAGAACTGCTATGTCATCAGCATACAGCAATCCCCGCACACACTCATTCTCCTCTAGCACTGCTATGTCATCAGCATACAGCAATCCGCACAAATTCCCATTCAACATTCGCTTACCATCCATTCACATCTGTAGTATCACTTTTAACATCTTTTTGGTTGATTGTAAGAAATTTCCACATAGCAATTAGCCTGTCAGATTGTACTGTATACAACAGAAATATAAAGTAATAATTTTCTTAGAATTCCTCTACCACAACTCCTACGAATGTGAGCTGAAGTTTGGAGAGGGGTTTTTTCTTCAAGTGATGTTTTATGCATCCATCATTGAAAAATATAGTCAAGTTTTTTTGATAGCACCCACTGGGAGACTCGAAGAACATAGTGCCGAGGACTCACCAAGCGTCCTGGACAGCCAGGGTGGCCACGACTGCTTGCTGGAGGCGGCGGCTGCGCTGAGCTGATGCAACAACTCTTGGTTGCTGCACTGTGCCTGAACGTGTGCAAGCTTCACTTGCGCCAGCTCCAATTCCAGCTCCCGGACACGCTGTTCACCGCTCACCTCGTTACTCTCTGCTGAAAAATAGACATAACACAAATTTTGTTCAATTATATGCGTATCACAATCGGGATATCTGCAGTCTCGTCCTGATACGGGCGGATATAGAGTGCCGGACCGTAGACCAATATAATAAGTGTAAACTCTGTATGATTATCAATTGAGTGGTTTAATATTGCAAAAGGGGTAAAGCAAGGATGCGTTATGTCCGCTTGGTTGTTTAATATTTTTACAGATCAAAGAAAGTATGGTCGGATCAAGGGAATTATATTTCGAAATGAATGTAAGAGAAATATCTCTGCCTATCCGGACAGGAAAAAAAATTGTAAGCTTTTAAAATTCATAAAAATTACCTGTTTTATTGTCAGTGGAATCTAATTTCCCATTGCATGTGATACAGCCTCTGATGGCATCCTGGAAAAACATCAAATCATTAGTCAACATACTTGTATCTAGCAATTTAAACACTAATGGTACGTGGTCAAGGAAGATTGTCCGTTCATCCTGTCCGTTCAGATGGTCATGTCTGCGTGTGTAATGTTCTACGAGTATTCTGTCTGTACCAGCACGCAGCAAACACACGCTAACAGACACATTAACCGATTAACTGCATTCTTCATGCATATCGTCAGACTGCACTTATGTCTTGTCAACAACTACACGGCAAAAATCTTCTTTTGTATGCATTTAGAATTGCATCGTTGAAACAAGTGGATATGATACAAGGGGAATTTTAGATTGAAGTAAATACCAAACATGAGAACAAGCTACGAGGCGTATCCAGAAAGTAAGTGTACTGAGGCTCTCACGACCGGATGGATTTTATTTTCGACATGTTGGCTACACTTCCGTGTAGCCTGACCCTTCCTCTCCGCAACAAGACCGGTTCGAGGTCAGTATGTTGAGAAGTGTCGACGCGAAAACACGTTTCGTGAAAAATGTCAAACCAATCTCCCGCCAAGTGCGAAATTTTGTAAAAAGGCAAGAGTTTTTGAGGCGCTGCAAACTCCATGGAGATGAATTTCTCCGCTCCATCGTTACTGGAGATGAAACTTGGGTTGCACACTACACGCCTGAAACCAAAAGGCAGTCTCAACAGTGGCGTCACTACTCTTCACCCTCCGCCAAAAAATTCAAAACCACAATTTCAGCCAAGAAAATCATGGCATCCGTGTTTTGAGACTGTCAAGGCATAATTTTTATTGAATAAATGCCTCAAGGGGAGCCCATCAAGTCTGCAAGATACTGTGAGACCCTAAAAAAATTGCGGAGGGCGATTCAGAACAAGAGGAGAGGCAAGACCACACAAAATGCAAGACCACACACGGCCAACGCCACGAAGGAACTGCTCGCCTCGTTTAAATGGGATGTCCTGAACCATCCCGCGCATTCCCCTGACCTAGCACCTTCAGATTACTATCTCTTTACCTCCCTAAAGCTGCACATGGGTGGAAAAAGGTTTTCAACCGACGAGGAGGTAAAGGAGGAGGTGGAGAAGTGGACGGAGGGGTTGGCGGGAAACTACTTCGAGGGAGGCATCAAAAATTTGATACCCCTCTTCACCACCTGCATTGAGAGGAATGGCGACTATGTCGAAAAATAGCTTATATATGTACTACGGTAACCACGTAATTTTTTTGTTTAAATAAAAAAAATTGTAACCTACAAAAATTCAGTACACTTAGTTTCTGGATATGCCTCGTATATGAAGAAAGAAGTTGCGTCTACTTAGCTTTAATTCAGGTGTACAAATAAGCTGCCGCCGTTCGACAAAAGTTGGCGCCACCAGTAAGTTATAGTTAAAATTGTCAGATGTAAAATGTCATTGTCGTAAGGTTGGACATCTGTCAACAACGTAACCTTAAAATATTAGTGAATTTTTATCAGTATAATATATTCTTTTGTGTGCGAAAATGTCAAGTTTTGAGCCGAATAAGCGTCATTTGCGGAAACTTTTGATTTACTTCTTCAATTTGAAGAAATCTGCAGCCGAGGCGCATCGATTGCTTGTAGAAGCATACGGTGAGGCTGCCTTAAGTGAGAGAAGTTGTCGTGAGTGGTTTCAAAAGTTTAAGAACGGTGAATTTGACATCGAAGACAAAGAACGTAGCGGAAGGCCGAAAGTGTACGAAGACGCGGAATTGGAAGTATTATTGGATCAAGATTCGTGCCAAACGCAAGAAGAACTTGCACTTACATTAGGAGTGACTCAACAAGCAATTTCACATCGGTTGAAATCATTAGGAATGATTCGAAAACAAGGAAATTGGGTTCCATATGAACTGACACCGAGAAACGTTGAACGCCGATTTTCCACATGTGAAATACTGCTTGCCAGGTATAATAATACTGAAATACTGCTTGAAATACTGCTTGCATAAACGAAAGGGTTTTCTGCACTGTATCTGCAACGTATAGTCACTGGTGATGAAAAATGGATCCACTATGATAATCCAAAAAGGAACAAATCATGGGGACCCCCTGGTCATGCTTCAACATCTACGGCTAAGCCAAATATTCATGGTTAAAAACTCTTGTTGTGTATTTGGTGGGATCAGCTAGGTGTCATGTATTATGAGTTGCTCAAACCGAACGAAACCATTGCTGGGGCTGTCTACCGAACAAAATTGATGAGATTGAGTCGAACACTCAAGGAAAAGCGCGCCCAGACATGACAAAATTATTCTCCTGCATGATAATGCTCGTCCACATGTTGCGGCGCCGGTCAAAACCTATTTGGAAACACTCAATTGGGAAGTTTTACCCCACCCGCCGTATTCACCAGACATTGCTCCTTCTGATTTCCACTTGTTTCGATCGATGACGCATGGCCTGTCCGAGCAGTACTTCACATAATATGAAGATAACAAAAATTGGGTAGATTCGTGGATAGCCTCAAAAGATGAAGGATTCTTCCGACGCGGTATCCGTATGCTGCCAGAAAGATGGGAAAAAGTAGTGGCAAGCGATGGGCAATACTTCGAGTAAGACATGAGGTTCCGTTCTTTCACAACAAATGCCCAATTTTTTATAAAAAACAGCGGAAACTTATTTGTACACCTAATAATTTTTTTATTCAATATAATTTTTCTTTATTTTTAATGTTAACATTTCTTGTATTTTTACAATACAATTGTAATCAATTAGTACACATAGCAAAAATTAACTTTTCTCTTTCCTGGCAGGAGCTTAAGTCTCCTCCACGGCGACCTGTCTGACACCACAGACCCAGACCCAGCATCGGTCCGATCCAGTTTAAGCGTTTGCAGGTACAAGTTCTCCCCATGTTGACATCTTCCTACAGGTTTTCGTCGATCTTTCTATTGGTTTTCTTCCACTTGGGTTCGAATCGATAAACATTTATTATTATATTATATTATTTTACAATCTATGTTCTGGCACGCGGACGACATGAAAATTGAAACTACTCAATCTTTATTAGGACTTCTGAGTTTAGCGACTGTCTTACACCAGAATTTCTAGCTCAATCTCAGAGAGTTTTTATATTATATAATTTGACGATCTCTGTTCTAGCACGCGGACGACATGAAAATTGAAACGACTCAATATTTATTAGTAGGACTTCTGAGTTTAGCGACTGTCTTATACCAGAATTCCTTGCTCAATCTCATAAGGTTTTTGACTACTTCTCATATTCATTGGAGTAGTCGAATGAGTTGTATGATAAGATATACGTATGTAGAAGAGGCGTAAGATGTAAGCCGCGATAGGAAAGTTTGGCACTCACTCTTCTCTGTCTTAACCAACAGGGAAACAGCGTGATGGTATATGCATTCATTCGTATGGTACCCTTCAACATATCTGCGGACATGTTGAAAAACGTGGACGGGAGACAATCGTTATTTTTTGTAAAGAACCATTGGAGAAAACCAGTAACTCACAGTTCAGAGTCGCACGTTTTGCAAACACTACCTCCCATGGACAGTCAACAACACTTGCACACGTCTAGCGCGTATTAAAGTAATAAGTCTAAGCCTGTTTTGAGAAAATAAATAAATAAAAGACAATCGGAACACACCGACATGATTTTATTCCCTCTTTTTGAAAGGATATCCAGCGGAGAGATATCAGAAATGAAGTGTTGGTAGAAAAGAGAAACTATGGAAAGGTACATGAACCTATTATGCTGGGATTCGATGGAAGAATTCCGAGGCTAACCTTAGTGAAGTTGAGTTGCCTGTCCAATCGGCTGCAGATGTCCTTGTATTCCTGAAGGATGCTGGCATTCCTCGCAGAATCCGCTACGGCTCTGTCTGACTCTCTTCGTAGAGTATCTTTTAACTGGAATATAAAATCAAACACGTAATTTAGTCTGTATTAGTTACATTACAACTGTAGAGAACACTCAAAGAGAATTTACGAAGAAATATTTAAAAAAAAACAATGTGGTGTAAGACAAGGTTGCATACTATCACTATTTATTAAATATATTATATATAGTTAAAGCATTAATATTGTGGAGGTTTAAAGACATTGTGATTTGTTTTATCAAACACTGTTTATTCCACTTTATCTAACGGTATAATCCTACCAGTTTCAAGGCTTTCACATCATCTTAAAAAAATAGCTACTAATAATGGCTATCTTGGAAGCCTCATTGATTCACTTTTAAAGAACAAAACAAAAAAGAAACTTATAAAAGATTATATATTTAACGACACCTATAAGCATACCTATAAATGGAGCAAAGTCCTATTTATAAAAAACGTATCATACGAAATAACCAAAAATATTCCAAGTCACATAAAGCCAGCTTTTTACACTAATTTTAATCTCCGGAAACTCTTATTTAACGGGAAAGGCAAAAATGGAATACTTAGCAACAGTGGTGTGTATAAACTTTTATGTACTGACTGTGATAATTTCTATATAGGAAAGACAGGAAGATTCTTTGAAAAGAGATTTCGTGAACACAAATCCGCCTTAACAAATCCTCTAATTTATTTTGAAATGGCTAATCATTGTCACGGGAGTCTTGTTTTGTACTCCCCTGATGATGAGGCGAAAGCCTTGAAACCGGTAGGGTTATACCGTTACAATATGTGGAATAAACAGTGTTTGATAAAACAAATCACAATTTCTTAAATGTGTTTTTATTTTTGAGAATACATGCATAGATTTTTGAGAATACAATACAATTCAATACACCCTTCAAAGCTCTACAAGGGAGCATAGGGAGGCCAGCAGTCTCCTCCATTCAGATCAGTTTTAGGCGGTGTTGGTAATCTCCCTCCACGACATTCCTAACGCTCTGACTTCCTAGTCATAGGAACAGTACACCGTGAGAGAGGGTCTTCCAGGCCGTCGGGACCCCAATGGACAGAAAAACAGCACTCTCCTCGGCCAACTATCATCGGACATTCTCAGAACATGTCCCAGCCAGGACTATCGCCTCTCCCAAATTACAGAGACGACAGATCCCTGCCAGGTGCGCCGGCGTACAGCGTCATTTGTTACGTGGTCATACCACCTGATTCCCAATATCCTCCTGAGACACCTGTTTTGAGAACACATACATACAATTTTCATTTTTGAAAATACTTACATACATTTGTAATTTGTTCAGTTCAGAAATGATATAAAAAAAACTTTGAAACCGTGCATGGTACAGTTTAGTCATCTATAGTTCGTAAATTCTAGGATGAGTCCTGTGACAGCTCACAAATTTGCCCCAATACAACCTTATGTAATGTATTTACCTAAATAACTTGCTATTTATTAGAATCGAGGCTTATATTAAAGTTGATAAAATAATTAAAACTACTGAACGTCGGTTGTATTGGGGCAAATTTGTGTGCTGTCACAGGACTCATCCTACATTTTCTGAACTATAGTAAATAAATGAACAAATAAAATCAGTACGTTTCTGTTAGACGATTTTACGCAAAGCAAACAAGATAAAATGTAAACTTACGTCCGAGACTTGATTCTGCAATGTGAGCTTGTCCTGTACCAGCTGTTCGTTCTGCGCCCTCAAACGGCCCAGCTCGTTGCCTAACTGCTCACTCTCTGTCACCTCTGGAAGACAACATCCGCGTGCATTAGATCATCATTACGTCCAAGTTTCAATCCTACGGGACAGCTAAGGAGCTACTCCAAACCTTCTTCTCTAGTCGCATCCCTGATGACTGAGGATCCTCACCTATTTCCAGTGAGATTTAACGTCTCTAAAGGCCTAGTTGGTAAAATGCTTGACTTCCGCTCAGGGATTTCGGGTTGATTTTAAAAGGTCCCCTAAAATAAATTGGTCGACTTATGTGTCTTCTTCTTCTTCCTCTTCTTTTAGGCCTGTTGGTCTGTTATGGTCCTGCATCATCGTTTCCCTCTTGTGAAGTCGACTGCCAGCTGGGTTTCCATATTTTGGGAAATCGTCCTGGAGGTCTGCTTGCTTGGGGGATACTGTCCCTGGCCATTCTTACGTCTCTTGGTTCTGCCATTCTGGATACATGTTCGTTCCAGAACCTTCCTCTCTGTCGTCCCCATCTGACAATATATTCAACTTCGCACATTCTTCGGATTTCTGTGTTTTGTACTCTATCGCGAAGGGATTTGCCAGCGATACTCCTTGAGTACTTTCATTTCGCTGGTTCGAAGGAGATTTTTGGTTCTGACAGTGTCGGCTCTAGACTCTATGCTGTATGTCATTATGGGGCGGACAAAGGCTTATGTGTAAAATTCGCAAACTGCGATCAATATCAATCAAATGAGTGGATTTGATCATCATCATATAAAATTCGCAAACTGCGATCAATATCAATCAAATGAATGGATTTGATCATCATCATATAAAATTCACAAACTGTGATCAATATCAATCAAACGAGTGGATTTGGTCATCATCATATGATAATTGATCAATATTAAATCAAAGAGATGTTTGGAAAAGCAAGAAATTGATTTTGAGACCAACTTACTTAGACAACAAATGTTCTACCAACTGGTCTAAAGCAGACATCGTCGTCGACTATACAAATTAAAGAAAGAATATAAAAGCTACCTTTGGTGACATTCTCGAACTCCTGCTGGTACTTCTGCAGCCGTTTCACCTTGATTGAGCAGGCCTGCTTGATAATCTGCCTTGACACCTCCTCCGCACGGCACTTCTTTGGTAGTGTCACTCTAGAATCATTCAAATATAGTTTAATAATACAAAGGGAGTCAAACAAGCGTGTATACAATTTCCTTCAATATTATTTAACTGTACAGATATCCAATTAAATAATTTACTTGATGTTGATGGCAATGGAATCTAGGAGCAAGTCGAAACACAGGTCACAGGGATATCAAACGGTGTGTAGTGGCTCTGGTGTCCTTGCTGGCGGCGTGCTTGGCCAATTCGCCGGGGAGTAGAATCTTGACGGTGGTCTGGATCTCTCTGCTGGTGATGATGCTCATCTTGTTGTTGTGGGCGAGGCGGTTGGCGTTGGCGGCGGTGCGCTCGAAGATGTCGTTGACGAAACTGTTCATGATGCTCATCGCGTTGCTGCTGATCCCGGTGTCGGGTTGCACTTGTACGGTGTTTATCGAGTTGGCGATATTCGATATAGTCGAAATACGTGTTCACTTTTCGTTCAGGGTCACCACTTTAGCGGAAATTTGTAGTGGGACGTGCTGATGATTATGTTGACATTGCTATATTCGCTTTAGTCGAATTCTGTGTTCACTTTTCATTCGGGGTCACCAGTTTAGCGGAATGCTTTATTGATACGTCGTGATGATTATGATTGTTTTGTATTTAAAATAAAATACGTCGATTCAGGAATGTGGAAAGTGAGAGTGAACAATCAATGAATAGTAAACAGCAATGAATGGCCAAGTGAATAATAATCTTTATTTGTCGATAAGTAGGTATTTATAGATGTGCGTGAATGCGCCCGCAATATATACTTTATCTCACTCCTGCGCGTGCCGAGGTGTTTGCAGACGTTGCGGATAATATAGTGGGTAGAATATTTATTGGAGAAAACGGTGAGACAATGCGATGCGTTCTCTTTCCACCGTGGAATGTAACGTAAATATTATTTGCGTGTAAACAATATTGATGTTCTGGTATGCGAACTTTGGACATATCCAAAGTTCGTTTCGTCGGTCGTTGACCGTGTGTGTTGACAATATTTAGGGACGACGGTATTCCCTACAATAGGAAACATATGGCACTAAAACGTGTATACTCGAACCAAACAGTATCAAAATCAGCTAAGATGATAGTCAACAAGTGTTTTTGTAGCAAATTTTACGTGAAAAAAAATGATGACCGAATAAATGACTATATGGAATGAATGTGAACTTAGGCTGATAGTCAGTAACATGAAGAAGAACAGTCTAAGATGCTTTCGACATTTAGAATAAATGAATAAAGAAAGACCAGAATTGGAGTGAAAGGTTAGTCTGCAACTTCTTTCTCTATTAGGTTTCTGATAACTGATAACAGTTTTACATCAATTGGCTCGATCCATTGCATTCCTTTATTTTGCATTGTAGGATAAAGCCATGGATAGACACCAAACTCACTCATATAGAGATATCGTAGATATTTTTTTTGTACTTTCTCCACCATGAGTGAGTTCTGCACCCCCACCGGGCTCCAAATGCAAGCATTGCTTTCTAGTTTGCTACGGAACAATGAATTAAACAACGTTTTGAGCACCATTTGGTTTTCAAACGACTTAGAGATTCTCATTACAAATCCTAAAGTTTTATAAGCTGAGTTGCACATCATTTTTATGTGAGGACCAAATGCGAGATTGCTGTGGAACAAAACACCCAGATCTTTAATATTATCTGTGCGGGGTATATGTATAGATTCTAGTGTATATCTATGGAATTTCATGACCAAATAAAAATTAATGAAATCATTATGTTTAATAATACTATGTGTGTAAACAACTTAATCTGTATAAACAAGTGACCACATCAAAATCAAAAGAGTAAAAATTGTTTTTCTTTTTAATTTGTACGCGTTGGTTGCCCACGAAAAGTAAAACATATTATTTTTACCATTAAATATGTTATTATGTCTTAACCTGTACACCGCGTTAAAAATCAAATTCCACGAATCCTGTGCGCGGCACAATTTCGGCGTTTTTTAATTTCTAAGTTTAAACGCGTATTTTGTTTAGAACCACTGATATTTGATTACACCACCAAGTAAACATGACATTCAAGTAATTTTCTGATAATAAATAATAGTCATTACTCTTAAGAAGACTCATTAAATAAAGGAGATAAACTAAACATTACGTAAAATACACAAAGGAATGCTACAGATCAGATCACAGGCGTTTGTGCTTCCCGCGAGAAACACGTTAATATTGCGGAAATATGTCCACAACACAGATCAGACAACTCCTGTCACAGTCAAGGTAAAGACAATAGAGAAGGTTTCGTCTTATGTATATCTGGGACATACAACAAGACTGGGTAAGGAGAATCAAGATGCTGAAATTGAGAGAAGACGAGGCCAAGCCTGGGCTGCATTTGGAAAGCTGTCCTTTATTCTAAAATCTCCCAAATACGCGAGACATCTTAAAATATCCGTATTCGACTCCTGTGTCCTTCCTGTGCTAACATATTGGCTGAAAACATCGGTGCTGAATAAACAGATTATGCACAAGCTCATGGTGACGCAGAGGGACACGGAGAGAAGAATGTTAAATATCTCTCTGAGGGATAGGAGAACCAATGGATGGATAAGGCAGCAGACCAAAGTAGCTGATGTCGCCGAAAGATTCGCCATTCAGAAGTGGAACTGGGCGGGACACATTGCCAGATGCACAGATGATAGATGGACCCAGAGAGTGCTGGAGTGGCGCCCAAGACAGGTAAGAAGAAGTGTGGGCCGTCCTCAGACATGGTGGTCAGACTGCATTAGAAGAGTGGCCGGGAGCAACTGGAAACGATGTGCCCAGGAAAGAGAGGAATGGAGGAGGAGAGGGGAGGCCTATGTTCAACTTTGGACAGAGACGGGCTGACGATGATGATGATGATGTCGACAAAACTTTACTTGACTTGTATTATTTTTCCAGTAATAAAAAATGGCCATGATATTCCCAGCTGTTGGCAAGTACCATGTAAATTCAAATTGTTTTTTTTAGTGGTTGTGTAATTTGTGATTCAAACATTTTTGTGAAATTTGGTCCATTGAATTTAGAATTAACGGAATTTTACTTAAACTAAATGGTCATTTGAAAGCTGGATAAACTAATAAAAAAAAATACTTCATCCTTACCTAAAATATTTGAGTATCCCCTCAAAGTCCAGCTGCATGAGGTCCTTCTTGGATCGGGCCAGCAGAGCCAACGCCACCTGGAACAGGGTCTCCATGCCCTGCAGCAGGAACACATCCACAATGTGGAAAACCTGCAAGCATTGTCAGTATCATAAGTACAGAACATTGCATGGTGCAACGTGGACATTGGTAGCAGTAAACATGAGTAACTAACAAACATGTTTGGTGTTCAATTTAAAAAATGCTAGACCTAAAAATTTATATGAATGTGGTTCATCTTTTTTTAAGTCATTACATCGCTGACCTCCGCGGTCTGTCGACTAGGTAAGATGCCTGTCAGATCAGATCTCCATGCCTTTTAATCCATGTACTAGGCTCTCACCTAGTTCACATCCGTTTCTCGTATTTCTTACATTTCCCTCAGTTAAAATTAATCTATATATATATCATTTCACTATTTTCTCGGTCTACCAATTTCTCGCTCATCATTCATTTTAGACATAGGGTGTCCCATATTGAGTGAATCACATTTAGGGTGATGATAGATTGGGTCAAGACCTATCAGAATATCAAAACTTGACCTCAGTAAAAACCTTACGCAAAACTTTGGCCTTCTGTGGTAAAAAATAAATTGTACCGGGCATTTTCAGAATATTATTAGGTGTTAACATAAGTTGTGTCCGTTTTTTTCCAAATTTAAAATTGAGCACCAAAAGTAAAACAAAATGGTAAAGATTATACGTCATTCGAAAGAAAAATTTTCGCTCTAAGAGATATTGTGTTTGCTTTTACGTTACATATATTATTTTATTTGATTACAAGCCTTCAAAATGGAATGTCAAGTAGACGAAAGTGAGCATTTTCGACACCTCCTTCTGTTCGCGTTCAATCGAAGGAATAAAGCTGCCAAAGCTGCTCGCGATATTTGCGAAGTGTATGGTGAAGATGCTATGAATGAAAGGACAGCTTGTCCATGGTTTTTCCTTCAATAATGACGTCGAATTGCGTAAAGCTTATACGTCATTCGAAAGAAAATTTTCTGCTCTACAAGATATTGTGTTTGCTTTTACGTTACATATATTATTTTATTTGATTACAAGCCTTCAAAATGGAATGTCAAGTAGACGAAAATGAGCATTTTCGACACCTCCTTCTGTTCGCGTTCAATCGAGGGAATAAAGCTGCCAAAGCTGCTCGCGATATTTGCGAAGTGTATGGTGAAGATGCTATGAATGAAAGGACAGCTCGTCGATGGTTTTTGCGTTTCAAAGACGGTAATTTCGACCTGAAAGACATGGAGCGTCCCGGACGACCAGTGGACTTCGATAACGACGGTAAGGTTTTTACTGAGGAATTTAATTATAAGACATTTTAAATATACACACATTACAAAATAGAAGAAGAAAAAAGAGTGGAAGGAATGAATGAAAAAAGACTAACAAAACAGATATATAGTGCGAATATGAGTGGAAGGTGTGTCAGAAGAGGACTAACGAAAGTATGGTTGGATCAAGTGTATGATATTCTGAAAGAAAACATACAAAGTCAAAGAAATCATAGAAGTTGAGTGGATGTAGAAGAGGCTAAGGATGTGTGTCGAGATAACTGTGATGGTATGTACGTATATTGAATAGTTGATTGCAAACACAAAATACGTGATATTTCAGTTTGTCTCACTAAAGCTTTGGTTTCCTAAGAAAGTGGTGTCGTTATATAGCGCACGTAACAAAACATTGTCTATGCAAACCATATGGCGTGGTTTCCTAGAGAGCGTTGGTTGTGTCGTTATATAGCGCACGTAACAAAACATTGTCTATGCAAACCAATGGCGTTGGTTTCCTAAAGTGCGTTGTTTGTGAGTGTTATGTCAAATAGCAATGCTGCCATTTGCATGACGGCCGTGATAGCGGAGAAAACAGTCGTGGAATTATTTTTCCCGTGTAGCGGACACCGTTTTAAAATAAAAAATGAGTGCAAACGTAATTTGGACCAGTGAAAATGACGAAATATTGATTGATTTTGTAATAAATAATGAAGCTTTATATAATGTGAAGAGCAAATACTATAGAAAAGCCCAGTTGAAACAAAATATGTGGAATAATATCGGGAGTGGTCAGTTTGACGTTTCCAACTGACAGTTGTGAGTTCTCATTTCTGCCGTCTAGTGGTGCGCCAGCATCACATCATGTAACGTGTGCTATATAACGAACCCGCTTTCTTAGGAAACCGTAGCTTAATGCCAAGTGACAGCGAATGTGATAGAATTAACAGACACAACAATGTTACATATGTAATTTGACTGCGTCCGAGCAGAATTGTCGAGAGTAGGAACAGAAAACCTACCAGTGGCAACGGGAAACGCGCAGTGAAGAGCGTAAGGAACCACTGCGAGGCGAACATGTGTGGCTCAACACCCATGGCAGCAAAATGTGCGCGTAGATCGCCCATTTGTTCCTGAAAGAAATAATATACACAATTAATTAATGGGAATTTGCACAGTGGTCCTCATTTCTCAAATAACATTTGTTTTTAATAAAAGTCTGAAGAAGATTGTGGAATGACTGTTGATTTGTTCAAATTATGGCTGTTGATTTGTTCATAAACAAAAAAACTGTAAAATAAATGTGATTCATAAGCGAAAACGCATAGGCACTTGCTGTTTTTTTTGCTTATGAATCACAGTTTATTGTTTTTTTGCTTAGAAAACCCTAGTATTTTGTAAAATTAAAAAAGACATGTTGATTTTTGGATTGAAATAAATTCTTTTCTGATTTTTTATGGATTATGGTTCAGAATTTGATATGGAATATTGCCTCATACTTAGTTAATTTTTTATCGTTGGCTGGGTTTTTATCATTGGCTGCGTTTTTGCTTATAGACAAAGAAATAAAATAATGTTCAAAAATTGTCAACCTATTTTTTCACGTTCATATTACCTCAGTAGATACAGGCAAAAGCCTAATTTACTGGGGACACAACAAATGCCAGGCAATAAACCCAGATCCGTATAATTGGAGTGTCCACTTGAAAATGATTAATCATATGTCTTGCTTTTTTTTTAAATATTATGTATGAGTATACTTGACAAGTATGTATATAAAATAAATAAATATATAAAGATGTTTTCATCCAATGCAATGTATTGTCAATAGTGATTGATCATCTCAGATGTAACGAAACATCTCAGATATCACAAAACATCTCAGATATCACAAAACATCTCAGATATTACAAAACATCAACTGATGTCAGAAAAACTCTCAAATATCACAAAATACCTAAAAAGCAACAAACCATCTCAGATATCACAAAAAAATCTCAGATATCACAAAACATCAACAGATGTCAGAAAAACTCTCAAATATCACAAAATACCTAAAATGCAATAAACCATCTTGGATATCACAAAACATCTCAGATATCACAAAACATCAACAGATGTCAGAAAAACTCTCAAATATCACAAAATACCTAAAATGCAATAAACCATCTCTATCACAAAAAAAATCTCAGATATCACAAAAAATCAACAGATATCAGAAAAACTCTCAAACATCACAAAATACCTAAAATGCAATAAACCATCTCGGATATCACAAAACATCTCAGATATCACAATACATCAACAGATGTCAGAAAAACTCTCAAATATCACAAAATACCTAAAATGCAATAAACCATCTCGGATATCACAAAACATCTCAGATAAAACAAATAATGAAATGTTCACCATCCCTAGAGTTAAAACCTCTTTTGCCCAAAGGCAATATGCTTATTTGGCTCCCATTACATACAATGGCGTGCCGACTTCAATAAAGGTAAAGGTAGGAAAACCATTTAGACAGTCGATCGGAGCGTGGTTGTTATTGCGACAGGATTTTGAGTACTTGGGCTTTCAGGATGAATGACGAGTGGAAGGGATTTATGTGAGATTTGTGATTGTGTGCGGTATAGTGTGGGATGAATATTTTTGGTCTTTCTGGAGTGATGATGTGTGAGGAGTTGAATTTCGCAAGATGTTTCCAGTTGTAGTTGAGTGTCACCGTTTGTCAGGTTGATGAGAGCGTGCAACGGGGTTTTGTTTCTGTGTAATCAAAAATCGGAAAGAAGTATCGATTTATTTTTTTCATGCTAAATATCCTCAGTGAGATACAGGCAAAAGCCTAGTTTACTGGGGATACGACAAATGAAAGGCAACAAACCCAGATCCATTAAAATTGTATGTCCAAATCAAATAACCTGTTGTTTTTCTCAAATTGTGTATATTTCTTGTCATGTGTAATAATAAATAAATAAATAATAAAATACAAAACATCCCACAAATGATAAATGTTTCGCATTAAACAAGTTGTAAACTGAGTATATTCTACAATAGTAATGATACTTACTTCCATAAGTCTCTGCAGTTGGTACAGCCTCAGAGTGAGAACCTCGAATCCATCCTTGTACAGCTCTCTCAGCTTATAGCCGTACATCAGCCGCACCAGCACGCAGAACGCCTGCTCTTCCGGCATCTGGAAACAACACCGACATCAGCTCGGTTGCGCA
This sequence comes from Odontocerum albicorne, assembly GCA_949825065.1. Lineage (NCBI taxonomy): Eukaryota > Metazoa > Arthropoda > Insecta > Trichoptera > Odontoceridae > Odontocerum > Odontocerum albicorne. The sequence continues at coordinate 26,284,179 of OX463861.1, forward strand.
CTTCTTTTATTCCTATGGTGTTCCTCAGAGTTGAGGAGCAACATATAAACTGGCAACAAGGACATGGACGTCATCGACCCCATTAGTCGAGTCTTTAGAACTACTCGTGCAGAAAGGGCACTCACAGTTCATCAACGCACATAATGGGGCACTCACAGTTCAAGGGCATTCACAGTTCATCAACGCACATACTCGTGCAGAAAGGGCACTCACAGTTCATCAACGCACACGCACTATTGCATGTAAAGAGGCAACATAACATGCATATCTCTACCATATGTGGATCTTTTTACCAGACAAACTACCAGAATAGGACTGTTTTTTAATATATTTTTGGTACCATCAGGAATCGAGCCCTAAACTATTGAGTGGAAGTCAAGCATCTTAGCAACTAGGCCACTGAAGTTGTCACTGAATAGACTAAGGCTAAGGCCACACTAAAGTGTTTCGCTAGGTGCTACGTGACTAATAGACTAGGTGACTTCATGCTTGGCCACACCAAAGTGCTTTGCACAAATTCATTTGACATTTGGGAGCGGTTGAGTCAACAAACGATGCCACTCTCAAAACTAACCAATTTCATTACAACTTACCATCTTTATTTATTTCCTGTGCAACTTCATTGTAAAGTGAATTTATTACAGGTACATTTTTGTATAATTTGCTCGATGGGTTCCACAAAGGCTCCCTTTGATACACAGCTGTTATTAAAACTTCCTGTATTTGGTAAAATCACTTGGTGACACATTAAAAATTAGCCAACACTTCTGTTCGCTAGGAAACTCACTAGGTGACTAATCGTCATGTAATGCGGCGCGAAGCGTGCAGTGTGGCCATTGTGATAGTATGCAGTGCGTTGGTTCGCTAGAATGTCGCCTAGCTCGCAGCGTAGCTCTAAGCATCAAGCGAGGCTCCTACCTGTGTGACCGAGGCCTAAGACATGTTTTTCTTCTTTTTGGTATATCGCAGATAATCTGCACCTATGCTCTCAGATCCTTCCCCTCCGATCATCATTTTTATGTTCAGACCATCAATTGTTTACTAGCCCATGCGTTTCCAGTACAAGGTAACAGAGATCCCACCGTCCTATCATTCGCATCAAATCTTCAAGTCTTGCCCGGGGCATGTAGTACCGTTGTTCCGACAAGTCAGCATGTGTCGTGAACCCTGTGTAGTTCCACAATCACATTCAATGCTTCTGTCATTTACGAAACCCCATCTCTCCATGTTCACCTTGCATCTAGTCACCCCTACTTGCCCAGGGCATGTAGTACCGATGTTCCAACATGTCTGCATGTGTTGTGAACCCTGTGTAGTTTCACAATCACATTTAATGCTTCTGTCATTTAAGAAACCCCATCTCTCCATGTTCACCTTGCATCTAATCACCCTTACTTGATCTCCCAAAAAGGGTTGTCTTCATAAAGCTGTAACTTATTGAAATTTAAAAAAATGCGAAACGTTGATATACTCACGTGCAAGAGAAGCGTGGCAGCCACAAAACTAAGCCCCTGGCAGTAGCCCACCTCGGCATCGTGCACCGCGTAAGCTCTGGCCAGCCTTAGCAGCGAGTCCTGCCCCAGGCCGCCCGCCTCGCGGAAGTGGTCGTGCGCGGGGAAAGTACGTGCGATATCCCGCTGGATCACGCCTTCGCAGGGGCAATTCTAAAATATTTATAAGTAATGTAAAGTGACACTTGAAATTTTCAGGAGTACCACAAGGATGGATATTGAGTCCATTCATTTTTGTATCTATTCAATCAACACTATCAGCGACACAGCGTTGCCACAAAACACCTCAGTTTTAGGTCCGGCAGTACATGACCTTCCAAGTTAGAGTTATCTGCAAACTACTCGTAACCTATCATAAAACCAGAATATGGTTACGGATAGGCTATTAGATAAGCGATAAAGTAGCACAGCTCCTATCGTGACACATCCAACACCATAAACCAGTGTTGCAATACAGATAACAAAATATTTTCTTCATAACAAAAGTATTATATTGCTCCATTACTTCAAATTCGCACATATATTCGCACGATAGAGATACCTTACCCGACTTCACGCCGAACAGTGAGAAAAAACCCTACAACACCACATCCTCGCTTGGACCGTGAAGTTCTATAAAAGTCAACCAAATCACAGCAATCCCTTAGTCGCTGCCCTGGGGGCTTACGAGAGTAAATCCGATCTACCCTTCCGTTATAAGCACAAGCTCCCGAAGCATTATCTGTTGCCTGACTAGTTCACCTACAGTATTAGCTGGGACGACCGAGGTCTGAGTGAATGTGATGGAATACAAGTAGCCTGAACGAGTGGACTTGTTCTTGCTAAATAATTAATTATAAGAATTGTTATCTAGTTATACAGTAAGTAGTATGTAGGTGTTAATTATTTCCAAGAAATCACATATTAAGATTATAAAAAATAAAAATAAAATGACACGTAGGAAAATAAGATTAAGTCTTCTTCTTCCTGGCACTGTTTCAACTCATTGCCTAGGTAGGCTGTTGGGGTCGGCTCTTCACGTTCTCAGGCTGCATATTCTTCGGTTATGGGTGTCATTTTCATCAAGGCCGTTTCTCTACAGGATTTTGGAGCATTGAGTCATCCAGGAGTTCTTTGGTCTTCGTCTGGACAGCTGTCGAGGATGATCCACAGACATTGCCTGATTTTGGTCTGGTGGTCTCCGTCTTATGTGCCCGTACCATCTCAGCTGTCGCTCTTCCCGCTTACTATTTATGTCAGTGACCCCCAGGCTACCACGAATGCGTGAGCTCTTAATTTCATCTTTCAGTGATACTCCTGCCGACCACCTAAGCATTAGCATTTCTGCTGTTTCAAGTTGCCTAGAGTAGGAGCTGTACATAGTCCAGCATTCTGAGCCATACATAATTGCGGGTCTAACGATAGTCTGGTATACCTTTCCTTTTAGTAATATAGGCATTTTTGGGTCACACAAGACTCCTGTTACCGATCTGAATTTCATCCAATCCACACTTATTCTAATTAGGAAAATAAGAATAAGTAAGTGCATAAATGATAATATATAAATAAGATTAGTTAAGTAATAAATTTGTATATAGGTATAGCCTTGACAAATGTTTGTATAATATATACTTTGTTTAATAAAAAAATACATGATAGAGGCTAGACATTAACACTTGCCACCCTGTGATGGATAGCGAGTGACCAGGGCTTATATTTTATTTGATTATTTGAAGTTTTAATACATAATAAAAGTATTTTTATAGCTAATTAAAAAAAATAGCCTAGCAGATTTTGCATAATTTTAATTTAAAATATATATTTTTCACTGGACGCTTAGCGTCCAGCACCGTGGCTGGCTGAATTTTTTAACACAGTAAGGCAAGTGTTAATAATAAATGATAATCCAGGGCAACATTATTTTGCCGAATTGTGGAATCGTAGAACAAACTGCCCAACAGAGTAGTGAGTGCCGTGACCATCACTTGACACTGGCGTATACTCCTTCATATATAGGAGTTCACGGCCATTATTCAAAGAGAGAGAGAGAGAGTGCCGTGACACTGAACCAGTTTAAAACCATCTGAACTAATTTCTTCCAAATGTGCTGTTCTAGTGGTATATACAGGGTGTCCCATAAATAGTGAATCATACTTAAGACGATGATAGATTGGGTCAAGACCTACCAGAATATCAAAACTTGACCTCAGTAAAAACCTAACCGTTTTTAAGTTATTCGGACTTTTGTAAAATTTCGTAAAATCCCCACCTTGCATCAGATTTTTTGCTGCGTTATGTACAAATCACCATTTTTGTAATTTTTTTAATGTAAATAGCCTTATCTATCGCATACAAAATGATTTCCAAAATTATTAGGGGTGTACAAAAAAATTACTTGGAAAAATAAAAAAAATCTTAATTATAATTTTTACGCTAAACTTTGGCCTTCTGTGGTAAAAAAATTGTACTGGGCATTTCCAGAATACTACTTTAAAAAGTTGCTTATTTAATGGAGATTTCAGAATAGTGCAACACTACTAGATTTTTTTACGGAAAACGAAATAATACTATTTTTTATTCAAAAGGGACTGATTCTGACTAAAGTTCAAGTAAAAGGTATTAATGTAAAATCTACTTCATTTTGTTTCTGTCACATATTAACTGTCGTTTTTCATGTTAGCAATATCACAATTATAGCGCAACATTCCACTACCTACCACCGACCGGTTCAAACTGAACAAAAGGTGAGATAGAGATAGCAAATGGCGTCCATTTTCTATCTCGCTCTTTTTCATGTCAAAATTTGTAAGCCTTGACTTGAGCAGGACGAGACTTGACGCTGTACGCGTCGCATCTCCTTTCTCGCAAGTTATTGGTTTCATATCTACTGGTTTTTTGCTTTGAACCCGGACTTTGTTTTGCCTATCGATTTGGACTTGTGTGAACTTAATATTTTGGCATTGTGCTACAGCTGCTCGGGCACTACGACCAGTTTTGCCATAATTTAAATGCATTTCAGTATACTCACGTGGAGTATACCCAAAATTCCAGTTCGCCATGTTAGTAATAGTTGCTTGTCACCACAGGATTAAAAAAGTCAAAGAGGAAGCGAGGTCGTTATGATCACAAAAAAAGACCAAGTAGATAAGCACAACAAAATCCGGGGGAACTCCAAAATATTAAGTTCACACAAGTCCGAATAACTTAAAAACGGTAAGATCTATCATCGCCCTAAGTATGATTCACTATTTATAAGTCCCAATCTATCATCGCCCTAAGTATGATTCACTATTTACGGGACACACTCTATGTACATATCATCACGTCATCTCCCTGTCATGGTAGACAAAGAGAGAGCATCAGGCTTTCTTATTGCAAAACGCATCTTTTGTCTCTTCTCCATCCGAACACTTTTTCTTACAGCTTCTACAATTTCTACGACTTTTTACATTCCCTTTTTTTTTTCAAAATATAATACACTTGATATAGATCAAGTGTATTATATTTTGAAAAAAAAAAACCAAGATATCAAAAAAACCAAAAGACCAAGAAAAGTATGTATGGACATACTTTTCTTGGTCTTCCTCTACCACGCCATCTACTCACATCTAAACTATATTGGTTTCATTCCATTTATTCATTCATTCATTCTATATGCCCAAACCACCTCAGTGTTCTTACTCATCAGCGCATTAAGGAGTCATAAGTTCACATTCATCCCTAATCACTTCATTCCATAATCACTTCATTTCTTTCGGGTCCTGCACATAGCCAATTTGCATCTCAAATCCATTCTCTGGCACTACCATCGAGAGGAAGGGAAGATGCAGACTCAGCAGACACACATGACACGCATGGCAACTAATGGAATGTTCACCATCCCTAGAGTTAAAACCTCTTTTGCCCAAAGGCAATATGCTTATTTGGCTCCCATTACATACAATTGCGTGCCGACTTCAATAAAAGTAAAGGTAGGAAAACCATTTAGACAGTCGATCGGAGCGTGGTTGTTATTGCGACAGGATTTTGAGTACTTGGGCTTTCAGGATGAATGACGTGTGGAAAAGATTTGTGTGGGCTCTTGGGTGTGGGTTTCTTCTTGTTGTTTTGATTTTTGTTGTTTTGTATTTGTGTTTCTGTATATTTTTGTGTTCATTTTTATTCTTATGATTGTGTGCGGTATATTATGGGATGAACATTTTTGGTCTTTCTGGAGTGATGATGTGTGAAGAGTTTGATTCCGCATGATGTTTCCAGTTGTAATTGAGTGTCACTGTTTGTCAGGTTGATGAGAACGTGCAACGGGGTTTTGTTTTTGTGTAATCAAAAATCGGAAAAAGAAGTATCCATTTATTTTTTCACGCGAAATATCCTCAGTGAGATACAGGCAAAAGCCCAGTTTACTGGGGATACGACAAATGAAAGGCAACAAACCCAGATCCATTAAAACTTTATGTCCAAATTAAATTACCTGTTGTTTTTTCGCAAATTATGTATATTTCTTGTCATGTGTAATAATAAATAAAAATAAAATAAAATAAATAAATATTCTGTCATACATTTCCATCCCATGTATTCTTTTAAGTGCACACATTTCTACAGCATTTATTTGGCTCTTTTCAGTCTTGTTCCACATCCACGTTTCACTCCCATACATCAAAGTTGGTACTAAAATACTGATGTGGACTATCCTCTTGACATATTTTGATACTGTCCGGTTCGAATAAATGTTTAGTGCCCCGTTAACTTTGTTTCTTATCGCTACACTTCATTCAATATCTCTCGTAACTCTTCCCTCATCTGAGAAAATACTAACTAAATATCAAAACTCTTCAATAATAAATGTACAACTACTAAAATAATTTGAAACAACCTAAGAGAAAGCAGGCAGTTACCTTGGTGATGAGCACCCGATAGGTGTCCATGAGGTAGTGGTGCCTGTCAGCGTCTGCCAGCCTCTCCCACACCTCCCCGCGCAGGGCCTCGGGTACTCCCAGCCTCACCAGCGGGCCCAGAGCTTTAGGCCTCTCTCCGTTCCAACTGAAATACGTAAGAATGTAAAATTATTAGGGGGACCGAAAAGAAATCAAAAAATTCATTCAATTACAAAAAATAAATTTATTTAACAAAAATCTTAAAAATTAATCTACAAAATAATGTTGACAGCATATGTTGGCAGTAATTGTTTCGTCTGGTTTCAGTAGTTCAAAATATAAATAACTCCGGCGCTATCCCACCACACACAAAGAAGTACCGTATTTTATACAGACTATAAGACGCTACGGACTATAAGACACTACAGACTATAAGACGCACCTTAATTTTTAGGCATTGTTTTTAAAAAATAACATTTTTACCATTTTTATTATTAGATTGCAAAGCCAGACTAAAAAAAAATTCTTAGTTTATAAAACCGAACTGACCTTTAAAATCCCTGAAAATCGTCATCTGAACTTTCTTCTTCATAGTCCGCATCATATGAATACCTTTTATTTTTTTCCATTGCGAAACTAGCTACTAACAAAAATATTGTACTGTTACCAATAACACAAATCACTTTCAATTCAAGTTCACTGGCACCGTAGACTGCAATGTCGCATCATAGGCTAGACAATATTCTGTGTTTGTGATGGCGGGGCGGGAGGGAGACAGTGTTAGCGAGCTTGTGAATCCCCGCAACTCATGTTCGTCGCATCGGTGCACTGCTGATGCCAGTTGAATCCAATATTGCCAGATAGAGATAGGTTTCCCGCGGCATCGAATATATGCCCATTTTAAAGACTGGCGGGAATTATAAATTAAACACTGGACATTTTTATATTAATTTCGAGTATAAGACGCACCTGAATTTTGGAGGCCATTTTTTGAAGAAAAAAATGCGTCTTATAGTCCGTAAAATACGGTACCTTTTTTACCATTAGACGGTTTTGGAGTAGGAATAGCTACCTGACCCGGTGAAAGCCATTGTCTTTGTCGTGTATAATTATTGTATAGAATACATTTTTCGTCACAGGTAACAATTCACCACAAAAAGGGTTCAGATGCAAGCCTGGATAAGAGAGATGCACAGATAGTACGTCGCTATTCTAGTGCATTTAATGATAATTCACGAGGAACCCAAATTCTTTATCTGTAACTTTTTCCTATGCGATGAAGGTGATCCCGTATAGCTGATCATGGCCAGCTAAGCTTGCTTTATAATTCTGAGATGGATTGTCGAGGATCAGACTCCACTAAAGATGTCAGAACATCATCATCTATTTTTAAAGGTCTTCCCATTTTAGGAGCATCTTTGAGGTTCCTGTCACCATTTTAAATTTTTTTTATTCATCTATGACATTTATTTAGTGTCAATACATCTCCATACGTTTCGTTAATTTTCAGCGTCACTTCTTTCGCTTTCATTTTTTGACCAAACAAAAATATACAATGACGCAAATGTTCTTCATCAATTGTTGGGGTCGACATTGTTTATTTCAATAACGGTAAACAAAATAGCATAAAAACAATAAATTTACAACAGTCTTAATTCACTAGCAACAAAAAATACGTGTTCACTGCACTGCTCTGTGTCGCAACATAAACTGACTGTAAAATAGCGTGTCAAAATATTTTGATTTCTTTTCGGTCCCCCTATTATTTGATACACCCTCGAGGGATTCTTAACCCTTCCTTTACGGTGATAAAAATAATACGTGTGCTCCGGTGTTGGGTAGTGAGTACGCAATCAAAAATTTGCGATTTTAAATTGGAAAAATAAGAACATTCATAGATAATCCCCTTAATTAATTATAATTGAAGTTAAAAATTATAATAGTTGAGATTTATTTGCTGAAAACATTAAAAAACCATCTGGCACCGCTCACGGAACAGGCGTACGTCTAACCTATTTGCAAGCTTAGAAGCTACTAGTGGCGCGGAACGTCAGTCGCATACCCCGGCGCTTACGCTTATGCTTGCGGCGTTGAGACAATTCAGCTCCTCGCAATTCAGTCTAGTATGCAAGAGTGAGATGCGAATATAGTGTCGCGCTTCCCGCATACTATTCACCTATCGTCAAGACGAGGCACTCGCAGCGTTTAAATGCGAATTTGTTTTCGATCTTTTTAAAACACCTCGATGTAGTCGATAAATTCTGATTATTATTAATATTATTTTTTAAATCAATGCGTAAATATATTATGGAGGAATACCTAAAATGTTAACCTTGTATTTATTATATTTATAGAGATATTGATGGTTATTAGAAGCAACGTGTAGAAGATACCCAACACAGGGAAGGAAAGGTTAAAGGATGCCGAGAGGCCCAGTTGTCAACTTGGCAACATCGATGGCCATTATACTCCGTGAGAAAACTGACATTCTATCTTTTCCTTTGTATCAGGGCGCACTTCGGCTCCCTGTGGGTGTATCCAAGCTATTGGACTACCCAATACTTTCTCTCTGGCTGTGGAATGACAAACATTTAGCCTCTACCTACTCTCTCCACCCTGTTTTAATTCTTGTGGTCATCTGGTTCAATCTACAATGTTAATTGAGTGAATAATTTCTGAAGGGATCTCTATTCGACCTTACATCGGTTCATCTTCGGATCGATTGGATATTCAGATGATCGAGTCCTGTCAAGAATAATTTTGCTGAATTTTCAGTCCAAGTACTGGCAACTTGTTTTTATAAGAATATACAGGCTGTCCCGAAAATAGTGAATCATACTTAGGGCGATGTTAGATTGGGTCAAGACCTAACAGAATATCAAAACTTGACCTCAGTAAAAACCTTTCGATTTGGACTTGTGTGAACTTAATATTTTGGTGTTCCCCTGGATTTTGTTGTGCTTATCTACTTGGTATGTTTTTGTGATCATAACGACCTGGCTTCCTCTTTGATTTTTTTAATCCTATGGTGACAAACAACTATTACTAACATGGCAAACCGGAATTTTGGGTATACTCTACGTGAGTATACCGAAATGCATTTAAATTATGGCAAAACTGGTCGTAGTGCCAGAGCAGCTGCCGCACAATACCAAAATATTAAGTTCACACAAGACCAAATCGATAGGCAAAACAAGGTCCGGGTCCAAAACAAAGAATAGTAGGTATGAAAATAATAACTTGCGAGAAAGGAGATGCGACGCGCACAGCGTATCGTACCACTCAAGTCAAGGCTTATAAGTTTTGACATCAAAAAGAGCAAGATAGAAAATGGACGACATTTGCTATCTCTATCTCACCTTTTGTACAGTTTGAACCGGTCGGTGGTAGGTAGTGGAATGCTGCGCTATAATTGTGATATTGCTAACATGAAAAACGACAGTTAATATGTGACTGAAACAAAATGAAGTAGATTTTGCATTAATACCTTTCACTTAAACTTTGGTCAGAATCCCCCCCATTTGAATAAAAAATAGTATTATTTCGTTTTTCGTAAAAAAAAGACCTAGTAGTGTTGCACCATTCCGAAATCTCCATTAAATGAGCAACTTTTTAAAGTAGTACTCTGGAAATGCCCAGTACTTTTTTTTTTACCACAGAAGGCCAAAGTTTAGCGTAAAAATTTTAATTAAGATTTTTTAAATTTTTTCAAGTAATTTTTTTGTACACGCCTAAAAATTTTGGAAATAATTTTGTATGCGATAGATAAGGCTACTATTCAAAAGTATTTCACATTAAAAAAAAATTACAAAAATGATAATTTGTACGTAACGCACCAAAAAATCTGATGCAAGGTGGCGATTTTACGAAATTTTACAAAAGTCCGAATAACTTAAAAACGGTAAGGTTTTTACCGAAGTCAAGTTTTGATATTCTGGTAGGTCTTGACCCAATCTATCATCGCCCTAAGTATGATTCGCTATTTACGTGACAGCCTGTGTATTATGCTGTGAGTCATTTTCTTTCTCCTGTGACATCGGACATTAACACGTTCACTGCGTATAAAATACTTAATGTCATACAGAGATGCTGAAAATTCGCAAATTTTTGAAAACCCATAACTTTGTTAAAAATCAAATTCTACTTTCTATTGAAACATCATATACAAGTGTATTCCTTCGTGTCTTCAAAACACATGAAACCGGCGACGAATCCTTATCGGGAGACATTTATGAGTGCACTCAACATTCAAGGGGCTCCCGTTCCATACAAAATATTTGTATGGACACGGGAGCCGTGTTCGACGCAATGAACGTGTTAAGGCCGTTGTCGATACTATTCTTTTCACACTCAGGTGTGTCCCCACTGGAGGAGGCGAAGTTCCTTCGGGTAGTTGTTCTTTCATCGTCACTATGTGACGTTCTTTCATCGCCACTATGTGACGTTCCTTCATCGTCACTATGTGACGTTCCTTCATCGTCACTATGTGCTCATAAAAAAATAAAAGAGATTTGGATCTTCTAGTGTAGATCGCGCTAACAGGTGGTGGAGGGATCAAACTGCATTGTCAATGTAATTTTTTGTTTAACACGTTCAATGCTAACAACACGCCTAGTGAGTTCTTCTTCACAACCATCGGGTGCTAACAACGCGCCTAACGCGTTTTCGTATGCAAACCAAAGTTACTATTACCGCTCCTAGTGCGTTGAAATTGTATACACATACTCAATTCCTAGCGTAGCAACGCATGGATGTTTAGTTTATTAGTATTAGCACACACAAATATTCACCAGTGTTCAAATATACAAGGGTCATCCAGAAACTAAGGTTACAAGGACTCCTGAGGTCGGGGGAAATTTTTTGTTTCGAAGTTGGTGCACACTGGCATGCAAAAGCTGGTGCCCCGACTACAGCAATGTCTCGATCTCGACGGCGATTACGTTGAAAAATAGTTTAATATATTTGTGAAGTATCCTGTGAATTTCAATTAAATACAAGCATTTTTCGATCCTACATAAATGTTGTAACCTTACTTTCTGGATGACCCTCGTACTTTGAGCGGAAGGCGTGTACGTCAAGTGATTTCAAGTCAAGTGGTTTTTAGTCAGCCACACGTGAATTACCTTAATAATTCGATCGCATTGAATGTGTTAAGTTAAGGTATTTTAATTCTGTGTTGAGGTTTGTTCGTAAATGTTTTTTTAGTTTGGTTTCATCTCTTTATTGTGCTGCTTTTGGCGAGTATAACACGAGAAAAATACCGAAACGGATGGGAAGGCATAGGTATCATCATTGTTCATCTTCTCGGTCATTCCTCCAATTCTGAGGATCACAATCTTCAGAATTGACAGAAGATAAGTTCCCCACGTAAGTTACTATACATGGACCAAGTAAATGAAGTAACGATAGCGATGTGGGAAAATACTTTGACCAGATGCTGAGAGCACGATGAGGGACAGTAAGATGTATCTCACCTCTTGAGGACCTGTCCCCAATTGTCCAGAACTCCCTCGCAGCAGTCCTTGGATACCTCTCCAGTCCCGCTGAGGAGGGGCTCGTCACCATCTATGAAACATTATACCGAGTCAATAAAGATCAAAAATAGATATAATATATTGAATGAAATTTTGAAAACTATTAGTACAAATAATGTTTTTTCACTAACATATATACAAACACGCCGTCTCCCTATCGGTGTAGGCTGATAGGAGAGAGTGACAGACTTTTCTATTGTAGGGAATACCGTCGTCCCTAAATATTGTCAACATGCACGGTCAACGACCGATGAATCAACCTTTGGATATGTACAAAGGTCACATACCAGAACATCAATATTTTTTACACGCAAATAATATTTACGTCGCATTCCACGGTAGAAAGAGAACGCATCGCGTTGTCTCACCGTTTCGCCGATAAATATTCTACCCACTACATTGTTCGCAACGTCTGCAAATGCCTCGGCACGCACAGGAGTGAGATAAAGATATACTGCGGACGCATTCACGCGCCCCGTTCTGAAATTGTATATATACCTACTTATCGATGATAAAGATCACTTATTATTATTCACTTGACCATTCATCGCTGTTTACTATTTATCGATTATTCACTCTCACTTTTTCGCATTCCTGAATCGACGTATTTTATTTTAAATACAAATCAATCATAATCATCACGACGTATCAATAAAGCAATTCCGCTAAACTATCATGAGATAGACATGTTTTGTCTCTTCTACATCTACGTCTGACGACCATCGGTGGATAAAACATATACAGTCAAACAAATCAATGACCCAAAAATGCCTATAAAACTGAAAGGAAAGGTATACCAGACTGTCGTTAGACCCGCAATTATGTATGGCTCAGAATGCTGGACTATGTACAGCTCCTACTCTAGGCAACTTGAAACAGCAGAAATGCTAATGCTTAGGTGGTCGGCAGGAGTATCACTGAAAGATAAAATTAAGAGCTCACGCATTCGTGGTAGGCTGGTGGTCACTGACATAAATAGTAAGCTGAAAGAGCGACAGCTGAGATGGTACGGGCACATAAGACGGAGACCACCAGATCATACTTTAAATCAGCCAATGTCTGGGGATCTTCCTCGACAGTCGTCCAGAGGAAGACCAAAGAACTCCTGGATGGCTCAATGCTCCAAAATCCTGCAGAGAAACGGCCTAGATGAAAGTGACACCCAGAACCGAAGAATATACAACCTGAGAACGAGAAGAGCCGACCCCAACAGTCTACCTAGGCAATGAGTTGAGACAGTGCAAGGAAGAAAAACAACTGCCATGATTTCTCAGGCTTTATACATTTCCTTATATCGAAATACCATTCACTTGATCCAAACATATTTTCCTTGGTCTTCCCACCTTCCACTCACATTTGTACTGTATATTTGTTTTATTAGTATTTCTTCATTCGTTTATTCCACATGCCCAAACCATATATGAGTGCTCTTCTTCATCTTATTCAAGACATCAGCCTTAAGTTCACATACTGTCTCTATTGTATAATATCCTTAACTGTCCCGCCGCCCCCTCTTATCTCGCCGAAAATTTTCAGCGTCTTTCCAATCATGGATTAGCGCTACGCTCAAACAGAGATTGTTTATTGGCCTTTTCAGTTCACCGCTCCTCTTTCTTTACGTCGTCCTTAACTGTCCATGCAGTGAGACTCTGGAATCAGTTACACACCAATATAAGACTCGCTACGTCCTTGGCATGCTTTAAGAAGCGACTGAAAAACCTCTTAATTTCTAGTCAGTAAAATAACGTGTTTCATTCCTGATTTTTCTTTTCCTTTCCCCTCCATCATCCCTTGCTTTCTTTTTGATTGATGATATCTCACTTTATATGAAAAAGAATGTTCAGCTAACTGTCCGTCTTTGTGGGGTTCGTGGGCATGTGCTCACGCATATGTTTATGGATTTCGTGGGGATGGATAGTCATTTGAATGATTTATGCAACCACGTAACTTGCTTCATTTACTTTTGTCTGGTTGGTTGGAAGAGATTGCCGCCTGGCAATAAGCCAGCCAGATTGTATTTGCAATAAAAGTGTTAAATAAATAAATAAATAAGTTCACATTCGTTCCTAACAAAATTTAAAATTTCTGAGAAATCATTTATCACTCAATCCATTCAATCGACTTTAAAGTATTTGTCTATAAATCCCCATCCAGTGTTTCAAGACGACTTCTGAGGAATTGAAGTGGATCAGCACACATGGTCAGAAGATGCAGTTCGAGAATTGCTTTAGCACCAACCTGACACATCGTCTTCAGGGCTAGGCGGTGCAGGCTGAGCCGTGAGTGGAGACGGCAGAATACTGGACAGACTCAGCGTAAGGTTCAATCGGCTCCGGTCCAGTTCTCCGGATGTCTCTAGACCCATCACTTCGTACGTGGTGCCGTACGCGTCTGTCATCTGAAAAGGTAAGCAACAAAACATTACTTGAGGCAAAGCAGAGAAGCTATATGAAGACAGGTTAGATCTTGAATGAATGAAACAGTGTAATAATTGACATATGGTAGTTTGGCTTTATAGTACGAAGACATGGTTTCTACGAGCGACTGTAACGATTCTTGATGAAAATTGAGTCCAACACGTTGATCAAACGGCAATGGGTGATGAAAGTTTTCTGCTCTACAAGATATTGTGTTTGCTTTTACGTTATATAATAATATTAGGTGTACAAATAAGTTTCCGCCGTTTTTTATAAAAAAAATGGGCATTTATTGTGAAAGAACGGAACCTCATGTTTTATTCGAAGTAGTACCCATCGCTTGCCACTACTTTTCCCCATCTTTCTGTCAGCATACGAATACCGCGTCAGTCATCATCATCATCTTTTGAGGCTATCCACGAATCGACTCAATTTTTGGTATCTTCATATGATGTGAAGTGCTGCTCAGACAGGCCATGCGTCATCGATCAAAACAAGTGGTAATCAGAAGGAGCAATGTCTGGTGAATACAGCGGGTGGGGTAAAACTTCTCAATTGAGTGTTTCCAAATAGGTTTTGACCGGTGCCGCAACATGTGGACTAGCATTATCATGCAGGAGAATAATTTTGTCGTGTCTGGCGTAGTAGTGGGCGCGCTTTTCCTCGAGTGCTCGACTCAATCTCATCAATTATGTTCGGTAGACAGCCCCAGCAATGGTTTCATTCGGTTTGAGCAACTCATAATACACGACACCAAGCTGATCCCACCAAATACACAACAAGAGTTTTTTTCCATGAATATTTGGCTTAGCCGTAGATGTTGAAGCATGACCAGGGGATCCCCATGATTTCTTCCTTTTTGGATTATCATAATGGATGCATTTTTCATCACCAGTGACTATATGGTGCAGAAAACCCTTTCGTTTATGCCTGGCAAGCAGCATTTCACATGTGGAAAATTGGCATTCAAAGTTTCTCCGTGTCAGTTCATATGAATCCCAATTTCTTTGTTTTTGAATCATTCCCAATGATTTCAACCCATGTGAAATTGCTTGTTGAGTCACTCCTAATGTAAGTGCAAGTTCTTCTTGCGTTTGGCACGAATCTTGATCCAATAATACTTCCAATTCCGCGTCTTTGTACACTTTCGGCCTTCCGCTACGTTCTTTGTCTTCGATGTCAAATTCACCGTTCTTAAACTTTTGAAACCACTCACGACAACTTCTCTCACTTAAGGCAGCCTCACCATATGCTTCTACAAGCAATCGATGCGCCTCAGCTGCAGATTTCTTCAAATTGAAGAAGTAAATCAAAAGTTCCCGCAAATGACGCTTATTCGGCTCAAAACTTGACATTTTCGAACACAAAAAAATATGTTATACTGATAAAAATTCACTAATATTTCAAGGTCATGTTGTTGACAGATGTCCAACCTTACGATAATGACATTTTACATCTGACAATTTTAACCATAACTTACTGGTGGCGCCAACTTTTGTCAAACAGCGGTGACTTATTTGTACACCCAATATATTATATTATTTTATTTGATTACAAGCCTTCAAAATGGAATGTCAAGTAGACGAAAGTGAGCATTTTCGACACCTCCTTCTGTTCGCATTCAATCGAAGGAATAAAGCTGCCAAAGCTGCTTGCGATATTTGCTAATTGTACAGGAAGATGCTATGAATTAAAGGACTGCTCGTCAATCATTTTTGCGTTTCAAAGACGGTAATTTCAACCTGAAAGGCATGGAGTGTTCCGAACGACCAGTGGACTTCGATGAGGACCGCTTAAACCATATTATTCATGAAGATCCCCTTTGAATATTTTTCATCACTATTTTTTTTTTCATCACCAGTAATGATGCGGTAAAGGAACCTTTGCTTGTGGCCATGCGTAGCTCGATGACGCGCGAGCAAACCAGCAGATTTCTGCAATCGTCAATTTTGTCAAACGTTGATTTTTGTTGTTTTCACTCAAAACATGTGGAACCCAAGTGCCGAACTTCTGGACTTTTCCCATTGATTTAAGATGGCGGTATACAGTCATGTGACTATAATTCATCTGATCAGCCAATTCTGCGGTGGTTTGGAGGGGATCTTCATGAATAATATGGTTCAAGCGGTCCTCATCGAAGTCCACTGGAGGTGTCGAAAATGCTCACTTTTGTCTACTTGACATTCCATTTTGAAGACTTGTAATCAAATAAAATAATATATGTAACGTAAAAGCAAACACAATATCTTGTAGAGCAGAAAATTTTCTTTCGAATGACGTATAACCTTTACCATTTTGTTTTACTTTTGGTGCTCATTTTTAAATTGGAAAAAACGGACACAACTTATGTTAACACCTAATACAATGTACCTTACAATAATAATAATAATAAAACACGAACTAACAAAATCTTTTCCAAGTCATATAAAGTCAATCTTTAAGGTCTCGGCCACAGAGATAGGAGCCTCACTTGGTGCTTAGAGCTATGCTACTAGGTGACTATAATAGTCACATAGCGTGCAGTGTGGCCATTGCAATAGTATGGGGTGCTTTGGTTCGCTAGGATGTCACCTAGCTCGCAGCGTAGCTCTATGCACCAAGTGAGGCTCCTACCTGTGTGGCCGGGCCCACTTACTTCAATCATCAGAATCTTTTATTTAATGGGAGACAGAAATAGAGTACTTAGTAACAGTGATGTATCATGTATAAACTTCTACGTGCTGACTGCGATAATTTCTATATAGGAAAGACAGGAATGTCTTTGAAAAAAGACACGTGAACTTCTGAAATGGCAAATAATTGTAACTGAGAAAATCACATATTTTCTATCGATGATGATACTTGTGTTTTAATAATTACAGAAATAAATTGGACAAATTAAAGACCTTGGAAATATCAAAGTCAGTACATTGGGATGAACACCTGGTTAACGAGTAAGTTCCCAAGGTCTCTCCACTGCTTGCCCAAGTCATCTCCTGCCTCCCTGTACCCAAAATGCTCACACTGAATTTTTACCGTTAGATGTGTCTAGTCCGTCAGTGCCAGCCCGGGTATAATTCAGTCTTGTTTGTGCTCCCCTCATGAGGTGCAAAACCTTGATAACCGGTAGGGTAATACCATGATTTTTAGTATGAAAGTTTTTTAGTAAATCAATCACAATGTTATAGTAAAAAAACAGTGTTTTAGTAAATAAATTAATCACAAAATTATTTAAATTCATTCTCATCTTTTTCTAAACACTGCAGACATTTCTTTCAATAAACATTATTAAACCATTTTATTTTTTTGCCATTATCATTATTATATCATGTACAAGTCATTTACAAGCAAATCTGACATTTTTCTGACTCTCAATTCACTCATCTCATTTACATGAGTCAATATAACTATTGAGGAGCCAAATATAAAAACTTCATAGATTGCTTCATAGATTGCTCAGTGTCCCATTAACCGACGACAATTTTAAAAAGGAATTAATAACCATCAAAAAAATTGCTACAAATAATGGCTATCCTGGAAGCCTCATTGATTCACTTTTAAAAAACAAAACAAAAAAGAAACTTATAAAAGATTATATATTTAACGACACCTATAAGCATACCTATAAATGGAGCAAAGTCCTATTTATAAAAAATATATCAAATGAAATAACCAAAAATATTCCAAGTCACATAAAGCCAGCTTTTTACACTAACTTTAATCTCCGGAAACTCTTATTTAATGGGAAAGGCAAAAATGGAATACTTAACAACAGCGGTGTGTATAAACTTTTATGTGCTGACAGTGATAATTTCTATATAGGAAAGACAGGAAGATCTTTTGAAAAGAGATTTCGTGAACACCAATCTGCTTTAACAAATCCTCTAATTTATTCTGAAATGGCTAATCATTGTCACCGTGAGAATCATACTTTTTCTATCGATGATGCCAAATTCTTACATATTAGCGACAACGGAAATAGATTGGACAGATTGGAGGCCCTAGAAATTTCTAAGTCAGTATACCGATCAGAGCATCTGCTGAATACTTATTTCCCCAAAATCTCCCCGCTCTTGGCCGAAATTATACCTAGCCTTCCTCTCACCCCTCCCGCCTCCAACCGTTGAAGTGTCTATATCGGTGCCAGTCCGAACAGCATTTAGTCTTGTTTGTGCTCCCCTGAAGATGAGGTGAAAGCCTTGAAACCGGTAGGGTTATACCGTCATAAAAAAAAAAAAGTGGAATAAACAGTGTTTGTTAAAAATAAATTACAATATAGAACAAATACAAAAAAAAATCCTCAGATATCTATGGTACAGAACAAAGGGGGAATACCCAAAATATGGTCACCATGCCGAACTTCTCACGGTGTGTAACTATAGAAGCCTCGAAACAAGAAGGCAAGAATCCATTGCGATATTCCTACTTAAGGTTTTCCAAGGTTGCTTTAACCCGCGATTCTAGAAGCACTAAGTTTATATGTACCCAATAAATATAGCCGTGCAAGGAATCACCCTCTGTTCTACATGCCAACTTACAGGACGAATATCATGGCTAAACACTCAGTCACGCGTGGTATAGAGATATTGAACCAACTGAATGACACTGTTGATATATTCTCGGCACCGTCTAGCAGTATGAGAAGAATCCTGGCTGATATTCTTCCTAACGAATAAGCTAACTCTAGAAGAAGACCCTTGTGTAACAGGAGAAATCCGTGCAAAGTGGATAAAAAAAAATTAAAAATAATTACACATCCTTGCTTGACACCTTTCTTTTACAATACAAATCAATGAAATAATACTTAAAATCAGATGACACATTAAACATTAGACCAAAGATATACTCTGTATACGTACTTCTTTGAGATTGATAAAGAACTGCTGGGTGAGTGGCCTCTTAGAATAGTACCAGAACCTCTCAGTGTTGGGGTACACCCTGACCGGTGTTTCAATGGCGAGGCGCAAGGGCTCCCCAGTGCCCCGGATGACCAGATCCACAGCCAACGTAATCCAGGTGCTGGGCGGATCCGGGCTGCCCGCATTAAGTGACGCCAGTGCTGGTTCGGAGGCTATCCACAGAGCCGATGTGCTGCACGCTGAGCCTACTGCTCCTCCTCCTGTGTTTCCTCCACCGACCTGAAAAACACTTATACTCTTAGAAGTATGAAAAATGACATTTTTACCTAGTTGAAATAGATATTTTCCGACTCGAGGGTTATGTCTTCGATTAGTTTATTTGATACAAATATTTCTCGTACGGCACTGGTACAAAGAACTGTAGCAATAGGTGGATGGCTACCGCTCAACGCTTGGAGAATTCAGCTCACGGTGAAAAGTAGCAGGTTAGTGAAAAGTAGAAGTGATTCCTCTTTAGCAGGTAGTAGATGGTCGCAAGTAAAAGGCAGTAGACTGGAGTGAACTGCGAATGTATTTCCAAGCCATTTGGCGCTCCTTATGTGTGGCCGATCGCTCATAGCAAGCGCCTGTTTCCGCCCGTGCATGCCGTCGTGACTTGCGAAATATCACATTTTAAGCAAGTTTTCGCATGCATGGGCCGGCCGACTTTTGATACTGTCTCGCGCGATGGTCGCGCATAAGGAACATTTTCAGTTACGGTCGTGACACAGCTGGGACCTCAACAAACATAAAAATTATTACATAAAAAATACCAAATAACAGCAAAATATAACCAAGAATTTATACACGTAAACATACCAATATTATACAAACAAAAAAACAAATAAATATGTTTTAGGTGACGCATACATCTGATACACTCGCGCAGGATGTCTTTATATCTGTTCCTTTTTTCTGCTCTTCCGTTAGGTCACCAATGAGGATATCTCTTGAGAGTCTGTATTCAGGCATGCAAACTAAGGCCGAGGCAACACCAAAATGCTTAGTTAGGTGCTAAGCTAGTTTTAACGTGATTCATATACAGGCACTTCATGCCTGGCCACATCAAAGTGCTATGCACAAATTCATTTGACAGTTGAGGGAGCGGTTGATTCAACATACGATGTCACTCTCAAAACTAACCAATTTCATTACAACTTACCATCTTTATTTACTTTCTGTGCAACTTCATTCCAGTGATTTTATTACAGGTACATTTTTGTATAATTTGCTCGATGGATTCCACAAAGGCTCCCTTTTATACACAGCTGTCATTAAAACTTCCGCCATCTTGTAAATTAACCAACACGTCTGTTCGCTAGGAGATACACTCGATGACTAATCGTCATGCAACGTGGTGCGAAGCGTGCAGTGTGACCACTGCGATAGTATGCAGTACGTTGGTTCGCTAGGATATGTCGCCTAACTCGCAACATAGCTCTAAGCATCAAGCGAGGCTCCTTCCTGTGTGGCCGAGGCCAACATAGCTCTAAGTGTCCAGATCAACGCGGACAACACCAGAATCTCGATGCTACAGCAGTTTGCTTTTAATTAGTGTCAGACATAAGCAGAAAAGGACATACCATCTCCAACAGCTGCATATCGGAGTGCTTGACATTCTTGCCTGGGGCCAAGAGCACCCCGAAGCAACGCTCTATCACCAGCCCTCCTCCAGGGAACGCCATCTGGTAACAAAATGTAAGTTGAATAGTTTAACTATGCACAATTGGTAATGAAATTTCAAATTATTTAAAATTATCATATTTTTATATAAAACCCAGCTAACTTAATTTATTTTCATGATACTTTTTTATAAAACCCAGCTAACTTCATTTATTTTTATGATACTTTTTCATAAAACCCAGCTAACTTCATTTATTTTCATGATACTTTTTTATAAAACCCAGTTAACTTCATTTATTTTCATGATACTCTTTTATAAAACCCAGCTAACTTCATTTATTTCCATGATAATTTTTTATAAAACCCAGCTAACTTCATTTATTTTCCAAGTATATAAAACTGTTAGAAAATAATATATGCAAATCTCATAGTCAGTTAAGAGTTGGAGATTAATGTCATTAGTAGAATAATAAAGTGATTTATTGTTAAATATTCCAACATGGAACGCCACAAAGTTAAAGTCGAAACTTGTGATTTATGCAGTCTATCGTCATTAGTCAGACATCATGGATTGTTGCTTGTCTTTGAATTGTTGTTGCTTGTCTTTGAACCTTTTCAAGAATTCACTGTCCTTTATAAAATAAGAGTTCCACATTAGGTAACCAAAATCTAGCAACAGTCGGTTTTATAGCATATGTGGTGTCATCTGACCGATATTGGAACAATAACGTATCCCTGTGGCACCCTAGATTGGAACAAGTACGTATCCCTGTGGCACCCCAGATTGATTTAACAATAGCGATAAATTACCTGTGACTCGAACCCCAGCTGCCCATTGGGCGACACCTGTTGCACGGTGATGGCCACCTGCTTGTCTATACCCGCACGCAGCTTGAAGCCCACACGTTCCTTTGGCACTGCACTGAAGGTACCCTGCAATACAAAATCAATATATAACTATAAGATGACAACATTTTGAAGAAAATTCAGCACTTCAGATAAGAAATGAACAATAATCTCATCTGATGGTCCAAAAACAGGATCCAAGTTTGGTAAAAGAGTTTATCTACCGAAAGTGTGACTCTTGTTGATTTTTTCTTTTTCTTCTTCCCAGTGTCATGTCAGGTCCCCTTAACATTGACTATCACCTGAGAGTAAGCATCTTTGACCCCGGCAGCCCGAAAAAGATCCCCAACGCTCCTTATACCAGTCCAATCACGTATATTGCGGATCCAGGAGATTTGCCTCCTGTCAACATCTCTTCGACCATCTATTTTGCCTTGGATGATCAGGTGCAGTAATTTGTACTTTGCTCCTCTATGTACATGACCCAAATAGGACACCTTTCGGATTTTAATATTAGTCAGCAACTCTCTATCAACTTTGGCTCTTTGAAGAACCCTTGTGTTGCTGACCATATCCTTCCAGCGTATCCGTAGCATTCTCCGGTGTATCCAAATTTCGAATGCTTCCAGGCAGTTCATACTACCAACTTTGAGGGTCCATGATTCCACTTCATGTAATAACACTGACCAAACGTAGCATTTGACTAACTGTTGTCGAAGTTTCAAATTTAGATTATCATCGCAGAATATTTTTTGTTGACTGTTTATTACCGATATCTCAGTTGACCGATATCTCAGTCTTTATTAATTCATTCATTCCACATGTCCAAACAATCTCAGAGTGCTCTTCTTCATCTTACTCAACACACCAGCATCGAGTATTTTAATCCAAACAGTTTGATTTGACATTTTGGCAACATACACAAAAGACCACCTGATTCAGTTTATTTTCAAAAGTGTTATTTAAATGGAATCGGGGACAACATAGCACAGCTGCCCAAATACTATTTTACATAATTCCTTTATATTTCATATTCTTGGACAATTTATTTTATTTATTATTATTATTATACATGACAAGAAATATACATAATTTGCGAAAAAACAACAGGTAATTTAATTAAGACATACATTATTTTAATGGATCTGGGTTTGTCGCCTTTCATTTGTCGTATCCCCAGTAAACTAGGCTTTTGCCTGTGTCTCACTGAGGATATTTAGCATGAAAAAATAAATCGATACTTCTTTCCGATTTTTGATTACATAAAAACAAAACCCCGTTGCACGTTCTCATCAACCTGACAAACAGTGACACTCAACTACAACTGGAAACATCATGCGGAATCAAAATCTTCACACATCATCACTCCAGAAAGACCAAACTTGTTCATCCCATAATATACCGCACACAATCATAAGAATAAAAACAAAAACAAAAGTAAAACCAAAAATAAACCAAAAATGAAACAAAAATAAAACCAAAAATGTTCATCCCATAATATACCGCACACAATCATAATTAATTAATGAATAATTAATTAATTAGTTAATTCTCTATAATTTATAATGCCTGGCAATAAGCCCACTGCGTCTAATTAACAATTACACTAAAGAAAATGTAGCATGGTCCCTGTGACATTTCACAAATTTGCCCCAATACAACCTTGTAACGACATTCGTTAATTTTAATTATTTTATCAACTTTACTATAAGCCTCGATTCTAATAAATAGCAAGTTATTTAGGTAAATACATTGCATAAACCTAACAATAATGACAAATTAATACGTCTTGTTACAAATTAGCAAAAATGTGTCAGTTTGTTAAAATCAAATAATATTTGGCGAAGTTCCTCAAAAGTCACTACGTTAGTCCGCATTGGCTAGGGATGGGGTATACGATAATTGGATTTTTGATTTTTTTTATACATAAAATTAAATGTTCGTAATTAGTATTAATTCATAGTGGATCTTGGCCTATTTAAAGATTGATACAAATCATACAATACATTAGAAAGTCAGTATAAATATATATAAGTTGAGTGTAAAAATAGTAACGTGGTGGCTTTGCCATTTGATTACGAATTTCTACGCATGCGTATATGTTTTTAGAAAAATATATTTGGTAAAAAAATCGAATAAAACTCACTACTACTAAAAAACCTTTGTAGATCTTCCGATATGTGATAGTAACAAATTCAGTTTTAAGCGTAGTGTGGTGTATGTCGTAGTGTTCATATATAATCATAAATTTTGAAAAGATCCCCCAAAAAAAGATGTCTTCAAGTGTTTCCTATGCTGCATACGCTACCTATATCTATAACACTTTGAGACAAAGATACCTTAGCGTCTGCTTCTTTGATTTCCATGCTGCACTCTAGCACGTGCATGAGCTGGCGGATGGTGACCTCCGGCCCAGCAGACAGCATGGAGCCGCTCATGGTGCAGTCACTCGTCATGGACGACACCATAGAGCGAGGCACACGTTCGAAAGCCTTCGCGAAACAACCTGCAAACAACCAACGGTAATAAAAGTGAGTGAGAAATTACAAACAAACTAGTCAATATGTGGCTTAATTGGTTAATTAATTAATTAATTAATTAATTAATTAATTGCTTAATTAATTAAAGCTTGGTCTTCCAAACCGGGTATTACGGGTACGATTCCCGTTGTTATCCAGATGTTTTAAAATAGGTTCCAGTCTAGTTTCCACTTAAGGCTTGTTCAACGCCTTTCTGGTTGGTTAGAAGAGATTGCCAACCCGCCAAGTTATACTGCATACAACGAAAATTTAATACAATACAAAACAAAGACAATTTAATTATCTACTTGTGCCGTACCAAATTATAAACAGCATTCACCACTTGTTCAAATTGGTTCCGATAACTCAGCAACGAAAACAATACTTCAACTAAAGGCTTGCCTTCATAATTCTGGGTGGAGAGAGGCAAAAGACAACTTCAGCAAGCAGCGGTGAGATATTAGAAATATATATGTTTGTCAAATGTTCATCCCAATTCCCAACCCGAATTTTTACCATTAGAAGCAACGTTCCCTCTGAGGTGTGCGGCCGCACATCTGTTAAAAATTGTCCGCACACATGTTTCCATCTTCCTCACACATCTCAAAGAAAGGAACTTGTAATCATATTTGGTTTTGCACAATTATATATTTTATTTGATATTCTATGATGGGTTCTCAGGTTCCTTTCTTTGAGATGTGTGCGGAACATGGAAACACCATATAGAGTCCACGCGCCGTAAGGAAAGAATAGTGTAGAAGGGTGAAGGGAAAAATGTAATTTATGATTTAGTGGTACATTATGTTGACTACATAGTTTTATCTATGCATGAATATGCATATTTGCGCACTTCCCTCTTTTTTTCTTGCACATATAAGTTGATGGTCCACACACACACTGAAAAAATTAGGGGGAACATTGGTTAGAAGCATGTATGCCAGTACCAGTCCGAATATAATTCAGTATTGTTTATGCTCCACTGATGATGAGGTAAAAACCTTGAAACCGGTAGGGTTATACCGTTATATAAAGTGAAATAAACAGTGTTTTATTAAACAAATTAACAATATCTTTAAACCTCCACAGTTTTAATACCTTAACTATAAATAAAATAAAAAAGATTCATTACAATTCACATCCCTTGAAATCGCAAATTTTTATCCAACGAATGCTGGAAGTCAGTCGGATGAACAGAATGAGAGGCGAAAGAAAACTAATGTCGATACTTACTTGACACCTGTGTCACGGCCTCGGCAATATGGCACCTGCAGACAAATAAAACATAACAAATATTAATAATATATTCTATTATATTACGTACAAAGTGGATATTCAAATATTATAATATGTTAATCACTAAAATTGTCGATTTCGGAGACGTAACAAGGTGTTTTGATGCCCAGGGCAGTAAAAAAAATTATACCCATTACGTAATGCAAAACTTTTATCTTTGATAGCGATTCAAGGTAGATAAGATAGATAGATAGCAAGGTAGATAAAGACAAAGGATAACTTGTTTTTTTTTTAACCCTTCCCTTACGGTGCTAAAATTGAAACGCGCGCTCCAGTGTTGGGTAGTGAGTACGCGATCAAAAATTTGCGATTTTAAATCGGAAAAATAAGAACATTCATAGATAATCCCTTTAATTAATTATAATTGAAGTTAAAAATTATAATAATTGAGATTTATTTGCTGAAAACATTAAAAAACCATCTGGCAACGCTCACGGAACGGGCGTAGATCTAGTCTCGTTGCCAGCCCAACAGCTACTGCGGCGTGGCAGGGTTGGTGGCTAACCCGGGCGTGGCTTACACTTGCGAGGTTGAGACAATTGAGCTCCTCGCTATTCAGTGAAGTATGCAAAAGTGAGATGCGAATATAGTGTTGCGCTTCCCGCATACTTTTCACCTATCGTCAAGACCCAAGATCGAGGCACTCACAGCGTTTAAATGCGAATTTGTTTCCGATATTCAGAAAATACTTACGATGTAGTCGATAAATTCTGATTATTATTAATATTATTTTTTAAATCAATGCGTAAATATATTATGGAGGAATACCTAAAATCTTAACCTTGTATTTATTATATTTATAGAGATATTGATGGTTATTAGAAGCAACGTGTAGAAGATACCCAACACAGGGAAGGAAAGGTTAAAGAATAAATATGACCACATATCTGATGATCTGAATATATGACCAAACTAAACATAATGACAAAATTAAATAATCTAACAGAATTTATTAATGTTTAATGTTATGGACACTTAACACTTTATGAGAGATTAAGGGTGTATTCTACTGTAGAAATTTGAAAAAAATATACATATATTTTTGGATATTTTTAAAGTTTAGATCTTTAAGAATATGTTCTCAAAAGGAAATTTAAAAATTCTTAATATTTACGAAGTTATAGCTATAAATGAGGCAACAATTACGCCGCACCGGAAAGACTCACGACAATAATCTCAAAACTTTAAACGCGTTTTTCTCGAAACAACTCTTTTCGACCTGGTCGACATAAAATCTCAAGTTCTATCCAACCGATTGTCTTCGAATTTGGTATGACACTTCGATAAACATTTTCATATCGTCCCTACCTTGGAAAATTCAAAACTAATTTTTTTTACTATCTTAAAAAAAATTTAATATTGGAAAAATTTTTTTTTTTTTTAGACAGCCATCATTTTAGTTTTTTTAATTTTATTTTTCTCTTTGGTACCAACTATAACGACATTATTTGTTATCAAGAAACTGTGTACGATTTTTGTTTCAGATTTACGAAAGGACTTCAATCATGTCGACCAGCTCACCCTCTTTTTTTTTTTTACAAGATATAACAGCTGATAACATCTTCAATTTTAAATTTTTTTTTTTTCAAAAATATTTCTGTACATTCTCGAATCATCAATAAACAAACTGTAAAAGAATGCGTACGAAAGACAACATCAATAAACAAACTGTAAAAGAATGCGTACGAAAGACGTTTTTAGTTTTTTTTTTTATTAAGTCTGAAAAAAAATGCCCGAAATTCACGCCTCTTAAAAAGTTTATCTACCAGGGTATTGTAACCTCTTGGCAGACTTAAATTCACATTCATCCCTAATCTCTTCATTACGTTCAACTGAACGGTACTGAAACCGGAAAAGTTGAAAATATTCGCAACTTAATTTCCATTTATATGGTTTCATTCATGACTATGTTAAGAAATTCCAGAGAAGTAAAGTTTGATCCAGAATATCCAATAGCTATTGGTATTTGAAACTCACAATCTCGATGAAGTCAAGTTCTGCACCCCAATCCGGGATGAGCCCGAGGCTTCTGTCCCTCTTTGTCCACTCATTGTTTCGCCCCTGACCGGTTTAATTATTTGAGAAATTTACATTTCAAAAGATATCCAAATATACGAGTGTCAGTCTATTGAGATGTTTCCAGGAAAAGAAAAATCAACATTTATACGACATTGATAAGACCCGAGGTGACATACGTGAACCATATCAAAATTTTAACAATATGCAAAGTGATTTAGTATTTTTAGGTCAAATTCAAACGCAAAATTTCACTAAATTCTCGTGAACAGTGGCTTTCAATGTTTTCAGTATCTCTCATGACATAAATATGATGGTCATTCTCAATCAAAACCAATTTAGTTATCATCAGTATAAATCGCTTATCCAGAACGGACACCCTCTTCGAATTTCGCAACACCGTTACGGACTTTCAAACCTAATTTGACACACACGATAATTTACTGTATCATCAACGTACACAGTTGCATTTTTACCTTTGCTGTAGTAAAAAAGCATTTAAAATAAATTATTGTAATTTGTTTTATCAAACAGTGTTTATTCCACTTTTTGTAACGGTATAACCCTACCAGTTTCAAGGCTTTCCCCTCATCATCAGGGGAGCATAAACAAGACTGAATTATGTTCGAAATGGTACCGATATACACGCTTCAACGGTTGTGGACTTTCGGGTTGGGGACTGAGGGCCGAGGGAGGCATGGGACGATCTCGGCCAGCAACAGAGAGATTTTTGGGATATATGTGTTTACCAGATGTTCGCCTCGATGTACTGACTTAGAAATTTTCTAGGACCTCTAATATGTCGAATTTATTTCCGTTACTACTGATATGTAAGAATTTGGCATCATCGAAAAAGTATGGTTTTCACGGTGACAATGATTAGCCATTTCAGAATAAATTAGAGGATTTGTTAAGGCGGATTTGTGTTCACGAAATCTGTTTTCAAAGAATCTTCCTGTCTTTCCTATACAGAAATTATCACAGTCAGCACATAAAAGTGTATACACATCACTGTTGCTAAGTATTCTATTTTTTCCTTTCCCGTTAAATAAGAATTTCCGGAGATTAAAATTAGTGTAAAAACTGACTTTATGTGACTTGGAATATTTTTAGTTATTTCATATATGTTTTTTATAAATAGGACTTTGCTCCATTTATAGGTATGCTTATAGGTGTCGTTAAATATATAATCTTTTATAAGTTTCCTTTTTGTTTTGTTCTTTAAAAGTGAATCAATGAGGATTCCAGGATAGCCATTATTAGTAGCTATTTTTTTAAGATGATGTGAAAGCCTTGAAACCGGTAGGGTTATACCGTTACAAAAAGTGAAATAAACAGTGTTTGATAAAACAAATTATAATGTCATTAAACCTCCACAACGTTAATGCCTTAACTATAAACAATATATAAAATAAATTATTTAGTTCCATCATCAAAATAACAAGCAATTTGTCTAAAAAATTCACTAAAATATAATCTTTCTTAATGATATTCATTCAGTAAATTTAGAATTAAGTTACGAAAATTTTGTCTTAACAATATCTATCCGAAAAATAAGAAGTTGCTTTTTTTACGGACATTATAAGTGTTGCAAAGATTCCTATCAACTAAAACCAAAATTTTACTCGTACAATCTCTGCTCTTTCCGATTCTGGACTATGCGGACGTATGTTACTTGGATGTTACAGAAGAACAGCTGGACAAATTACACCGTCTTCAAAATGTGTGTCTAAGATTCATTTTCAACCTACGTAAGTACGATCATATAACTTCATACCAGAAGGCATTGAACTGGTTGAATGTTAGAAATAGACGCCAAATTCATATACTGTCTCTATTGTATAATATCCTTAATTGTCCCGCCGCACCCTCTTATCTCGCCGAAAATTTTCAGCGTCTTTCCAATCATGGATTAGCGCTACGCTCAAACAGAGATTGTTTATTGGCCTTTCTAGTTCACCGCTCCTCTTTCTTTACGTCGTCCTTTACTGTCCATGCAGTGAGACTCTGGAATCAGTTACAAACCAATATAAGACTCGCTCCGTCCTTGGCATGCTTTAAGAAGCGCCTGAAAAAACTCGTTTCATTCCTGATTTTAATAACGTGTTTCATTCCTGATTTTTCTTTTCCTTTCCTCTCCACCATCCTTTCCTTTCCTTTTGATTGATGATATCTCACTTTATATGAAAAATAATGTTCGCGTGATTGTCTGTCTTTGTGGGGTTCGTGGGTATGTTCTCACGTATATGTTTATGGATTTCGTGAGGATGGATAGTCATCTGAATGATTTATGCGACCAAGTAACTTGCTTCATTTACTATTGTCTGGTTGGTTGGAAGAGATTGCCAGATTGTATTGCAATAAAAGTGTTAAATAAATAAATATAAGCCTTGAAACAAGAAGGCAAGAGTCCATCACATTATTTATATTAAAATTACTACAATATAATTTCAACTGTCCCGAAAGGTTAGAGGCACTCAGCCTTTATGTTTCTGATGATAACGACTGTGCAAAAATCATCCTCTATTCTACGTACCAACTTGCAGAACCAATGTGATGGCTAAACACTATATTGAACCAACTTAGTGACACTGTGGATATATTCTCGGCACCGTCTAACAGAGGAATTCGACTCCGTAGAGTGTTATGGACTAAACCCATTTATAATAAGCTGGAAAAATAAGAGTGTGCTTGATATATTGGAAGACACTCACCTAAAGACATGGCACTGAAACACGGCAGACTCCCTGGTGTCGCCGTGTGACCAGGTGAAGGCAAAGCAAGAGGCTTGCGGGCTCCCCGCGGCGCCGCGTGCATAAAACAGGATACGCTGCACTGCATAGCGGGCCATCACACTGTTGCTGGCCGCGTCATACAACCTACAATGAAGCGCATATCAAATTACAGTCTATCCAAATTATTGTCTATATTAAAGATTCCTAAAGTGGTCTATATGGACCCCCAAGGATCGATTTCCACTTGCAGGGGGTCTATGTCAGCGAGAAATGAAAATGGGGGTGCACGAGATGTAAATGGGGGTCCACGTGAGCGGATCCCATTTAAACAGATCATCATCAACATTTAGGCGTTCCGTAAATGTCTTATTACACCTAACACAGATTGTGTGTACATAATACTTATATTAGACATAGAAAACACTTGTACAAAGAAATTGAATGCAAATCACTGAACGTGGATATTTAAGACTATACCTCAATAATTTGAAGCCAAATATTGAATCATTGCTATCAGAGCATCAGGTCCATCCATCTCATTAACAGTATTATTTGTGTATTCATTTTATGTAAGAATTTTTCTAGGCATTGATTTGTTTCGTTCCAAAGCCAAATATTTACTTGCATTTTGTGTCTTTTCAATAAAGGTATGAATAAAAATTGTACATATTTTTCTTTTTTTACAATTGTCCACTCTACAAAAAACCTTATATCAAGGTGAACAACACTGTGTCAGCTGTCAAAAACACATTTGAAGTTTATAAGTTAAGGAAAAATCAATATTAGGCAGGCAGGGGGTCTACGGAAAACAAAAAAATCGGCAAGTGGTCTACGGGGTGAAAAAGTTTGGGAACCTTTGGTCTATATCTTTGTGGGATTCTGTACAAGAACAACTCCACCCGCTTCCTACTTATATTTTATGTTTGAAAAAATAAATGCAGTGTTGTTCATTAACACGATAAAAATAAAATGTATGAATATATAAGCATTTTATACAGCCCTAGGCCTTCTGAACCCTAGCCTGTTGTGAGCAGTAATACGTATGTACAGTACCCGGCGGTAAATAATACACATCGGGCACAAGAAAGAGATTGTCGGCCATAATCGACTAACTTCGGCTTTGTAGAGTGTCGTCTCTGTTCCTAGAACGCTTGACAATGACTGACAAATTACGATGAAACATGTCCATGAATGACAGAGACGACGCTCTACAAAGCCGAAGTTAGCCGATTATGGCTGACAATCTCTTAAGCCCGATGTGTATTACTTACCGCCGGGTGCTGTACTTCTTTTTAAAAGCAAATTGAATGAATTATTTTGCATTTTTTTGCGTCTTTCCACACTGTACCTTTTATACTATTCCTATAGACTATTTTGTAAATCTCTCATCATTCATTCTTTCTACATGGATAAACCACCTCTATGCTCTTTCAAATTATATTAATTTCTTTTCTAGTGTTATACTATACTCAAGAAAACGTAGCATGGTCCCTGTGACGTTTGAAATGTCATGTCTCAAAAGGATGGGGTAAAATCGTTTTTTTTTACAAATCGAACCGTTTTTTTATAAATCGAAAAATTGTTTTTCTCTAAACTGACGTTTTAATTCCTAATTTTCCTTATACTGACTTTCTAATGTATTGTATGATTTGTATCTATCTTTAAATAGGCCAAGATCCACTATGAATTAATACTAATTATGAACATTTAATTTTATGTATTAAAAAAATCAAAAATCCAATTATCGTATACCCCATCCCTAGCCAATGCGGACTAACGTAGTGACTTTTGACGAACGTCGCTAAATATTACTTGATTTTAACAAACTGACATATTTTTGCTAATTTGTAACAGAAGGAATTAATTTGTCATCGTTAGTTTTATGTAATGTATTTACCTAAATAACTTGCTATTTATTAAAATCGAGGCTTATATTAAAGTTGATCAAATAATTAAAATTACTGAACGTTGTATTGGGGCAAATTTGTTAAACGTCACAGAGACCATGCTACATTTTTTTTAGTATAGTCCTATAGATTATTTTGTAAATCTTTCATCATTCATTCTTTCTACATGGATAAACCACCTCTATGCTCTTTCAAATTATATTATTTTCTTTTCTAGCGTTCACATTCCATATTCTATTAAAAAAATCACCTCATGTATTCGTCTCAATGCATGCATTTCTACAGTATTTATTTGGCTCTTGTCAGTCATTTTCCATGTCCACGTTTCACTCCCTTACATCAAAATTAGTGCTAAAATACTGTTTTGATATTGTACGGTTCGAAAAAAAAGAAGAAAAGGTAAAATAATGTTATTAAACAACAGTATTGCTATCAAAAAAATATCTGAAGATCCTTAAGATTATTATTACGAGTGGTTACTCACACAACGAGACCCTGCGAGCACGTGGGCACCGAGACAGCCACGGCAATACCCATCTGGCTCTCTCGCTGCTCTCCCAAAACGGCCATGGTACGTTGCACCTCCGGCTCGGACTTGGGGGCATTTATGGCCGCTGCCCCCAGGTAGCTTACGCCGCTGAATATCGTGCATTCTTGATCCACATCGGATACTGGAAAAATTTCATATACATGTCAATTAATTAAATAATAATAAATACATAAATACAGGTTTATTGATAGCAACATAGTATGCACATAATACATTTAGACACATTTCAAGAACACATTAAAAAGATAATACATTAAAAACACAGAAGCTATCAAAAGGTCTGGGCTCATCAAATAACATCCCCCCGGCTAAGATACACCCCACCAATATAGGGCGAGCCCAGCCACAGGGACACCAGATGTTTTTCATCCCACACCCTTGAACACGTAGAACAAGAAGATAAAAAAAACACAGAAAATAAATAGATGACAAAAAAAATACATTCAAGAGAGAAGACATTAAAAGGTCCGGGCTCATCCCACAAACATTCCCCCGGCCAAGATACACCCCATCAATGTAGGGCGAGCCCGACCGCAAGGGCATCGGGGGGCTTCTATCCCACACTCCCGCATATCTAGATTATAGAATAAATAAAAAAAAACGAAAACATATGGCAGAAAACAAAATTTAAAGTAAATTCACCCTATACGTTCCATCAGGAACACAGGGAAGCCATAAAATACCTCCATTCTGGATGATTCCAGAGCCTGGTACTTCACGTTCTTTGAAGCCATGGCCGAACCAGCTATAAGACGATTTATAGCTATTATTATCACCATTATTAGCCAGGCAGTAGTTAGGGGTGTGTATGTCGCTATCGGTTCGAACATAATTCAATCTTATTGTACGGCACCGGTATAAAGACTGTAGCAATAGGCTCAATGCTCGGAGAATTCAGCTCACAGTGAAAAGTAGCAGGTCGGTGAAAAGTTGAAGATTCCTCTTTAGCAGGTAGTAGATAGTCGCAAGTAAAAGAAATAGACAGAGTGAACTGAGAATGCATTTTTTGGCTTATGGCGCTACTTATGTGCGGCCGATCGCTCATCGCAAGCACCTATTTTCGTCCGTGCATGCCGTCATAACTTGCGAGAAATATCACAATTTTCGCAAGTTTTCGCATGCATGGATTGCCGGCCTACTTTTGATACTGTCTCGCGATGGCCGTGCATAAGGAACATTTCAGTTACGGTCGTGACACAGCACGGACCTCAACAAACATAAAATTTACATACAAATCATCAAAAAAATACCCAAGAATTCAAACATCAAAATACCAAATAACATCAAAATGTCATATCATAAAAATACCAAATAACAAACAGGAAAACAAATACATCATATGTTTTGGCTGATGTATATGTCTGATACACTTATGCTACCCTGATGATGAGGTGAAAACCTTGAAACCGGTAGGGTTATACCGTAATATAAAACGTAATAGACAAATTATAACATATAAGTTGACTGTAAAGATAGGAAGGTAGTGGCTGTCGCCATTAGATAAGGTATTTCCTTACATCTACATATGTTCAGAAAAACATATTTGGTACGAAAACCGTAGAAAACTTACCGAGGTAATATGAACTACAATGAAACCTTTTTAGATCTTCCGATATGTGATATTATCACATTCGTCTTTAGGTGTAATATAGTGTATGTGTGTAGTATTCATATACCATGATAAATTTTAATAAGAACTCCAAAAAAAGGTTGTCTTCAAAGTGCTTCCTACAGCTGCACACGCCACACATAATGCTAACATTAACCTCTCGAGTAGTAAGATATTTTTAAAATTTTAAAACATTGTTTGTTCAGTTGGTAAAACATGTAACTAGCCGATAAATGATTTAATTGTGTGGTATCATAAATAGATGTCATTGGTAGTCCAAATCCTGACATGATCTGAGAATATTCGAGAAATAATCACTGCGCCCTAACCGCGGGGCCATACGCTATCTGACTCAGTATTTCATGGCCCCACGGTTGGGGCGGTACGCACGGAGAGGTAAAAAGGTAGACCATTCCACGCTACAGGACGAGCAATAGCAAAAGCTCTATAATAGTCTTCATCTTTTCCCTTGCCTTATCCCATCCATTTGGGGTAGACTGCTTTTGGACCTTTTCCTCCATCTCCCTCAATCTCGCCAATCACTCGAGGATAGTCCAAGTCTCCTCACGTCCTCTTCCACTTTCTTAAATAGGCTCTTCTTGGGTCACTCTCTATGTCTATTTGAGAGTTTCCATGTACATGCTTGAACCAAAAGCTCTTTCATAATACCTTGCTTTATTGGATCGACTTTGAACAGTCAATTTATTCGATGAAAACTAAATCAGACCCAAAGTTCAAGTCCTCTCTAAAGAAAAATCTCTCTAACACAGATTTAACAAATACAATGGAGACGTCCCATTAAGGGACTTGAATACAAAGAGACAAAACATGAAATAAATCCGTTCGCAAAGTACGATTGGTGGTATACTGCCCTCATAAGCAAACAGCTAATAGCAAAAGTTAAGTTTTGAGAAAACTGCACTTTTATGTTTTTCATTGCCGCTTAAAAATGTCGTGATTCATAAACAAAAAAGCAGTAAAATGTGATTCATAAGCAAAAACGCAGCAAACGCATAGGCACTTGCTTGTCTTTTTGCTTATGAATCACATTTTACTGTTTTTTTGCTTAGAAAAACCTAGTATTTTGTAAAATTAAAAAAGACATTATGTCGACTTTTGTATTGAAATAAATGGTTTTCTGTATTTTTTATGGATTTTTATGGATTATGGTTCAGAATTTGATGTGGAATATATTTCTGATTTTTTCCCGTAAGCTGCGTTTTTGCTTATGAGGGCAGTATACCTGCGTGCAACTTTATTGATAATTGGTTGGTTGTTTTGAAGTTAGAACGAACTATCTATCTAAGGTAATTAGTTTGCATTAACATCAAAACATCTAAGAAGAAATTAAAAGAATAGATTGGAGTCCATACCTTCTTCGTCACTCTCGATGGGTTTCATGTGGTCCTGCTTCTCGGTAGAGCCCGCTGGAGACACCGGGCTCGGCTGTCCCTTGCCATCCACCTTGATCATGGCCCTGGGGGTCACGTCTCCCTTCTCCTGCAGCCCCTTGGCCGGGTCCCCCTCACCCACACCCTCCATCACCTGATAAAACTTGGAGGCACCCACTAGTCGGCACCCATCCTAGAAAAAGAAACAAAAATAAATTATACACCATTTTTTTAAAAACACATAAATACTATCACACCTTTCCCTGTTGGCGTAGACAGAGAGAGGAAAAAGCGACAGATTCTTCTCTCCCCACACGCATCTCAGCCTCTTTCATATCCATGCACTGTCTCATTTTCTACATTTCCTTCCATCCATAATTTCCTTAGTCATGCTCTCACATGCCTTCCACTCTTGCATTATATATTCATTTATTTGTCTTATATATTAATTTATTAATCTTTCTTCATTCATTCGTTCCACATGCCCAAACCATCTCAGCATGCTCTTCTTCATCTTACTCAGCACATCAGCCTTAAGTTCACATTCATCCTTAATCACTTCATATCCTATTCTGTCATAAATTGTCACCCTGTGTATCCTCAATGCATGCATTTCTACAGTATTCATTTGGTTCCTATCAGTCTTTTTACAAGTCCATGTTTCACTCCCATAGATCAAAATTGGCATCAAAATACTGTTGTGGACTATCATCTTAACAGATTTAGATCATTTCTGGTTTGGAGTATATACGTTTTAGTTCCCCAATGTACTGTTGTGGACTATCATCTTAACAGATTTAGATCATTTCTGGTTTGGAGTATATACGTTTTAGTTCCCCAATGTACTGTTGTGGACTATCATCTTAACAGATTTAGATCATTTCTGGTTTGGAGTATATACGTTTTAGTTCCCCAATGTACTGTTGTGGACTATCATCTTAACAGATTTAGATCATTTCTGGTTTGGAGTATATACGTTTTAGTTCCCCAATGTACTGTTGTGGACTATCATCTTAACAGATATAGATCAATGCTGGTTTGGAGTATATACGTTTTAGTTCCCCAATGTACTGTTGTGGACTATCATCTTAACAGATTTAGATCATTTCTGGTTTGGAGTATATACGTTTTAGTTCCCCAATGTACTGTTGTGGACTATCATCTTAACAGATTTAGATCATTTCTGGTTTGGAGTATATACGTTTTAGTTCCCCAATGTACTGTTGTGGACTATCATCTTAACAGATTTAGATCATTTCTGGTTTGGAGTATATACGTTTTAGTTCCCCAATGTACTGTTGTGGACTATCATCTTAACAGATATAGATCATTTCTGGTTTGGAGTATATACGTTTTAGTTCCCCAATGTACTGTTGTGGACTATCATCTTAACAGATTTAGATCATTTCTGGTTTGGAGTATATACGTTTTAGTTCCCCAATGAATTCTGAAAAACAACTTACATTCAATTAACAGGCTCCCAGTCTGGTCAAACAGTCTGTCTATCAAGGTATTGTAACCTCAGTCTGGTCAAAGAGTCTGTCTATCAAGGTATTGTAACCCCAGTCTGGTCAAAGAGTCTGTCTATCAAGATAACCTATCATATTGCCAACACTTCACAACAATTAAAAACAAATTTCATGCATATTCCTAAACCTTAAGGTTCCATTATGGGACAAAAAACAGTATTATCTCTTGACCACCATCTTCAACATGTTCACCATCACCAACGCTGACAAATCAAGGAGCACCATACGAAACGAATAAATAAAATTGAACTAACGAAATAAGTTTCAAAGGTAAATAAGAAAATGAACTGCTGAAGTTATCCGTGTGAAACTGTTATCAGTACTGGCAATGATATTGGGAGAACCAACACACTTAATTACCGGTATGGCATTTTTCTAGCGGCAACGTGTTGGACACGTACTTACAATGTGAAATTGCACATTTGGCATTGAATTAAAGGCGTTGCGATTTTGACCCTGAATATGCGCATAGTCTAGATCAGAGATTCCCAACGGAGGCGATATAATGATTTTGATTTTTAGGAGGTGTTGACGTCTTACATCCAGAAATCACCAAACTACCCCAATCATTTGAAAAAGAGAGTTTTTGATTCATGCATCTTACCGATCCTCACATGTGGAATCGAAACCTCTGTCCTAACAAAGCGAATAACGCAAAAACTACTAGTGACACAGAGAGCCATGAACAGGAGGATGCTGGGAGTTTCACTGCGAGATAGAAAGACCAACAAATGGATAAGAGAGAGAGAACCAAAGTCACGGACTTAGTTGAGAGAGCAGCTGCCTTAAAGTGGAGCTGGGCAGGATATATTGCCAGATGCTCTGACTCTCGATGGACGAAAAAGGTCCTGGAATGGCAGCCTAGAACGGGCAGGAGAGGTGTGGGGAGACCACAGGCTAGATGGTCGGACGATATAAGACGGGCCGCAGGGGTGAAGTGGATGCAGTGTGCCCGAGATAGGGAGTTGTGGAAGACCGAAGGAGAAGCCTATATCCAGGGATGGATCCAGAACGGCTGAAGAAGAAGAAGTTGACGTGTAGATTTATTACATTATGATTTCGAGTCCTCCGATTCTTAGGCAACACTGCTCGTGGCCAAGGATACAGTTGTACGGTAGGACGATACATAAGAAGAATCCTAATGTGTTGGACTGACCAAGTGAGAGACACAAAAGGACTACCCTTAACAACTGTTCTCCGAACTGCGCTTGCAGGGATGGATGGAGAAAAGTCATCAAGTGTTACCATGGGAGTCACGATACAGTCATGAGAATATACCCATAACTCACGTCACACTCCCTCTTTTAACCTTGGTGCATTCCGGTGCTGTGTATTCAATACACATCAATACACATGTAATAATGAGCGATTGAAAATCGGAAAAATAAGAATATTCATAGCCAATCGCTTAAATTAATTAAATTTGAAGTCAGAAGTGATAATTGAAATTTAATTGCTGAAAACATGAAAAAATCATCGGCCGACGTTCACAAAACGGGCAAAAGACCACCTCAAATGGATGCCCGAGAGCTACTGATACCTGAGACGGGACTCCGTCTTGGACTGTTATACCTCGAAGGAAGAAACACAATTGCGAACTGAGATTCTATTTCTTACGTTTCCATATACCGAAGTAGAGTGAGAGTGAGACGTGAATGGCATCGCTTCCCCACCCATAGCTGTTTTTTAGAATAAATATACCTACGTCACACACTGGCACACGTTTGATTGTATTGGTGAATTTGTTCCCCAGTTCCCCCGTAGATGGCTAATAAATGGAATTTGAATAACCCCAACCACATGGAAAAAGCGATGGAGTTTTTATTTTCACTTCCCGATGTTGAAGAAATGTCAGACATAGAAATTGACGGTGGTGCACAAGAGGAATTGGATGCACTTGATAACGTGACAATTTCGCAACCGGATATATCGATGAATGTAGAAGAGGATTAATTATAATGTTCATTTTAATGTTTTTCTTTCTTACGCACACTGAGTATTATTCTACCAAGTATCAGTGGGAAGTATAGATGCCATTAGTTTTTTTATAAGTTCCGATCGATTTGTTTTTAATATTTTTTTTCCATATTTCTTTATAAATATTAATGACTAAGAAATGCGAAAAAAAAAATTTAATCTAAAGAAAAATAAAATTTGAGAACGAAAGGGTTAAGGGGCGTTAGTCCAAAAAAAGGTTGGGAAACCTTGGTCTAGATCAGTGTTCCCCAACCTGTTTAGACCTGTGGACCGGTAAAAAAAGGAAAACTTTTTCGCGGACCACTAATACTGAAATAAAAATGGTTTTTTTATTTAATATTTTTTTAATCTTATATTGTGACAGATGGACATACAAGTATGTAACTATAATTAACAAATATACATATAACAGTTAAACAATTCTAATTGTAACATTGTCTGATACAATTAAAATTTAACAAAAACAATGGGGTTTTTTCAACAAACTAATGCGAAACCTGCTGTTGCATCTTTGCTAATATATTGGATATTCTTGGCTGCAGTGCTGTGTCTGACATTATTTTACTTGTATGTACTGTTAAATGAAAACAATTATATATCATGAAATTCTTGGAAACATATTTAGGTAGGGTTTTGCATCCGAGTTCACTATCCAAGAGCAAATATTTCCGTTCTCCCTAAGTGTATCTGAGAAGATTTATGACTGTCCATTCTGAGAAAACCAGCGACCATCGTGTCGCATTATCATACCAATTATATTTATTTAACAATTACTAAAAATACAAGTCAACGTACAAGCGAAAAAATCCTATATTTAATATTTTTGCATGGCGAATTTCTTGAAATTTGACATACTGTTTGCGGCCCGGCGGAAAGTCTCTGCGGCCCGGCACCGGGCCGCGGACCACCGGTTGGGGAACACTGGTCTAGATTATATCTAGATACTGTACGAAGGAATTGTCTTTACTTTCTGTTAATGACTTAAAATGTGGATTAAGTAAGAGTTTTAAAGGGGGAAAAACCCTTGATTCGAAGGTGTATGCCGTCACGACTTGCAAGCGCCACACATACCACACACTGCACGCGCATAGGGGTTACCCCATCATCTATAGTGATTACTTACGAAGGCCACGCATAAGGTACATTCCACTACAATATTTGCAGGTTATATAATCACAAGCAGCAGTAAAACACACATGATACATTACAATACAACAATATATCAGGTCTGTAAATATGAAACAGGAATCTGCTCATAAATGACTCTAGTTGTCAATGTAGTGACTGTCAAACCGCGTCATTGGCGCCTTTTTCTTGGGTTTACATTTGTCAAAGCCTTTTTTACTCACAACGCTACAAGTTTAATAAAACTATATATGTTTTCATAGCGTTGAACATGTCTGTTTTTGTGCCTGAAAACTACGATTTGCGGACAGTTTCTGTTACCATTTGAAGAAAACTGCTGCAGAATCGCATCGAATGCTTGTCGAAGCTTATGGTGAGCATGCTCTTAGTAAATCATAGTGCTTTGAGTGGTTTAAAAAATTCAAAAGTGGCGATTTTGACGTGAGAAACGAAGAATGTGGAAGAGCACCGAGAAAGTTTGAAGATGCCGAATTGCGAGCATTGTTGGGTGAGGATGATGCTCAAACGCAACAACAACTCGCGGATCAATTAAATGTGACACGAGAAGCCGTCTCCATACGTTTGAAAGCCACGGGAAAGATCTAGAAGGTGGGAAAATAGGTTCCGCATGAACTGAATGAAAGACAGCAGGAAAACCTAAAAACCACTTGCGAAATGCTGCTCGCCAGGTACAAAAGAAAATAATTTCTCCATCGGATTGTGACTGGCGATGAAAAATGGATATATTTCGAGAATCCTAAGCGTAAAAGATCATGGGTAACTCCAAGCAAACCAGCGAGATCGACTGCAAGGCCAAATCGCTATGGACGGAAGACAATGCTTTGTGTTTGGTGGGATCAGAAGGGTATTATCTATTATGAGCTGCTAAAACCTGGCGAAACCGTTAATACTGAACGCTACCGACAACAAGTGATGGATTTGAACCAAGCATTGCGTGAAAAACGACCAGAATATCAAAAGTGGCAACACAAAGTGATTTTGCTTCATGATAATGCACCATTGCACACAGCAAAACCGGTCAAGGAAACGATTGAGGCGTTTAGTTGGCAAGTACTTACGCATGCGGCTTACTCACCAGACTTGGCTCCATCCGATTACTACTTATTTGCATCGATGGGACACGCACTTGCTGAGCAGCGCTTCACTTCTTACTAAAATGTACGAAAATGGCTTGATGATTGGTTTGCCCCAAAAGAGCAACAGTTTTATTGGCGTGGCATCCACAAATTGCCAGAGAGATGGGAAAAATGTGTAGCTAGCGATGGGCAATACTTTCAATAAAATATTTTTTACCATTTTCATACAATAATGTGTATTTTCTGTAAAAAAAATTCCGGTTTCATATTAACAGACCTGATATACAATAATCATTTCAATAACAATTTTACAAAATAAATTTCCTTATTTCTGTGACGCACATGAATCAAATGTAAATTTAATGTAAACCAATCGAGTGCCAGTGTATTTTGACCACTGAAATTTCATCTGTCAATTACTGATTAAAAAAAAGTATAAAATTAGAGCATGTTTTGGTTCAAAATTAGATTATGAAAAAGTATACAAGGCATTCATTTTTAAATTGTCTTTCATGATTTTGACTCGAGGAATTTTATTCTAAAGATGAATTTGACTTTTAACGCTTTACCTCTTCGCAATATTGACATTTTTGATAGGTGTCCCACAAGAAAAATTCATGGGCATACTCCAACATCAAATTGAATGTCATGGTTCGACAGCTTGACAGATTCTAAATCAACTTTTGGACGTATAATCACATGCACAGTGGGTATTATGGACGACACTAGCGATACAAGACTATGGGCGATGACTTCACTTGAACAAGGAATTGGAAGGAAAATCATAATAAACTGCGATTCTCAAATTTCAATCTGTAAGGTCCTTTTCAAAGGATATTTAAATTTGCGCATACATACGTACATACCATCACGTTGTCTCCCTGTCGGGGTAGGCATAAAGGAGAGAGTGCCACACTTTCCTATCATAACACACATTTTTCGCCCCTTCTAAATACATTCATACACCGTCTTATAGCTCCTATTATTTCTCTCACTTTTTACATTCCCTTCATTCTAAATATCGTACACTTGATTCAATCATACTTTTGAACTGTATTTTATTACGCTAAGGCCACACTAAAGTGCTTCGCTAGGTGCTACGTGACCAATAGACTAGG
Organism: Odontocerum albicorne; assembly: GCA_949825065.1. NCBI lineage: Eukaryota > Metazoa > Arthropoda > Insecta > Trichoptera > Odontoceridae > Odontocerum > Odontocerum albicorne. Next base: position 26,326,706 of record OX463861.1, read on the forward strand.
TGACTTCACGCTTGGCCACACCAAAGTGCTTCCCACAAATTCATTTGCCATTTGGGAGCGGTTGAGTCAACGAACGATGCCACTCTCAAAACTAACCAATTTCATTACAGCTTAGCATCTTTATTTACTTCCTGTGCAACTTCATTCCAAAGTGATTTTATTACAGGTACATTTTTGTATAATTTGCTCGATGGGTTCCACAAAGGCTCCCTTTTATACACAGTTGTTATTAAAACTTCCGCCATCTTGTAAAATCACTTGGTGACACAATAAAATTAACCAACACGTCTGTTCGCTAGGAGACTCACTAGGTGACTAATCGTCATGTAGCGTGGCGCGAAGCGTGCAGTGTGGACATTGCGAAAGTATATGATGCGTTGGTTCGCTAGGATATGTCACCTAGCTCGCAGCGTAGCTCTAAGCATCAAGCGAGGCTCCTACCTGTGTGGCTGAGGCCTTAATCATCCTTCATTCATTCTATCTAAGTGTCCAAACCATCTAAGAGTGCTCTTCTTCTTCTAACTCAACACATCAGCCTTAAATTTGTATTATAACAAAATACATGCTGAAAACAACAAAAATAATTGAGGCTTTCTTCAGCATTTGTTATTTAGGAAATACATTTTCGAGACATAACACATCGATCAATAAATCGAGGGACTAACTACTAAAACAACATTTGTTTGCCAAAATTCTTCTTTATTCATACCACAGACAAATGGTTGTTTTCGACGGAGCAGAGCCCGGATAACACTTTTCAAGCCATCACTGGGTTTGAACGGTATTTTTTCCCGTTAAAAAGCAATGTTTTATCAACACACGAAATTCGGTTTTTTCCATTGTTTTGAAAATAGCGAAAGTAGCGTCACTAAAACCACTGTAACTCAACGACACAATGTCGGAATGTCATGAAAGTTTGACACGTAACTTCTAAAGGTTGGTACTAACTGAGAATGGTATGGATTTGTTATTAGAGGCGCCATCTGTTGGTTAGTCTCGGGAATTGTTGATTGATGTATTATAAGAAAATATTAAAAAAAGGAAATAATTTATCAAAGTATAAGAACGTGGTTGTTATTGCGACAGGAGTTTGAGTACTTGGGTTTGCAAGAGGAATGACTTGTGGAAAAGGTTTGTGTGAGCTCTTTAGTGTGGTATTTTATAGTTACATTTTTATATATAAATTTTATTATTTTTATGATTATGTGCGGTATATTGTGTGATGAATGTTTTGGTCTTTCTGGAGTGATGAATTGTGAGGAGTTTGATTTCGCGTGATTATACATATGTAATTGAGTTTCACTGTTTGTCAGGTTGATAAGAATGCGCAACGGGGTTTTATATAATCAAAAATCGGAAAGACGTATCGATTTATTTTTTCATGCTATATGTCCTCAGTGAGATACAGGCAAAAGCCTAGTTTACTGGGGACACGACAAATAAAAGGCAGACCCATTAAAATTGTGTCCAAATTAAATTACCTGTTGTTTTTTCGCAAATTATGTATATTTCTTGTCATGTATAAAATAAATAAATAAAAAATAAATAAAGGTTTCGGCTTTAACTTTGTGGAACACCATGTTAGAATATTTAACAATAAATTACATTGTTACATTAATCCTTGCTACACATGTTTCTATCTCCTATCCTGAGGCTCTCTTAGCAGAATAAGTTTGAGTCTAGTTTTCACTTCGAGTGAATACAAATCCGCCTTAACAAATCCTCTAATCTATTCTGAAATGGCTAATCATTGTCACCGTGAAAACCATACTTTTTATATCGATGATGCCAAATTCTTACATATCAGTAGTAACGGAAATAAATTGGACAGATTAAAGGCCCTAGAAATTTCTAAGTCAGTACATCGAGGCGAACATCTGGAAAACACATATATCCCAAAAATCTCTCCGCTTCTGGTCGAGATCTTCTCACGCCACCCTCAGCCCCCAGTCCCCAAACCAAATGTCCCCAACCGTTAGAAACGTGTATATCGGTACCAGTTCGAAAATAATTCAGTCTTGTTTGTACTCCCCTGAAGATGAGGTGAAAGCCTTGAAACCGGTAGGGTTATACCATTACAAAAAGTGGAATAAACAATATTTGATAAAACAAATTACAAAATCTATTTCGATTCTCGCTAGACCCCAATTTATTTAAAAAAAAAGGTTCCACTCTGGTTTTCGCTTAAAACCTCTAACATATTTTTGGTTTGTTGGAAAAGATTGCCATATGGTAATAAACCTGACAGGTTGTACTCTATACCAGTGCTCCGCAACCGGTGTGCCGTGAGCCGGATACAGGTGTGCCGTGGTCAAATTCAATGTACGAGTATTTGACATTTTACAATTTTTCATTATGTATTTTCATTACGCATTATACACAATAACATTTTCATAATATTGTCTATTTTTCAAAATGTAGTATAGAATAATTATTATAACTAAATAATTTTTCAATGGTCCCCCAGCGCCTGGTGCCAACTGTTGAAAACTGCGTAGTGTGCTTTGTACACACCATGGCCGCACCAAATTAGTCATAGACAAAGAAAAATGACCCTTATGCGCGTCGCTGAAGACTCATGCCTAATTTAATACCTATATATTTTAGCTTTTGGTGTGCCGCGGAATTCTAGGAAGAATTTTGGTGTGTCGTAGGTGAGAAAAGGTTGCGGAGCACTGCTCTATACAATAGAAGTGTTAAACAATACAATATGAATGCTAACAATAAAGGTGGATTTTTTTTTTAATAAATATGATCCCAAGGGACCTAGAACAATAAAAGTTGTACAATCGCTGTGGTTTGTTGTGCTGTGAGTGTTTTCACAATCAATTGTCATGATATGACTCACTATGGAATTCCACACGAGCACATCACTATTCTGTACCATACTGTACTGTACTGAAGTAGTGAGGACGGCAACTGGCCGTGTGTATTGTGTGTATCATTGATAGTGTTATCAACACTGGGTATTTACACTGACCAGACACTGCTTGAGAGCAGAATTGGTTGCAAAACATGGTGTGGTCCACTTTGAAGCATCTACAAACCTGATTAATGTACTCAATTATCCGACATTAATGTACTCAATTAATACACTCAATTATCCAGACTAGTACGGAAAATAAACGATCTACTACTTTTTACCAGTCAGTTAAAAATTTCCAATTATATCCTTCCCCTCTTTCCTTGCTCTCCATTCATTTCAGGTATATATAGTACATATACGAGAGTTGCTACTTAAGTTTTGAGATATGGCAACACCAGTGTAGTAGATACGTCAAATCTGACATCAGTATCGTAAAGTTTGACGTTTTTAATGGTATACGTGCTCAGAAATTTTTGCCATACAAGTGCTATTTGTGTTGTTTACAGTGACTTGAAAAATTCATCTCGGCCAAAAATTTCATTAAATCGTGAACATTTTCGTGCGATGATTTTTTATGATTTTCGACGTGGACTAACTCAACAGCAGTGTGCCGATCAACTCGCTTCGACTTTTGGTGATGAAGCACCATCCCGGGCCACTGGGTTTCGCTGGTTTTCCGAATTCAATCGTGGTTGTAATTCGCTCCAGGACGAAATTCGTGAAGGTCGTCCAAAATCGGTTGTTGTGCCAGAAAATATCGATGCTGTGCGTGAACTGATATTGCAAGATCGTCATGTGACTTATCGTGAGATTGAGGCATGTTTGGGTTAGTTGCATTAGTTCCACTCGCATACATTCAATATTGCATGAACATTTAGCCGTCAAAAAGATTTGTTCGCGTTGGATACCGCATAATTTGACAATCAATCAAAAAAAGGCTCGTGTCGATTGGTCCAAATAAATGTTGAAAAAATTCGATCGCGGTGCTTCAAAAGACGTCTATAACATCGTGACAGGCGACGAATCATGGATCTATGCATATGAGCCAGAAACTAAACAGTAGTTGACTGTATGGGTCATTCAAGACGAGCCAAATCCAACAAAAGTTGTTCGCACACTAAGCACTTCGAAGCAAATGGTGGCTTGTTTCTTCAGTATAAATGGTCATGTAAGAACAGTGCATTTAGTGGAACGTCATATGGTCAATTCTGAATGGTACACCACCATTTGTTTGCCAGAAGTGTTCGGAGAAATGAGGAAAACCAACCGCCGAAGACGGATCATTCTCCACCACGACAATGCGAGCTCTCACACATCGACTCAAACAAGTGACTTTTTGAGCAATCAAAACATCGAATTGATGGGTCATCCGCCGCACAGCCCTGATTTGGCACCCAATGACTTCTTTTTATTCCCGAACATCAAAAATAAATTGCGAGGTCAACTTAATCGACGCCTGAAGAAGCGGTTGATGCGTTCAAAACGCATTTGAAGTTACCTCATTCGGAGTGGAAAAAGTGCTTCGAAAATTGGTTCAAACACATGCAAAAGTGTATTGATCTTCATGGAGAGTATTTTGAAACACAATAAAGCCATTTTCGATGATAAATAATTGTTTTTACTTGTCTGTCTCAAAATTTAAGTAGCAACCCTCGTATTTGACATATTTCATATCACATTACCAAAAGTATTGACATATTTCATGTATCAGAAGTATGCGTCACCCAAAAACATACGATTTATTTGTTCGTATATATGTAAAAATGTACTTGCTGTGTACCTATTGTAATGAAATGTTCATTATACGTGGCCTTCGCAATAGTTACTATGAAAAGTAGGTCTGCCCATGCAAGTGAAAAATGTGCGAGATACGTAGTATCTAGCAAGCCATGACGGCATACACTGGTGATTTAAGGAGCTTACGATGAGCGATTGGCTACACATATTCTCAGTTTTTGGAACGTCTACTGTGTTTTTACTTACGACCAACTTCTACCTGCTAAAGAGGAATCTCTTCACCCTGCTACTTTTCACCGGAAAAGCATAAAGTAAATCGAAATCTCCGAGTATTGAGCGGAAGCCATCCACCTATTTTACAATATTTGTACCGGTGCTGTACATTTCATTTCATAAACAAATTTAAAAAGTTTAAATTATTTTTTATCCACTTTGCACGTATAGTATTTCTCCTGTTACACAAATAGGGTCTGCTTCTAGCGTTAGCTTATTCGTTAGGAATAATATCAGCCAGGATTCTTCTCATACTGCTAGACGGTGCCGAGACTATATCCACAGTGTCATTCAGTTGGTTCAATATCTCTATACCACGCGTGACTATCGTTCTGTAAGTTGATATGTAGAACAGAGGGTGATTCTTTGTACGGTTATATTTATTAGGGACATACAGACTTCATACTTCTACTCGAAGTTTTTTTGCTATAGAAACGCATGCACTGAGAAGAATACACACGGTGACAATGTACGACAGAAACGGAATGAAGTGATACGACAGAAACGGAATGAAGTATGAGAGTAAAACATGGACGTGGAATACGACTGAAAAAAGAGCCGAATAAATGATCCAGAGATCACCATTGGAGGTGATGGTGGCATCCAGGTATCTGAATTTATTCACCTGGGGGATCCGGTTGCCGTTAATCATCATCGGTGCGCCTCCATCCGGACATGCATCGTTGCACATGTATTCTGTTTTACCAGCGTTGACTCGAAGGCCGAGACGCAAAGAATTCGCCACTTATGCACGTAAAAAAGGAGTCATTTTAGTGCCATTTGGTAGTCTTAACTCGAAAATCAATTTTTTGAAGTTTCGCCATTATGATTCTCAACAGGCGATATGCATAACTGAACCATAATATTAGTTAGTAATGAACCTCGTTGGATGCAAGTGAAACACGCATTGAACTTGCATTGTTTACGCACATATCAACAAGTCGTTAAAATTGGTTCAAGGTCTCCTTGTCTTGCGAAAACTGGTCGTTTCGCCGATGTCATAAAAATAATCTCGAGTTTTATGTTTATGTTATCAAGAGGTACACGGTTATATAGTCAAAGCACTGCCAATCTGATCCGCTGCCTAGTCCACTTGTTGTAGGTCTTTTCATTCTTTAATGTTCGACCCAGTTATCGTCTATTTATGGCTCTCTCGGTTGCCTGTATTTAGTTGTTCGAATAGAGGATAATAACAGGCTACTTAAAAACAATAACACTATTGGAGAAAATATCCTCATCATTGCCAGACCTCGCAGTCGAGGATCCCCTTGCCACTCTAACATCAGTCCTAAACCGTTCTCCCATGTCGATCGTGTGATCTTCTGTGAGAGAACAGCCCGATACTGGATGCGCACTCCCTTCCACAAATGCCACAGACATATGGACTCTGCTGAGCCGCCTGGCCATGTAGACGCATGTTCGCAGCGCGCAAACCGTTTCTCATACGTCTAGCCGCTGAGACACCATCAGCCCGAGAACATACGGCTCTCCACCCCTCACGGTCTTGAGCCACCTGCTCCCAGTCCTCAGGCGCCCCGCACAAAGCAAACGACTCTCGTAGACTGTCCTTATAGCGTTTCCTTTGCCCACCAACTCTTCACTTGCCCAGAAGAGTATAGGTAACGCCCCACTTGGAATCTAAAGAACTGTTTCAGCTGACATAGACAGAATAACACATATCCAGGATCCAAGACATCCCTTATATAATCACCAACCAGCAATATCAATTGAAATCCAGGAATAGCTTCGTGAAGAGAAACAAAAGAACTGACGATTCTTCCAGATAAAGTGAATTCTTCCAGATAAAAGTGGAAAGAAAAATCTGGATGGAGTCTCTCGAAAAATACGACACCTGTAAACCAACTGCCCGTGCATACTTGGAGAGAACTAAACAGACTCCGAGTAGGGATGACTAGATGCAGGGTGAACATGCATAGGATTTCTTCAACGAAAGTAGCACTGAATGTGATTGTAGGGATATACAGGACTCACACAACATGCTATACTTGAGAAAATGTAGGATGGTTCCTGTGACGTTTGAAACGTCATGTCTCAAAGGGATGGGGTAAAATCGTTTTTTTTTTACAAATCGAATCGTTTTTTTATAAATCGAAAAATTGTTTTTTTTCTAAACTGACGTTTTAATTCCTAATTTTCATTATACTGACTTTCTAATGTATTGTATGATTTGTATCTAACTTTAAAAAGGCCAAGATCCACTATGAATTAATACTAATTAGGAACATTTAATTTTATGTATAAAAAAATCGAAAATCTAATTATCGTATACCCCATCCCTAGCCAATGCGGACTAACATAGTGACTTTTGACGAACGTCACCAAATATTATTTGATTTTAACAAACTGCCACATTTTTGCTAAATTATAACAAGATGTATTAATTTGTCATTATTTTTAGTTTTACGTAATGTATTTACCTAAATAACGTACTATTTATTAGAATCGAGGCTTATATTAAAGTTGATAAAATAATTAAAATTACTGAACGTCGTTACAAGGTTGTATTGGGGCAAATTTGTCAACTGTCACAGGAACCGTGCTACAATTTTTTAAGTATACAATGCATCATTTAGATTAATATTTTTTTCATTATCAACAACTAGATACGAGTGGCGACACTCTGAATAGCTCAGTTTGACAATACGGCAATCTCAATTCACGATGGCATAAATATTGATTGATTTTATTACGAAATAACACTTTAAAAATCATACTTTTATTACAAGTTTAAATTGAAAAAAAGGAACTCACAGTTTGATTGGGTGTATTTTTCTGGCAGACTACCTCATGGGTGTTGGCTGGAGGGTCTTTCTCAGCAGTCTCCGCGGAGCTCATGCTGCTGCAGATGTTGAGGTCGGAGATCTCCCGCCGCAGGTCCAGGTCCGAGGGAGCGTCCGTCTCCACCAGCGCGCTAAGTCTCCTCGAATACACCTCCACCAGAGGAGTGTGGGCCTCCAGTAACACCTGAAAAATATTAAGTCAATTCCAATTAGCGTGTGTGATATTGTCGTAATAAATTTTCTAAATTTGTTTACAATACATTTTCGATTGTCTTACCAAACTCTCTGAGTGATAGAAGATACGTATTAGCGGTGAACTGGAAAGGCCAATAAACAATCTCTGTTTGAGCACAGCGCTAATCCATGATCGGAAAAGCGCTGAAAATTTTCGGCGAGATAAGACAGGGCGGTATTTTCATGGATTATATTTTGAAAGATATATACTCGTATATATCCTGTTAAACTATTAGTTTTTTGAAGATGTTTTATAAATAAATTCAGAGAAATTTGTTTCCACCTAAGAAATTATTCCAGACGTAGGTTCAAACATCATTATGAAACATAAGGTTCAAACATCATTATGAAACATAAAGTTCAAACATCATTATGAAACATAAAGTTCAAACACCATTATGAAACATAAAGTTCAAACATCATTATGAAACATAAAGTTCAAACATCGTTATGAAACATAAAGTTCAAACACAATTATGATTTTTTCACGTTCAATAAGGTTTCTTTAAGTAGAATTGAGAAAAATATTTCGAATATTGACGATGGTTTATTTATTTAACACTTTTATTGCAATTACAATGGTGGTGGGCTTATTGCCAGTCGGCAATCTCTTCCAACCAAATAGACAAAAGTAAATGAAGCAAGTTACATGGTCGCATAAATCATTCAAATGACTATCCATCCCCACGAAATCCATAAACACATAACTATGCATACGCCCACGATTCCCACAAAAACGGACAATCACCCAAACATTCTTTTTCATATAAAGTGAGATATCATGAATCAAAAGGAAAGGAAGGGATGGTGGAGAGGAAAGGAAAAGAAAAATCGGGAATGAAACACGTTATTTTACTGACTAGTAATTAAGAGTTTTTTCAGTCGTTTCTGAAAACATGTCAAGGACGGAGCGAGTCTTATATTGGTTTGTAACTGATTCCAAAGTCTCACTCAAATTAAGAGTTTTTTCAGTCGCTTCTTAAAGCATGCCAAGGACGGAGCGAGTCGTCTAACATTGGTTTGTGTCAGAGTACTGCAGAGTCTCACAGCATGGACTGGAAAGGCTAATAGACAATCTCTGTTTGAGCGTAGCGCTAATCCATGTTTGGAAAGACGCTGAAAATTTTCGGCGAGATAAGAGGGGGCGGCGGGACAGTTAAGGATATTATACAATAGAGACAGTATGTGAATTTGGGGTCTATTTCTAACATTCAACCAGTTCAATGCCTTCTGGTATGAAGTTGTATAGTTGTATGATCGTACTTTCGTAGGTTGAAAATAAATCTTAGACAAACATTTTGAAGAGAAAAGAGTGGTGGGAAATGGAGAAATTAAAACTGAGGGTAAGATTTATTACTGTTTTATCGATAACCAAAGAATGCAAAACATTTCAACTCTCATTAAAAAAAATTCCTAACGAGCAATAGACCAGATACTTTTAATGAAACGTAACACTATAGTTCGGAAATTGTAGGATGAGTCCTGTGACAGCTCACAAATTAGCCCCAATACAACCTTATGTGATGTATTTACCTAAATAAATTGCTATTTATTAGAATCGAGGCTTATATTAAAGTTGATAAAATAATTAAAATGACTGAACATCGTTACAAGGTTGTATTGGGGCAAATTTGTGAGCTGTCACAGGACTCATCCTACAATTTCCGAACTATAGTTGGATTCCGCCTGAAGAGAGCCTTAAGGAGGTAAAAACACATGTAGCGGAAATTAATGTAATTAGTGGAATAATAAAGTGATTTATTATGAAATATTCTAAAGGTATTTAAGTTCAACATGGTATAACTAATGGTATTAGAGTTCAACATGGTACAACAAATGGTATTAGAGTTCAACATGGTACAACAAATGGTATTAGAGTTCAACATGGTACAACAAATGGTATTAGAGTTCAATGTGGTAAAACTGATGGTATTAGAATTCATCAACAAGCTAAAACTAATTGTATTAAAGTTCAAGCTGTTATAACTAATGTTATTAAAGTTCAATTTGGCTAAACTTATTGTATTAGAATTCAACATGGTAAAACAATGGGTATTACAATTCAACTAGTAAAACAAATGGTATTACAATTCAACATAGTAAAACAAATGGTATTACAATTCAACATAGTAAAACAAATGGTATTACGAGTACAATTCAACATAGTAAAACAAATGGTATTACAATTCAACATAGTAAAACAAATGGTATTAGAGTTCAACATGGTAAACAAAGTTCAATGTAAAAATAATAGTGTTATTTATTACCTAAATAAAATATTCTGAAAAAAAAAACTAACACATCGACTTCAAAAGTAATAAAAAAAACATTCAATATGTCACAATACACAGCAATACTAGGTAAAATAACATTTTATAAAAAAATACTTGAAATATATAGAAAAAAATAAAAACAAAATAATTCTTCACTCCTTGAGTGTTGTTCAACAAGCGAACAGAACAGAGATTGGGCCGTTATCAATGTCCGTGTCATTATTATCACTAACTATTAAAAGTTCACTAGAACAACTTTTCCCTAATAAAAAATGTGTCGATATTTTATCGTTAATAAAAATAATTCAGCTCGGCCATCTGTGAAATGTTTCGATAAACTTTTATCGACACAAATAAAGCATTTCGTTTATTATAAAAAAAATCTTTACTTTCCCACTTGCTTTGCACAGCTCGCTTGTATAACTTCACAATGATCAATAAACTAGTTGCAGCCCGTGAAATATTCGCGGAAGTAAAACAAATTCTACATTTATGAAAATATATATTCATAAATGTAAAATTTCTTTATATACTCGTATATCATTTATACATCGTCCCCTTTTACACCGGTTCAAAAATTGTTATAATTGTTGCAACCAATACAATCAAATGTGTGCCAGTGTGCGACGTAGATATATTCATTCTAAAAACCGCTATGGGTGAGGAAGCGACACTATTCACTCTCACTCTACTTCGGTATATGGGAACGCAAGAAATAGAATCTCAGTTCGCTCGCTTTTCTGCTTCAGTAGCTCGCGGGCATTCGTTTGAGGTGGTCCCTTCGCCCGTTTTGTGAACCTCGGCCGATGTTTTTTTTCATGTTTTCGCAATTAAATTTCAATTATTATCACTTTTGACTTCAAATTTAATTAATTTAAGCGATTGGCTATGAATATTCTTATTTTTCCGATTATAATCGCTCATTTTTACATGTGTATTGATGTGTATTGAATACACAACACCGGAACGCGCAGATTTTTTTAGCACAGGAAGGGAAAGGTTAACCTAACAATCTATCTCTGATCTCCGTTCCCTATTTGGTAGGATATCCAGCCCGGGGTTTCAAATTCGATGATACCAGAAAAAAAGTAAGGATCCCACTCTGGTAGTGTTCGATTAGTCACAATATTTGCTTGCACTAGTTACGTGCGAGTGGTGTTGCCTCTTCAAATGTGGTAGCATTGCCAACATGTGCCAATGATAGACTACAAGTTCTGTGCTTACTCTGGTGGTTCTAAATCCGAATGCACGATAAATGGGGTTGTAGCTAATGTTGTCTCCCGGTCACGCTCTTCAATATATCCGCATCACAAATTCAGATATGTTGAAGGGTATCATACAAATAATAATAATAAAATTACTAAAGCGCCATTTAGAGAACAGAGACGTCTCCTCAAGGGTGCTCAAACTTGGGATTTAAACACACACACACTATTATTGATAATGGATTTAAACACACACACACTATTATTGATAATGGATTTAAACACACACACACTATTATTGATAATGGATTTAAACACACACACACACTATTATTGATAATGGATTTAAACACACACACACTATTATTGATAATGGATTTAAACACACACACACTATTATTGATAATGGATTTAAACACACACACACTATTATTGATAATGGATTTAAACACACACACACACTATTATTGATAATGGATTTAAACACACACACACTATTATTGACAATGGATTTAAACACACACACACTATTATTGATAATGGATTTAAACACACACACACTATTATTGATAATGGATTTAAACACACACACACTATTATTGATAATGGATTTAAACACACACACACTATTATTGATAATGGATTTAAACACACACACACTATTATTGATAATGGATTTAAACACACACACACTATTATTGATAATGGATTTAAACACACACACACTATTATTGATAATGGATTTAAACACACACACACTATTATTGATAATGGATTTAAACACACACACACTATTATTGATAATGGATTTAAACACACACACACTATTATTGATAGTGGATTTAAACACACACACACTATTATTGATAATGGATTTAAACACACACACACTATTATTGATAATGGATTTAAACACACACACACTATTATTGATAATGGATTTAAACACACACACACTATTATTGATAATGGATTTAAACACACACACACTATTATTGATAATGGATTTAAACACACACACACTATTATTGATAATGGATTTAAACACACACACACTATTATTGATAATGGATTTAAACACACACACACTATTATTGATAATGGATTTAAACACACACACACTATTATTGATAATGGATTTAAACACACACACACTATTATTGATAATGGATTTAAACACACACACACTATTATTGATAATGGATTTAAACACACACACACTATTATTGATAATGGATTGAAACACACACACACTATTATTGATAATGGATTTAAACACACACACACTATTATTGATAATGGATTTAAACACACACACACACTATTATTGATAATGGATTAAAAATATTACAAAAAAAAAAGGAAGGTGGTGAGTGCGGCAATTAGATGAGATACTTTCGTGCATCTGTCTATGTTTAGAAAAACATTATTTGGTAAGAAAACGGCAGAACACTTACCGCGGGAAGCGAACTACAAAGAAACCTTGGTAGATCTTCCGATATGTGACAGTAACACATTCGGATTTAGATTGAGTGTAGTGTTCATATATCATATGATCATAAATTTTGATGACTTCCCAAAAAGGGCTGTCTTCGAGTGATTCCTCAAGTGGAACACGCCACCCATATCTCTAATACTTAGCGGCAGATCATTCCGTTCCACAGGAAAAACAACGGCAAAAGCTCTATCATAATACTCGGCCTTATTGGATCAATTTGGAACAATAAATTAATTCGATTGAAAATAAATCAACCTCAATAGAGAAAAATATAAAAAAACTCATATAACCATAAAATACCCATCTATCCATAAAATATCCATGTAACCATAAAATATCAATCTAACCATAAAATATCCATCTAACCTAAAAATATCCCACTAACCATAAAATATCCGTCTAACTATAAAATATCTGTCTAACCATAAAATATCTATCGAACCATAAAATATCCATCTATCCATAAAATATCCAACTAACCATAAAATATCTATCTAACCATAAAATATCCAACTAACCATAAAATACCCATCTAACCATAAAATACCCATCTAACTATAAAATACCCATTTTACCATAAAATACCTATCTAATCATAAAATACTTACCTAATCATAAAATGCCTATTTAACAAAAAAAAATAGACAGGAAAACGAAGTACAAAGAAACTTTTGTAGATCTTTCAATTTGTGATAGTAACACATTCGGGTTTAGGTGTAGTGTGATGTATGTGTGTAGTGTTCATATATAATCATTAATTTTTATACGACCTCCTTAAAAGGTTAGGTTAGGTAATATTTTGAAAGAAGGAAAGGTAAAGGTCAGCGAAATCGCAGAAGTTAATATAAGAAGGTGGGTTGGATGTGGAAGAAGCTATGGATGTATATCTTAAAAATTGATGGTCTATTTGTAAAGCTAAGATCCGGAAAACAGACCGTACAGTGAAACAGAAGATGATTGAAGCAGAAATGTGTGGTATCGGGATGAGTAAATATTGAAAAACTACAAAAAAACTTATTAAATCCATAGCAAAACGTGTACATGAAGTTATAAAAGCTAAAGGCGGACATATTCCTTATTAAAATAATAAATATTTATTTAAAAAATATTTGGACTTTTTATAGCTATACTTGAGAAAATGTAGCATGGTCCCTGTGAGAGTTCACAAATTTGCCCCAATACAACCTTGTAACGACGTTCAATAATTTTAATTATTTTATCAACTTTAATATAAGCCTCGATTCTAATAAAAAGCAAGTTATTTAGGTAAATACATTACATAAAACTAACAATAATGACAAATTAATACATCTTGTTACAAATTAACAAAAAAGTGGCAGTTTTTTAAAATCAAATAATATTTAGTGACGTTTGTCAGAAGTCACTACGTTAGTCTGCATTGGCTAGGGATGGGGTATACGATAGATTTTCGATTTTTTTATACCTAAAATTAAATGTATTAATTCACAGTGGAATAAATTGGCCTATTTAAAGATAGATACAAATCATACAATACATTAGAGTCAGTATAATGAAAATTAGGAATTAAAACGTAAGTTTAGAGAAAAACAATTTTTTAATTTATAAAAAAAACTATTCGATTTGTAAAAAATAACAATTTTATCCCACCCCTTTGAGACATGACGTTTAAAATGTCGCAGGACCCATCCTACATTTTCTGAAGTATAATAAACAAATGTTTCAATTATTTTATTTTTGTTCATATTAATTCGCTCACTACTGTACCAAAAAAAATATTATTAATGAGGGCCTTAAAACGTTTGGGTCCTGCACTGAATAAAATACAGTACCAGATAAGATATGGTATAATTTGTGCGTAGAGGTGCACACATGGTAGCCATGTGTTATATCAGACAGATAGAAGCAGTCAGCTGTGACGAAGGAGTGTAGACAGTATTATTTCTGGGTCAGTGAGCACACACAGATATTGACAATGTTACAGGTTATAGAAAGTGAAATATAGTAAAAAAGTGTGTGATGTTTTTTTTTTATTTTCCACATTATACGGATTTCTCCTATAACATAATATAGCTCTGATTGTTTTATTCACATAGAAAAATACTAGAGAGGATTCCACTTCTAGTGTTGGCGGTATCGAGAATACATCCCCTGCATCACTCAATGAATTCAATATCAAGTTGGTTTTTACATGTGTGTTAAATCATCACATTGATTTTTATACGTGTGTTAAGTCATCACATTGGTTTTTATATGTGTGTTAAGTCATCACATTGGTTTTTCAAGTCGGCACATACTACCTTGATCAAAAAGTTTTAGGACTTAATTCATAAAATCGAAAATACAAGTTTATTCATCAAAATCGATATGGTCCCCTTCAAAGTACTCCCCATCGACTGCAACGCACTTACGCCAACGCTTAATCCAATCCTCGAAACACCGCTGGTACTCAATATTCAGTATGTCCATCAGAGCCGTCTTCGATTTTCTCATGACATCCTCTCGGGTGATGTAACGCGTTCCGCAAAGCGGTTTTTTAAGTCGGTTGAACAAGAAAAAGTCGCAGGGAGCCAGATCAGGTGAACAGTCACCCGAACATTCTTTTTCATATTAAGTGAGATATCATCAATCAAAAGGAAAGGAAAAGAAAAATCAGGAATGAAAAACGTTATTTTACTGACTAGAAATTAAGAGGTTTTTCAGTCGCTTCTTAAAGCATGCCAAGGACGGAGCGAGTCTTATATTGGTTTGTAACTGATTCCAGAGTCTCACTGCATGGACAGTAAAGGAAGACGTAAAGAAAGACGAGCGGTGAACTGGAAAGGCCAATAAACAATATCTGTTTGAGCATAGCGCTAATCCATGATTGGAAAGATGCTGAAAATTCTCGGCGAGATAAGAGAGGGCGGCGGGACAGTTAAGGATATTATACAATAGATACAATATGTGAATTTGGCGTCTATTTCTAACATTCAACCAGTTCAATGCCTTATGATATGAAGTTATATGATCGTACTTACGTAGGTTGAAAATGAATCTAAGACACACATTTTGAAAACGCTGTAATTTGTCCAGCTGTTCCTCTGTAACATCCAAGTAACATATGTCTGCATAGTCCAGAATCGGAAAGAGCAGAGATTTTACAAGTAAAATTTTGGTTTTGGTTGGAAGGAATGTTGACAGTTGAAATGGGTCAACTCAGAGATATACAAAGCCATAAGCAAAAATAAATAACCAAAGAATGCAAAATGTTTCACCCCTCGTTTAAATGTACCCTTTTGACTCATTAGACCACACACACACACACACTCGATGACAAATACAACTTTTCAAACCAAGTATTGCTATCGTCATAAACCTGGATCATTCCACCTGAAGATAGTCTCGAGAAGGGAGGTAGAAACACGTAATACGGATTAATATATTGTATTCTATTACACTTTCGTTGTATACGTTACAATCTGGCAGGCTTGTTGTCATGTGGCAATCTCTTTCAATCAACCAGAAAGATGTTAACCCTTCCTTCCCTATGATGTGTAACTCGTACACATTGCTTCTAAAAACTTTAATATCTCTATAAATATAGTAAATACTGGCTTCAGATTTTAGGTATTCCTCCGTAATACATTTACGCATTGAATGAAAAAATAATATTAATAATAATTAGCACTTATCAGATATTTTGTGAAAATCGGGAATAAATTCACCAACACAATCAAATGTGTGCCAGTGTGTAATATGGGTATATTCATTCTAAAAACCGCTATTGGTGAGGAAGCGACGCTACTCACGTCTCACTCTCACTCTACTTCGGTATATGGGAACGCATGAAATAGAATCTCAGTTCGCAGTTGTTTCTTCTTTCGAGGTTTAACATACACAGTGTTAATGTTCCGAGTCCCGTCTCAGTAGCTCGCGGGCATCCATAAGAGGTGGTCTCTGTGCCCGTTTTGTGAACCTAGGCCGGTGTTTTTTTCATGTTTTCAGCGATTAAATTTCAATTATTATCACTTTTGACTTCAAATTTAATTGATTTAAGCGATTGGCTATGAATATTCTTATTTTTCCGATTTTAAATCGCTCATTTTTACATGTGTATTGAATACACATCACCGGAATGCCCATTTTTTTTTTAACACCGGAAGGGAAAGGTTAGAAGAGTCACACGTAAGATCTTAATAAAGTTAATTTTTGTCAGCGCAGATTACAAAATTAAATGTTGCACAAGATAATGCAATGCGATTGACTATGAATATTATTTTTCCCATTTTAAATCGCTCTTTTTTACATGTGTATTGAATACACAGAACCGGAACGCGAATTTTTTTTAGCACCTGAATTGAAAGGTTAAAAAGGCCTTAAGTGAAAACCAAACCGGAATCCTTTTTAAACCATTCTGGGTTCCAGCGGGATTTGAGCCCGTAGCCTCCGGGTTGGGAGACAAGCGTCTAACCAACTGGGCCACGGAGGTTGTATAATACAATTAGTAGAATAAGAAAGTTATTTACGAGGCATATCCAGAAAGTAAGTGTACTGAGGCTCTCACGACCAGATGGATTTTATATTCGACATGTTGGCTACACTTCCGTGTAGCCTGACCCTTCCCCTCCGCAACGAGACCGGTTCGAGGTCAGTACGTTGAGAATTGTCGATGCGACAACATGTTTCGTGAAAAATGTCAATCCAATCTCCCGCCAAGTGCTAAATACGCGGCGTCACCCGTTATCTCGTTTGGAAGGGAAAACCTCCGGTTGAGGTTTATGATGAGGTGAAAACTGCATATGGTGATAAAGCTATGAATCGTACGAGTGTGTACAAGTGGTGTCGCGAGTTTAAAAACGGTCGTACGTCTGTGCATGATGATCAGAGGAGCGGAAGACCTTCAATTGTGACTGACGAAATTGTGGAAAAAATCAAAAATGCGCTCCGCGATGATCGCAGATTGAATATATGCCTCAAGGGGAGACTATCAACTCTGCAAGATACTGTGAGACCCTAAAAAAATTGCGGAGGGCGATTCAGAACAAGAGGAGAGGCATGCTGACAAAGGGAGTCTGCCTGCTACACGACAATGCCAGACCACACACGGCCAACGCCACGAAGGAACTGCTCGCCTCATTTAAATGGGATGTCCTGAACCATCCCGCGCATTCCCCTGACCTAGCACCTTCAGATTACTATCTCTTTACCTCCCTGAAGCTGCACATGGGTGGAAAAAGGCTTTCAACCGACGAGGAGGTAAAGGAGGTGGAGAAGTGGATGGAGGGGTTGGCGGGAAACTACTTCGAGGAAGGCATCAAAAAGTTAATACCCCGCTTCACCACCTGCATTGAGAGGAATGGTGACTATGTCGAAAAATAACTTACATATGTACTACGGTAACCACGTAATTTTTTTGTTTAAATAAAAAAAAATGTAACCTACAAAAATTCAGTACACTTACTTTCTGGATATGCCTCGTATTACAAAAAACTGTTTATTTATTTAGAGAATTTACGTAAATCTAACAAATTGATTGCCAAATTGAAAACAAAATATGGTAAATAATCGTACGAAAATAATTCTACGGATGTACAAACAATAAAATATATAAATAAGACCAATATATCACGAGTTTTAATTATGTCAAGGCAACTCCACTGACAGACACGTCCTGATATTCGTGGTACGAAAATTTTATCGAGACAAAACAGTTTATTCAGCTGTTTATCCATACTTTTTGCAAACAAAATCAAATGAATATTTTTATTAAATAAAAACGTAAGTACAGTCGTTCCTCGGTATCTGCTGGATATTAAAGAGTCCAAAAGAGGTTTTTGCGACATCTACATATATTACAGAGGATGGATTTTATCTATGGCTTGACATCACATTTTATCTAACGGGTATGCTTGAATATTACTCCTTAACACATTCACTGCGATATGTATTTATAGAATAGTGTAGAGGTACTGAAAAAATCATATTTTCGAAACCTTAAAATCTTACGGAAACCTTAAAATCTTAAAATATTCGGTACCATACAAACAAAGAGAATTGAATGACGCGCAACGGGCGTCATCAGCGTCTCTACAAAAAATGTGTTGACGCCCCAGGGGCGTCTTTAGCAGCGAACGTGTTAAGTGCAAAAGAATGAAGTGGCAATGGGCAGGACACGTAGCCAGAATGTCAGGCTCCCGATGGGCATCCGAAATAATCCAATGGTACCCAAGAGGCATAAAGAGGCCCACAAGAAGACCAAAGGTACGCTGGATGGATGAAATCAGGAAGCATCACATGGCATCAACGAGTAAAAAACTGAACTATTTGGAGTCAGTTTGGGGAGACTTTCATCCATCAGTGGATCGACCCCGGTTGACAATGATGATGATGATGATGATGATTATGAAGTGTTAGAGAAGATTTACGCACATTTTTTTAGATATATAGGGTCTTGAAAATTGAGCGGTTTTTTTAATTCTTATTTTATAAATTCTTGAATAAAACACAATTTGCTTTAATTTCAAAAAACTTTTTATTGGTCATAGAAGTATAATGTATGATATTTAAACACAAAAACCAATATCCGCCAATTGATGTCCACCTCTTGCAGCTCCACAGATGTCCACTCTTTTGTCAATATTTTCGATGACATTTTGGCATAATTGCGGTTCTAACTCGCCAATAATGCGAATAATTTCGTCCTTCAGCTCAGGAATTGATCGGGGGTCATTCTTATAGACCTGGCTTTTAATGTAACCCCAGAGAAAATAGTCCAACGGTGTCAGATCACATGATCTCGGTGGCCAATTAACATCACCTTTTCCGGAGATTACAATACTTAAAATAATTTTAACAGTTTGAATTGTATATGACTCCATTTTTACAAACTTCATACGTTACACTTTTCAAATGTCACAAGACCCAGGCAAGTTCGTGACGCCATCTGTGTTTTATCCAAGAATTTAAAAAATCGTACAATTTAGTCTACTTGACATTCCATTTTGAAGGCTTGTAATAAAATAAAATAATATATGTAACGTAAAAGCAAACACAATATCTTGTAGAGCAGAAAATTTTATTTCGAATGACGTATAACCTTTACCATTTTGTTTTACTTTTGGTGCTCATTTTTAAATTGGTAAAAAACGGACACAACTTATGTTAACACCCAATATTATCACTTTTGACTTCAAATTTAATTTATTTAAGCGATTCGCTATGAATATTCTTATTTTTCCGATTTTAAATCGCTCATTTTTACATGTATATTGAATACACAGCACCAGAACGGGCGGATTTTTTTAGCATCTAACGAGTGAACAAGAAAAAATTACTGGCTGCCGCTTATCTAATGTTAATTAACCCTTAAATGTGTAGATGTGAGAAAAATTGCCATAAAAAAATGAACACTTGATGTTCAACAACTTTTTGTTATATTTATTTACAAACATACCATCATCACGTCCTCTCCATGTCAGGGTAGGCAGACAGCTCATTTTTACATTACCTTTTATTAAAATATCACTCACTTAATCCACCCACACTTGCCTTGGTCTTCCTCTACCACACCTTCTGAGTATATTTGTATTTTATGTTTGTTGTTAGGCTTTCTTTACTCATTCGTTCTATATGCCCACACCATCTTGGAGTGGTTAACTTCATCTTACTTAATACATCAGTTTTAAGTTGACATTCATCAATAATAATTTCATTGTCATACATAGTCACCCTCTAAGTGTATGCATTTTTACAGTATTTATTCTGCTCCTTTAGTCTTTTTCCACATGCTTATTTCACATCCATAAATCAAAATAGGTACTAGAATAATATATCTATCACTTTAGCAGATATTTATACTATCTGTATTTTTATTTATTGTTGTATAATTATGAAGAACACTCTCCTTGGTGAGTAAACAGCAAAAATATAAAAAAAGAAGAAGTTTCTAAATCATACCATATTCAATTTGTTCTTATTGCAAAATATTCACTGGATTAAAAACCTAAAAAAATAAAATTATTCAAAGAACAATGACCTTTGTGACAGATGTTTACTATCGAATGACACACTTTATCCTATACAGTTTAGAGAATTGTTAACTCATTTGATAATTAACAATAAAATATTCAAAATAAGAATGAACGTAACAAAAAAATATAAATTTCCGTTAATAAAATAGAACTGGAAGTTAATTTATAAAGTCCACATATTTCAACTAAGATAAAAACGATCATTGATATACTAAATGCTGGGACATTTTATAAATTAATATAAGAAAATTAATTAAAATTACCTCTGTTAAAGTTTGTTCTAATTCCAAAGCACTCGTCTCTGTCTGTAGTTGTGGGTTTAGAATAGTTTTATTTCCTTCGCAATTGACAAACTCGTATTCGTCACTCGTCGTCAAGGATTCGTTTGATTTCACACTAGCATTGTCCTCCATCCCGCGGCCTTCGACAACAAACATAACAAATAATTAAACTAATTGAGAAAAAAACACAAAATCGTTACGTGTAAAATAATCGATTTTTTCGCGCAAAATCGAAAGGTCATCGGCATTTTTATATTAATATATTTATATATTAAATGATGAAAATGAATACTTACAAATTTAACGAGTGGAAGGATCACGTTTCAAATTGTCAAAAAATGCTAAGAAATATGCCATTATTGTGTGTTTACATTATTATTGATAAAAATACGGAACGCAGTGGAAACGTCAAACTACAAAAATGTCAGGTGGTTGCTCCATTAGGGTTGCAGCGAGTTATAAGATCGCATGATATAGCGCTAGGTTTCTCAAACTTTTTCATAAATAAATTTAGTTTAATTAAATTTATATATGTTATTGTTTTTCAATTAGATTAAATAATAATTTTTCATGCTCTTCGATAAATATATATTTTTTATAACAAACATATTAAAAGTACTTTTTTGGAATTTCTATACCATAAAACTTTATCTGTGTGAAAAAAAATCAAATGTCCAAAATATATTATACTATTTTATTCAATAAAAAATCATTTCTGCACTAAGTCAAAATAAATTTCGCACACATGCATACAATCACACATTTTTTTGTTTGAGTAAGCAGAGAGGACAGAGTATCAAACATTTAATTCATGAAATACTTTATTTATCTCCTCTATATCCATACATCTTCTCATAAAGCTCTTACCATTCTAAATTTCATTTGCTTAGTCAAAGCATACTTTTATCAATAATCATTTACCACGACTCCCACTTTTTTTTTATCTGGCGAGTTTATTGCCATGTGGCAATCTCTTCCAACCAACCAGAAAGACATTTTTTATAAGACCTAAGTGTTAACCAGACTGGAATCCTATTTTTTTTAATCTGGATTCAAACGGGGATCGAACCCGCAACCTCCGGATCGGCAGACAAGTGTCTTACCACCAAGCCACGGAGGTCATCAAAAAAGTCGTGGCCACTTATGCTTGCACTATACTTTTTTTTTTACTTATTTTTTCATCAGTCTTCAGGTCAACATATATAAACCATTTCACTTTTATCTATATGACTATTTTTGATAATTTTGTTAGCTCGAAATCATATTATATGTGAAAAACGAATTAAGAAAGAAATTCTAACAAGACAAATACACAGTGCAAATGTGAGTCAAAGATACGGTAGAGAAAGATTAAGAAAAGTATGATTGGATGAAGTTAATGATATTTTGAAAGAAGGAAAAATAAAAGTCAGAGAAATCGTTCGATTTTTGTGAGAAGAATATGGATGTAAGAGAGACGAAAGACATGTGAGGAGGGTAACATTGAAAAAAGATCATGTCCGTCGGAGTTGATAAAGCAATTTTTTTCTTATCGAAGGTACGGAGCCGTTTAATTAACATTTTCATTTCAATGAAAAAAGCACATAAATCATTTTAAAATCATTATAAAAATCAACATTTTTTCAAAAAGAATCGTCCAGGCTTCAACCAATAAAAAATATCATGTCCGAATTGACCAATCATAGCTTTTCGATTGTGTCTAACTTCATATCAGTTCACCAGCAACTGTCCGTTTTAAATCGTACCTACATATATTCATAGTTTTAAAGTAATATTTCTTCTTATTTTGTAACACTTAACTTATTTTATTTGATTAAAATGAAAATAAATTACTCTCCCAATTATTTTTTGCAGCACCTGTCTAGTATTTTTGAAATCGAACAAAAAAACATCATGTCCGAGATCTGTTTAATAAAAAAAGATTGAAGTAGAATTGTTCACTCAAAAAAGGTCATTTCCATATTTTAAACTAGAATAACTATTTTAATTATTATGATTCCATTTTAAATAAATCAAGTCACCTTCAGCGATTTTAAGGATTTTAGATATTTTTATCGGGGCTCAAAGTTTGGTAGGGTCGCGGTGGTGCATGTTTTGCCGGAAAATGTGTGCCTATAAAATACCGCGTAACGCCATAGTTGCATTCCATCAGCAACACTACCAATAGTCCTACTCCTAGCGTCCACGAGTGGCCTCTTAAGCCCCGCGAGCCCTGGGCAATGTGGTCACTGGCATATTACCATCAGTGCCATAGCAGATAGGAGAGGATGAATGTGCGAGTGTCCGGCGCCATAAAACCGGACCCCCCCGGCTAAGGGAGGGTGACCCCTACAGAAACACCTATCAGGGAAGGCAACGGGAAACCACCCTGATTATCATTCCCAGGATATCACTATGGAGAGAGAAGGCAAACGTCTTGGCTGCGAAATATAAGAGACTGGACCGGAATGAGACGTGTGGAGGAGCTGTTCCGGGTCGCGCAAGACAGAGAAGCCTTCGCCAGAGTGATTGCCAACGTCGGGGGGACCTGACAGGGCACATCAAGAAGAAGATATTTTTATAATGAATTATTATGTCATATATATTTTAATGCCAACAGTTTTTTTTTTTTGCGATTTTCCAACATTCTGATTTGGTGGACATGTTGTTTTTTTAATATTACCTCCTCATGTGTCGCGATAGAAAAGTCTAACGTTCTCTTCTCTATGGTTACATCAACAGGCAGGCGGCAGAAAATTGTTTATATGTATGAAATTATATATTTTTATTTGAGTTGGTTACTCAGTGAACACTTTTAACCCAGATTTTTCAGTAAATTTTGGATATTTGAAATTTTTACTAGCATAACTCGTTTTCGATTATGAATACATTTTAGATAAATTGCAGGAATTTATAATCTATGACCGACGCTACATTACGTAAATATGAGCGTCATAGTAGCCGCAATGGAATCGCTATCTTTTAAAAATATTTTTTCTTTCGTTGTAATCATATGGCTGTTCAATGTCAGACAAGAATTCCATAAATGGCCGACTTGCGTTTATTGTAAGGTCGAAAATTGACATTAACGTATAGAAAATCACGCTATATTAGGCCTTAACGATTTTAAGATAATATGTTTTATGTGATTCAGAAGTACTTGCCTTGAATATGTGTGTATAAAAAAATTAGAGTAAATTAGGCTTGACTCAAATTTGACCGCAATAGATCTTGATAATAAAAATTAGGCCTATTATTCAAAATGGCCTTCGATAATTTTGCCGTAGTTTATGTTTCAACCTTATAAATTCATTATATTTTTATATAACAATATGTTTTTTAACTTAACTATGATTTTGAAGATATTTTGATTTATATAGAAGCTATTTATTTAACACTTTTATTACAATACAATCTGGCGGGCTTATTGCCAGGCGGCAATCTCTTCCAACCAACCAGACAAAAGTAAATGAAGCAAGTTACATGGTCGCATAAATCATTCAAATGACAATCAGTCCCCACGAAATTCATAAACATATAAATGAGCACATGCCCACTAACCCCACAAAGACGGACAATCACCCGAACATTATTTTTCATATAAAGTGAGATATCATCAATCAAAAGGAAAGGAAGGGATGGTGGAGAGGAAAGGAAAAGAAAAATCAGGAATGAAACACGTTATTTTACTGACTAGAAATTAAGAGTTTTTTTCAGTCGTTTCTGAAAACATGCCAAGGACGGAGCGAGTCTTATATTGGTTTGTAACTGATTCCAGAGTCTCACTGCATGGACAGTAAAGGACGACGTAAAGAAAGAGGGGCGGTGAATTGTAAAGGCCAATAAACAATCTCAGTTTGAGCGTAACGCTAATCAATGATTGGAAAGACGCTGAAAATTTTCGGCGAGATAAGAGAGTGCGGCGGGACAGTTAAGGATATTATACAGTAGAGACAGTATGTGAATTTAATAATATATTAAGAAAAGGGAAAAATGCATGTTGATGTATTGAACCATAGAATCAAATCTGATATTTTTTAATAAAAATATTTGAATTATTCTTATATGATAATAGACAATCCTTCATGATTGAGTATAATAATCAATCATCATTTAGATGGAAGATGCCTGTGCGTGTATTGGTTTATTATGTGCAAGATGTTGCACTACAGCAACCACACAGTCTTGATAAATCAAATCCAAATATCCAATGAATAGGAGATTTAAGTTTCAAGATGATCGGCAGGTTTAAACTCCTGTAGCCTCTCTCTAAAGGTGACAGAGCTCACTTCTTGTCAAACTTTTTGTAAACTGTAAAAAAGGCGGTGTAGCGTCACTTCATTGCGCTCCACCGCAAAAAAAGCACTGGATAGCAGTATATAACATATAATATGCAGCACTGCTTTTCCTTTACTATACTATTAAGCCATTGTATTCTATGGCCTCCTATAGTTCAGAAATTCTAGGATGAGTCCTGTGACAGCTCACAAATTTGCCCCAATACAACCTTATGTAATGTACGAGGCATATCCAGAAAGTAAGTGTAATGAATTTTTGTAGGTTACAATTTTTTTTATTTAAACAAAAAAATTACGTGGTTACCGTAGTACATATGTAAGCTATTTTTCGACATAGTCGCCATTCCTCTCAATGCAGGTGGTGAAGCGGGGTATCAACTTTTTGATGCCTTCCTCGAAGTAGTTTTCCGCCAATCCCTCCATCCCCTTCTCCACCTCCTCCTTTACCTCCTCGTCGGTTGAAAACCTTTTTCCACCCATGTACAGCTTCAGGGAGGTAAAGAGATAGTAATCTGAAGGTGCTAGGTTAGGAGAATGCGCGGGATGGTTCAGGACATCCCATTTAAACGAGGCGAGCAGTTCTTTCGTGGCGTTGGCCGTGTGTGGTCTGGCATTGTCGTGCAGCAGGCAGACTCCCTTTGTCAGCATGCCTCTTCTCTTGTTCTGAATCGCCCTCCGCAATTTTTTTAGGGTCTCACAGTATCTTGCAGAGTTGATGGTCTCCCCTTGAGGCATATATTCAATAAAAATTATGCCTTGACAGTCCCAAAACACGGATGCCATGATTTTCTTGGCTGAAATTGTGGTTTTGAAGTTTTTGGCGGAGGGTGAAGAGGTGATGTGACCGTTTTTAAACTCGCGACACCACTTGTACACACTCGTACAATTCATAGCTTTATCACCATATGCAGTTTTCACCTCATTATAAACCTCAACCGGAGGTTTTCCCTTCCAAACGAGATAACGGATGACGCCGCGTATTTCGCACTTGGCGGGAGATTGGATTGACATTTTTCACGAAACATGTTGTCGCGTCGACACTTCTCAACGTACTGACCTCGAACCGGTCTCGTTGCGGAGGGTAAGGGTCAGGCTACACGGAAGTGTAGCCAGCATGTCGAAAATAAAATCCATCCAGTCGTAAGAGCCTCAGTACATTTACTTTCTGGATACGCATAGTATTTACCTAAATAACTTGCTATTTATTACAATCGAGGCTTATATTAGATCCTTACATATGAAATTGGCGTTTTGTTTGGGAGGAACATAAAGTTGATTTTTTTTTAATATAATATATTTATTTAATCAAAGTATGTACCATTGCTATCTATGCACTTTTGCCATCTCATAGGTAGTTCATCGATCCCTTTACTAAAAAAACCATTCGGACGGGAATCAATAAAATCTTTGAAGTCGGTTTGGACTGCCCCATCGGAGTTGAATTTTTTCCCTTGCAAGAAGTTATCCAAATTTCGAAAAAAATAGTAATCTGTCGGGGCAAGGTCCGGAGAGTACGGTGGATGTCTTAGACATTCCAATTGAAGCTCTTCTAATTTGGTAGCCGTCTGTTGTGCAGTGTGTGGTCTAGCGTTATCATGAAGCAGCAGTGGCCTAGAGCGATTAACCAGCCTCGGTTGTTTAGCAGCTAGCTTTTCCATCATGGTTTGCAGTTGCTGACAATAGACATCTGCCGTAATCGTCTGGCCAGATTTAAGAAAGCTGTAGTGAACGACACCAGCACTAGTCCACCAAACGCTCACAAGTAACTTTTTTGGAGTCAATTTTCGCTTGGGGCATGGTTTGGCTGGTTCGGCAGGGTTCAGCCATTGCGATGAGCGCTTCCGATTATCATACAGGATCCACTTTTCATCACAGGTAATGATTCGATTCAAAATCCCTTCATTATTGTGCCGGTTGAGTAATGCAACGCAGCAGTCAACGCGCGTTTGTTGATTTGCTTCACTCAATTCGTGAGGTACCCACCTTTCAAGCTTTTTCACCTTCCCAATTTGCTTCAAGTGGATTAAAACAGTTTTATCACTAACACCGCAGCCTGCAGCTAACTCGGACGTGGTTTGCGATGGATCCGCTTCCACAATAGCCTTCAATTCTTCATTATCAACTTTGGTCTCCGGCCGTCCACGGGGCTTCTTCTGCAGGTCAAAATTTCCAGAACGAAAACGTTGGAACCAAAAACGCACTGTGTTTTCTTTTGCGGCACCGTCGCCATACACATCATTAATCCTTCGAGCCGTTTCTGCAGTACTGGTGCCACGGTGGAACTCGTACTCGTAAATAACGCGATATTTCAAGTTTTCCATTTTGTAAACTGAGTGACGCAAAGAAAAAAAACAATTGAGGAAAAAACAAATGAATTATAATTTTCGAAACACAAATACTTGAGTAAATAGCTGTATAAATTTTAATTTGGAATTCCTAACCAAAGAGAAGATATTTGAGATCAAAGTTGCCAGTACGGCAAAACGCCAATTTCATATGTAAGGACCTAATATTAAAGTTGATAAAATAATTAAAATCACTGAACATCGTTATAAGGTTGTATTGGGGCAAATTTGTGAGCTGTCACAGGACTCATCCTAGAATTTCCAAACTATAATAGTATTTTTCCTTTAGAAACCAATTTCATACCTCAGTCACTTTCCGTTACAATTTAATCTTGATTTGGATTCATTCTGTCATGTAGGTCATGACTGACCATCGTGACTCCCATGATAGTCTCTGACGACTCCTCTCCATCCCTCCCTACACTCCGTGACTCGATAGACAGTTGTTAAGTGTAGTTCAGTTGCATCTCTCACTTGGTCAGTCCAACGCATTAAGATTTTTCCTCTTGTGTGTCTTCCTTCTACGCCTCCAATAACCACAAACCTCTCAAACTGTCTCCTTGGTCACAAATAATGAATGTGCCCAAAGAATCAGACGACTTATCGACAGTCTGTCGGTGATTCTCAGTTCTTCGAGGATGGAGGCGTTAATTTGCCACCAGTACCACATTTCAAATACATCTATTCTGCTCTTCTCGCTTGCTCTCAAAGTCCAAGTGTATCGGACGTGTGCCGTCGCCCTTGTGTGTGTGTGTATGCGGTATATTAAAAAAGACAATGATGTGTAGATCTGCATATATTATTAAATTAAAATGTAAACTTTGAAATCATTGTAAACTCTGCTATATGTATGTAAAATGTTAGTCAGTAAGACCCCGATTGTAGTCGCGACCGCAAGGAAATATGTGACTTGCGTAGCGATGCGTCGGAGTAGGTCGGGGGCCCCGCCGAGTTAAGCAGCGCTCAAAGCCTCGAAAGTTGTTGTATTTCGCGGGTAACGGGCGCTTGTGATGACCGGTGAACCATTAATATAGAGGGTCCCTTGATTGCGAAATATAATACTTCTCAGTAACAACCGACTATACTGCGTTTTACTCGAGACCCGCTACCCTACTTCGACTGCCTGAGAGGCTCTCTGTTACCTTCTTCTTATTCTACTGGATCTTCGCTATGGAATTCGCGACGTCGATTCTCTGAGCGCTACGCGGCAACCAACGTGCCTATTTACAGTATTTGTGCCCCGTCCGGTACACTAAGTCTAATATTGCAAATACGAGACTTAACTATTCACATTTTCATTGTGATGGGGATAGTTTTGCTCTTTCATATCTTTTTCAGTTTTGACATATTTGTAATTCCAGTTATTTTCACCTCAACCTCAACTTTTAGACCATAATTCACATATTTGGTTGCATTTTGTTACTGTGGTCTTACTGACTTGTATAGAAATACAATATTTGGCCGACTACAGAGTTTGTGTTCCTATTTTTTTCTGATCTACCACCTTTTGTTTTCTTTTCATTATCCCTATTCTATAATCAGAAACATAGGTATCTCATAAAACACCTCCACGGAGGTCAGTCCACAGCCTGGCACTTTACATCCTTCTAAGTCGTGACTTATGGCTAGTATAAATGTTTATTTTAAAGGTGTTGGTGAATAAACCAAACAGTTGTAATTTATTTTATCAAACACTGTTTATTCCACTTTTTGTAACGGTATAACCCTACCGGTTTCAAGGTGCACACCTCATCTTCAGGGGAGCACAAACAAGACTAAATGCTGTTCGAACTGGTACCAATATACACGCTTCAACGGTTGGAGACTGAGGGAGAGATTTTTGGGATATATGTGTTTACCAGATGTTCGCCTCGGTGTATTGACTTAGAAATTTCTAGGGCCTCTAATCTGTCCAATTTATTTCCGTCACTACTGATATGTAAGAATTTGGCATCATCGATAGAAAAAGTATGGTTTTCACGGTGACACAGTGGAATAAACAGTGTTTGATAAAAGAAATTACAATGTCTTTAAACCTCCACAACATTAATGCTTTAACTATAAACAATATTTAAACCAAACAGTTCTGAGGCTTAGAGAATAAATTTTGTACGGTAAATGAACCTGATAGTTATCTTACACTGCAATCAAATTTAAACTTGATAATTGGTGTAACATATGTTTATTGTTTAACCCTTTAACGGGCATAAGCAGAAATGGGTCATATATGCGACCACCCTTATAGTTATACTTATAAGGATTCATTTTCTTAATGAAACGTTTTTAAGTAACACAAATGTCAAATGTAGTGGACGGGCAGAGGTCTTATTTAAGACGGATCGTCGTGAAGTTAGCTGCATGTTTAGTAGCAACGATCTAAACATCCGGTCAATTTATTGTCAAATATGTAAATAGATATTATAAGTAAATCACCATTAATTATATTTCATATAAGAATTTTATTTCCTAATACAACCTAAACTTAGATATTATTACCTAAACATTCATTGGTCACTTTTGCGGCCACTGACATAACCCCTGAAATGGGCACAGCTCTCAATTCAACAAAAGCTCAATATCTCAAAAACAAAAACTTGCCCTATAAAGAGTTAATAAAATAAATCACTTCATCACTATGCACGGTTATAACAGGACCTAGACTCTCTAGTTTTCTAGATTGAGCAAAATCATCTCTTGTTCAATATTAATAAATGTATGTGTATACTATAGTCAATCATTTTTACTAACCCACCATCAATCAGTAAACTATACAGGTAGAAACATTACACAGAGTTTTTAAATTTAAAGATTTGAACGTAACCTTTGATGTCAGACTGACATTCGTTAATCATGTCCCACGTTTGATATTGGATTGTTACAAACTAGTCGATTTTAAAATGAGAATATCGAGAGAATTTAACAATAATATCCTTCAAAACTAATCTAATAAGAACTAAATTAGAATATGTATCTGCAGTTTGGGCTCATCAAATATAAGAATAATATAGAATACAAAAAAAATCCTCAGATATCTATGGAACAGAACAAAGGGGGATTTCCCAAAATATGCTCACCATGTCGAACTTCTCACGGTGTGTAACTATTGAAGCCTCAAAACAAGAAGGCAAGAATCCATTGCGATATTCTTACGAAAGGTTATTCAAGGTTCCTTTAACTGTCCCGCGATTCTAGAAGCACTAAGTTTATATGTACCCAATAAATATAGCCGTGCAAGGAATCACCCTCTGTTCTACATACCAACTTACAGGACGAATATCATGGCTAAACACTCAGTCACGCGTGGTATAGAGATATTGAACCAACTGAGAGACACTGTGGATTATTCTCAGCTCCGCCTAGCAGTGTGAAAAGAATTCTGGCTGATATTCATAAGCATACTAGAAGCAGAGCCTCTTTGCGTAAAAGGGGAAATCTGTGCAAAATAGAATTTAAAAAATCATCTTGAACTTATCTTCTAATAATACATATATGAGGGTGGTCCCAGAAGTACCCGACCTGACATATAGATGGCGGTTGTTGCTTTAAAAAATTACTATGGTAGAAAGTACTTAACTTATAAAGCTTAAGTTTCAAGTTTTAATACGCTACGTTGTTTAGTATTTGTTTGGCAGCCATCAATAATGAACGCTCTCAGTGAATTTGTAAACATGGAAAAAATTGGTCATCGTTATGTGATACAATACTTTCATTTGAAAGGTCTAAGTCCAACCAATATCAAAGCCGAGCTAGATTCTACTCTGGGGGAGTCTGCTCCTTCGTTTACAACAGTAAAATATTGGGTGGCAGAGTTTAAACGAGGCCATACGAGTTGCCAAGACGAATATCGCAGTGGTCGACCAAATGAGGTGACCACGCCAGAAATGGTAAAGAAAATCCACAAAATGGTATTGGATGACCGTCGATTGAAAGTGCGCGTGATAGCAGACATGGTAGGCATTTCAAAAAGTGCTGTACATCGTATATTGACTGAAAATTTGGACATGAGAAAGCTGTGCGCAAGATGGGTGCCGCGTTTGCTCACAATGGAACAAAAACAGCGTCGTGAGGATGTTTCAATCGAGTGTCTGGCGATGTTTCACAGCAATAAAGCCAAGTTTTTGCGTCGATTCATAACCATGGATGAAACATGGGTCCATCACATCAAAACAATGGACTGAAAGGGGAGAATCGGCTCCAAAAAAGGCGAAGACAGTTCCATCTGCAGGCAAGGTCATGGCGTCAGTTATTTGGGATGTGCGTGGGATAATTTTCATTGATTATCTTCAAAAAGGAAAAACAATCAACGGCGAGTATTATGCAAACTTATTGCAGCATTTGAGTGATGAAATCAAGAAAAAACGGCCGCATTTGGCGAAAAAGAAAGTGTTGTTTCAAGACAATGCACTAGTTTACACATCTGTTATCGCGGTGGCCAAAATCAATTAATTAAAGTTCGAATTGCTTCCTCACACACCCTATTCGTCAGATTTAGCCCCCTTGGATTATTTTCTTTTTCTAAACTTGAAAAAATGGCTCGGTGGTAAAAGATTGGCCAACAATGAAGAGGTGGAATCTGCGGTTGATGGCTATTTTGAGGCGCTCGACGGTTCTCACTATAAACAGGGTATCGAAGCTATTGAACATCGCTGGGAAAAGTGTGTCGAGCTGAAAGGAGACTATGTTGAGAAATAAATATAATTTTTTCAAATTTTTTGTGTTTTCTTTGTTAGGTCGGGTACTTTTGGGACTACCCTCGTACGTGTATATCATTAATATTAATATGTTGTCTTTTGATTTTTAGGTATAACTGTGTTATGTAAAGGAAGTGTTGTTCATTTTGACACAAAATAAATAAATAATCCTAAGGATGGGTTCATATGTTCACAATGGGAAAAAAATTAAAATGCTTTTTTTTTTAAAACAATATTGATTTTATTATACAAGAGTATTTCACAACAAATGAACTCAACAATGGAATACATTGCTATAACTCATACCTGTCATTAAACACATTCTCCTAATCTACAATATATCAAGAAATACTATATACAGGGTGTCCCAAAGGTCAACGTCAAGCCGGTATCGAGGAATAGGCCAGCTTATGACGATTCAGAATTTAAAAAAAATCTTGAAAAAGCCTTATACTTTTCGTAAGACAGCTCAAGTCACCATTTTTGACAGGAACTAGATATTACGTATCAAAAATGGCGACACTAGCTGTCTTACTCTAACTCGTTCATGCGCCGTACCATTTGTCTCGCTCAAATTTATTGAATTCGATCTTTAATTACAGAAATTAATGTTTTAAAATTATTTTCAAAAGAGTATTAGGTATGTATTGCACCATTTTGAAATCCTGACTAAACAGGCCATCTTTTGATGTAATTTGCCAGGTTAACGTAGTACATTATTTTTACAGTATGACGAGTTAAAGTTAGCTGATAAAAAATATTAATTTTTATGATCAGACAAAAACCATTTTTTTTTCGAACGTGCAGATTTTTTTTGTTTTATATCTGACTCCGACTAATAGCAGGGCTATCCAAGATTACGATACAACCATTAAAATCATAAAATATGGCAATTTGTAGTCACAGCATACAAACATTCGGCGCAGGGTAGCTACTTTCACAATTTTCGAAGAAATGCCTATAACTCGAAAAGTATAAGGCTTTTTCAAGAATTTTTTTAAATTCTGAATCGTCATAAGCTGGCCTCTTCCTCGATACCGGCTTGACGTTGACCTTTGGGACACTGTATATATATAAAGTTTTTTTTATTGTTTGTTTTGTTTATTCCCATAGCTTAATCCATTGAAGCGCGCTAAACATTCTGATGTGACAAAACAGTGAAAACAAATTAAACCTTGACCAACATAGAGTAACCTTGATGAAATAAAACTACTGACTTGTAAAATATCCGTCACAACATTCAATTATGAAATCTACTCAACATTTTACAATAAAATTTGAATAAACAAAACTCGTTGAAAAATTTGAACATGATTATTAAAATATGTTGGAATAATATAAATACCCAGGGCCAGGGCTGGGGAACCTTCGAACCTTTTGAACTAATCAAAATCCTATTATTTGTATTAATATGTTTTTGTTCATTATTTATTTTAATCTTAAAATGAACATTTTTAAAATACCAACGAGTAAAGATTCAATAAAATAATCCGCCCCGACTGACAGGGAGGATTATTTAATTTAATCTTCCCTCCATGCTGCAAACAAATATTCAAATTCTTTCCTATAAAAAGCTGTCACAACAAAGTCATTAAAAGGTTAGTAAAACTAAAAATTAATGAAAGTTTTCCATTATATATTTTTGTTAATTCAAAATAAATAATTACGAAAATAAATCCGAAAAGAAGCAATAGAAGTAATTTATTGGTCGTAAACCCAATTACAGTAGAGCACTGATTATCCGAGGTTCAATTATGCATGAGATTGGATTTAACCGTGATCCTGTGTAGTACAATTTTTTTTATAGTAATCCTGAACAATATTGTTTTACAAATTTTCAACGTCGGTATTTAAAAAATTACAAAGCAAGGACACAAACTGTTATAAAATCTATGGTTGAAATCAGTGACTTCCCAATATAATTGTTATTGCGACAGAATTTTAAGTACTTGGGCTCTCAGGATGAATGACGAGTGGAAAGGATTTGTGTGAGTTCGTGAGTGTGGGTTTCTTCTTGTTGTTTTTGTATTTGTGTTTCTGTTTTTTTTTTTGTTTTGGTTTTGATTTTTATTCTTATGATTGTGTGCGGTATATTGTGGGATGAATATTTTTGGTCTTTCTGGAGTGATAATGTGTGAGGAGTTGAATTTCGCAAGATGTTTCCAGTTGTAGTTGAGTGTCACTGTTTGTCAGGTTGATGAGAGCGTGCAACGGGGTTTTGTTTTTGTGTAATCAAAAATCGGAAAGAAGTATCGATTTATTTTTTCATGCTAAATATCCTCAGTGAGATACAGGCAAAAGCCTAGTTTACTGGGGATACAACAAATAAAAGGCAACAAACCCAACAAAATCATTAAAATTGTATGCCAAATCAAATTACCTGTTGTTTTTTCGCAAATTGTGTATATTTCTTGTCATGTGTAATAATAAATAAATAAAAATAAATTGCCACGGTATGATACTGGCATTTAGCGATTCTATCTGTTAACATTGAGAAAGTTTGTCCGTGTACTTATCTTGCATAGCAAAATTTATCTAGCATTTCAACTCTTAAAATGTTTAACTCAATTAAATTTTTTATTTGTATTAACCGTATTTATCAATTATCCAGGCTCGAGTGTACCCCAATTACCACAGATAATAGGTGTTCTGTTATACATCACATAAAAAAAAAAAAACAATTTATGTAGTACACAGCAGTTGTACATTTTGAAGAGTATCCTACAGAAATTTCAAGCCTTATTAGGTTACAACTTAATACAACCTTCCAACATGAAAAGGTTCCCCACCCCTGATGAGTTTTTATAATATTTAATGAACATAAAGTAAGACAGTCATTTTCTTGTTTATTTTTTATCTATGGTTAAATATAACATAAATCAAATTATAGCTATACCTTGCATATATTGTCCTGGTATACATTGTCAAACTCGTTCGAGGAGTTGTGAGCTGTCCAGCATTACTACAAAGATTAGCGTTAAATATTCCTAACAATTACACTAGACTGCGCTGGCAGGAACTGTTCTCAATAACATACGCAAGAACGGGTCTTCCAGCCGCTATGCCTGTTGGAAGGGCCTTAACTCTTCTGAACGGGACTGCTTCGGATATTGACATATTTCATATCACATTACCAAAAGCAAAAGTAAATTTTCTTCTAAGATTGAGTGCGTTAGAAAGCACTCATCAACGTACTTAAGTGACTTATTGTTTATAGTTGAGGCATTAACGTTGTGGAGGTTTAAAGACATTGTAATTTATTTTTATCAAACACTGTTTATTCCACTTTTTTGTAACGGTATAAGCCTACCGGTTTCAAGGCTTTCGCATCATCTTCAGGGGAGCACAAACAAGACTCCGAAATGAGGTGAAAGCCTTGAAACCGGTAGGGTTATACCGTTACAAAAAAGTGAAATAAACAGTGTTTGATAAAAATAAATTACAATGACTTTGAATATATGTGTATGTTTGTGTGTATATATGAGTATGTATGCATATACATAATTTTTTGTAATTTTTTTAAAATTTTATATAATTATTTTTAATGTTAACATATATTATATTTTTCAATGTAATTGGGCTAAGCCTGTTTTGAAAATATATATAAATAATATAGTCAATGCATATTGAAAAAAACATTACTACGCTACACTGATCCAAGATTTTATTTTAATGTAACGCGTTCCAATCATACAATTATTATATGCGTCCGTATTAACTGATTTATTTATTTGACGGGCACGAGTGTCCCCTATTTACCACGGATAATCAGCGCTCTACAGTATTGTTTCATCAAGGTACACAAAAAAAAGACATAAAACACAAAACCTATAGGATAATTCTATTAATTAACTAATAAAAATACCATTTTAATTAACAAGTGTTTTTCTGTACACGTACTATATGCCTATGTATTTTTTTGACGATAATGTCAACTTTATCACGTTTTTAAATTTTTTTTTATTATTCATTTATACCTTTTTTAACTGACACATATCACATCACTACACTTTCATCAATACATGTGCCAATAAACATTTTCTATATTAAAAAGAGAATGAGGAAATAAGAAAAATTGTTAGATTGAATATTATATAATAAATTAACATGAAATTATTGGGAGTACAAATTAGTTCGGTCCGTTTCCAAAAGATGGCTGGCTCTGGCTGTTATGAATGGTTCATAGTGACAGGCGATTTTGGCGGTTTCAGAGAGGTTAGACATCTGCCAATAATATTCAGTTTATATCGCTTTGAGTTTCATGCAAAAACCTTGTTTTGTACAAGTTGTTTTGTACAAAATGTCGAATTTTGTGTTAACCAAGCAGCATTTGCGGGAGGTTTTAATTTTCTGCTTTAATTGGAAGAAAAGTGCAGCTGAAGCCCATCGAATGCTTGTCGAAGTTTATGGTGACACTGCTCCAACTGATAAATCATGTAGGGAATGGTTTCGACGTTTCAAGGATGGAGATTTCATCATTTCATTTCGTCGAAGACAAGCCTCGCTATGGACAGCCAAAAAAATTCGACGACAAAGAATTAGAGGCATTACTCGAAGAAGATCAGAGTCAAACGCAAGAAGAGCTTGCAGAATCATTGGGAGTGACTCAAAAAGCCGTTTTCGTAAGATTGAGAGCCATGGGAATGATCCAAAAACAAGGAAATTGGGTGCCTTATAACTGAAACCGAGAGAAGTTGAAAGGCGATTTTTCACTTGCGAGCAGCTGATTCAAAGGCAACAAAGAAAAGGTTTTTTGCATCGGATTGTAACTGGAGATGAGAAGTGGATATTCTACGGCAACCCCAAGAAGAAAAAATACTACGCTAAGCCCGGTCAATCGTTGCCATCGACCTCAACATCAACACCAAAACCGAACATACATGGTTCGAAGATCATGCTCTGTATCTGGTGGGACCAAAGGGGTATTGTTTACTATGAGGTGCTGAAACCTGGCGATTCCATTACGGGCGATCGGTATCGGCTACAATTAATTCGTTTGAGCCGTGCATTGCGAGAAAAACGGCCAGAATACGAGCAAAGACATGATAAAGTTATTCTTCTTCATGAAAACGCTCGGCCTCATGTCGCAAAAGCCGTAAAAAAATATTTGGAAACACTAAAATGGGATGTTTTATCGCACCCGCCGTATTCCCCGGATATTGCTCCTTCTGATTACTGGTTGTTCCGAAGGATGCAGCACGATTTGGCAGGTCACCGGTTCACTTCTTTCGTAGAAACCGAAAATTGGCTCCAAACTTGGATCGCCTCAAAAGACGAGTCATTTTTTCGAGATGGAATTCGAAAATTCCCTGAGAGATGGGAAAAAGTAGTAGCCAGCGATGGACAATACTTTAATTGATCTGTTCATTCATTTTGTTTAGAAATAAATGCATTTTTGAACACAAAAAAACGGACCGAACTAATTTGTACACCCAATATATTAACACAACAAAATACATCACAAACTGTGAACACATTTAGAGCTGAATATTTATTTTAAAATCACAGAGGTGCTAAAAAATGTATCCATATATATACAAAAAAAATTAAAAGTGAGAACAGGTATAATTTATTGTCATATACCCTTACAAAACATATCAGTACCATTAGGCCACTCTGGACTGGATAGTTTTTGAATCCATGTCAAGAAATTTGGAATAGAATGGCAACGGTCCTTTTTAGAATCATACTAAGGTATATATAAATGCCTAAAGGTGTTTTAGCACTGAACATGTTAACAGATGTATAAAAAAATGCCATTACATATTTTATGGAGGTGCTTTGTTTTAAAGTCATAAAATTTTATTTTTCTTTCATATTACAGGCAACACATATACTAACACACATGCAACACACTCATTAACCATAGATTATGCATAAAAAAATCATTCAAATTGTGTTTTTCCACGGGGAGATACTCGTATCATCACTCGACACTGGCGTATACTTCTTCATATATAGGAGTTCATGGGCATTATTCAAAAAGAGAGTGAGAGAGAGATATACTTGTATCTATGATAAAGACATCAAACACTAATAGTTGTAAAAGACAAAGACAAAATTTACACAATTCTGAGATACTGTGGTAAAAAAAATATATGGCCGTTGGTCAAATTCTAATAAGGTTTTTTCAATAGCGCTTAAATAATAGCAAAATTCAGAAACAACACCTGGTCAAGAAATGTTTCAAGTTTTTATTGATGTCATTTTGTGTAAGTTTTTCTCTATGACTTGCAAGATTTCATTTTTTTATGAATACAGGCAGTCCTCGACTTATGTACATGATGGGTTGATTGAAGAGCAATACAAACAAAAAACATGGAAAAATATATTCTAAATATTTTACAGTTGAATGATAATACTCATGAATTTTAGGTGCAGAGCAGCAAGGTAACAATCGCAGAGCAGCACGGTATTAAAAAATAATTGCATATATTTTCTTGATAGACAGTTATATAGCACGCTGTGTCTCTATGAACTGTGAGAAATAGCTAGTTAAATATACAAAACTCAATTAGTTACTGGTAAATGTACAAGTCAGAAAATCTTATTTGCAAAAGAGGACTGCCTGTATGTGATTCCGATTCTACCATTATCAATACCTGCACTAACTAGCAACCGTGGAAAAAAACACTAGCAGATTCATTTCCCGCCAATAATCATAATAAACTTGTGCATTCACAATATACACGACTCTACAACACCAATCAAAATTCTTAACACTTTCAAACTAACATCTTAAAGATATCTAACACACATCGCATATCTTTTTGTATCTCGGCAATCTATGCAGTAAGGAAACATTAAGAAGAATGCTAATAAAAATATTTATATTGAATTTATCTACTGTACAAGAAGAAAATCTATTTTAATCTATGTTTAAAAATATGTAACACAAAAGCCATAAACAAATTTAAAATTGTCGAAAGTAACCTTAGTAATAGACAATCTTATATTCATTTGTACTTAAAATATGGCTATATTATTTTTCATTATCATGACCTCAACGATGAGGAAAGTAACCCACGAATTGTTGACAATATTCGTGTGGAGCATTTTTTTTGGAAAAAATAATGCGGTGGTTTCCCATTGCCTTCTGCACCGCAGTACATATTATGGGAATTGTATACATGTTGGATATATTGTGATCCCTGTTGCCAACACAGCACACAGGGGTGTAGTACTAGGTCCCAGAGATAATGTGCACTTGTGGATTTTAAGTGAGAGCAGAATAAATTTTTGGGATATACTAATGTGGATTGGAGTTGGAAGGATTAAGAGAGGATAGGGAAATGGCTATATGTATACATTAACAATTTATTTTTTATCATCGCCCTGAGGATGAAGGCTGTAACACCTTTGGAACATAAGCCATCATTGTAGCCAACGCAACAACTCCGAAAAATATTTTAAATTAGCCATGAACATCTTTAAACATATCTCTTTGTTAATGGTTCTGAAGTCATTTGTTTGAAGGAATAAACTTCAATCCATTTGTTCTAAATTTAAAACCTATTTTTTTATTTTAATACCACTCTATGGTTTTCACTTGACACTGGCGTATACTCCTTCATATATAGGAGTTCATAGCGATTATTCAAGAAGAAAACTCTATGGTTTCATGTGGACTCTGTATTTATTTAATAGTCCATAGACAGTAGAAAAGGGAAAAGACAAACAAAAAAAATACATTTTCTTTTTCACACATTACTGGTTCCATTGGATATTGTTTATCTTCTAAAGATGGCTGTTTTTTGTTTTTTTTTTAGAAAACATATTTAATAGAATCAAATAAGGACCATTTTTTGTTACAATTCTAGCCAAAATATTTCCTTAATGCAAATAATCTTCGCATATTCTTCATTTTAATTTCAACGTTGAATCTCTATCAGATATTACAATCAATACATACTAATCTTGTCAGACATTGGCAAATAACAATGATTGCACCGACCTAAGACACAGATTCTTGGGAAAATTACATTTCACACAGATCCATTTTGACATTAAACTAAGACATCTTTAA
Organism: Odontocerum albicorne; assembly: GCA_949825065.1. Lineage (NCBI taxonomy): Eukaryota > Metazoa > Arthropoda > Insecta > Trichoptera > Odontoceridae > Odontocerum > Odontocerum albicorne. The sequence continues at coordinate 26,367,204 of OX463861.1, forward strand.
TTCTTCAAATAATACAACCATAGTCTGATCAGGCACTAATAGTTATATTGATCAGAAAAAACTTCTAACAATAAATCCAAATATCAATCAACACTAAGGTGGAAATTTCATAAATCTTCACATTCCAATAGATCCATTACTTTTACCACAGTCAATAAAAAGTCCATAAACAATAATGAGCTCATCATAAACTTCTCAATTTAAATTAATCAGGTACCTCATGAAATGAACATTAAATTCCAAAGTTTATACGCAATTAATAGGCGTCCTGACACTATTTTGCAATTCATATATTTTAAAAAATTGCTTTTAAGCGAGTAAATAAAATAATATAAATGAATATCTCATTAATAAAAATACTATTTATCCCTTCATTTAAACGGTCTCCACGTATGCTAATACGCTTAAATGCAGTTTATTCTGTTTGATATTTGAAATGCATAATCATCTATGAGGCTGTCGAAAAGATGTTAGGATGAAATTTTCAATGCTAACTTCATTCCAAATGTAATGAATGTGTATTATTATGAAAGATAATAGTTTGGCGCATTTTTTCAACCATTGTTTAGCGGATGTCCTTGTTGGACGTGCTGATGATTTTGATTGTTTGGTATTTAAATAAAATACGTCGATTAGCAATGCGGAAAGTGAGAGTGAATAATCAATGAATAGTAAACAGTGATGAATGGTCAAATGATTAATAATAAGTGATCTTTATTTATCAGTAAGTAGGTATATATACATTTCAGAACGGGGCGAGTGAGTGCGCCCGCAATATATTTTTATCTCCCTCTGTGCGTGCCGAGGTGGTCGATCGAAATATTGCAGACGTCGCGAATAATATTGTGGGTAGATAATTTGTTGGCGAAAACGGCGAGACAGCGCGATGCGTTCTCTTTCTACTGTGGAATGTATCGTAAATAGTATTTGCGGGTAAACAATATCAATGTTCTGGTATCCGACCTTTGGACATATCCGAAGGTCGTTTCGTCGGTCGTTGACCGTGCGTGTTGACAATATTCAGGGACGACCGTAGTTCCTACAATTGTATACCCAAATTATATTTTTTTTAAATTTGGCATGATGGAACAAAATAAATTGGTTTTTTATTGATCGTTGCTTTTTTACTATCACAAAGAAAAAACGCAAAAAAAAAACATGTGCAGTGTATATTTTTAAATAAAAAGTATTTATGAATTTGAAATTTCCCACAAAAATCGGAGATCTATGTGAACGTTGCAACGGGATGACCGGTGTACTATCCGCCGACAAAAAGTTATATTCCTGGGGCTCCCACTATATCCATAGATTAAATATCGAAATATTTCAAGATTATTATCGTAGTATGGGAAAGCCCATAGAAAAATAAGTTTGCATTTATATTATGTGTAGTTAATACAAGTTAATCTGTGTAAACAAGTGATCATGTTAAAAACAAATAAGCGACAATTATAGTGTGTTTTTTAACTTTTTTCATTAAATATATTAATATCTCAATAATGCGGAAATAAGTCTTATAAAAACTTTACTTAACTTTCATTATTTTTACAGTAATAAAAAAAAGTATCCTATGTTCCCAGCAGTTGGGGAATGCCACACAAATTAAAATTGTTTTTTTTTTTGCGAGATTTGGTCTCCTGATTGTAGAATGAATGTAGTTTTAGTGTACTAGGATATTGTAATTTATTTTTATCAAACACTGTTTATTCCACTTTTTTGTGACGGCATAACCCTACCGGTTTCAAGGCTTTCACCGCATCTTCTGGGGAGCGCAAACAAGACTAGGATAAATGGAGGGATAACAACTGCAGTTTTACAAGAAATTTATACATTCAAAGTCTTTTAAATATAAGTTATCATAAATCGGTGGAAAAAAATTTTTTTTTTTTTTAATCTTGATAACAAATTCAAAGAGTTGATTAATTTATTATGCATATATATTTTTCACAGCTTAATCAATCTTAATTTAAACAAATAAAATTAAACTCAAGAAAATGTAGCATGGTCACTGTGACGTTTGAAATGTCATGTCTCAAAGGGATGGGGTAAAATAATTTTTTTTTACAAATCGAATAGTTTTTTCATAAATCGAAAAATTGTTTTTCTCTAAACTGATGTTTTAATTCCTAATTTTCATTATATAGTACTGACTTTCTAATGTATTGTATGATTTGTATTTATCTTTAGGCCAAAATCCACTATGAATTAATACTAATTACGAACATATAATTTTGTGTAAAAAAATTGAAAATCCAATTATCGTATACCCCATCTCCAGCCAATGCAGACTAACGTAGTGACTTTTGACAAACATCGCCAAATATCATTTGATTTTAACAAACTGACGTATTTTTGCTAATTTGTAACGAGATGTATTAATTTGTCATTATTGTTAGTTTTATGTAACGTATTAACCTAAATAACTTGCTATTTATTAGAATTGAGACTTATATTAAAGTTGATAAAATAATTAAAATTACTGAACGTTGTTACAAGGTTGTATTGCGGAAAATTTGTGAAACGTCACAGGGACCATGCTACATTTTCTTTAGTATACATAGTTTTTTTTTCATTCCTATCCATCGCAGACCTATATTTTTGTGAAATTAGTAAAAAAAATTCAAACTAAAAGAACAAAGTTCAAATACACTTTTTTATATTCAGTTTGAATTAGAAAAAAAAATTGAAAAACAAATGAAAATAAATTAAAACGCATTCTCTCAACGTGGCTATGTAACAAACTGTACATAGACCAGCACGGTCTGAAGCCATATTTTGAATAGCCTTTTTATAGACCAGGGCTGCCCAACCTTTTTGTACAAGCGAGCTCATTCTTTTAGGATGGTATCGTGATCTACAAGTGTACAGGAAAAAATACAAAATTATAATCAGATATAATAAGTTCAGACTTGATATTAACAGAAACCGTCAGTTGCAAATGTCTTCTTATGAATAAATTTTAAGTGCACAGGCGATAAGAGTCAAGCTACATCAAGATCAAGTGCCATATCGCTAGAGATACGTGATTATCGCATTTTGCGATAAATGCGACATAGAAGCGATAAATGCGATATAATTGCGAAATTTCAAAAATTTCGAATAGATGCGAAATTTTTAATATATTGATTTTGTTAAGAATGACTAAAGAGAAACCTCCCAGAGTCTATGGTCAACTCTTGTCTATTGTCTACGATGCCACATACTTAGGTTGGTACTTGTTTTATGTCATTCACATGGTTGTGGCGTTAACAAATGCGTTTAAACAAAACAGTGTTAAAGTATCCACTTGGCGAGTTTTTTTACAATTTTAAAAATCTCACGTTTTAAAATCTCGCGATATGATATCGCTAACAAGAGCAACTTTCATATTTGTGATTCATCTATTGACAAATTAAAGAACTAAAATCTGTCAGTCGGTAAGGTAGATATCCTTAAATTTCAAGTTTAAAACACAACTAAATTCACTTTTTCAGCTTCTTCATCAATCAACTAAAATATCTTTTTTAGTATATGCAATGGAAGAAAAATAAAAATCATGTTGCAATCAATTAGATAGATCGTGATCAACTGATTGGGTACCCCTGGTATATACAACCTCTATGGCCTAGTTAGTATGATGGCTATCTTACAACTTGGGGGTTGCGAGTTTGATTTTCATTGGTACCAATTTTTTTTTAAACAGATAAAGGCTGGTTTAAACTTAAGGCTTGTTTTAACACTTTTCAGGTTGGTTGAAAGAGATTGTTACATGACAATAAACCCGCCAGGTTGTACTACTGTATACAAGGAAAGTGTAATACAATACAACATAATATTTAAAAAATATACAATTCAGACATATTTATCTATTAATTGAAGTAAATTACTTGCCAAATAAAATTGGAATTAAGACTGTTGAAAATTTACTACGGTTAAGTCAAGATTAACAGGCCTACTCTTTACACCCTGACAGTCTTTCAAGGAAGTCTGTCAAGTTGTTTGCCCTTAATCGTAAATCAATCAATAGACAAACTACTTTTGATGATCGCTTTGATATCAATAAAGTGTAGATAGATCACTGAATGTAAATTGATCAGTTGTTTATTATCACTACACGCAATCAGATGTAAATTTGGTGTTCAAATTTGGAAACTATAAAGATGAAGAAAAAATACTTTTATACCATAAACAATAAAATCTTTAAATGACAAGGTTATAAATTTTTAATGAAAAAATTGTATACTTGATATTATGTTTACTGTAATGGACCCATTTCTACTAATGAATATATGCATACTGCATCCAATATTTAAATATTTATCAAAGATATGAATAAATATTGATTAAATATTAAAATATATGCAAAATAATTAATATCAATTGATAAATATGTCAATACAATAGACAATAAATGAAGTTACATATTTTTAAGTAATATTTATTTTTTAAACGTTACATAGTGACTAAGATATTATTTAGTTGTTAAAACAAATAAATTTGAGAAACAAATTACAGATTCAAAAGAATTATACTATAGGACTTGCTTGCCATCAGTTGTATTCACTGGTAATAACATTCCAAATGTTTATGTAAGTTGGTATTCCACGCAAGTCCCCAAGAAAGAAAAGTAAATAATAAAAATATATTGTTTATTATTTTGATAACTTGTTTGCATCACACTAAAATTTCAACAGGCGGAACAAACCCCTTCCATATTTTACACACATTTTACTTAGGCCTCGGCCACACAGGTAGGAGCCTCACTTGATGCTTAGAGCTATGCTGCGAGTTAGGCAACATATCCTAGCGAACCAACACACCGCATACTATCGCAGTGGCCACACTGCACGCTTCGCGCCACGTTGCATGACGATTAGTCACCGAGTGAATCTCCTAGCGAACAGACGTGTTCGTTAATTTTATTGTGTCCCCGTGATTTTACAAGATGGCGGAAGTTTTAATAACAGCTGTGTATAAAAGGGAGTCTTTGTGGAACCCATCGAGCAAGTTATCCCTTTGGAATCCCTTTGGAATGAAGTTGCACAGGATGTAAATAAAGATGGTAAGTTGTAATGAAATTGGTTAGTTTTGAGAGTGGCATCGTGTGTTGACTCAACTGCTCCCAACTGTCAAATGAATTTGTGCGTAGCACTTTGGTGTGGCCAAGGATGAAATCACCTAGTATATGAGTCACGTAAAACCTAGCTTCGCACCTAACAAAGCACTTTCGTATGGCCTCGGCCTTAGAAAAATCGACATAAAATACAATAGTATGTCTTAGGCCTCGGCCACACAGGTAGGTGCCTCGCTTGGTGCTTAGAGCTACGCTACTAGGTGACTATAATAGTCACGTAGCGTGGCGCGAAGCGTGCAGTATGGCCATTGCAATAGTATGGAGTGCGATGGTTTGCTGGGATACGTCACCTAGCTCGCAGCGTAGCTATGTCTTCTCAGCATTACTACTTAGGCCAAGACAGAGAGAGTTCTCTGATAGGGGGTGCGTTGAACACTGTAAATCACCTACAAGGCGACATCATCCACATTGGGGTAATAAGTGTTAGAAAACAGTGTTATGCTACCATTGTATTCATATTTCCATTTTTTTTTTCAGTTTTTAAATAACAGAACAATAAATTAACATTTTAATTCAATATATTTGACAAATATACATAAGTTTTATGTTTTCGTTAGTTTTAGTTATGTTAGGTATTTGATTTAAGCATAAAAGTAGTTCAACATGTTTCAGAAGTGACATTTTTTACACTTTGAAAGCTAACAAGTGGCATTTTCGACACTTTTGCGCTTTGAAGACCAAGAAGTGGCATTTTCGACAATTTTGCACTGTGAGAGCTAAGAAGTGGCATTTTCGACAATTTTGCACTGTGAGAGCTAAGAAGCCGCATTTTTAACACTTTTGCGCTTTGAGTGCTAAGAAGCGACATATTCGACACTTTGACGCTCTGAGGGCCAAGAAGTGGCAATTTTTAATATTTTTGTTTTTAATTGCAGTAAATATATCTAGTTTTTTTTTCGGGAGAGGAACTGTTGAAAAGAAAAGGCGATGGATCGTTAGAAACGGGAGAGATTGCGAAGCCACCAGAAGTAGATATGATTCAAATAGTTGATATTTAAAAATATTTTGTTTTACTTTATTCGAGATTTGTTGTTGAGAAGTGTTGAAGTAATTTTTTGATTATGTAAAATTTTAATGTGTGGATTGACAGCTGTCCTTATATAAAACAGTTGATATAATAAAACAGAAAATATGCCAAGTTCCGTGAGAGGCTGGGTTTAGAAGTTGACTTGGACCCTGAAGTGTTTCTGCAGCTTGTTGGCTTTGACACCGAGCTGTGCTGACCACTTGGCTTGGACCCTTCTCATGTACTGGACGTCACGGGCTTTCCTGTTGAGAAAAAAAAATGAAATTGTAACACTATTTATTTAAATTATTCACCCATATATCGCATTTACTTTTCCTTTCACACTTTTCTATCACAATTACTTTGTTACTTTGGATTTTGCAACATTCATTCTCAGATCTTTCTCTTTCCATCTCTCACACGATTGACTTGTCAAACTTTGCCATACATCTTCACTCTCCGCCAACAGTACCATGTCATCTGTATACAGTAATCCGTAAACGTTCCCATTTGACATTACATACAAAGTAAATCTTGTCATCGTTAACATTATTAAGTTTTGTTAACCCTTGCCGATCTGTGAACGGACAAGAGTGACCAAGACGTATATTTTATTTAATTTCTCGAAATATACTGCTTGCAGGGTCTTCATACTTAATGTATTCCTCATCGAAACCTCTATGATTTGAATGATGTCATTACGAAATAAAACCATTCATAAATATCAACAGAAATGAATGATAATAAATCGAGAACTGACGAAATGTCAAAACACTCCGAATGACTCATTCTTTTTTGACAGTTAATATTTTACGAGTACATTCGTTCCAGGGATTGGTTACCAGTTTTATTAAACACCTGTGTGTTTAGTATATAGAATAGAAACAAAAGTTATTTCGTGCCCCAATTGCGATAGACTTTCTCCACAGGATTAAATTTTGATTTTATGATATGTTTGTCCTATTTTCAAATTTTGACCTATTTTCAAAGTGTTTATATTTTCCAAATGGCATATTTTATTGATTTTTGAATTTATATATTCATTTTATATTTTGTTAATATGTTAATTATTGTCTTAATTCGAATTATATTTTTATTGCCAAAAAATTCACGCTATATTTTATTGTATAATTTTTTTTCAAAAGGTTGGAGACCTCTTTTCAGTCATGCGCATTCTGAACGTTGCGCAGACCGAACGACGCAGTGGGAAAATTATATTCCTATAGAAATGTCACCTCTCTGTTTCAGCTCTTATTTTATCATTTCTTACACTTATTTTATATTATTCGACATTTTATTACATAATTAAATGATGTTTATAGCTAATTACAAAAAAAAATTAATAGATTTTGCATAACTTTAATTTAAAACATACATGTTTACTGTACCCTCAGTGTCCAACACCGTTACTGGCGTAATTTTTTAGCACAGTAAGGGAAGTGTTAACCTCTAAACGAGTATGGCCGTATGACGAGTGAATTTTTACCTCAAGAGAGTATGGACGTACACGGTACGTCCAATGTTTTTATTCCCGAATACATGAATTTATCCATAAAACGGACACAGCTCAAATGTTTTTATCTATTCAATTATTTTGTATATGGCGGCCGCAGTCACGTTATTTATATTAGTTACAAAATCTATTTTTTATTTTACTTACAAAATCTCACTCGCTTCGAGGTTCAACACTGTTTATTCCACTCAATATAATGGTATAACCCTACCGGTTTCAAGGTTTTTACCTCATCATCAGGGGAGCAAAATCGAGACTGAATTATGTTCAAACTTGTACCGACATACACACCTCAAGTGCTTCATCATGTGGGTGAAGGAAGGTGGGAAACAACTTCAGCAAGCAGTGGTGAGATCTAGGGAATGTATGTATTTTCCAGATGTTCATCCCAATACACTGACTTAGATATTTCCAGAGCGTCAAATCTGAACAATTTATTTCCAATAACTATTGATAAGCAAGAATTCGGTATCATGGATAAGGTGAAAACTTTGAAACCGGTAGGGTTATACTACCTTGATCAAAAAGTTTTAGAACCGACCACCGTGTGGCGCTGTCATCACCCGATTGGAATTCTTTTTGTTTGTTAGGTTACCACAGGTTATTAGGTCATTGACATTTCCCTCCAAATTTCAGCATCATAGCTTGACATTTGTAAAAGTTACGCTGTACTGAGTACATCTACCTTGGTGCGTGTTTTAGATTTTTTACAAGTTTGAAAATGGCATCAACTGTGCATTAAATTTTGTGTGAAAAACGGATTTAACAATCCGCAGACCTTGGAAATGTTGGAGAAGTGTTTTTTGGTGGCACGAACGCTTCAGAAGTGATCGTGAGTCGGTCGAGGATGATAAAATCAAAGAAATGTTGGCCGAAAACTGCAAATTTACCATCAGAGGACTTGAACATCGCTTATGGATCCGCTCAAGACATTTTGGTTAGTGATTTGGGCCTCAGACGTGTCGCTGCAAAACTGGTGTCGAAAGACCTCAATTTCATGCAAAAAAAAGGACCGCGTTGAAATCGCGAAAGACATGATTTCCATGAGTTTTTGATCAAAAATAACACGACTACTATCCAGCAGCCTTTGAATTCACCTGATCTGGCTCCCTGCGACTTTTTTCCGTTCAACCGACTTAAAAAAACCACTTCCCGCAACGCGTTACAGCACCCGAGAGGATGTCATGAAAAAATCGAAGACGGATGGACATACCGAAAATTGAGTACCAGCGGTGTTTCGAGGATTGGATCAAGCGCTGGCGTAAGTGCGTTGCAGTCGATGGGGAGTACTTTGAAGGGGTCCATATCGATTTTGATGAATAAACTTGTATTTTCGATTTTATGAATAAAGTCCTAAAACTTTTTGATCAAGGTAGTATACCATTATATAAAGTGCAATAAACAGTGTTTGACTAAATAAATTACAATGTCTTTAAACTTCCACAGTGTTAATGCCTTAACTATAAATAATATAATAAAGTTTGTGATATAGATATGGGTGGCGTTTGCAGCTTTAAGAAGTACTTAAAGACAACTCTTTTTGAGATCGTATCAAAATTTTAAATTACATATGAACACTACACTCATAGACGATTTGCCAGGGAACACAAACTGATATGTGATGGAAACACATTCAAAACATTTATGTTTGAAATTGTGCATTGTTCAAAAATTCGTAAAAAAATATTAAATAATTCTCCACATTGCTCGAAAAGAAAAGAATGAGAGAACTGACCTGGCTACGGCCTCGCCCTGCTGCGGGGCCCAGCCCAGCATCCTGTACTGGCGCAGCACCCTGCGGAGCTTGTCCTCCTTCTTGTGCACCACCAGCTCTCCACCGTACGAGGTCAGGTTTTGCTTGTAGTATCTGCAAAATAAAACATAACTATTATGGCCTACGTTGCATTGCACTCCTTTGCACGGTGGTTGGAAAACACTTGGTATTATCATTTCAATCCAAACTACAGCATTATGCTTTAAAGCTTTCACAGCTCTCTGTATAACGTCTTTCGGAGTGTTGTATCACATGGTTTGGCTTATGATGCTGAGGTTTCGAAAACGTTTCAGTTTTCACATTCAAGGTATGTTTGCAGTACTTTGCGCGCCCGATACCGCTTGGCCTTGTAGTCTCAACTGTTGGCAGTGTAGTCTCAACTGGAACATGAGTGAATGGGTCCCTCCTGGTGAAATTGACTACAAACATGAACACCACTCCGAAAGACCTTATATATCAGGTCTGTAAATATGAAACCGGATTTTTTTTATAGAAAATACACATTTATTGCATGAAAATGGTAAAAAATATTTTATTCAAAGTATTGCCCATCACTAGCTACACATTTTCCCCATCTCTCTGGTAATTTGTGGATGCCACGCCAAAAAAACTGTTGCTCTTTTGAGGCAAACCAATCATCGAGCCATTTTCGTAAGAAGTGAAGTGCTGCTAAGCAAATGCGTGTCCCATCGATGCAAATAAGCAGTAATCGGTTGGAGCCAAGTCTGGTGAGTAAGCCGCATGCGAAAGTATTTGCCAACTAAATGCCTCAATCGCTTTGACCGATTTTGCTGTGTGTGATGGTGTATTATCATGAAGCAAAATCACTTTTGATATTCTGGTCGTTTTTCACGCAATGATTGGTTCAAATCCATCACTTGTTGTCGGTAGCGTTCAGTATTAACGGTTTCGTCAAGTTTTAGCAGTTCATAATAGATAACACCCTTCTGATCCCACCAAACACAGAGCATTGTCTTCCGTCTATAGCGATTTGGCCTTGCAGTCTATGTCACTGGTTTGCTTGGAGTTACCCATGATCTTTATGCTTAGGATTCTCGAAATATATCCATTTTTCATCGCCAGTCAAAATTCGATGGAGAAATGATTTTCTTTTCTACCTGGCGAGCAGCATTTTGCATGTGGTTTTTCGGTTTTTCTGCTGTCTTTCATTCAGTTCATGTGGAACCCATTTTCCCACCTTCTGGATCTTTCCCATGGCTTTCAAACATATGGAGACGGCTTCTTGTGTCACATTTAATTGATCCGCGAGTTGTTGTTGCGTTTGAGCGTCATCCTCATCCAACAATGCTTGCAATTTGGCGTCTTCAAACTTTCTCGGTGGTCTTCCACGTACTTCATTTCTCACGTCAAAATCGCCACTTTTGAATTTTTTTAAACCACTCAAGGCACTGTGATTTACCAAGAGCATGCTCACCGTAAGCTTCGACAAGCATTCAATGCAATTCTGCAGCAGTTTTCTTCAAATGGTAACAGGAAATCAATGATGTCCGCAAATCGTAGTTTTCAGGCACAAAAACAGACATGTTCAACGCTATGAAAACATATGTAGTTGCATTAAACTTGTATTGTTGAGTTAAGTCATTTGACAAATGTAAACACAAGAAAAAGGCGCCAATGACGCAGTTTGAAAGTCACTACATTGACAATTAGAGCCATCTATGAGCAAATTCCGGTTTCATATTTACATACCTGGTAACTGAAATGACAGAATTGTTTTAAAATTACATGAAAGCAGCATGTATAATGGGACTGTGTGCTTGTTTATTCTAATTTATTAAGCGTTTCCCAAAATACTTTAATCATGGAATCCTTTTGCCCCTTGATAAAACATTTTGGAACCCAAACATTTGTTACTCATATAAATAAAACAACATTTTGGAACCCTAACAATTGTTACTCATATAAATAAAACAACATTTTGGAACCCTAACAATTGTTACTCATATAAATAAAACAACATTTTGGAACCCTAACAATTGTTACTCATATAAATAAAACAACATTTTTGAACCCTAACAATTGTTACTCATATAAATAAAACAACATTTTGGAACCCTAACAATTGTTACTCATATAAATAATTTATAGAAAATATTGTACAAAATGGGTTTGGATTGAAAATAAACAGAACCTAAACAAAGCTCAGGAACGTAGACAGAGCTAATGTCCTACAGCTATCAGGTGGGTTAAGGGATCTAGAAGTGTTGTGACAGCAGATGCGAAAAGGAAATGAAGAGACAAATCCCTAAAAATTTCATGACCCAATTAGTAAAAATATGGAGAGATCAGGGTATTTCCATCAATCGTGCCAAGACAAAGCTAATTCGAACTTCAATCTTTCCTATATTCTTGTACGGTACTGAAACATCAACAATAAAAGCCCGAGTATTGAATACCCGAATATTGAAAAGGTTGATAACCTTTAAAATATGTTCTCAAAAGAAAATTTTAAAATTCTCATTATTTACGAAGCTATAGCTATAAATGAGGCAGCAATTATGCCGCACCGGAATGACTCGAAAAACTTTAAACGCGTTTTTCTAGAAACTACTTTTTTCCACCAGGTCGACATAAAATCTCAAGTTCTATCCAACCGATTGCCTTCAAATTTGGTTTGAAGCTTCAATACATGTTTTTATATCGTCCCTAGCTTGGAAAATTATTATTTTTAAAAAATTAAAATATTTAAAAAAAAGGGTAAAAAATTGGAAATATTTTTCAGGCAGCCGCCATTTTTTTTTTACAACAATTTTTTACAACAGCTAATAACATCTTGAATTTAATTTTTTTAGTGCATTCTCAAATCATCAATAAACTGTAAAAAAAATGCACGGGAAAAATGTTTTTAGTTTTTTTTTATTAAGTCTTAAAAAAAGCCCAAAAGTCACGCCTCTAGAATAGAATGAATACCCTCTTAAATGAACCTGCCTATTATTAAAAATAATAAACATGACTGACCTTAACAATGACCTGTGTCCAATGACTGAGCCAGATGGCAGCACCAACTGGTATTCCTCTTCGTCCAGGGAAGTGGAGGGCACCAGCGTGTCCGTGGAGTCCACTATCATGTCCTCGTCGCCATCCTCATGGTCGGGGTACGAGGAACTGTAAGAAGAATCAATAAGTTAAATAATGATGCAAAAAGAAACATTAAATAATACACCATAGATGGCACTGAGCATCTACTTTAAAATACAGAAGCTCCGCTGTAACAAGGGTTTCAATCTTGAATTAAGTCCGCAAATTTTGCATTGCTACATATGTATAGTACCAGTAGAAAGACTAGAATAGGTGGATGGTTATGGCTCAAGATTCTGGCGTAACTTCAATAAGTCTCGGTGACAGCTGGGTAAAGAGATTAATTGTCAACTGGTAGAACTTTGTAGAAATAAAAACACAGTATAAGTTTCAGGTAACAATGTTAAAACACAGATGAACATTACAATATCAGGTCTGTAAATATGAAACCGGAATTTGCTCACAGATGGCTCTAGTTGTCAATGTAGTGACTGTCAAGCCGCGTCATTGGCGCTTTTTTCTTGTATTTACATTTGTCAAAACTTTTAACTCACAACAATACAAGTTTAATACAACTACACATGTTTTCATAGCGTTGAACACGTCTGTTTTTGTGCCTGAAAACTACGATTCGCGGACAGCATTGATTTTCTGTTACCATTTGAAACCGTTAACACTGAATGCTACCGACAACAAATGATGGATTGAACCAAACATTGCGTGAAAAACGACCAGAATATCAAAAGAGGCAATACAAAGTGATTTTGCTTTACCATCGCACACGGCAAAACCGGTCAAGGAAACGATTGAGGTGTTTAGTTGGCAAATACTTTCGCATGCGGCTTACTCACCAGACTTGGCTCCATCTGATTACTACTTATTTGCATCGATGGGACACGCACTTGCTGAGCAGCGCTTCACTTCTTACGAAAATGGCTCGATGGTTTGCCTCAAAAGAGCATGTTTTTTTTTGGCGTGGCATTAACAAATTGCCAAAGAGATGGGAAACATGTGTAGCTAGCGATGGGCAATACTTTGAATAACATATTTTTTACCATTTTCATACATAAAATGTATTTTCTTGAAAACAAATCCGGTTTCATATTTACAGACCTGATATACTACAATAATAATTTCACAAACAATTTAACAAAATAAATTTCCTAAATTCTGTGCCGCACACGTCCTGTCATGAAATAAGATGATGTAACCTGTAATCATAGTAGTCCGTGTACTCTGCGAGTGCCGTGCCCTCGTGCAACACCTTGCAGTGGCCCTTGTCCCGCATGTGTGCCTGTGCGGCCTCTTGGGTCCTGAATGCACGGCCGCTGTCATTGCACCACAGACACATGAAGCCGCGGGATATCTGCAACGTAACCTCACCAAGTAAATAATCATACAGAATGCCGAGGATAGTCATAGTATGATTTCATAATGTTAATGTCATCATAGTGTTTCTTATTACCTTTTTGGACGGAAACCCAGATTAGAGTGTTATTTTTGGTTTTGTGATACAAAGTAAGATTTTTTTTCTATTTAGGCAATTCACTTTTGTATGGTTAATTTGACAAACATAGTGTAGGATACCTACCTAGTAAATAAATAATTGTCAAAATAATGAGTGAATTGTTAAAACACAAATAAATTAAATTAATTATTGTTAATAATAAACATACAGGGTCATTGACCGATCAAGTATTCATAGATAGCTACACGTCAAGAACGGCGACAATATTTACTATTTTATAGTACCCGCGATTTGTCCAGTCATCTCCAAATATAAATAATTAACCTACCGCCAGTCCATGCACCAGAGCGAGATAGAATATGTATCGCGAACTGGTTCATTCATGGGTATAAATTGTCCGCACTCTGAGAAATAAACATATATTCGTATTGTCATTCAGTCAACTGTCAAGACTTTGTTATTTATTTACCTGCTGTCCACTTATCGATTTATATCCGCATTCCTGAGTCTATATTTATCACTACAAATCAAGATCATCATGACTTATAGAAATAAGCAATCCGCTATATTGATGACTCTGTACGAGAAGTAACGCAGAATCAACTAAAACGAAGATAGCGATGTCGATATCAAAATCATCAGCACGTCCTAATAGGACACACGCTACATTGATAACTAACATCGTTACAATAGGATTTCTCATTTTTTATTCAATTTAGATGTTAACCCTTCCTGTCCTGTGATGTGTAACTAGTACACATCGTTTCTAAAAACTTATAAGCAATGTGTATCTCTATAAATACTGGTTTCAGATTTTAGGTATTCCTCCGTAATACATTTACGCATTGAATGAAAAAATAATATTAATAATCAGAGATATTTTGTGAAAATCGGGAATAAATTCACCAATACAATCAAACGTGTGCCAGTGTGTGACGTAGGTACATTCATTCTAAAAAGCGCTATGGGTAAAGAAGTGACACTATTCACGTCTCGCTCTCACTCTACTTCGGTATATGGGAACGCAAGAAATAGAATCTCATTTCTCTCGCTCAGTAGCCAGCGGGCTTTCGTTCGAGGTGGTCCCTTCGCCCGTTTTGTGAATGTTATCGGATGTTTTTTTTTCATATTTTTTCAACAATTAAACTTCAATTATTATCACTTTTGACTTCAAATTTAATTAATGTAAGCGATTGGCTATGAATATTCTTATTTTTCTGATTTTAAATTGCTCATTTTTACATGTGTATTGGTGTGTATTAAATACACAGCACCGGAACAGGCGGATTTTTTTAGCACACGAAGGGAAAGTTTAATGTCTTTATTGGAACAAAATTTTGAAAAGACTGTTAAAACATTTGGATTTGTGTCGTGGAAATGAAATAAAGTAATTTATTATTAAATAATCTAATAGATTTGGAAAAAATGAAAGCTGAAACCATTGATAAGTAAAATGAATAATGCTTTATTCACCTTTTCACCTAAGTAGAGCAGTAGTCCTTGTATATCGGTGCAGAACTCTACATCGGGTATGAAGAAGGAATGGGCCACCGTCATGTGCGTGAGGCTTTTCACCATATTTTGACTCCTGTGACTACAGAAAAGGCAGTCTGTGGGCTTCAGCAGTGACCCTGTCTGCGCCTCCTCGTCGTAGTCTTCCCATTCATCCGATTCCACCTGGATAGCAAGTCAAACATATAGAATTAAACATCAGATATGATCATATCCTGTATATCGGAGTATAAAGATAATAGAGTGAATGATGGACGCGACCGATCATGGGTGTAACTGATGCTATACTACACCGGAGGAAGTGTATTAGACGTATGCGTCACTAGATTATATTTTATTGTAAATAAATATATAATCTGTCATGTATTATAATCAAATGGCATTATCATTTAGTCGCATCATTGTGGATCGGGCGGCTAAGATAAAAAGAAATAAGTTCAAACCAGCTGATCAACACGTATCGAGCAAAATCCACACGCAACTGCTGGTCTCCAAAGTATGACGAGGAGAAGAGAGTCGCGATCGCATTTACGTCGCTCTACTTGTATGGCTTAAGCGGTTAGACCAGTATGCTTGCGTGTGTAGGATCATATATGTAACACATCGATCAATAAGTCCCGGGATTACCAAACAGATGGCGCCTCTAATAACAAATCCATATCATTCTCAGTTAGTACCAGCCTTTAGAAGTTACATGTCAAACTTTGATGATATTCCGACATTGTGTCATTGAGTTACAGTGGTTTTAGTGACGCTACTTTTGCTATTTTCAAAACAATGGAAAAAACCGAATTTCGTGTGTTGATAAAACATTGCTTTTTAATGGGAAAAAATACTGTTCAAACTCAGCGATGGCTTGAAAAGTGTTATCCGGGCTCTGCTCCGTCGAAAACAACCATTTGTCGGTGGTATGCTGATTTCAAACGCGGTCGTACAGACACAAATGATGCTGAACGCTCTGGTCGTCCAAATGAAGCTGTTACACCAGTAAACATAAAAAAACCCTCAAAATCGTGATGGAAATTCGCAAAGTAAAGTTGCGTGAGATAGCCGACATCCTGAAGATATCATTTGGTAGTGTTTACACAATTTTGCCCCCAGCGACTATTGGCTGTTCGCAGACCTCAAAAAGATGCTCATGGGAAAGAGATTTGGCTCCAATGAAGAAGTGATTGCCGAAACTAATGCCTATTTTGAAACCAAAGATAAATCGTTCTACACGGCTGGCATAGAAAAGTTAGGAAAGCGTTGGAATGAATGTATCGCTCTTGAAGGAGACTATGTTGATGAATAAAGAAGAATTTTGGCAAACAAATGTTGTTTTAGTAGTTAGTCCCGGGACTTATTAATCGATGTGTTAAAACAACAAATGAACCAAAACATATTCTCGTTTGAAACTTCGTGAGAATAATGAATCTCTTCGCCTTGCTGTTACCAAGACACATTGAAGTCACGTTAAGACCTCCGTGAATGGCACTCATTGTACTAATGCTGTACACCCAGACTTTGTCAAAACTTGGATGTATTGACAGTCACGATTAAAAGTAATAAATATGACATGTAACTGTTCCTAGAGCTTGCCAGGCGTATTTTTAATTTATTCTTCCTTCATGTGTGGTATGCAGTCTCGCTGACTCTGTTTTGGCAATTTCTTAACTATCTGGATGCCTGTCCATTTACGAATGTTACATAATCACTTCTACCGATTCTGTGTCGACCTTCGATTTTGCTCATAAATATCAATTTTACAAAGTGGTATTTTTCTCTTCTCGGTATATGACCCAGATAGGCATACACCAGCTAATAGTAGAACCTCGGTGTTTAAGAAAACGATGAAACCAAGAATGAGCACTTTCCGATGAATCATTTAGAATGTTTCCACCTTATTTAGCATTTTGATCTTTATGGTCCATATCTCAACACTATAAATATATAGCACTTAATCATATGATCATGTGCTATATAGCATTTAATCATGCATTGCCATTAAATCAATAACCATACATAGCATTTAATCATGCGATGCCAAAGTTAAAGATTCAAGTTATCATTGCTGAAAATTTATCTCATTTTGAAAAATCCTGCAATATACCAATTCAATTTGACATCTAACTTCTCCGAGTTCTTTATTAAGTGAACAATCGTTACAGCACCACAGGCCATCGTTCTTTAAGAGCTGCATTCAACATGTCCCAGGCCCTAGAGAGATGGACGCAGGTGGTGCACCATGTTCGAGAGATAGCAAAGGACCACGGCACTCAGCATTGAGCATGCGATGAAAAATAAACTTAACTCAAAATTATCTAAAATTTTATTCCATTATTTTTCTAATGAAACAAATAAAATATCTTCTTAAACTGATATCAAACAATGCAGTGAACAAACTTGACCACCGTTTACATGATAGCATTTGAGTTATCGTGTCATAATGACAGTTCTGTGATTTAATTCAGTTAATGCACATCATTAGACTAATGGATTCAACGCAACGTAATCAAGAGCAATTAAGTACAACATTTATTCTAAATATAATCCATGTAGAAATAATAATTAGATACTTGAACTCCTAAAACATTAAATAAACAACCATACATTACCCAAACAAACAAAAAACATTAATTGATTGGATATTTATATTGAAGATCTTAATTTTTAAACAGATTGATTTAACACTTAAATGTGATTTTTTTTACAAAAACAACTTAAATTAAAGTGACAGGTCTATTTGGTTTACAAAAGCTCAAACTACTAAACAATGCTTTTGTGAAGTAAAACAGCCCAAACACTTAAATTTAAGTTTATTGCGTAGAATTTTGTCACTTCTAAGTGTTAAATACATATATATTATACAGACATACTGTCACGTAATTTCCCTGTGGGGGTAGGCAGAGTGCCAAACTTTCCTATTTGGGCACACATCCTTAGCATCTTCTACCTGCATACATACACCTTCTTATATAACTTCTACGATTTGTCTATCTCTGTCATCATTCACTTGATCAAACTATACTTTCCTTGGTCTTCCTCTGCTACTCATATTTGCACTATATATCTGTTTAGTAAGTCTTTGTCCATTCATTAATTCCACATGCCCTAACTACCTCAGTGTGCTCTTCTTCATCTTATAAAGGAGTTAACAGAACCCTATTTAAGCGTTGCATTCAGCATGACACAGGACCAGCCAAGGGAGGGATGGAGACAGGTAGTGTGCCCAGTTCGAGGCAGCAGAGGACCACGACATTTAGCATTGAACACACAATAAAGAAGAATACAATAAATGACACATAAGTGTTCTTTACTTAACATAGTTAACTTAAAAATATAATAAATAACCGGTAAAAAAACTTCAAACTATGGTGCAATACCACAAAAATTCTCACAAGAGATGATCAAGAGTTCAAGAAAAATTCCCAAGAAGATGTATTCAAGAAGATCGAATGGGAAAATAAAGAAATCTGTATAAATGGTTCATATCTGAGACATCTAAGATTTGCAGATGATATTATTCTCTTCGCTACATATTCTGAGGAACTACAAGGCCAAATACTGGAATTGGCAGAGGCAAGCAAACTAGCGGGTTTGAAAATTATTAACGAAAAGACAAAATACATGTCGAACCGCTTTGCTGCTTTGATGTCACATCGATCCAAGTGGATGAAACGTAGCTAGAACGCAGCCAACAATATATCTACTTAGGACAAAGTATTTCATTTGAGGATTGCACTCTCAATGTAATAAATAGAAGAGCAAAACTAGCTTGGAGTTCCTTTGGACAACTGAACTACATTTACAAGAGTAATCTCCCCCAGCCTATCTCAAACGGAAGGCATTTAACCAATGCATCTTACCAGTACTAACATATGGAAACGAAACATGGACGATTTCTGTGTGAATGAAACAAAAGCTCCAGACAACATAATGCAGCATGGACAGATGCATGCTAGGTTAGAACAAGAGAGACCGCAAACGCAACGAGTGGATACAAACCCAAACAAAAGTTGACGATGTTATAGAGGTCGCAAAAATACTGAAGTGGGCTTGGCACATCGCCAGAATAACGGACGTATGAAGTAATCGAGTAGTATTCAATAGGAAGAAATAGACCTGTAAGAAGACCGAAGGCAAGTTGGGTGGACAGAATACGTAAGCAAGCGGTGATTACGTGTCAGCAATGCGCGCAATAGACAGAATTTCTTGGAAACAACTTAGGCCTTGACCACACAGGTAGAAGCCTCGTTTGATGCTTAGAGCTATGTTGTGAGTTAGGCGACATATCCTAGCGAACCAACGTACCGCATACTATCGCAGTGGCCACACTGCACGCTTTGCGCCACGTTGCATGACGATTAGTCATCGAGTGAATCTCCTAGCGAAGACGTGTTGGTTAATTTACAAGATGGTGGAAGTTTTAATGACAGCTGTGTATAAAAGGGAGCCTTTGTGGAACCCATCGAGCAAATTATAGAAAAATGTACCTGTAATAAAATTACTTTGGAATGAAGTTGCACAGAAAGTAAATAAAGATGGTAACTTGTAATGAAATTGGTTAGTTTTGAGAGTGGCATCGTGTGTTGACTCAACCTCTTCCAAATGTCAAATGAATTTGTGCGTATCTAGTATATGAGTCACGTAAAATCTAGCTTAGCACCTAACGAAGCATTTTGGTGTGGCCTCGGTAATAGAGAGGCCTATATCCTGCAGTGGATGAATGTAGACTGATGACTACAAAAATACAATTTACCCACGTATGATTGGATCAACATGAAATTTTGACAAATGGATGGGTTAGGAATCAGAAAACTAAAGAAATTGTACGACTATATGACTATACAAGATGGATGTCGCCTACCCTGATATAAAAACGGCATATGGATGAATTAAACTTTACCTCTTCAAATTCAGAATCAGTCTCGATTTCTTCATCAGTTTTGACCATTTTATGATCAACAACGACGAAATCAGCCGCCTCGGCTATTTTCTCCGAACTCTCCCGCTCCGTGGGTGTTCTCTCCACGTAGGCCTCCTCAGCCAGCTTGTGTTTCTTGCTGTTCAAGTGGTTATCGAAGGCATTCTTTGAGTTGAAGCTCTTGGTGCAAGGTTTGCAATGCTCGATGGTCGGCTTCGACAAAACTATGTCGGCCTCCCTTTGCAGCAAAACTCTCTTCTGAAACTCTTCAGCGGTCACTGGGTCCAATTCAGCGACCTTCCTTTTTAGGTTATACCTGTGCCAATCCGTTTTGTAATGATCCCTTTGCATTTCAGTTGCTCTGAAACCTACACGACATGTGATGCATGTGTATTGCGGAGACATTGTGCAATATTTTTATTATATGTATATAAAACGAGGTTATATCTAAAAACTCTTGTATAATAAAACTTATTTATTTTTAAAAATGTACACTAAAATCTAAATCAATTCGACGAAAATCAACTACAAATGCGCGAATGAACGACATGCGCAGAATAGCACGCAATCGAACGTCAAATTTGACGTCTTTCTTCTTGACAGAATTTAGTCAATCATGAACGAACATGAAAAATTTAAAAAGTTTTTAAAAAACTAGAAAACTAAGCATTACTTCAACTACTTGTTTCTTTAGTGACACTTTTATTTTTATTTTAGTGGAAAATAGTTCTTTAGCCTAGAAGTGTGCTATTTTTACCTTTTTATACATATTTACTTGATAATTTTTATAAATATTGGATTCATATTTGTTGTGCAACTTAAATGATTTTGAGCTAAAACAACTCGCTACGAGATAACCGTAGACATATTCTTTTTTGAATAAAAACATGTATGCTAATCCAGTATCTTAACATTTTATATTTGAGACTCGTGAAGTTTCTTCAATCCAGTGAACACGTGTATTTGATGTATCAATATTAAACCATTGGTTACGACTAATATACACAACTATAAAACCAACATTTTTTCGTGGTAGAACAATTTTACTAGTACATATATGGAACAAGTTACTTTTTTTATCAAAATATTCATAGTTTGGCTGTAATTTGTATCAAAATAATTATGTTATTGTTATATCAAAATACATCTAATTTATATAAAAATATTATTTTATAATTTAAATACGTTTTACATTTAATCAGCATTTCTCGCAAAAGACTCAAATTCTCGCCAATTAATCAAATCATAATGAGAATTAATATTCGCTTTAAAACATCATCAATTTAACGGCGAAAAATAATTGATCGTTGAACTATTTTGATTGAGAAAATATTCACATCTCTATTGGAATTACCTGATTGCGCATGTGCAAAGAAAGGCTGATGTCTAGTGTTTGCATAAAGAAAATATTTTTTCCCCTTTATAGTTGTAAATACTTACCTATACACTTTCAACCTATTAGGCACTATGTATTATTAATAAAGAATTATAAAACAAACAATCATTCAGTAATTATAAAACAAACAATCATTGTAATGTATATCACAAATGAATCTTATTCAGCGAATGTTTGTGGCATTAAATATATACATCTCCAAGATAATTAATTGGTGATCTCTTAATATGGAATAAAATTGATTCTTTGGCGAGTGACTGATTTGCATATTTCTAACTTGGTACATTAACATCACTTCTCTGTGGGACTAAATTTCAGCTGTTTGAATTTTTAACATACTTTTTTTGTGAGCATCCGTATTTGATGGCAATATGTTGAGAATGAGGTACAGAAAATATACAAATACTTTTTTCTGCACATGCAAATATGAAACAATATTAAGTGCCACCAATTACTTACATTAAATCTTAATTTATTTTTCAATAATAGTCAGTTCGATTCCTGAGTATAGAGCTCTTGAGGAGAGTCTGTTATCTAAAGGGTGCTATATAAATTGTCTTTTTAATATGATTATTATCTGAAAATTTCAAATTTAGACTTCTTGTTCAACTCAGCTTTCCTATTCATCAAACTTACAAAGGAACGGTAGAAGTATATATTTGCTTTGTAAAATGATACTGAAAATGTATTATTGAACCCTGTAATCTAAAATGACTGATATTATACAATTATACCAAGATAAAAGTAAACAACTTAGTAATCCAGCTTGACTCAGTGTTAAAAAAATGTATGTCAACCCTGACATCCCACAATTATCCGACAATAAGCCCAAAGCCAGTGCAAAACAGGGATGGCCAATATGTCGACCACAGATCCATTCTGAGTCGCTAGTCTGTTAATTTGATGTTAACCTTTCCCTTCAAGTGCTAAAAAATCCACCCGTTCTGGTGCTGGGGTATTCAATACACAAAAAAATGAGCAATTTAAAATCGTAAAAATAAAAATTTTCATAGCCAATCACTTGAATGAATTAAATTTGAAATCAAAAGTGATAATAATGGAAATTTAATTGCTGAAAACGTGAAAAAAAACATCGACCGATGTTCACAAAACGGGCGAAGCGACCACCTCGAACGAAACCCCGCTGACTAAGCGAGAGAGCTGAGATTTTATTTCTTGCGTTCCCATATACCAAAGTAGAGTGAGAGTGAGACGTGACTAACGTCGCTTCCTCACCCACAGCGGTTTTTTAGAATGAATATACCTACGTCACACACTAGCACAAGTTTGATTGTACAAAATATCTCTGATGATGATTTTCACAAAATATCTCTGATGTGGCCGATAAGTGCTAATTATTATTAATATTATTTTTTTCATTCAATGCGTAAATGTATTACGGAAGAATACTTAAAATCTGAAGCCAGTGTTTATTATATTTATAGAGATATTAAAGTTTTTAGAAGCAATGTGTACTAGTTACACATCACAGGACAGGAAGGGTTAACATGTATCAATTAGTCGCATAATGAATCAGATTAAAATTAATACTTTGACATCGGGAGGGGTAACTTTAGATATCACAATATTTAACACTTAAGACCAGGAGATGTAAGATAACATTTTGAGTAGTCTCATTGTAAATGTGTTATTCCCAATCAATGATGATATCAATTTACAAGTAATAGCGATAAAAATAAAAGAACTTAATGTTGACCAAATTATGGTTGAAGATGAAATACTGAAATTGAAATGTGACGTATTCCTGAAATAAAAAAATTCAAGTCTTTTTTTTTACTTTTAAATTTTTTTATTTTTTTTTATTTTTCAAAAGTATTTTTGGAATCTACAATACTTTGTGAAGATACATATCCAATTTAGTATGTATCTATTTTTTAAATCTTTTTCTTCTGAGTTCAAAATAATTGTTTTTCATTAAAATTCTACATGAACATACCAGTAAACTAGATAAAATAATTTTTTTAAATAATAAAAAAAACATGTTTTAATCTCTTAAAAAGGTGAACCTTTTTGTGACAGTTATGAATTATTTATTATAAAAATGGTTACACATATTGATGAATAAATAGTTTATACATCTATCAAACAAGATTGTCACTATTGTCAGAATAGTTTATACATCTATCAAACAATATTGTCACTATTGTCAGAATAGTTTATACATCTATCAAACAATATTGTCACTATTGTCAGAATAGTTTTATAAATAATAATTATACATTATCACTAGAGAATATAAATTATCAGTAAATTTTTCATTCCATATTTTGTAAAATACATAAACTGATCCGTAATGCTGCATTTGTATAGAGGGCACCCCTATGCAGTTTGGAACTTACATCCCTCTCTCCCCAGTACATAATTAAAAAAATACTTACCCTTTCCGTTTCGATGACGATATATTTACCGCACAACAAACCACTACAGTTTACGTCCTTCTTTCATCTTCAAAAATGCATCTACGATGTCATTGTCGACCATATTCACCGTTATATCTGACAAAAATATTATGGCCTATGTATGGGTAACCCGAGGTCATGGTTTGCAGGTGGCTATCACGTGGCCACGGGATAATTTCATGTACATATATCACATCCCGTGTCGACCCATGGATTACATATTTTTTATATTATATCAGGTCCTGAACATAGCCAATTTATATCTCAAATCTATTCTCTGGCACTATCATCGAGAGGAAGGGAAGATGCAGACTCAGCAGAGACACATGACACGCACTCAGCAGAGAAACATGACGGCAACTGATCAAATGTTCACTATCCCTAGGGTTAAAACATCTTTTGCCCAAAGGCAATATGCCTATTTAGCTTCCATGACATACAATGGAGTGCCGAATTCAATAAAGGTAAAGAGGGAGGAAAACAGTTTAGGCAGTCGATCGGAGCGTGGTTGTTATTGCGACAGGAGTTTGAGTACTTGGGCTAGTAAGAGGAATGACTTGTGAAAAGGGTTTGTGTGAGCTCTTGAGTGTGGTGTTTTCTGTTGTTTTATATTTTGTATTTTTGGATATTTTTGTTTTTATGATTATGTGCGGTATATTGTGGGATGAATGTTTTGGTCTGTCTGAAGTGATGAAGTGTGAGGAGTTTGATTTCGCATGATGTTTCCAGTTGTTATTGAGTGTCACTGTTTGTCAGGTTGATGAGAATGTGCAACGGGGTTTTACATTATCCAAAATCGGAAAGAAGTATCAATTTATTTTTTCATGCTAATGTCCGCAGTGAGATACAGGCAAAAGCCTAGTTTACTGGGGACACAGTAAATGAAAGGCAACAAACCCAGATCCAAAAAATTGTGTGTCCAAATTAAATTACCTGTTGTTTTATCGCAAATTATGGATATTTCTTGTCATGTGTAAAATAAATAAAAAATAAACAAATAAAATAAATTTGTGTAACCGATTTATGAATCTTTGGACACCCTCAGGCAAATACCTTAGTTTGCCTATTAGAAAATACCTAGGTTTGCCTGTTAGCAAACACCTAGGTTTGCCTGTTAACAAATGCAGTTTTGCCGGTTCTACCGGTTCACCGAAACCAATGTGAATCCACAGGGGGGCATAAATAAATAGGTCAGTATTTTGTTTAAGTTAGTTTTGATTCAAATGTTGTATTCTTTAAAGATCTAACATAAATGACATACATTTTTATTTTTATCTTTAAATATTTATCTTTAAAGATCTAAATGACAAACATACCTTATTGAGACACATACAAGATTAAAATTTTAAAATGTTACTATTTAAACAAAACACTTTTTCAACATATCTTAATATTTTTTAAATATATTCATTTACTTGTTATCATGGAATGTCTGCAGAGGTAAATCTTTAACCCCTTTCAATATAAGACCTTTCCTGCTAAATCCTAATCCAGCCTTGATGACCTCAATAGCAGCTTCAATAGTTTTCTCTACATCTTCTTTGCTTCCTATCAGTGGATTGACTTCCACCATGTCGATGGCGCGTAGCCTGCCCGTATTGTAAACCTTTTCCATCAGATAGATGCCTTCTCTCAGGGTTAAACCACCACGAACTAAAGCATACATATAAAAAAAAGGAATGATTATACAAGTATATTGCAAAACTGTAAATAATTTTCTGAACGACTGAAATTCATTTTGATTAATTGTGTTACAAGAATAAGCATTTCGGGAGGATTCTTCTTCTTCCTCCTCTTCTTTTAAGCCTGTTGGCCTGTTATGCTTCTGCATCATTATTTCCCTCTTGTGATGTCGACTGTCAGCTGTCTTACCATCTCAGGAGGTCGTCCTGGAGGTCTGCTTGCTTGGGAGGATACTGTCCCTGGCCATTCTTACGGCTCTTGATTCCGCCATTCTGGAAACATGTTTGCTCCAGAATCTTCTTCTCTGTCGTCCCCATCTGATAATATCTTCAACTTCGCACATCCTTCGGATTTCTGTGTTTCGTAGTCTATCACGAAGGGTTTTGCCAGCGATACTCCTGAGTACCTTCATTTCGCTGGTTCGAAGGATATTTTTGGTTCTGACAGTGTCGGCTCTGAACTCTATGCTGTATGTCATTATGGGGCGGACACAGGTCTTGTATATCCTCACCTGGCTTTGGATGTTCATATACTTGTTTTTCGGGAGGCGTTGACACAAATAATGCCAAGGTCCTAGAACATAATCCATCGTGTCTTCTCCTATGTTTAGCCCTCAAACACAGCGTATTTTCTCCAACCAGGCTCCAAGGTCCGGTGTTACATTGTGCAACACCTGCACGCCTCCAGAGAATACAATGTGGTCCATGGTTTGGATATCGCCGCACTCACAGAAAGGGAACTCCACTAGGGCCTACTTGTGTAAATCATATGCTGTGCGGCTCACTCTGTATCTGATTCTATTGAGAATGCACCACTTCTTTCGAGATTGGGAAAACCCAGACAACTCCACTGTCGGGTCGTCCACAAGATGCTTGATTTTTACGTCTTGCTTGATCTGTCCAACAGAACCGTTATTTATTAGTGATTGGCTTGTTGTCTATCTGCTCCAGAATATTCCATATTAGACAACAAGAGGTACAACAGAGTGGCAGTGATTCTTTTAGTTCCATAATAACAGGCAGTTGTTAGATCCTTTTCATCTGTTTTGTTGAAATAAATCAAAGCAAAATGCCAGCTTGTTATCCTAACACTAACTTTTTTTTGAAAATTATTAATCTTTCGATAATAATGAATTCGATTCCCGAGTTAGAGCACCCTTGAGGAGAGCCAACTCTCTAAACAACAGAATATAAATTATCCTTTTATTAATGTCGACTACATTATAAAAATCATCCCTAAGTGTCAAGTGAATAAAATCGCCAGGAAGGAATTGGCCACAACTTTGAGACATCAAAAAATCAAACAACCTTTTCAATCAATTATGAGATATATCACAAAATGTATGTTCCACATCAAAGTGCGAGCTAAAGACCTTTTATTATTTTTATTATTTAAAATGCCCTGTTATCTATTAGAATAGCTGGCCCTACTACCTTGATCAAAAAGTTTTAGGACCGGCCATCGTGTGGCGCTGTCAGTCACCCGATAGGATTTTTTTTTTTGTTAGGTTACCACATGTATCATTGACACTTCCCTCCAAATTTCAGCGTCATAGCTTGACATTTGTAAAAGTTACACTGTACTGAGTACATCTACCTTTGTGCGTGTTTTCGATTTTTTACAAGTTTGAAAATAGCATTAACTGTGCATCAACGAGTTTGCATTAAATTTTGTGTAAAAACGAATTTAACGGTCCGCAGACCTTGGAAATGTTGGAGAAGTGTTTTTTGGTGGCACGGTGAACGCTTCAGAAGTGGTCGTGAGTCGGTCGAGGATGACGAACGCAGTGGCAGTCGAAAACCGATGAAAACATCGATAAAATCTAAGAAATGTTAGCCGAACGGTTGGCCACCGCAAATTGACCATCAGAGAGCTGGCAGAGGATTTGAACATCGCTTATAGATCCGCTCAAGACATTTTGGTTAGCAATTTGGGCCTCAGACGTGTCGCTGCAAAACTGGTGCCGAAAGACCTCAATTTCATGCAAAAAAAGGACCGCATTGAAATCGCGAAATACATGATTTCCATGAGTTTTTGACCAAAAACAACACGACTACTATCCAGCAGCCTTTGAATTCGCCTGATCTGGCTCCCTGCGATTTTTTGCCTGTTCAACCGAGTTAAAAAACCGCTTCGCGAAATGCGTTACAGCACCTGAGAGGATGTCATGAAAAAATTGAAGACGGCTCTGATGGACATACCAAAAATTGAGTACCAGCGGTGTTTCGAGGATTGGATCAAGCGCTGGCGTAAGTGCATGCAGTCGATTTGAAGGGGACCATATCGATTTTGATGAATAAACTTGTATTTTCGATTTTATGAATAAAGTCTTAAAACTTTTTGATCAAGGTAGTATTGAGTAAAATAGACTTTCTGTTGAATTTCAGGAGGCTAAGAATATTAAAAAAGAGACATTTTAAGCTTGCACTTTGATGTGGAACATCAGACTGCTTTTTGTGATATACATACATATATCATAATGGATTGAAGAGGTTGTTTGATTTTAAAATATTGTCATTGATGACTTACCGCAAGTTCCAGTGCTCGGAGCTTCTAATTTATCCAATGAATCTATATCAAAACTGACATGAATGGATTTTTCACCTCTTGGATCGAGGTATTCGAGAGCCATTTCTACTACTGTCGCTATTCCATTTCTAGAAAAATACATAAATAAAAATTATAAAAATGAATATATAAGAATATTAAATATTGATTGTTAATCTAAAATAATAATGCATCCGTCCCTCGTTTTACGTGGTAGGTACGTACCGCGAAAAACCGCGTAAAAAAAGACATGGAGCTCATACAAAATGTGGGGATACATTCCAAAAAAACGCGTAAAAAAAATCTATGATTGTACAAAAAAAATAAATTTAATTTCACTTTGACAATTTTTTTTTATTTATATGCACACACACACATACAATATAATTTTTATTAACATAGTAAAAGTAGCGAAGGAATTAAAAATGTACATAATATGTTCACGTACATAAACATATAATAAAAAAAACGAGAAAAGAAAATCGTGAAATAGCGGCAGTCTGAAAAATATTTCAAGTTTTTACCCTTTTTTTTTTAATTAAAAAAAAATAGTAAAAAATATAGTTCTGAATTTTTCAAGGTAGGGACGATATAAAAACATTTATTTAAGTTTCATACCAAATTTGAAGGCAATCGGTTGGATAGAACTTGACAGTTTAGGTTGACCAGGTCGAAAAAAGTAGTTTCGAAAAAAAAGGCGTTGAAAGTTTTGAGATTATTGTCGGAGTCATTCCAGTGCAGCGTAATTGCTGCCTCATTTATAGCTATAACTTCGTAAATATTGAGAATTTTAAATTCCCTTTTGAGAACATATTTTTAAATCACTTTAAATTAAGAATATGCAAAAAGGGGCATTGCTGATGTTTTATTTGTCACATGATTACACCCCTTAATACCCGTCATCCTTCTTAGGTATCGGTTCTCGAGACAGAAGAGTTTTCTCTCGAGAGATCTGGCCTGAGCCACATTAAGACTGTTAATTAAAAAGTGTTTACTATTTGAAATTCTTACCTTTGTATGTCTTCCATCCCGAAGGCTGGAATACCATATTTATCTATGACGATTCGTTCATATTTATCCACAGACCTAAGACCGATGTAAGCCAAATTCCTTATTGAGAACCTGGAAACATATATAGATATTGAAATGTAAATGAATTACACATGATGAGTATGACAGAAGGCACAGAACAAAGTGGGGGATCAGGGTACTTGACGTTGATGCCACTGAAAAATACTATATGAACTCATTTGTGAAAGACATCCGGTTGTATTGTAAATACGGCAAGGAGATTCAGGACTTGAAATTTTTCTATGTCTTCCTTCTTTATTAGATCCCTGGTAAACTATAGTTCGAAAATTCTAGGATGAGTCCTGTGACAGCTCACAAATTTGCCACAATACAACCTTGTAACGATGTTCAGTAATTTTAATTATTTTATCAACTTTAATATAAGCCTCAATTCTAATAAATAGCAAGTTATTTAGGTAAATACATTACTTTAGGTTGTATTGGGGCAAATTTGTGAGCTGTCACAAGACTCATCCTAGAATTTCCGAACTATAGGAACCATTTTACGCCACCTGCTGCTGTATGCTCTGGATCAATTCGCAGAGCACATTCTGTGGTACTGCAATAAAAATTGAGTCGAGATATTGGGTGTACAAATAAGTTGCCGCCGTTTGACAGAAGTTGGCGCCACCAGTAAGTTATGGTTAAAATTGTCAGATGTAATACGTCATTGTCGTAAGTTTGAACATCTGTCAACAACATAACCTTAAAATATTAGTGAATTTTTAGCAGTATAATATATTCTTTTGTGTGCGAAAATGTCAAGTTTTGAGCCGAATAAGCGTCATTTGCGGGAACTTTTGATTTACTTCTTCAATTTGAAGAAATCTGCAGCTGAGGCGCATCGATTGCTTGTAGAAGCATATGGTGAGGCTGCCTAAAGTGAGAGAAGTTGTCGTGAGTGGTTTCAAAAGTTTAAGAACGGTGAATTTGACATCGAAGACAAAGAACGTAGCGGAAGGCCGAAAGTGTACGAAGACGCGGAATTGGAAGTATTATTGGATCAAGATTCGTGCCAAACGCAAGAAGAACTTGCACTTACATTAGGAGTGACTCAACAAGCAATTTCACATAGGTTGAAATCATTGGGAATGATTCAAAAACAAGGAACTCCTAATGTAGAGCAATAAAAAAAAAATGTTGCATATTATACTGATATTTTTATAATAAATAAAGGTTAGTAACTTTCCGGATAACACTATATTTTCATTTTTATAAAAAAACAAAAAGTTTAAATTTCTCATATGTTATGAGCTATCAACTTGCACTTCTTTCAAGAGGAAGAAATTCACTTAAAGACTTTGACAAATAAACATCAAATTCACTTGAACACTTTTCTAGATAAAGAAATAAACTCACTTAGGCACCTGCCAGTCCATGGTGGGAAGGTAAGGCCAGTAGTCACTAAGTTCCTTGGCCAACAGTGCGAGGGGCATCCCGTGAACAGAGCCGGACCCTGAGGTCTTGTTGGTGTTAATGTCTGCATGGGCGTCCACCCAGAGCACCACCACGTCCTCGTTATACTTATAGTGACCATCGACTGTACCTGTTAAATTGTTTATTTATTTATTAATCCTTCATTGTAAAAAAACAATCTGGCGGGCTTATTGCCAGGCATAATCTCTTCCAACCAATCAGACAAAAGTAAATAAAGCAAGTTACATGGTCACATACAATATTCAAATGATTACTCATCTTTATTAAATTTATGAACATACACATAATAAATTTATGAACATACACATAGTAAATTTATGAACATACACATAATAAATTTATGAACATACACATAATAAATTTATGAACATACACATAATAAATTTATGAACATACACATAATAAAAGTAAAAGTGAGACATCATCAATCAAAGGAAAAGAAAAGGATGGCGGAGAGGAAAGAAAAATGAGGAATGAAGCACGTTATATTATTGACTAGAAATAAAGTGTTTTTCAGTCGCTTTTTAAAGCATGTCAAGGAAGAAGGGAGTCTAAGTTTGGTTTTTAACTGTTTCCAGAGTCTCACTGCATGAACAATAAAGGACAATGTAAAAGAATAAAGCAGTGAACTGGGAAGGCCATTAAACAATCTCTGTTTAAGTGTAGCGTAAGTCCATGATCAGAAAGATGCTAAAAAATTTCAGCGAGATAAGAGATGGCGGCGGGACAGTTGAGCATATTATACAAAAGAGATAGTATATGAATTTGGCATCTATTTTTCACTTTCAACTAGTTCAGTGTCTTCTGATATGAAGTGATATGATCGTACTTTCGTAGGTTGAAAATAAATCTTAGACAAACAATTTGAAGACGCTGTAATTTGTCCAACTGTTTCTTAGTAATATCCAAGTAACATACGTCCGCATAGTCCAGAATTGGAAAGAGCAGAGATTGTTTAAGTAAAATATTGGTTTTAGTTGGTAGAAATCTTTGCAACACTTTAAGGGAATGAAGGCTGGAAGAAGATCCTTCGGCTTACATAATTTATTTGATCTTGCCATGAGAGAGTGTTATCCATTAGCACTCCTAGGTTTTTTACAGTTTTATTAAATGGTATGATAGAGCCATCGAGTAATATTGGATGCAGTAAGTCAATGTTGAATTTACTGAGAAGCTGAGGACTGCCAATGAGAATCATGGAGAAGCTGAGGACTGCCAATGAGGATCATGGAGAAGCTGAGGACTGCCAATGAGGATTGTTGTTTTATTAATAAATTTAGTAAGCTGAAGACTGCCAACAAGGATTGTTGTTTTATTAATTAAATTAGTTAACTATTTAACTTGATTTCCATTTGGCCCACATCACATAAAATACAAAGCAGAGACAGGTCAAGGCTCAGGCAATCAAAAGTGAAGAAAGGCTCAGTTACTATTAAGATATTTAGATACCTATGTTATTATACATTTTCAATTGCCATATCTTAATATTTAACTGAGCATTGTTAAACTAAATATTTATAGGTACATTTGTATATGTCTATCTAAATACTTACTCAGTGAAAAAAAATCACTACCAAAGATAGGAGTTTTGTATTACATAACGGGCATATATTTATTTACTGTCCCGAACACTAAAACACTTTGTTCCACCCTTAGGTATGAGGATGGTCAAATGGGAATCAGGGACAAGGTTTAGGTTACATTTTAAGATAGTAATGTCATGTCAGGTGAAACAAAAAAGATCATTTACTTACCAATTCCGATAGAGTGGTCCCCACCCAACGTGACGCAGACTCTGTTATCCTGTAGCACGCGGTGCACCTTGTCCGACACCTCCCGGCTGGTAGCCGACACGTGTCCCAGCTGATGCATGTTCTCTACCAAATCACCGTCCAGCAATCCCGTATGTACCACCACATCTCCATAGTCTACTATGTCCAGGTCATCTGGAAAAACATGTACAATTTACTTATTTATATTTTTTTATAAAGCTTATTATATACACAGGTTAAACCCAATTATATACAAAGGTTTAGAGAAATTATATACAGCAACAAGAAAATAAAAATTTATAAACAAGAGATATTAGTTTAGTCGAAACAACTAACTCCCACTAATAATAAAGCACAAAATGCTTTCTTTAAAACCATTGGAAATGTTGAAGATGTCAATATTCAAGGCCTTATTTAAAAGAGACAGCCCGTGGTAGAGAGGAAGAGCACTTAGCAGCTTAGTTTTACTTATTGTCAGTCTAAATAGGTCAATATTTCTGGTCATTTTTATTTATTTATTCTACAAATGACAAGAAATATACATAATCTGCGAAAAAAACAACAGGTAATTTAATTTGGACACACAATTTTAATGGATCTGGTTTTGTTGTATTTCATTTGTCGTGTCCCCAGTAAACTAGGCTTTTGCCTGTATCTCACTGAGGACATATAGCATGAAAAAATAAATTGATACTTCTTTCTGATTTTTGATTATATAAAACCCCATTGCACATTCTCATCAACCTGACAGACAGTGACACACAATTACATATGTACATCACGCAAAATCAACTGTACTTCTAATAGTTGTCAGGAACATAAAACTTTATCTTTTCCAACATAGCAGGATTAGATGTAGCTGCCGTCAGCAACCTAAAGATATAGGAAGAGACCCTCACATCCCTCCTCACGCTGAGAAGGTAGTATCCCTACATACCAAGAAGGTATCTTGTAGGATAACAATATCTGTGTGAGTATCATTATACATAATGACGACCTCCGTGACCTACTTATAGTTGGTAGGATGCAGATCTTCTACATGGAGGTTTTGATTTTAATTCCCAATGGTATCCAAAAAAGAGTGTCCGCCCAGTGAAATAGTTTGTCTGGTAACAACAATTCCACATACAACGTTTAAGATAACTATATACAGAAACTGCGATGATAACCTAAACTTGAAACTTCGACAACGGTTAGTCAATTGTTACGTTTGGTCAGTATTATTGCATAGAGTGGAATCATGGACCCTCAAAGTTAGTAGTATGATCCGACTGGAAGCATTCGAAATGTGGATGCACCGGAGAATACTACGGATACCCTGGACGGATATGGTCAGCAACACAAGGGTTCTTCAAAGAGCCAAAGTTGATAGAGTTGCTGACTAATATTAAAATCCGTAAGGTGTCCTACTTGGGTCATATACTTAGAGGAGCAAAGTACAAATAACTGCACCTGATCATCCAAGGCAAAATATAAGGCCGAAGAGGTGTTGGCAGGAGGCAAACTCCAGAAAATTGTTGAATTTCGCGAGGTGTGAGCGCTTGTGATGACTGACTGACCGTTCATAAGAAGGGTCCATTTCAATTTTTAATTATATTCTCAGTACAGTCTTTCTAATGTGTTTTACTTGAGACCTGCTATACCTGCCTAAGAGGAATCTCTTCACCATCGCTACCTTTTCTCATTGATCTACGCCTTTTGGAATTGACCTGAATTCTCCGAGCATTACGCAGCAACCATCGCACCTATTTACAGTTCTTTGGACGGTCGTCCCGTACACCCCATCTTGGTATGTTTACCTTGCATCTTGACACCCCTACTTTGAGTCAATCCAATGATCTTCAAGTAGGTCAAAACAGTTAGTCTCCAGGGGTCATCTTTTCCAACAACTTCAAGAATGAGAAGACAAAAATATAGCTTTATATGAAAAAGAAAATCTACTCACCAATTTCCATCAGCCTGTCAAATAATCCATGATCCCTTATCCTCGCTGGAGCCAACTCTACACCCAGTTTCTTCTGTCCCTTGTTGAAGGGCACTCCAACAACTCCGACTCTCTTGTGGTGCATCTTCCGAAGTTGAATTCGCACTAACGTTGCACATATTCCGGTTATAGTTTTTTTATACATTGCTATCACTGAAAAAGCCAAGCGATTTAATTGAATAGTTCCGTGTGTGGAATTACTAATAACTTTTGATGCGTGAATAAATATGCTATTAATAATAATTGAAAATAGGAAGAAAGAATTTAATTCTTATTTCCTTACTATTTAGTTACAAGGCAGAGGTGTACTCTGCCCTCATAAGCAGAAACGCAGCTAATGGCAAAAGTTAAGTATTGAGAAAACTGCACTTTTAAGTTTTTCATTACCGCTTAAAAATGTCGTGATTCATAAACAAAAAAGCAGTAAAATGTGATTCATAAGCAAAAATGCAGCAAAAGCGTAGGCACTTGCTGTCTTTTTGCTTATGAATCACCATTTATTGTTGTTTTGCTTAGAAAAACCTAGTAGTTTGTCAAATTTAAAAGACATTATGTCTATTTTTGTGTTGAAATAAATAAATGGTTTTCTTTATTTTTTTTATGGATTATGGTTCAGAATTTGATATGAAATATTGTCTCATACTAAGTTAAATTTAAAATTAATCCTGTTAGCTGCGTTTTTGCTTATGACGGCAGTACTGCTGCCAACTTGTTGTAGTCACTCAATTAAGTAAGTAGAGAGAACTAATCTCCACTTCATTATACCCTGACTCATCTTTCACTTCTGCCACATCCATTCAAGTGTATGGTCGTCATACATAGTCTCCTATTATAAACTAAATGTGGCCTATTATAAACTAAACGTTGGAAAATAGTTTAATATATGAGTATTTGTGAAGTATCCTGTAAATTTCCATTAAATACAAGCATTTTTCGATCCTACATAAATGTTGTAACCTTACTTTCTGGATGACCCTCATATATAAATAACATAAGGGTTTGACCAATTTGCGACAACTGTTTTTTTCGGGGCTGCACTAAAAAGAGTTGTGTTTCATGTTGAAGGAGAATTGTTGGTGTGATACTTTATAAAATGCTGTGGGTTTTATAAATCATTTAATTCAACGTAAACCTTTTGATGGTTCTCTCTAGAATGTGTTTGTTTCCTTTGCCTCAGAATGTGTGTGATTGCCGGATATGTATTGAATATTGTATGCTATCATAGTATAAATAGGCCAAAACCCATACGATGGTTGTCCCCAAAGAAAGAATACAAGAATTGAATTTTGAATTTTGGGTTGCACTGGCTCCAACTAGTTTTTTTTAACTGACTGAATTGTTATTATTTAAATGACTGAATTGTTATTATTTAATGGACTGAATTGTTATTATTTGATTGATTGAATTGTTATTATTTGATTGACTGAATTGATTGTGTTCACTGCTTATTTATTGTCATTCGTTAATTAAGTTTTTTTTTAATTTACATGTACAAGATTGTGGGCTAAAAAAACATCTGATGTCCACACAGACGGGCTCGCCCTGTATGGGTGGGGATTTATCTCGATCAGAGGGATGTTATGAGATGAGCCCAGATCTTTTGATAGCTTCTCTCTTAAATACGAATATATTTTCATCACCATTGTCTTGAGATATACTCATATATGTAACTTCAGATTTATATACATTATTGGTATCAGTAAACCAATATTTATTTATTTAACCTTTCCCTTCATGTGCTAAAAAAATCCGCCCGTTCCGGTGCTGTGTATTGAATACACATGTAAAAATGATCGATTTAAAATCGGAAAAATAAGAATATTCATAGCCAATCGCTTAAATTAATTAAATTCGAAGTCAAAAGTGATAATAATAGAAATTTAATTCCTGAAAACATGAAAAAAAACATCGGACGACGTTCACAAAACAGGCGAGAAGACCACCTCGAACGAAAGCCCGCTGGCTACTGAGCGAGTCAAGCGAGCGAACTGAGATTCTATTTTTTGAGTTCCCATATACCGAAGTAGAGTGAGACGTGAATAGCGTCGCTTCCTCACCCATAGCGGGTTTTAAGAATGAATATACCTACGTCACACACTGGCACACGTTTGATTGTATTGGTGAATTTATTCCCCATTTTCACAAAATATCTCTGATGTGGCCGATAAGTGCTAATTATTATTAATATTATTTTTTTCATTCAATGCGTAAATGTATTACGGAGGAATGCCTTAAATCTGAACCCAGTATTTATTATATTTATAGAGATATTAAAGTATTTAGAAGCAATGTGCACTAGTTACACATCACAGGGAAGGAAGGGTTAAACTCTGGTTGATTTGGAGATATTTTATTATTTTACACTTTCTTTGTTTATAGAACAACCTGGCGGGATTACTGCCATGTGGCAATATCTTCCAACCAACCAGAAAGTCAACCAACCGTCCTTGAGACACTTTAAGAAACGATTGAAAAAACTATTCATTTCTTATCAGTAAAATAACGTGTTTCATTCCTGATTTCTTTTCCTCTCTACCGTCCCTTCTTTTTCCTTTGATTCACGATATTTCACTTATATTTTATTCAATAGAGATAAAAAAATCATTCGAATTTTTTTCGCGACCGTTTAACTTGCTTTATTTATTTTTGTCTAGTTGGTTGGAAGAGATTGCCGCCTAGCAATAATCCCGCCACATATTTTTTGCTATGCAATTTTTGCAATTAATAAATAAATAAAGATGTTAAAGAAACCTTAAGTAAAAACTAGACTGGAAAACTTTTTAAAAAAAGTTTGGTGACGACAGGAATCGAACCCGCAACCTTCGGGCTGGGAGACAAATGTCGTACGAACTAGATATTGGAGTTCGTAGAGATTTCCATATGGTAATAATCTTGATTGTATATTTTATAATATTATATTAAATTAGTTCGGTCCGTTTCCAAAAGATAGCTCTGGCTGTTATGAATGGTTCATAGTGACAGCCGATTTTGGTGGTTTCAGAGAGGTTAGACATCTGCCAATAATATTCAGTTTATATCGCTTTCAGTTTCATGCAAAAACCTTGTTTTGTACAGTGTTGAAAATGTCGAATTTTGTGTTAACCAAACAGCATTTGCGGGAGGTTTTAATTTTTTGCTTTAATTGGAAGAAAAGTGCCGCTGAAGCCCATCGAATGCTTGTCGAAGTTTATGCTCTGTTTGCTGCTCCAACTGATAAATCATGTAGGGAATGGTTTCGACGTTTCAAGGATGGAGATTTCAGCGTCGAAGACATGTTCTCGCTCTGGACAGCTAAAAAAATTCGAGGACAAAGAATTAGAGGCATTACTCGAAGAAGATCAAAGTCAAATGCAAGAGGAGCTTGCAGAATCATTGGGAGTGACTCAACAAGCCGTTTCCGTACGATTGAGAGCCATGGGAATGATTAAAAAACAAGGAAATTGGGTGCCTTATGAACTGAAACCGAGAGACGTTGAAAGGCGATTTTTCACTTGCGAGCAGCTGATTGAAAGGCAACAAAGAAAAGGTTTTTTGCATCGGATTGTAACTGTAGATGAGAAATGGAATGACTACGACAACCCCAAGAAGAAAAAATACTACGCTAAGCTCGGTCAATCGTTGCCATCGACCTCAACATCAACACCAAAACCGAACATACATGGTTCGAAGATCATGCTCTGTATCTGGTGGGACCAAAGGGGTGTTGTTTACTATGAGGTGCTGAAACCTGGCGATTCCATTACGGGCGATCGGTATCGGCTACAATTAATTCGTTTAAGCCGTGCATTGAGAGAAAAACGGCCGGAATACGAGCAAAGACATGATAAAGTTATTCTTCTTCATGACAACGCTCGGCCTCATGTAGCAAAAGTCGTAAAAAATATTTGGATACGCTCAAATGGGATGTTTTACCGCACCCGCCGTATTCCCCAGACATTGCTCCTTCTGATTACTGGTTGTTCCGAAGGATGCATCACGATTTGGCAGGTCACCGGTTCACTTCTTTCGTAGAAACCGAAAATTGGCTCCAAACTTGGATCGCCTCAAAAGACGAGTCATTTTTTCGAGATGGAATTCGAAAATTGCCTGAGAGATGGGAAATACTAGCCAGCGATGGACAATACTTTAATTGATGTGTTCATTCATTTTGTTTAGAAATAAATGCATTTTTGAACACAAAAAAAACAGACCGAACTAATTTGTACACCCAATACAATCGGGTATCAAACACAAGAGGGAGAATTTCGTAAAAAAATGGAAACACCACTGTTTGCGGAATTAATGAAATCTTTTCAATAACATTTGTGTAGATTATCTCTCGAATTATAGAAATCTTGATTAAATTCTTAGGTTGAAAAGTAAATACATCAAAACCTCGCTTATCAGAAGAGACATGTTCCATAAATCGAAATTCCGTAAATCGATTTTTTGTCACATATAAATAGTTCCCCATTTGTATAGATGGCGCGCATGGACAGTTTGCAAATTTTATAAAAGTGACTTCCTATCAAACAGTGGCCAATTTTTATCCTAAATATACTCGTATATAACTGACCCAATTCGGTTGGACAAGTTTATTTTGTGGAACCAAGGTTTAGTAAGTATTTTGACCTGAATATTCCTGTAGGCAGCGCCCTTATTACTATAGTTTGGAAATTCTAGGATGAGTCCTGTGACAGCTCACAAATTTGCCCCAATACAGCCTTATGTAATGTATTTACCTAAATAACTTGCTATTTATTAGAATTGAGGCTTATATTAAAGTTGATAACATAATTAAAATTACTGAACATCGTTACAAGGTTGTATTGGGGCAAATTTGTGAGCTGTCACAGGACTCATCCTAGAATTTCCGAACTTATACTATACTCAAGAAAATGTAGGATGATCCCTGTGATATTTGAAATGTCATGTCTCAAAGGGAGGGGGTAAAATCGTTTTTTTTACAAATCGAATCGTTGTTTTATAAATCGAAAAATAGTTTTTCTCTAAACTGACGTTTTAATTCCTAATATTCATTATACTGACTTTCTAATGTATTGTATGATTTGTATCTATCTCTAAATAGGCCAAGATCCACTATGAATTAATACTAATTACGAATATTTAGTTTTTTGTGTAAAATATCGAAAATCCAATTATCGTATACCCCATCCCTAGCCAATGCAGACTAACGTACTGACTTTTGACGAACGTCACCAAATATTATTTGATTTTAACAAACTGCCACATTTTTGCTAATTTGTAACAAGATGTATTAATTTGTCATTATTGTTAGTTTTATGTAATGTATTTACCTAAATAACTTGTTATTTATTAGAATCGAGGCTTATATTAAAATTAATAAAATAATTAAAATTACTGAACGTCATTACAAGGTTGTATCGGGCCAAATTTGTGAACTGACACAGGGACCATGTTACAATTTCTCAAGTATAGACAACTCCTATGCCTTTGACCAACTGGTGAGTTAACTTTTTAAGCCTGCGATATGATATCCTGGGGTAGAAGATACACGCAAAAATTAAACAGTAATAAACAACTACAGAATGAAAAAAAATAAACACTTAAAAAAAAGACATCCTTTGGGTCAAAAAGACCTTTCAATTAAACAACACTTGACGATGAAACATGACACCAGTCTGACATAAGCAATGCTCTCGTAAAAAACCGTGATTATTTCACCTGAAGAGAGCCTCGAAATAGGAGGTAGAAACAACACGTTTTGCGAAGATTAATGTAACATATATGTAACACATCGATCAATAAGCCCCGGGACTAACTACTAAAACAACATTTGTTAGCCAAAATTCATCTTTATTCATCAACATAGTCGTTCGAAGCAATTCGCAATTCAAAGTTCAGCTCATGCGATTTGGCCATCGTTACCATCGACTTGTGATACGGTGCATTGTCCGGATGAAAGAGAACTTTTTTCTTCTTCATATGGGGGCGTTTTTTGCAATGTCTGCCTTCAAACGCTCCAATAACGCTATGTGATATTCGCTATTGATGGTTTTTCCCTTTTCAAGGTGATCGATGAATATTATACCATGCGCATCCCAAAATACGGAGGCCATAACCTTCCCGGCCGACTGTTGAGTTTTCGGTCTTGGATGACTTTCACCGGCTGCTCTCCACTCAGCTGACTGCCGATTTGATTCCGGAGTATAGTGATGGATCCAAGTTTCATCCATTGTCACATACCGACGCAAAAACTCCTGTTTATTTCGCGTAAACAGTGCCAAACAGCGCTCTGAATCATCGATGCGTTGTTGTTTCTGTTCCATTGTGAGCAAACGTGGCACGCATTTCAAAAAAATCTTTTTCATGACCAAATGTTCATGCAAAATAGTGTAAACACGTCAGCTATCTCCCGCAATTTTACTTTGCGATTTTCCATCGCGATTTTGAGGGTTTTTAATGTTTTCTGGTGTAACAGCCTCATTTGGACGACCAGAGCGTTCAGCATCATTTGTGTCTGTACGACCGCGTTTGAAATCAGCATACCACCAACAAATGGTTGTTTTCGACGGAGCAGAGCCCGGATAAAACTTTTCAAGCCACCGCTGAGTTTGAACGGTATTTTTCCCATTAAAAAGCAATGTTTCATCAACACACGAAATGCCGTTTTTTCCATTGTTTTGAAAATAGCAAAAGTAACGTCACTAAAACCACTGTAACTTAATGACACAATGTCGGAATGTCATGAAAGTTTGACACGTAACTTCTAAAAGTTTGTACTAACTGAGAATGATATGGATTTGTTATTATAGACGCCATCTGTTGGTTAGTCCCGGGACTTGTTGATCAATATGTTGTTAGAGGTGCATGGCCGCGCGGTAACGCACTGGACTTCCGTGTGGAAAGTCGCCGGTTCGATCCCCGCGCTGTATTACTTTCATGGAATGGCACAGGCATTTTTTCCGCTTAGCATTTGGGAGTATAAGGATACATATGACTTCGGTCATAGATATTCTCTTCAAATAAAATATGCCGGTGTGCTTCGATCGTCTCATTTCAGGTGTGCCATCGAATCCAATACAGCGGTATAACTGACGAGTTTGCTGGTGTATAACGGCTTACTCACTTAAAAGGAGGAAAGAAGAGAAGAAAAAACACCACGCACAGCTTCACTTTCCAACTGAATTAACGTCGGAATTGCGAGGGGATCCTCGACGACGAACCCCAAGAACGACAACGATAATAACAAATGTACGTAATTAGTGAAATAAAATTAAAAGGTTTTTACTATTCAATATTTTAATACGAAGTCCACAAAGTTAAAGCCGAGACCTTTGAATAAATCAAAATATATTTTGAATTTGAAAATACGGACGATATTTCAAGAATGCTAAACGACTAGCGATTTCCGATTAAATTAATCAAGACTGTTTGTTAATTAGAGAGATACTACAAAGTTATATATTTTCAATTCTCATACACAGTACCGAATTTATAAAGATGGCGCCCCTGGGCAGTTGCTACTTGCGCCCCTCTCTCAAACATCTCAAATTGTGCAATTAAAAGTAATCTCATTCTCTCTGTTTCGGAAGATGACCGTGAATGATGTATTTCGCGCCACACAACAAACCTTCTTCTTCTTTATTTCTTCTTCTTCTTGGTCTAGGTCGTATGACCTGTTCGTGACGGTGGGCTGTCCTGGGATGATGACGTCCAGCTGTCCTTCCATCTTTTTTAAATTGTAGCATTAAGCCGTTGTGGTTATCATTAGATTAGATTTTAAATATGAACTGAAGTGAACACTGTATTGGACGTATGCGGTCACCCCTTGTGTGTATAGATTCTTGTATGTGATATTTGATATGTTGATATGTAAATCCTTGATATTTGAAATGTTTGATGTAAATTTGATGTTTGTTTGGGTCCGATCGTTATCGCGACCGCAGAGTAAATGAGGACTTATGGACGGGGCGTCGTGACTAGGTCGTGGACCGGTCGGTCTAAACAGTGCTCAAAACTCCCGAAAGTTGTTGAATTTCGCGAGGTGCGAGCGCTTGTAATGACCGACTGACCGTTCATAAGAAGGGTCATTTTCGATTTTTGAAATATATTCTCAGTACACTCCACTTTACTATGTTTTACTTGAGACCCGCTACAACTTGCCATATGAGGAATCTCTTCACTATCGCCACCTTCTTCTCATCGATCTACGCCTTTTGGAATTCGCAATTAAATTCTCCGAGCACACCGCAGCAACCAACGCACCTGTCTACAGTTCATTTGTACAATGTCCGGTACAAACACAATCATTAATCTAAATCAGGGATCGCTAACAGGTCGATCGCGGCCGTCTTTGTAACTTACAATATGGCGTGCGATGTTGTTAAATTTCATTACGCGCATGTACTTGCCAACGCATTTGGCACCTGTCTCCCCTTGAAGTGTGTTGTAATTCGATTCACCTCATGTTTTTCTCCCGAATAACACACAACTTAATTTGAATCTACAACCCAGCATCTCACACAATCGATAGGAATAAACTTTATTAAGTTTCTCAACTCAAAAAGTGTACATTCCTTTCTTTTGGGAATTTTAAGACCCTTCCAATTAAAATGATGAATTCGAAAAAATCTAAGACTTACAATTTTCATGAAGAATAGGAGTACGCTTATTTTTTTTACAATTCTAAATGAAAAATATTGTTGCTTAATATGTCATTTATCTGTAGTCATAACTAAGAAAGGTAATTTGGAAAGACATTTTGTATCTCTCTATGGAGAGTAAACATCAGTGGGAATATCCGTTAAACAGTGATTTAAGAAGCAAAATTAAAGACATTGTAATTTGTTTTATCAAATCCTGTTTATTCTATTTTTTTAACGGTATAACCCTACCGGTTTCAAGGCTTGTCTTGTTTGCGCTACCCTGAAGATGATGTGAAAGCCTTGACACCGGTAGGGTTATACCGTTACAGTGGAATAAACAGTGTTTGATAAAACAAATTAGTGTCTTTAAAACTCCACAATGTTAATGCCTTAACTATAAATAAAATATAACATTAAAGAGTTCAAGTCTATGTTACTAACACAACAAAATGTGTTTAAAATACTTATTTTATAATCACTTGCAGTGACTACCGCATTATACAAAGTCAGCTACCTTTTAGTAAAAAAATGTAATTCATATTCTGATGGAGAATTTGCAAAGGAAGCTTTCTTGCAAATAACAGTGTAGTTGATGTGTTAAATTTCGCGAATTTGATAGATAAATCGCGACTATTTTTTACGTTAAGTCGATAGTGACAACAACCAAGTCGCCCCCTGACCTAAATCTAGTATGCACATATTTTTATGACCTATTTATGAATATTAGGACACCCCCTTTAGTTTGGCGCCCTTAGGCAAATGTCTAGGTTTGCCTGTTAACAAACGCGGCTCTGTCTACGCAGTGTCATTGCTTATTAAATCGAAATAAGAAAAACAACTCGATTATGGATTCCGCAAGAATCGAGACCGTTTTTGTTTATCTTTTATTGTTTGCCTTGAACCGTGATGGCATTTCTCAGATATAATCATTATTTTTTTACAAATTATCCCGAATCAAAGGAGTTTAGCAAAAATATAATTTTATTTAAAAAAAACTTTATTAAACTTAATATATTGCATGTTTTAAGTCGCACACTACTGCCCCAATATCTTATGCTTCCATTACTTAATTACGTTGACATGTTATTTGGATGTCAGCGAGAAGTTGTTAGGTAAGTTAAAAATATTACAAAAACGTTTGCATATTTACCCTATGGAAGTATGACCAGAACCTCTTTTGGTAATAAGCAAACCTAGACATTTGCCTAGAGGCACCAAGCCAAAGGGGGCGCCAAAAGATTCATAAATAGGTTATAAAAATGTATAAAATAACAATTTAGACATTAGGCATGTGCATAGGGACGATAAGCCAAAGGGAGCGCCCAAAGATTCATAAATAAGTTATAGAAATTTGTAAAAAAACCATTTAGATATTAGACATGTGCACAGGGACGATAAGCCAAAGGGCGTGCCCAAAGATTCATAAATAAGTTATATAAATGTGTAAAAGAACCATTTAGATATTAGGCATGTGCATAGGGACGGTAATCCAAAGAGGGCGTCCAAATATTCATAAATAAGTTATAAAAATGTGTAAAAGAACAATTTAGACATTAGGCATGTGCCTAAGGACGATAAGCTAAAGGGATCGCCCATTGTTTCATAAATAAGTTATAAAA
The DNA here is from genome assembly GCA_949825065.1 of Odontocerum albicorne. NCBI lineage: Eukaryota > Metazoa > Arthropoda > Insecta > Trichoptera > Odontoceridae > Odontocerum > Odontocerum albicorne. Next base: position 26,412,073 of record OX463861.1, read on the forward strand.
ATGTGTATTACGAAATGAAAATGGCGGATAAATTAACGCAGATGGCGCTATACAAAAAAAAATATATAATAAAATAATATTTTATATAATTAAAATAGTTAAGCTATAAATAATTAAATAATTATTTAAAAATAATAAATTTAATATAAATATAAAAATATTAATATATTTAATATTAAATTTCATTTTATTAAGTGTATTATATTATTATTTATTATTAAAAATAAAAAAAAATTTTTTTTATTAAATTAAAAGAGACTTTCTTGAATTAAATTCCACAGAATCATTTCCTAATCCTAAAAAAATCGTTAACAAATGGAAAAAAAGCAATGCGTAAAATCAACTTTTCCTAAGAGCTAAGAAGTTTCACTTCTACCACGTGAGAGTATCACGCATCTGTTTTTTTATACATACTATATAAGTTATATTTATTTTAGCGATCCTCGATCTTTTTATACATATAAGTTATCTTTATTTTAGATCTTTTTATAAATATAAGCTATATTTGTTTTAGCGATTATATTTATTTTAACGATACTCGAAAGATTTGAAAACAGATAAAATATTAGTTGGATATTTTTTACAAATTTAGTATTAGTTCTGTCAAATATATTTCCTGCGCTTGAGCTATAAAGTCCTGATTCAGCCATATTAAGATTTTCTCAAGCTGCTATGACACAATGGAACTTATCCTTATTAACACAAATGTTAGTTTGACGTATCTTGGATTCTAACCTATTTTTCGCCTGTAATCAATTTATTATCAGTTCGTGTCTCGACTCAAAAATAAAACATTTATTATATATAAAATTTATTATTTATTTTTAAACATTAAATTATTAAATATTTTATTTATATAGACTAATAATTAAATATTTGATATAAACTCCGAAACGTCGAAAATGAAATTTGACATGTGTCACAAATCTAGTTAGTCATTGTCCCCGACAGGTTCGCATAGATATTTGTTTTTGATTTAAAAAAAAAATTATATACACTGATATATATATATATAAATAAAAATAAAAAAACATTTCCGTTGACGAATATTAACTTTACTCAAAATTTCAAAGCGATCGGTAGAGAACTTCCGGAGATTAGCTAGCAATAATTAACGAACATTTACATTTTTATTTATATAGATAGATAGATAGATAGATAGAAGATAGATAGATAGATAGATAGATAGATAGATAGATAGATAGATAGATAGATAGATAGATAGATAGAAGATAGAAGATAGAAGATAGATAGATAGATAGATAGATAGATAGATAGATAGATAGATAGATAGAAGATAGATTGACGTTAAAAAATAGGCTAAATGTATTAGTCATTTTATCATTAGAATCAGACATGAAAGATAATATGGACCTCAATGATATCGTAGATTTTAATTCTATTTATTTATATTTTTAAATTTTTACAATGAAATACGCAAAGCACTCCACTGCCTAACTAGACATATGCCCTTCCTAAGGCAGGTAGTTTACATAAAACAAGTGCTTTTTTTAAAAATAAAGGTGCCGGAGCTCACTTCTTGTCAAGCTTTTTATATACCGTAAAAAAGGTGGTGGAGCGCCGCTCCACTGCGCTTCACCGCAAAAAAGCACTGCATAAAACAAATAATAAAATTGAACAAAATTAAAGAAACATATACTATATGTATACAAAAATCCCACAACGATCCCATTATATAAAAGTATTTAAATTAGAAACGTTCCTTTTCCAAATTGGTATTGTGGCGGTCGTCGCGGAATATTGTCGCATACTATACATACGGTCAATGACCGATGAAACGACCTTCGGATTCCTCGATAAATTATAGTAAACAGTCCTAAGGTCACATGCCGGCCATTGACGCCGGCCGAGCGACCGCACCACACGTCAGAGAGGGAGAACGCACCACGGCTATCTCACCAGTTCCGTATTTAGATGAATACCTACATACGACAATAACCGTTTCTGCATTCACAGAAGCGAGACGTAAGCATATCGCGAGCGCACTCTCGCGCACATTCCAAAAATATATAAATACCTACGTTACTATAAAAATAAACACTCTCTCTTTCCGCATTGCGATTTAACGAGTTTATTTATTTATCAACAACCATCATCATCTCTTCCAATAAGAACCATTCTCCTAAAGTATTTATAAAAATTGCGCTGCACAAGAAATAATATTTAACGAAAAGGGAACTGCACAATAAATATTTCTCCATTGCATGATTTTATTTAATTTTAATTGTCATCTTATTTTGACATTGACGGAAAATAAATCAAGACATAAACTATAGTGATTTGTTGTGTAGCACGAAATAAATCAAGACATAAAATACAGTGGTTTATAGTGTAGCGAGAAAAAAATCAAGACATATTATATATAGTGGTTTATTGTGTAGCGCGAAATAAATCAAGACATAAACTATACTGGTTTGTTGTGTAGCGCGAAATAAATCAAGACATAAAATGTAGTGGTTTGTTGTGTAGCGCGAAATAAATCAAGACATAAACTATAGCGGTTTGTTGTGTAGCGCGAAATAAATCAAGGCATAAACTATAGTGATTTGTTGTATAGCGCGAAATAAATCAAGACATAAAATGTTGTGGTTTGTTGTGTAGTGCGAAATAACTCAAGACATATATAGTGATTTGTTGTGTAGCTCGATATTAATCAAGACATAAACTATAGTGGTTTGTTGTATAGCGCGAAATAAATCAAGACATAAACTATAGTGGTGTGTTATGTAGCGTTATCAAAGCATAAACTATAGTGATTTGTTGTGTAGCACGAAATAAATCAAGACATAAAATACAGTGGTTTAGAGTGTAGCGAGAAAAAAATCAAGACATATATAGTGGTTTATTGTGTAGCGCGAAATAAATCAAGACATAAACTATAGTGATTTGTTGTGTAGCGCGAAATAAATCAAGACATAAAATGTAGTGGTTTATTGTGTAGCGCGAAATAAATCAAGACATAAACTATAGCGGTTTGTTGTGTAGCGCGAAATAAATCAAGACATAAACTATAGTGGTTTGTTGTGTAGCGCGAAATAAATCAAGACATTAACTATAGTGGTTTGTTGTGTAGCGCGAAATAAATCAAGACATAAAATGTAGTGGTTTGTTGTGTAGCGCGAAATAAATCAAGACATAAACTATAGCGGTTTGTTGTGTAGCGCGAAATAAATCAAGACATAAAATGCAGTGGTTTGTTGTGTAGCGCGAAATAAATCAAGACATAAAATGTAGTGGTATGTTGTGTAGTGCGAAATAACTCAAGACATATATAGTTGTTTGTTTTGTAGCTCGAAATAAATCAAGACATTATCTATAGTGGTTTGTTGTGTAGCGCGAAATAAATCAAGGCATATATAGTGGTTTGTTGTGTAGTGCGAAATAAATCAAGACATAAACTTTAGTGATTTGTTGTGTAGCACGAAATAAATCAAGACATAAAATATAGTGGTTTATTGTGTAGCGCGAAATAAATCAAGACATATAAAGTGGTTTATTGTGTAGCTCGAAATAAATCGAGACATAAACTATAGTGGTTTGTTGTGTAGCGCGAAATACACGACAATTGCGTCTTTATATTTTCCAAAGTTTAAGGTGTATTCTGCCATCTTTTTTTATATCCCCTACGACCCGCAATGGTAGGCATCGAATTACTATGTATATATAATTGCATAATTATATGTACATATATATTTTTATTTCCATTATGTATATACAAGTATCATTACATATTATATAATATACATCATTGTATTGTATCACACTTTCGTTGTATACAGTACAACCTGGTGGGCTTTTTGTCATGTTGCAATCTCTTCCAACCAACCATAGTGATGTTTACGAGGCCCTAAGTGAAACCCAGAATGGATTTATTTTTTTAAATGTGAGTTCAAAGCATAAATTTCGTCACCCCCTCTCCTCAAAATAATGCTACATTGAAATAGGAAAAAAAATTAAATTGAAGAAATTATTTCTTAAACCAAAATATAATGGTTCCTACAAAATAATCTAAAAGCACTCAATTAATGCATAAGTACGAGTATATAAAAAAAGATTTATAAAGCTTTAATTTTCTTTATATATTACGTGTTAACATTAGTTGTGTCCGTTTTTTTTTCAATTTAAAAATGTGCACCAAAAGTAAAACAAAATGGTAAATGTTATATGTCATTCGAAAGAAAATTTTCTGCTCTATAAGATATTGTGTTTGTTTTTACGTTACATATATAATTTTATTTGATTACAAGCCTTCAAAATGGAATGTCAAGTAGACGAAAGTGAGCATTTTCGACACCTCGTTCTGTTCGTGTTCAATCGAGAAAATAAAGCTGCCAAAGCTGCTCGCGATATTTGCGAAATGTATGGTGAAGATGCTATGAATTAAAGGACAGCTCTTCGATGGTTTTTGCGTTTCAAAGACGGTAATTTCGACCTGCAAGATATGGAACTTTCCGGACGACCAGTGGACTTCGATGATGACCGCTTAAATCATATTATTCATGAAGGTCCTCTTAGTTTCAAAGACGGTAATTTCGACCTAAAGGTCGAAATTACCGTCATTGAAACGCAAAAATCATCGACGAACTGTTCTTTAATTCATAGCATCTTCACCTAGTCCACCTACAGTATTAGCTGGGACGACCAAGGTCTGAGTGAATGTGATGGAATACAAGTAGCCTGAACGAGTGGACTTGTTTTTGCTGAATAATTATAATTAGTGTAAGAATTGTTATCTAGTTATAAGTAGTATGTAGGTGTTAATTATTTCTAAGATCTCATATATTAAGATTGAATAAATAAAATAAAATGATATGTAGGAAAATAAGTTTAAATAAGTTCATAAATTATAACATATAATTAAGATTAGTTAAGTAATAAATTTGTATATAGGTATAGCCTTGACAAATGTTTGTATAGTAATTTACTTGTTTAATAAAAAAAAAAAAAAAAAAACTTCGCAAATATCGCGAGCAGCTTTGCGCAGAGCAGCTTTGCAGCGCGCGAGACCTAAAATAGCTTTATTCTTTCGATTGAACGCGAACAGAAGGAGGTGTCGAAAATGCTCAGTTTCGTCTACTTGACATTCCATTTTGAAGGCTTGTAATCAAAGAAAATAATATATGTAACGTAAAAGCAAACACAATATCTTGTAGAGCAGAATATTTTCTCTCGAAGGACGTATAACATTTACCATTTTGTTTTACTTTTGGTGCTCATTTTTAAATTGAAAAAAAACGGACACAACTTATGTTAACACCTAATAAATAAGTAAGAATTTTGACTTACTTCCTTCTTTGCTGTTTAGTTTCCATGATCGCCCATCATAATGAAGGCATACCAATGTTAAAGATTTACCTGATATAATTAGACAATTTTTTTCATACCCAGCTCAGTACTGCCCTCATAAGCAAAAACGCAGCTAATGGCAAAAGTTAAGTTTTGAGAAAACTGCACTTTTATGTTTTTCATTGCTGCTCAAAAATATCGTGATTCATAAGCAAAAAAGCAGTAAAATGTGATTCATAAGCAAAAACGCGGCAAACGCATAGGCACCTGCTGTCTTTTTGCTTATGAATCACATTTTAACGTTTTTTTTGCGTAGAAAAACCTAGTATTTTGTAAAATTAAAAAAGACATTATGTCGATTTTTGTGTTGAAATAAATGGTTTTCTGTATTTTTTATGGATTATGGTTCAGGATTTGATATGGAATATTGCCTCATACTTAGTTAAATTTCAGATTTTTTTCCCGTTAGCTGCGTTTTTGCTTATGACGGCAGAACACTAGTGAGCAGCCCAGCAGATAAGTTTTTTTATATTTCAAAATTAATTTATGTTGATTAAACTATGTACATAAAATAATAAAACTATTTAAATCAGGAAACAGAAAAGATTTTAACTACAAATAGCTCCACTATAAAATTAACTTTTGTTAGATACACGCATTTACGAGTATTTGTAGGAAGCATATATTTGTATTCTTGACCCCATTTCACTAGTCTACTACCCCCTTCCACCTTCTTGCCTTTTCCAACCCCCACCCCCCTCTCCCCCTTCATGACTATATATTATACCAGTTCCAAGAAAACGGGGAAGTCCATTTTAGAAATCATTGGTTCAACTCGTCCAGTAGAGAGAAGTAAGGTATATTTAAATCGATACTCCGGAGTATTGGTTTAAATCTGTTTAAACCAATACTCCGGAGTACTGATACCTTACTCCGGAGATCATCATTAACAGCATCTCTATTGATGTTGTTAAGGTGTTTATATATTTTGTGATTAATTCAACCCGGCAACTACACCGAAAAAAAACATTTTAAACGATTGGAAAATTAGTCATGAAAATCTTTTAAAATGTCTAATTAGTTAATCATTCTTAAGCTAGTGAGATATAAATACGTATAAGTGGGAATATGACCTAAAATATGTTGACTATACTGTCATTATTATTATTTTTTAGATAAAAAGCAATTATTACATGATTTGCACCAAACATCGCCATTTTTTTTAATATAACGAGTACATAATTTAATAAACAAATCACATGATATTAAAAACAATGAAGAAAAACATGGTGACACGTAAGGTATGTCAATCAATATATATTTTTTGATAAACTGACATTTGAAATGTCAATTTATACTAAAAGATACAAGGACACAAACAATTTCAAAATAATATAGAGCAGTACCTAAAACAACACAGTTTCCTACTGGTTCTTTTAATACTATGAAAATGGGGTGAAAAATTAAAAACATTATACATTTATTTTCACTTAAAGATTTGAAGAGATGTCTTAATTGTCGTATAATGACGGGGGTGGGCGGAGTTTATTGCAGTGGCACCTAAACTTTGGTTCACGGCTTTCTTAGTGTATTTCGATTTTTCCACGGGGCTCAATGTCATAACATATCTAACAGTACCCTCGTATTCGTGTAGTTAACCGATTAGGTAGGTGCCTTAAGCGAGTTTACTCGCCCTCTGTTGCCGTGCCCGTGGGGCCGGTAATACAAATTTTGCGAGCTAAATCGCTCAACTTTATGCCTGTTTCTAGCCAATGTCTAGTACTAATTCGAATAATCTAAAATATGGAACATATAGAGACATCTATTGAGATGATGAATAAATACTATAATATTACAATTTACTGATATTATCGAATTTACAGAGATTTACCTAAAAGCTTGGCATGACAGTCGACATGTGTCTCTAATACAGGGTTGTCAGTGTGAGCATTTTACTTATTTAACCGTTGAAATTTGAAATGATTTTATAGTTACATTATTTACTTTCCGTGCGTTATTAAAATAATGAATATTTTCGTGTTACATATACTTTTAATTCTATCAAATATTTGATGAATGTATGTTTCCGTATTTTCTGTGATAAGCTGTGACAACCCTGACATTGTGTTTTTCTGAGTGAACGGTGGCACAAACGACACATATTGTATACTATATATTTGGTCTTACAAGTCTTCATAATATCCTTTGAATATATATACAAAAAAGATAATTCTATTGGGTTTTATTTTTGCAAAAAAAAAACACGGCACTCCGGGATCAGCCATACTAATATATATACATTGCGGCACTTAAAGGGTTAAGTTAAAAAATAAACCAAAAACGTATTGTAAAATTCTCAAAAAAGTTTTGTTATAAATAAATATTTCGAACAATCATACAATTGAATACTTAAATAATTCGTAATTAGTGGGACAAGCGAGCCTGTTGTTTATTGCGCATTTTCTCATATCTTGGAATCAAACTGAACACAGCGAACCCTCGTTTCATATTCTACGTAGATTTTTGCACAATACTTGATTTTTATCACAGCGACTGTCACAACCGCAGCACCCCTGTAAGCCAACGGCGCACACTTTGGGAACCACTGGTTTATTGTATTACTCGTTATATATAGTACAATCTGGCGAGGTTATTGTTATGTGACCAGGGCCGTCATAATACATTTAAATACCCTCTATATCTGACGTACTTTTTCACAATAAAATAAAAAGTTTTTCTTGTCCACATTATTCGAATTTCTTCCGTTACATAATGTAAGTGTGATTTTAACAAGCATTCTAATGTCTCGATGGTTTGGTATTTTACAAATTTCATAAAAATATTAATTTATTAAAATCAGTCTAATTTAAAATTTAATTTTCTCAATATTACATGAATATGGATTATATCTTGGATCCAGTCACAGACTAACAAAGGCCATCTTTGTTAGTCTGTGACTGGACTTCTAACCTAACCTAACCTAACCTAACTTTGAAAAGTTGTTCCTGCTAACCTCACTTTTGAGGAGATTCAGCTCTCTGAACGGCGCTATATAAATTGACATATTACTATAATATTTAAATAAATAAATATAGGTTTATTGATAGCAACATAGTATGTATATAATACATTTAAATATACTTCAAGAACACATAAATTGCAGAGAATACATTAAAGACAGAAGCTATGAAAAGGTCTGGGCTCATCTAATAACATCCCCTCGGTCAATATACACCCGTCCAATATAGAACGAGCCAAGCCACGGGGATACCAGATGTTTTTTTAGCTCACACCCTTGCAAATGTTTTTACAATTGTGAATGTGAAAAAAAATTGTGGACGTGAATTTTTTTTTCAAAACGATCGAATAAATGCTGTGAGCATGCGTGTATTGAGAATAATACATGGGATGACAATGTATGACAGAATACGCAACGAAGTGATTAGGGATGAATGTGAACTTAAGACTGATGTGTTGAGTAAGGTGGAGAAGGAGCACGCTGAGATGGTTTGGGCATGTGGAATGAATAGAAGAAAAAATAGTTAAATATACAGTACAAATGTGAGTGGAAGGCGTGGTAGAGGAAGACAAGGAAAGTATTATTGGATCAAGTGTATAATGTTTTAAATGAAATAAATTTAAAAAATCAAATAAATCTTAGAAGCTGTGTGAGATGGTGTATGGATGTAGAAGAAGCTAAATTAGTGTGTCACGATAGGGAGTCTGGCGTTTTCTTCTCTCAGCCTACCCCTAAAGGGAGACGGCGTTATGGTATGTTTATATAGGTATTTAAAAGAGGATTATTGATCAAAATATCTGTACTAGGGCTTCCAACCGTCTGCAGTGATTACATATTCACTCATGGTAGAAAGGGTTCAGAAAATATTTATCCATTGTCTCTATGAAAGTATGTCATTCATACACATGCTCCGTCGCGATTTTCAGTCGTTACCTGACCGGACTGTCAACGCATCGTGCGACAGAGACGACGCTCTACAAAACCGAAGTTAGCCGATTATGGCCGACAGTCTCTTTCTTAATCCCTTTCTTACTTACCGCCGGGTACTGTACATACGCTTTGCATACAATCAATTGAATAACCATAGTTCAGAAATTCTAGGATGAGTCCTGTGACAGCTCACAAATTTGCCCCAATACAACCTTGTAACGATGTTCAGTAATTTTAATTATTTTATCAACTTTAATATAAGCCTCAATTCTAATAAAAAGCAAGTTATTAAGGTAAATACATTACATAAGGTTGTATTGGAGCAAATTTGTGAGCTGTCACAGGACTCATCCTAGAATTTCCGAACTATAACAGCGCCTTCCCTCTACACATTGTTGATGGTTTATGCTCGAAGTATTTTATGCTCCCATTAAAGAAAGTCTTACTCCTTCATCGAATATTGTGAAACGCACTGTTTAGTTTAGAAATTTTGAATGGTGGAGAAAAACAGTGGTATAACAGAGAAAATGATATAATTTTATACATATATTATTGTTATGAAATACATATATGTTACGTATTAACATATTTATATGTCACGAGCGTTCATATACTCGTATATGTCATGTGCACAGAGAGAAAGGATTGAGATAACCCTTCCCTCTAATTACACGAAGAGTTTTATTAAGTTGAAAATTTTAATGTTCAAAGAAAGTATGGTTGGATCAAGTGACTGAATTTCTGAAAGAAGGAAACATGTGAAGAGAAATTGTAGGAGTGTTATTAGGCCTATGAAAGTGTAGGAGTGTTATGAGGTCTATGAAAGTGTAGGATTGTAATGAGGTCTATGAAAGTATAGGAGTGCTATGAGGCCTATTAAAGTGTAGGAGTGTTATGAGGTCTATGAAAATGTAGGATTGTTATGAGGTCTATGAAAGTGTAGGAGTGTTATGAGGTCTATGAAAGTGGAGGTATATGAAAGTGTAGGAGTGTTATAAGGTCTATGAAAGTGTAGGAGTGTTATGAGTACTATAAAAGTGTAGGAGTGTTATGATGTCTATGAAAGTGTAGGAGTGTTATGAAGTCTATGAAATTGTAGGAGTGTTATGAGTTCTATGAAAGTGTAGGAGTGTTATGAGGTCTATGAAAGTGGAGGTCTATGAAAGTGTAGGAGTGTTATGAGGTATATGAAAGTCTAGGAGTGTTATGAGGTTTATGAAAGTAGAAGAAACGAATTATGTGTGTTGATATAGGAAAAGTCGGACCCTCTATCCCCTCTGTTTACTTAAACAAGGAAACAGCGCGATAATATGTATGTAACATATGTATGTATCTGTAAATGTTATTTACCTTTCTTAACTCTCTCTCTCTCTCTCTCTATTTCTCTCCACCTCTACTTCTTCACCCAATTATCGTCATTATGACTTGAGTTAACGGGGTAACAATGTATGACAGAATACGGAATGAAGTGATAAGGGATGAATGTGAACTTAAGACTGATGTGTTGTGTAAGATGAAGAAGAGCACGCTGAGACTGTCCGGGCATATATTGTAGAATTACTGGTGATTGGGCATATAGAAAGAAAGACTAACAAGACAATTAAACAGTGCAAATATGAGTGGAAGACACGTGAGAGGAAGATGAAGAAAAGTATGATTAAGTTAAGTCAATGATATTTTGAAAGAAGAAAACATAGAAAGTCAGATAAATCGTAGAAGTTCTATAAGAAAGTATATGAATATGGATGAGGTTAAGGATGTGTGTTGAGATAGAACAGTCTGGAGCTCTGCCTATCCCAACAGGGAGATGGCGTGATGGTTAGTATGTATGGATCGTGATTTTTGAATATTGAAAGCATGTGGTATGTGTATTTAATAGAAATATAAATAAGTAGTTTAAACCAAAACAACGGCGATATTAAACAATGATTAAACATTTACGAGTATATAAATTAATTTATATTTATAATTGTCGACAGCTGTATTAAACTTCCGGTGTTATTTTGATGGACACTTCTCTTGACTTCATCGAAGATATGATAGGGTATTCCTCGTGATTGAGTATGATTGTGGGCCACCATTTTGCATTAATGTTATAGCAATTCAACAAGCACAGATTCTTGATAGATAAAATCTAAAACACAGTCGCGATGGCACAGTGATTATACTTCCAAATTTTTATAATAAGCAGCATATAAATTACAGAATAACATGAATTAAGAATAAAATCAGTCTGAAAGGGAATTCGCTAGGAATCGACTCTGGGGCGCCCACTTGCTTAGCGTGAATGCTAACCATTAACCATTTTCGTCCGTTATGATGTCTAATTTAGGTATATAATGCACTTAAGCATTCGAAGTATTCGGAATGTGGATACATCGGAGAATGTTACGGATACCCTGGACGAATATGGTCAGCAACACGAGGGTTCTTCAAAGAGCCAAAGTTGATAGAGAGTTGCTGACTAATATTAAAATCCAAAAGGTGTCCTATTTGGGTCATGTACTCGTACTTAGAGGAGCAAAGTACAAATTACTGCACCTGATCATCCAAGGCAAAATAAAGGGCCGAAAAGGTGTTCGCAGAAGGCAAATCTCCTGGCTCCGCAATATACGTGATTGGACTGGTATAAGAAGCTTTTGGGATCTTTTTCAGGCTACCGGGGACAAAGATGCTTACTCTCAGGTGATAGTCAACTTTGGATGGACCTGACATGACACTGGGAAGAAGATGCATTTAAATAATTATAGTTGTAACTGTGATGATATAGATCGTAGCCCATCATATAAGTGAGGTATGCTTATAGCTGTAACAGTGCTTTTTTTCAAATTAGGTTTAGCAACACTCTAATATGTATATCATAATAAAATAAGAAATAACTTATTTTAGGTCGGAACATTTATTAATCACTATCAAAAATTATATTAAACCGGGTGCTTCAAAAGAAATCTTAGTTTATCATTAACTGAATTTGGTGAAATTTATGTATAAAAAATAATCGTGTAACTTCGATCTATTAGATGTATATATGTAGAAGAATCCAACCCACAAAGAACATTTTATGCCCTACAACGCTTTAATACTAAATATGAAAAATAAAATGCCACGAAAAATGTATTTCATGTTAAAATGCATTCTTAAAAAAGTTACTACATGCAAACACACCGTTAAGTTTCCTAAAATATTATTCCTAACAAATTAAACATAGGTTAAATTTTTTGCATATCCTTTTATATAAATTTGGTCTTCATAGCCTTCACTTGATACTGGCGTATACTCCGTCATATATAAGAGTTATCGACCATTATTCAAAGAAAAATGGTAATGGTTTCATCACTTGACACTGGCGTATACTCTTTCATATATAAGAGTTCACGACCATTACGCATCAACAAGTTCACGGCCATTATTCAAGAAGAAGAAGAATTCGTATACGGTTTGTTATCTAAATAAATGTCAAAATTATTATTTGCTAGCGCGTAATACTTTTGCCGGGTCTGACAGGTGATTTTTTATTTTTATTTAATATTTTTAATCTAAATAAACCGTAAAATTACAAAAAAAATGAAAAATATTGTTGTGTTATTTGTAATTACAAATATTGAAGCATTAATCTTTCTTTGTCAATAAAAAATATTTCAAAATTTTCAATTTGGATTGAGTTTGTATTTGAATATCCGATAAAATGGAATCTTGTTGGAAATATTTATTGGAATTTTCAAATACAATTTGTTAAGGTTATTATTTTTAGTGTACGATTGATTTAGTAATGCAATGCCTGTTTCCTTTAAAAATAGAGCATCTTAGCTATAAATGGACTGATGTATGAAGGACTTATTAATTTCTGATTCTGATGAGAACAACTCCTGATAGAGCTATAATATTGATTTTAATTTTATTTTTCATCAACGATACAATGAACCTTACAAAATTAGTTTAAAAAAATAGCCTGTCTTGATTTACAATATTTTATATACAAAAATGGTAGAGAGCCGATTATCCATGGTAATAAGGGGGACACTATACTTCAGAAATTCTAGGATGGGTCCTATGACAGTTGACAAATTTGCCCCAATACAACCTTGTAACGACGTTCAGTAATTTTAATTATTTTATCAACTTTAACTGTTTTAGTGCCATTGATTTTTACTCATATCTACTTAAAAATGTCAAAGAAATCTTTTGTTTTTTATGTTATTTACCCTTGTCTCGGAAAAAAACTGTATCTCTTCCAAAAATTATCCAATTTTAATAATTTTTTCGGTGTTTTATTGATAAAAACTTGTACAAGGATAATAAAATACAAAGAAAATTATGGAAATATAATTGTGAACAAAAACTGGAATCTAAAAGTTAACATGTGTGCTTTACCGCTCAGACTCCATGGAGCCCCTTCTTACAGCGGACACAAATCAAGTTGCTCCTCTTCACAGCGCTGTAATCCTTGCTGCTGCACACTACGCAGCGCCGTAAATTACGCCCGGGTAACTTTTCTAATCCAAAACTTTGAGGGGAAGATGTAGTCGGAGTAGCCGTTTCTGGTCTATTTTTGTGGAGCAACCATTTCTTTTGTGCCATTTCTTTTGCTTTTGTGGAGCAACCATATGTGGAGCGGTTTTGCGTCACCTGGTGGGGTATGTTTTGGTCCTGGTAGTTCGAAAAATACGTGCGGGGTTTGTTTATTGTATTGCGTATCCGGTGGTAGGCATGTGAATTGGGTCAAGTTCACATCGATATTTTCGCAGTCCTCCATATCAGAAAAATAATTGTTTTCATCATTATTATCACTATCACTCAAAATTTTGCAGTCCTCCATATCAGAAAAATAATTGTTTTCGTCATTATCATCACTATCACTCAAAATTTGCATTACGCGGTGTGAGCGCACCACAATGTCACTCCCACTATCACTTTCTTCACAACTTGAAGAATGATCATTTGCATTCGAATTATTTTCGTATTCCGACATTATGGGTTAAAAAAGTATAATAATATTATAATTTGAACTTTATGTAACACGTAGAAAAATAAAAAATTAGCGATGTGTGCGAGCAACCTTCCCGTACAGTGAGCTAAACAGCAACTGATTTCACGAGCGCTATCGTGCTCGTGGCACTTTTAGTTACAATGCGCAAGAGCACAATGGCGCTCGTCGGCACTCTAACGGTTAATATAAGCCTCGATTCTAATAAATAGCAAGTTATTTAGGTAAATACATTACAAAAAAAACTAACAATAATGACAAATTAATACATCTTGTTACAAATTAGCAAAAATGTGACAGTTTGTTAAAATCAAATAATATTTGGCGACGTTCGTCAAAAGTCACTACGTTAGTCTGCATTGGCTAGGGATGGGGTATACGATAATTGGATTTTCGATTTTTTTTATACATGAAATTAAATGTTCGTAATTAGTATTAATTCATAGTGGATCTTGGCCTATTTAAAGATAGATACAAATCATACAATACATAAGAAAGTCAGTATAATGATAATTAGGAATTAAAACGTCAGTTTAGAGAAAAACAATTTTTCGATTTATAAAAAACCTATTCGATTTGTAAAAATAAACGATTTTACCCCATCCCTTTGAGACATGACATTTAAAACGTCACAGGACTCATCCTAGAATTTCTGTAGTACAGCCCGGATAATTGAAAATCCAAATTAAGTTTTTATTAAAACAAACATTTAAAAGTTGTAATGCTAGATACATTTTGTTACTCAAGATGAGTACACAAACAAACTTTCTCAATGTTTGACAGATACAACCGCTAAATGCCGGTGTCATACCACGGGAATTACATTGGGAAACTCCCGATCCACGTATTTTCGTGTCTGTGTGGACACGGGTAAACACCGCCAACTTACAAGCATTAGTCAATTGGTATAATGTAAACCATAGATTTTATACAAGTTAAGATCCTTGCTTTGTCATTTTGAAAATGTGGACATTCATTAAAAGTACCACGGTTAATCCAACTCACAGATAATAGAACCCCGGATAATCGTATATATTAGTTGAGTGGAAGGATGGGAAGGTGATGGCTGCATATGTTTAGATCAAGAGTTCCAAAAGTGGTCGATAGTAAAAAAAAATTGGGGTCGACGACCGCAGCACATAGACCCCCTTACTACTGCTATTTGTTTGTTACTTCAAAATATATATATATGATTCCAAGAATTACTTAATTAAGAATATTTGTATTTATTTTGAATTTACATATTTATTTTATAAATATCAAAAATTAAAAAAATTGCTCGTATTTTTTTGCTTTAATTTTCGTCAGCGCAGATTTCAATATTAAATGTTACACAAGATAATGCAATGCATAATCCGTAGTCCTTTTATATTTTTCAATCCTTAATTACAAGTGATTCAAGTAAATGACTAGAGGGTCGACGGTTTTAAAAGTTTTTGGTAAAGGGGTCTACGGCTGAAAAAAGTTTGGGAACTATTGGTTTAGATAAACAAGATAAGAAAACCGCAGTAAAATTACCAAAAGAAGAGGTACTATAGTACCCGGCGGTAAGTAATACACATCGGGCTTAAGAAAAAGACTGTCGCTTTGTAGAACGTCGTCTCTGTCGCACGATGCGCGAACTGTCCTTGCGACAGAGACGACGCTCTACAAAGCGACAGTCTTTTTCTTAAGCCCGATGTGTATTACTTACTGCCGGGTACTATGCATAGAAACCTTAGATCTTCCGACCTTTTAAAATGTTTAATTCAATAAAAATTTAATTTGGTTAATCATGCTTTTCAACTATCCAGGCTCAAGTGTCCTTTTATTGCCACGGAGAATCGACACTCTACTGTATTTATTTTGCAATATTTTTAATCTGTCAATTATAGTGGGTTCGAAGCCCTCGAGGAGAGTCTGCTCTTTGAATGGCACTATATAAATTGTACACATTTACGGGACCATCTACAAGTGGGCAGTCTACACTGCAAACCAGTCACTAAACTGTCACTCTTGGCATCCATATTAAAAAAAAATAGATACATAGTTGTAAGGAAAATCAAAAACCAATATCATCCTCACAATACTTAATGTCTAAAGGTGCTAAAATAAAAAAATGTAAACAACGGAAAAAAAATTATTAGGAATGTTTAATGCGATTGAATGAACAATAGGCCCAGCATCAATTAAAACAAGCGAAGGGTAGAGGCTGAAAAACATCTGATGCCCTCGCGGCCAGGCTCGCTTTTTTATTGGTAGGGTTGTGTCTCAACTGACTGGGATGTTACGATATGAACCCAGACCTTTTGATTGCTTCTCTCTTAAATGTATTTTATTCTCAAATAATGTACGCAATTTCAGGATATATGTATATTTGTACGTACTATGTTGCTATCAATAAACCTATATTTATTTCTTAAAGGACCAGTGTGTCGCTTATTACTATCCATTAAGCATTATAAAAATTAAACCTCTAACAAAGAAAAGGTTGATTTTGCAAGTGACGTCAACCGTGGCATAATTTACTTATGTATTTTGCAAGTGACGTCAATCGTGGCATAATTTACTTATGTTGTTTATAGTTAAGGCATTAACGTTGTGGAGGTTTAAAGACATTGTAATTTATTTTTAACAAACACTGTTTATTCCACTTTTTTATGACGGTATAACCCTACCGGTTTCAAAGCTTTCACCTCATCTTCAGGGGAGCGCAAACAAGACTAAATGCTGTTCGAACTGGTACCAATATAGACACTTCAACGGTTGGAGGCGGGGGGATGAGGAAAGCTAGGTATAATTTCGGCCAGGAGCGGGGAGATTTTGGGGAAATAACTATTCAACAGATGCTCCTATCGGTATACTGACTTAGAAATTTCTAGGGCCTCTAATCTGTCCAATCTATTTCCGTTGCCGCTAATATGTAAGAATTTGGCATCATCGATAGAAAAAGTATGATTCTCACGGTGACAATGATTAGCCATTTCAGAATAAATTAGAGGATTTGTTAAAGCAGATTGGTGTTCACGAAATCTCTTTTCAAAAGATCTTCCTGTCTTTCCTATATAGAAATTATCACAGTCAGCACATAAAAGTTTATACACACCGCTGTTGTTAAGTATTCCATTTTTGCCTTTCCCATTAAATAAGAGTTTCCGGAGATTAAAGTTAGTGTAAAAAGCTGGCTTTATGTGACTTGGAATATTTTTGGTTATTTCATTTGATATATTTTTTATAAATAGGACTTTGCTCCATTTATAGGTATGCTTATAGGTGTCGTTAAATATATAATCTTTTATAAGTTTCTTTTTTGTTTTGTTTTTTAAAAGTGAATCAATGAGGCTTCCAGGATAGCCATTATTTGTAGCAATTTTTTTGATGGTTATTAATTCCTTTTTAAAATTGTCGTCGGTTAATGGGACACTGAGCAATCTATGAAGCATACAGTTAAAGGCGGCGAATTTATGATTATTAGGATGGTTAGAAGTTGCTGGAATTATAGAGTCTGAATAAGTATTTTTCCTATATATATCAAAGTCAAATGTGCCTTTTTTCCGAGATAATGTTAGGTCCAAGAAATTTAATTTTCCGTCCTGTTCTGTTTCTAATGTAAATTTTATAAAACTTTCTATAGAATTTAAATATTTAAGAAAATGGTGTAATTGTCTATCGGTACCCGTCCAAACACAAAGAATGTCATCTGCATACCTAAACCACCACAAAACATTTTTGGTTAACTTAAACTTACTCCTAAAAATACATTTTTCAAAATAGTTCATAAATATTTCACTGAGAAGGGGAGACAACGGTGAGCCAATAGCTAAACCATTCGTTTGTTTATATATTTTATTGTTGAAGTTAAAATAATTTTGTTTGATGCATAAGTCCATCAGTGAAATCAATTCCGAATTTTTAACAAGGTCCTTACTTTTGTCATTTATGATATTTTTTGCGAGCTCTAAGGATCTCCAACCTGGTATGCTTGGATATAGGTTAGTGATATCAAAGGATACCAGTTTTGCATTATGAGGCATTTCTATGTTTTTTAATTTATCAATTAATTCCAATGAGTTTTTGATTGAGTATTCAGCTTTAAATTGGGTTAGATTATAAAACTGTTCTTTGACAAACTTACATATTTTATAGGTTGGTGCCTGGTTATATGAGACAACAGGTCTTATAGGTATATTGTTTTTGTGTAATTTGGCTAAGCCATATAATTGCGGTATTTGTGGATTCATTATACACAAATTCTTTTTAAAATTTTGGTTCATGATGGAGCTACAATTTTTAAGGACGGATTTTACTTTAGTCTGCAGAGAATTTAAAGGGCTGGTTTTTATTACTTGAAATTTATTGTTATTCAGAAATTCTAGGACTTTTTCTTCATAATCCTTTCTATGAAATATAACTATTGATTCACCTTTGTCTGCCTTGGTTAATGTTAAATTATTATCTTTCAAAGTCTTTTTGATGTTCATGGCCGTGGCTAGTTCCTTCCGGGCGATGTTATTCACTTGATACATGGCGATGGATTTCTTGATGTCGGCTGCACACTTGTATTGCACATTTTTGTCCTCATTACGAAGTAGTGCAACAGCGTCCACAGCGAGCTGCTCTATTTGGTTGGGAACATTTTTTTGAATTAGGGAATATTTGAGCCCTTTTGACAAAAGGTCCAGTTCTTCATCCCTAAATTTATGGTTCGATAGGTTAAACACTTTTTCTGCGAATTTTAAATCTTGACTTTTGTCGCTTGTGTTAATGTTAGGTATTCCGTTAATCTGGTCACATTTTAATTTATTTAGTTTTTTATCCAGAGTTTTTTTCTTTTTCGATCCAAATGCACTGACAGATTCATACACATAATCGTTAAAAAGGTCTTGTGCTGGTTTAGGTATGCAGATGACATTCTTTGTGTTTGGACGGGTACCGATAGACAATTACACCATTTTCTTAAATATTTAAATTCTATAGAAAGTTTTATAAAATTTACATTAGAAACAGAACAGGACGGAAAATTAAATTTCTTGGACCTAACATTATCTCGGAAAAAAGGCACATTTGACTTTGATATATATAGGAAAAATACTTATTCAGACTCTATAATTCCAGCAACTTCTAACCATCTTAATAATCATAAATTCGCCGCCTTTAACTGTATGCTTCATAGATTGCTCAGTGTCCCATTAACCGACGACAATTTTAAAAAGGAATTAATAACCATCAAAAAAATTGCTACAAATAATGGCTATCCTGGAAGCCTCATTGATTCACTTTTAAAAAACAAAACAAAAAAGAAACTTATAAAAGATTATATATTTAACGACACCTATAAGCATACCTATAAATGGAGCAAAGTCCTATTTATAAAAAATATATCAAATGAAATAACCAAAAATATTCCAAGTCACATAAAGCCAGCTTTTTACACTAACTTTAATCTCCGGAAACTCTTATTTAATGGGAAAGGCAAAAATGGAATACTTAACAACAGCGGTGTGTATAAACTTTTATGTGCTGACTGTGATAATTTCTATATAGGAAAGACAGGAAGATCTTTTGAAAAGAGATTTCGTGAACACCAATCTGCTTTAACAAATCCTCTAATTTATTCTGAAATGGCTAATCATTGTCACCGTGAGAATCATACTTTTTCTATCGATGATGCCAAATTCTTACATATTAGCGGCAACGGAAATAGATTGGACAGATTAGAGGCCCTAGAAATTTCTAAGTCAGTATACCGATCAGAGCATCTGTTGAATAGTTATTTCCCCAAAATCTCCCCGCTCTTGGCCGAAATTATACCTAGCCTTCCTCTCACCCCTCCCGCCTCCATCCGTTGAAGTGTCTATATCGGTGCCAGTCCGAACAGCATTTAGTCTTGTTTACGCTCCCCTGAAGATGAGGTGAAAGCCTTGAAACCGGTAGGGTTATACCGTCATAAAAAAGTGGAATAAACAGTGTTTGTTAAAAATAAATTACAATAATTTACTTATGTATTTTTTTTTTTTTTTTTCAGATTGGATTTTAACTAAGCTATTATTTATTCCAAGATGGAAGAGGATTCATTAGACCCAGATTATGACTATGGTAATTAAACTTTTCAATGTCAGCATTTTTAGCTAGTAAAATCATTATTGTGAGATTCATTGAAAAAGTTATAAGACCTGTAAACTACAGTGATCTTTTTTTTTCTTGGGGTTTCCGGGGTCTCTGGACTTTCTTTTAAAGGACCCCAACCCTTTCTTCTGGAAGAGGATGAGTATAGTTATAATCAGGGCTGTGGAGTCGGATGAAAATTTACCGACTCCGGCTCCGGCTTTATTTTATACTCCGACTCCAACTCTTGACTCTGATTTCAATTTTTATTTTATTTTATAATTTAATGCGTCTACCTAATGTATTTATATTGACTTATTTATAATGGATACAGGTATAAATAAAAAATTAATTATATTCGTACACAAATGAAACAATTTAATAAAAAAATATATAAACAATACGCATTAAGCAATATCTTCACACAAAAATAATATTAAAAATATATATTAATATTTAAAAAAAGAATTAAATAAAACTTTTAAAATAATTAGAAAAACAACACAGGTAGGTATTAAAAAAAATAATAAAACACTTTAAAATAAAATAAAAAGGTTGCTTCATTTGTTTTCATACGTTAACTAAATCTTATTAATATTGTTTATTATTATTTTGATTCAATATTGAATAGAACACAAGATAAGATTTTTGAAAGTAAATATACTTTATATAAATCTTATTTCCTATTCGTGGTCTAAATGGAATTAGATCTCAAAAAGAGAATTGCTTCTATTAAGTCAGGATTTATGGAAGCTCTTAAATCTGGTTTAATCATTTTAAGTGCGGAAAATAGTATCAGGCATGAAACGATGAGAGGTTAACTGGTTAACACATACGTTAACGTTATTCATTAAAAAAAATGTTAAAATAATTAAACGGAGTCGGAGTCGGTCGATTTTTTCAGACTCCGCCTAAAATGTTCCGACTCCACGACTCCGGCTCCGACTCCACAGCCCTGGTTATAATAATTTAATTTAACTCCCCTACCTTTAGGTTTTTTTACTATGTCATATGCAATTGATTAGCAATAAGCTTAAAAGTCATTTCGATAAACTAAATATCATTATATAAATTTTCAGATCCATTGATCAAGTACCATTCTATGTCACACAGGCCAAGAGAAAAAAGGTTCTGCACTAATAAACCATGGCTTGTCATCTTCATTGGATTCATTTCCTTGTGGATCTCTGTCACAATCTATGGTAAGAAGTACTTATTATTTTTTGTTACACACTTTTCTACCACCATTACTTTGGATTTCGCGGCATTCATTCTCTGATCTTTTTCTTCATATTTCTCATTCAATTTACTTATCAAACATTAATTCATTTTCACTCTCCGCCAACATCACCATGTCATCAGCAATCTACATACGTTCCCATTCGACATTTGTATGATAATTAACCACTGTAGTTCCTTTCCACATGAATCAATATAAATATTGAACAACCAGGATGACATAACATATCCTTGCTACCCCTATTAAAGTATTAAACCACTCAGTCAAAGCATCATACACTCTAATACATGTTCATAGTTACATTCCATATAACACATTGATCAATAAGTCCCGGGGCTAACCAACAGATGGCGTCTCTAATAACAAATCCATACCATTCTTAGTTAGTACCAACCTTTAAAATTTACGTGTCAAACTTTCATGACATTCCGACATTGTGTCATTGAGTTACAGTGGTTTTAGTGACGCTACTTTTGCTATTTCTAAAACAATGGAAAAAACCGAATTTTGTGTGTTGATAAAACATTGCTTTTTAATTGGAAAAAATACCGTTCAAACTCGGCGATGGCTTGAAAAGTGTTATCCGGGCTCTGCTCCGTCGAAAACAACCAGTTGTCGGTGGTATGCTGATTTCAAACGCAAATGAAACTGAAAACAGACACAAATGATGCTGAACGCTCTGGTCGTCCAAATGAGGCTGTTACACCAGAAAACATAAAAAAAAAACCCTCAAAATCGTGATGGAAAATCGCAAAGTAAAGTTGCGTGAGATAGCTGACATCTCAAAGATATCATTTGGTAGTGTTTACACTATTTTGCGTGAACATATGGTCATGAAAAAGCTTTTTTCGAAATGTTTGCTCACAATGGAACAGAAACAACAACGCATCGATGATTCAGAGCGCTGTTTGAAAAGTTTACGCTAAACAAACAGGAGTTTTTGCGTCGGTATGTGACAATGGATGAAACTTGGATCCACCACTATACTCCAGAATCAAATCAGCAGTCAGCTGAGTGGATAGCAGCCGGTGAAAGTCATCCAAAGCGACCAAAAACTCAACAGTCGGCCGGGAAGGTTATGGCTCTGTATTTTGGAATGTGCATGGTATAATATTCATCGATCACCTTGAAAAGGGAAAAATCATCAATAGCGAATATTACATAGCGTTATTGGAGCATTTGAAGGCAGAAATTGCAAAAAACGTCCCCATATGAAGAAGAAAAAAGTTCTCTTTCATCAGGACAATGCACCGTGTCACAAGTCGATGGTAACGATGGCCAAATTGCATGAGTTGAACTTCGAATTGCTTCCGCACCCACCGTATTCTCCAGTTTTGGCCCCCAGCGACTATTGGCTGTTCGCAGACCTCAAAAAGATGCTCCAGGGAAAGACATTTGGCTCCAATGATGAAGTGATTGCCGAAACTAACGCCTATTTTGAAGCCAAAGATAAATCGTTCTACACGGCTGGCATAGAAAAGTTAGGAAAGCGTTGGAATGAATGTATCGCTCTTGAAGGAGACTATGTTAATGAATAAAGAAGAATTTTGGCAAACAAATGTTGTTTTAGTAGTTAGTCCTGGGACTTATTGATCGATGTGTTAACAATGTGTTTATGTTAGTAAAAATATCTCTAAAATAAATTATTTCTACGCAGCTCACATTTACGGAGATCCCCGCCGAGTGTTGTTCCCATCAGACGCACAGGGACGTAGATGCGGACTTACCAGTGGTGTCGAAGACCGGCCCTACCTGACATCCCTGGATATTACCTACTGCTTGGGGGCACAAGGGGTCTACTCCAAATGCGGATCTACGCAGGTTACTATTCAATCCTAATTTTCTACATTTACCGTCTCATGAAATATTGAGGATCGTGACAGCCATTTTATTTTGCCGGCAGCCGTGGTCTAACGATTAGCACCCACATTAAGGAACCGGGTTCGATTCCCGGCAAATTTAATTTCAGATAAGTTTACTCATACACCGTTTTACTTGAACAACTACATACATACTTGTACACTACACTATATCTATTGGGTGTACAAATAAGTCACTGCCGTTTGACAAAAGTTGGCGCCACCAGTAAGTTATGGTTAAAATTGTCAGATGTAAAATGTCATTATCGTAAGGTTGGACATCTGTCAACAACATGACCTTGAAATATTAGTGAATTTTTATCAGTATAACATATTTTTTTGTGTTCGAAAATGTCAAGTTTTGAGCCGAATAAGCGTCATTTGCGGGAACTTTTGATTTACTTCTTCAATTTGAAGAAATCTGCAGCTGAGGCGCATCGGTTGCTTGTAGAAGCATATGGTGAGGCTGCCTTAAGTGAGAGAAGTTGTCGTGAGTGGTTTCAAAAGTTTAAGAACGGTGAATTTGACATCGAAGACAAAGAACGTAGCGGAAGGCCGAAAGTGTACGAAGACGCGGAATTGGAAGTATTATTGGATCAAGATTCGTGCCAAACGCAAGAAGAACTTGCACTTACATTAGGAGTGACTCAAAAAGCAATTTCACATGGGTTGAAATCATTGGGAATGATTCAAAAACAAAGAAATTGGGATTCATATGAACTGACACGGAGAAACTTTGAATGCCAATTTTCCACATGTGAAATGCTGCTTGCCAGGCATAAACGAAAGGGTTTTCTGCACCATATAGTCACTGGTGATGAAAAATGCATCCATTATGATAATCCAAAAAGGAAGAAATCATGGGGATCCCCTGGTCATGCTTCAACATCTACGGCTAAGCCAAATATTCATGGAAAAAAACTCTTGTTGTGTATTTGGTGGGATCAGCTTGGTGTCGTGTATTATGAATTGCTCAAACCGAATGAAACCATTGCTGGGGCTGTCTACCGAACATAATTGATGAGATTGAGTCGAGCACTCGAGGAAAAGCGCGCCCACTACTACGCCAGACACGACAAAATTATTCTCCTGCATGATAATGCTAGTCCACATGTTGCGGCACCGGTCAAAACCTATTTGGAAACACTCAATTGAGAAGTTTTACCCCACCCGCTGTATTCACCAGACATTGCTCCTTCTGATTACCACTTGTTTTGATCGATGACGCATGGCCTGTCTGAGCAGCACTTCACATCATATGAAGATACCAAAAATTGAGTCGATTCGTGGATAGCCTCAAAAGATGATGATAATGACTGACGCGGTATTCGTATGCTGACAGAAAGATGGGGAAAAGTAGTGGCAAGCGATGGGTACTACTTCGAATAAAACATGAGATTCCGTTCTTTCACAATAAATGCCCATTTTTTTATAAAAAACGGCGGAAACTTATTTGTACACCTAATAAATCGAATGTGTTACTATAGATCGGAAATTCTAGGATGAGTCCTGTGACAGCTCACAAATCTGCCCCAGTACAACCTTGTAACGATGTTCAGTAATTTTAATTATTTTATCAACTTTAATATAAGCCTCAATTCTAATAAATAGCAAGTTATTTAGGTAAATACATTACGTAAGGTTGTATTGGGGCAAATTTGTGAGCTGTCACAGGACTCATCCTAGAATTTCCGAACTATATCACGTGTCAGAAAATCTACAAAGGTTTCTTCTTTGTAGTTTTTCTACACGTGATAGTAACACATTCGATTTAGATATACATCTTCCTGCGGTAAGTTTTTTGTTGTTTTCTTACCAAATATGTTTTTCTGAACATATGTAATACTTAATATATGGCCGCAGCCACTACTTTCCTATCCATACTAGGTTAGTCAAAAAGTTTTGAAAGCGGAAATGAAAATACATTTTTTTTGGGGAGAAATCACTTTTATTGCTCAGTATGGTCTCCCATAAGATCAATACACTTGGTCCAACGATCTTCCAACTTTGTTGTCCCATCACGGAAGTGACTTTCTGGAAGGCCTGCAAAATACTCCTCTACGACGGCTATAACCTCTTCGTTTGATGAAAAATGCTTTCCACGAAGGAATTTTTTGAGGTGTGAGAACAGCCAGAAGTCAGAGGGAGCTAAATCTGGCGAATAGGGTGGATGCTGCAACAATTCGTACCCCAATTCACTGATTTTCGCAATGGTTTTTTGAGCTGTGCGAGCAGGTGCATTGTCTTGATGTAAAATGATTTTTTTCTTCTGCAAACCGGGTCTTTTTTCACAATTTTTTTCATCCAACTGGTCCAAAAGGTCACAATAATAATCAGAGTTGATTGTCTTACCAGTTTGGAGATAATCTATCAATAAAATTCCTTTTGCATCCCAAAAAACTGATGCTAACACCTGCTTGGCCGATTTCTGGACACGAACTCGCTTCGGAGCCAAAGTGCCTGGTTCACACCACTCCTTAGCCTCTTGTTTTGATTCAGGATCATGGTGGTAGACCCAAGTCTCATCCATAGTGATGAATCGACGCAGAAAATCCTTTTTATCCTTTCGAAATTGCTCCAAATGTTGCTCAGAAAGTCGCATTCGAACGTGTTTTTGTTGCATTGTTAGCAAATGCGGCACCCATTGTGCACACAGTTTTTTGAAACCAAAAACTTCAGCCAAAATATGCCATGTTGTTCCATGTGAGATGCCTATGGTGTCAGCTATCACATCCACAGTCGATCGAGGATCTTTCAAAACCATATCCTGTATTTTCGCTATGATTTCTGGTGTTGATGCACTTTTTGGACGTCCTGAGCGTGGATCGTCTTCAACGCTTGTACGGCCACGCTTAAACTCCAAAACCCATCGGTGAACGGTTGGAAATGAAGGAAAAGACTCCTTTAATACTTTCACCATCTTTGCATGGATGTCAGTAGCCGATAAACCTTCCAAAACTAAGAATTTAATCACTGCACGATATTCGGATCTTTCCATTGTTAAAAAATACACTGACACGTCAATTTCAAATGGCTTGTAAACAAAGAATGAATTGACAGATCGAAATGAAATTTTGAGTACGTTCTTATGAAAGATGAAATATTAAAATGGCGTAGAAATTTTGGTTTTTCTACTGCTCCATAGATGTCGCTTTCAAAACTTTTTGACTAACCTAGTACATTCAACTTATATAAATTTATTTTGTAATATTGTATTTTTAATCAGTCAGTAATAGTGGGTTCAAATCCCGAGTTAGGGCGCCCTTGAGGCGAGTTTGCTTTCTACATGCCGTTATTTTTATTTGTTTATTTTACACATGTCAAGAAATATACATAATTTGCGAAAGAACAACAGGTAATTTAATTCGGACACACAATTTTAATGAATCTGGGTTTGTTGCCTTTCATTTGTCCTTTCCCCAGTAAACTAGGCTTTTGCCTGTATCTCACTGAGGACATACAGCATGAAAAAATAAATCGATACTTCTTTCCAATTTTGATTATATTAAAACCCTGTTACACATTCTCATTAATCTGACAAACAGTGACATTCAATAACATATGCATACATCAAGCGAAATCAAACTCATCACACTTCATCAAAACATTCATCCCACAATATACCACACAAACATAAAACAAGCAAAAACATAAAAATACACACAGGGAGGTCCAAAAAGGAGTGCACTTTTGAAAGTTCGAAATAAAAAAAAGCTTTACTTAAAGTTAATGAAATGCAATTTTATTTCTTAAAAATTACGTTGTCCAAATGATGTCCTTGGCGGTTAAGGCACTCTTCCAATCTGGCATGAAAGTTTTGGAAAACTTTCGTAAGGGTTCCTGTGGAAATGGACTCCATTTCTTCTCGAATATTCAGCTTCAACTGCTGCAAAGATGTTGGATGATTGGAGTAAATCTTTTTTTTAAGGTAACCCCATAAAAAAAAATCGGCTGGCTTCAGATCAGGGCTTCTTGGGGGCCAGGTAATGTTACCCCTCCTTGAAATCAACTTTTGTGGAAACAAGTCTTTCACTACACCAATGCTCTCGTTTGAAGTGTGACACGTGGCTCCATCCTGCTGGAACCACTTATTCCTGTTGTAGCCTTGCGATTCCTGCAGTTTTGGAGCCAGGTAGGTCCTCAGCATAGCCGTATATCGTTCTGAATTAATGGTAACTGTCCGGCCACGATTGTCTTCAAAGAAAAACGGCCTGATGATACCCCATTTGGCAATTGCCGCCCATACAGTAACTTTCGGTGAGTGGAGGGGCCTCTGATGTTTCAACCTGGGATTCTCTGCCGACCAATACCGACAATTTAGTTTATTGACAAATCCGTTCAGGTGAAAATGAACTTCATCCGAGAAAAGGATGTTCTTGAAGTGAGTGAAGGTGTCGAGCATTTCATTAGCGAAATTCAACCTCGATTTAAAGTCTGTTGGTTTCAATTCTTGGACTAGTTGAACTTTATAGGGATGTTATTTCATTTCAAGTCGCAAAATTCGCTGTAACGTCGATTTAGACACACCTAAAGCCGATAAACGTTTGCGCGTCAACATTCTTGGATTCGTGCGTAAAGATTCTCGAACTCGCTCAATGATTTCGTCGGTGCGCAAGACTCTTGGGCGACCCTGTGGCCGAATTTTTTGCGTCGATTCTGTTCTTTCGAATCTCTACAGCCACTGCTTGATCAAATTAGTGCTAGGACACTCACTGATGCACCGTAACTTGAATTTAACCCGAAAAAGTTGTTGAACAATTACATAAGATCGATTGTTCTCGAAAAACGCGCGAACACAGAATGCGCGCTGTTCTCCCATGTAATGACTCATGGTGACTAAAATTACATAAGCCAAGCGATGCACTGACACCGCCCCGCCTCCCTCTCCTTTTCCGTTAAGAAATTATTGAGGAATTAAAAGTGCATTTCTTTTTGGATCACCCTGTATATATATAAAAATATAAATATAAAACAACAAAAAACAGCACACTCAAGAGCTCACACAAACTTCTTCCACAAGTCATTCCTCTTGCAAGCCCAAGAACTCAAACTCCTGTCGCAATAACAACCACGCTCCGATCGACTGCCTAAACTGTTATATAAATTATCATTTTATTATTATTATTACATCGTAAGTTATATTTTTATGTAGCTTACATGCTGCATACCATAAATGCATACATTGCTATTAAAAAGCAATACAAACGTAACTTTATATAAAACTGTATTATTAAAGACGGCAGCAGATTCAACCTGCCAATTGTCTTGGAACATTAATCATCTCACCGTCGGAACTTTGGATTTGGTCTGTCAAGACTGTATTTGCTGAAGTACAACAGCTTGCACACTATAAACCAATGCACGCACAGGCATCTTCCATTCACAAGATGGCTGACAATAATACTCGATCGTGAGACATAGCCCGTCATGTTGATGTTGTTTTATTCTAGAACTTAACAGCTGATACAATTCGTAGTAAAGTATTATGTTGAACAGTAAACCAACAATACAGTTCCGCACTATTAGAAATAGAAAAAGGACGCTATACTTGAGATAATGTAGCATGGTCCCTGTGACAGTTCACAAATTTGCCCCAATTCAACCTTGTAGTGACGTTCAGTAATTTGAATTATTTTATCAACTTTAATATGAGCCTCGATTCTAATAAATAACAAGTTATTTAGGTAAATACATTACATAAAACTAACAATAATGACAAATTAATACTTCTTGTTACAAATTAGCAAAAATGTGGCAGTTTGTTAAAATCAAATATTTGGCGACGTTTGTCAAAAGTCACTACGTTAGTCTGCATTGGCCAGGGATGGGGTATACGATAATTGGATTTTAGATTTTTTTATACATAAAATTTAATCTTCGTAATTAGTATTAATTCATAGTGGATTTTGGCCTATTTAAAGATATATACAAACCATACAATACATTAAAAAGTCAGTATAATGAAAATTAGGAATTAAAACGTCAGTTTAGAGAAAAACTATTTTTCGATTTATAAAAAAACTATTTAATTTGTAAAAAAAAACTATTTTACCCCGTCACTTTGAGACATGACATTTGCACTTGCTACGCTCAAGCCGTCTCTCCCAATCTGACCTAACCTCATTCGCACCTACGTCACATTCCTCCATAAGTGTATTCTAGTTTTATTTTTTTATGTGGGGGACCATTCTACATTTTTTCAAGTATAACAATACAAATAAAAAAGATTCAAATGAAGTGAATGAGATGTTAAAAAATAACTTCTCAACGTAACTAGGAGCAAACAGCGGCAGATATAACTAAATGGTGTAGAACTGTTACTAGTTACAAGGATCCAATGGAGGAATAAGACGCAGACTAGCTGCAAATACTTAAGGCATACCGTATTTTACGGACTATAAGACGCACTTTTTACTTCAAAAAATTGCCTCCAAAATTCAGGTGCGTCTTATACTCGAAATTAATATAAAAATGTCCAGTGTTTGATTTAAAATTCCCGCCAGTCTTAAAAATGGCCATATATTCGATGCCGCGGGAAACCTATCTCTATCTGGCAACATTGGATTCAACTGGCAGCAGCAGTGCACTGATGCTGAAGAGGAAGAAGAAAGTTCAGATGACGATTTTCAGGGATTTTGAAGGTCAGTTCGGTTTTATAAATTAAAATTTTTTTAGTCTGGCTTTGCAATCTAATAATAAAAATGGTAAAAATGTTATTTTTTTTTTTAAATTGACTAAAAATTAAGGTGTGTCTTATAGTCCGTAAAATACGGTATGTGAAACGGCATGTGCCTGTAATAATTTAGCTTACGTAGTCATCTCTGACAGTACCAATGGCACAAAACCCAAATCTCTCACTTTGTACTTTACTGATCACAATTAATGGGTATTATTGTTTGCTTTCAAAATATTATTAATTTTAAGAATTAAACAAAACCTCATTTTTTCAGGTGTGTGTGAAGCAATGTCCCGATGAAACAATTCTAGGAGATACTTTGGATCCGACCCAATTTGAGAGGATAAAACACAAGCTTGTTTGCAAGCCTGAAGTGGATACTAACTCATTAACCATAAACGTTGTCCAGAAGTACTTTGATGAAGGACTGTGTGCCAGGAATGTTTTTCAAAGTGAACAAAGTAAATATCAAGACATTTAAATTTCAATCGTTTTCAATTTTATTTTTGTGTATTGTACCTACAGTGGTTTAGTTCAGTGATTCCTAAAGTGAGTGGCATCCCTAGGAGGGGGTCAGAGTATCAAGGAGGGTGCCAAGAGGTTTTGGAAGGGGTAAAAGTAACACTAAAATACTGTATTACCGTTATATAGAATAGTTTTCAATGCTCGTCAAGTGGTAAGTACAGTAACCCCCCCTTATCTGTGGGGAATATGTTTCAAGACCCACAGTGTTTGTGCGGAATCCTTTATTTATAAACAGGGTGTAACATGAGGGGACGATCAACGGAAGCAAGGTGATGGGGGACCTCAATTCTTTGTCTTCGATGTCAAATTCACCGTTCTTAAACTTTTGAAACCACTCATGACAACTTCTCTCACTTAAGGCAGCCTCACCATATGCTTCTACAAGCAATCGATGCGCCTCAGCTGCAGATTTCTTCAAATTGAAGAAGTAAATCAAAAGTTCCCGCAAATGACGCTTATTCAGCTCAAAACTTGACATTTTCACTGACAAAAGAATATATTATACTAATAAAAATTCATTAATATTTCAAGGTTATGTTGTTGACAGATGTCCAACCTTACGACAATGACGTTTTACATCTGACAATTTTAACCATAACTTACTGGTGGTGCCAACTTTTCTCAAACGGTGGCGGCTTATTTGTACACCTGATAAAATTTATTGTCATGCATTATATAAATAAAATACCTTAAATAAAGTTGAATATAAATCAGGCACATTAAGAGATTAACGACAATAACTAATCATAAAAAACTTCGTAAATATCTTTCTGGCTGGATGGAAAGTATAGCCATACGGCAATAAACCCATCAAGTTGTACTGTACATGTAAAACAATTCAATAATAAGACACAATTTAAATTTACAACTATATTTTTTCTATGATTAAATGTATATTTGGATGTAATATTTTCCTAAAATTTGCTGTTATGTAAATTTAGTTATTAAATTTCAATTTAATTTATCTTTTTAATGTATATATATACTCGTATGTTTACTGACAAATTTTTATTATTTCGTTTAATACGTGAAAATAATTAATTAATGTGTCAAAATTTTAAATATTTTCATGTCATATTTACTAATGGCTGTATAATGCCAAAGAACACTTTTGATGGATAAACAGCAAAAAAAACAAGAAAGAAGAAAAAAATATACATCTCTTTGTTTATGGCTCTAAAGTCCTTTGAAATAATTTAAACTTGATTCTAAATTTAAAATATGCTTTTTCTTAAAACACTCTTTGGTTTCATGTGGACTCTATTTAATAGATAATAGTCCATAGACAGTAAAAGGGGAATAGATATAAGAAAAAAAAAACTTTTTTTTAAAGATCGATGCTATTTTTCTTAAAGTATCTATTTATTTGAATCAAAAGATGGTAATATATTTTTTATTATTATTCTAGCACACATGAAATAAGAAACAATTATTTTTATATTCTATTTTAAATTTTCAGTATATTTTTACTGTGTCCCCAAGAACACGACTAAAATCACAAAGACATTGGTTGTCTTAACACTCAGAGGCAATATATTCAAAACAGTAGACGGTGATATGAATATATTCCCCAAATTACAGAGGGTAAATATTAAAAATTGTTTATAAAAGTAATACATGTTTGAAGATTTGTACGATTGTTTTCCACTAGTTTAAAATGTTTTTCTCTGGCTAAAATCAGACATATCCGAATATGTAATAATGAATTACTTTGTTATTCCGTTAATTACATTAATCCCGCTACACCTGTTTCTACCTCCTATCCCGATAACGTTTGCTAATAGGCGAACCTGGGAATTTAGTTAAGGGCACCAAGCCAAAGAGGCCCCAAAGATCATAAATACGAGGCGTATCCAGAAAGTAAGTGTACTGAGGCTCTCACGACCGGATGGATTTTATTTTCGACATGTTGGCTACACTTCCGTGTAACCTGACCCTTCCCCTCCGCAACGAGACCGGTTCGAGGTCAGTACGTTGAGAAGTGTCGACGCGACAACACGTTTCGGGAAAAATGTCAATCCAATCTCCCGCCAAGTGCGAAATACGCGGCGTCATCCGTTATCTCGTTTGGAAGGGAAAACCCTCCGGTTGAGGTTTATAATGAGGTGAAAACTGCATATGGTGATAAAGCTATGAATCGTACAAGTGGGGTCGAGAGTTTAAAAACGGTAATGTGACACCTCTTCACCCTTCGCCAAAAAGTTCAAAACCACAATTTCAGCCAAGAAAATCATGGCATCCGTGTTTTGGGACTGTCAAGGCATAATTTTAATTGAATATATGCCTCAAGGGGAGACCATCAACTCTGCAAGATACTGTGAGACCCTAAAAAAATTGCGGAGGGCGATTCAGAACAAGAGAAGAGGCATGCTGACAAATGGAGTCTGCCTGCTGCACGACAAAATGCCAGACCGCACACGGCCAACGCCACGAAGGAACTGCTCGCCTCGTTTAAATGGGATGTCCTGAACCATCCCACGCATTCCCCTGACCTAGCACCTTCAGATTACTATCTATTTACCTCCCTGAAGCTGCACATGGGTGGAAAAAGGTTTTCGACCGACGAGGAGGTAAAGGAGGAGGTGGAGAAGTGGACGGAGGGGTTGGCGGGAAACTACTTCGAGGAAGGCATCAAAAAGTTGATACCCCGCTTCACCACCTGCATTGAGAGGAATGGCGACTATGTCGAAAAATAGCTAACCTACAAAAATTCAGTACACTTACTTTCTGGACTTACCTAGTATATACAAGAACGATTTAGATGAATGCTTCATGCAAGAATGAGTTCAGTGTGTGTGTGTGAAAATAGTACAAAACTGCAGGATATATTCCAGTTCCAGAGTTCTAAAATTTACTATTACTCGAATTCTTCCATACCTAGACTGCATCGATTGGGTAATGCCTATGCTGAAGTCTCGGACATATTTGGAAACAGTCTTAATACCTTTTAAAGTTCTCTCAGGTAGCATTTTTATTTATTGTTACCACAAATCTGACATAGCGTGACACTCGTAGACTTTTTTGCTCTCAAACTTTCCCACATCTCTGAAAATATGTTGGATGTTCAATGTGCATGTTTTTCTTTATGTTCATTTGAATGAATGAATTATACAAATATATTTTTGCTATTATTATTTCCAAATGAATTGTTTTTTTTTGTAAATGCCTCGGATCATCTGAGCCTTGGCCTGTCTCATGTTTGTATTATATGTATGGTAGGTAGTATGCATGTGCGTACTGTTTTCTGATATTTTTTTTGTATATAATTCATGTAAATGTGTATACTTTTGTTGTTGTTTATAGTTAAGGTATTAACGTTGTGGAGGTTTAAAGACATTGTAATTTATTTTTATCAAACTTTTTACACTAATTCTAATCTCCGGAAACTCTTATTTAATGGGAAAGGCAAAAATGGAATACTTAGCAACAGTGGTGTGTATACACTTTTATGTGCTGACTGTGATAATTTATATATAGGAAAGACAGGAAGATCTTTTGAAAAGAGATTTCGTGAACACAAATCCGCCTTAACAAATCCTCTAATTTATTCTGAAATGGCTAATCATTGTCAACGTGAAAATCATACTTTTTCTATCGATGACGCCAAATTCTTACATATCAGTATTAATGGAAATTGGACAGATTAGAGGCCCTAGAAATTTCTAAGTCAGTACATCGATCCGAACATCTGGTGAACAGTTATATCCCGAAAATCTCTCCGCTCTTGGCCGAAATCGTCCCATGCCTCCCTCATCCCTCAGCTCCCAACCGTTGAAGCGTGTATATCGGTACCAGTTCGAACAGCATTAAGTCTTGTTTGTGCTCCCCTGAAGATGAGGTGTGCACCTTGAAGTCGGTAGGGTTATACCGTCACAAAAAAGTGGAATAAACAGTGTTTGATAAAAATACATTACAATGTTTATACTTTTTGTGACAAGTTGCTTTGATATTCATTTGCACTCAAAATTCTAATTTGAGTATTACTATTGTAACTATTTTTAATGGTCGGTAAAAAACTGCACATTTTAATAAAATAAAACAATAAACAATTTTATACTTTTCAGATTGTTGCTGCGACAATAAAGGATTTCTTGACCATCAAATGGTTTATTTTACTATACGTGTTGACTGTAGTAGCATTCTGTTTCATCTATATAATCCTCATGAGGTGGGTTGCTGCTCCACTTGTCAAGTCCACTCTGCTCGCTACAGTGTGCCTGTTATCTGCCGGTTAGTCCAAACAATTTATGAAATAATGTCATTTCAGTATGTCACCTTTCCCTGCCAGGCATGTACCTAAAACACAATGTGTCACTATCACATATCGGAAGATCTACAAAGGTTTCTCGGTAGTTCATCTTCCCTTGGTAAGTTTTCTGCGGTTTTCTTATCAATATGTTTTTCTGAACATATACAGATACGGGAAAGTACTTGACTTAATGGCTACAGCCACTACCTTCCCATCCTTACACTCTTACATTACCCGGCAGCAAGTAATATACATCGGGCTAAGAAAGAGACTGTCAGTCTTAATCGACTAACTTCAGCTTTGTAGAGCATCGTCTGTCATTTATACACGTGTTCCGTCGCGTACTGGACAGTTAGCGCATCGTGCGACAGAGACGACGCTCTACAAAGCCATGTGTATTATTTATCGCTGGGTACTGTACTTACATATATATACTATCACTCCATCTCCCTGTCGATGTAAGCAGAGAGGACAGAGTGCCATAATTTCCTATCTCGAGACACATCCTTAGCCACTTCTACATTCATACACCTTCTCATACAACTTTTATGATTTCTCTGACGTTATACCTTTCCTTCTTTCCGAATATCATTCACTCGATCCAACCATCTTTCCTTGGTCTTCCTTTCACACACCTTCCACTCACATTTGCACTATATATCTGTTTTGTTAGTCTTTTTTCATTCATTCGTTCCACATGCCCAAACCATCTCAGCGTACTCTTCTTCATCTTACTTAACCCTTCCCTTACGGTGATAAAATTGAAATGCGCGCTCCGGTGTTGGGTAGTGAGTACGCGATCAAAAATTAGCAATTTTAAATCGGAAAAATAAGAACATTCATAGATAATCTCCTTAATTAATTATAATTGAAGTTAAAAATTATAATAATTGAGATTTATTTGCTGAAAACATTAAAAACCATCTGGCAACGTTCACGGAACGGGCGTAGATCTAGTCTCGTTGCCAGCCCAACAGCTACTGCGACGCGGCAGGGTTGGTGGCTAACCCGGGCGTGGCTTACACTTGCGAGGTTGAGACAATTGAGCTTCTCGCTATTCAGTGAAGTATGCAAAAGTGAGATGCAAATATAGTGTCGTGCTTCCCGCATACTCTTCACCTATCGTCAAGACCCAAGATCGAGGCACTCACAGCGTTTAAATGCGAATTTTTTTTCCGATATTCAGAAAATACTTACGATGTAGTCGATAAATTCTGATTATTATTAATATTATTTTTTAAATCAATGCGTAAATATATTATGGAGGAATACCTAAAATCTTAACCTTGTATTTATAATATTTATAGAGATATTGATGGTTATTAGAAGCAACGTGTAGAAGATACCCAACACAGGGAAGGAAAGGTTAACACATCAGTTTTAAGTTCACATTCCTCCCTTATCACTTTATTCCATATTCTGTCACTCAATGTATTCTTCTCAAAGCATGCATTTATCCGACTCCGGTCATTTTTCACATCCACGTTTTACTCCCGGAATGATACTGTCCGGTTTGGGTATACTATATATGTTTTAGTGTCCCCATTTCTAGAATACCCAAATTGCTATAAATCGAACAAATCACAATAAATTGTTGCAGGACTTTACAAATCTGGTGTAAATTACGGTGAAGACCATGTCCACCTTATTGACATATTCCCTGGGCCCACTATGTTAGACGATATCATGTCCAAAGCTGATCTGCAGTACGTCTGCCTGAATCTCATCATCTACTGCGGCGTCCTGCTGGGCTTCACGGTGCTGTTTCTGTTATTCAGGAAGGACAGAATTACCTTAGCCATCGCACTCATTAAGGAAGGGAGCAGGTATGGAATCTACGAGGCATATCCAGAAACTAAGTGTACTGAATTATTGTAGGTTACAATTTTTTTTATTTAAACAAAAAAATTACATGGTTACCGTAGTACATATGTAAGCTATTTTTCGACATAGTGGCCATTCCTCTCAATGCAGGTGGTGAAGCGGGGTATCAAGTTTTTGATGCCTTCCTCGAAGTAGTTTCCCGCCAACCCCTCCGTCCACTTCTCCACCTCCTTTACCTCCTCGTCGGTTGAAAACCTTTTTCCACCCATGTGCAGCTTCAGGGAGGTAAAGAGATAGTAATCTGAAGGTGCTAGGTCAGGGGAATGCGCGGGATGGTTCAGGACATCCCATTTAAACGAGGCGAGCAGTTCCTTCGTGGCGTTAGCCGTGTGTGGTCTGGCATTGTCGTGCAGCAGGCAGACTCCCTTTGTCAGCATGCCTCTCCTCTTGTTCTGAATCGCCCTCTGCAATTTTTTTAGGGTCTCACAGTATCTTACAGAGTTGATGGTCTCCCCTTGACACATATATTCAATTAAAATTATGCCTTGACTGACCCAAAACACGGATGCCATGATTTTCTTGGCTGAAATTGTGATTTTGAACTTTTTGGCGGAGGGTGAAGAGGTGTGACGCCACTGTTGAGACTGCCTTATGGTTTCAGGCGTGTAGTGTGCAACCCAAGTTTCATCTCCAGTAACGATGGAGCGGAGAAATTCATCTCCATGGAGTTTGCAGTGCCTCAAAAACTCTTGCCCGGCATTATTTATTTCGCACTTGGCGGGAGATTGGATTGACATTTTTCACTAAATGTGTTGTCGCGTCGACACTTCTCAACGTACTGACCTCGAACCGGTCTCGTTGCGGAGGGGAAGGTTCAGGCTACACGGAAGTGTAGCCAACATGTCGAAAATAAAATCCATCCGGTCGTGAGAGCCTCAGTACACTTACTTTCTGGATACGCCTCGTACATTGACCTCTGTAATTCCTTAGAAGTTTATTTCTTATGTTCATTGTTGTTATTTTTACCGGTTTCAAGGCTTTCACCTCAACATCAGGGGTGAAAACCTTGAAACCGGTAGGGTTATACCGTTACATAAAGTGAAATAAACAGTGTTTGATAAAACAAATTACTATGTCTTTTAATCTCCACAATGTTAATTCTTTTACTATAAATAATATATTAAGAAAAAGTGTTACATCAATAAAACTGAGAATAGCAAATCTGTAAACTAAAAAATGTAGTTAATGATCGTGAAACAGCGCAATTACGAGACTGTACAGTAAAAAGCGGAGTACGTTGAGGGATCACTGTACTTTTATTTATTACTTTCAGGATAGTGATGTGTGCGTGCCTTCGAACTTTCAACAAGAATGCGGTTGTACCAGTGCAAAATGTAACTTTTCCGGAGTAAAGTTCTCCGGTAATTTATCATGGATTACATGGATGTATGGTAAGAATATTTACGTGCATTAATTTTCGAAGATTTATTTTACGTACTGGTATTGCTCGCTTTATTCCATTCATTAAAAATAATAATAATAATAAAAGGACAATTTTATAGCACTTTGAGAGCAGACTACCATTTAGAGAGCAGACTACCATTCGAGAACACAAATGCTGTCACTCCCGTAATGCAAATGGATGGAGAAACATTGTGACTCCTTTAAGTATCTTGGGTCACTCATCCATAGCGATGGAGGATGTGCAGCAGGTGTAACACATAGAATTAGTGTGGAATGGATGAGGTTTAGATCAATGACGGGAGTTCTATGTGATCCGAAAATGCCAGTAAAGTTAAAAGAAAAAGTATACCAAACGATTGTCAGACCCGCAATCCTCTATGGCTCCGAATGCTGGACGATGTATAACTCTTACTCTAGGCAACTAGAAACTGCCGAAATGCGCATGATAAGATGGTCAGCTGGTGTGTCCCTAAGAGACAAAATAAAAAGCTCACGCATTCGCGGAAGCCTAGGTGTTACAGACATCAACAGCAAGATGGAGGAGAGCCGATTGAGATGGTATGGGCACGTTGGACGCAGAGCACATGATCACATTGTGAACCAGGCAATCTCCATGGATCTTCCTCGAATAACAACCAGAGGAAGACCAAAGAATTCATGGGAGGTGCAAAAAGATAACCTGATGCAGAGGCATGGCCTGGGGGACGTAGTCCGGGACAGAAGAGCATACAACATGAGGACGAGGAGAGCTGACCCCAACAGTCTTCGCAGACAATGAGTTGGGATGGAGCCAGGGAGAAGAAGATTTAGAGAGCAGACTCGACTCAAGAGCGTTACGTAACAGATTTTTATATTGTCCTGTTCGTATATACAGGGTGTCCCATACTGAGTGAATCATATTTAGGGTGATGATAGATTGGGCGAACACCTGCCGGAATATCAAAACTTGATCTCAGTAAAAATCTTACCATTTTGAAGTTATTCGGACTTTTGTAAAATTTCGTAAAATCCCTACCTTGTGTCAGATTTTTTGCTGCGTTGTGTACAAATCACCATTTTCTGTATTTTTTTTTATCGTGCAATAATTTTGAATAGTAGTAGCCTGCCTTATTTATCGCATACAAAATGATTTCCAAAATTATTAGGGGTGTACAAAAAATTGCTTGAAAAATGAAAAAAAATTTAATTAAAATTTTTACGCTAAACTTTGGCATTCTGTGGTAAAAAAAAATTGTACTGGGCATTTCCAGAATACTACTTTAAAAAGTTGCTCATTTCATGGAGATTTCAGAGTAGTGCAGAACATTTGCAATTTTGCATTTGATTTTGAACTTGGTGCAATTTTGCATTTGAATTTGACTTAAAAATACAATTTTGGTCTCCAGACAACCCAATATAATCATGGTTTTGCTCTCCAGCAACCCAATATAATCATGGTTTTGCTCTCCAGACAACCCAATATAATCATGGTTTTGCTCTCCAGACAACCCAATATAATCATGGTTTTGCTCTCCAGACAACCCAATATAATCATGGTTTTGCTCTCCAGACAACCCAATATAATCATGGTTTTGCTCTCCAGCAACCCAATATAATCATGGTTTTGCTCTCCAGACAACCCAATATAATCATGGTTTTGCTCTCCAGACAACCCAATATAATCATGGTTTTGCTCTCCAGACAACCCAATATAATCATGGTTTTGCTCTCCAGACAACCCAATGTAATCATGGTTTTGCTCTCCAGCAACCCAATATAATCATGGTTTTGCTCTCCAGACAACCCAATATAATCATGGTTTTGCTCTCCAGACAACCCAATATAATCATGGTTTTGCTCTCCAGACAACCCAATATAATCATGGTTTTGCTCTCCAGACAACCCAATTTAATCATGGTTTTGCTCTCCAGACAACCCAATATAATCATGGATTTTGTTTCAGTGATCAACATAGCGGGTTTCTTCTGGATGGCGATATTTGTGCAACACGCCGGGGCTATGATTCTGGCAGGAGCTTACACCAGCTGGTTTTGGACTTATGACAAGTCCAAGGTGCCTTCCGTCACACCAAGCATCCGCAGGACCTTATGGTAAATATGGTATAACATTATCGTACTTAGAGAAGTTATTTATTTATCTTGTAAAGCTTATACGAGGGTGGTCCGATAAGTACTTAGCCTACAAAAGAGAGATAGATCGTGGATTTTTGTCACGTTATCCTCCGTGGTAACCGTTTTCGGGGCACCTGGGCGTGGCTCATCAAAAACCGACGTGCGACCACGTTGAAACTCGTTAAACCAATTTTTGACGGTCGCCATCGAAGGAGAAGAGTCACCGTACACAGCATCCAAGCGCTCTTTGATTTCGCTGCGCGATTTCCCTTTCAAAAACAAGAATCGAATCACCGACCGATATTGCTCTTTTTCCATTTTTCTCAAATCCGCAGACACGCTAGCTTCCACACGCGGTCAAAACAAAACTACGTGTCCGATTCAGCTGAAATTTTGACAGTAGCTGTCAACGAGAATGTACTACGCGATAAAAAATTGCTCTTGCGATAGTGGTGCCATCGGGTGGTGAGGCTAAGTACTTATCGGACCGCCCTCGTATATGTATACAGATTAAACTCCATTACATGTAAACCTCAAAGAATAATATACAATAACTAGAAATAAAAATGAATAAATATAAGTTATTTGTTAAACTGAAACAACAAACTGCTATTACTAAAAAAGCTCAAAATACTTCGTTTTCTGAAATCTTGAAAATGTCAATATCTGAAACCCTATTCAAAAGAGACAGCCCGTGAAACGAAGGAAGAGCACATCGATTCCCAGTCTACAATTCCATACATCAAGATGAGCACTTCTTCTTCTTCCCAGTGTCATGTCAGGTCCCCCCAACGT
Source organism: Odontocerum albicorne (assembly GCA_949825065.1). Lineage (NCBI taxonomy): Eukaryota > Metazoa > Arthropoda > Insecta > Trichoptera > Odontoceridae > Odontocerum > Odontocerum albicorne. The sequence continues at coordinate 26,453,140 of OX463861.1, forward strand.
TGAATATCACCTGAGAGTAGACATCTTTGTCCCCGGCAGCCCGAAAAAAATCTCCAATGCCCCTTATGCCAGTCCAATCACGTATATTGTGGAGCCAGGAGATTTTCCTCCTGCCAACATCTCTTCGGCCTTCTATTTTGCTTTGGATAATCAGGTGCAGTAATTTGTACTTTGCTCCTCTAAGTACATGACCCAAATAGGACACCTTTCGGATTTTAATATTAGTCAGCAACTCTCTATCAACTTTGGCTCTTTGAAGAACCCTTGTGTTGCTGACCATATCCGTCCAGGGTGTCTGTAGCATTCTCTGGTGCATCCACATTTCGAATGCTTTCAGTCTGTTCATACTACTAACTTTGAGGGTCCATGATTTGACTCCATGCAATAACACTGACCAAACGTAGCATTTGACTAACCGTTGTTGAAGTTTCAAGTTTAGATTATCATCGCAGAATACGCTTCTCATTTTACGATGAGCACTAGCCCACCGCTATAAGTTTATTAATAAATTATAATATTGAAAAGATTCTATATTTTTTGTTCCAGCTACAATTTGGGAACTGTTGCCTTTGGTTCCATGATAGAAACTATATTCCGTATGTTCAGATACTCTTACGAAATATATAACCATCTCACTTTGAAGACAGTCGGTGCATCGATGCAGCTTCTCAGATCCTTCTTCAGTTGTTTCAACACCTTCTTTGATGGCTTCTTGAAGTTTACCAACAAGTCTACATACATCATGTGTGCTATACACGGCAAAAAATTCAGCACTAGTATCAAAGATGTTTTTTCTCTTCTGATACGTAACACTTTTAGAGTGTTTGTTTTGGATAGGGTAAGTAGATTTTTAAATTTTATTGAGATATATATCTGCGGTCATACTCGGTGCCATATTTGTATAGACGGGGCCCCATAGGCAGTTTGGCAGATTTGAAAGGTACAATAGACACTCGTTAACCTTTCCCTTCCTGTGTTAAAAAAATCAGCGCGTTCCGGTGCTGTGTATTCAATACACATGTAAAAATTTGCAATTTAAAATCGGAAAAATAAGAATATTCATAGCCAATCGCTTAAATTAATTAAATTTGAAGTCAAAAGGGATAATAATTGAAATTTAATTGCTGAAAACATGAAAAAAAACATCGGCCGACGTTCACAAAACGGGCGAAGGGACCTCCTCAAATGAATGCCCGCGAGCTACTGAAGCGAGAGAAGAGAGCGAACTGAGATTCTATTTCTTGCATTCCCATATACCGAAGTAGTGCGAGTGAGACGTGAATAGCGTCACTTCCTCACCCATAGTGGTTTTTTAGAATGAATATACCTACGTCACACACTGGCACACGTTTGATTGTATTGGTGAATTTATTCCCCATTTTCACAAAATATCTCTGATGTGGCGGATAAGTGCTAATTATTATTAATTTTATTTTTTTTCATTCAATGCGTAAATGTACGAGGCATATCCAGAAAGTAAGTGTACTGAATTTTTGTAGGTTACAATTTTTTTTATTTTAACAAAAAAATTACGTGGTTACCGTAGTACATATGTAAGCTATTTTTCGACATAGTCGCCATTCCTCTCAATGCAGGTGGTGAAGCGGGGTATCAACTTTTTGTTGTCTTCCTCGAAGTAGTTTCCCGCCAACCCCTCCGTCCACTTCTCCACCTCCTCCTTTACCTCCTCGTCGGTTGAAAACCTTTTTCCACCCATGTGCAGCTTCAGGGAGGTAAAGAGATAGTAATCTGAAGGTGCTAGGTCAGGGGAATGCGCGGGATGGTTCAGGACATCCCATTTAAACGAGACGAGCAGTTCCTTCGTGGCGTTGGCCGTGTGTGGTCTGGCATTGTTGTGCAGCAGACAAACTCCCTTTGTCAGCATGCCTCTCCTCTTGTTCTGAATCGCCCTCCGCAATTTTTTTAGGGTCTCACAGTATCTTGCAGAGTTGATGGTCTCCTCTTGAGGCATATATTCAATTAAAATTATGCCTTGACAGTCCCAAAACACGGATGCCATGATTTTCTTGGCTGAAATTGTGATTTTGAACTTTTTGACGGAGGGTGAAGAGGTGTGACGTCACTGTTGAGACTGCCTTTTGATTTGAGGCGTGTAGTGTGCAACCCAAGTTTCATCTCCAGTAACGATGGAGCGGAGAAATTCATCTCCATGGAGTTTGCAGCGCCTCAAAAACTCTTGCCTTTTTACAAAATTTCGCACTTGGCGGGAGATTGGGTTGACATTTTTCACAAAACATGTTGTCGCGTCGACACTTCTCAACGTACTGACCTCGAACCGGTCTCGTTGCGGAGGGGAAAGGTCAGGCTGCACGGAAGTGTAGCCAACATGTCGAAAATAAAATCCATCCGGTCGTGACAGCCTCAGTATACTTACTTTCTGGATACGCCTCGTATTATGGAGGAACACCTAAAATCTGAGCCCAGTATTTATTATATTTATAGAGATATTAAAGTTTTTAGAAGCAATGTGTACTAGTTACACATCACAGGTAAGGAAGGGTTAAAAACAGACTAATTTAGAAATTAATATGGAAAAATTAATGTTCATTTATGTGGAAAAAAAATTAATTTGATATACAGAATATCGCTTTAAGGACACATTTTCTTGAATGTATCTCTTCCGTAAAGCGAGGTATGGGTGTACGTGAAATGTTCTGCTTTCAAATACCCGTGATGACTACACCTTGATGTTAAATGACCAACTGTTACCCATAGCAAAAACTGTCTTGAGGTCACACATAAACAATGGGGGTGGAAATGAGTATGTGACCAGCACAGTAAAGCAAGTATGGTGATTTATTTTATCAAAAGTTCACTTTCAATATTTATGACTACCATATATCATAACCTATACTTAAGAAAACATAGGATGGTCCCTGTGATGTTTGAAATGTCATGTCTCAAAAGGAAGGGGTAAAATAGTTTTTTTTACAAATTGAATTGTTTTTTTATAAATAGACAAATAGTTTTTCTCTAAACTGACATTTTAATTCCTAATTTTCATTATACTGACTTTCTAATGTATTGTATGATTTGTATCTATCTTTAAATAGGCCAAGATCCACTATGAATTAATACTAATTACGAACATTTAATTTTAGGTATAAAAAAATCTAAAATCCAATTATCGAACGTCGCCAAATATTATTTGATTTTAACAAACTGCCATATTTTTGCTAATTTGTAACAAGATGTATTAATTTGACATTATTGTTAGTTTTATGTAATTTATTTACCTAAATAACTTGCTATTTATTAGAATCGAGGCTTATATTAAAGTTGATAAAATAATTAAAATTACTGAACATCGTTACAAGGTTGTATTGGGGCAAATTTGTGAACTGTCACAGGGACCATGCTATATTTTCTCTAGTACAGTAGCTGTATTAAAAACAGACTGGAGTCTAGAAACTTGTGAATCAGGTAAACCAAAATAAATAGTTACAACAATCCAGACCCGACACAACAAATTACATAATAAGTGTTTTTATTTCCCTTGTTGGAAAACATCGACATATAAATTTTAACTCTCTAAGACTATAGAAACCGTTTACTGAGGGTTAATGTAATTAGCGGAATAACTTATTCAAGTTATTTCTTATTAAATTGGAACCTAGACCTTTAATAAGTAATTAATCTTCATAAATCAAAATACGAGGCATATCCAGAAACTAAGTGTACTGAATTTTTGTAGGTTACAATTTTTTTTATTTAAACAAAAAAATTACGTGGTTACCGTAGTACATATGTAAGCTATTTTTTGACATAGTCGCCATTCCTCTCAATGCAGGTGGTGAAGCGGGGTACAACTTTTTGATGCCTTCCTCGAAGTAGTTTCCCGCCAACCCCTCCGTCCACTTCTCCACCTCCTCCTTTACCTCCTCGTCGGTTGAAAACCTTTTTCCACCCATGTGCAGCTTCAGGGAGGTAAATAGATAGTAATCTGAAGGTGCTAGGTCAGGGGAATGCGCGAGATGGTTCAGGACATCCCATTTAAACGAGGTGAGCAGTTCCTTCGTGGCGTTGGCCGTGTGTGGTCTTTTTGGTTTAAATGGGATGTCCTGAACCATCCCGCGCATTCCCCTGACCTAGCACCTTCAGATTACTATCTCTTTACCTCCCTGAAGCTGCACATGGGTGGAAAAAGGTTTTCAACCGACGAGGAGGTAAAGGAGGAGGTGGAGAAGTGGACGAAGGGGTTGGCGGGAAACTACTTCGAGGAAGGCATCATAAAGTTGTACCCCGCTTCACCACCTGCATTGAGAGGAATGGCGACTATGTCGAAAAATAGCTTACATATGTACTACGGTAACCACGTAATTTTTTTGTTTAAATAAAAAAAATTGTAACCTACAAAAATTTAGTACACTTAGTTTCTGGATATGCCTCGTATAATTTTATTTTATATATGACATATTTTTTTTAGGTAACCGATTACCTCTTCTTCTTATCGAAGCTGATAATCGGACTGGTGTGTGCGGTGGCAACATATTTCACCCTTCAATCTCAATCCAAGTTGTTGCACGGCGACGCGTACGACCAAGCATTTTTCGGAGCTTCAGTGCCTTTCATCGTGGGTGTCGCCACTTTCTCTCTCGCTTCCTTGTTCTTCGAGGCTTACTCTGTTGCTGTCAACACTCTGCTTATATGTTCGTGTAAGTCGTTGTATTGTAATTTATTTAATGACACATTGTTTTTTTCCACTTACTCATAAGATAATGATATAGATGTTTCAAGGTTTTCACCTCGTATCATCAGGGAAACAAAAATACGACGTACGAACTGACAAAATCTTTTCCAAGTCACATAAAGCCAGCCTTTTGCAGGACTTCATCTGAAATTGATAATTTGTTGAATCACTGTACATACGCATAAACATCCTGAAAATTCACATACACAATTCTTTTTCTTAAACTTTTTGTAGACTCTCAAGAGTTTGTTACTGCAGGATTGTTCTGTGATGCTGAGCTCCAGCTATCTCTCCTTCGTTTCAAGGGTCTCCCTGGCGGACGCCGTCCATCCGGCACCCCATGCAGAGCTATGTATGAAATTCTTGTGGAATTCATTCTCTGTACATGTTGGTACCAGTACATACACAATTAAGACAAGGAAAAGAAAAGACATTTAAAAGGAGATGTACCGGACAGGCACAAAGACTGTATATAGGTTGTTGGTTGCCGCGTAGCGCTCGAAGAATCCACGTCGCGAATTCCGTATCGAAGATCCAGCAGAAGAAGAAGAGCAGGGAGAGATTCCTCTCAGGCAGTCGATGTAGGGTAGCGGGTCTCAAGTAAAACACAGTTACTGAGAATGTAAGTAGTGGTAATATATTTCAAAAATCAGGGGGCCCTCTATATTAATGGTCAGTGGGCCGTCGCAAGGGCCCATTGCCCGCGAAATACAACAACTTTCGGGGTTTGGGCCCTGCTTACGCCGACTGAGCCCGGACCTACTCCGATCGCCCGCTTTGCAAGTCACATATTTCCAATGTGGTCGCGAATGCGATCGGAGTCAAACAAACATATATATAACATAGTAAAATACAAGGGTTTACATATATACAAATACAGGAACATTAGTTATCATAACATACAAGTTTAATAATACAGATCTACACACAGTGTCCTTTTCATATCACATACACACGGGTTACGGCACACGTCCGATACAGGAGAAGTTATCAAACAGTCTGGGTTAATTTCATAACATTCTCCTAATCAAGACACATCTTTATCAATAGGAGGGCAAGCTCGGCCGCAAGTTTGTTAGATATTTTTCAGGCATCACCCTTATACACGTAAATAAATGATAATAATTAAGCAGTTAATATGTAAGCAGAGAGGACAGAGTGCCAGACTTATCTCGACACACATCCTAAACCTCTTCCACATCCATACGTCTTATACAACTTGTACGATTACTCTGATTTTCTTCATTTACTTCTTTCAGAATATCATTCACTCGATCTAACCATACTTTCCTTAGTCTTCCTCTCACTTTCCACTCACATTTGAACTACATCTGTTTTGTTAGTCTTTCTTCCTTCATTCATTCCACATGCTCAAACCATCTCAACGTACTCTTCTTTATCTTATTTAACACAAAAGCCTTAAGTTCACATTCATCCATAATCACTTCATTCTGTATTCTGTCATGCATTTTCACCCCATGTTTTATTCTCAATGCACGCATTTCTACAGCATTTATTCAACTCCTATAAGTATTTTTCTACATTCACGTTTCATTCCATCAAAATTATCACCAAAATACTATCATCTTAGCAGATTTTTATACTGTCTGGTTTGAGTATATATGTTTTAGTGCCCCATTGACTTTGTTTGCTATCGCTACATGCCGTTCGATAAATCTCTTAACTCTCATCATCTGAGAAAATACCAACCAAATGGGAGAATTCCGCAACTGGCTCCAATCTTTCATTACTCACCCATATATCGCATTTATTTTTCTTTCACTCTTTTCTATCACCATTACTGGATTTTGCAATTTTCATTCTCAGACCTTTGTCTTCGCATCTCTCATAGAATTTACTTATCAAACTCTGCAATTCATCTTCACTCTTCGCCATGACATCTATGCCCATTCAACATTTGTGTGCCACCAATTGACCTCTGTAGTTCCTTAACACATGAATCTATATAAATATTGATCAACCATGGTGACAAAACGCATCCTTGTTTTACCCCTTTCCAAATATTAAACCATTCAGCCAACGTGCCACACACTCGTCTGCATGATCTACTTTTGGCATATAATGATGCAATCCCACGTATTAGTTTCAATTCAACTCAATATTCATTCAATGTTTTCCACAGCTTGCCTCTTATCATGCCGTCATATGCTTCCATACATGCACAATACACTTGTCAAACATTTTTCCATAAATACCATGTCTGTAAATATGAAACCGGAATTTGCTCATAGATGGTTCTAGTTAATATAGTAACTGTCAAACCGCATCATTGGCGCCTTTTTCTTGTGTTTACATTTGTCAAAGATTTTTAACTCACAACAATACAAGTTTAATACAACTACATATGTTTTCATAGCGTTGAACATGTCTGTTTTTGTGCCTGAAAAGTACGATTTGCGAACAGCATTGATTTTCTGTTACCATTTGAAGAAAACTGCTGCAGAATCTCATCGAATGCTTGTCGAAGCTTGTGGTGAGCATGCTCTTGATAAATCACAGTACTTTGAGTGGTTTCAAAAATTCAAAAGCGGCGATTTTGACGTGAGAAACGAAGAACGTGGAAGACCACCGAGAAAGTTTGAAAACGCCGAATTGCAAGCATTGTTGGATGAGGATGACGCTCAAACGCAACAACTTGCGGATAAATTAAATGGAACACGAGAAGCCGTCTCCATACGTTTGACAGCCATGGGAAAGATCCAGAAGGTGGGAAAATGTGTTCCACATGAACTGAATGAAAGACTTACGAAAATGGTATCTATTATGAGCGGCTAAAACCTGGCGAAACCGATAATGCTGAACGCTACCGACCACAAATGATGGATTTGAACCGAGCATTGCGTGAAAAACGAGCAGAATATCAAAAGAGGCAACACAAAGTGATTTTGCTTCATGATAATGCACCATCGCACACAGCAAAACCGGTCAAGAAAACGATTGAGGCGTTTAGTTGACAAATACTTTCGCATGCGGCTTACTCACCAGACTTGGCTCCATCCGATTACTACTTATTTGCATCGATGGGACACGCACTTGCTGAGCAGCACTTCACTTCTTACGAAAATGTACAAAAGTTGCTCGATGATTGGTTCGCCTCAAAAGAGCAACAGTTTTTTTGGTGTGGCATCCACAAATTGCCAGAGAGATGGGAAAAATGTGTAGCTAGCGATGGGCAATACTTCGAATAAAATATTTTTTACCATTTTCATACAATAAATGTGTATTTTCTATTAAAAAAAATCCGGTTTCATATTTACAGACCTGGTATATACGAAAATAATTAAAAACATAATACGCACGACCACAAATTCACATTAAAAATAAGAATCGAACTTTTGACATAACAGAAATAAATTAGTTATTACAATCAACCCCTTCTGTCAAAATATTTGCCTTAGCCTTATCTAACCCAATGGGTTAGATCGGGCTAAGGCAAATATAATGCAACTTTTTGCCTGCACGTATTATCCAATTTTTTTTTTTTTTTTTCAGTGGAAGACTGCGAAAGAAACAACGGTTCATTGGAGCAACCTTACCTCATGCCCGATCGTATCAAAAAACTATTAGAGAACAAAGGAAAATAAGTTACTTTTCAAGTCATCAAGCCTTGTTGGGTTTAGCACTCAATTTAATACATGATAAGTATAGTATTAACCCCTTGACAACCATGCCCGATAATTTCTCGGACAAAATAATCATGCACTCCTTACCGTGCCTGAGAAATTCTCAGGCTATGATAATGTCATGATGTATATTTTTTTCTGACTTACTCTGACATCTACCGCAAAAACACTAAAGCTTTATGATAAATTTTTAGTTTAGCAAGGATTCAAACAAAAATATAAGAAAATCTGTAATACAAAAGATCGATTTATTTACTCAATATTCAAAATGACCGATAATTGGCACTCATGCTCATTTCTTGAACTGGAAAAATGAAAATGAGTTATATAATGTATTTTAGGCGAATCAGATTGTGGTGAATCTGAAGAGGGAAGACTCTTCCATAGTGAGGATGAAGAAGAACCAGTTTCAGATGAGGATGGTTCAGATTGGGAAGATGACGATGGTGATGGGAACATTTCAACCACCGGGCCGAGTAATGAAGAAGTAGTCACCGTCCAGGATCCCACACTCGGCAGCTGGTGAATAGGGCAGGAACCTATGACACTCCTCTCAGGCTACAAGGAAGATACTCTCACTTTCCTTATAAAATCCGTGACAATGCTGGTGGAAAAAAGTATGTTACCAGAAAATGTATACCATAGTATGTAAGGCTAAAGCAAAGGCCTGAACAAGGAGTGTCGGTGGGAACGCAGGATAGGATAGGAGCCTACAGGAGGTCTCCTTACATAATGAAAATTGCTTCTTTGATTTCCATTATAAAAAAGAATATTTTAAATAATTGATTTTTTTTTCATATGCAAAGAAAAAAATTACAAAATTATAATTGAATTTAAATAATTATTTTATTTTTGACTGCCTCCAGAAAAGTTCATCAAAATATTTTTTTTGAATCTCATATAAAAGTATGAATTCAGCTTATTATTGTTGAATAGGTAAGTCTTTATTTTTCTCAAATCAGACACCCGTGTGATTTCTTATTAAATGTTTAAAGCATGGTGTCATTTGACCAGAGAAATAGACAAAAACATGCTGGTTTGAGTGGCCAGTTTCAGTTTTAACATGGCGGTTGTGAAAGGGTTAAGTTGAGTGCTAAACCCAAATACGAAATTCACAATCCAGACTAAATACCAAACACTAATTTCAAACTGTGATATTTCATGATTTGTATTCAGAGCCAGACCTCGAATGTTTTAAATTTCAAGCGAGGAAATAAAACCGTGCGACTCCTTTATTTAGGAAGCCAAAAATATTTGGACCTTAGTGGTAATACTATAATTGTGATTTTTACAATACAGTTTGTAATAATATATTTTTATATGGCCGTAGTGATGTTTTTAAAATACTTTTGTAATGTTTTTGTATATGTATATTTGTATATTCAAAATAAAATATTTATTTTCTATACTTATTTTTTAATTAATAAACACTACTAGGTTAGTCAAAAAGTTTTGAAAGCGGAAATGAAAATAATTTTTTTTTGGGGGGAAATCACTTTTATTGCTCAGTATAGTCTCCCATAAGATCAATACACTTGGTCCAACGATCTTCCAACTTTGTTGTCCCATCACGGAAGTGACTTTCTGGAAGGCCTGCAAAATACTCCTCTACGACGGCTATAACCTCTTCGTTTGATGAAAAATGTTTTCCACGAAGGAATTTTTTGAGGTGTGAGAACAGCCAGAAGTCATAGGGAGCTAAATCTGGCAAATAGGGTGGATGCTGCAACAATTCGTACCCCAACTCACTGATTTTCGCTATGGTTTTTTGAGCTGTGCGAGCAGGTGCATTGTCTTGATGAAAAATTATTTTTTCTTCTGCAAACCGAGTCTTTTTTCACAAATTTTTTCATCCAACTGGTCCAAAAGGTCCACTTTTTGGACGTCCTGAGCGTGGATCGTCTTCAACGCTTGTACGGCCACGCTTAAACTCCAAAACCCATCGGTGAACGGTTGGAAATGAAGGAGAAGACTCCTTTAATACTTTCACCATCTTTGCATGGATCTCAGTAGCCGATAAACCTTCCAAAACGAAGAATTTAATCACTGCACGATATTCGGATTTTTCCATTGTTAAAAAATACACTGACACGTCAACTTCAAATGGCTTGTAAACAAAGAATGAATTGACAGATCGAAATGAAATTTTGAGTACGTTCTTATGAAAGATGAAATATTAAAATGGCGTAGAAATTTTGGTTTTCTACTGCTCCATAGATGTCGCTTTCAAAACTTATTGACTAACCTAGTATGTTACAGTACTCGGCGGTAAGTAATACACATCGGGCTTAAGAAAGAGACTGTCGGCCATAATCGGCTAACTTGGGTTTTGTAGAACGTCGTCTCTGTCGCACGATGCGCTACGCTTACGCTTGGCAACGACTGACAAATCGCGTTAGAGCATGTGTATGAATGACAAAGACGACACTCTACAAAGCCGAAGTTAGCCGATTATGGCGGACAGTCTCTCTCAAGCCCGATGTGTATTACTTACCGCCGGGTACTGTATATTTTGTTTGATTGAGTAAGAAATGTTTAGATAACTGTTTGTTAGAAAGAAATATTGTACTGTATTGGTCCATCTATAGGACGACCCCTATTTTTTAATCTGCTTTTTGGAGAAAAAACATTTCCCTCACCATTATAGTATATAATATTTTGAAAAATAAAATGCAAAATGTTTAACGAAAAATATTTATTAAAACAAAGTACCCAGATAATAGTAAAGTACATATTTAAATATGGAAAGAAATAAAAAAGTCCAACTACAGTAGCTGATTAGATCAGTCAGATTTACACATGGCTATACCATATAGGTAGCATCCTCAGCATCAGTCTCATCTCATCTTCAGTGATATTATCTCATCTTCGGAATCCTCAATCATATTTTCCCACAAAATATCATCTTCAGCACCGTCCATTTTGGTCCACCGTCAAATGCAACATTTTTTAAATCCATTGATGATGGTCTCATTAGAAATTTGATTCCACGCCTGCAGGATCCACTCACACAGATTAGAGACAGATGGTTTTTATATTTTTCCAGTAGGTTAAAGGGCATGATCAGTGGATATCAACCAGTTTGAGTACTGTTTTTTCAAATTATCTTTAAATGACTTATTCACAACCACATCCAAAACTTGTAGTTGCAAAGTCAATATGGTCAGTCATAAAAAACACCTCAAAAACTGTCAGAAATGACTACGCACAGGCTATGTGCAAACAATGACGCCTTTTGAACGCTCTCATTACGATGTTGCCATTTCGCTAATCGCGAGTAGTAGTGAATTTATTGTTACCCACTATGTTTGTGACTCGAACATAAGGGGACCCCCCTATTTACGTGTCGCCTTTTAAAATAAAAACCTCACCTTATAGTTGGGCTAATACGGTAAGTAGAATTATGAAAGGAATTTGTAAGTAGAATTTGAGATGGTAACAAATACATTTGTCTAGAAGAATGGAAAGCAGGGAAAGTGTTGACCGAGAGAAGAGTAGAAGCAAGATAGTTGTAGAAATATAAAATGAGGGGAAAGTAAGAATTTATTTGCTTTTTTCTTTTTCACTGGCAGTAAATCTGAGGTGATATGTGGGTTTACTTTTTTTTTTAAACAATTTTTATACAACTGCTTATTTAATGTCAATTTTTATATTAAAGTTTATGTGTTCAAGAATGTGGTTTGATAAACATCTGGTATCCTTGCTGCGATGCTCGCCCTCTTAATCATGGTCATCGTTGCTGAGCCTCCTAGTCGAGGATCGCTTCGCCATTTTTTATTTATTTATTTAATTAACGACACAACAGTGTCTTTATATACAAATGAACATGTGACAGGTTATACAAGTACTTAAAAATTATTGACAAATAATACAAAACTTTATCTTAAACTAACATGAAGATACAAAAAGCAGTAGTTATAATAAATTACAGTCATTGTTTTAAAATTATTTAATAATTATATGTATATTTAAGTTCAATATATGTTATGTATGTTTACCACAAAATATTACCAAACTTCACCAAGCAGACTTACGTAATTGTCCAAGACTTATTTTATAGAGGTAAAGAACTCAGATTTGTTTTTAGTGGAATAACGCATACATAGAACAAATATTGGATTTTGTGGGAATTTTATGGATAGATATTGAGATATAGAAAACACATGGCCTCATTAGTAGAACGAGATGCAAGTTGCTTTGCAGAATCAAAACCTTCCACATGTTGATGCAGGGTTACTCAACTCCAGAGGCAAAGTAACGTCAAGTTGGAAAGTCATTTTAACATCAAGTTGGAAAGCGAAGCTGTGTCATGGAGTTTTCTTCTCTTTTTTTTCTCCCCTTTTTTCAATTGAGGAAACTATTGCACACCAGCAAACTCACCACCGGCCACACAGCTGTACTGGATCTGATGACACAACTGAAGTTAGACGATCAGAGCACATCGGCATTTTTTTTTAAGAATAGATATGACCGAAGTCGTAGGAATCCTTATACCCCTGAATATATGGCAGAAAAAATGCCTGTGGTATTAGAGGGGAGTAGCACAGCGCAGGGTTCGAACCGGTGAACTTCCGCACGGATGTCCAGTACATTACCGTGCGGCCATGCACCTCTTTTTTTAACAATTTTACTGCTTATTTAGTGTAAATTTTTATATTATAGTTTATGTGTTCAAAAGTGCAGATTGAAAAATATCTGGTATCCTTGCAGCTAAGTTCGCCCTCCTAATGGTGGGGGTGTGTGTCTCTGTTGTAGGATGTGCCCAGATTTTTTGTGGCTTCTCTCTTGAATGTGTTTTCTTTTCCTTTCCCTAAACATGTATGTGCTTACGGGATGTCGTAAGCACATACATGTTTAGGGAAATAACCGCCCAGAAGTCTTCGTCACCCCGTAATAATTGAGTTATTCGCGTAATTATGCAATATTACGCTGAAGAATGAATAAAATAAAATAATTATAACGGTTTTGCATTGTATTCGACAGAAATCATGTGTGTATCGAAGGAGATTGGAATTTGGGAGGCCTTTTGTTCAAAAACTGACTTCTTACAAAACAGTTGTCATTCCCTATTGTATGTCATTCAGAAGTCCAAGTAAGCTAATCCCTTTATTGTGTGAGGTTTACAGGTAGTAGGGATAGCAATTCACAATTACGTGAATTCTTTGTCTAATTTACTTTTAGCTTTCAGTCTTCAAATGTCCGTGATCAAGTGCACTGTCTTCATTTCAAAATTTACAAAAATCTCGTATCAAAATGGCCAAATTCAAAAGTATTATACAGAAATCCGTTCAATGATGGTGAATTTTACCAATATGGGTGAAAATGTTAGTGAAATTGCCAGAGAAATGGAGATTCCTAGGAAAACAGTTGTCTGTTTTTTGAAAAAGTACGCTTCAGGAAGGTTAAAAATCCTGTTGAATTGCCGCCAAAACAACCATAAACCACACTTCTTTGAGGGTAATATTCAGTGTCTTTTCATTTTCAAACTCAATGAAACGCAGTTCATCACAAAGAACAAAGATAGGAAATTACAGGACTGGATTGTAATAAAATATAAAAAAACGAAAATTGTAATAACTTAATTTAATGATTAAAAAATAATTCATCGGGTTGTCCTGAAAGAAATTGCATATTTCTCGGATAGATGTCATTAGCATAAAACTTTCGTTACTTATTTAGTTCGAAATGTGCTGAATGTGTACTATTACGAAAAGTTTAGCGCATTTATTTGACCATTGTTAACCCAAATTGCTCGAATATTTTTTTTTTAGCGTAATTTTAAAGACGGAGGAAAATAAGTAGTTTTTTAGTGCTTTTTCTAACAGCAAAAAGAAAAGCAAAAATACGACACAAACCAAAAAAAAGATATGTACGATACAGTAAAGGATCGTGTGTATAAAATGTGGTTTAAAAAAAAACGTAATGGTGATACGACACCAGAAGATGGTGTCTGTTCTAGAAGGCCGATTACTACTATGGTAATGACAACATCAAAGCTTTGATCAAGACTAACCAGCATTTTATGACATGACAGATTGCCAAGATATGGATAATATCAAAAACAGCCGTCCACAAAAATTATGCGTTTGAATTGGACCTAAAAATATGCCTTTAATCTTCGAAAAGACTATAGTTTCACTTTGTGGTGCCATGTTTTACGTAAAACGAAAAATAAGTAAATGAGAAACTTATTTTATATTTTTATTTTATTTATTTATTTAACACTTTTATTGCAAATACAATCTGGCGGGCTTATTGCCAGGCGGCAATCTCTTAAAAAGTAAATATAAAACTTATTTTATATTTTTGTGTTCGCCACAGGTTTATTTTGGTTTAAAATTAAGTTTAAATATCATCAACAACCCTCTGCTTACTATGTTTCCTATTTAAAATCCCCCTGTCTGGATATTCAGACTTGACCTGCCTTAAAGATACACTTTCATTTTTCCCCATCCCATTCACCATTGTATCAAATCTCTCCCCACTTCTCTTCCCCTACCTCATTCCTCTTATATTATATTTACACTTGTAGAGAAAGTATATATTTTAACAATTTAGTTTATCTTCGCCTGACGATGAAGACGGTGGTCTTCGAAACCGATTGTAAACCAAAATAAACCTGTGGTGAACACAAAAATATAAAATAAGTTTTATATTTACTTATTTTTCGTTTTACCTAAAAATATGCAATTACTTTCCGGACAACCTTTTAAAATACAGTGATCTTTTTTTTGTCTTTTCTCAAACTCTGTTCGTTCGTAACGTTAGTCTGTCTCTTCTTCAAATCTTCCATCTCTTTGCTCTTTAAAGCCAACTGTAAAGTTAGACTTTTATGCAAATTCGACTCCTGCGTATTTCTCGTTAACGAACTTTTCAATTTGACTACATCTCTCTCCAATCTCTTTATATTCTCGGATATTTTAAACTGTTCTATATTGAGATTTTTACAACTCGACGATTTCACGTCGGTGATTTTATCAGCTTTCATCTTTTTACTGGGAAACGGGGAATCTTCGTGGTTCCCGTTTTGGTTTACAGCTTCCGAACTGCTACTCCCCGACAGCACGTTATTGAGGACACTGAATACATTGTGTCTTTCTTTTTCTTTTGCCCTCTCGCAAGCTTTCCTCTCTCGTTCTTCTTGTTTTTTTTGTAATCTACGTAATTTTTTCTCCACCTGAAAAGTAAATATTTGATTCAATTTCAACAATTCCACAGTTTCAGTAATCCACGGTCAACAACGGTTCAAAAATATTCAATGAATAATTCTTACATAATATCAGAAGGTCAATAGTTGCTTAAGGGTGTATTCTACTCTAGAGGCGTGAATTTCAGGAGTTTTATAATTTAAAAAAAACATAAAATATAAAGTTGTACAAATAACAAAATAAAAAAAATTAAAATACAGTAGAATGACGATTATCCTAAATTATCCGTGAATCGAAATAACCGTGGTCCTCGGTAGTTCAATTTTTTTTTTTTAGAAAGGACTGGAAGAAATAAACGATAAATACGGAAAAATTATAATTCGAGGAATAATATGTAATTGTAAAAAAAACAGGTCATCACCTTGAGAGGATCCTCGGTGTTGGAGTGTTCCCTGAGTTGCATGCAGTGGTCCAGCGACCTGCCGGGGAGTGAGGGGCGGCACGGTACGGGCTGCAGCCTGCCCTGCCCCTGGGGGCCGAGCCCCGTGCCCACTACATACCCCATCTGCTGCATCAACTTGGATCCGATACCCTAAAAAAAACATATTGGAAATTTATGTACATAAGGATACATGCGTACCATTACGTCGTTTCCCCATCAAGGCAAGCAGAGTGGAGAGAACGTCAGATTTAAAGATCTCGATACATTCCTTCAATTTTTCTGACTTTCTACGATTCCTTCATTCATGTGATCCAACCATACTTTCCTTGGTCTTCCTCTCACGCCTTCCATTCACATTTGCAGTATATATATTTGTTTTGTTAGACTTTTTCATTAATTCATTCCACATGCCCAATCTATCTCAGCGTGCTCTTCTCCACCTTACTGCACGATAATGCACCATCGCTCATGATAATGCACCATAGCACACAGCAAAACCGGTCAAGGAAACGATTGAGGCGTTTAGTTGACAAATACTTTCGCATGCGGCTTACTCACCAGACTTGGCTCTATCCGGTTACTACTTATTTGCATCGATGGAACACGCACTTGCTGAGCACCGCTTCACTTCTTACGAAAATAGCTCGATGATTGGTTTGCAATATGTGGATGATTGTGTTCTTATTGCGCATTCAGAGGAAGACCTCGGAGAGGTTATTAGTGTTTATACTGAGGTGTATCAAATGTTTGACCTATAGTTCGGAAATTCTAGGATGAGTCCTGTGACAGCTCACAAATTTGCCCCAATACAACCTAATAACGATGTTCAGTAATTTAAATTATTTTATCAACTTTAATATAAGCCTTAATTCTAATGAATAGCAAGTTATTTAGGTAAATACATTACATAATGTTGTATTGGGGCAAATTTGTGAGCTGTCACAGGACTCATCCTAGAATTTCCGAACTATAGAAATAAATGTGAATAAAACTCAGGTGCTAGCTTGTTCCGCAGGGAATGAGGTGCTGCTTCAATCACCCAACATTCGAGTGAATGGTGTGCAATTGGAGAACGTAACTAACTTCACGTATCTGGGCAGCATCTTAGCATCGAACTGTTCTCTTGATGATGAACTGAAGAGTCACGTCAGCAGCTGTTGCTAAATTGAATGACAGAGTATTCTACAGCAGAGACACTCCCAGTCTACAAAGCCATTGCCCTCTCTATACTTCTCTATGGATCTGAGACTTGCGTTCCTTATAGAAGGTACATTCGAAACCTTAAAATGTTCCACCAACGTTTCTGTCATCGAATTCTTCGGATCTATTGAAGTGATCATGTCACAAATATCTCGATACTATAATGCTCTAACTGTAAGTAAACCTATAGAGGATATGGTTGTAAAGGCAAAATTGTGATGTACCGGAGATGTGATACACATGGGCGATCATAGGCTCCCAAAACACATTTTGCACGGGGACATAGTGGGCAAGGAAAGTGCTTTAAGGAAAATCGCTGACTTTGTGCAGGGCGCCTGAGGACTGGAAACAAGAGGTTCAGGACCGTTGAGGATGGAGTCATCTGTTCTCAGGCTGATGGCGTCTAAACAGCTAAATGTGTGAGAAACAGTCAGCATGGCCAGGCGGCTCAGCAGGGTCCATACGTCTGTGACATCTGCGGGAGGAAGTGTGGATCTAGGATCGGGCTGTTTTCTCGTAGAAGATCACATGGTCAACGTGGAAGAGCAGCTCAAGATTAACGTTAGAGTGGCGAGGGGGTCCTCGACTGCGAGACCCAGCAATGATGACAATATGTTCACAATGATATATTTGGTAAGAAAACCATTGAAAACTTAATCAAAGGAAGACGAACTACAAAGAAACCTTTGTAGATCTTCTGATATGTGATAGTAACACATTCAGCTAGAGCCGGAGTATAAAAAAGCAAACTCTCTTCAAGGGCGCTCTAACTCAGGATTCAAACACATAAATTTTTATAAAACCTCCCAAAAAGGATTGTCTTTAAGTGCTTCCTAAAGCTGCACTCGCCACCCAAATCTCGAACACTAAAAAGTAGACCATTCCACACCACAAAACCAGCAACAACAAAACCTCTATCATAACACCTTTCGTACACTTCCTCCTTTGAAAATCGATTGATAAATAGACTGAAATATTTACTTTAGTGTACTTCT
Source organism: Odontocerum albicorne (assembly GCA_949825065.1). Taxonomy (NCBI): domain Eukaryota; kingdom Metazoa; phylum Arthropoda; class Insecta; order Trichoptera; family Odontoceridae; genus Odontocerum; species Odontocerum albicorne. The sequence continues at coordinate 26,471,280 of OX463861.1, forward strand.
CCCAGTCTCCGAGCTTGACAGACCCGGGGTCCTGCAAGAGACTGTAATCTGCCATGGCTGACTGCTGCGAGGTGCTTGCCACTGGAATGTCTTCAGGATGGCACTCCGCGTCGCTGAGGGATGACTCCGTGTCTGTATCAGAGTCCAGACTGTTGTCTGGAAATCGACAATTAATTCTTTGAATGTTCAGTTTGAAAAGGGTATGCATTTGTCAAAAAGCACATACAGTGCGACCTTTATCGTTTTTGAAGGAACTTATTGAAACAAACCAGGAATGACTAATCCGTGATCCCCACCAGGTGTTTTTTTTTATTAAACATGAAAAAAATAACTATTCATTTATTTTACAAATGATAAGAAATATACATAATTTACGAAAAAAACAACAGGTTATTTAATTTGGACAGATAATTTTAATGGATCTGGGTTTGTTGCCTTTCATTTGTCGTGTCCCCAGTAAACTAGGCTTTTGCCTGTATCTCACTGAGGACATAAAGCATGAATGGATACTTCTTAAATGGATACTTCTTTCCGTTTTTTAATTATATTATATAAACCCCGTTGCACATTCTCATCAACCTGACAAACAGTGACACTCAATTACATATGTATACATAACGCGAAATCAAACTCCTCACACTTCATCACTCCAGACAAAGAAACATAGTTGTTTAACCCTTCCCTTACGGTGATAAAAATAATATGCGTGCTCCGGTGTTGGGTAGTGAGTACGCAATAAAAAATTAGCGATTTTAAATCGGAAAAATAAGAACATTCATAGATAATCCCCTTAATTAATTATAATTGAAGTTAAAAATTATAATAATTGAGATTTATTTGCTGAAAACATTAAAATACCATCTGGCAACGCTCACGGAACGGGCGTACGTCTAACCTATTTGCAAGCCTAGAAGCTACTGGTGGCGCGGAATGTCAGTCGCATACCCTGGCGCTTACGCTTATGCTTGCGACGTTGAGACAATTCAGCTCCTCGCAATTCAGTCTAGTATGCAAGAGTGAGATGCGAATATAGTGTCGCGCTTCCCGCATACTATTCACCTATCGTCAACACGAGGCACTCGCCGCGTTTAAATGCGAATTTGTTTTCGATCTTTACAAAACACGTCGATGTAGTCGATAAATTCTGATTATTATTAATATTATTTTTTAAATCAATGCGTAAATATATTATGGAGGAATACCTAAAATCTTAACCTTGTATTTATTATATTTATAGAGATATTGATGGTTATTAGAAGCAATGTGTAGAAGATACCCAACACAGGGAAGGAAAGGTTAATAAAAGCATCACACTCTAGATTTCCGACACGAAAAAGAAGTCTATATCTAAATAATGGAACTGGAATCAGACCCGCAACCTCTGGGTTGGGAGACAAGCGTCTTTCCAACAAGGCCCCGAAGGTTGTCTATGTATCTTTATTGTTCATGAATAAACTAAAGTTTACAATTTTTCGAACGCCATGCATGCTTCCGAAAACAAAGTTTCAGGAGGTGGATTTTCTTCATCAACATATTCAACTTATTTTGCTGTTTCTTTTGACATTGTGTCTCCCGTCTATCTTCTTCAGGGTGGAGGGTAGAAGCTGTAGCAATGACTAGCATATAGTAACAAGTATTCTAGTGAAACACATGCATCTCAAATGTTCCACTCAATGTTAACTAGTGTCATTGTTTTAATTGTCAGTATATTTTGCTAACAAAATGTGCCGAGAACTGTTGAACTTCAGCAAGCCTACACTCCTGATTGATCAACCCAAAGTCTCGATGGCAAGATTTTCGCTAGGCAGAGTTTTATGTAGCACTAATTTAGTATTTCTTAATTGTGCTATTAACCTTTCTCTTCCGGTGCTAAAAAAATCGCGCATTCCGGTGCTGTGTATTCAATACACATGTAAAAATGAGCGATTTACAATCGGAAAAATAAGAATATTTATAACCAATCGCTTAAATTAATTGAATTTGATGTCAAAAGTGATAATAATTGAAATCTAATTGCTGAAAATATGAAAAAACATCGGCTGACGTTAACAAAATGGACGCAGAAACCCCCTCGTATAAATGCCCGTGAGCTACTGAGACGGAACTCGGAACACTAACACTGTGTATGTTATACCTCGAAGGAAGAAACACAACTCCGAACTGAGATTCTATTTCTTGCGTTCCCATATACCGAAGTAGAGTGAGAGTGAGACGTGAATAGCGCCGCTTCCTCACCCATAGCGGTTTTTCAAAATGAATATACTATACCTACGTCACACACTGGTACATGTTTGATTGTATTGGTGAATTTATTCCCGATTTTCACAAATTATCTCTAATGTGGCCGATAAGTGCTAATTATTATTAATATTATTTTTTTCATTCAATGCGTAAATGTATTCAGGAGGAATACCTAAAATCTGAAGCCAGTATTTATTATATTTATAGAGATATTAAAGTTTTTAGAAGCAATGTGTACTAGTTACACATCACAGGACAGGAAGGGTTTAAGCATTTACAATACAGAAAAACACAAATTCAAATGTAAAACGGTATAAGAGTGAATCCACCAGGAATTGAACCAGGAGTGTTAACAGTGGATTCCGATCACCGCACGATCAGTTGTTGAAGAACTATGTGGCAATCAGATGTACGAACAAAGGTAGTGTACGTACCAGTAAGGGGAAAGACCTCGCTGAAGTTTAAATTGTGGTGGTTCTTCTCCTTCCCCCTGCTGCCCAGGCCGGCCTCGTGTTCCAGCCGCACTTCGCATTGCAGCTTTGCTGCGTCCACACTGCGTACCACCGCACGGTGCCATAGGAGGTATTTCTCTGACACTTTACTGCTTGTCGCCTGAGGACAGAGACAATTACAGATTAATGAACAAAAACAAGGACATATTTCAAAAGAAGGTAACGTAACTCAGATAAATAGTAGGAGTTGTATGAGAAGGTGTACAAGTCAAAAAGAGGCAAAAGGAGTGTGCAATAGGAAAGTTTATATTATTTTTTTTTATCACCAGTTGCTATTGCACATATGACTCAGAATGCTGGACTACGTACAGCTCATATTCTAGGCAAACTTGAAACAGCAGAAATGCTAATGCTTAGGTGGTCAGCAGGAGTATCACTAGAAAGATAAATTAAGAGCTCACGCATTCGTGGTAGCCTGGGAGTCACTGGCATAAATAGTAGCGGGAAGAGCGACAGCTGAAATGGTACGGGCACATAATATGGAGACTACCAGACCATACTGTAAATCAGGCAATGTCTGTGGATCTTCCTCGACAGCCGTCCAGAGGAAGACCCAAAGTTATTCCTGGATGACTCAATGCTCCTACAGAGAAACGGCCTGGATGGAAGCGACACGCAGAACCGAAGAACATACATCCTGAGAACGAGAAGAGCCGACCCCAACAGCCTACCTAGGCAATGAGTTGGGACACGTGCCAGGAAGAAGAAGACCAGTTGCTATTGCACACAATTCAAAACGTTAAAATTATTTTCGGTTATAAAAAGAAAACATATAATATAATAATGAATTCACCTCATTGGTCTGTTTCAATTTGGCTAAAACCCGGCATCCGGGCCTCAGGAGGGTGAAATTCGGTTCAGTGGCTTCGTTCAGTGATGACAGGTGGACTATTTCGCCGTGCGAAAACCTGAAAATAAAATTGACCATTACGTTCATTTGTATGACATATAGTGTTCTATCAAATAAAAAAATCTACAATTACTTTGTTATTCCACTAATTACATTAATCCTCGCTACACGTGTTTCTACCTCCATCTCGAGGCTCTCTTCAGGCAGAATCATCCCGGTTTGTTATAAGAGCAGTGTTAGGTCAACCTGGTGTCATGTTACTATGAACCACACGCATCGAAAGTTTATGTGGTCTATTGACGTAAAGATTTCAATTTTAATATTAATTAAAATATTTTTATGAATTTGACAATTTGCATTCTTTGGTTATTTACGAGTATTACTTTTGTGTGTTTTTTTATGCATGTGTGTATCTCTAATCTTTCTAAATTTATCTGTTTTATAGCATTTTTTTGTGTTTTCTTATGTCTGTGTGTATCTCTAATCTTTCTAAATTCATTGTATTATAGCATTTTTGTGTGTTTTCTTATGTCTGTGTGTATCTCTAATCTTTCTAAATTCATTGTTTTATAGCATTTTTGTGACATGTGCAAAACTGGAACTTTACAATAGTTTAAATGATGATTTGTCTTTATTATATGATGATTTGTCTCTATCATATGATGATTTGTCTCTGTTATATGATGGTTTGTCTCTATTATAGATAGACAATGCTTATGTTCTTGTATTCTAGTGCCTATTTCTTTGTGTCTTTTCAATATATCTTATTATTATATATTATGTATACTTTGTGTCTTTCCAATATATTATTATATATTATGTATACTTTGTGTCTTTCCAATATATTATTATATATTATTTACAGTTAAGGCATTAACGTTACGGAGATTTAAAGACATTGTAATTTGTTTTATGACACTGTTTATTCCACTTTATGTAATGGTATAACCATACCTCACTTTCTGGAAGTTTTTTTAACGGAATTGAAAAAAAAAACAATCAACAAATTCGCTTGACAAAAAACAAATCAATTTATGGAATATTTTAAAATAAGATTCAAACGAATATTTGAACAAAATGGACCGAGATCCACTTTTAAGCAATACGGAAGAAACATATCTCTAAAAATCAACACTGACAAAATTAGACGTACGAGAGCGATTCAATAAGTACCCGTGTTTGACGACAGATGGCGTTGCTAAGTCAAGTTGCTGTTACCATCGTGTGCTGCCATCTGTTAAACGACGCCAAAAACAAATTTAACACTGTTTCATAGGTTAGTTTGTATTTGACAGCCATTGCAGTAAGCAGTGGAACGTGGTTTTCGCTAAAATGGAGAAAGTGCAGTATCATTCAATGATTCGCTTTTTGCTTTTGGATGGGAAAACGTGTGAGGAGATAAAAGTGAAATTGGATGCTGTTTATGGGGACCCTTCGACATCAATAACAACAGTTAGATATTGGTTCAACGAATTTAAACATGGTCAAACATCCGTTTTTGATGAGGAACGCCCAGGATGCCCGGCAGATTGGGTTAACGAGGAAATCATTGAAAAAGTCCACAACATGATTCTCGCTGATCGTCGAACGAAAGTGCGCGAAATAGCAAAGGCCATAGGTGTGTCGACGGGAACAGCAATTAATATTTTACATGATAAATTGCCGATGAAAAAATTGTCGGCCTGATGACTGCCGCGATTGCTTACAGTGGACAAGCGCGTGCAGCTTTCAGCTTCGAAGCTGTATTTGGAGCAATTGAACCACCCTCGTATATCTTCCGTAAAGCAGGTGTATTTTGTTCTACTCTTTCTTCCGTCTACCACTTCCTCACTCTCGGTTTATTTCCATATTTGTGTCAATGTGGCCAAACTATTTAAAGAATCCATTCTGAATTCTACTAATAATATCCATCTCTTAACTGTTATCTTTTACGTGAAATGTGGTAGATATAAATATGATCGTACTCGCCTGCACTGATCATCGGAGAACTTGCACTCCCCATCTAGATAATACGGACACGGGACCATTTCTGTGTGTGTGGGGTTGGTGAACATTACTCGAACCTAGAAACAAGAACAAAAGTCATTTAGTGACGATGAAGGAAATGCCCAAAGGGACTCCTCTGGTGGCGAAACATCTGAGTGCGAAAAGAATAGTAGCAACAATGGATTTAAGGTTCGATGTTACACGAGAAGGAAAATGACTCGCAGCGCAGTAAATATACTTACTTCTTTTTCTTCCTAGTGTCATGTCAGGTCCCCCCAATGTTGACTATCACCTGAGAGTAGACATCTTTGTCCTCGGCAGCCCGAAAAAGATCTCCAACGCTCCTTATACCTGTCCAATCACGTATATTGCGGAGCCAGGAGATTTGCCTCCTGCCAACACCTCTTCGACCCTCTATTTTGCCTTGGATGATCAAGTGCAGTAATTTGTACTTTTCTCCTCTAAGTACATGACCCAAGTAGGACACCTTTCGGATTTTAATATTAATCAGCAACTCTTTATCAACTTTGGCTCTTTGAAGAACCCTCGTGTTGCAGACCATATCCGTCCAGGGTATCCGTAACATTCTCCGGTGTATCCACATTTCGAATGCTTCCAGTCGGTTCATACTTACAAAAAGGCTTAAGACCTGGAGTTCAAAGAGCCTAGTAATTTTCAAATACTTTCACAAAAAACTTCGAATACAGAAAAATTATCCTTTGATATCACTGGATCAAAGTACCGAATCCGTCCGAAGATGAACCGATGTAAGACTGAATACCTTCGGAAATTATAAACACGATTATCATTGTAGTACCATAAAATGTGATCTGCAGATTGATTCAGATAGCTGCAAAAATTACATCATGGCGAAGAGATAAGATTGAAGCTATAAAACTTTATATTCAAGCTCCCATGGCCAGAGACAGTAACAATAATGGTGTATCCAATAGCTTGGATACATTCTTATTAATATTACCTTGATATCGTAGAAGTTAGTGTTGTCATCCTCGTCTCTTATGACAGAGCAGACCATGGCGTTGTGCAGAGTGGGGGCGCCGCCCCATTTGTGGCTGTACATCGTGGAGCACTTCATCCCCTCCAGGGAAGACAGCTCTTCCTGAAACCAACAATAATATGTAAAGCTTGATGTATCGGCAATGTCGCCGTCATCGTCTTAACCTGGTAAAGAAAGTTCGCCACTTTCGAGCGGTAAATAAATGTAAGTGTTGTTTCCTCCCATGACAGGAGTGCAAGTCGAGTGCCTACTCCTTCTTCTTAGCGTTCCTCTCCACATTTGAGGTTGGATCACCTACTTTGACTTTGTCTGCAACTGCTCTGACCAATGTCTACAGTGGAACCACTTTCTGAGATTCTTCAGCCAAGAGTTCCTTCTTTCTTCACTTTGTTTTCCTTATATTTTCCCCTGCAATATGACTTGGATAATTTCATATTTGTTTCCTCTCATAAAATGCCTCAAGTATTCCAATCTTCTCTTAATGCAAGTGAGTACTTCTTTGTTTTTTTTTTCATATGTCTTGAGGACCTCTTCGTTGCGCGCATTGTCAACAAATACTGTTGTGGTAGCTTGGGTGAGTGTCCTAGTCTACGCCATACTCCAAAAGATACGGAAAAGATATAACATCATATAATTCATATTCTTAATTTGAGGTTAAAGTCTTTATATTCTCTAGAATATAAAGACTTCAACTTCAAATTAAGAATGCCCATTGTAAGTGCTTACTCCAGTGGTTCTTAACCCGAAGGCTCGATTAATGGGGTTGAAAATAATACTGTCTCGCAACCAGGCTATTCAATATGTCCGCACCACTAATATGGACATGTATGAAGTGTCGCTGGCCTGATCAGTAGAATGGTCTACCAGTGGAGAACCTGAAGGCTTACAGTAGGAAACCTAAAATTGTTCTTTATATGAGGTCACGGGTATAACACATCGATCAATACGACCCGAACTAACCAACAGATGGCGCCTCTAATAACAAATCTATACCATTCTCAGTTAGTACCAATCTTTAGAAGTTACGTGTCAAACTTTCATGACATTCCGACATTGTATCATTGAGTTACAGTGGTTTTAGTGACGTTACTTTTGCTATTTTCAAAACAATGGAAAAAACCGAATTTCGTGTGTTGATAATACATTGCTTTTTAATGGGAAAAAATACCGTTCAAACTCAGCGATGGTTTGAAAAGTGTTATCCGGGCTCTGCTCCGTTGAAAACAACCATTTGTCGGTGGTATGCTGATTTCAAACGCGGTCGTACAGACACAAATGATGCTGAATGCTCTGGTCGTCCAAATGAGGTTGTTACACCAGAAAACATAAAAAAACCCTCAAATCATTTGGTAGTGTTTACACTATTTTGCATGAACATTTGGTCATGGAAAAGCTTTTTTCGAAATGGGTGCCGCGTTTGCTCACAATGGAACAGAAACATCAACGCATCGATGATTCAGAGCGCTGTTTGCCACTGTTTACGTGAAATAAATAGGAGTTTTTGCGTCGGTATGTGACAATGGATGAAACTTGGATCCACCATACTCCGGAATCAAATCGGCAATCAGCTGAGTGGAGAGCAACCGGTGAAAGTCGTCCGAAGCGACCAAAAACACAACAGTCGGCCGGGGAGGTTATGGCCTCCGTATTTTTGGATGCGTATGGTATGTTATAATATTCATCCATCATCTTGAAAAGGCGTTTTGGAGCGTTTGAAGGTAGGAATTGCAAAAAAACGCCCCCATATGAAGAAGAAAAAAGTTCTCTTTCACCAGGACAATGCACCGTGTCACAAGTCGATGGAAACGATGGCTAAATTGCATGAGTTGAACTTCGAATTGCTTCCGCACCCACCATATTCTCCAGATTTGCCTCCCAGCGACTATTGGCTGTTCGCAGACGTCAAAATGATTCTCCAGGGAAAGAGATTTGGCTCCAATGAAGAAGTGATTGCCGAAACTAACGCCTATTTTGAAACCAAAGATAAATCATTCTACACGGCTGGCATAGAAAAGCTAGGAAAGCGTTGGAATGAATGTATCGCTTTTGAAGGAGACTATGTTGATGAATAAAGAAGAATTTTGACAAACAAATGTTGTTTTAGTAGTTAGTCCCGGGACTTATTGATCAATGTGTTATCTTCCCCTGCTACCACTAAAATGACAGAAAATATGTTTACCAATTCTATTATTTTTTTATTTGTTTAGCAATTTGATCCAGACAACACACCATTGTCGGAGTCAGAATTCACCCTGCCCCTGCTGCCAAGAAACAACAAAACCTCCGTGCGAAGCAGCACTCGACACAGAAGTATAGAACACAAGGAGTACCCCGTCAGGATAACACCACAGACAGATTTTACCGTCTCATTTCTGATCCGATCTCTAAGAATTCTGCCTGCGATGGAGTGTAGGGTTCTCATTTCTGCCACTCTGAAAAGGTTTTTTGACCTGTTGGTATCAGCTCTCACTTCTATCCCATATGTCATGATGGGGCGGACGCATGTCTTATATATCCTGACCTTAATTTCAGTTAGCATGTGTTTTTTTCTCCATATAGTGTCCCGCAGGCAGCCAGCCCAAGCTGTCGCTTTATTAGTTTGTGCTCGTACTTCACTATATGGTATAGGTATGCTAGTTGCTGGAGATCTCTACACCTAGGTAAGTGAATCGCATGACTTGCTCGATGGGTACGTTATCGATGATCAGTTTGCATCTGAGTGGCTCTTTTGATATTGTTTAGCACTTTGTTTTATTGACAGAAATCGTCATATTGCATTTTTTAGAAGCAAGGTGAAATTTGCAGAGCATTCTCTGAAGATTATCTTCGTTTTCTGCTAATATTGCAGCGTCGTCGGCATAACACATCATATGTACGTCTGATATATGATACACACTATACGTCTGATATATGATACACACTATACGTCTGATATATGATACACACTATACGTCTGATATATGATACACACTATACATCTGATATATGATACACACTATACATCTGATATATAATACACACTATACGTCTGATATATGATACACACTATAAGTCTGATATATGATACACACTATTCTGATATATGATACACACTATACCTCTGATATATGATACACACTACGTCTGATATATGATGCACACTATACGTCTGATATATGATACACACTATACGTCTGATATATGATACACACTATACGTCTGATATATGATACACACTATACGTCTGATATATGATACACACTATACGTCTGATATATGATACGCACTATACGTCTGATATATGATACACACTATACGTCTGATATATGATGCACACTATACGTCTGATATATGATACACACTATACGTCTGATATATGATACACACTATACGTCTGATATATGATACGCACTATACGTCTGATATATGATACACACTATACATCTGATATATGATACACACTATACGTCTGATATATGATACACACTATACGTCTGATATATGATACACACTATACGTCTGATATATGATACACACTATACGTCTGATATATGATACACACTACGTCTGATATATGAAACACACTATACATCTGATATATGATACACACTATACGTCTGATATATGATACACACTATACATCTGATATATGATACACACTATACGTCCGATATATGATACACACTATACATCTGATATATGATACACACTATACGTCTGATATATGATACGCACTATATGTCTGATATATGATACACACTATACGTCTGATATATGATACACACTATACGTCTGATATATGATACGCACTATATGTCTGATATATGATACACACTATACGTCTGATATATGATACACACTATACATCTGATATATGATACACACTATACATCTGATATATAATACACACTATACGTCTGATATATGATACACACTATAAGTCTGATATATGATACACACTATTCTGATATATGATACACACTATACCTCTGATATATGATACACACTATACGTCTGATATATGATACACACTATACGTCTGATATATGATACACACTATACGTCTGATATATGATTCACACTATACGTCTGATATATGATACACAATATACGTCTGATATATGATACACACTATACGTCTGATATATGATACACACTATACGTCTGATATATGATACACACTATACATCTGATATATGATACACACTATACGTCTGATATATGATAGTCATAAATATTGCCATATTTGTCCACTTCTTGAAATCAATCCATGAACAGATTGATTTAAAACTTAGTCACTTTGTATAGTAATATCCAACACATCTCCCAAAACGTCACAAATGTTTTTTATTACAATAGTCTAGTTTTTTTAGGAAACTGAAAAAACATGCGATTTCGTATGAATTCTTCATTCGGTATAAATTCTGCCATCGTGAGTGGGTAATTTTTATTTATGTTAAAATGTACAATTCAGATGTTGACAAGCGGAGAATTAGCAAAACAGGTGGTGACACAATGACAGGAAAAGCACAACAAAGCGTTAAAACTCACACAATAAAATGACATTATTTTCCAAATCATTAATCAAACACTGTTTATTGCACTTTTTGTAACAGTATAACCCTACCGGTTTCAAGGCTTTCACCTCATCATCAGGGGAGCACAAACAAGACTGAATTCTGTTCATACTGGTACCGAGATACACGCTTCTAACGGTAAACATTCGGGTTAGGGACTGGGAGTTGATGGAGGCATGGGACAACCTCGGCGAGCAGCGGAGAGATTCTTCAAAGACTACCTCAATACCGAATAACCTATTATAACAAAGATTACCTCTATATTTGTATCTGCAACAGACTTTCCATCTTGAAGGGTTTCATCTTTGTCATTCCCGTTCTCTGGTGATCCTTTCTTTTCGTAAGCTCCAGACTTTGCCATTTCAGCCTGAAAATCAAAAGTTATCGAAAGTTTCAAAACTTTGTGCAACTCCATATTAGAATATTTAACAATAATTTCAGCATACACATGAAATATTCATTTAATGACGTTATGATTCCTAATATTTCGAAACCTGTAATGTGCAAAGGATCTGAAAAAATTTATTGATAAATGGAGTTTATGAACAAATTAAAATGTGATTAATCAATACCCCAAAATATAAGAATTGAATGGCGGAAACAATCGGAGGAGAATTCTACATGTTGATGGAATAACCCAGATTACCTCGCACTTACTTCCAGAGAACCTGTATATTGGTTCAGAATCTTCAGAAAAAAAATGTTTATCAATTAAAGGATATACTATAGTTCAAACATTTCATTTTATTCATAATTATTAGGAAAACAAATAAGAAAGTTACTTTTGTGCCACCCGGCAGATATTTTTAACCATAAACAAAAAAAAAAACACTCACCATAAACAAAGCATATTCATCATCCAGTGGGGTATTGTTCTGATTGTTTTCTAAATCTCGCTTAGAAGTTTCATCTTCTCCGTTTGCTGGATCATTTGTGTCAACGCTGCTACTAATCGTGCCCGAGTTCTCTTTCCCTTTCACCGTTTCTAAACTCTCTGTCGTCAAATCTATCAGCTGTTGAAGGTCTGACTTCAGACTTGTCAAAGAATCATGTTCTTCGCCTTTTGGAGTTACTTCCAAAGCATTGTTGATTTGCGAAAGCTGAAAAATATATTCTTATAAGATATAAAACAATCAGAGGATAAATCCGATATCAAAGGCTTTGAATGTCCGATGCGACAATGTGGTCTGAAGCAGGAAAGACTTGCCTTTTTAACTGTTCGAAGCACTCCTCATCGAGCAATATATACAATCTCCTTATTAAAATTAACTTTGTTAGCCATGTTTTCAAAATTTATTTCCGATAATGATATTAACCTTTCCTTCCCTGTGTTGGGTATCTTCTACACGTTGCTTCTAATAACCATCAATATCTCTATAAATATAATAAACACAAGGTTAAGATTTTAGGTATTCCTCCATAATATATTTACGCATTGATTTAAAAAATAATATTAATAATAATCAGAATTTATCGACTACATCGAGGTGTTTTGTAAAGATCGAAAACAAATTCGCATTTAAACGCGGCGAGTGCCTCGTCTTGACGATAGGTGAATAGTATGCGGGAAGCGCAACACTATATTCGCATCTCACTCTTGCATACTAGACTGAATTGCGAGGAGCTGAATTGTTTCAACGTCGCAAGCATAAGCGTAAGCGCCAGGGTATGCGACTGACGTTCCGCGCCACTAGTAGCTTCTAGGCTTGCAAATAGGTTAGACGTACGCCCGTTCGGTGAGCGTTGCCAGGTGGTTTTTTAATGTTTTCAGCAAATAAATCTCAATTATTATAATTTTTAACTTCAATTATAATTAATTAAGGGGATTATCTATGAATGTTCTTATTTTTCCGATTTAAAATCGCTAATTTTTTATTGCGTACTCACTACCCAACACCGTAACACGCGTATTATTTTTATCACCGTAAGGGAAGGGTTAATGTCTGAATTTAACGATAAGGCACAAAGCACTCTCAGCAGGGTGAATTGCCTAAATCAAAAAGTCTTCTCGATCGATAAAGCACTGTTGATGATTACGCTCGGAGTAATGGTTCAATTTAAGGACACCTTACTCTTTCATTGGATTTATGAAGCGGACATGCGATATTTGGTGGAGATTTGGCTGGAGTTGTGAGGAGAAAAACGTGGTAGAAAGGAAAGGATAGAATTTTACATAAATTAATTTGTTGTTTATAGTTAAGGCATTAACGTTGTGGAGGTTTAAAGACATTGTAATTTATTTTTAACAAACACTGTTTATTCCACTTTTTTATGACGGTATAACCCTACCGGTTTCAAAGCTTTCACCTCATCTTCAGGGGAGCGCAAACAAGACTAAATGCTGTTCGAACTGGTACCGATATAGACACTTCAACGGTTGGAGGCGGGGGGATGACGAAGGCTAGGTATAATTTCGGCCAGGAGCGGGGAGATTTTGGGGAAATAACTATTCAACAGATGCTCCGATCGGTATACTGACTTAGAAATTTCTAGGGCCTCTAATCTGTCCAATTTATTTCCGTTGCCGCTAATATGTAAGAATTTGGCATCATCGATAGAAAAAGTATGATTCTCACGGTGACAATGATTAGCCATTTCAGAATAAATTAGAGGATTTGTTAAAGCAGATTGGTGTTCACGAAATCTCTTTTCAAAAGATCTTCCTGTCTTTCCTATATAGAAATTATCACAGTCAGCACATAAAAGTTTATACACACCGCTGTTGTTAAGTATTCCATTTTTGCCTTTCCCATTAAATAAGAGTTTCCGGAGATTAAAGTTAGTGTAAAAAGCTGGCTTTATGTGACTTGGAATATTTTTGGTTATTTCATTTGATATATTTTTTATAAATAGGACTTTGCTCCATTTATAGGTATGCTTATAGGTGTCGTTAAATATATAATCTTTTATAAGTTTCTTTTTTGTTTTGTTTTTTAAAAGTGAATCAATGAGGCTTCCAGGATAGCCATTATTTGTAGCAATTTTTTTTATGGTTATTAATTCCTTTTTAAAATTGTCATCGGTTAATGGGACACTGAGCAATCTATGAAGCATACAGTTAAAGGCGGCGAATTTATGATTATTAGGATGGTTAGAAGTTGCTGGAATTATAGAGTCTGAATAAGTATTTTTCCTATATATATCAAAGTCAAATGTGCCTTTTTTCCGAGATAATGTTAGGTCCAAGAAATTTAATTTTCCGTCCTGTTCTGTTTCTAATGTAAATTTTATAAAACTTTCTATAGAATTTAAATATTTAAGAAATTGGTGTAATTGTCTATCGGTACCCGTCCAAACACAAAGAATGTCATCTGCATACCTAAACCAGCACAAAACATTTTTGGTTAACTTAAACTTACTCCTAAAAATACATTTTTCAAAATAGTTCATAAATATTTCACTGAGAAGGGGAGACAACGGTGAGCCAATAGCTAAACCATTTGTTTGTTTATATATTTTATTGTTGAAGTTAAAATAATTTTGTTTGATGCATAAGTCCATCAGTGAAATCAATTCCGAAATCGGTACCAGTTCGAACAGCATTTAGTCTTGTTTGCGCTCCCCTGAAGATGAGGTGAAAGCCTTGAAACCGGTAGGGCTATACCGTCATAAAAAAGTGGAATAAACAGTGTTTGTTAAAAATAAATTACAATAAATTAATTTTATAAGTTATATATGGTTACATATAGATTATATCTGAATATACATTTTTATTTTATGTCACACGTGTTTATAAGCTGCAGTTCTGGCGGGCTGCCTGAGAGATGTCATATGGAGGAATAAAGATATGAAAACGGATAGCAAGGTACGCATTTATAAGACCTGTGTGTGACCTATCCTCACATACGGCATTGAAGCGAGGGCGGACACTGTAAGGACAAAAAATAATACTAAGGACAACGGAAATGAGAACTCTACGCGCTATTGCTGGGAAGACTTTGCGTGATCGTGTAAGGAACACCACAATCTGAGAGGTCTGTGAGGTCCAAGATGTGGTCAGATGGGGACGACAGCGTCGATTCCACAAGAATTCCATACATAGCTCTGCATGGGGTGCCGGATGGACGGCGTCCACCAGGGAGACCCCCGAAACGATGGAGAGATAGCTGGAGCTCAGCATAACAGGAGGACAATCCTGCAGTAACAGACTCTTGAGTCTATAGAAAGTTTAAGAAGAAGAAGTGTTTATATGTACATACAGAAAGAAGCGATAGAGATATACACACAAAAATAGATATCTTATATTATAATATACTCGTGCTATAAAGATGGAGGGCGGGTTGTTATGGTGTGACTTTAAAAAATATATATTTTAAATAGATAAATACAGGAATTGATAAATATATCAGGTCTGTAAATATGAAACCGGATTTTTTTTATAGAAAATACACATTTATTGTATGAAAATGGTAAAATATTTTATTCAAAGTATTGCCCATCGCTAGCTACACATTTTTTCCATCTCTCTGGCAATTTGTGGATACCACGCCAGAAAAACTGTTGCTCTTTTGAGGCAAACCAATCATCGAGCCATTTTCGTAAGAAGTGAAGCGCTGCTCAGCAAGTGCGTGTCCCATCGATGCAAATAAGTAGTAATCGGATGGAGCCAAGTCTGGTGAGTAAGCCGCATGCGAAAGTATTTGCCAATGAAATGCCTCAATCGTTTCCTTGACCGGTTTTGCTGTGTGCGATGGTGCATTAAACTGATACCGACATACACAGATGTTCATCCCGATGCACTGACTTGGATATTTCTAGGGCCTCTAGTCTGTCCAATTTATTTCCGTTACTACTGATATGTAAGAATTTGGCATCATCGATAGAAAATGTATGGTTTTCACGGTGACAATGATTAGCCATTTCAGAATAAATTAGAGGATTTGGTAAGGGGGATTTGTGTTCACGATATCTCTGAAAATGGTATGACCCTACCGGTTTCGAAACCGGTAGGGTCATACCGTAACATAAAGTGGAATAAACAGTGTTTAATCAAACAAATTACAATATCTTTAAACCTCCACAATGTTAATGCCTTAACTATAAATAATATATCTATATTGACTCAAGAATTGCGAACAGATTGATTTAAAAGTAAATTACTTTTCTAATGCAATACTTACATTAACCCCCGTTACATGGTTTATAAAATACCCGACGGTAAGTAATACACATAGTTTGTAGAGCGTCATCTCTGTCGCACGATGCGTTAACAGTCCGGTCCGGTCCGGTAACGACTGACAAATCGCGACGGAACATGTGTATGAATGACAGAGACGATGCTCTACAAATTATGTGTATTACTTACCGCCGGGTACTGTACTTCAGTTTCTATAGTTGTAGAGAACAAAGTTCAATTTACCCAAATATTAACGTTTTTTTTTTGTGATTCCTTGTTATACGGTAAGTTATGAAGGAAAATTGAGGAAAAAAAATCCCAACTTTTCCTTATAGTTTTTTTTCATATGTAACACCCACGTTACATTGCCAAAATATCAATTTTTATAAAACCCAAAAAGGGCTATAAAATTATTCTATAATCTAAAACATAAACAACATTTAAATAGCTGAATTATCAACAAATAAAATTGTTTGAATAAAATTTTCTCTACATGTACGTTAGTGATTAATAAGATATTTAGATTGTTTACCCCAATTTTCAAAACACACCCACGCTGTCCAAACATGTTGACCCGATGTCGTTTGAAAGGTTGTAGTGTTGTCAATATTTATCCCCAGATGATACCACTGCACACAATAGTGCATGTATAGTATTTGAATGTGTTGCCATATTTGAAATTACATTACAGTTTCTGGATTTTTTTTTTTAAATCCCTAAATTAGTGTAACAGCTGTGTTACAATGCCGTGATAAGGGTTAAGTTAAGGCATTTGCCATTGCAGGTTCTGTGGTGTG
This sequence comes from Odontocerum albicorne, assembly GCA_949825065.1. Taxonomy (NCBI): domain Eukaryota; kingdom Metazoa; phylum Arthropoda; class Insecta; order Trichoptera; family Odontoceridae; genus Odontocerum; species Odontocerum albicorne. The sequence continues at coordinate 26,488,356 of OX463861.1, forward strand.
GATTAATCTACTTCCAAGTGTTATGAGATATGGGTGGTGTGTGCAGCTTTAAGAAGCACTTGAGTACAACCCTTTTTGGGAGGTCTCATCAAAATTTATGAGTGGGTTCGAATCCTGGAACATAACATTTTGCCAGATAGACCTACAGCATGACAAGCTGAGTTAGTTTCGGACTATTGAAATACGAGCTGACAATTTTAAATCATTTTACAAGGTCAAACATATTTCTTCTATCTGACAAGTTTGTAAGACTCGTCACATCCAAACATTTCATATTCCAACTCAGTTATTGGGAACTGCAGTTTCTAGTAAAATATTAACAATATTTTTAATCTGTCAATAATAGTGGATTCAGATCCCGAGTTAGAGCGCCCTTGAGGAGAGTCTGCTCTCTAAACAGCGGTATACAAATTGTCCTTAACTAATTTTTTTTAATGCAGTAACAAAGTTAATGCTGAACTTTGATAACTTTTTTTTCTCAAGTCCCGAGCCTACTGTATGGAAGGATCACCAAATATGTTTTTCTGAGCATAAGCAGATGCGGGGAAGTATCTAATCTAATGGCCGCAGCCACCACCTTCCTATCCCTACACTCAACTATACGTATATATTTTGTAATATTTTTAATCTGCCAATAGTGGGTTTGAATTCCAAGTTAAATCGTCATTAAGAAGAATCTGCCCTCTATACAGTTATATTATTTGAAGACAAAACAGTCAGATAAATAATAAATTAATCAAAACAGTTCGTAATACCTGGTTTTTATATTGCTCCAACGAAGATTCTAGGCTCTCTGAATCCATAATCTTATATTTATCTATAAAATTTAAATATAAACCTATTTTATACTAACTATTAATTAGTATTTTGCGCTTTGAAGAAGGAAAATTTGTCATTTTACTTTAAAAAATAGTAAAATCACGATCGAAACTGTTGGAAATTGTATCGACTGTCAAAATATTATCGGGCAGCTCAGAAACACCAAAGACAACTTGTTTACTTTTGAAATAATTGTTGAGTAAGCGATCAGATAAGATAAAATTATTGAACCATCGCTACCTCAACATTTTTTTAATAACATAAGTATATTATGTATGTTAATGCAAAATGGTAAACATACACACATCCCATCACATCATATCCTTGTCGGGATAGGCAGAGAAGACAAAGTGCCAGAAATTCCTATCCAGACAAATTCTTCGCCTCTTCTACATTCATACAACTCGTACATTTTCTTTAACTTTTTAAATTTCCTTCAAAATATCGTTTTTATTATTACGTAAAGGTTTGTATTTTTATTGGGAATATCTTATTAAAATACAATTTTGCTTTTGAATCTGTTTCTTTGTGTCCATGCAGGCCAATATCCAATATTATGTTTAGATACATATTTTCCTAGAACATATTGTGTGAACTTTTGTTTATTCTTAGCCTCTAACCTCTTATCGACATAGAGGCTATTATTATTTGATATATCACATTTAAAACATTCTAAACTGACCAAAGATACTTGTTTCTTAACGAGTTCAATTTAGAATTCAGCTAAATTTATAAGTGTTTTTTAATCAACCACAGAAATTTCTACTGGAGAAGTATTGTCTGTATTCAAATATACAATAAGTTTTTACACGAAAGCCAATTGTACTTAAAATTAGCCTTAGCGAAAACTAGAGGTATGAAGAATTACAAACATTTGTAAAAATGCAAATAGTTCGATATTCACAGGCGTAAATAAACATACATTTTAATACACAAATAGGTCGTAGATTATTTACCTCAGCTTTTACGCCATAATTTTTATTTGTATCTAATACTAGTAACTGCACATAAAAACCACATTCGCAAATAATTAATTCAACACTTGATGTGCGCGTATTTTAACGTAATATTATTTCCTAGCGATTAACGATCATGATCAGACTCAACCATAAATTTTCTAATTTTAAATACATTGGAGATGTATTGTTTCTGGGCATGGCTCATATTTTGACATTTGTCGGCAAACATTAACATTTTGTTGGATGATAGTGCGTGTTGTGTGATTTACTTCCTTAGATATTTATACATAAGTTAACTACATTTATTCAAAATGCAGCGCAACCTGCCTCAATCTAAAGAGGCTCTCCTCAAGTCTTACACTGCCCGATTAAAAGACGATGTCAAAAGTATGCTGGAAAATTTTGAAGGTGAGATTGTTTATAATTTACGAGTCAATAAACTTTATAATAATAACTGCTTACATACCATCATGTCGGTTCAAGGTAGACAGAAAGGACATAGCACCATGCATACGTACTCATACGATTCCTACGACTTCTCTGACTTGATATTTCCTTCTTTCAAAGTATTCACTTATCCAAGCATACTTTTCTTGGCCTTCCTCTATCACGCCCCTTTACATTTACACTAATTTTATTTACATGACAAATAACTTTTCGAGTATGTATACATATTAAATAAAACACAAAACAAGTCATTTAAAGTGGACACTCAATTTATATGTATCTGAATGTGTTGTCTTTCATATTTCATGTCCCTAGTAAACTAGACTTTTGTCTATCTTACTGAGGACATATAAACATGGGAAAAAAAGTTTGATACTTTTTATCCATTGTCAATTCATTATTTAATAGGTTGATACTTTTTATCCATTGTCAATTAATTATTTAATGGCTGGATACTTTTTATCCATTGTCAATTCATTATTTAATAGGTTGATACTTTTTATCCATTGTCAATTCATTATTTTATAGGTTGATACTTTTTATCCATTGTCAATTCATTATTTTATAGGTTGATACTTTTTATCCATTGTCAATTCATTATTTAATACACTGTTTATTTATTTTGATAATCTTAAGTAATCTTATTTATAGTTAAGGCATTAACATTGTGGAGGTTTAAGGACATTGTAATTTGTTTAATCAAACATTGTTTATTCCACTTTATGTAACGATATAACCCTACCAGTTTCATCTCGTCATCAGGGGAGCACAAACAAGACTGAATTCTGTTTGAACTGGTACCGAGATACACGCTTTTAACCAGGGCTGTGGAGTCGGAGCCGGAGTCGTGGAGTCGGAACATTGTAGGCGGAGTCGGAGTCAGAAAAAATCGACCGACTCTGACTCCGTTTAATTATTTTAACATTTTCTTTAACTTTATTTTCCGTCACGGCCTTACCACTTACCACCTACACAAGTTAAGAGCTTCCATAAATCCTGACTTATTTTGAGATCTAATTCCATTTAGACCACGAATAGGAAATAAGATTTATATAAAGTATATTTACTTTCAAAAATCTTATCTTGTGTTCTATTCAATATTGAATCAAAATAATAATAAACAATATAAATAAGATTTAGTTAACGTATGAAAATAAATGAAGCACATTTTTTATTTTAAAGTGTTTTCTTATTTTTTTTAATACCTACCTGTGTTGTTTTTCTAATTATTTTAAAAGTTTTATTTAATTCTTTTTTTAAATATTAATATATATTTTTAATATTATTTTTGTGTGAAGATATTGCTTAATGCGTATTGTTTATATATTTTTTTATTAAATTGTTTCATTTGTGTACGAATACAATTAATTTTTTATTTATACCTGTATCCATTATTAATAAGCCAATATAAATACATTAGGTAGACGCAGTAAATTATAAAATAAAATAAAAATTGAAGTCAGAGTCAAGAGTTGGAGTCGGAGTCGGAGTATAAAATAAAGCCGGAGTCGGAGTCGGTAAATTTTCATCCGACTCCACAGCCCTGCTTTTAACAGTCAACATTTAGGTTGGGGGCTGAGGGAGGCATGGGACGATGTCAGCGAGCAGTGGAGAGATTCTTGGGATATATGTGTTAGCCAGATGTTCACCTTGATGCACTCGAACCTTGATGGCATCCATTTGAGGTGGTCTCTGCCTGTTTTGTGAACGTCAGTCGATGTTTTTTTCATTTTTTCAGCAATTAACTTTTGACTATTATCACTGTTGACTTCAAATTAAATTAATTTAAGCGATTGTCTATGAATATTCTTATTTTTCAGATTTTAAATCGCTCATTTTTACATGTGTATTGAATACACAGCACAGAAACCGGCGGATTTTTTTAGCACCGGAAGGGAAAGGTTAATCACTTCATATCGTATACTATCATAAGTTGTCACCACACATATTCTTCTTTGTGCATGTTTCTTTTTCAGTGTGTAATTTAACGTGATTATTTTTTTTTTAATGTTTTTCAGAAATAATCAAACTGGCCAAGGGAGAAAATGACTCTCAGCTCAACAGGATGACCCAAATAGAGCAGGACACCTTTGAGATGCAAGTGAGGGCGGCCAATATTGGTAATTATCTTGTCTTGAACAGAAAATACATACTAAACTCCATTGATATATTAACCCTTTAATATTTGCAGATTATAGGAACATCGTTGCTGGTCTTTATAGTGGACGATCCCCTCCCAATTCTTACGTTAATTCAGTTGGAAAGCGAAACTGTGCAGTGGAGTTTTCGTCTCTTCTTTTTTATCCTTTTTAAGTGAGTGAGCCGCTGCACACCAGCAAAGGGGCCACACTGCTGTGTTAGATTCGATAGCACACCGAAGAGAGACAATCAGAGCACCCCACCATGTTTTTTTTTAAAGAATATATATGTAACAGAGATTGTCTATGGGCCTTTCCAGTTCACCACTCCTCTTTTTTTACGTCGTTCTTTACTGTCCATGCAGTGAGACTCTGGAATCAGTTGCAAACCAATATAATATTCGCTCCATCCTTGGCATGCTTTAAGAAGCGACTGAAAAAACTCTTAATTTCTAATCACTAAAAAAACATGTTTCATTCCTGATTTTTCTTTTCCTTTCCTCTCCACCATCCCTTCCTTTCCTTTTGATTGATTATATCTCACTTTATATCAAAAATAATGTTCGGGTGATTGTCCGTCTTTGTGGGGTTCGTGGTAACATATGTGTTTATAGATTTCGTGGGGATGGATAGTCATTTAAATTATTTATGCGACCACATAACTTGCTTCATTTACTTATGTCTAGTTGGTTGGAAGAGATTGCCACCTAGTAATAAGCCCGCCAGATTGTATTTGCAATCAAAATGTTAAAAATATAAATAACCGAAGTCATAGGGAATTAAAATATTAAACTGGGAATTGAAAGTCAAGACACCGTTCACTCTAATACATGCTCTACTTTCAGTGTATAATGAGGCAATACCACGTATTAATTTACGTTCAACACCATATTCATTCAATATTCTCCATAGCTTGTCTCATTTCCCTCAGTCATATGCTTTTTCCAAATCCACAAATGTACTTAACACTTTTTTATTTTTTGCGATAGAAAAAAATTTGATATTGTCAGAGAATTAATGTGAAGTACGAGGGAAGTAATGACAAAATATTTTTGTTTTAGTGAGAGCGGGTGAATCTCTAATGAAACTGGTCTCGGACATAAAGCAGTACCTTATCCTCAATGATTTCCCATCAGTGAATGAGGCCATCACACAGAACTCCAAGCTGTTTAGGACAAAGCAACAGGAGTGCGATCAAAAACTCATGTCCTTACGAGACGACATAGCGGCTGATCTCTACGACCTGGAGGAAGAATATTTCACCAGCATTTACAAATGATAATTAAAGAATTGGTGATTCTGTGTTGCCAAACTATACATCCAATGAAAAGACATTATTTTATTTTATAATGATTTTGTTTTGTACAGTGATAATTAATTGATACTTATTGATAGACACGGAGATGTAACAATAACCCTCGTCGACAAACTCTTAATCATAATGGACCCACTTTTTTGGGAACCATTGGGAATCTAACCCAAAACCTTCGGGTGAAAGGCAATGTCTTACCAACAGAGGTCATCATTGTGTGTATTAATATAATTTTTCAATAACTTTGTTCATATCGCTGGCTGTTGTCAAACATTGAGCATTCGGGAGCTGGTGCCCCAGGCTCGATTCCTGGTGGTTTCACTTCCGAATTGGTTTTAATTCTAGACCATATTACATCTGAATTTACTTTTTTATCCAGCATATAAACTACTTATCATTATACTGCTATTAACACGTTCGCTGCTAAAGACGCCCCTGGGGCATCAACACATTTTTTGTAGAGACGCTGATGACGCCCGTTGCGCGTCATTCGATTCTCTTTGTTTGTATGGTACCGAATATTTTAAGATTTTAAGGTTTCCGTAAGATTTTAAGGTTTTGAAAATATGATTTTTTTCAGTACCTCTACACTATTCTATAAATACATATCGCAGTGAATGTGTTAAGTGACAAAAAAATAAGGCTATAAAAATCTGCCTTCTTTTAGGCTGCAATAGATTAAACCTGTCTGGTCTAACAGTTAGCATTCATGCTTAGCAAGCGGGCACCTCAGGTTCGATTCTTGGCAGATTCACTCTTAGACCGTTTTACATCTGAATTTCTTTTTTTTTGTAGATTATATGGTATCATAAATTCTCAAAGCGCTACTACTAAGCAACACAAAACTTGCGCTATATAAAAAATTGCCTAGTGAAAGACTGACCAGATTTAACCTGCCAACCCTCTTGGAAGTTTGATCTCCTTGCCATCAGATCTTTGAGTTCTCTGTCAAGACTGTGCGCTTACTGAAGTGCAGCAAATATATACAGTAATACCTTTATTTAAGTCGGTGATTGGTTCCAGGAAAACAGGGTGTAAATGGAGCCATTGACCGCTATGTAGAATAATTGATCTTTTACAAATTTTCAAAAATTTTTTTTGCTTAGTATAAAAACAAAAAAATACATGTTATCAGTAGCAAAAAATTAAAATATTAATTTAGAAGTCAAATTTTTACTTTATAAATGTCACAATTATGCTTTTAAATTTTCAATCAGAATAAATTACGTTAAAGTGAAGTAAACAGAGGGATTGCTGTGTTGTTTTGACTGTATTTAATTTAATTATTTTTGTTGTATTGTGTGTGTTGTCTGGAAACTGATTGCGTATTTTACTGCTAACTTCATTTCAAACATGCTGAATATGTACTAATTATTAAGAAAGATAAGAATTTATTCAGCGCATTTCTTCAGCCATTGTTTACTCAAATTGCTTGAGCGGTTGTTTTTTTTTGGTGTCATTTGGAACAAAATAATTCTTTTTTTCGGTGCTTGATATTTTTTTCCTACCACACAAATGAAAAAATGCAACACAACCAAAAAAAAATGTTAAAGCAGTGTATGGCGACGGCGTCAAATGTGATTTAAAAACTTCCATAATGGCGATACGACATTCGAAGATGGTGTCCACTCTGGAAGGCCGATTATCATGATGACTAAATCAAGACTTTGTTCGAGAATAATCGCAGATCTACGACAGGAGAGATTGTTAATATATTGTAGATTTTGAACTTTGTTTTTAGTTTATTTAAAATTATTTTCATATATTTCATTTGTAAATTGTTAAAATCTATTGTAGATGATGCAATATAAATTAATACAATCACTAGACTTAAAAGTACACTGGTTCTCAATGGCTTAGACCAGGGGTCTCCAAACTTTTTAGCCTAAGGGCCACACTGACTCCTCCACTAAGTCCCACGGGCCAAGACCTAGCTAGCTCATCATACCAACATACTGTAGTTTTGAATTATGCGCAAATTTTCATATTGGGACTAGCCGGGGAGTGAGATATCTATGGCGCAGGGTGCGGGGGTGGACTCCGCTCCGTAATGTTTTATTTCATTATGTGAATCACATATGTATTTCACTTATTGTAAATCATTAATTACAGTTCAAATGTTCAGTTTCATTATGTATGTCAGTTATTGTGTTTCTTAATTGGTCGTTAAATGAAAACATTGATTATTATTTTGTATTATTTACTTACATTGTAAATTTTACAATGTAATCAAAATAAACTATGACGGGCGGGATACCGGCCATATCCAGTGCTCGTGGGCCGTAGTTTGGAGATCCCTGGCTTAGATGAAAGTTTATTCTGCAACATTGGACCAGCAACCCAAAATTGGACTAAATGCTCTCGATTGTGTAAGAATAAATTAATGTAAGAATATTTCACTTCTATACATCAGAATTAGTAGTAATACACTTTTGTAAACATCATTTAGAATAAAGTGTTTTTAGTCTAAAATATTTAACTACAGTAGAATCTCAATTATCCAGTTTGGACAAAATAAATTTAAAATAACGTATTATACAAATGTGTTACGTGACGTGTGGCTGCACAGTGTTATCTATCATTATCATTATGTCATGACTGAGTATTGTGACTCACATGATAGCCTTTAACAGCTCCTCTCCATCCATCCCTGCACTCCGCAGTTCTAAGAGCAGTTGTTAAGGGTAGTCCTGTTGCGTCTCTCACTTGGAGAGTCCAACATATTTGAGACTCTTTCACTTATGCGTTGTTCTTTCACATTTCCATGATCATAAACCTCTCCAAACTGTTGGAGGGCTTGTTGTAAGCATATTGTAGACAATCTGTTCCTCAAGAATGGATGCATTATACTAAAGAAAATGTAGCATGGTCTCTGTGACGTTTCACAAATTTGCCCCAATACAACCTTGTAATGGCGTTCAGTAATTTTAATTATTTTATCAACTTTAATATAAGCCTCGATACTAATAAATAGCAAGTTATTTAGGTAAATACATTACATAAAACTAACAATAATGACCAATGAATACATCTTGTTACAAATTAGCAAAAATATGTCAGTTTGTTAAAATCAAATAATATTTGGCGACGTTCGTCAAAAGTCACTACATTAGTCTGCATTGGCCAGGGATAGGATATACGATAATTGGATTTTCGATTTTTTTTATACATAAAATTAAATGTTCGTAATTAGTATTAATTCACAGCCTATTTAAAGATAGATACAAATCATACAATACATTAGAAAGTCAGTATAATGAAAATAAGGAATTAAAGCTTCAGTTTAGAGAAAAACAATTCTTCGAGTTATAAAAAAACCATTCATTTTGTAAAAAAAACGCTTTTACCCCATCCCTTTGAGACATGACATTTCAAACGTCACAGGTACCATGACAAAAAAACTGGATTTCAACGGGAATTGAACCCGCAACTGCCGGGTTGAGAGACAAGCGTCTTACCAACAAGGCCACGGAGGTCGTCCATTAAAGGACTATCATCTTGGCACGCATTTTAATACTGTGCAGTTCCTAAACAATTTTATATCATAATCTTTGTTTTTCTTCTCTCAGTTATCCGGATTTTTTATCCCCATTTATTCATGGTAATTGAGGTTCTACTGTATTAGATGTAAAATTTTTGTACATATATAATATAAATTTACGAAAGTGCAACGAAATTGTCGTTATCTCCATTTTCACGGGTAATTGGTTTCAGGAAAACCACACATAAATCTCCACATTGATGTTATGTAAATAATTGTTCTTTCATTGCTACATATGAAGAGTAAAACTCATAAACCACATAACAACCATATTTTAATTTTTTTTTATGGAAAAGTCTATCAACAAGCGACAATATACCATAAATGGCAATATACCATAAAAGTGATTCTGTTTTATTGGGTGTACAAATTAGTTCGGTCCAATTTTTTGTGTTAAAAAATGCATTTATTTCTAAACAAAATGAATGAACAGATCAATTAAAGTATTGTCCATCGCTGGCTACTACTTTTTCCCATCTCTCAGGCTATTTTCGAATTCCATCTCGAAAAACCAGTAATCAGAAGGAGCAATATCCGGGGAATACGACGGGTGCGGTAAAACATCCTATTTGAGCGTTTCCAAATATTTTTTTACGACTTTTGCAACATGAGGCCGAGCTTTGTCATGAAGAAGAATAACTTTATCATGTCTTTGCTCGTATTCCGGCCGTTTTTCTCGCAATGCACGGCTCAAACGAATTAATTGTAGCCGATACCGATCGCCCGTAATGGAATCGCCAGGTTTCAGCACCTCATAGTAAACAACACCCCTTTGGTCCCACCAGATACAGAGCATGATCTTCGAACCATGTATGTTCGGTTTTGGTGTTGATGTTGAGGTCGATGGCAATGATTGACCGGGCTTAGCGTAGTATTTTTTCTTCGGGTTGCCGTAGAATATCCACTTCTCATCTCCAGTTACAATCCGATGCAAAAAACCTTTTCTTTGTTGCCTTTGAATCAGCTGCTCGCAAGTGAAAAATCGCCTTTCAACGTCTCTCGGTTTCAGTTCATAAGGCAGCCAATTTCCTTGTTTTTGAATCATTCCCATGGCTCTCAATCGTACGGAAACGGCTTGTTGAGTTACTCCCAATGATTCTGCAAGCTCCTCTTGCGTTTGACTCTGATCTTCTTCGAGTAATGCCTCTGCTGAAATCTCCATCCTTGAAACGTCGAAACCATTCCCTACATGATTTATCAGTTGGAGCAGCGTCACTATAAACTTCGACAAGCATTCGATGGGCTTCAGCTGCACTTTTTTTCCAATTAAAGCAGAAAATTAAAACCTCTCGCAAATGCTGCTTGTTAACACAAAATTCGACATTTTCAACACTGTACAAAACAAGGTTTTTGCATGAAACTCAAAGCGATATAAACTGAATATTATTGGCAGATGTCTAACCTCTCTGAAACCGCCAAAATCGGCTGTCACTATGAACCATTTTAAATCAATCAGCAACTCTCTATCAACTTTGGCTCTTTGAAGAACCCTTGTGTTGCTGACCATAACCGTCCAGGGTATCCGTAGCGTTCTCTGGTGTATCCACATTTTGAATACTTCCAGTCGGTTTATACTACCAACTTTGAGGGTCCATGATTCCACTCCATATAATAACACTGACCAAATGTAGCATTTGACATTTGATAGGGTTATACCACTGTATAAAGTGGAATAAGCAGTGTTTGACTAAACAAATTACAATGTCTTTAAACCTCCAGTGTTTACTATAAATAAAAAATTATCTTGAATACATTAAACTGTTTTATCCATGACAGATTTATGCCCGGGTTTGCCTGATAAGACTACACGCGTCAATATCAGAAATTCAGTGTGGAGGGAGGTAGATTACTTCGGATAACCGTGAGACCTTGAGAATATATGTATTGACCAGGCGTTCATCCCAATGTAAAGCACCAGGCTTATAAAGCACAATACAAAGTGAGTGATCAAGGGTACCTGACATTGGTGCCATCGGAGATGACTATATAAGCCAATTTGTCTGCATCTTCCTTCTCTATTGGGTCCCTGATAACTAGCAACAGTTTCACGCCGTTTGGATATATCTGTTGCTGTTAGCTCTTAGTTGTGCTGGGCATTAATGTTTTAAGAGTCTCATGCCAGTACGTCATCTCTTGCATTGCCCACCGTGCTTCTTTTTGCTCTCTGTCAACTTGTCAAAGAGAACATTTCTTGGAAGTCTACTCAGAGCCACTGTCCAGACCAACGCAGTCGTGCATGCAATATCAGAATGTAGATGCTATAGCGGTTTGCTCTTCTCAAAACTTCATAATTTACTCTATACGATACTATTGAATCTTAATTATTTGTCTGAGGTGCCTCTACTGACATTTTTTGAGTGCCATAATGTCGTCTGTAGAGAACCTATGATTCAAATCCATACATCAAAGATGCATCCCAATATATTTATATAGGAAAGACAAGGTCCTTTGAAAAAAGACTTCGTGAACACAAATCCGCCTTAACGAATCCTCTAATTTATTCTGAAATGGCTAGTCATTGTCACCGTGAAAATCACTCATCTTCCTAATTCTTGAATAGCAATAATTACAAAAATAAGGTACGAAAGATTAGATTAGATCAGTCAGTACATTGAGATAAACACCTGCTAAACACATATATTCCCAAGGTCTCATCGCTGCTTGCCGAAATCATCTCCTGCCTCCCTACATCTACAAATACCACACTGAATTTAGTCTGCCGGTGCCAATTCAATTCACCCTTTAAAGCTCCACAAGGGAACATAGGGAGGCCACCAGTCTTTTCCATTCAGAGCGGTTTTGGGCGGTGTTCGTAATCTCCCTCCACGACATTCCTAACGCTCTTGACTTCCTTGTCATAGGAACGGTACACCGTGAGAGAGGGTCTTTCAGATCGTCGGGACTCCAATGGACAGAAAACGCAGGCGCACCCGGCAACGATGTTGTCTCTGTAATTCAGGAGAGGCGATGGTCCTGGCTGGGACATGTTCTGAGAATGCCTGATGATAGTTGGCCAAGGAGAGCGCTGTTTTTCTGTCCATTGAGGTCCCGACCGATGGCCTGGCCTGCCGGTGTCAGCCCGGCATAATTCAGTCTTGTTTTGCCCCCGTGATGATGGGATGAAAACCTTGAAACCAGTAGGATCGTACCATTATCTTAAGTGAAAAAAAGTGTTTTATTAAACAAATTAGATGTTCAGCTTTTGTATTTCTACAATAAAAATTAAAAAAAAAAAAACAAATTCACAATTTTATTTATATTTTATTTATTTAATATTATTTACATAAAATAGGCACATTTTTAATACATATTTGCTTTATAATCAAATAAAGTCTATCTAAGAAAAAGAAATTTATAAAACAAAAATAATTCCTTTATAAAAATGTCCGACTATCCGAGCAAATATGTATCAAAAGAATCGATCACACGCTCTTTTCTCGCTTTCGAAGCGGTGTCGCGTGAATGAGTACGTAAAGCCTTTATGATAGCTACTTATTTCGTAAAGATCCGCAGGACTGAATCGCTTTATTTTCGATAATTCAAATTACAGTTCTGAAGTACAGCTGTTAAATGCTCCGGCATTCTATGTTTGATCTTCACTACTTTGATTTACAGACCTGATTTAGTTTTAAGGAGGATAGGTGTAAAAGTTGCGACTGTCTCTCATTTACGATTGCTACTTTTGTTAATGCCTATATTTTAAGATCACAAATTATGAAGTGTGATCGATAAATACAATATACAGCGGGTGAAACTGGGCAAGACAAATGGCCAGATAGATGGATCTAGAAAGTGCTGGAGTGTGGCGGCCAAGGACAGGAAAAATAAATGTTGGTTAATTCTATAGTTCAATGGCATCAGAAAAATGTCTGGAAACAGTGTGCAAAAGGTAGGAATAAAGGGATTCCTATATCCAACACTGTTAACCGAACTGCTGATAATGATAAGTTCACTCAGGTTAGCTAGGTCTCAGAATTTGATACCAATAGTTAACTGAACTGAGTTAGATAGATTTTTAATCTTATCTTAGATCTTTGGAAGTCTTTCGAAGAACATATGACAAGGCGGAAAGTGTAGCATTGTCGAGAGTGGAACGATGACATAAGAGACTCGTCAAGAGCTGTATGGCCACTGAAGGTAAGGTAAACTATAATGGAAACACCTTTAGTTTACAGTGATGTTGATGTATAGACAATGCACCACCCAAAAAGTGCATTGATAACTTCTTGTATAAAGAAATTTTCTTCTAAAAGCTCCCAGATTATCCTCTCTAACTCGAGACGAAATGAAGAACAAATGCCTCTTTTTTTTAGAAAAAGCCAATACCTAAGAGAGGCGTTCAGTATTATACACAAGTCGTATTATTCAGTTCTTTGGTCAAATTGAGCGAAATGAAGGTATGGAGATATTCATAATCGTTAGCAATATGGAGAATCGCAGAAGTAAAACACCTACACGTTAGATCAACCAGGTGAAGAGTACTACAGGCTGTTTGTACAGTGCAATGGCGAGAGAACTGGAGAAGAATGTGCGCAACCTACAGCAATCTCAATGTAGATTACGATCCTCAGCATTGAGGTCATAACGAAGAAAATACTGAGAATTCAACTCGACAGATCTAACGACACAGAAAGAGCTATCTGATGAATTGATAGCGTTGACCCTCGACGATCCTGTCAACCTTCAAGATGATGAATTTCAATCTTCAACTAAGTTTAGAAGTGATAGAAACACAGTTCACAAATGCAGAGATCAGGAGGCAAAATTTGTAGATAATTCACTCCTATGAAATCACTTCAGAAGTGATGTTACGTGAGAGAATTCAGACATTAACGAAATTAAATATTTCATATAATTTACATCTGAATTGTTTTCTGATATTCGAAACAGTCCCGCATCCCTGATAAAATTTCTAGTGGTGTCCCCCTTCCCCTGCGTCGTGATCTCCAGGGAACAAATAATGCTTCCCTTGGCCGTAAATCGGTTTGGCCAGCACCGGTGGATGCATCATCCTTGTGGGTTCATCAAAGTACACGAATAAGCCAGCACAGGTGCCTAAAATGCCAAAGAACGTAATCAGATGAACCGTGTGCGAGTACCTTCGTCTCTGGTTCAAGTTGCAACGGTGTTGGTTTATCACCTCTTCAAAGACGTGCACCTAAAAACAAAATGAGATTTCCAGTTAGTGGAACAAGAGTTAAAGGAGTCGAATAAATACTAAGAGAAATGTGTGAACTTAAAACAAAAAAAACAGATGTGTGAGAGTCTCGCATGGTAGAGTGAAACTTCTTAGTTCCTAGGAAAAGTTGATTTTATGCTTTGCTTTTTTTCCATTTGTGAACGATTTTTTTTTTTAGGATTTGGAAATGGTTATGTGGAATTTAATTCAAGAAAATCTCTCTTAATTTAATAAAAAAAAAAAAAATTATTTTTAATAATATTATAATATGTACACTTAATAATATTAAATTTATATTTTTTAAATATATTAATATTTTTATGTTATTACTAGTTATTAAATTTATTTTTACAGTCTGTCCAATGGAAAAGGTCACTGATTATATTTTTGCATACCCAATCTGTGGATGAATTAATGAGTTAACTAGCGACACATTTCCACTATCTTCCGTAAAAGCGCTGGCATCGTTGGTTCATTCGTAATGACGTAACAATTGACGGTACCTTCCGAGTCATGGAGCAATGTGCAAGCATTAAATTTTGTTTTAAATTGGGTAAAAGTGCCGCAGAAACTTTTCAAATGATTCAAACTGTTTATGGTAGCGAAGCAATGAGTCGTAAGAACGTTTTTAAGTGGTATACAAGATTTCGTGATGGTAGAGAGAGCATTGAAGGTGATCAACGGCCTGGACCATCATTGACAGTTGAAATTGAAGATGTTAAAAAAGTTGCTGAAATTCTTCGAAATGATCGTTGTGCATCTACTAGGCTAATCGACGAGTTCACTGGAATTCCTAAATCCACTGTCCATCTCATTTGAACAGAAAATTTGGGCAAACGAAAGGTGGATTGCAGTGGAGCACTGCAGAAACATGAAAAGAGCGGCTTATATGGATCCAAACTTCATGTCAAGCATTGTAACAGCTCATGTTTTCAGTATGAGCCACTTACAAAGCGTCAGAGCTCGGAATGGAAGGGTCCACAATCTCCGAAACCGAAAAAAGTGCGCATGCAGAAGAGCTGAATCGAGACTGCTCACCGTTTTCTTTGATTCCAAAGGAATTATCCATAAATAATTCAAGCCACAAGGTCAAATGGTGAACGCCGATGTGTACTTGGGCGTCTTGAATAGTTTATAGGCCAGGATTGTATAAGTTCGATCCGAATACCGGGAACAGGGGCACGGTCTTTGTTGCACGACAATGCACCGACGCACAAAACCAAGATTGTACACGATTTCTTGACCAAAAAAAGTATCGATCACCGATCGATCATTCACCTGATTTGACTCCATGCGACTTCTTGCTATTCCCGAAACTGAAATCGGCGATGAAAGGAAAGTGTTTCGACACGATTTCAGACATGCAGAATGCTTCGACAGCGATTTTGGAGACAATTCCAAAGAATATGTTTCAGGAGAGCTTCAGAAAATGTTACAACCACTTCCAGTATTGTATTGACTCACAAGGAGTGTATTATGAATAAAAGGTAATGTAAACTAAAAATAAACATTGTCTTATATTTCATTCCCCGTCAGTCACCTTTCCCATTGTACAAACTGTTTATAAAAATATGTGTATAATTTACCGGTTCGTTAAAGTTCCTTTTAAGAGCGGGGTAATCCCAAGGATAGTAGGGGTCCTTGATTTCTCCAGAGACAAGCGGCAACTTGGGGTAGTCCCCATAGCCCATGCCATCATCGGGATAGTGCTCGTAGCGCTCGGGGTGCACATTGTACTTCTCCGCCGCCTTGCGTCTCTCCTCGGGCGTCTTCGGGATTGGGCCGGGCTTATAGTCTTTGTTCCAGTCTGGGAAACAAAATGTTTTGTTACCACTTGCCTTACTGTGCTAAAAAGTTCCGCCAGCCACGGTACTGGACACGCTAAGCATCCAGTGAAAAATGTATGTTTTAAATAAAAATTATGCAAAATCTGCTAGGTTATTTTTTTGTTATTAGCTATAAAAATAATTTTATTATGTATTAAAACGTCGAATAATCAAATTAAATACAAGTCCTGGTCACTCGCTATCCATCACAGGGTGGCAAGTATTAAAAAAATATTTACTATTATCGATAATATGATTATACTTTTATTTTTTACTTATTATTTATTTATTTATTTATTATTACACATGACAAGAAATATACACAATTTGAGAAAAACAACAGATAATTTGATTTGGACATACAATTTTAATGGATCTGGGTTTGTTGCCTTTCATTTGTCGTATCCCCAGTAAACTAGGCTTTTGCCTGTATCTCACTGAGGATATTTAGCATGAGAAAAATAAATCGATACTTCTTTCCGATTTTTGATTACACAAAAACAAAACCCCGTTGCACGCTCTCATCAACCTGACAGTGACACTCAACTACAACTGGAAACATCTTGCGAAATTCAGCTCCTCACACATCATCACTCCAGAAAGACCAAAAATATTCATCCCACACTATACCGCACACAATCATAAGAATAAAAATCAAAACAAAATAATATATTCTTTTATTCTATACTATATTCTTTATTCCTATATTCTATATTATTAATACTATCTTACTATATTATTAATACTATATTCTTTTATTCTCTGGCTATGGGAGTTTCAATGGTAACTTTTTAGTTTCAATCTTGTTTTTCTCCCTGTTGCAATTTTTACATCCATCTGGATTAATCTGCAGATCACATTTTCTGGTACTGCAATGATAGTCAAGTCATTAATCCTGTTCTTAGGCAGAAAATAGTTCTAGATGGCCCTAAATATTTGCATACATTGTAGTTAATTCTTGTTGCTACTATTGTTGTATTTGTATGAAACGTAATACTAATAAAGTACTAATTACCTATTCATTAGATAGATTTCAATAGAAATACAATCTATTGCAGAGGATCTCAAGTCATAATCTCAGTCATGGCCAGGAGACTAAAACTACCCTCTGGTAAAAATTATTATTATTAGAAGTCGTATGAGGTGTATGGATGTAGAAGATGTTAAAGATGTGTGTTGTGATAGGAAAGTCTAGTATTCTGCCCTGAAATGGCGTATACTATGTATGTCTTCTATGGGATGGAGGCGTGGACACTGAACCAGGAAACATCACGTAGAATCTAAGCTTTTGAGATGAGGATCAATTAATGTATCCCTGGACAGAAGCACTTCCAGTGTTATAAATGTGGAAGTGCTTAAGTTTTAAACAGTTTAAACCGAGAACTGATTAAAACTGTCAAGTTGGGGTCAGCTCTCCTCGTCCTCAGGTTGTATGCTCTTCTGTCCCGGACTACGTCCCCCAGGCCGTGCCTCTGCATCAGGTTATCTTTTTGCACCACCCATGAATTCTTTGGTCTTCCTCTGGTTGTTATTCGAGGAAGATCCATGGAGATTGCCTGGTTCACAATGTGATCGGGTGCTCTGCGTCCAACGTGCCCATACCATCTTAATCCATCCGCCTCTCCTCCATCTTGCTGTTGATGTCTGTAACACCTAGGCTTCCACGAATGTGTGAGCTTTTTATTTTGTCTCTTAGGGACACACCAGCTGACCATCTTAGGATGCGCATTTCAGCAGTTTCTAGTTGCCTAGAGTTACGTTTACGACTTACCTAATTATGAAAATGCTAAATAACTCAGTTGAGAAATAATATTTTAAGATACCTATTTATAGCATTGGAAAGCCCTTTCGATGAGCAATCCATTCATGTAAATAACTCAAAACTACCAAATTTCGAGTTACCTAGTTTTAATATTGAGCCCACGATATGTTTTAGTGCTCCATTGACTTTGTTTCTTATTGTTACAAGCCGTTAGATATATCTCGCAACGCTTCCATCATCTGATAAAATACTTTGTTAGTAGCAGAATTCATTAACTTGCTGTGACCTTTCATTGTCAACCATATATCGCATTTACTTGTCCTTTTACAGAAAAGTATCAAATTTCAAATATCCCAAATAGGATTTACAAGCTATTAAAAATCCTTAAGGTGCGGTAACATCTTGTAGGATACCTACCTAAATAAATAAATAATTGTCAAAATAAATAAGTGAATTGTTAAACATAATTTATTGTTAAAATTGTAAACATACAGGGTCAATGACCGATGAACTATGTACAAATTGTCACATACTAAAACGTCAACAATGTTTACTCACAAATAGTATTTGTCTGTCTCCAGAAAATAAATATCTACCCGGCAATGCACGCGCTAGAGTAAGACAGAATATGTATCGCGAACTGGTTCACTCATTTGTATAAATTACCCACGCGCCGAGAAATAAAGATTGATTATTATTGTTCATTCAACTGTCAAGACTTGTTATTATTTGCCCGCTATTCACTTTCGCTTGCATCCGCATTCCTGAGTATTTATATTTAAATAAATACAAATCAAAATCATCACGACTTATAAAGATAAGCACTTCGCTACATTGATGACCCTGAACGAGAAGGAACGCAGAATCGACTAAAACGAATATAGCGATGTCGATATCAAAATCATCGGCACGTCCTAATAGGACACATGCTACATTGATAACGACCATCGCTACAATCTTATCGGAGGTTGGCCACTATTATGGCAAACCATATACTATTCATTGTAGTCTAGAACTGCACCCAAACCAATCCCGTAAGTTGTTTAGCCAAGACATGCGGAATCGTCCCCTGCCTCATTAGCAATAATTTTTTTCCCGGCTGATCAGTTGTGTTATACTCGTAATGTATCTTGTGCTGCTTATTATGTGACCGAAGTACTGAAGTGCAGACAGTGAGTTGGGACGGAGCCAGGGAGAAGAAGGTAAGTCGTAAACGTGGATACAAAAGAATGCTTAAAGTAGATATTTGAAGTTCATATAACTTACATATTACGATCTATTGAAACCTTTATTATTTCCATAAAAAATATTGGTGCGATACCTCATAATTAAAGAAGAGTTACCAAACAAACTATAGTAAGAACACCATTTTCTCAGAATAGAGAATTTTGAGTTACCTAGTTATAGTATTGAGCCCACGATATATACTTGAACTTGACAATATGTAATATGCTAAGATGATAGCCCACATCAGTATTCTAGTACCAACTTTGATGTATGGAAGTGAAGCGGGTAAATAGACTGAAAGGAACCGAATAAATGCTGTAGAAATGCGCACATTCATAAGAATACATGGGATGACAATTTATGACAGAATAAATTTAAACGTAAGGCTGAAGTATTAAGATCAAGTAGAGCACTGTCAAGATGGTTTGGATATGTAGATCAGGCAAAACAAATATAAACTGCAAATTTAAGTGGAAGGTGTAGTAGACCAATAAAAGTATGGTTGGATCAAGTGAATATGTTGAAAGAAGGAAATGTAAAAAGTGAGAAAAATCGTAGGAGTTGTATGGATGTGGAAGCGGTGAAATATGTGTAGAAATAGTAAAGCATTGCGCTCTGTTCTCTCTGCCTACCCCGAGAGGGTAACGGCGTAAAGATATGTGTTTTATAATTCATCCTAAATTCCAATAAATTGAAATTGGAAAAAAAGATGTTGAACGAAAAAAGAGATTGAAATAATGAACTAAATTAGTAAAACTAGTAGAAAAAAATATTATCAATTCCCATATCTAATTCAAAACATCCATACCAAATGTCACCCTCTTACAGGCCGAAGTGACGTAACGGGTTAATCGAAAATACATGGAAAACAAGAAAGAAATTTATACTTTTTAGACTTTAATTTGTAATACATTTTATTACTTACGATGTCTAATTACTGTGTACAATATTCCGGGCTGTCTATTTGCTAATTTAGCAGAAAACTTTACCACCTTTACGAGCGACGCCATTTTTGTCCCTCTACATTGCCAGTGGGAATTTGTCGAATCTTATAATTCAGAACTAAAAATTCTCGGAAATAAAAATTAAGCCTGATTCTTTGCGCATGTTCCAAAAAAAGTTATAATTATTTTATCTACCGTGATGACGATTTATACTTTAAAATTTGTTAATTATTTAATAAAGAATAAAACGTGATCGTGAAAAACTATTGAAATGTGCCGAAACAATGCTATGAAAATGCGCGCACTGAGAAAAATGCATAAGCTAACAAATATAAAAATTACAACTCTTAATTTTTTATTATTTGTTTCTATGATAAAATATGCTTGAACGTAATATATTTATTACATTTAATTTAAATTAATTCGTAATGTACTTATATTTTAATACAACCCCTTGATGTAAAATTTTGGTGTGTTAATATATGTCAGAATAAAAATAACAATTATTAAGGATACATGTAAGCTAAAAACTAAATACATTAATAATGCTAACGTAAGTGACAGTTGTGGTAGACGTTGACCGAGAAAGTATGGTTGCATCAAGTGAATGAAATTTTGAAAGAAAAAGAGGCAAAGAGAAAAAACCTATATGAGAATTTTTATGGGTGTGAAGAAGGCGAAAAAAATAATATCGCGATAGAAAAGTTTGAAACGAGAAGAAGGAAATTGAGTGATTATAATGTACGTACAAATGCATAAGATTTAACAATTTCATTTCCCTATTAAAGCGCATAATGCAAAAAAGGATTTTTTATATAAAATATTTGTCTTATCTATCAAGTTACCCTAAATGTATTTTTCTTAAGGCAACATTCAATATAAATTGAGGTTATGTTTGTGTTTTCGTTCAGCTTCGTTTGAATTTGACAGCACAGTTAAACAAGCCGGACTTGATTTGTTGAATGATATTAAAGTCAAATAAATAAAACACGCAATGGACGGCGATCTGTACGACGAGTTCGGCAACTACATCGGGCCGGAGCTGGAGTCGGATTCTGACGAGGAACAGAGCGTGTACGGGCAGCAGGAACCGAGGGATGTCGATGAGGATGCTATGGATGAAGACGACGATGCCGAAGGCGAGGTTGAACCGGCTCCCATGGCCGTTGTATTACACGAAGATAAAAGGTGGTTTGACTTATATATCTACCGTATTAGTCAAGTGACCATTTTTTTAATAGTATTTCAAAACTGAAAAGAGCCGAATAATGCCGTAGAAATGCTTGTGCTGAGAAAAGAATATGGGTTGACAAAATACGGAATAAGTGATAAAGGATGAATTTGTGTTTAAGACTGATGTATTAAGTAAGATGAAGAGCACTTTAAAACTCTGTATTAATTTATTTTTCAGGTCCTTTACACATTGCAGGTTTTCCTAATTCGTACAAAGACTAATTTAACAAGAACAATAGTAAAAATGTATATGTTACACTTAAACATTATGACAAAATTTAGCATGTAAAATCATAAAAAATGAAATTATTTCAAGTTACAATTAATTTAAGGCTATTTCCTGAAGGAGCTGAGTGACACATGAAATACGTCTGTATGAGTACAAACAGAGTTAACCCTTCTAAATAAAATAAAATTGAAACGCGCGCTCCGGTGTTGGGTAGTGAGTACGCGATCAAAAATTAGCGATTTTAAATCGGAAAAATAAGAACATTCATAGATAATCCCCTTAATTAATTATAATTGAAGTTAAAAATTATAATAATTGAGATTTATTTGCTGAAAACATTAAAAAACCATCTGGCAACGCTCACGGAACGAGCGTAGATCTAGTGTCGTTGCCAGCTCAACAGCTACTGCGGCGCGGCAGGGCTGGTGGCTAACTCGGGCGTGGCTTACACTTGCGAGGTTGAGACAATTGAGCTCCGCGCTATTCAGTGACGTATGCAAAAGTGAGATGCAATATAGTGTCGCGCTTCCCGCATACTCTTCACCTATCGTCAAGACCCTAGATCGAGGCACTCACAGCGTTTAAATGCGAATTTGTTTCCGATATTCACGAAATACTTACGATGTAGTCGATAAATTCTGATTATTAGTAATATTATTTTTTAAATCAATGCGTAAATATATTATGGAGGAATACCTAAAATCTTAACCTTGTATT
The DNA here is from genome assembly GCA_949825065.1 of Odontocerum albicorne. NCBI lineage: Eukaryota > Metazoa > Arthropoda > Insecta > Trichoptera > Odontoceridae > Odontocerum > Odontocerum albicorne. The sequence continues at coordinate 26,510,689 of OX463861.1, forward strand.
TATTATATTTATAGAGATATTGATGGTTATTAGAAGCAACGTGTAGAAGATACCCAACACAGGGAAGGAAAGGTTAAATAGTGTGATTGCTCTACCTACCGGCATTTCCAAAGGCAGGTTGGTTCGACTTAAAGGTTGATAGAATAATATATAAATACGTTGTCTCAAATAATTATCCGGAACATACAAACCAAGACTATTCAGAACCGATGGTTAAACTGAATTACCCCTGATCAAACAAAAAAAGTGGATACTCAATCGAAGAGATCTTCCCCTCTCTAATGACCTGCAACTAAGCATCCCCAGTAAGATCTACGATCATATAACTTCATACCAGAAGGCATTGAACTGGTTGAATGCTAGAAATAGACGCCAAATTCACATACTGTATTGTATAATATCCTTAACTGTCCCGCAGCCCCCTTTTATCTCGCCGAAAATTTTCAGCGTCTTCAATCATGGATTAACGCTACACTCAAACAGAGTTTCTCTTTTGGCCTTTCCGGTTCACCGCTCCTCTTTTTTTACGTCGTCCTTAACTGTCCATGCAGTGAGACTCTGGAATCATTTACAAACCAATATAATATTCGCTCCATCCTTGGCATGCTTTAAGAAGCAACTGAAAAAACTCAATTTGTAATCAGTAAAATAACGTGTTGCATTCCTGATTTTTCTTTTCCTTTCCTTCACCATCCCTTCCTTTCCTTTTGATTGATGATATCTCACTTTGTATGAAAAAAAATGTTCAGGTGATTGTTCGTCTTTGTGGGCATATGCTCACATATGTGCTCACATACCTAGCAATAAGCCCGCCAGATTATATTTGCAATTTTTATTTTTTATTATTACACATGACAAGAAATATACATAATTTGCGAATAAACAACAGGTAATTTAATTTGGACATACAATTTTAATGGATCTGGGTTTGTTGCCTTTCATTTGTCGTATCTCCAGTAAACTAGGCTTTTGCCTGTATCGCAATAAAAGTGTTAAATAAATACGAAGACACTTGGACAAAACCAGGTATAATATCCGTACTCTCTCATGTAGAAACAATGGAGTATTTTTATCTGGGCCCTTTTTAGCACTAGTGAATAATTAATCCTTGCTGTTGCCCATATTATAGATTTGAGATGGTTTGAACATGTAGAACGAATGAATGAAGAAAGATTAACAAAACAAATATACAGCCCAAATGTGAGCTGAAGGCGGGGTAGAGGAAGACCAAGGAAAGTACGGTTGGATCAAGTGAATGATATTTTTAAATAAGGAAATGTAAAAAGTCAGAGGAATCATAGGAGTTGTAGTATAAGTTTTTCATTAATCATAAAATTCACTTCTTTTAAGACGTGTCGCTCAATTCATGAATAAATTTCGTCTTAAGCTTTTTTTTATTTTATGCTAAAAGAAAATAAATATATGAAATTACGCAGCATTTTGTCAGAACCAGAATATTATTTCATGTTAACCCTTTAAGTGCCGGAAGTTATTAGTATGGCCGTACCCAGCAGGCCGGGATTTTTTCAACAAAAATAAAACCTAAAAAAATTATATTTTTTGTATACAGATATATAGGATATTATGAAAACTTACTAAATATATACACCGTGGGGCATTTGAGCTGCCGTTCACTCAGAAAAACACAGTTTAAATATTCACAAAAGGTCAGGATTGTCACAATTTGACACAGAAAACACGTTTACTTATAAATATAGTGGAATATAATATACTTTGTAAACTAAAATCAACAAATTATCTGTATGGTGTATAATAAAGCGCAAAAGGTAAATAAAGTATAAAATAAAACCGTAAAAAGTCTATATAAACGTCGTATTATGCCGCAAAACTACCGCCAATAACCAAATAATACATGAAAACACACTTTGTAAATAAATATTTTGAAAAATTAACAAAACTAACGCACAAAAGTTAAAAATCAACCATTGAAGAAAACTACAAACGAAGTCATTATAAATCGTCGCAATTACGTCGCAAAAAACTTTAGTCGGTAACCCTGTATCACAGACACGTATTGACTGTCAGTGAAAGCTTTTAGAAAGATGACTGTAACTTTGATAATATCGGTAAATTGTAATATTTAAATATTTCTTGACCATCCCAATAGATGTCACTATGTGTTACAATTTATAAATTAATACAATTGGATTTGATATTAGCTTGCGACAAGCTCAAAGGAGAGCGTGTTCATTTTGTATGGTCGGCCTGGCGAGCACTGAATCGGAGAGCGCGTCAACACGCTCGTGGCAGTGAACTGGTTAAGCGACTTCCACTGTATTTGCAATTTCGCCAGTTATATTGTCTAGTGCATATTATCAACTTCGACAGTTAAAATTGTTTAAATGAGAAAATCTGCCACTGTCCTTTGCCGACCCCGACGGGAAAATAAATAGTGTGATCTATGTAATTTCTCGTATCTACGAGCCGTTATTAGAGTTTGACTTAATATTTTTTTCTCCCCCTTCCAGATACTATCCTCAAGCGGTAGAAGTGTACGGGCCTGAGGTGGAGACCATCGTACAGGAGGAAGACACACAAGCCCTGGATCAGCCTCTTGTGGAGCCTGTCAAGAGGAAAAAGTTCCAACTCAGGGAGCAGCAGCTACCGGAGACCACCTACAGTATGGAGTACATGGCTGATATGATGGACAGTCCCGAGCTTATTCGCAGCGTCGCTCTGCTGGGACATTTGCACAATGGTAGATATTTTATTTATTAACAAAGCATATGTAACAAGTTAAGCCTAATTACATACAAAGCTTGGAAAGAATTGTTTACAGTAACAAGAAATAGAAATTAATAAATAAGAAGTATTTGTTAAACGCAAACAGCTAAGTTCCATTACTAAGATCAAAATACTTCATTTTTTGAAATGTTGAAGATGTCAATATCCGAGGCCTTATTCAAAAGGGACAGTACTTGTAATAAAGGAAAAGCACTTGGCAATCTACTTATTGTCAGTCTAAATCAAGAGTTCCCAAAGTGGTCGATATCGACCCCCTGGGGTCGATTTAATTTTTCTAGGGGTCGATAGTTTCAATAAAAGAATTTGGGGGTCGACGACAGCAAAAATAGACCCCCTCCCCTTACTACTGCTATTTGTTTGTTACTTCAAAATATGTATGATTCCAATAGGTACCTTATTAAGAATATTTGTACTTATTTTGAATTTACATATTTATTTCATAAATGTCAAAAATTTAAAAACACTGCTCGTATTTTTTTGTTTTAATTTTCGTCAGCGCAGATTTCAATATTAAATGTTGTACAAGATAATGCCATAATCCGTAGTCGTTTTCAATCCTTAATTACCGGTTGAGTGACTACTGGAAGACAGACTACCTATTCAATTTACCGGAATTTTCACAATTCATGTCAAGAGATAGATTTTTACTCATCTTATGGGCACTTCATTTCAACAATAATGAAGAAGATCTGTCGAGCTTGGCAAAAGTCAGGGCATTGATTGATTTTTTCAATGGAAGGATGGAGGTAATTTATGATCCACACAGACAACTATCGATAGATGAATCGTTGGTTCTTTGGAGAGGCCTCAGCTCAGGAATTGATCGGGGGTCATTCTTATAGACCTGGCTTTTCACGTAACCCCAGAGAAAATAGTCCAAGGGTGTCAGTTCATATGATTTGGTGGCCAATTAACATCACCATTTCGAGAGATTACAATACATAAAATAATTCAACAATTTCAACGTGTTGTATTGTATACGACTCCATTTTTATAAATGTCATACATTACACTTCTCAAATGTCACAAGACCCAGGCAAGTTTGTGATGCCATCCGTGTTTTATCCAAGAATTAAAAAAACCGCTCAATTTGAAAGACCCTTTACAACCTACATAGCAGAATTCATCAGCTTGCTCCAATCTTTCATTATTCACCCATATATCACATTCACTTTTCTTTTCACACTTTTCTGTTACTGTTTCTTTGAATTTTACAAAATTCAAATTCTACAATTCATCTTCAATCTCTGCCAACATTACGATCTTATCAGCATGCAGTAATCTGCATATGTTCCCATTCGATATTTGTATACCACCCATTGACCTATGTTGTTCCTTCACACATGAATCTATATAAATATTAAACAACTAGGGTGACATACACATCCTTGCTTTACTTCTTTTGAAATATTAAACTACTCAATCAAGGCATCATTCGATCTTATGCACATACTCTATTTTCGGCATATAATGATGCAATACCACGTATTAATTTATATTCAACACCATATTCATTCAATATTTCCCATACCTTGTCTCTTCTCACACGATCATATTCTTTTTCCATATCTCAATTCAATTCAATTCACCCTTTAAAGCTCCACAAGGGAGCATAGGGAGGCCACCAGTTTTCTCCATTCAGAGCGGTTTTGGGCGGTGTTGGTAATCTCCCTCCAAGATATTCCTAACGCTCTGACTTCATTGTCATAGGAACGGTACACCGTGAGAGAGGGTCTTCCAGGCCGTCTGGACTCCCAATGGACAGAAAAACAGCGCTCTCCTCGGCCAACTATCATCGGACATTCTCAGAACATGTACCATATACCTTTTGATATATCTACAAACACAATAGACCTTTTGATATATCTACAAACATAATATACCTTTTAATATATTTATTAAATAATATCTTTCCAGGCAAAACAAGCTTCGTGGACTGTCTAGTCCGGCAGACGCACCCCGCCCTGGCTACGTCGGAGCACGGGCTGCGCTACTGCGACACACTCCTGGTGGAGCGGGAGAGAGGTGTGTCCGTGAAGGCCACGCCTGTCACGCTGCTGTTGCAGGATGTACGCGGCAAGTCGCACCTGCTAAACATCATGGATACTCCTGGGCATGTTAACTTCAGCGATGAGGTCACGGCGGCCATGAGACTTGTTGATGGTGAGATTTATATTATTTATGTACTTAATTCACGACACAGCATTGTCTTTTACATTACGTAAAAGCAAGAGCACACAAGACAAGTTAATTTAAATATTAGGGGGACCGAAAAGAAATAAAAAAATGCATTGAATTACAAATAAAAAGTTTATTTAAAAAACTATCTGTCGATCGCTATCCCACCACACATAAAGAAGTACCTTTTTTACCGTTAAAGACGGTTTTGGAGTAGGAATAGCTACCTGACCCGGTGAAAGCCATTGTCTTTTTCGTGTATAATTATTGTATAGAACACATTTTTCGTCACAGGTAACAATTCACCGCAAAAAGGGTTAAGATTCATACCTGGATAAGAGAGATGCACAGATAGTACGTCGCTGTTCTAGTGCAGTTAATGATAATTCACGAGGAACCCAAATTCCTTGTCTGTAACTTTTTCCTACGCGATGAAGGTGATCCTGTATAGTTGGCCATGGACAGCTAAGCTCGCTTGATAATGCTGAGGTGGATTGTCGAGGATCAGACTCCACTAAAGACGTCAGATCATCATCTATTTTTAAAAATCTTCCCATTTTAGGAGCATCTTCGAGGCTCCTGTCACCATTTAAAAAAAATTATCCACCCATGACATTTATTAAGTGTCAATACATCTTCATAAGTTTAGTTAATTTTCTGCGTCATTTATTTCGCTTTAATTTTTTGATCGAACAAAAATATCATACAATGACGCAAATCAATGGAGTTTTGGTAAAGAGGTACGAGTCATCAATTACTTATTTGTCAGTTTGAAGTTTTGCAACACTTTGTATATTCCTGAAATACAGACCTCAGGTAAATTTTAAAGGTAAACTTTGAATACATAAATTATTTATGTATTCAAAGTGTTGCAAAACTTCAAACTGATAAATAAGTAATTGATGACTTGTACCTCTTTACCAAAACGCCATTGAAATGTTCTTCATCAATTGTTGGTCTCCACATTGTTTATTTAAATAACCGTAAAAAAATAACACAAAAACAATAAATTTACAACAGTCTTAATTCACTAGCAACAAAAAATACGTGTTCACTGCACTGTGTCTCAACATCTTCTCCCTGGCTACATCCCAACTCACTGTCTGCGAAGACTGTTGAGGTCAGCTCACCTCGTCCTCTGGTTGTATGCTCTTCTGTCCCGGACTACGTCCCCCAGGCCGTGCCTCTGCATCAGGTTATCTTTTTGCACCACCCATGAATTCTTTGGTCTTCCTCTGGTTGTTATTCGAGGAAGATCCATGGAGATTGCCTGGTTCACAATGTGATCGGGTGCTCTGCGTCCAACGTGCCCATACCATCTTAATCCATCCGCCTCTCCTCCATCTTGCTGTTGATGTCTGTAACACCTAGGCTTCCACGAATGTGTGAGCTTTTTATTTTGTCTCTTAGGGACACACCAGCTGACCATCTTAGGATGCGCATTTCAGCAGTTTCTAGTTGCCTAGAGTTACGTTTACGACTTACCTAATTATGAAAATGCTAAATAACTCAGTTGAGAAATAATATTTTAAGATACCTATTTATAGCATTGGAAAGCCCTTTCGATGAGTTAATAGATAAACTTAATTACAATTTATAATTTATCTTAAATTAATATTAAAACTTAATTAAATACAAAGTAATTGTTTGAATTAAATTTATATTTATTAATTATGTGTATTTTGTGAGAGTGAGTCGTGGATATAGAAAATTTTGATAGGAGCCGAATAAATGCTGCATTTGAGAAGAATATGTGTAGTGACAATGTATGACAGAATACGGAATGAAATTATCAGGGATGAATGTGAACTTTAAGGCTGATGTGTTGAGTAAGATGAAAATGAGCAAGCTGAAATGGTTTGGGTATGAAGAATGAATGAATGAAAAAATACTAACAAAATAAATATGCAGTGCAAATTTGAGTGGAAGGCTTGTGAGAGAAAGATCAAGGAAAGTATGGTTGGACCAAGTGAATGATATTTTGAAAGAAGGAAATGTAGAAAGAGAAATCGTAGAAGTTGTACGGATGTGGAGCAGGCTAAGGATGTGTGTCGAGATAGAAAAGTCTGGCACTTTCCTCTCTGCCTGCCCTAATGGGGAAATGGTGTAATTGTATGTATATTTGAATTCGATATATGTATATACACGTATACATATATATATATATATATATATATATATATATATATATATATATATATATATATATATATATATATATATATATATATATATATATATATATATATATATATATATATATATATATATATATATATATATATATATATATATATATATATATATATATATATATATATATATATATATATATATATTAAAAAATATTACCGAATTAGCCAAGTAAATTTACTTAACAGTGAAATATATATTTTAGATTTTATAGGGAAAAAAATATTAGTATTACTGAAAAGAAAATTGTACTATAGAAGACCACAGTTAGGCCTCGGCCACGCAGGTAGGAGCCTCCCTTGGTGCTTAGAGCTACGCTGCGAGCTAGGTGAGATCCTAGCGAACCAACGCACTGCATACTATCGCAATGGCCACGCTGCATGCTTCACGCCATGCTATGTGACGATTAGTCACCTAGTGAGTCTCCTAGCGAACAAACATGTTGGTTAATTTGATTGTGTCACCAAGTGATTTTACAAGATGGCGGAAGTTTTAATAACAGGTGTGTATAAAAGGGAGCCTTTGTGGAACACATCGAGCAAATTATACAAAAATGTACCTGTAATAAAATCACTTTGGAATGAAGTTGCACAGGAAGTAAATAAAGATAAGGTAAGTTGTAATGAAATTGGTTAGTTTTGAGAGTGGCATCGTTTGTTGACTCAACCGCTCCCAAATGTCAAATGAATTTGTGCAAAGCATGAAGTCACCTAGTCTATTAGTCACGTAGCACCTAGCTTAGCACCTGGCGAAGCACTTTGGTGTGGCCTCGGCCTTAATCTAACTAACTGATAATTGAACCATGGATAATTGGCGCTCTACTGTATATCTTACGCTGGCCTTGTTTTTAGGAGTGGTGCTGTTTGTGGATGCCGCGGAGGGAGTGATGCTGAACACGGAGAGGCTGCTGGCCCACGCTATTCAGGAGCAGCTCACCGTTACGCTGTGCATCAACAAAGTAAGAAAATCTATCGAATCCTTTGTGTCAACTTTGTGGACCTCCATCCATATTCATAAGAATTTTTTTAATAACATACCATCATGCCATTTCCCTGTTGTGGTATGCAAAGAGGATGGAGCACTAGACTTAGCCTCGTTTGCCTCCATACAAATCATACAACATCTACGATTACTCCTGATTTTCTACATTTCCTTGTTTCTGAATATCATTCACTTGATTCAACAATATTTTCCTTAGTCTTCCTCTTAAACACCTTCCACTTACATTTCCAGTTTGTATTTATTTTGTTAGTCTTTCTTCATTAATTCATTCCGCATGCCCAAATCATCTCAGAGTGCTCTTATTCATTTTACTCAACACATCAGCCTTAAGTTCACATTCATCCCTAATCACTTCGTTCCGTATTCTGTCAAACATTGTCACACCGTGTATTCTTCTCAATACACGCATTTATTCAGCTCCTATCAGTATATTTTCACCTCCACAAAGTTTACCCTAAATACTATTGTAGACTTATCCTTTTAGCAGATTTTGATACTGCCCGGTTTGTACGTTTTAATCCCCCATTGATTTTTTTTCCTATCGCTACACACCATTCATTATCCCTCTTAACCCTTCCTTCCCTGTGATGTGTAACTAGTACACATTGCTTCTAAACACCTTTAATATCTCTATAAATATAATAAATACTGGGTTCAGATTTTAGGTATTCCTCCATAATACATTTACGCATTGAATGAAAAAATTAATATTAATAATAATTAACTTATCGGCCACATCAGAGATATTTTGTGAAAATCTGGAATAAATTCACCGATACAATCAAACGTGTGCCAGTGTGTCACGTAGGTATATTCATTCTAAAAAACCGCTATGCGTGAGGAAGCGACGCTATTCACGTCTCACTCTCACTCTACTTCGGTACATGGGAACGCAAGAAATAAAATCTCAGTTCGCTCGCTTCTCTCGCTTCATTAACTCTCGGGGATTCGTTTGAGGTGGTCTCTTTGCCCGTTTTATACATCCAATATAGAGTCCCGATGTTTGAACAAATCAGCACGTGTTGCGAGTTCTGTATAACCATACAATCACATAAATCTTTCTCTCCATGTTCATCTTGCATACGTCACGGTGTGCAACTGGTATCCTGGCTGGATGAGGTATGGGTCTACCATGTGGAAGTGTTATAATAGACCCCGCTATGTTTTGTTGACAGATAGACCGGCTGATCCTGGAACTGAAGCTGCCCCCGCAGGATGCCTACTACAAGCTGAAGCACATTGTGGATGAAATCAATGCCCTGCTGGCGGCGGCCGTCGGAGTTGGGAAAGATGTACCGATTGTGTCACCGCTTCTAGGTAACTCACAACTTCAACTTCTTCTTCAATTATGTTACAGTCGGAATCTCCATCCTTCACTCAGATATTGATTTGGGATCAGCAAAAACTTTGGGACCGCCAGATTGTATACAGCAGTGCTCCGCAACCGGTGTGCCGTGGCACACTGGTGTGCCGTGAGCCGGATACAGGTGTGCCGCGGTCAAATTCAATGTATTTGACATTTTACAATTTTTCATTATGTATTTAATACACAATGACAAATAATTGTTCATAATATTGTCTATTTTTCAAAATGTAGTATAGAATAATTATTATAACTAAATAATTTTTCAATGGTCCCCTAGCGCCTGGTGCCAACTGTTAAAAACTGCGTAGTGTGCTTTGTACACACCATGGCCGCACCAAATTAGTCAAAGAAAAATGACCCTTATGCGCGTCGCTGAAGACTCATGCGCATGCGTTATACTGCATTTGCACGCGTTACATCACGTTCACTCGTCCGTCATTACTGTCGTGTGCAGAGCTGTCACTATTTTAACAGCACAAAGTTAAATAAACTAGTTTCTACCATTAACGATAATTACTATTAATAGTGTTACTGAATTGTGTGTGGTTAGCGTTCTTCGTGTGATACACATATAGTTTTATACCCCTTTAAATATGGATAAATGTTTACGTGGAAAAGATCCGTCTTCACGTTCAAGAAGATAGTGAAAGGAAAGTACGACGAAGACTACATTAAATATGGATTCTCGTGGTGTGGTGACGAAACGGCTCCAAAGCCACAGTGCATCATTTGCGGCGAACAGCTATCAAACGAGTCAATGGTACCCAGTAAATTAAATCGCCATTTATATTCAAACCACCTCAGCTATTTCCAACAAAGCAATCTTAACACTACTCCCATTTTCGACGACATATTTATGTGAGCAAAGTTTTTCAACTCTTGTATTAATTAAAAATGATAAGCGGTCATGCTTAAAAGGTCTTGGCCAAGAACTTCGGGTTTCGCTATCAGAAATCGAGCCGAATATAAAACTTTTGTGTTCATTGAAACAAGCGCAGGTATCACATTAATTAATTATTATTTTATAATAATTATTAAGATTGCGTAAAAATAAATATGTTATAGTTTTATGTATGTATACTTTTCAAATAAAAAACAAAAATTTATTGTAAAATTTGTGTATCAATTTAATATCTATATATTTTAGCTTTTGGTGTGCCGCGGAATTCTAGGAAGAAGTTTGGTGTGTCGTAGGTGAGAAAAGGTTGCGGAGCACTGGTATACAGTAAAAGTCTGTTCATTCGAAATCCGAATGACCAAATTTCGCAAAAAAAAATTAACTAGGAATTACTCGTCGCTAAAAAAATAATTTAACCAGCACGCCAATTGCCAATGACTGGGAACATTGCAGCCATTTTTCTTATTGTAAAAATTATATAAAACGAGAAAAGTTTTGTTGACATATTGGTGCAATATTGAGACAATATATTTAATGGTAAAAGAAATAAATAAATTAGTTATTTCTTGAATATTCGAAAAGACTATAGTTTCACTTTGTGGTGCCGAGTTTTATGTAATGTAATAGGAAAAATAAGTAAATAAAACACTTATTTTATATTTTTGTGTTCGCCGCTGGTTTATTTTTGGGTTTACTACTGGTTTCGATGACCACCGTCTTCATCGTCAAGTGAAGATAACTAAATTGCTAAAAATACATTTCCTGTACAAGTGGAAATAATATAAGAGGAATGAGGTAGGGGGAGAGATGTGATTCAATGGTAAATAGGGTGGCGAAAAAATGAAAATGAATCTTTAGGGCAGGCCAGGGTCTGGATATCCAAGGGGGGGGATTTTAAATAGGAAACATATTAAGCAGAGGGTTTGGTTGTTGTTAATATATAAACTTAATTTTATACATTTTTGAATCTCGAGTATTTCATAATTGTCAAGCTGCAATCCCCCTCAGCTTATGTGTAGAACCTGCAAACCACGATTGATATTCAAAAAATTATTTTCAATTTAGTTCTATTTTTCATGGCCAGCCAATAAGTATGTTTTAAAAAAAAAACTATAATTGTCACTAATTTTGACATGGTCGTTTGTTTATAAAGATTATCTTGTTTATGTTTACATGTGTAATATAAATATGTTGATGTCACTTGTTTACGATATAATCTACAATTCAAAGTTTTTGACTAATGAATGTTCGCGGTAAAAATAAAAATATGTTATAATTGATATGAAAAGTACACTCATAACCTCAAACTTACTATAATAATCTTGAGAATTTTCAACTATTATGCAGATCCGTGATTTGCGTGGAGAATTTTGAATGATTAGAATTCATTATTACTTTTTGGCAAAAAAACATTACATTTTTCAAATTAACAGAAGTTATTACGAAAAGTCAATTTTGAAATCTAGAAAATGGTGAAAAATACAATTGATAATTTATTGTTCTTCTAATTAACGGACTTTTAGTGTATAACGAAAGTGTAATTGTATAACGCTTTATGGACCCTCTTTTAACAGAATTTCGCTATCACGGAATTGAAAAATAATTGACAAAGTTTAAGTTAACTAAAAATATTTTGTGCTGGTTTAGGTATGTAGATGACATTCATTGTGTTTGGAAGGGTACCGATAGACAATTACACCAATTTCTTAAATATTTAAATTCTATAGAGTTTTATAAAATTTACACTAGAAACAGAACAGGGTGGAAAATTTAATTTCTTGGACCGAACATTATCTTGCAAAAATGGTACATTTGACTTTGACATATATAGAAAAAACTTATTCAGACTCTATAATTCCAGCAACTTCCAACCATCCTAATAAGCATAAATTCGCCGCCTTTAAATGTATGCTTCATAGATTGCTCAGTGTCCCATTAACCAACGACAATTTTAAAAAGGAATTAATAACCATAAAAAAAATAGCTACAAATAAAAATGGCTATCCTGGAAGCCTCATTGATTCACTTTTAAAAAACAAAACAAAAAAGAAACTTATAAAAGATCATATATTTAACGACACCTATAAGCATACCTATAAATGGAGCAAAGTCCTATTTATAAAAAACATATCATATGAAATAACCAAAAATATTCCAAGTCACACAAAGCCAGCTTTTTACACTAATTTTAATCTCCGGAAACTCTTATTTAATGGGAAAGGCAAAAATGTAATACTTAGCAACAGTGGTGTGTATACACTTTTATGTGCTGACTGTGATCATTTCTACATAGGAAAGACAGGAAGATCTTTTGAAAAAATATTTTGTGAACACAAATCCGCCTTAACAAATCCTCTAATTTATTCTGAAATGGCTAATCATTGTCACCGTCAAAACCATACATTTTCTATCGATGATGCCAAATTCTTACAGTAGTAACGGAAATAAATTGGACAGATTAGAGGCTTTAGAAATTTCTAAGTCAGTGCATTGGGGAGAACATCTGGCAAACACATATATTCCTAGAATCTCGCCGCTGCTCGCTGAGGTTGTCTTCTCCCTTCCACCACCCACAGTGCCCAACCCGAATGTTTACCGTTAGAAGCGTGTATGTCGGTACCAGTTCGAACAGAATTCAATCTTGTTTGTGCTCCCCTGATGATGAGGTGTGCACCTTGAAACCGGTAGGGTTGTACCATTAAAAAAAGTGGAATACAAAATATTTGATAAACCAAGCATCTCTTCCATAAACCGAGGTATAGGTATAGTTTACAAAACAAAACAATATAATAATTGTGATCTCTATTTTTCCAGGCAATGTCTGCTTTGCATCCTCGCAGTATGATGTATGCTTCACTCTGGAGTCCTTTGCCACCATCTACCAGCGCTCTTGCTGCGCCTCTAAGTCCGCGTTGAACCCCGCCGAGTTCTCCAAGTTCCTCTGGGGAGACATGTACTTCAATCCAAAGACCAGGAAATTCTCCAAGAAGTCCCCGCATAGCTCGGCTCAGCGCAGCTTCGTTGAGTTCATTCTGGAACCACTGTACAAATTGTTTGCTCAGGTGAGTAATGGGTTCAATTCCCCATGATATAAAAAAAATAACGGCTCCCAATTTGGTAAAAGAGTTAATTTGATAACATAACTTGCGTGCACTGAGTGAAAGTATTGCCAGTAAAAATTATAAAAGAATAATTTATTAATTTAATTTAAATTTTGATAAGACCTCCCAAAAAGGTTTGTTTTCAAGTGCTTCCTAAAACTGCGAACGCTACCGATATCGGCACAAGCTTTATCATAATACCCTGCCCTATTGAATCGATTTGGATTAGATTAACTAGATAAAGAAGAAACCGACTCCACAGCTCCAATATGTTCTCGGAGATCACGAAGGCTTGATTCCTGGGGCCGAGACCATTGTATTGTATTACACTTTCATTGTATACAACAAAATCTGGCAGGCAAAATATTCTAATCAATCGGAAAGATGCCAAATTCACATACTGTCTATTGTATAATATCCTTAACTGTCCCGCCGCCCCCTCTTATCTCGCCGAAAATTTTCAGCGTCTTATAATGGATTAGCGCTACACTCAAACAGAGATTGTCTATTGGCCTTTCCAGTTCACCGCTCCTCTTTTTTTATGTCGTCCTTTACTGTCCATGCAGTGAGACTCTGGAATAAGTTACAAACCAATATAAGACTCGCTCCGTCCTTGGCATGCTTTAAGAAGCGACTGAAAAATCTCTTAATTTCTAGTCAGTAAAATAATGTGTTTTTTATTCCTGATTTTTCTTTTCCTTTCCTCTCCATCATCCCTTCCTTTCCTTTTGATTGATGATTTCTCGCTTTATATGAAAAATAATGTTCGGGTGACTGTCCGTCTTTGTGGGGTTCGTGGGCATATGCTCACGTATGTGTTTACGAATTTTGTGGGGATGGATAGTCATTTGAATTATTTACGCGACCATGTAACTTGATTATTTTACTTTGTCTGGTTGGCTGGAAGAGATTGCCGCCTGGCAATAAACCCGCCAGATTGTATTTGCAATAAAAGTTAAAAATAATAAATAATAATAAAGATGTAAAAACGACGTTAAGTGAAAAACAATAATGGAACATTTGTTTAAAATAATCTGGGTTTCAACGGGTATCGAATATGTAACCCCCGAAGACTTATCGAAGTTATCCAACTTGACTGAGTAGACTACCAATGACTATTATCTTCCGGGCAAGCTTGTCATATATGTCCGTACCACCAATTCGGGTATGTTGAACGGTACCATACAAAAGAAAAAGAGAAATTAGTTTGTTGTGTTCAGGTTGTAGGAGATGTGGATGGTACGCTGTCCAACGTGCTGCAAGAGCTGTCCATCAAGCTGACCAAGGAGGAGTCCAAACTCAACATCCGCCCACTGCTGAGGCTGGTCTGCAGCAGGTTCTTTGGAGATTTCAGGTAAATATTCCAAAAATGCTTCTTAAGAAAATGTAGCATGGTTCCTGTGACATTTTAAATGTCATGTCTCAAAGGGATGGGGTAAAATCGTTTTTTTTTACAAATCAAATCGTTTTCTCATGAATCGAAAAATTGTTTGTCTCTAAACTGACGTTTTAATTCCTAATTTTCATTATACTGACTTTCTAATGTATTGTATGATTTGTATATATCTTTAAATAGGCCAAGATCCACTATGAATTAATACTAATTATGAACATTTAATTTTATGTATAAAAAAATCGAAAATCCAATTATCGTATACCCCATCCCTAGCCAATGCAGACTAACGTAGTGACTTTTGAACGCTCTCATTACAATGTTGGTGACCCGAATATAAGGCGACCCCCCTATTTACATGTTGCCTTTTTAAATGAAAACCTCGCCTTATAGTCGGGCTAATACGGTACATAAATGAAAACCTCCCCTTATAGTCGGGCTAATACGGTACATAAATGAAAACCTCCCCTTATAGTCGGGCTAATACGGTACATAAATGAAAACCTCCCCTTATAGTCGGGCTAATACGGTACATAAATGAAAACCTCCCCTTATAGTCGGGCTAATACGGTACATAAATGAAAACCTCCCCTTATAGTCGGGCTAATACGGTACATAAATGACATTCTCATTTACCATTTTTACATGCAAATATTGCTACGAGATTTCAATTTTTACTGAGGATGCGAGAACACATTTTAAGGGTCTCTGGCAGCGAATCACTGCTTTGAATCAATTATCCGCTAGATGTATTGGAATGAATATGTAATCTAATAATATTTCTATATGTAATGACATTATTCTGTGCAGTGGTTTTGTGAGCATGTGCGTCCAGCACATCAAGTCCCCAGTGGGCGCCGCCAAGAGCAAGATCTCGCACACGTACACGGGCCCCGCAGACAGCCCCACCTTCCAGGACATGGCCGCATGTGACCAGAATGGCCGTCTTGTGGCCCACTCCACCAAGATGTACCCCAATGCTGATTGCACATTCTTCCAGGTACTACTGTTATTTTAATGTTTAATAATAATTTAAGAGGTGTATGGCCACGCGATATCGCACTAGACTTCCATGCGGAAGGTTGTTGGTTCGAACCCCGTGCCGTGCTACTCCCCTTGAATGACACAGGTACTTTTTCCGAAGTGTTCTAGGGTATGTAGCGACCATGCGTACGGTCACTGAACCCATTGAGGTGACCCTTGGCCGCTCGGTCATTGAACTCGCATTGTAAGGAATGCGAGACAAGCACTGGGCGAAGGTCGCCTGCTCGGTCATTGAACTCACTATTAGCGGACAACGGGACAGCGACATATCTTCCGCACTGTCAGTCAAAACAATAAATATCCTACGTGATGACAATAAATATATTGTGAGGTGGAGACGAGACGGCGACATATCTCTTGCGCCGTCTCGCGCACATTCCAAATATTATAAATACCGACGTTTATCAATAAAATACCTCTTTGCATATTCCGATTTCAAACGAGTTTTATTAAACCAACGATCATCCTCATCTCTCCATTAAGAAACAGCCGTTCCTAAAGGTATAAAGATACATATGACTTCGGTCATATCAATTCTATTTAAAAAAAAGGATAATTTATATCATAGGTGGCCAACCTTTTCAGCAGCCGGGCCAGATTTTAGAAATGAGATTTCCTACCGGGCCATACAACAAAATTTCTTTTATTATTCAAAGCAAACAATAAATATATTGTTTTTTTAAGAAGATATAACAAAAATGAGAATCAAACATATTTATTTGATTAGAGTTAGGCAATACAAAAAATAATAATAAAAAATAAACAAAATATAATAAATTTTAGTGAGACGTCTGATTTTGTTTGTCAGAACTAAGTACATCAATGTTGATAACGATTGATGTTGTTGCTACACGCAAACAGTTTTCCAAATGCTCATCAATGATTCGTGTTCTCATTTGAGATTTAATATGCTTCATTCGACTAAAAAGCTGTTCACACGTGTGTTTCCAAATAGCGAAATCATCGATAGAGAATGTTTGTAAAATGCAGGATATTTCTCCTTGTCCAAATATGTTTTGTAAAACTCTTCCAAACCAACCTGATTGAATTTCTCCTTTAACTGTGCATCACAACATATTTCACAATGTCCCATTTGTAAAATTCCTGGCAATAGATTCACGTCTACGGAGAATGACGTTGCAAATGCAGCAAAAAGCATACGATGCTTTTTTTAAATCTTGAAATCGGTTTTCAAATTCCAGGTTCAAGTCGGATATCAACGAAGCGTATTTATCCGCCGCCATTTGTGTGACGTCTGGCTGCAATAACAATGTAGGAAAGTGAGTGAAGATTTTTGTCCTTAACTGTTGTTTCCAAAGCCCAAGTTTCATTTGGAATGCGGAAATAAGATCATACATGTTATTAATTAGTCGATCTTTCCCTTGTAGACGAGTATTAACAACATTTAGGTGGCTAACTATATCGACCAGAAATGCAAAGTCGCTAACCCACTCCTTGTCTTCAAATTCTGGGATACTTTTTGACTTGCTTGCGAAGAATGATTGTATTTCTTGCTTCAAATCAAACACTCTTTTCAACATTTTGGCACGGGTCAGCCATCTTACTTCTGCATAAAATGTAACGTCATTATACTCTGAATCCAAAGACTTGAGAAACTCTTGGAACTGACGGTGATTCAACCCCTTCGACTTAATAAAGTTCACTGTTTTGTTGACCACCTTCATGACATGATCCATTTTAAGGGACTTGGAACATAAATTCTCCTGATGAATAATACAATGAAGTATTACCAATTTTGCAGGCCTCATTTTCAATCAATTTTACTAAACCTTCGTGTTTCCCAACCATTTCTGGAGCACCATCTGTTGTTAAGCCCGATAGGTTGTTGAGTTGTAACGAAAAGCGATTCAATGTCGATGTAACAGCTCCTAACAAATCTCGTGAGCAAGTAGTGTCCTTAAGTGGATACAGTGCCGCTAATTCTTCTATTTTGTTAAAATGGACATCAACGCCCCTGATAAAAATCGCCACTTGGGCGGTATCTGTTAGGTCTGTGCTTTCATCCCATGCTAGAGCAAAACATATGAACTTGGATGCTCGATTTTTCAAATTATCTTCAATATGTTTTCCAATGTCGTCCACACGTCTAGTAATAGTTTGACGAAACAGGCTTATTTTTGAGAAATCCGTTTTCTTTTCAGGGCACAGAATTTCAACGACACTCTCCAAACATTCCTTAACCATTTCACCATCTGAATATGGCTTCGATTTTTTTTGCTAGTATCATGGTTACTGCATAACTAGCTTTTACATAGCATGTTGACTCTTGAGCCGCTCTAGTAAATATCCGACGTTGTGCAGAAAGTTTTATCTATCCACGCAAGATCGGCGTGCGCGCTTTTTAAAATCAGCTTAACGTTGTGATTGTTTGTTAACACGAATATACCATAGAAGAAATTGTCACGATAGTTGAATCAATGTGCTGAGATACTTACATATATGGGATAGAATGTTCTTTTGGTGGTTTTATGTACACTAAAAGAAAAAAATGTGTGCATATGCTCCGCGGGCCACAAGTAGACACCCAGCGGGCCGCATGCGGCCCGCGGGCCGCGGGTTGGCCACCCTTGATTTATATAGTCTCATTTAGAGAACAGACTCTTGTCAAGACAAGTGTTCTAACTTGGGATTTGAACCCATTATTATTGACATTAAAAATAAAACACACAAAAATATGTTGAGTAATGATAGGAAGGTAGTGGCTGCGGCCATTTAATTGGGTACATCCTCGCATCTGCATATGTTTACAAAAACATATTTGGTAAGAAAACTGTAGAAGGGAAGACAATGGTTGCCTACCTCCACGCATGCAAACATGAACAAGTAACCGTGTCAAAATCAAATAAGTGACAGTTATAAGGTTTTTTTTTAATTTGTTATATTTAAAAAAAAAATTACCATTAAATGTGTTATTACTGTGAAATATTGTGAAAATATGTCGACAAAACTTTATTTGACTGATATTATTTTTACTGTAAAAAAAGCCCCTGATATTCCCAGCTCTTGGGAAGTGCCGCACAAAAAAGCCCCTGATATTCCCAGCTGTTGGGAAGTGTCGTACAAAAAAAGCCCCTGATATTCCCAGGTGTTGAGAAGTGCCACACAAATTCAAATTGTTATTTTTATTGATCGTTCTTTAATTTGATCTTTTTTTGTAAAACGAGGTCCCCTGAATTTCGAATTAGCGAACTTTTACTGTTGTATATCATAAACAGAATAGGTGGCATGGAGCATTCTTGTGTTATCCCTACTCTAATGATGAAATACTTCTTACGAATAATTAAAGCTTGCCGAGTTTTTTTTTTCAATTTTTTTTGTATTTGTTTTATGCAGGTTTTGGCAAGAGTGATGTCAGGAACTCTCTACGCAGGACAGCGGGTTCGCATTCTCGGCGAGAACTATTCCTTGCAAGATGAAGAGGACTCCAGAGTCATGACTGTGGGTAGACTTTGGATATACGAAGCCAGATACAAGGTAATATATTTATAATAATAATAAAACGACTTATAATTTATGTACTGCCATTTATATAGAGCAAACTCTCTTCAATGGCGATTTAACTCAGGATTTGAACCCACACCTAAAAAGGATTGTCTTTAAGTGTTTCATAAAGCTGCATACACCAACTATATCTCCAAGACTAGGATGCAGACCATTCCACACTACAAAACCAGCAAAGCCAAAATCTGTATCATAATACCCTGCCCTATTGGATTGATTTAGAACAGCCAATTTATTAGATGAAAAAGATATTGACCTCAATGTTCTACTTCTTTCCGAAAGAATATCCTTCAGACGCAGATTCGAAAGATACAATAGAAACATCCCATTAACCCTTATCATGGTATTGTAACACAGGTGTTACACTAATTTATGGATTTTTATTAAAAAAATCCAGAAATCGTAACGTAATTTCAAATGTGGCAACACATTCAAATACTATACATGCACTATTGTGTGCAGTGGTATCATCTGGTGATAAATATTGACAACGCTACAACCTTTCAAACGACATCGGGTCAACATGCTACATAGCGTGGGTGCGTTTTGAAAATTGGGGTAAATAATCTTAAAATATCTTATTAATCGTGTTAAAAAAGTGGAATAAACAGTGTTTGATAAAAATAAATTACAATGTCTTATTAACCTTTCCTTCCCTGTGTTGGGTATCTTCTACACGTTGCTTCTAATAACCATCAATATCTCTATAAATATAATAAATACAAGGTTAAGACTTTAGGTATTCCTCCATAATATATTTACGCATTGATTTAAAAATAATATTAATAATAATCAGAATTCATCGACTACATCGAGTTGTTTTGTAAAGATCGAAAACAAATTCGCATTTAAACGCTGCGAGTGCCTCGTCTTGACGATAGGTGAATAGTAAGCGGGAAGCGCGACACTATATTCGCATCTCACTCTTGCATACTAGACTGAATTGCGAGGAGCTGAATTGTCTCAACGTCGCAAGCATAAGCGTAAGCGCCGGGGTATGCGACTGACGTTCCGCGCCACTAGTAGCTTCTAGGCTTGCAAATAGGTTAGACGTACGCCCGTTCCGTGAGCGTTGCCAGATGGTTTTTTAATGTTTTCAGCAAATAAATCTCAATTATTATTATTTTTAACTTCAATTATAATTAATTAAGGGGATTATCTATGAATGTTCTTATTTTTCCAATTTAAAATCGCTAATTTTTTATTGCGTACTCACTACCCAACACCGGAGCACGCGTATTATTTTTATCACCGTAAAGGAAGGGTTAATCACTACATGTAGAGAAAAATTATTCAAACCATTTTATTTGTTGATAATTCAGCTATGTAAATGTTGTTCTTGTTTTAGATTATAGAATCATTTTATAGCCCTTTTTGTGTTTTATAAAAATTGATATTTTATCAATGTAACATGCGTGTTACATATAAAAAAAAACTGTAAGGAAAAGTTGTGATTTTTTTCTTGTCAATTTTCCTTCATATCTTACCACATAACAAGGAATCACCGAAGAAAAACGTTAATATTTGGAAAAATTGAACTTTGCCAAGATAAGGGTTAAGGGACTTAAATACACACAGACAAAAGTCCACTTCTAAAAAAGTGACACTTAAGCCAATGTAGACATTTTAGAAGCGGGCCAATATGGCAATATTTATGACTACCATCATATCAACCTGGCAGCTGCATTGAAAACAGACTAGAATCTAGAGATTGTAGTATTATATTATGCAATAATGAAAAAGGTGATGAATAGACCTATAGCAACGATTGACAAAGAAGAAACTGTCCAAACGGTTACAGTATTCCAGAGTTCTGTACTGTGTGGTTTGGCTTATGATACCGATGTGTCGAAAACGTTGCAGTTTTCATCTTCAGAGCTTGTTTGCAGTCCACTTCGTCATAATTGGATGCATACCAGATTCCGCTTGACCTGTAATAAACTCTAAACCGTAACGTGAGCGCATTACTCCATCAATGTGAGAACAAGCATGCGGTTTCCATAAAGGTTGAATTTATTATTCATTTTAATTTAGTTGTTGCGTCGATTTAATTATAGGACATGTTAATATTGTTTGGATATTTATATATTTCTATTGTATTTTTTGCCGAATATTTTTATTTGAGTGAGGAAGGGTATCCAGCATCATTTATGGTGAATTTGACTACAAACAAGTCCTGAAGTTTAAAACTGTAACATTTTTTAACATTGGCATCATTCGTGTTAACCAAATTACACTGTATAACATTCCCACAGACCTTGTACAATTTATACAAAGGACCCCGAAAGCCTCAAAACATATTTGTCCGAAGGCACTCTTTCTCTGGTGGCGACACACCTGAATCTTCTTCTCCCTGGCTCCATCCCAACTCATTGTCTGCGAAGACTGTTTGGGTCAGTTCTCCTCGTCCTCAGGTTGTATGCTCTTCTGTCCCGGACTACGTCCCCCAGGCCGTGCCTCTGCATCAGGTTATCTTTTTGCACCACCCATGAATTCTTTTGTCTTCCTCTGGTTGTTATTCGAGGAAGATCCATGGAGATTGCCTAGTTCACAATGTGATCGGGTGCTCTGCGTCCAACGTGCCCATACTATCTCAATCGCCTCTCCTCCATCTTGCTGTTGATGTCTGTAACACCTAGGCTTCCACGAATGCGTGAGTTTTTTATTTTGTCTCTTAGGGACACACCAGCTGACCATCTTAGCATGCGCATTTCAGCAGTTTCTAGTTGCCTAGAGTAAGAGTTTACATGTCCAGCATTCGGAGCCATAGAGGAGTGCGGGTCTGACAATCGTTTGGTATACTTTTCCTTTTAACTTTACTGGCATTTTCGGATCACATAGAACTCCCGTCATTGATCTAAACTTCACCCATCCCACACTTATTCTATGTGTTACACCTACTGCACATCCTCCATTGCTATGGATGAGTGACTCAAGATACTTAAAGGAGTCACAATTTGATAATGTTTCTCCATCCATTTGCATTCCGGGAGTGACAGCATTTGTCTTCTCGAATGGCAGGTATAGGGAGACACACCTGAATGTAAAAAGAATGTACGGTATCATGAGACAAGCAAAATGACTCACAGCACAGTAAATATACTTATTTAAGACCAAGAAGTCCGACAGCCCAGCAAGTCGTCAGTATTTACTCGATTAAATTTTCAGGTGGAACTGAACCGAGTCCCTGCAGGCAACTGGGTGCTGATGGAGGGAGTGGATCAGCCCATGGTGAAGACAGCCACCATCATGGGTCTCGGTGGGCCTGGTGAGGAGGAGGAGCAGCTCTACATCTTCCGGCCGCTTAAGTACAACACGCAAAGCATTGTCAAGATCGCCGTCGAGCCCGTCAATCCATCGGAGCTGCCCAAGATGTTGGACGGGTTGAGGAAGGTAAGGGAAGCTTTTCAATTTCTGTCAAATTTGAATATATCGGTTAAATATCATAAAATCCCCTAATAGGGTGAGCAGAGAGACTAGACCTCAATTTCATTCTTTCCTGGCATACGTCTTTCGCTTCTGCCATGTCCATACACCTTATCATGCATACTCTCCTATTATAAAGGTTTATCACTGCTAGTGAAAAATAACTCATTATTAATATATTATAATAAATTACTTTGTACTTACATACCATCACACCATCTCCCTATCGGGGTAGGCAGAAACGAGAGAGTGCCGGACTTTCCTATCCTGATACATCTTTCGCCTCTTTTAGATCCATATAACTTCTCATAAAACTCCTACCATTTCTTTGACTTCTTACATTTCCTTTTTTCAAAATGTCATACACTTGATCCAACCGTACTTTCCTTGGTCTTCCACTCACATTTGATTACTTTGTTATTCCACTAATTACATTTGTCCTCGCTACACATGTTTCTACGTCCTATCCCGAGGCTCTCTTCAGGAGAAATGATCCTGGTTTGTTACGTGAGCAGTATTAAGGCTAGACTGGTTTCATGCTACTATAGACATCGGAACCCACATCGGAAGTGTGTGTGGTATATTGACCCAAAGGAAAACGTTTAAGTGGTGTGAAACCTTTTGAATTCTTTGGTAATATTTTTTTTTGCTTGTGGCTTTGTTTATCTCTAATATTTCTAAATTCATTATTTTATGATATATCATTTTTGAAAAAATTGAACTTGATTATCTTTAAAATTTTGGTTTATCTTCTGAAACCTTAAAGTCAAAACCTTTGATAAAATTAAAATAACTGTTTAGCTCTCCTTTTAGTGACATAAAACAACAGATATATATGGTAAGGATTATCGTCTTTGTGCAAGTACAACATTATTGTAGCCACATTCACATTTTTAAATAAATACCGTGTTTTACAGACTATAAGATGCTACGGACTATAAGACGCACCTTAATTTTTAAGCAATTTAAAAAAAATAACATTTTTACCATTTTTATTATTATATTGCAAAGACAGAATAAAAAAAAATCTTAGTTTATAAAACCGAAATGACCTTTAAAATACCTGAAAATCGTCATCTGAACTTTCTCCTTCTTCCTCTTCCTCTTCATCGTTGTCCTCTTCATATATAAGATGGTCTCCACTGCCATCGAGAGCGTTACTTATGCCGCACTTCTTGAAAGATCTAACAATAACATCTTCTCTCACTCTAGACCACGACTGTTTTATCCACTGACACACTTGTTTGATTGTAGGTCGTTTTAAAGCTCCCTTCGGTGTGAATTCATGTTGGGTTTCATCCATCATCCATTTGTTCCATTCCTCTCTCATATACACTTTAAATGGTTTATTTATCGAGACATTTTTATATTAATTTCGAGCATAAGACGCACCTGAATTTTGGAGGCAATTTTTTGAAGAAAAAAGTGCGTCTTATAGTCCGTAAAATATGGTAAATATAATAAAATATATGTTTATTAAAAGCTACATATTCTGAAATTGCGTATATATTTCAAGATAGTAGGGGAAGAAAATACATTTTAAAGAGAAGCTATCAAAAGGTGTGGGCTTATCTAATAACATCCTCCCCCAGTCGAGATACACCCCACCAATAGAAGGCGAGCCCGGCAGCGAGGACATTAAAAAAATTCATGTTTTAATGATGATCTAAAAAATGCGAGGATTACGAAGTTTTAATTAAAAAAAAATTAATAGTTGAGAAATAATGTGTTTTATTGATAATACAGAAAACTTCCTTTTTTTTTCTTGATAACTGCGACAAGTTAAAGAAAGGAAAATGATGCAGATGAATATTTCCAGGTCAACAAGAGCTACCCGCTGCTGGGAACCCGAGTGGAGGAATCAGGGGAACACGTGGTCCTGGGAACAGGAGAACTGTACTTGGACTGTGTCATGCACGACCTGCGCAAGATGTACTCCGAGATAGATATCAAAGGTATGTTCCACTGCACGAGGGTAGTTTGAAAAGTTTGGTAAATACATCTTATTGGAAAGAAACCATTTTTGAAGTCTAGTAGTTTAATTGTTTCCTTTGAGGGTTACACACTTGGTCAAGCCAGTCCAGTAGTTTAATTGTCTCCTTTGAGGGTTACACACTTGGTCAAGCCAGTCTAGTAGTTTAATTGTCTCCTTTGAGGGTTACACACTTGGTCAAGCCAGTCCAGTAGTTTAATTGTCTCCTTTGAGGGTTACACACTTGGTCAAGCCAGTCTAGTAGTTTAATTGTCTCCTTTGAGGGTTACACACTTGGTCAAGCCAGTCTAGTAGTTTAATTGTCTCCTTTGAGGGTTACACACTTGGTCAAGCCATTTTTCAATTTTTTCATCCCGTCTGCAAAATAGGTTTTGTCAAACTGTGCTAAATAGTTATTACTGTGGCGATGAAAACTCTATTCTACGAAAATTTATATAGCGCTACTTAGAGAGCAAACTCTCATCATTGGCGCTCTAATTCAGGATTCGAACCCACTATTATTGACAAGTTAAAATTTTTTTTTTTTTAAATAAGTTTAGTTTTAGTATAGGAAGGTACCGGCTGCGGTCATTAGATCGGGTATTTGCATCTACATATGTTTAAAAAAACTTTTTTTTTAATCCACTTTGCACGGATTTCTCCTATTACACAAAGAGGGTCTGCTTCTAGAGTTAGCTTATTCGTTAGGAAGAATATCAGCCAGGATTCTTCTCATACTGCTAAACGGTACCGAGAATATATCAACAGTGTCATTCAGTTGGTTCAATATCTCTATACCACGCGTGACTGAGTGTTTAGCCATGATATTCGTCCTGTAAGTTGGTATGTAGAACAGAGGGTGATTCCTTGCACGGCTATATTTATTGGGTACATATAAACTTAGTGCTTCTAGAATCGCGGGACAGTTAAAGCAACCTTGAAAAACCTTAAGTAGGAATATCACAATGGATTCTTACCTTCTTGTTTCGAGGCTTCTATAGTTACACACCGTGAGAAGTTTGACATGGTGAGCATATTTTGGATAATCGCCCTTTGTTCTGTACCATAGATATCTGAGGAATTTTTTTGTATTTGTTCTATATTGTTTTTATATTTGAGCTGATGAGGAGCGTTTGGTAAACAAACGTTAGAAAAATTACCGAGGGAAGACGAACTATAAAGAAACCGTTGTAGGTATTCTGATATGTGATAATAACACATTCGGCTTTAAGTGGAGTGTGGCGTATGTGAGTAGTGTTCCTATAACATCATAAATTTTGATACGAACTCCAAAAAATGATGTGGAAGAATCGTATAATGTCTGTCGAGGTAGGAAAGTCTGGTGCTCTAATCTCTGCCTTCCCCTGCAGGGAAACGGCGTGATGGAATGTACGTAGGTATCTATTGTATGTTAAAATATGAAGAAACATTTATGAAATAAAACTTATCAAGAAACCTGTTACAGTTGCTGATCCGGTGGTGTCGTTCTGCGAGACGGTGGTGGAGACCTCCTCGCTGAAGTGCTTCGCGGAAACTCCTAACCGCAGGAACAAGCTGACCATGATAGCTGAACCTCTGGAGCGGGGACTGGCCGAGGACATCGAGTCGGGAGCCGTGTCCATCTCGTGGAATAAGAAGCCGCTCGGGGAGTTCTTCCAGACCAGGTCAGTTGTCTATTTCATGCTTACGATCAGTCCATATCTAAACAATTATCTAATTGCCTGCTCTGCAATAAAGACTTGATTAACTTGACTTGAGTGTTATAAAATCTTGAGGAGGATTTAAGACTGCTCAGAACATCGCCAAAAATTTTCTTTTAATCAAATCGCACATCAATGTCTTCCAATAAGGGAAATGAAAACTTTTTACAAAGACTGTAAAATAGTTGGTTGGCTGCCGCTCAATCCTCGGAGATTCCGGTTTGCTTCTTTCGTTTTCGGTGAAGATCAGGTTGAAGTGACTGCCCTTTGGCACGTAGAAGTTTGTCGAAATAAGAACACGGTAGATGTTCCAGTAGGTGAGAATATATTTTTTCCGTTTTTCGTTCCTTATGTTGAGCCTATCGCTCTTGTGGAGTGTGAAGACTCGAGAAGAAGGATTAAATAGACGTTTTAAGTAAGATGATGAAAGGAGCTTTAAGATGGTTCAGACATGTGGAGAGGATGAACGATGAAAGAATGACTATTAGATTAGGTACTTCTCCACATCTACATATATCTAGAAAAACATGTTTTGTAAGAACACTTACCAAGAGAAAAATACCTATAAATAAGTGTCAATGTTTGAAAAAAAAGGTGGAATAAAGGCAACTGAAATGAATGCATGTATAAAATGTATATTTAAGATGGTTTGGACATGTCTTCTTCTCCCTGGCTCCATCCCAACTCATTGTCTGCGAAGACTGTTGGGGTCAGCTCTCCTCGTCCTCAGGTTGTATGCTTTTCTGTCCCGAACTACGTCCCGCAAGCCGTGCCTCTGCATCAGGTTATCTTTTTGCACCACCCATGAATTCTTTGGTCTTCCTCTGGTTGTTATTCGAGAAAGATCCATGGAGATTGCCTGGTTCACAATGTGATCGGGTGCTCTGCGTCCAACGTGCCCATACCATCTCAATCGCCTCTCCTCCATCTTGCTGTTGATGTCTGTAACACCTAGGCTTCCACGAATGCGTGAGCTTTTTATTTTGTCTCTTAGGAACACACCAGCTGACCATCTTAGCATGCGCATTTCAGCAGTTTCTAGTTGCCTAGAGTAAGAGTTATACATCGTCCAGCATTCGGAGCCATAGAGGAGTGCGGGTCTGACAATCGTTTGGTATACTTTTCCTTTTAACTTTACTGGCATTTTCGGATCACATAGAACTCCCGTCATTAATCTAAACTTCATCCATCTCACACTAATTCTATGTGTTACATCTATCAAGGTAATCAAGTATATCCTTGATGTATTTAAGTATAGAAGTTTCTTCAATTAGTGTCAGTGTGGGTATGACTATGTCATCGTGGTTTTATGAATAACTTAAAGACATTCACTTTCCACAGATACGATTGGGATCTGTTGGCTGCTCGTTCTATCTGGGCCTTCGGTCCGGACGCAGCCGGTCCCAACATCCTGGTGGACGATACGCTCCCCTCGGAAGTGGACAAAGCACTGCTATCATCCGTTAAAGACAGCATTGTTCAAGGTACGTACTTGTATTTCTTTACTAGTAATGTTAATATCGCTCTCTGAAAGTTTCTCAATGAGGGTGCTTCTTAAACTATGGTTCCTCGACTAGTGCTTGTCTGCGATCAGTTTGTTACTGAGTCACGTCAAGAGAAAATTATGTATTTAAAAGCCATAATTGTTTTTATTTGTTTTCTATTTTTCATACTTTTCAATAAAAAAATTTATTATTTATATGTTGTAGAACTCTTTTCTTTGTTTTAAAATAATTTTTATTACATATCACAATAAAAATGGTTCACCATTGATTAGGAAAAAATCAAAACGTACTGGCGACTGTAATGGATTGCTTATTATACCATACTCATATATTTTCACTGTATATTGTGCAAACTGATAGATTTAGATATGACCAAAGTCATAGGTGTCCTTATGTCATCGAACACTAAGCGGAAAAAGTGCCCGTGTCCTTCGAGGAGAGTAGCAAAGCACGGGGTTCAAACCGACGACCATACGCACTGAAGTCCAGTGCGTTACCGCGCGACCATGCACCTCTATTAATTAACTATCACGATTAATCGCCGTATTACAATTTCTTCCAACCATCCATCAGAAAGATGTTAAAATGACCGAATTGAATTTATGGAATGTATGCGAGCGAGTAAAACGTGGAAAAAGACTAATAGGAGCCAAATAAATGCTGTAGAAATGCGTGCACTTAGAAGAATACACAGGGGACAATGTATGACTGAATACGGAATGAGGTGATAAAGAATAAACATGAACTTAGGGCTGATGTGTTGTATAAGATGAAGAAGGGATGGTTTGGGCACGTGGATCAAATGTATAAAGAAAGTTTAACAAAACACATTTACGGTACAAATGTGTTTTCCATGAGATACGGAGTATCAATTTTATTGTATTCTTTAATTTGAAGGTTTCCAGTGGGGCACCAGAGAGGGCCCGCTATGCGAAGAGCCCATCAGAAACGTGAAGTTCAAGATCCTGGATGCTGTCATTGCCAGTGAACCTCTGCATCGGGGCGGTGGCCAGATCATCCCTACTGCAAGAAGGGTGAGTGCTACATCTGGATTCTTCAAACAGTTGTTTTTCTCTGAACTTAAGTCAGGGAAAATAATAATCAGAGTGAACCAAAAAAGAGATACAAGAACCGCCTTAATCCAGCTCGTCAATATGGTCCACTGAGGAATCTGGCTAAAAACTCACTAAACTTTGCAGGCATAACTGAACCATTTCATTGGGTCATTTTTACTTTTAGTATTTTTGCATTTTTATCTGTTTAATATTTTTCTTGTATTATATTATGTATTTTATTCGATGTATCGTGTACACATAATCACGTCGTGACCCTTGCGAGGTAGGCAGAGAGAACAGATCTCCAAACTTTTCTATTCCAGCACACAACTTTCGCCTCCACATTAATATATCTCGTCGTGCACAATCTTCGTTTATTCATACTTCTCGCTTTATATTTTTTTCAATATCTGATCCATTATTTAATCCAGTCATGGTAGAGGAAGAGGAAGACCAAGGAAGATATTGCTGGACCAAGTGATTGACGGAAATGTAAAAAGTTAGAGAAATAAAAAAATATAAGAAGGTATAGAAGGATGTGGAAAAAAAACTCTGGCACTCTGCCCTGTATGCCTAGCCCGATAGGGAGATGCATGTATGAAAGGTAAGGAGCAAAAGAATCTGAAGGTATAAGACGTGATGTATAGAATTAATGTTCTGATAGGAAATTTTGTGTAGTCTTCTCTGTTTACCATAAACGAGAATTGAGATGATGGTATGTATTGACTTTACTTTAGGAAGGGATAATTTTTCTCTGCGTTTGAACTCCGGCTTTATTGCCATGTAAAAATCTCTTCGACCTACCAAAAAGGTGTTTAAACAAACCTTAAGTGAATACCTGACAAGGGGAGTCGAACGCGCAACACTCGGGTTGAAAAAGAGATTCTTTACCAACTAGGTTACGGAGTACGTTAAAAGATTCCATACCAATTAGACCACAGAGGTCGCGATAAGGTTCCTTACCGATTAGGACACGGAGGTCATTATAAGTAAACCACCTTCTGACCATGTTTTCCTTTGCAGGTTGCATACTCTGCCTTCCTAATGGCCACACCTCGCCTAATGGAGCCATACCTATTTGTAGAAGTACAAGCCCCAGCAGATTGCGTTTCCGCTGTATACACAGTCCTTGCCAAGCGCAGAGGTCACGTGACGCAGGATGCTCCCGTGGCTGGGTCGCCGCTGTATACCGTGAAGGCGTTCGTGCCCGCCGTGGACTCATTTGGGTTTGAGACAGATCTCAGGACGCACACGCAAGGACAGGCATTCTGCCTGCAAGTGTTCCATCACTGGCAGATAGTACCGGGAGATCCTTTGGATAAGAGTATTATCATTAGGTGAGTCTTTCATTTTTAATCCTACGGAGCCGATTATCGCCCCCAACTGGTGTATGCAAAAAATCCCACGGGGCCAATCATCGGCCTCAAAGTTTTCATACAAGTTGAATAAAATAACCAATAAATTTTTTTTTTTATGAAATATGAAAATTAATTATATACGAGGCATATCCAGAAAGTAAGTGTACTGAATTTTTGTAGGTTACAATTTTTTTTATTTAAACAAAAAAATTACGTGGTTACCGTAGTACATATGTAAGCTATTTTTCGACATAGTCGTCATTCCTCTCAATGTAGGTGGTGAAGCGGGGTATCAACTTTTTGATGCCTTCCTCGACGTAGTTTCCCGCCAACCCCTCCGTCCACTTCTCCACCTCGTCCTTTACCTCCTCGTCGGTTGAAAACCTTTTTCCACCCATGTGCAGCTTCAGGGAGGTAAAGAGATAGTAATCTGAAGGTGCTAGGTCAGGGGAATGCGCGGGATGGTTCAGGACATCCCATTTAAACGAGGCGAGCAGTTCCTTCGTGGCGTTGGCCGTGTGTGGTCTTGCATTGTCGTGCAGCAGGCAGACTCCCTTTGTCAGCATGCCTCTCCTCTTGTTCTGAATCGCCCTCCGCAATTTGTTTAGGGTCTCACAGTATCTTGCAGAGTTGATGGTCTCCCCTTGAGGGGCATATATTCAATTAAAATTATGCCTTGACAGTCCCAAAACACGGATGCCATGATTTTCTTGGCTGAAATTGTGGTTTTGAACTTTTTGGCGGAGGGTGAAGAGGTGTGACGCCACTGTTGAGATTGCCTATTGGTTTCAGGCGTATACTTTCTGGATACGACTCGTATTTTACACTACACAGGGAGGACTCCACAAAAAAATTAGGTTTTAAAACTAAATATTAACTGAGATAAAAAATAAAATATAAACTACTGTTTTTTTTTTGCCAAAAAATGCTGGGGTTAAAAGGGTTAATCCTTCTCTTATTGGACGCTACCTAGCGAGATCCGTCGATATATGTGGGGACATTACAAAATTATTGTTTTCAAATAAAATAAGTTCTAAAAATGAGAAAAATATCCAAATAAACATTGAAAACGAGAGACAACAACACAGGTCACGATCGCAGCGACTCGCACAGGTCACGATCGCAACGACTCTGAGAAGTGAGCTGTTTGACACGTATTGGCGAACACCAAATGCGGAAACTTTCTGTATTGCTTAACACGTTCAATGCTAACAACGCGCCTAGTGCATTCTTCTTCGCAACCGTAGGGTGCTAACAACGCGCCTGACGCATTTTCGTATGCAAACCATAGTTTAGTTACAAACGGAGGGGGGGGGGGACTACTAGACAACACCAAATTAAATCGCACGTAATTTTACTAGACAACAAATTAAATCGCACGTAATTTTACTAGACAACAAATTAAATCGCACATAATTTTACTAGACAACAAATTAAATCGCACGTAATTTTACTAGACAACACCAAATTAAATTGCACGTAATTTTACTATACAAATTAAATCGCAACGTGAATTATCTTAATAATTTGATCGCATTGAATGTGTTAACTAGAAGTTTATAACTTTTTTTGGTCAAATAATTTAAAAAATAAATGCATTATGTATTTTTTTTGGTGGATTTCGGGATCGGAAAAGTTGATTTTGGAACCAAAAAAATTTATTGAAAAACTTCTAATTATCGTGCATCTAATTATTGAACTTTTACTATATTAAAGTGTAACTGTTTATGTATGCATTTGATTCCCAGACCTCTAGAGCCGCAGCCAGCAACCCACCTGGCCCGAGAGTTCATGATCAAGACACGCAGAAGAAAGGGGCTCAGCGAGGATGTGTCCATTAACAAGTTTTTCGACGATCCTATGTTGTTGGAGTTGGCCAGGCAAGACGTGATGCTCAACTATCCTCTCTAAATTGTGTTATATATAATCGTGACATCAACTTTGTAACTTGTGTCCAAATAATAGATCGCTATTGGAATTTCTTTATTAAAACACTTAAGATAATGATATGACCTTACCGGTTTCGAGGTTTTCAACTCATCATCAGGAGTGCTCAAATATGAGTGAATTGTGCCCGGGCTGGTCTTGTTTATGCTCCCTTGTTGATGTGAAAACCTTGAAACCGGTAGAGTTATATTATTATCTTAAGTGGAAAAAACAGTGGTATTTTACGCAGATGCACAGTAAATCTATTAAATAAAAGATATTCTCAGTTGATGCAAGAGTTAAGAGGGATATTGAACAGTGTGTAGTGATAGGAAACAAAGTCAATGAGGCACGCACTATATACTCAACATGATCAGTATCAAAATTTGCTAATATGATAGTCCACGGTAGTATTTTGATGTCAACTTTGATATATATGGGAGTGAAACATGAACTGTGGATCTGTGTTTCCTCACTGGGTGATGTCATATTTAAAATATCATCATCGCTATGTTTCATCAGGGATACCTTATTATTATAAGTTAACCCTTATCTTGGCAAAGTTCAATTTATCTAAATATTAACGTTTTTCTTTGATGATTCCTTGTTATATGGTAAGTTATGAAAGAAAATTGAGGGAAAAAAATCACAACTTTTCCTTATAGTTTTTTTTTATGTAACATCCACGTTACATTGCCAAAATATCAATGATTCTATAATCTAAAACAAGAACAATATTTACATAGCTGAATTATCAACAACTAAAATGGGTTTATTAAATTTTCTCTACATGTAGTGATTAATAAGATATTTAGATTATTTACCCCAATTTTAAAAACACACCCACGCTGTCCAAACATGTTGACCCGATGTCGTTTGAAAGGTTGTAGCGTTGTCAAATTTATCACCAGATGATACCACTGCACACAATAGTGCATGTATAGTATTTGAATGTGTTGCCATATTTGAAATTACTTATACATTCTTTCAAATATTCACTCAATGCATAGGTTGATACGCATCCGGGCACTCTTATGTCCTACAACATTAAGCCGAGAATGCAATTCTACCCATCATAACACCGGTGTATGGTGTAGAATTAGTATCGACTACTTTCATTAATTTACGCGACCATGTTTCACACCAATACATCATTGTTTTCATTAATACACTGTTGTGAACAATCATTTAAGCATATCTCGGTATTCTTTGGTTTGAATATATATTTTTTAATGTCCCATTGACTTTGTTTTCTATTGCAACTCTCTGTTCAATATCGTTGACCGTTCTCAAAGTACGTTGTAAACGAACGCCTGCGGCTGTTGCTAACGGAGAGTTTATGTTGACTGAAGTCAATATCTCATTTCACCTATTCGGGATCTAAATTGTCAATTTTATTTGATGTGATGAATTCAACCTGTAAATATTAACAATTTTTTACTATGTTTGTGTATTTGTTTTTTTTTTAAATAAATAAATTTTATTTAAATTGTATTTTTATTTTTTTACCACATCTATTCCCATGGTTAATAATTATATATTGTATAAAGCGTGTTCAGGATCTAATACACCCTTTATATATGGTCAACCGCCAGCAATATTAAGATTAAAATCCAGGAATAGTTTCTTGAAGAAAGCGCAAGAATTGATGATTCTTCCAGATAAAGCAAGTTTTCTTAAGTGGAAAGAAAAAACACTTAACAATGGTACAGAATTATCGGAAAATTTAACACCTGGATAACAATTGCCTCTGCCTAGTTGGAGAACACTGAATAGACTCCGAGTAACGGTTGGTAGATGCAAGGTGAACATAGCAAGATGGGGTTTCTTGAGCGTGGGTGACACTGAATGTAACAGGACTGGCATCATATACTGGTTTGTCCTAACATGAGGACTACATGCTATGGATAGGACCTGATTGATGCGAATGATAGTGCGATCTCTGTTGCCTCCTGCTAAAAATACATAGCATAGTTGGTGATGAATGATTTATATACCAGTGGAATAAAAATGAAGTATAAAATGATGAGGTAAATGGTCGCAGGGTAACGCACTGGGCTTCCGTGCGGAAGATCGTCAGTTCGAACCTCGCACTGTGCTATTCCCCTCGATGACGCAGCCATTTTTTCCACCTAGTGTTCGAGGATATAGGGCTACCTATAACGTCGGTTATATCGATTCTTTAAAAAAAAAAAAATTGGGGGAGTTCCATCACTTGGTTGAAGTTCCATACAGAAAGAGACTACTTGATTAGGTGTCTGAATCTTCTATGCTGATGCAACAATCCTTGCAGAATCTGAAGAAGATGACCACTCAAAGACGCTCCATATGTCACATATTTCATCACAAAAATATAATATGACCATATCTGTAGAGATAACTAATTGTTTTCTCTACAGATATGGTCATGTTACATATTATTTGCATAATTTATGGTCTTATGTGGAACAGAGTATAAAGAAGTGAAGTTTATTTTTTTTTTATTTATTAAACAAGTAAATTATTATACAAACATTTGTTGAGGCTATACCTATGTACAAATTTATTACTTAACTAATCTTAATTATATGTTATAATTTATGAACTTATTTAATCTTATTTTCCTACATATCATTTTATTTTATTTATTCAATCTTAATATATGAGATCTTAGAAATAATTAACACCTACATACTACTTATAACTAGATAACAATTCTTACACTAATTATTCAGCAAAAACAAGTCCACTCGTTCAGGCTACTTGTATTCCATCACATTCACTCAGACCTTGGTCGTCCCAGCTAATACTGAAGGTGGACTAGTCAGGCAACAGATAATGCTTCGGGAGCTTGTGCTTATAACGGAAGGGTAGGTCGGATTTACTCTCGTAAGCCCCCAGGGCAGCGACTAAGGGATTTCTGTGATTTTGTTGGCTTTTATAGAACTTCACGGTCCAAGCGAGAATGTGGTGTTGTAGGGTTTCTTCTCGCTGTTCAGCGTGAAGTCGGGTAAGATTTGTTCTGGGATGGGTGTTAAAAGATATCTTGAATGCCTTGTTCTGCACTCTCTGGAGTTTCAGGTGATCCGTGTTGCTCACACTACCCCAAACGGGTGCAGCATAGGTCAAGATAGGACGAATAAGGGTTTTATAGAGGAGGAGCTTATTTTTGGGTGAAAGGAAGCTGCGTCGATGAAATATCGAACTGATAGCCCCTATGCCCTTGTGACCCTTCTGTCTGATGGTATTCAAATGGGTTTTCCACGTCAGTCGCCGGTCAAGGTGCAGGCCGAGGTATTTAACCACGTCCTGCCACTCAACCAGGCAACCACCGATGAATAAGGGCATCGATGGCACTCTTTCCTTGATTTTTCGGGAGAACATGATGGCCTCAGTTTTGGCGTCATTGATTTTGAGCCTCCAGTCCTGGTAGTATTTCTCAAGGATCTCAAGAGCAATCTGAAGACGGCGACCAGCTCGATCCACCTTGAGTGACGATGCGTAGCATGCCGCATCGTCAGCAAAGAGTGCGAGTTTACAGTTTGGGGGAGTAGGAATGTCGTGTGTGTAAATGTTAAATAGACATGGTCCAAGTATACTGCCTTGGGGGACACCCATAGGGATGGGCCTGGCGGATGACGTAGAATGATGAGTGGTGACTGTGAAACTTCTATTGGAAAGGTAGGATTGAAGTAGTTTCACGAGATAGAGTGGAGTGCCAGTGAGGAGAAGTTTGTGAAGAAGGCCATCATGCCAGACAGTATCAAAAGCCTTCTCAAGGTCCAGCAGTACCATGCCAGTACTTCTGTTCCTATTGAAGCCCATCGACACGTCTTCCACGACACGGGTAAGTTGCTGGACCGTGTTGTGTCTTGTTCTAAATCCAAATTGCTCATGAGGGAATGTATTATTGGATTCGTGATGGAACACTAGCCTTGAGGCAACCACTCTCTCAAGGATCTTGCCAAGACCTGGAAGAAGGCTGATGGGCCTGTAGCTAGTTGGATTTTCTGTAGGTTTATTTGGCTTGTGGATAGGAACAATGTTGGCTACTTTCCAAATACTCGGAAAATACCCATTAAGGAGTGAGGCATTTATTATTTTAGTAAGAAAAATCCTCGCTTTGAGTGGTAACTGTTTAAGAAGGCTATTGTGTATATTGTCGGGACCGGGTGCTTTTCGTGTTTTAAGTCTGTCAAGGATACGACCAATTTCGGACGGGGTGCAAAGTTGCACCTCGTTTTGGTTGGTCGGGGAGTAAGCAAAGCTGGTGAGAGTGTCCTCGACAGCTTTATTGACATCAACATTTCCAAGGTCGGAAGTGATTGAGTACGTATTCTCATAAGCGTCCGCCAAGGCATTAGCCTTGTCACTGCCAGAAACAGCCAACCCTGAGGCTGTGCGCAGAGGTGGTATGCTTTGAGACGAGCACTTGATACCCTTGACGACTCGCCAGAGAGTACCGTTACCCGGTTCTAGAGCTGCCAATTTTCTCTGCCATAGCTGGTTTTTAAGTAGGCGGATTTCTTTTTTGATTTCATCTTGGAGGACGTTTAGAAGTGTTTTGTCACGTTTGTCTAGTGTACGTCTGTAGGTCTGTCTTTGTTTGTTTTTTAGAGATATAAGGAGTTTGATATGAGGAGTAAGAGTTATTTTGTATGGAGTGACAATTTTGAGGGGAACATTTTCATCACGGGCATTATGGATGAAGGTGGAGATGGTATCTATCGCGGTATCAATGTCCTGTGGGCTCACCAGAGTTTCTGGTGATAGGCAGAGCTGGTTGTGGAGGTAGGCTTTGTAACCCTTCCAGTCAGCATTGGCGTAGTCGTACTGCTCCCTGAGGCTAGCAATCGGCCTCACTCCCAATGTGAAGTAGACTGGGAGGTGGTCTGACGAGAGAGCTTCTAGAGCAGTCAAGCCAGAGATGTTAGGGTAGTTTTTGACTACGGCAATGTCCAGTGTAGAAGGGCTACGGGGGTTGGTGAAACAGGTATGTTGATTTGGATAGAGTATTTGACAGTTGTGGTTTTCCATATAATTGTACAGCGTCGTTCCGTTCGGGTTAGCTCTCAAGCAGTTCCAGTAACGGTGCTTGGCATTGAAGTCCCCGGCCATGATGACCTTGGGCCCCAAGGCCAGCACTACCTCGATGTCCTTTTCCAGAAGTGAACGATAGCCGGTACAATATGCTGCCACAATTGTGACTGTCTCCCTGTCAACCTTGAGGCTGATGGCAGTAGCCTCCAAGTTTGTCAGGGCGGGCGTGAGGAGTTGGGTATGATGGATAGTGTCTCGGATGAGGATCGCGGTGCCTCCACCTCTACCGGAAACGCGATCCGATCTATAGATGGTGAAGCCACCGGTGCCTCTCACACGAGATACAGGTTTTAACCAAGTTTCCGTTATAAGCACAATATCTATACCTGAATTGTTCACCAACAGCATCAGCTCCTCGATCTTCTGCTGCATGCTGTAAGCATTCCAGCAGAGCACTTTCATTCCAGAGAAACTCGTCATCACGCTTATCCTACGAGCTGCTCAATGATCTCGAGGTAGATCATAGTCTTCTCGAGCTTAGTGGTGCAAGAAGCGAGCCTGCTCCGGGCTCCGATGACAAGGCGCATGATGGCGAGTAACTCGCTCTCTCCGTTTGTGAACGTGTTAATCGGGGGCGGGGGCAGGGGCTGAGCACGAGGAGGGTGGAGTGTTTGAGTAGAAAGGGGGGCTATAGGAGAGGCTGGTAGGTGAGGTGGTGAGGCTGGAGTACCGCTGGCTACCTGGCTCCACGAGCGATGGTCCATCCGGGGAGCCGGTACGCTGCGTCTCTTATGTAGGCTGGATATGTATTGTTGGCGGCGGGGGCAACCACCATAGTTGGCCGGATGAGCACCCTCGCAGTTACAGCAGGCCGCAGGGGTGTCCCGCTCTTTCTTGGGGCAGTCGGTAGTGGCATGCGCCATCAGGCACTTCACGCATCGGACTGTGTGGTTACAGTTCGCCGATGCGTGGCCAAAGTTTTGACAGCGGTAGCACTGGGTGCCTACCCTGCCACCGTTCTTGTATTTCTCCAGGCGGACGCGACAGTAGTTAATCACTGTCACTTCCGTCCGAAGAGCCTCAATGTTTGTGGCATTTGGGAAGAGTACCGTATAGAGCGGGGCACCCTTGGTCTTCATCCTGAAAACTCGGAGAGGCTTGTACCCTTGGGCGGCCAGATCAGCCGCGATGTCCTCTACCGGGAGCTCTGGGAGGCCCCTGATGACGGATCGCTTGCTGCGCTCCACCTCCGCGGTGAACGTGTGGAAGGGTGCCTGGGTCTGTCTCAGGCCAGCCACGAGAGTTTTGTGGTCCTCCAGCGTTGAGCAGTTGACAGCTGCACGGTCTCTGCCTCTGTAGGAGAGCGTGATGCCCGCCTTTGTAAAAGATTTGGCCAGATTTATTATCTGGCCATGTGTTTTGTCCCCTAAGGTAATAATTACCGGTGGGATCTTCGAGGTAATCCTCTTAACTGGCGCTCGGAAGCCAGGTGTTCCAGGGGCGTCTCCGACCTCCGGAAGTGCCTCGAATCGGTTTTGGTTCGGTAGCGGTTGAGCCGGGACTGGAGTTGATTGTTTAGCTCCATTGCGTGGAGTGATCCACGCACTGGAGTTGCTGGTGCTGGTGTTTGCAGCTACACCAGGACAGGAGAGGGCGGAATTCTTCCTCATGGGGGTGGCACGTGACTTGGCGTCCATGATGCGGCTCGAGTTTGTTCCCGAGGATTTCGGGACTTTTGTTCTTAGAACCACCATGTGTGTTAACAGTTAAAAGTTAAGCACTAAAATTAACATTTCAAACGACATTTTAAATAATATAATAGAAAGAGTCCTCGTAAATAATTTCAGAACGGAATTTTAAATAATATAATAGAAAAAGTACTCGTAATTAGAATGAACGTTATACAATAAAATGAGATAGGGCGGTAACGTACTGGTGTATGGACCTCGGCAACATATGTTGAAGGGACAATATATATGAGAGCCACAGGGTCCGGATACGAGTCGGCACGGTCAATTCCCAGAAATTTGGGCACTATCCTGACTGGCCCAAAACACTTCACTTCACAACGAGAATATATCGGCTTCAATTTAGGAGCGGAGACTAAGGAAACACGTGTGTCTTGTATGACATGACGAGACGAACTGAGACGAAGTGAAGTGAATGAATGAGTGACGAGACGAAGTGAAGTGAATTATCTAATTGATTAATTATTAAGGTTTCGGCTTTAACTTTGTGAACTCCATATTGGAATAAATAATAATTTATTACTATTATTTATTCCAATATGGAGATATTAAGATATTAAATTAATTTTCCAGATAACCCAATATAAAATTCTAATCTTGTCACACATGCTCTTCTCTGATTTTCACATGTGGTGCAGAAGAAATTAAACAAATTTTTAATGAACATATTTATTCAATTACAAATCTTACAAAATACAATAAGTGTTAGTATATAGTATTATTTATTACAATAGCATATTCATATACAATACATTCTTAGTATCTAAGAATAGTTTATTATCTATTCTCTAACAACTGGATTCACTCTGGCCCGTACCATAGAGATATCACATTTCTAGCTGCTTTGCAACTATTTTTTACTCAATTCTTTTGTCTATTCGGTACTTACCTAACACACAGCAAAATAAATTAGAGATTTGAAGGAGTGTGTATAGACAGGCCTGGTTGTTAATACAGTATACTCGTAAACCTAATTTTACAATCTATCTGGGTATGAAGCTAAAATGTTATAAAATCTGAGAAGTGTAAATGATATTTTAGAATAGTATCTACATTGTATTTGTTTCAATAAAAATATAGGTTTCAATAAAAATGACTGATATTCATAAATTGTTACTATATTGTGTAAGCACAGAATTAATTTATTATTTTAAAATAGGAAAGAAACTGGGAAACGAAACTAAAAAAAATTCAACAATTTTTCTAACAAAATATGTCTTAAGTTATTTTCTTAAAATAATTGTAAATCTTATTCTGGCGATAAGTATAAACTCTGGAATCCTGCAAGTAGAATTCTAATTTACGAGGGTCATCCAGAAACAAAGGTTACAAGGGCTCCTGAGGCCGGGGGAATTTTTTTGTTTCAAAGTTGTGGCATGTAGGGGGGATCCTAACGGTTAGTTTGTTTGGTCCCGCGTGTTTGTCGGCCATTTTGTTCAGTCACAGTAAATTCTTCCGATGGAGAGGTCGTCGCGAGCTCCCGCCACCTCTGTCCGTGCGAGGCCCGCGCAATGATCCGTTTTTTGACTTTGCAGAACAATACCGCCGCGAATATCCATCAGAAGCTCGTGGAAGTTTATGGTAGTGATGTGATGAGTCAACAGCATGTCACGAAGTGGGTTAGATTGTTCAGAGAATGCCGTACTGATACGATGAGGCAAGGCAGTGATTTCTGACAAATTTGTGCAAAAAATTGGAGAACAAAAGTGAAATGACCGCCGTATGACGCTTGATGACCTTTACGAAGAATTTCCTGACATTTCTTGAAGTCTCCTTGGTAATATTGTATCGGAAAAACTTGGTTACAAGGTGTGTGCGAGATGGGTGCCCAGAATGCTCACACCGAAGCGCCGCGCGTGAATTTTTGGATCATTTTACACAGGAGGGAGAAGCGTTTCTGGACTCTATCGTGACGGGGGATGAGACGTGGGTGTGTCACTATACTACAACAATTTTCCAACAATCAGGAGGTCGAGGAAGCTGTTAAGAAGGGGCTAAAGAGCTGGCGGCGGAGGTCTGCGACACTGGCATACAAAAGCTGGTGCCCCGACTACAGAAATGTCTCGATCTCGACGGCGATTACGTTGAAAAATAGTTTAATATAGTTGTGAAGTATCCTGTGAAATTCAATTAAATACAAGCATTTTTCGATCCTACATAACAAATGTTGTAACCTTACTTTCTGGATGACCTCCGTAATAATAGAATTCTGGATAAACCTTTTCTTATCAGACGTTAAGACAGTGACAAGAAACTTTTATATAAACAATAACAAAAACTTAATTTAATGTGACAATGTAAATAAATATAATTCACGGTTATCAATAACAAAGTTAAAATAACAAAATAAACTCAAGAAATAACGAATAACCATAAAATCAACTAACTAAATAAATATCAAAACAGAACGAATTTTTATAAAAAATTGGATGTCAAAATGTATTTTTATCGCATTTCGTAAATTACGGGAAAGTGTTGTTCTGGAATGTATGGGATCGAAACAGGATCGACAAAGAATGACGTAAATTACGGGAAAACGTAAAATCCGGGCTATAATGGATATTAAAAATAACTTTATTTGTGACTTCTGTGATCAAACGATCAAAAGAAAGTTCGAATGTTTACCCTTTGCAATTTTCTAACAGATTTTTAACAAATTTTCCTATGTGCATATTTTCGTATATAATTGGTTCGTGAAAATGCGTACGAATGTTGAATTTACGAAAATAAAACGATATAAAAAAAGGAAACAACGAAATTTACGAATTTATAAACTTGAAACTGTAGATGTTAAGAACCGAGTCGGATTATGTTCTATTGTTGGAAGTGAATAAGTCTAACAGTTTAGTCAGATAGAAGAAAATTGTTTGACCTCGCAATATTATTCAAGTCGGCTCAGTTTGACTCGTTACAAGTTTCTTGTAGGCATACCGGGTAAAATGTTTTGCTCCATAGTGAAGTCGTTGCAACTAATTATTTGTACAAGTATTTGCATAACAAGACTGCACAGATTGAGCAATCAATATGGGCATTTTATGGACTTGCGTGCGACTTTGACTACTTCCTCTTTTTTTTCATACAGTCAATTTGTTTCACTCTAGCTCATCTATATAACTACATAATTTGTTCTTAGTACACAAGTATGGGGAAGGGCGCAAGTTGCACTCTGCTTAAGGAAGCTGTCTATACAAATGCGACACTGCGCTGTGTTGCAGGCGCTTTTGCACTGCATATAGCAGTGGAAATTCAAGTGATTCTTAATAAAAAGATGAATTATTTGAGAAATCCAGTTTTATTACTAGTTTTTTAAAATATACCATATTTAATATTATTTATATTCATATATCATTTATGGTTAAGGCATTAACATTGTGGAGGTTTAAAGACATTGTAATTTGTTTAGTCAAACACTGTTTATTCCACTTTTTGTAACGGTATAACCCTACCGGTTTCAAGGCTTTCACCTCATCATCAGGGGAGCACAAACAAGTCTTGTTTATGCTCCCCAGATGGTGAGGGGAAAGCCTTGAAATCGGTAGGGTTATACCGTTACAAAAAGTGGAATAAACAGTGTTTGATAAAACAAATTACAATATTTATGTTCATTTTTTTTTTAAATCCCCTAATGAAAAAATGCCCAAAATTTATAATAAAAAAATGGCTTACTCTTTCTGTTTCGGGGATGATGTATATCGCACCACATAACAAACCACTACAGTTCCTCTTGCTTACTTCTCCGCAAATGCACCTACGATGTCATGAAGTCCATATCCACTGTTATGTCTGGTTCTGTTGATAATGTGACTTATGCGTTAAGTCTATTTTGTATTATCGCCCATCTCATTAATGAAAAAGTTCATTCCGTGAAACAGGACATTAGTGGTACCGTATTTTACGGACTTTAAGACGCACCTTAATTTTTAGGTAATTTTTCTTAAAAAATAACATTTTTACCATTTTTATTATTAGATTACAAAGCCAGACTAAAAAAAAATTCTTAGTTTATAAAACCGAACTGACCTTTAAAATCCCTGAAAATCGTCATCTGAACTTTCTTCTCCTTCTTCTTCTTCTTCTTCCTCTTCATCTTCATCGTTGTCCTCTTCATATATAAGATGGTCTTCACTGCCATCGAGAGTGTTACTTATGCCGCACTTCTTGGATTCAACAATAATATCTTCTCTCACTCTAGACCATGACTTGTCTGATTGTAGGTCGTTTTAAAGCTCCCTTCGGCGTGAATTCGTGT
This sequence comes from Odontocerum albicorne, assembly GCA_949825065.1. NCBI lineage: Eukaryota > Metazoa > Arthropoda > Insecta > Trichoptera > Odontoceridae > Odontocerum > Odontocerum albicorne. Next base: position 26,554,110 of record OX463861.1, read on the forward strand.
TGGGTTTCATCCATCATCCATTTGTTCCATTCCTCTCTCATCATATACACTTTTCCCGCGGCATCGAATATATGGCCATTTTTAAGACTGGCGGGAATTTTAAATCAAACACTGGACATTTTTATATTAATTTCGAGTATAAGACGCACCTGAATTTTGGAGGCAATTTTTTGAAGAAAAAAGTGCGTCTTATAGTCCGTAAAATACGGTATTTATAAATAACATAAATATTTCAATAAACAGTTACTATTTTCTCGTTAATTAATAGTTTGCTAAGCTGTAGCATTGAACGACCGTGGTTATCATTAGATTTTAAATATAAACTAAAGTGAACGCAATATTACGACCGTGGTTATCATTAGATTTTAAATATGAACTAAAGTGAACGCAATATTACGACCGTGGTTATCATTAGATTTTAAATATGAACTAAAGTGAACGCAATATTCCCTAAAACATTAATCTAAATCGTTCTTGTATATCTTTTGATAACCTATTTATGGACCTTTGTGCGCCCCCTTTGGCTTGGCACCCCTAGACAAACATCTATGATCAGTTTGCCTGTTACCAAAAGCGGCTCTGGGTAAGAAACACTTTTAGTTCACTCAAATCAAATTATCAATACCACTAAAATGTTTATTTAATTACATTTAAATTTACAAGGGTGTTCATAACACTATGAAATATTATTGAGTGGTCTAAAAAGTAGTTTCTTATTTCTTCGATAGATGTCATTAGGACAACATTTTCATTGGTCCTCATTACAAACATGCTGAATGTATATTATTCTGAAAAGTATCATTTTAGAATAAATTTCTTTGTTATTCCACTAATTACATTAATCCCCTCTACACGTATTTCTACCTCCTATCCCGAGGCCGTCTTCAGGTGGAATGATAGAGCCCCGGTTTGTTATGAGAGCGGTGCTTAGGTCAGAATAGTGTCATGTTATAGATCATTCAGCTAGAAGAGTCATTTTGCAATAGTGTGAGTAACACTCTCTGTACTACACAACTGATGTAGTGGTATTGGTTTTAGAATGCCACACGATTGGTTCGCGCAGAGCGCACGTTTGTATTGTTGTTAAAATACTCGATGATTAGAAAAACACTACCATGTTGAAATTAGGAGTGCCATTTTTGTCTAATGTAATGTATAATTCAAAATTTTTCGAAAGCTTAGAATGTACTTAGTTATAACTTAAAGTTTCCTAGAATTTAGTATCACTCCATCCACTATTGTTTTAAAACTTTATTATTTGGCATTGTAATTATGTAATTATGATACATTAATATGTTAAATAATCTTACATACAATAATACTTGTATTTTTATGTGCTATAATCTAATTAAAGCTGACGAACATTTTCACTTTATAATACTTGTACTTATATTTATTTTTAATCTTGAAAAATTCCATTATTGTTATTTAATGTTTCCTAGAATCTGCCATGCCTAAACAATTAATATGTTAAATAAACTTACTTTCATTTTATTTTTATGATTATTACAATTTAAGCTGACAGCATTTTTAATATACAAACCGTGTGTGTTCATTTCAATGTTTGAATATAAAATATTATTTTTATATTTTTTTAAGTGACAAGTTTTTGTAAACACACCGTTATTCACACTATTGCAAAATGACTCTTCTGGCTGAACGATCTATACTATGTGTATGGTTTATTGAGTCTTTTGAGAAAAAAACATGGCGGTGTGCTCCGATCATCTCACTTTAGGTGTTACATCGGATCCAGTACACCGGTGTGGCTAGTGAGTTTGCTGGTGTGCAACAGCCTACTCATTTTGCTTTTCTTCCAACTGCATTGACGTTGGAATGGCGAGGGGATCCTCCACTACGAGGCCCAGCAACGACGGTCTATTAATGCAAAGGAAAAATGTTTAAGAGTTGTGAAACCTTATACATTCTTTGGTTATAAATAACTTTTTTGTTTTGCTTATGGCTTTGTATGTCTATGTTTCTAAATACATTTTTGTTTATGGCTTTGTACATCTATAATGTGTCTAAATACATTTTTGTTTATGGCTTTGTATATCTATAATGTGTCTAAATACATTTTTGTTTATGGCTTTGTATATCTATAATGTTTCTAAATACATTTTCGTTTATGGCTTTGTACATCTATAATGTGTCTAAATACATTTTTGTTTATGTCTTTGTATATCTATAATGTGTCTAAATACATTTTTGCTTATGGCTTTGTATATCTATAATGTTTCTAAATACATTTTTGCTTATGGCTTCGTATATGTATAATGTGTCTAAATACATTTTTGTTTATGGCTTTGTATATCTATAATGTTTCTAAATACACTGTTTTGTATCATCCATAATAAGTTGACACTAGTCTGACCAAAGCACTGTTCTCATATGAAACCGGGATCATTCCGCCAGAAGAGAGCATCAAAATAGGAGGTAGAAACATGTGTAGTTTTTTTCGTGTTTGATTTTTTTCTCATCACCACAAAGGAAAAAATGCGACACAAACAAAAAAAATGCATAGAGCATGGCGACGATGTGATTATGTTTATCAAATATATTTAAATGGTCTTTCAAATTGAGCGCTTTTTTAAATTCTTTAATAAAACACACAATTTGCTTTCATTTGATCATTGAAGTATAATGTACGACATTTAAACACAAAAAACAACATCCAACAAAAGTCCACCTCTTGCAGCTCCACAGATGTCCACTCTTTTGTCAAAATTTTCCATGACATTTGGCATAATTGCGGTTCTAACTCACCGATAACGTGAATAATTTCATCCTTGAGCTCAGGAATTAATCGGGGGTCATTCTTGTAGACCTGGCTTTTCACGTAACCCCAGAGAAAATGGTTCAACGGTGTCAGATCACATGATCTTGGTGGTCATTTAACATCACCGTTTCCGGAGATTACAATACATATTTGTATTGTATACGACTCAATTTTTATAAATGTCATACATTACACTTCTCAAATGTCACAAGACCCAGGCACCTTCGCGACGCCATCTATGTTTTATCTAAGAATTAAAAAAAACTTTAATTTGAAAGACCCTTTAGTTTAAAAAAAAATCTTAATGGTGATATGACACTCGAAGATGACGTCCGCTCTGAAAGGCCAATTACCACTGATGATGACCAAATCAAGGATTTTATCGAGAACAACTATCATCCACGAGTATTTAGTGCAATTTTGTATTAGAATTTGACCTAAAAACACAAAAAATATTTTTCAGACAACTCAATATTAATTGCAGATTTTTTTTAGACAAATTGTAAAAATTAAACATAATGCTGTAAACAAAAGAAAGATATAAAAACAAATGAGCGATGTTCAGTCTTTTTATTTATTTTCATTCATTTTTTACTTTTTGTTTTTATATATATATATATATATTGCAATGAATAATATTTTTATTTCTAGTTTAAATAAATAATAAATGCAATAGAGCGCCGATTATCCGTGGTAATTGGGTGACACTCGAGTCCGGACAATTGCAAAACACAGTCAATCCAAATTAAGTTTTTGTGATGTAACATTTTTAGAGTTAAAATGCTAGATAAATTTTGCTATGCAAGCTTTCTTAATGTTTAACAGATATAACCGCTAAACGCTGGTATCATACCATAACAATTACATTAATCGGAAAGTCTTGGATTCAGATATTTTTGTGTCGGTGTGGACACGAGGAAACCGCACCGACTTACTAGCATTAGTGAATAGGTATGAGTCATAGATTTTATAATAGTTAAGGGTCTTTGCTTTGTAATTTTCAAAATGTGGACATTAGTTAAAAATTATTTTGATAGATTACTAAAAAAAATTGCTCTACAGAGGAACACGGTTAATCCAACTCATGGATAATTGACCCCTGGTTAATCGGTGTTCTACTGTATTTGAATAAAAAGAGGTCTTAAATGTTAATTATAACATACGTGTTTTTCTTTTAATCATATTCAAATACCACATTCAATTACCATGGAAATTACTTCAAATTTTGAAGCCTTACATTGAAGAGCTGGAGGAAATAACACCATAAGCCACCTTCATGCCAGAAAATAACCGAAAGTCCTCAAAAGCATACGAGAATCTGGCGCATATTTAGTAAGAAATAACTTTTCAGTTAATATTTATTTTAACACGTGATATCATTTTTATCTTATCACTGCCCATTCTATCTATTTAGTGTAACCATAAGGATAGGATGATAGGATCCCATACGTAGTAGCTCACGAGACCCCTCGCAGGACATCGTATGCCAGGAAGGCTGCCGTAAAGAGACAGCTGAGGCTTTGTCTTCCAAGAATGATTTTGACAAGACGACCTCCGTGGCCTAGTTGGCAACACGCATGTATCCAAACCTGGAGGTTATGAGTTCAATTCGTGTTGTAACCCAGATTAAAAAAAAAGATTCCAGCCTGGTTTTCACTTATGGCCTCTTTAACATCTTTCTAGTCGGTTGGAAGATATCGCTACATGGCAATAAGCCAGACAGGTTGTATTGTATACAACGAAAGTGTAATAGAATACTATGATTTTTGTAAATATGTACTTACAGTAATATTTAACAGTAATGCAATAATCAAGTTCCACAGGATAATAAGAAATATGAACAATTGGCAAAACAGAAAGAAGAAACAAACAATTCCTCATTCCTCCCCATACTTATGATAATAATCTTGAGATATTTGGATACTGAATCTTTGGATATAGGGGGAGCCCCAGGAATTCCTGGCAATAAGCCAGGCAGGCTGTACTGTATACAACGAAAGTGTAATACAACACGATACAAAGATTTTCACAACTTAACAGATCCAAGATTAACTTAAACAGGAAAAAGAAGAATAACATTTTCATGAAAGAAGAGAAATGCAAAATTATTGATACAATACAATGCCTGATGAATGTGTCAGTAAAACTAAAGGCTTACTTATGAAATTGCTTAATAAAAGGTTTCAAATATATCCCAAGTTGAATAGAAACCTCTGTTTTAAAAATAAATTTAAAAAAAAAAGATATACATATTGTATATTACGAGCACACTGGAATACGGAATGAGGTGATTAAGGATGAATGTGAACTTAAGACTGTTGTGTTGAGTAAGATGGAGAAGAGCACGCTGAGGTGGTTTAGACACTTGGAATGAATGAATGAAGAAAGTCTAACAAAACAAATGTGAGTGGAAAGTGTGGTATAGTAAGACTAAGGAAAGTATGGTTGGATCGAGTGTATAATATTATGTAAGAAGGAAATGTAAAAATTCACAGAAATCGTAGGAGATGTATGGATGTCGAAGAGACAAAAGATGTGTGTTGCTAGAGGACAGTTTGGCACTCTCTCCACTCTGCTTACCCCAACAAGGTGACGGTGTGATAGTATATTTTCTTTCCCAAAGAAATTTAGATTAAATTTTCTGATTTAAAGATTGTCTGGTCATATTGCCAAAGTCAATTTTCTGATTTAAAGATTGTCTGGTCATATTGCCAAAGAAAATGTTCTGATTTAAAGATTATCTGGTCATATTGCCAAAGTCAATTTTCTGATTTAAAGATTGTCTGGTCATATTGCCAAAGTCAATTTTCTGATTTAAAGATTGTCTGGTCATATTGCCAAAGTCAATTTTCTGATTTAAAGATTGTCTGGTCATATTGCCAAAGTCAATTTTCTGATTTAAAGATTGCCTGGTCATATTGCCAAAGTCAATTTTTTTATTTAAAGATTGCCTGGTCATATTGCCAAAGTCAATTTTCTGATTTAAAGATTGCCTGGTCATATTGCCAAAGTCAATTTTCTGATTTAAAGATTGTCTGTTCATATTGTGAAAGTCAATTTTCTGATTTAAAGATTGCCTGGTCATATTGTCAAAGTCAATTTTCTGATTTAAAGATTGTCTGGTCATATTGCCAAAGTCAATTTTCTGATTTAAAGATTGCCTGGTCATATTGCCAATGTCAATTTTCTGATTTAAAGATTGCCTGGTCATATTGCCAAAGTCAATTTTCTGATTTAAAGATTGCCTGGTCATATTGCCAAAGTCAATTTTCTGATTTAAAGATTGTCTGTTCATATTGTGAAAGTCAATTTTCTGATTTAAAGATTGCCTGGTCATATTGCCAAAGTCAATTTTCGGATTTAAAGATTGTCTGGTCATATTGCCAAAGTCAATTTTCTTTGTGAAATATTTGCACGGCGTATATTTTTATTCCATCAAGCCCTTCAATTTAAAGATATTTTTTTTCCATAAATAATAATACTGTTTTATATAATCCTGCCTTTTTTGTTATAATTTAATTTAAATAACTAATAAATAAACTCATAAAACTCTCCAAGTGTCTCAAAAAAATATATACACACTTTGAATGATTATAAATTCAGTATATATTAAGATATATCTAGAAAATTCAGTATATATTAAGATATATCTAGAAAATTCATTATATGTTAAGATATACCTAGAAAATTCAGTATATATTAAGATATATCTAGAAAATTCAGTATATATTAAGATATATCTAGAAAATTCAGTATATATTAAGATATATCTAGAAAATTCATTATATGTTAAGATATACCTAGAAAATTCAGTATATATTAAGATATATCTATAAAATTCAGTATATATTAAGATATATCTAGAAAATTCATTATATGTTAAGATATACCTAGAAAATTTAGTATATATTGAGATATATCTAGAAAATTCAGTACATATTAAGACATATCTAAAAAATTCAGTATAAATTAAGATATATCTTTAAAATTCAGTATATACAGTCAACTCCGGTTCTAGTGAACTCGGTTTTAGTGACCATTTGGCTAAAGTGAACCAAAATCTACTAGTTTTATTTCACTATAACATAGGTTTTTACCATACACATTTGATATATGGGATTGGGACATAAAATTTTGGTTCACTATAGACGAAGGTTCACTAAAACCAAGTTCACTATAACCGGAGTTGACTGTATTAAGATATATCTATAAAATATCAAATTCAAGTAGACTTTTTAGTTATGGCAAGTACTCAAATTGCTGGCCATTCTAGTTCATGCACTGCTGATAATGTGGAATCGCAAACATCACGAATCATTTGTTTTGATATTTGGGAGCATTGTCTTTCAATGTCTGCTCTCAATTCATTAACTATTATTGTCTGTTTTGTGCTATTTACTTTATTTTTGATGAGCTCCGTAAAAACAGTCCATTGGGCGTGAGGTCTGTGGAGCGCGAGAGATATTTATTGATACCTCAACATTGAATCTATCTGATTTCCATCAAGATAGGTCCTCACACCACGATGGTAGTGGGGAGGTGCACCATCTTGCCAGAAATAAAAGTCCTCATCCCTAAACTTCTCACGAATGCATGGTACGACAAATTCCTGTAGTAAGTTCAAGTAAATGACACGGTGTAAAAGTGTGTTTAAATTTTTTTGGGACACCCTATATTTAAAAACTATTTTATTGTACTTAAGATTTACTGTTAAAAGTTATATGTACAATACTTGGTAACATTCGTGCCTCAATCAGTAGAGGTATCCCTTGTTATGTTAAGTCGTTTTTTGACCTTTTTGGCTTTACAAGCCCCAAAATGATAAAAAAAAAAAATTCACGACTCCCCTACAAAAACTAAACATCTTGTAGTATATCGGACGTATGCGTCACCCTAAAATATGATAGATATAAATTCTGGTATATGTTTGATTTGTATAGATTCTTGTTATACATATTTGATATTTCTTTGATATTTGTATGTAAATATTTATGTTTGTTTGGGTCTGCGCTGCATCGGGACCGCAGCGGAAATGAGACTTATGGACGGTCGTCATGAGACTATATCGCTGGCTGGCTGGCCTCTGCATTACGCAAACTCCCGAAAATTGTGGTATTTCGCGAGGTGTGAGCGCAGGCAGTGGCGGAAAATGGCGCTTGCGACGAGCAATTGATCGTTCATAAGAAGGGTCCCTTTCAAAATAAATGTTTATTCTCAGTTCACTCTACCTACTGTGTTTTACTTGAGACCTGCTAAGGGGCATCTCTTCACCCCGCTACCTTCTTTCACCGATCTACGCCTTTGGAATTGACCTGAATTCTCCGAGCATTGCGCGGCAGCCATCCACCTACAGTTCTTTGTACCAGTGACGTACATGTAGATTCCAATCATCACTTTCAATGCAGCCGTCAGTCTGATATTTGGAAAACATAAATATTGTCATATTAGTCTGCCCCTAAAAACCTACATTGGCTCAAGTATCGAGGACAGATTTAAAACTTAGTGTCCTCGTATTTAAATCCCTTAATGGGTGGGATGTCCCCATTGTACTTAATGGGTGGGATGTCCCCATTGTACTTTTCCAATCTGTGTCTGAAAGGTGTTTTTTCGGAGAGGAGTACAACTTTGAGGCTGATTTTTACTTCATCTAATAAATTGATTGGTCCAAATCAGTTCAAAAGGGCGGGACATTATAAAAGGTTTTGCCTAAGCTGGTCCTGAGGCTTGGAATGGTCTGTCTCTTAGTGTGAAAGATATGGGTGAGGTGTGCAGCTTTAGGTAGCACATGAAAACAACCTTTTTTGAGAGGTCTCATTAAAATTTATGATGGTATATGAACACTACACTCTACACCTAAATCCGAATGTCTTACTATCACATATCGGAAGATCGACAAAGGTTTATTATTAGTTCGACTTCTCTTAAGTCTCGTCTAAGTTTTTTGCATCTTGTCACCAAATATGTTTTTCTGAACATATACATATGCGGAGAAGTAACTTACAGCCGCAGCCCATACCTTTCCTATCTTTACACTCGACTCAAAAATATTTATTTTGTAATGTTTTAAATCTGTCAATAGAGATGGTTTAAATCTCGAGTTAGAGAACCTTTCAAGAGAATTTGCTCTCTAAACGGCGCTATATAAATTGTTCTTGTATTAGTATTATTATTTATGCATGTGCGTGTAACTGCGCAAATATTGTACTTGCACAAAGATGATAAGCTTCATCAAGATAGCTAAAAAGATTTAACTTGTTGCGAGTATATATAAGAACAAGTGTTGGAAATATAAATCCCTTTTGCCATTTCTTACCTTTGTAAATAAGACTTTTCGTCTATGGCAACATTGAAAACTAAAAACCTCTGTTATAACTTGAAAACAATTTACTTTAAGTGTAGATCCACATTTGGACAAACTTTTAAATGAATAACAAACATAACAATCACATTAATTCATTTCCTTTTTTTATAAAAAAAAAATTCTCCGTCAGTAGAACCAGTAACTAGCTAAGTTATATTTTATTCCGAAGTTAGATAATGATAACATTACTTACGTTACTTACGAATAAGACACTATCACTAGTTATATAGTAGAATAGATATACAGAAGTAACTATTGCATTGGAGCAAACAAAAACCCAGATTAACCCTTCCTTCCCTGTGATGTGTAACTAGTACACATTGCTTCTAAAGACTTTAATATCTCTATAAATATAATAAATACTGGGTTCAGATTTTAGGTATTCCTCCGTAATACATTTACGCATTGAATGAAAAAATAATATTTATAATAATTAACACTTATCGGCCACATCAGAGATATTTTGTGAAAATCGGGAATAAATTCACCAGTACAATCAACGTGTGACGTAGGTATATTCATTCTAAAAAACAACTATGTGTGAGGAAGCGACGCTATTCACGTCTCACTCTACTTCGGTATATGGGAACGCAAGAAATAGAATCTCAGTTCGCTCGCTTCTCTCGCTAGTAGGCAGTGGGCTTTCGTTCGAGGCGGTCGCTTTGCCCGTTTTGTGAACGTCGTCCGATGTTTTTTTTCATGTTTTCATCAATAAAATTTCATTTATTATCACTTTTGACTTCAAATTTAATTAATTTAAGCGATTGGCTATGAATATTCTTACTTTTCCGATTTTAAATCGCTCATTTTTACATGCGTATTCAAGACACAGCACCGGAATGGGTGGATTTTTTTAGCACAGGAAGAGAAAACTTTAATTGAGAATGATAATGAAGTTTCTCATAACAAAGTCAATATTCGGAATGTATCCATTCTGTTAATCAAGGTATCACTGTATTACAGATTTATTTTTTGTAAAAATATAGTTTGTGCTCCATGATTGTATAAAATATAGTTTGTGCTCCATGATCGTATAAAATATAGTTTGTGCTCCATGATCATATAAAATATAGTTTGTGCTCCATGATCATATAAAATATAGTTTGTGCTCCATGATCGTATAAATATAGTTTGTGCTCCATGATCGTATAAAAATAAAAATTATTATTCTATTTATATTCTTGACTGTATTTTTACAAAGCGTAAAAAGCAGCAAAATTTTGAAACTATAATAATATTTAAAAAAAAAGGATTCCAGCCTGGTTTTCACTCAAGGTATCTTTAATATTTTTCTAATTGGTTAGAAGAGATTGTCATATGGCAATAAGCCAGCCAGATTGTACTGTATATAATAAAGGTATAATATGATTCAATACAAAGATGTTAGCTGCTACAGAATAATGTATGTGGAAAACGACAAAAACAATACAGTTCAGATTTCACCATTTTGCCAAAAAATAAACCTTGCAATATCTAAAGCTTTTTATGTCTGCCTATGTATATGCTTTAATTTTACATCTGCCTATGTATATGCATTTGTTATATGTCTGCCTATGTATATGCTTTAATTTTACATCTGCCTATGTATATGCTTTTGTTATATGTCTGCCTATGCATATGCTTTAATTTTACATCTGTCTATATATATGCTTTTGTTATATGTCTGCCTATGTATATACTTTTGTTTTATGTCTGCCTATGTATATGCTTTTGTTATATGTCTGCCTATGTATATGCTTTTGTTTTAAATAAACTTTTTAATGATTTGCATTGTTTTAACTGTACATTCAAATTATAGTAAGAACAGTAGAAGCAATCTGCAATTTAGAATCAATCACCCTATTTTGTATTAAAAACAGCTTTTCGATTATTGTGAAGAGGTTCTACTATGCATTAATCGAGGGATAGCTGTACAAGTAAATATTGTGAAGAGGTTCTACTATGCATTAATCGAGGGATAGCTGTACAAGTAAATATTGTGAAGAGGTTCTACTATGCATTAATCGAGGGATAGCTGTACAAGTAAATATTGTGAAGAGGTTCTACTATGCATTAATCGAGGGATAGCTGTACAAGTAAATATTGTGAAGAGGTTCTACTATGCATTAATCGAGGGATAGCTGTACAAGTAAATATTGTGAAGAGGTTCTACTATGCATTAATCGAGGGATAGCTGTACAAGTAAATATTGTGAAGAGGTTCTACTATGCATTAATCGAGGGATAGCTGTACAAGTAAATATTGTGAAGAGGTTCTACTATGCATTAATCGAGGGATAGCTGTACAAGTAAATATTGTGAAGAGGTTCTACTATGCATTAATCGAGGGATAGCTGTACAAGTAAATATTGTGAAGAGGTTCTACTATGCATTAATCGAGGGATAGCTGTACATGTAAATAACGAAAAAAAAACATTTATTTGTTTCCCGTAAATATTGTATAAAATTCTTGATAAAGCATTTTTAGTAATGCGCTAAAGTTAAAATAAATCAACAAAAATCATTTGACAAAGATCCTTTTAGGGGTGGCTTGAAGTGAATTTGGGATGGTGTTAAAATTGGTTGGGAAGCCTTGAGCCCTTCTCGGAGAAGGTGATTTTGTGAAGGGGAGTCGAGGCTGGAGAGCCATAGTTCGGAAAAAAGTGGTATTCCCTATATTATTTTTATCAAGCCCCGAGTTTGTTTTTAGGCCCCGCTGTCACCGATTAGCGGCAGTCCTTATTAAAAGGTTGTCCAAAAAGTAGATAAGTATTTCTCAGATAAGACAATTATTATTATGAAAGTTTAGTGAATTTTTCAATGTATATTATTATGAAAGTTTAGTGAGTTTTTCAATGTTTATTATTATAAAAGTTTGGTGAATTTTTCAATCGTTGCTTATCCAAATTTCTTGAGCAGTTTTTTTTTGGTGTCATCATGAAGATGAAACAAAATATGTTGTTTTATCGCTGCTTGATGCTTTTTTTACTATCGTAAAGGAAAAAATTAGATACAAGCAAAAAAGAAAATACATACTCATATGAACAGTACCCGGCGGTAAGTAATACACATTGGGCTTAAGAAAGAGACTGTCGACCATAATTGGCTAACTTCGGCTTTGTAGAGCGTCGTCTCTGTCATTCAGACACATGCTCTGTCGCGATTTGTTAGTCGTTGGTAGCGCATCGTGCGACAGAGACAACATTCTACAAAACCGAAGTTAGCCGATTATGGCCGACAGTCTCTTTCTTAAACCCAATGTGTATTACTTATTCCCAGATACTGTACAGTGTATCGCGATGTGTGTGTCAAATGTGTTTTTTTTTATAGTGGTTATATGACACTTAAAGATGGTGTTTACTTCGAAAGGACGATTTCCATTGACGACAACCAAATCAAGACTTCGATCGAGCATTTTACTACAGGAGAGATACTGAATATATCGAAAAAAGATTAACGGAATAAAGTTATATTTTAATAATCAGCTTTCTACGACACGAGAGAAATACTGAAAATAACCGTTCACGAGAGCATTCGGTGCAATTTTGATTTTGAAGGTACAAAATTACTTTTCAGATGACCCAATAATACATCAAGAAAGAATTCGGTCCTGAAAACAACCCTGTCCACCTGTTCTTGTACTATGTTTAACCCCTTCCACTATACCGTCTCATCAAAGCAGCACGCGACGGTAGGGGGTGGGGGGCGTACGGTGTGGTGGGAATCGAATAAGGAATTATGGAGGGGATTTCGGCTCAACGGATGTTTTACGGCAGAGTCCCTGCCTCTATCTATACTTTCTTTCTCTCTATGTCTCTCTCTATGGATTGTGATTTAGAAAACGTGATGCATATTGGAAACAAATTTGTGGATATGCCACGTTTTACATGTGTAATGAAATGGTGTTGTGAGGTTATGTACATGCAAAGATTCTCAAACTTTTTAACACTAGTTCGGTTATAACCGAACTAGTGTTAAAAATTCCTCGGTATACTGAGGAAATTATTTATTTTATTTTATTTCAACGATCAAATTACGATAAAAAAAAAACAATAAAAATGACAGACCACGACATAACTCTCGCTTCACTTTGTTTCTCCTCTATCTAAATATTAAAAAAAAAAGCGTTTGAATTTGACCCAAAAATACTAAATCACTTTCTGAACAAACTATTATTGTATGGATAAATAACTCAAATATACCTTAGTAAGTCACTCTTAAAATAAAATTTGCACGCAGGACTTAGACAAACATCAACCTTTTAAAATGTGTTTTTCTTATTATATAAAAATATTTTTATTTTAAACTTGAAAAATAATCTTGATCCAAGCCTGCGGTAGATGGGGCACAACAAGTCTTTGGGAATATATTTTTTCACTGATTCTGTCTTAAGTATAAACTTATAGCACTGTATCTTAGGTGGGTTGAGGGATGCTGCGGGAAGAGTGTTTCCTCTTCAGTTGTGCTTGTTCTTCTTGCCCAAGATCTTCATCAGCTGTTTGGACATGAAGTAAGGTCTCTCGGGTGACCCGTCGTTCCTTTCGCAGTCCTCCACTGGAAATATAACAAATTATTTATTACAATTTATTGCAACAAATGCTACATCGATTCCACACTGCTTCCAAAAAATACAACATGTCTATCTCCATCAGCAAGACTAAATGCATGACTCTAGCCAGAGAGCAAGTTGGATGCAGTGTGGCGATCAACGACACACCAATTGAACAAATTACAAAATTTAAATACTTGGTTGCTAGCATAATGTACAATAATGACCTCTATGGCGAAGTGCTTGAACAATCACGCAGCTATTTCCGGATGTCTAAAGAACACTATCTGTAAAAACAAGTTATATGAACATCCAAAGCAAGGTGAGGATATACAAGACCTGTGTGGATATACAAGAATTTAAACTAACACATCGATCAATAAGTCCCGGAACTAACCAACAGATGGCACCTCTAATAACAAATCCATACCATTCTCAGTTAGTACCAACCTTTAGAAGTTATGTGTCAAACTTTAATGACATTGTGTCATTAAATTACGGTGGTTTTAGCTTTTTAATGGGAAAAAATACCGTTCAAACTCAGCGATGGCTTGAAAAGTGTTATCCGGGCTCTGCTCCGTCGAAAACAACCATTTGTCGGTGGTATGCTGATTTCAAACGCGGTCGTACAGACACAAATGATGCTGAACGCTCTGGTCATCCAAATGAGGCTGTTACACCAGAAAACATTAAAAAAACCCTCAAATTCGTGATGGAAAATCGCAAAGTAAAGTTGCGTGAGATAGCTGACATCCTGAAGATATCATTTGGTAGTGTTTACACTATTTTGCATGAACATTTGGTCATGAAAAAGCTTTTTCAAAATGGGTGGCGAGGTTGCTCACAATGAAACAGAAAGAACAACGCATCGATGATTCAGAGCCCTGTTTGGCACTGTTTACGCGAAATAAACTGAAGTTTTTGCGTCGGTATGTGACAATGTATGAAACTTGGATACACCACTATACTCCGGAATCAAATCAGGCAGTCAGCTGAGTGGAGAGCAGCCGGTGAGTCGTCCGAAGCGACCAAAAATTCAACAGTCGGCCGGGAAGGTTATGGCCTCCGTATGTTGGGATGCGCATGATATAATATTCATCGACAGAATACCTCATAGTTGTTCCACAGAATACCTGATAGTTGTTCTACAGAATACCTGATAGTTGTTCCACAGAATACCTGATAGTTGTTCCACAGAATACCTGATAGTTGTTCTACAGAATACAGAATACGCCTCGTTAGCTTTATTAATAATGATACGTCTCGGTAAATAGTTTTGCATTTGTATTTAGCATTTATGAATATACCTATGTGTCCTTTGTAAAATAAATAAGGCTTTATAAGTATATTATGCTGTGAGTTACAGGCGGCTCTCGACTTTCGCACATTTTACTTTCGCACAATTCGCTATACACACATTTAAGAAAAATTCAGTACCTCTGTCGAATGAATATTTAACTGAGCAACAAGAGTTAAATGAAATACACAATGAAAATGAGGAAGAAGAAGCTGATAAAATCGTCAAGACTTTGACAGTCAAAAATATGAATGAAGCCTTCATGCATCTTGACTAATTGTTGACTATCATGGAAGAATGTGATCCCAATGGAGAACGTATATCTCAAGTGCGTAGGGCGATTGAGAAAGACACAGCATGTTGTAGAACTCTTTATCAAGAAAAGAAAAAAAAGGTGGTATTCAACTAACTCTTGACAAGTTTATAAAGAAAACACCTGAAAGCACTTAAACACGCCTCGTTAACTTAATTATGTATATTGATAAATAAAGATTTTTAATATATGATTGATAAATAAATATTTTAAAACAGATGTTTTAATGTTTTTTTTACATCCCTCTACTTTCGAACATTCAACATTCGCACACATTTTCAGGAACCAATTATGTGCGAAAGTTAAGGGCCGCCTTCTTCCGTGACTTTAGACTTAAAGTCCGTCATCGCTATTATACTTTTCACACTCAAATATGTCATCAATGGAGGAGTCCCATTGGGCAGTTCCTTCTTCTTTACATGTGCACATGTTGTATTTTAGTGCCCCTTTATTTCCTATCGCTACACGCCATCCAATACCCTCGCAACTCTTCCATTATCTGAGAAAATACCTAAATAGCGGAATTCTTTGACATGCTCTTGTTTCATGTTAAAATAAAATAAATTTACAAAATCACAAAGCATTTTGTCAGGACCAAAATATTTTTTCATGTTAACTGATTTTTCATGTTAACCAATTTTTCGTGTCAACTGATTTTTCATGTTAACCGATTTTTCATGTTAACTGATTTTTCATGATAAACCTTTTCATATTAAACAATGTACACTGTTTTAATTATTGTAATATCCCAAAAAAAAAAATATCTTTACTTCAGAAAATGTAAGATGGGTCCTGCGACGTTTTAAATGTCACGTCTCAAAGGGATGGGATAAAATGTTTTTTTTTACAAATCGAATAGTTTTTTATAAATTAAAACATAGGTTTTCTCTAAACTGACGTTTTATTTCCTCATTTTCATTATACTGACTTTCTAATGTATTTTATGATTTGTATCTATCTTTAAATAGGCCAAGATCCACTATGAATTAATACTAATTACGAACATTTAATTTCATGTATAAAAAAATCAAAAATCCAATTATCGTATACCCCATCCCTAGCTAATGCAGACTAACGTAGTGACTTTTGACAGATGTCACCAAATATCATTTGATTTTAACAAACTGCCACATTTTTGCTAATTTGTAACAAGATGTATTAATTTGTCATTATTGTTATTTTTATGTAATGTATTTACCTAAATAGCTTGCTATTTATTAGAATCGAGGCTTATATTAAAGTTGATAAAATAATTAAAATTACTGAATGTCGTTACAAGGTTGTATTGGGACAAATTTGTGAACTATCATAGGAACCGTGCTACAATTTCTGAAGTATAATATCTTTCATAAGTAAAGTAAATAATATTAAAACCCCATCCCACATAATGTTTTGCTTGCATAGAAACCCTTTTTGATACAATGGGGAACATATTATACTTACAGAAGCACAGGAAGAGAGTATCCACGGCCATGCTATAGACGCCAAAGAACATGGATGCGATAAGGTAGGCACCAACACCCACGATGAGCGCGGGCACCAGGTCATAGTGGAGGTCCTGCGTCTCTGTCAGCTTGGCCACCGTGCTGTCCCGCAGGGCAAAGTATGTGGCAGTGCCACAGCCTAAAGCCACCACTAACTTGGACAGGAAGAACAGAAAATCTGTCACCTGAAATGTACACAAATTTATTTATACTAGAGTTGAAATGCAAGAGACTTAATTACCTAAAAGGATCATTTCTACCTAAAAGGATCAGATAAACCCTTGACATTGCCAGTCGACGATCTCCATGGCCTGGTTAATAAGAAACCTGTCTTTCAACTCGGTGGTTACGGGTTCAATTTCCATTGGAACCCAATTGCTAGACTGTTGAATTCCAGACTTTAAACCACTTTGTAAGTATATTTACTGCACTGCGATTCATTTTCCTTCTTCTGTGACATCGGACCTTAACTCCGTCATTACTAGTATTCTTTTCACACTCTGGTGTGTTGCTACTGTAGAAGTTCCTCTGAGCAGTTTCTTCTTTGTCACTTTGTGATGTCGCGCTAAAAATTAAACAAGATTTGGATATTCTAGAGTAGATCACACTGAATGGACACTTATTTCGTCCCCCATTTCAGCGTGGGTGGTGGAGGGATCGAACACTAAGGCCGTGGCCACACAGGTAGGAGCCTCGCTTGATGCTTAGAGCTATGTTGCAAGTTAGGCGACATATCCCAGCAAACCAACGTATCGCATACTATCGCAGTGGCCACACTGCACGCTTCGCGCCACTTTGCATGACTATTAGTCACCGAGTAAATCTCCTAGCGAACAGATGTGTTGGTTACTTTATAAGATGGCGGAAGTTTTAATGACAGCTGTGTATAAAAGGGAGCCTTTGTGGATCCCATCGAGCAAATTATACAAAAATGTAACTGTAATAAAATCACTTTGGAATGAAGTTGCACAGAAAGTAAATAAAGATAGTAAGTTGTAATGAAATCGGTTAGTATTTTTAGAGTGGCATCGTGTGTTGACTCAACCGCTTCCGATTGTCAAATGAATTTGTGCATTTTTTTGTGACCCTTTGGTGTGACCATGCATGAAGTCACCTAGCACCTAACGAAGCATTTTGTTGTGGCCTCGGCCTTACTGTGTACAAAATTGTCTTTTGAAGATTTAGTACCATCTCACCTTGTCAAGCACAAAGACCCTGACGATATTTCTCATGAGCAGCGAGAACGCATCCTTGGCGCTGGAGAAGAAGTTCTTGCCGTGAATAGCGCACATGATGTACGCATTCTTGTTGATGAACTTGAGGAAGCCTTCCAGACAGGCAAAGAAACAGCGGCAGCAGCACATCATCGCCTTGCCGAACCAGTTGTCCGTGCCGCGCACCTTGGCGTCCACATACTCGATGAGAATGCGGATCAGCCTGCAGATTGTGATGATCAAAGAGCCTAGAGCTACTGTACCGAGGTTGTTACTGAAAAACGAGAACATATTATTATGAGCAATTCTTCTATCTTATGGTTTGTCTCTCACGTCAGATTTCTCACCGATGATAGAGCCTCAGGAGTAGCCCGATGGATCTTCTCCATTCCTTGTGGGAATGAATAATACATCGATCAATAAGTCCCGGGACTTACTAACAGATGGCACCTCTAATAACAAATCCATACCATTCTCAGTTAGTACTAACCTTTAGAAGTTACATGTCAAACTTTCATGACATTCAAATATTGTGTTATTGAGTTAGTGGTTTTAGTGACGCTATTTTTGCTATTTTCAAAATAATGGAAAAACCGAATTTCCTGTGTTGATAAAACATTGCTTTTTAATGGGAAAAAATACCGTTCAAACTCAGCGATGGCTTGAAAAGTGTTATCCGGGCTCTGCTCCGTCGAAAACAACCATTTGTCGGTGGTATGCTGATTTCAAACGCAAATGAAACTGAAAACAGACACAAATGATGCTGAACGCTCTGGTCGTCCAAATGAGGCTGTTACACTAGAAAACATAAAAAAAAACCTCAAAATCATTATAGAAAATCGTAAGTAAAGTTGGGCGAGTTAGCTGACATCCTGAAGATATCATTTGGTAGTGTTTACACTATTTTGCATGAACACTTGGTCATGAAAAAGCTTTTTTCGAAATGGGTGCCGCGTTTGCTCACAATGGAACAGAAACAACAACGCATCGATGATACTGAGCGCTGTTTGGCACTGTTTACGCAAAATAAATAGGAGTTTTTGCGTTGGTATGTGACAATGGATGAAATTTGGATCCAGCACTATACTCCGGAATCAAATCGGCAGTTAACTGAGTGGAGAGCAGCCGGTGAAAGTCGTCCGAAGCGACCAAAAACTCAACAGTCGGCTGGGAAGGTTATGGCCTCCATATTTTGGGATGTGCATGGTATGTTATAATATTCATCGATCACTTTGAAAAGGGAAAAACCATCGATAGCGAATATTACATAGCGTTATTGGAGCATTTGAAGGCAGAAATTGCAAAAAAACGGCTCCATATGAAGAAGAAAAAAGTTCTCTTTCTTCAGGACAATGCACCGTGTCACAAGTCGATGGTAACGATGGCCAAATTGCTTCAGTTGAACTTCGAATTGCTTCCGCACCCACCGTATTCTCCAGATTCCGCCCCCAACAACTATTGGCTGTTCGCAGGCCTCAAAAAGATGCTCCAGGGAAAGAGATTTGGCTCCAATGAAGAAGTGATTGCCGAAACTAACCCCTATTTTGAAACCAAAGACAAATCGTTCTACACGGCTGGCATAGAAAAGTTAGGAAAGCGTTGGAATGAATGTATCGCTCTTGAAGGAGACTATGTTGATGAATAAAGAAGAATTTTGGCAAACAAATGTTGTTTTAGTAGTTAGTCCCGGGCCTTATTGATCGATGTGTTATATTGGATACTGCTTTTTAAAATTATCAGTTAGGTGAGCTGTACCATTGAACAGTCGCAGTTATCATTAGATTTTAAATATGAATTGTGTGTTAATTGATTTAAAAGTTAATGCATTCATCTAAAATGTTCTTGTACATATTTTTATAACCTATTTATGAATCTTGGGACACCCCCTTTGGCTTGGCACCCCTAGGCAAATGCCTAGGTTTGCCTGTTAGCAAACACGGCTCTACCTGTGTTGTCTAGTGGCATGAACATCACCATTAAATGTGTCTTGTCCCCTTCAAGAATCAATATTTGATCATCATATCTCAGCATTTGGATGATGAAACCAAGTTTAATTTCGCACGGAGATTGCCCTTCATAGTAAATGGAAAATCAATAAAAAGAATGCGCCGTTCTGCTTTAGACTAGCTCCGCAGATTAATAACATAATGAGACAAGAGAGAAGACTCACAAGATGGTTCTGGTGACGCTGGCGGTGAGAGTGAAGAATGGCACGTTGGACTTATGGAAGGTCCAATACCAGGTGGCAAAGGCGCCGGCCAGGATCATCTCGCCCACACCCTGTATGAAGAACTCTGACCAGATGAATCCCACCACGTTCACAGCTGGAATGTTGATGTGTATCGATAATAACTCGCTTGTACCGGATGTATGCGTCACATAGATTTATATGAGTACTATAAATTGTATTGATTTTGTATTATAAATAATATAGATCAGACGTGGGCAAATGCGGCTCTCCTTTGGGTTAAGTGCGGCTCCCAATGTCTCTTATAAAAATATAGATTCTTTCTTTCCCCATTATACTTGTATTTTAGAAATTTTGAACTAATTATTTTGTGTTTTCTTTCTCATTTTTATGTTCTCTTATATGTGTATTTTTGATATTTTGACATCGGACCTTAAGTATCGGACCTTATATTCTCTTATTTGTGTATTTTTGATACTTTGACATTGGACCTTATATTCTCTTATTTGTGTATTTTTGATACTTTGACATTGGACCTTATATTCTCTTATTTGTGTATTTTTGATACTTTGACATCGGACCTTATATTCTCTTATTTGTGTATTTTTGATACTTTGACATCGGACCTTAAGTATCAGACCTTATATTCTCTTATATGTGTATTTTTGATACTTTGACATCAGACCTTAAGTATCAGACCTTATATTCTCTTATATGTGTATTTTTGATACTTTATATAGCAATTAAGATTTGTGTAAAATATGTAATAAATTAGAATGAGTGTATTTAATACAACGTGAGAACGTGACTATCTTTATATATATGAAAATCCAGAATGTGTCTCTCGTTGACCTCATGTATGCCCAACCCTTATATAGGCTCTGAATTGTAATAACACATTTGTATGTGATCCTCGCATCATTATATTGTAGATCCCGTAGCAACAATGACAATACATAATAATGTGCTAGTGCCCACCTTCATGAAAGGAAGTGACACTTGGACTTGGCAGAAGGAGGGTTAGAGTAAAATTAGTGCTGTGGAGATGCATGCACTAAGAAACAGCGCTATATAATAAATTGTCCTTTTATTGTTATTATGGAATCAGCTGTTACCTTGGAACCACTGTATGTATTCAGGATTCACGATGCCTACAAATTGGCAGATGGCGTCGCACCGGCTATCTGGATCTGTGTTGGCATTGCAAATTTCTGAGAAATTACTGGGTTCGCAGAATTCACCATCCTGCAAAAGAAATATCCACTTATTTTATTATTTACTAATAGTAATATTTAACAGTAAAGCAATAATCAAGTTCCACACGATAATAAGAAACATGAACAATTGGCAAAACATAAAGAAGAAACAAACAATTCCTCATTCCTCCTCATACTTACGATAATAATCTTGAGATATTTGGATACTGAATCTTTGGATATAGGGGGAGCCCCAGGAATTCCTGGCAATAAGCCAGGCAGGCTGTACTGTATACAACAAAAGTGTAATAAAACACAATACAAAGATTTTCACAACTTAACAGATAAGGGGGTGTTCTACTCTAGAGGCGGGAATTTCCGGCGTTTTTTTTTACCCTTTTTTACAAATATTTAAATTTTTAAAAAATAGTTTAGAATTTTCCAAGATAGGGACGATATAAAAAACATTTATCGAAGTTTCGTATCAAATTTGTAGGCAATCGGTTGGATAGAACTTGAGATTTTATGTCGACCATGTCGAAAAAGTAGTTTCGAGAAAAAGGCGTTTAAAGTTTTGAGATTATTGTCCGAGTCATTCCGGTGCGGCGTAATTGCTGCCTCATTTATAGCTATAACTTCGTCAATATTGAGAATTTTAAAATTTCCTTTTGAGGACATATTTTTAAAGGTCTAAACTTTAAGAACATGGAAAAAAATAAAAAAACGTTTTTTTTTTTTCAAATTTCTAAAGCAGAATATCCCCTTAAACAGGAAAAAGAAGAAGAACATTTTAATGTAACAAGAAAAATGCAAAATCATTGATATAATACAATGCCTGATGAGTGTGTCAGTTAAAAAAAAGGTTTACTTATGAAATTGCAAAATAAAATATTTCTCAAGTTAATAGAAACTTGAAGAAATAAAATAAAAATATGTATTTTGCATTTTAGATTTAAAAAAATATATATATTCCAGTCTGGTTTTCACTTAAGGCCTCTTTAAAATCATTCTGATTCTGCAGTCGCCAGATGGGAGGTCCATCAGACGGTCCATCTTCAGATGAAGGAACTGAGAACAGCTTGGATTGTTCAACACTTCAAATAGGATTGTCAGAACATGGAAATCTTTCTCTGTCTAAGTTATTCAAGACATGGTTATCCAGCCTGGTTGTTTAATCTTTGCCTAGATTCATATTTTATGTAGAATGTGTGCTGATTGGTGTATTCTGATTGCTGTTATACTATTTACTGTCGAATGTGTGCTGATTGCTGTATTCTATTTACTGTCAAATGTGTGCTGATTGCTGTATCCTATTTACTGTCAAATATGTGCTGATTGCTGTATTATATTTACTGCCAAATGTGTGCTGATTGCTGTATCCTATTTACTGTCAAATATGTGCTGATTGCTGTATTCTAATATCTGTAGTGCTGTATTCTATTTACTGTTGAATATGTGCTAATTGCTGTATTCTATTTACTGCCAAATGTGTGCTTATTGCTGTATCCTATTTACTGTCAAATATGTGCTGATTGCTGTATTCTAATTGCTGTAGTCTGATTGCTGTATTCTAATATCTGTAGTGCTGTATTCTATTTACTGTTGAATATGTGCTAATTGCTGTATTCTATTTACTGCCAAATGTGCGCTGATTGCTGTATCCTATTTACTGTCAAATGTGTACTGATTGCAATTTTCTAATTGCTGTAATGCTGTCATACTATTTACTGTCGAATGTGCGCTGATTGCTGTATTCTATTTACAGTCCAATTTGTGCTGATTGCTGTATTCTGATATCTGTAGTGCTGTATTCTATTTACTGTTGAATATGTGCTAATTGCTGTATTCTATTTACTGTAGAATGTGTGCTGATTGCTGTATTCTGATGGTAGGGTAGTGTTGGTGTTGAATGAAGATGATTTGCAGAGTTTGATAAGTAAATTGTATGAAAGATGGGAAGAAAAAGATTTAAAAATGAATGTTGTAAAATCCAACATCACTGTGATAGAAGAATGTGAAAAGTAAATGTGATATGTGATGATGACTTGCAAAGGATATCAAACAGCGTGTAGGGATAAGAAACAAAGTCACTGGACCATTAAAACATATATACGAGGCATATCCAGAAAGTAAGTGTACTGAATTTTTGTAGGTTACAATTTTTTTTATTTAAACAAAAAAATTACGTGGTTACCGTAGTACATATGTAAGCTATTTTTCGACATAGTCGCCATTCCTCTCAATCCTCTCGGTGAAGCGGGGTATCAACTTTTTGATTCCTTCCTCGAAGTAGTTTCCCGCCAACCCCTCCGTCCACTTCTCCACCTCCTCCTTTACCTCCTCGTCGGTTGAAAACCTTTTTCCACCCATGTGCAGCTTCAGGGAGGTAAAGAGATAGTAATCTGAAGGTGAATGCGCGGAATGGTTCAGGACATCCCATTTAAACGAGGCGAGCAGTTCCTTCGTGGCGTTGGCCGTGTGTGGTCTGGCATTGTCGTGCAGCAGGCAGACTCCCTTTGTCAGCATGCCTCTCCTCTTGTTCTGAATCGCCCTCTGCAATTTTTTTAGGGTCTCACAGTATCTTGCAGAGTTGATGGTCTCCCCTTGAGGCATATATTCAATTAAAATTATGCCTTGACAGTCCCAAAACACGGATGCCATGATTTTCTTGGCTGAAATTGTGGTTTTGAACTTTTTGGCGGAGGGTGAAGAGGTGTGACGCCACTGTTGAGACTGCCTTTTGGTTGTGAGAGCCTCAGTACACTAACTTTCTGGATACGCCTCGTACTTGAACTGAACAGTACAGACATCTCCCTAGATGACAGTTTGCAACAGTATTCTAGTACCAGCTTTGATATAACATATGTGTTTATACTATAGTTCAGAAATTCTAGGATGAGTCCTGTGACAGCTCACAAATTTGCCCCGATACAACCATGTAACGATGTTCAGTAATTTTAATTATTTTATCAACTTTAATATAAGCCTCAATTCTAATAAATAGCAAGTTATTTAAGTAAATACATTACATAAGGTTGTATTGGGGCAAATTTTTTGAGCTGTCACAGGACTCATCCTAGAATTTACGAACTATAGATAGTTGTATGAGAAGTTGTATGAAACGTAGAAGAGACGAAATATGTGTCATGATAATAAACTTTGGCTTTCTCTCTGCTCTGCCTTCCCTAGTAGGGAAACGGTATAATAGTATGTACATATTTGTATGGAACCACAAACAATTTAATGATGGTTAATAAATAATCAATCGGCCGTACCCTAGCAGGACATTTGCTGCATTCAGTGGCATTAACCCGGTAGGCTTTGAACTGGTCTTCACCGATGGTGGCGAGGAACATACAAGCGGACACGGCCAGCGCCACCAACGCTACCTGCAGCACCCACGGGAAGATGGGGAAGAACAGCGTAGACTTCACACTTCCCACAGCCCTGGAACGAGGAATGCAGACACATTAATGCAACAGCAAAACGCGACATGCTCAATTTCTTCTCGACAGTGATTTAAAAGTAAGAATCACTCTTAAATATATAGATTTATTTACTTTATAAAGCTTACATAAATAGATTGCACCCATCTTAGATACAAAGCTCAAAGAGAATTATGAATAATTGTCAAGTAGAAACAAGTAACAACTCCCTTTACTAAGAAAGCTCAATCAATCAAAATAAATCTTTCTTTCGGTAAAGCTCAATTTTACTTGTTATTAACTCATACAAATTAGGGAAACCTGTAATATACAAATAATTGTTTAATAAATTTAATTAAATGGTTATTTATTTATTTTACGAGGCATATCCAGAAAGTAAATACACTGAATTTTTGTAGGTTACAATTTTTTTTATTTAAACAAAAAAATTACATGGTTACCGTAGTACATATGTAAGCTATTTTTCGACATAGTCGCCATTCCTCTCAATGCAGGTGGTGAAGCGGGGTATCAACTTTTTGATGCCTTCCTCGAAGTAGTTTCCCGCCAACCCCTCCGTCCACTTCTCCACCTCCTCCTTTACCTCCTCGTCGGTTGAAAACCTTTTTCCACCCATGTGCAGCTTCAGGGAGGTAAAGAGATAGTAATCTGAAGGTGCTAGGTCAGGGGAATGCGCGGGATGGTTCAGGACATCCCATTTAAACGAGGCGAGCAGTTCCTTCGTGGCGTTGGCCGTGTGTGGTCTGGCATTGTCGTGCAGCAGGCAGACTCCCTTTGTCAGCATGCCTCTCCTCTTGTTCTGAATCGCCCTCCGCAATTTTTTTAGGGTCTCACAGTATCTTGTAGAGTTGATGGTCTCCCCTTGAGGCATATATTCAATTAAAATTATGCTTTGACAGTCCCAAAACACGGATGCCATGATTTTCTTGGCTCAAATTGTGGTTTTGAACTTTTTGGCGGATCATGCACAGACGTACGACCGTTTTTAAACTCGCGACATCACTTGTACACACTCGTACGATTCATAGCTTTATCACCATATGCAGTTTTCACCTTATTATAAACCTCAACCGGAGGTTTTCCCTTCCAAACGAGATAACGGATGACGCCGTGTATTTCGCACTTGGCAGGAGATTGGATTGACATTTTTCACGAAACGTGTTGTCGCGTCGACACTTCTTAACGTACTGACCTCGAACTGGTCTCATTGCGGAGGGAAAGGGTCAGGCTACACGGAAGTGTAGCCAACATGTCGAAAATAAAATCCATCCGGTCGTGAGAGCTCAGTACACTTACTTTCTGGATCTACCTAGTATAATACATAATATTTGATGCAGGTTCAACCCAATTACATCTAATAACCAGGAAAAATTAAATTCTAAGTATAATATAAGGACAATACCAACAATATTACTCATGCGTCCCTGTAAAGTGACGCAGTTATAACTACAAAGTTTATTGAGGAGTTTAATTCTCAGTTTATCCACCGAGATGTAGAAGATATCAATATCAGAAAATTCATTCAACAAGGTCATTCCGGGTGCAAATAATGATGCACTTAAGAGATTGAATAAAAAAAAGGCTGTGAGTTGACAAAGGGTTTGCTATGTTCTTTATAGTTAAGGCATTAACGTTGTGGAGGTTTAAAGACATTGTAATTTATTTTTATCAAACTGTTTATTTCACTTTTTTTGTGAGTTGTTCTGAGAGAACAAATCCTCTAATTTATTCTTAAATGGCTAATCATTGTCACCGTAAAAACCATACTTTTTCTATCGATGATGCCAAATTCTTACATATCAGTCACATATCAGGAAATAAAAGTTACATATCAGGAAATAAATTGGACAGATTAGAGGCCCTAAAAATTTCTAAGTCAGTACACCGATCCGAACATCTGTTGAACAGTTATTTCCCAAAAATCTCTCCGCTCTTGGCCGAAATTGTCCCGTGCCTCCCTCATCCCTCAGCCCTCAACCGTTGAAGCGTGTATATCGGTACCAGTTCGAACAGCATTTAGTCTTGTTTGCGCTCCCCTGAAGATGAGGTGTGCACCTTGAAACCGGTAGGGTTATACCGTCACAAAAAAAGTGGAATAAACAGTGTTTGATAAAAATAAATTACAAAGGGTTTGCTATTTTTCATAATTCACACAGAAAACACACAAAACATATTGGCGGTCCACAGGTTGGCCATGGCTATGCTAGACCAATCCAACAGAATAGTTTGCCTATGTAGATGCACTTGGGAGAGAATCCAGGGAGGTTCCCTAAAAAAACACAAGTATCAGCAAATAAAGGACTACAAACGACATGACCTGCTGCCCTCTTTGATGAGTGCGATGGCCAGCACGATTCTCTTCCTGAGGAACAGCAGCAGCAGTACAACCACGGCCAGCGCGATACAAGCCAAGATCATGAGCACCAGCCAAGTATCCTTGGAGCTGGTGATGGACTCGGCCATTGCTGCCAGGTTGGTGTTGCTGGAGGGCTCCGGGACTAGACTTTTGTAGAAGATGTAATTCTCGTAACAGAGATATATGCCTATAAAGAATAAATTAGTTGATAAAATATCATAGTTAATCAAAGGTTTCGGCTTTGACTTTTTGGAACTCCAAATTACAATACAATAGTATATCAGGTCTGTAAATATGAAACCGGATTTTTTTTAAAGAAAATACACATTTACTGTATGAAAATGGTAAAAAAAATTAATTCAAAGTATTACCCATCGCTAGCTACACATTTTCTGGCAATTTATGGATGCCACGCAAAAAAAAATGTTGCTCTTTTCAGGCAAACCAATCATCGAGCCATTTTCGTAAGAAGTGAAGCGCTGCTCAGCAAGTGCGTGTCCCATCGATGTAAATAAGTAGTAATCGGATGGAGCCAAGTCTGGTGAGTAAGCCGCATGCGAAAGTATTTGCCAACTAAACGCCTCAATTGTTTCCTTGACCGGTTTTGCTGTGTGCGATGGTGCATTATCATGAAGCAAAATCAATTTGTGTTGCCTCTTTTGATATTCTGGTCGTTTTTCACGCAATGCTTGGTTCAAATCCATCATTTGTTATCGGTAGCGTTCAGTATTAACGGTTTCGCCAGGTTTTTCGGTTTTCCTGCTGTCTTTCATTCAGTTCATGTGGAACCCATTTTTCCACCTTTTGGATCTTTCCCATGGCTTTCAAACGTATGGAGACGGCTTCTCGTGTCACATTTAATTAATCCACAAGTTGTTGTTGCGTTTAAGCGTCATCCTCATCTAACAATGCTTGCAATTCGGCATCTTCAAACTTTCTCGGTGGTCTTCCACGTTCTTCGTTTCTCACGTGAAAATCGCCACTTTTGAAACCACTCAAAGCACTGATTTGCCAAGAGCATGCTCACAGCTTCGACAAGCATTCGATGCGATTCTGCAGCAGTTTTCTTCAAATGGTAACAGAAAATAAATGCTGTCCGCAAATCGTAGTTTTCAGGCACAAAAACAGACATGTTCAACACTATGAAAACATAGTTGTATTAAACTTGTATTGTTGTGAGTTAAAAGTCTGACAAATGTAAACACAAGAAAAAGGCGCCAATGACGCGGTTTGACAGTTACTACATTGACAAATAGAGCCATCTATGAGCGAATTCCGGTTTCATATTTACAGACCTGATATTTAATAATAAATTACTTTATTATACCACTAATTACATTGTTCCCCACAACACATGTTTCTACCTCCTATATCGAGGTTTTCTTCAGGTGGAATAATCCTTGTTTGTTATAAAAACAGTGCTTAGGTCAGACTGTTTGTCTTGTTATATCAAAAATGTGTGTGGTTTATTAATTCAAAGGAAAAATATTTAAGAGGGATGAAAACTTTTGCATTCTTTGGTTATTTGATTTTTCAGAATTCGCAAATCATATGAATGCGATACATATATATCGGTGAACAAACACAGTTCCAATGTAACAAGACACCAGTTTGACCTAAGAATTGCTTCTGTAATGAACCGGGATTATTTCACCTGAAGAAAGCCTCAAAGCCTCTAAAAATTATGCCCGTTTTTCATTTAAATGATGCGTGAAGATGAATATTAAA
The DNA here is from genome assembly GCA_949825065.1 of Odontocerum albicorne. Taxonomy (NCBI): domain Eukaryota; kingdom Metazoa; phylum Arthropoda; class Insecta; order Trichoptera; family Odontoceridae; genus Odontocerum; species Odontocerum albicorne. The sequence continues at coordinate 26,582,999 of OX463861.1, forward strand.
GTGGATCAATAAACAGATAATAAAAATATATATTTTTTCATGTCGAATTTCGTAACTTGTAGTTTCATAAATTATTACATTTTATTTATGAAAATAGTGCGACATCTGTTTTTATTAATCAGAACTATCTAAATTATTACCAACATTTTTTTCAATTTTACATATTTTTTCACTTCAAATGAACTTTGAATCAGAGTATTCTAATTAGATCTGAATAATGTTAATTATTATTGTCAGTTCATATATACATGTATTTATGTTGTCCGGAACTAACTCGGCTATACTCGAGAAAATGTAGCATGGTCCCTGTGACGTTTGAAATATTATGTCTCAAAGGGAAGGGGTAAAATCGTTTTTTTTACAAAAAGAATTATTTTTTTATACATCGAAAAATTGTTTTTCTCTAAACTGACATTTTAATTCCTAATTATCATTATACTGACTTTCTAATGTCTTGTATGATTTTTATATATATTTAAATAGGCCAAGATCTACTATGAATTAATACTAATTATGAATATTTAATTTTATGTATAAAAAAATCGAAAATCCAACTATCGTATACCCCATCCCTAGCCAATGCAGACTAACGTAGTGACTTTTGACAAACATCGCCAAATATTATTTGATTTTAACAAACTGACATATTTTTTTACCTAATTTGTAACAAGATGTATTAATTTGTCATTATTGTTAGTTTTATGTAATGTATTTACCTAAATAACTTGCTATTTATTAGAATCGAGGCTTATATTAAAGTTGATAAAATAATTAAAATTACTGAACGTCGTTACAAGGTTGTACTGGGGCAAATTTGTGAAACGTCACAGGGACCATGGTGCATCTTCTTTAGTATAGTCATGTTACATATTCCTTGTAGGTTAAACTCTTGTATAACAACACTGCACAAATTGGGCAATAAATATGAACATTGTTTGCAATTTCATAAAACTGACTATTTTCAGAGATAAAGTGAAGAATTGTTCTTACCGGAGTGAATTAAAAATATTACATAGATTTGTTTTAAATTTTATTGGTAAAGAAAGAAATGTTTGGTAAGAAAGCCGCAGAAAACTTACCGAGAGAAGACGTACTGCAAAGAAACCTTTGTAGATCTTCAGATATGCGATAGTACCACATTCGGCTTTAGGTGTTGTGTAGTGTTCATATACAACTATAATTGGTAAGATTTCCCATAAAGGGTTGTCGTAAAGTGTTTCCTAAAGCTGCACACGCCACCCATATCTCTAACACTAAGAGTTAGACTATTCCATTCCACAAAATCAGCAATGACAAAGGCACTTTCATAATACCCTGCCCCACCGGATTGATTTGGAACAATCAATTTATGGGATGAAGAATAAATCTGCCTTAAAGTCCTACTCCTCTTTGAAGGAACATCTCTGACACACAGATTGGAAGACACAACGGGGACATGCCATTGTAATGGGCATTAATTCATTCAAAATAAATATATTGCGATAAGGTAACTCACTGTAGGACAAAAGGGCGATGATGGCAAGCAGGGTGAACCAGATGACAGGACCTGCGATCCAACGCATGATGGCAATGTAGATGATGCAGACCACCATCACCAGGAACAGACACAGCAAGAGGACCCACTTCAGGTTGATCAAGTCCTCGATGATTCTGGCCCCCATCTAGACCAAACATATTTATATATTTTCTTTCGCGTGAAAAGAAAGATACATTTTTTTAATATTCATTTATACTTTTAGATTTTTATACAGAAATATACGACATACTCCCCTGCCTAACTAGGCGTTGGTATGCTCGTCCTAGGGCAGGAGTTTACATAAAACCAAACAAAATTTAAAAATAAGTCAACGGATACAGATCAATATAAAAAATCATAAATATAAAAATAAAGAAATATAAGAAATGAAAAGTTATAAGTATAAAACTTTAATAAAATCTAATACTAAAAAAATCCAAGCATAAACCCCCTTTATGAAAAAGAGCATTAAAATTTGAAATATTTATTTTGCAAAGGAGTATTCTCTGATTGATGTACACAAAATTGCACAAATCTGATTGGTGTACACAAAATGGCACTAATCTGATTGGTGTAGACAAAATGGCACTAATCTGATTAGTGTACACAAAATGGCACTAATATCATTGGTGTACACAAAACGGCACTAATATGATTGGTGTACACAAAATGGCACTAATCTGATTGGTGTACACAAAATGGAAACTAATCTGATTGGTGTACACAAAATGGCAACTAATATGATTGGTGTACACAAAATGGCATTAATCTGATTGGTGTACACAAAATAGCACTAATCTGATTGGTGTACACAAAATGGCAACTAATATGATTGGTGTACACAAAATGGCACTAATCTGATTGGTGTACACAAAATGGAAACTAATCTGATTGGTGTACACAAAATGGCAACTAATATGATTGGTGTACACAAAATGGCACTAATCTGATTGGTGTACACAAAATAGCACTAATCTGATTGGTGTACACAAAATGGCAACTAATATGATTGGTGTACACAAAATGGCACTAATCTGATTGGTGTACACAAAATGGAAACTAATCTGATTGGTGTACACAAAATGGCAACTAATATGATTGGTGTACACAAAACGGCACTAATCTGATTGGTGTATATAAAATGGAAACTAATATGATTGGTGTACACAAAATGGCAACTAATATGATTGGTGTACACAAAATGGCAACTAATCTGATTGGTGTACACAAAATGGCAACTAATATGATTGGTGTACACAAAATGGCACTAATATGATTGGTGTACACAAAATGGCACTAATATGATTGGTGTACACAAAATGGCTAAAGTAAAGTTTACTTAATCTTCAAAATAAATTATGAGAAGGCTTATATTATTGTATTCCAGTGTCTATGTCTATGGTCCTTCTTGAAATTCCAATATATCTACAATACTTTCAAAATCACATTCAATTTGATAGGTGGTAGAAACATGTGTTGCAGGGATTAATGTAATTAGTGGAACAAAAAAGTAATTTGTTATTTAATATGAGAATTATGTTAAGTCCTGATTTTATATTAATTTTAGTACTAATAATTTTATAACTAAAACAATTCACTGTTTTAACAATGAAAAAAATTAATTTCCATTTATTTTGATTTCATTTCATGTACCGTCTCTACGTTACATGAATTAACAATATGGCATACATTGTAACATTGGGGGAATTTTGACTATCCTTATATGCTCCAAGTGGGTGTTAGCCTGAAAAAGGTTGGGAAGCTCTACTTGTTTATTTATTTATTTAATACTTCATTGTATAACAGCTTGGTGGGCTTAGGCCAGGTGGCAATCTTTTCCAACTAGACAAAAGTAAATAATGGAAGTTACGTGGCCGGAAAAAATATTCAAATAATTATTTATTATACTTAAGAAAATGTAGCATGGCCCCTGTGACGTTTGAAATGTCATGTCTCAAAGGGATGGAGTAAAATGTTTTTTTTTTACAAATGGAATCGTTTTTTTATAAATCGAAAAATTGTTTTTCTCTAAACTGACATTTTAATTCCTAATTTTCCTTATACATACTGACTTTCTAATGTATTGTATGATTTGTATCTATCTTTAAATAGGCCAAGATCCACTATGAATTAATACTAATTATGAACATTTAATTTTATGTATAAAAAAATCGAAAATCCAATTATCGTATACCCCATCCCTAGCCAATGCAGACTAACGTAGTGACTTTTGACGAACATCGCCAAATATTATTTGATTTTAACAAACTGCCACATTTTTGCTAATTTGCAACAAGATGTATTAATTTGTCATTATTGTATGTTTCATGTAATGTATTTACCTAAATAACTTGCTATTTATTAAAATCGAGACTTATATTAAAGTTGATAAAATAATTATTGGGGCAAATTTAATTTATCAGTTTTACTATAAGCTTTAATTAAGGTTGAATTGGGGCAAATTTGTGAAACGTCAGAGGGACCGTGCTACATTTTTCTTTAGTATAGTACAATACAAAATTAATGTAGTGAGTATAACATATAATTAGTCGGTAAATGATTCCAGAGTCTTTCTGCATGGACAGTCAAAGATTTTCCCCTTTTTTTCTTCTTTCCTCTCCATCATCCCTTCCTTTTCCTTTGATTGACGATATCTCTCAAGGAATGTTCGGGTCACTGTCCGTCTTTGTGGGGTTAACCCTTATCATGGCATTGTAACACAGGTGTTACACTAATTTAGGGATTTAAAAAAAAAAAACAAATTCTAACGTAATTTTAAATATGACAACACATTCAAATACTATGCATGCACTATTGTATGCAGTGGTATCATCTGGTGATAAATATTGACAACGCTACAACCTTTCAAACGACATCGGGTCAACATGTCTGGACAGCGTGGGTGCGTTTTGAAAATTGGGGTAAATAATCTAAATATCTTATTAATCACTACGTGTAGAGAAAATTTTATTTAAACCATTTTATTTGTTGATAACTCAGCTATGTAACATAAATGTTGTTCATGTTTTGTATTATAGAATCATTATATAGCCCTTTTTGTGTTTTATAAAAATTGATATTTTGACAATGCAACGTGGGTGTTACATATAAAAAAAACTATAAGGAAAAGTTGTGATTTTTTTCCTCAATTTTCCTTCATAACTTGCCATATAACAAGGAATCACCAAAGATAAACGTTAATATTTGGATAAATTGAACTTTGCCAAGATAAGGGTTAATTTACTTTTGTCTGGTTGGTTGGAATACATAAACAGGCCAGATTGAATTTGCAATAAAAATGTTAAATAAATAAATAATGGACGATGTAAAAAAGAGCGGTGAACTCGGAAAGTCAATAAACAATCTCTGTTTGAGAGTAACGCAATATTCTCTGTGAAATAAGATGGAGGGTTAAGGATATTGTAGGTACAATAGTGAGTTAAACAATCTCTGTTTGAGAGTAACGCAATATTCTCTGTGAAATAGGATGGAGGGTTAAGGATATTGTAGGTACAATAGTGAGTTAAACAATCTCTGTTTGAGAGCAACGCAATATTCTCTGTGAAATAAGATGGAGGGTTAAGGATATTGTAGGTACAATAGTGAGTTAAACAATCTCTGTTTGAGAGTAACGCAATATTCTCTGTGAAATAAGATGGAGGGTTAAGGATATTGTAGGTACAATAGTGAGTTAAACAATCTCTGTTTGAGAGTAACGCAATATTCTCTGTGAAATAAGATGGAGGGTTAAGGATATTGTAGGTACAATAGTGAGTTAAACAATCTCTGTTTGAGAGTAACGCAATATTCTCTGAGAAATAAGATGGAGGGTTAAGGATATTGTAGGTACAATAGTGAGTTAAACAAACATTGAAATATAATATATCCAACAATCATTATCAACAACTAGATGCCATAATATTGCATGGCAACTATATGGTAAGCTGTCTATCTATCTATCATCTTCCAAAGTTAGTTTACATGCAGTTAGTTATTAGTTTAATATATTGCATGCAATTTTATGTTTATGCTATAATTTATTTTATATAATATTTTAAATAAATAGTACTTGTATAATGGATAGAATATAAAATTTGTAATTAGTTTTTTTCAAACATTGTTTATTCCACCTTTTGTAACGGTATGTTTTTTTCAAACATTGTTTATTCCACCTTTTGTAACGGTATGTTATAACCCTGCCGGTTTCAAGGTTTTCACCTCATCATCAAGGGAACATAAACAAGACTTGTTTGTGCTCCCCTGATAAGGTGAAAACCTTGAAACCGGTAGAGTTATACCATTACAAAAAGTGGAATAAACAGTGTTTGATAAAACAAATTACAATGTCTTTAAACCTCCACAATGTTAATGCCTTAACTATAAATACTATAGAGTATAAAACAATTTCAATGATTTCACCTCATCAGGGGAGCATAAACAAGACTTGTTTGTGCTCCCCTGATAAGGTGAAAGCCTTGAAACCGGTAGGGTTATACCGTTACAAAAAGTGGAATAAACAATGTTTGATAAAACTAATTACAATGTCTTTAAACCTCCACAATGTTAATGCCTTAACGTATTTTACGGACTATAAGACGCACTTTTTTCTTCAAAAAAATTGCCTCAAAAATTCAGGTGCGTCTTATACTCGAAATTAATATAAAAATGTCCAGTGTTTGATTTAAAATTCCCGCCAGTCTTAAAAATGGCCATATATTCGATGCCGCGGGAAAAGTGTATATGAGAGAGAGGAATGGAACAAATGGATGATGGATGAAATGAACATGAATTCACGCCGAAGGGAGCTTTAAAACGACCTACAATCAAACAAGTGTGTCAGTGGATAAAACAGTCGTGGTCTAGAGTGAGAGAAGATATTATTGTTAAATCTTTCAAGAAGTGCGGCATAAGTAACGCTCTCGATCGCAGTGAAGACCATCTTATACGTCATCGAAGAGGACAACGATGAAGATGAAGAGGAAGAAGAAGAAGGAGAAGAAAGTTCAGATGACGATTTTCAGGGATTTTAAAGGTCAGTTCGGTTTTATAAACTAAGAATTATTTTTTAGTCTGGCTTTGCAATCTAATAATAAAAATGGTAAAAATGTTATTTTTTTTTTTAAATTCCCTATAAATTAAGGTGCGTCTTATAGTCCGTAGCGTCTTATAGTCCGTAGCGTCTTATAGTCCGTAGCGTCTTACAGTCCGTAGCGTCTTATAGTCCGTAGCGTCTTATAGTCTGTAGCGTCTTATAGTCCGTAGCGTCTTATAGTCCGTAGCGTCTTATAGTCTGTAGCGTCTTATAGTCCGTAGCGTCTTATAGTCTGTAGCGTCTTATAGTCCGTAAAATACGGTATATGGTAACTATCCTAAGGCACGTAGTAAAATAAAGTAACACCTGATGAGGAATGGCTCGCTTAAAGATAACATAAAGGTCAACGGGTTTATTTACCTAGGCAGGGGCTTTTATTTTCGGAATGGAGGATATATAGTGGATATTCCGAGACTAATTCAAACGGGTAAGTTTGACAAAGATACGGACAAACCGGTCCATCCTAAGAAGAACTAAAATCTGGTCTAGGGTTCTCCATAGCAGTGTATGGAGTGGAAACATGGATGATAGATGCCTTTGAGATGTGGTGTTGATGGCGGACGCTCCATATTCCACGGGCTGCAAAGCGCACCGACATCTCTATCATTCGACAATTGGCGATTACTGAAAGGCTATCAACAACGCGCAGAAAAAAAGAATCGTAACATACTTTGGGCATGGTGATCATATGTACCTCTAATAAAAATATAATAATAATAAAAACACAATTTATATAGGGCCGTTTAGAGATCAAACTCTGGGCACTGTAACTTGGGACTTATTGCGAAACTAAAAAATATTACGAAATAAATATATTTAAATTAAGTGTGGGGATAGGAAGGTAGTGGCTGCGGTCATTAGAATATGTACTTGGATCTGGATTTGCATATGTTAAAAGAAACATATTTAGTAAGAAAACCGCAGAAAACTCACTGAGGGAAGATGACTAAGATAGAAGCATTGAATGTGCTTGAATATCGGGACTAAAATGCTCTAGGTAAGAACTGATTGACCCGAATGCCAGGGCACTGGAATCTGTGGTGTCTCCTACGTTTGGAGTTTGGAGTTAAATTTGTTACTGAAAGCAGCGGAGAATTCTTTAAATTTGAATCAGTTATTCGCGACCTTGTTTTTGTTGCAAAATGCAATGCACGACCTTGTTGCAAAATGCAATGCACCACTTGTAAACATCCAATGCGCCACGTTTGGCGCATGCGCCACGGTTTGGCCAAATATGAGATAAGGAAAGGAAAGACTGTAAAATAAAATTAAAAGGGAATTAAAAATAAATGGACAAAAACAAATTATTTAGCAATGTGTTCCACATACCTGCTGGGCCTTGGCTAGCCTGTTCATGACCTTTTCCAATTCTTTAATCTGGTCCTGCACTGATTTTGTCGGAGTTTGTATTAAAATATCGCCTACGTCAGTGAAATTAGTCGGTATGCATCGAGACGAAACTATAGAAATTGAGGGTAAAATGAAGATGTATGTTAGTTACTGGCATATATTGCACTGGTACATGAGTGTATAGACTTATCGAAATACCGAGAAGTTCACGGTTAAGTTACCATTAAGTTAAGTTACCAACTATATCTTTGCACGTCATATTACATTTAAAGTATACTTAAGTTCGTAAATCATACATTTCTTACGCGCCCAATATTTACATGCGTCTTTCTTAATGGATATTTTGATAAAAGTTTGTAATGTGTAAATCATTAATCGTTACTGTGTCTCTTATTAAATAATTAATGTGCCAAAAGGGTGTAAAATGTCTATCATTACTGATTACTGTCCACAAAGTGTGCAATGTGTCTCTCCATTGATGGTTACCGTGCCCAAAAGGTATGTCCAATTAATAGTTAATGTGTCTGCAATTAACGGTAACTGTGTCTAAAGAGTGTAATGTGTCACTTATGTATTAATGGTTATTGTACACAAAGAGTGTATTGTAATGTGTCTCTCATTGATGGTTACTGTGCCCAGAGGGTGTATATGTCTCTCATTGACAGTTACTGTGCCCAAAAGGTGTAAAGTATGTCCAATTAATGGTAAATGTGTCTGCAATTAACGGTAACTGTGTCCAAAGGGTGTAATTTGTCTCTTATTAATAGTGATTGTACCCAAAGTGTGTAATGTGTCTCCCATGAACGGTAACTGTGTCCAAAGTGTGTAATGTGTCTCTCATTGATGGTTACTGTGCTCAAAATGTGTCTCCTATTAACGGTAACTGTGTCCAAAGTATGTCTCTCATCCCAAAAGGTGTAATGTATCTTCAATTAATAGTTACTATGTCCAAAGAGTTTAATGTGTTTTCCATTAACGGTAGCTGTGCGCCAATGGTATATTGTGTCTTTCATTGATGGTTACTGTGCCCAAAGTGTTTAATGTGTCTCTTATTGATGGTTAGTATGCCCAAAAGGTGTAATGTACCTCCAATTAATGGTTGCTACGCCCAAAGGGTCTAATGTGTCTCTCATGGATGGTTATTGTGCCCAAAGGGTGTAATATACCTTCCATAAATGGTAACTGCGCCCAAAGTGTGTAATGTGTCTCTCATGGATGGTTACTGCGCCTAAAGGGTGTAATATATCTCCAATGAATGGTTACTGTGCCCAAAGGGTGTAATATACCTTCCATAAATGGTAACTGCGCCCAAAGGGAGTAATGTGTCTCTCATGGATGGTTACTGCGCCTAAAGGATGTAATATATCTCCAATGAATGGTTACTGTGCCCAAAGGGTGTAATGTATCTTCCATAAATGGTTACTGTGCCCAAAGGGTGTAATGTGTCTCTTATTAATGGTTACTGTGCCCAAAGGGTGTATTGTGTCTCTTATTAATGGTCACTTTGCCCAAAGTGTGTAATGTGTCTCCCATGAAAGGTAACTGTGTCCAAAGGATGCAATGTAATGTGACCCTCCATAAAAGGCATTGTTTATTACATTAGTCTGGTGGCGGTTTTTACCTAAATCAACAAGTGTAAGCCTATTCCACAAGACAGTGTGACTCTCAACGGTGACTATTTCTCGAGTGGGGCATTATTGCACAAATAAAAATTTAAATGCAGTGCTCCAAATTAACTGATTCACGCCCAACACTTTCCGTAAGTTTAACAATAACAAATCCATCTATTCCCCATGATGCAGATACAGATGCAGATGCAGGAGATGAAATTAAGGACACCACCACCAAGCGAGTCATAACCAATAATAAATAAAACATGAACCATACACTAAATGTTTTCAAGAATATCAAAATATGTTTGAGGAACGATTTTTAGGGCACTTTTTATATTTTTTATGCACTTTTTACATTTTTTTGTTATGTTTTTTATTTCAACATGCCCAAAAAATCATTCCCCAAATAAGATAAACCGACAAACCCTTAATTTACAATTGGTCAACAGATACTTATACAGAGTGCAGTAGAAATAACGCCCCGTTTTAAAAGTTGAACATAAAAAAGGCATCATAGATATTCTACCAAATTTTATTTTACAATCTGAAAGAACAATACTCATCATGTTTTAAAGAGTTGCAAGATGATTACCAGTCCATGCCATGACGGTGACTGCAATGGTAAGGTACGATCTACTCAAAGACACAACACCATAACACTTAAGTACTTAAACAGCAGCTGTGGCAAATACGGGAGTTATTTCTGCTGCACTCTGTATAATGGCGTTATAAAAATCAGTAAAAGGTTAGTGAGTTATTTTATCCACAAAGCATGCTAGTTAATAATGCATCGAATCATTCTTTCAGGAATGTGATTATCCGACAGGTTAGTCACAGTTGCATTATATGCAGTCATGCGTCCAAACCTTTAAGTCCTTTGATTTCTTTTCAATAATCTTGCTGGATTTCTCATCTTTCCTGCAGACCCCTCCTGTGGTTGTCTTGGCGGTGCCGCTGGTGCTAAGAATGGACTCTATCCCGTCAGCGATGATGCCTAAGATCTCTTTCCCACGACTCTTCGGAAGTTTCGACGGTATCTTCTCGGGCGCGGGTGTATCATCATCATCATCCGTGTTTGAGCACGCAATCATCACCAGATCACCGAGACATCGGCCTAATACTGATTTTGGTTCACACCACACAAATTTATATTACTTTAACAATCTGTCAGAACATAAAAGTTTTGTTCATGGTATATTCTTTGAAACATGAACGTTAATCCTAACAGTTTATACCTATTGGGGTAGGCAAAGATTACAGATCTCCACTCCATTCTATCCTGGCACATATCTCTTTTTTTCCACAATTCACAATTATTTTAAGTAATTTATGACCTGTCACATGTTCATTTGTATATAAAGACACTGTTGTGTCGTTAATTAAATAATAAATAAATAAATAAATAAATGTTTTTTGCTTTCACTCGCACTTACTAAAATAAACATACATACTATCATGCCATTTCCCTGTCAGGGTAGACAGAGAGGAGAGTGCACCTTTTCTATCACGTAACACATCTTTCGCCTCTTCTTCACTGATACCCAGTCTCATACAGCATCTTCGATTTCTCTGATTATTTACATTTTTTCAAAATATTATTCACTTGATCCAACCATACTTTCCTTGGTCTTCTTCTCACACGCCTTCTACTCATATTTGCAATGTATATCTGTTTTGTTAGTCTTTCTTCATTCATTCGTTCCACACACCTAAACCATCTCAGAGTGCTCTTCTTCATCTTACTCAACACATCAGCTTTCAGTTCACACACACCCTTAATCATTTCATTCAGTATTCTGTCATACATTGTCTTTCCATGTATTCTTCTCAATGCACGCATTAATTTGGCTTCTATCAAAAATTGTCGACGTCCATGTTTCACTCCAGCATTTCCCACATCCATGTTTCCCTCGAGCATTTCCCATATCCATGTTACAATCCAGCATTTCCCATGTCTATGTTTCACTCCAGCATTTTCCATGTCCATGTTTCACTCCAGCATTTCCCATGAGCATGTTTCACTCCAGCATTTCCCATGTCCACGTTTCCCTCCAGCATTTCCCATATCCATGTTACAATCCAGCATTTCCCATGTCTATGTTTCACTCCAGCATTTTCCATGTCCATGTTTCACTCCAGCATTTCCCATGAGCATGTTTCACTCCAGCATTTCCCATGTCCACGTTTCCCTCCAGCATTTCCCATATCCATGTTACAATCCAGCATTTCCCATGTCTATGTTTCACTCCAGCATTTTCCATGTCCATGTTTCACTCCAGCATTTCCCATGAGCATGTTTCACTCCAGCATTTCCCATGTCCACGTTTCCCTCCAGCATTTCCCATATCCATGTAACAATCCAGCATTTTCCATGTCTATGTTTCACTCCAGCATTTTCCATGTCCATGTTTCACTCCAGCATTTCCCATGAGCATGTTTCACTCCAGCATTTTCCATGTCCATGTTTCACTCCAGCATTTCCCATGAGCATGTTTCACTCCAGCATTTCCCATGTCCACGTTTCCCTCCAGCATTTCTCATGTCCACGTTTCACTCCAGCATTTCCCATGAGCATGTTTCACTTCAGCATTTCCCATGAGCATGTTTCACTTCAGCATTTCCCATGTCCATGTTCCACTCCAGCATTTCCCACGTCCATGTTTTATTCCAGCATTTCTCACGTGCATGTTTCATTCCAGCATTTCCCATGTCCACGTTTCACTCCAGCATTTACAATGTCCAAGTTCCACTCCAGCATTAATTTGACTCCTATCAGTATTTCTCCACGTTTCACTCCCATACATCAAAGTCTATCATAAATTACTTAAAAAGTAATAATAATAATCTATATAATTAAGATAGAAAGTACAAAAGAGAAAGAAATTTGAAAAAACTTTAAAAAATCTGAATGAATGAAAAGTGAAAAGCCTTTATAACCAGTGTACTCGTATGCATGATTAAATGCATTGATGTGACAGAAGCAAAAGTTGTGAACCAATATTAGAACGAAGTGGAGATCTGTTCTCTATGCCCACTCCAATATGGACATGGCGGATTGGTGATGATGATTATTGAAAGATATTTTCTTCCATAAAAAAATAAATTATTTTATACATTTCCTAAACTAACTTTTTACAAATGAGAATATAAAGCCAAAGCTAAGACAAGTTATGTGAACACAAATAAGTATGATATTCCTTAAGATAAGACAGCACAGCACGGCACAGCACAGCACGGCACAGCACAGCACGGCACAGCACAGCACAGCACTGCTTTCAGCACTGTTAATCGTACCTTCCATCGATGGGGTTAAAATGAAAGCCAAGAAAATTACTGGAATTGATTTGTCATCATACGTGACGGCAAATGACTATCGCATGCCGGGAGGCAAACAATAACTTAGTTGAGACTTTATCAGATCGGGTTTTTATTTTAAATATTTATATATTCAGGGTCTTTCAAATTGAGCAGTTTTTTTAATTATTGGATAAAACACAGATGGCGTCGCGAACTTGCCTGGGTCTTGTGACATTTGAGAAGTGTAACATAATGTATGTCATTTATAAAAATGGAGTCGTACACAAAACAACAACGCATTCAAATTGAGAATTATTTTATGTATCGTAATATCCGGAAACGGTGATGTTAATTGCCCACCAAGATCATGTGATCTGACACCGTTGGACTATTTTCTCTGGGGTTACGTGAAAAGCCAGGTCTGCAAGAATGACCCTAATCAATTCCTGAGCTGAAAAACGAAATTATTCGCGTTATTGGTGAGTTAGAACCGCAATTATGCCAAAATGTCATCGAAATTTTTTACAAAAGAGTGGACATCTGTGGAGCTGCAAGAGGTGGACATTTGGTGGATATTGTTTTTTGTGTTTAAATGTCATACATTATACTTCAATGACCAATAAAAAGTTTTTTGAAATCAAAGCAAATTGCGTGTTTTATTCAAGAATTAAAAAACCGCTCAAATTGAAAGACTATATATAATATATATCAATATAACCCTTTCATATATATGGATTAGGCGTTTTACCAACTGTGTTGGTTATGGGAGGTCATTTTAAGTGACAGTGATAATATAAAAATTATTATAGACATTTTATAATAATACAAAGACAATATACGCAATACACAATGGAGTGCCAAATGCAATAAAGGCAAAAGGGAGCAAAAAATGAAGGCAGTGGATCGGAGTGTGGTTTACGCTATTAATTGCAACAGGAGTTTGAATACTTGGGCTTGCAGGAGGAATGATTTATAGCAAAGGTTTGTGTAAACTCTGGAGTGTGGTGGGTTTTTAGTGATTATGTACGACACATTGCGAGGTGGACTTTTTGGGTTGTCTGAAATGACAAAGTAATGCGGGTTTGATTCGCGTGATATATACATAAGTAATTGGAAAAAAATATCAACTTAGTGTTCCATGTTATATGTCCTCAACAAGATATAGGCAAAGCCTAAACTGGAAACCCAGATCCATAAAAATTGTGTGTCCACATTAAATTACCTGTTGTTCTTTTCATAAATTTTGTATTCATAACATTTCTTATCATGTATAAATAAATTAAAAAAGTGCCATTTAGAGAGCAAACTCTCCTCAGAAGCGCTCTATCTTTGAACCTACTATTGTTGACAGATTAAAAACCTATTGGTTAGACTTGAATTTTGGCACTACAGGATTTCTTGGGTTGATAAATTACACAACAAAAATGTCCTCAGACTTGTATTAAGAGGAGAAGATTGGAATACTTTGGGCATTTCACGAGATGAAAGAAATATGAAATCATTCATATTTGTTTTATCTCGTGAAGTCGCAATAGGCGCCGATAATAGAGCACAGCTGAAAGGTGCACTGCAGGCCTGAAGAGACCAGCTGAGTGATGGTGGACTGAAACTAAGCGTCTCAAAAACCATGTATATGGTTCTGAATGACCCTAGCACAGACACAATGCCAATCAACATCAGTGGCCAACAAATAGAAAAGTGTCAGGAGTACCTGGGGACCATGATCCACTCATCAGGAGACCTAGATTCAAATATTCAGCACCGAATATCCTCAGCTTGGCTGAAATGGCGTGAAGTCGCGGGTGTGATTTGTGATAAAAAGATGCCCGTCAAACTCAAGGGGCTAGTTTACAAGAGTGTCATTCGGCCTGTGCTCACATATGTCTCAGAAACCCAGAATACCTCCCTAAGGCACGTCCATGCCATACTGACAGCTGAAATGAAAATGTTGAGATGGATGTGTGGTGTCACAAGGCTTGACAGGATCCGAAACTCCTACATCCGTGGGAGTCTAGGTGTACGCGACATCTCTGACAAGATTCAGGAGAGCAGGCTGCGATGGTATGGACACGTCAGCAGAAGACCGCCAGAGTATATAGGAAACAGGGCGCAGACACTTAATGCCCCTGGTAAGAGGTCCCGAGGAAGACCCAAGCGCGGGTGGCGCGAGGTGGTTGGGCGGGACATGAGAGACGCCGATATCGCTCCGGAAGATGCACAGGATAAGGCAAAGTGGCGGGCGAATTATTGGAAGGGCAGACCCCACCACCATGTGGGAATAATAATGCCAAGGAATAGAGAGAAACAAACATGAAATCATCCAATTCATATTGCGGGGGAAGATACAAGAAGGGTAGGGAGGAATAATGTGTAGGGAGAAGAATAACCTGTCTTGAAGAACGTAAGAGTAATACGGAAACATTGTCCAGAGCACCCTCAGACGAAGTTAAGACAGCCACAATGATTGCCAACCTCCAACATACTAGAAAGAGTAACGTCAAGAAGGAAAAAAATATCATTTTATAATTTATTACATGTCTTCACATAACTTGTAAAATACAATTGAAGAGATAAACTCATAAACCACTCAAGAGCCAAAAAAATATGTAAAGAGTTGTAAGAAAAAAAACTGCACATTTTCTGCTAAACGTTTTATTTGTGAATAAAATAAATATTAAAAAAACATACAAATTATATGAAGCTATTTTTATAGTTTGAATTCACATATGTATATGCCATTTATGGGTATATTGTCGCTTGTTGATGGACTGTTTTTCCATTAAAAAATGAAAAATCCAAAACATGGTTGTTATGTGGTTTATGAGTTTTACTCTTCAATTATTAATGACAATTTGGTTAAACAAACACAATAAATCAATAAAAAAAAAAACAAATATTGAAACAATACAAGTCGATACAATAGTATAACAATACAAGTCGATACAATAGTATAACAATACAAGTCCATACAATAGTATAACAAAAGCTTACGAGGTCGTATGGTACAATCTATAATTAATCTTTTCTTATCAGTTATTCATTTTTAATATACAAAACCTAAACAAACTCGACTTGCAGAAGGGTTGAATGACTTACGAGCAACAATCCCCCTAATTTGCGGCCTATCAACTTATATGTGCAAGAAAAAAAGAGGGAAGTGCGCAAATATGCATAGATAAAACTATGTAGTCAACATAATGCACTACGAAATCATAAATTACACTTTTCAAATATGTAGGTTATATATAAAAAAAAATCTATACAGGCAAAAAATTTAAAACATCAATAAAGACCTTTGAACAAGGGATAATTCATTAAGTCTTTATTCGAAATACGTAACATAATACGAGTAGGTATATGGGGTTTCGATGTTCCGCACACATCTCAAAGAAAGGAACCTGAGAACTCATAATAAAATATCAAATAAAATATATAATTGCGGAAAACAAAATATGGTTACAAGTTCCTTTCTTTGAGATGTGTGCGGACAATTTTTAACATATGTGCGGCCGCACACGCGCACACCTTAGAGGGAACGTTGCTTACGAGTATTGCAATTATTAGAACAAAGTAACACTTTTCAAGTTATAACGAGAAATATAATACAAAGTAAACACTTGGATTATTCTATTCCACCTGCGTAACCTGATAACCATAAAGATTTAATACAAATTTAAAAGTAAACATCAAAATTCTTGAAAAGTTATACATTTCTTTTATTAGATTAGTTTGAATGAGTATCGTAGACCTATTACTTAGTATGTATTGCTATTCTTAATATTTTAAAATAATAGGTTACCTTGAAATTAGTTACATATTTCTCTAATAGATGTCTTCAGATCAAAATAATAGGTTACCTTGAAATTAGTTACATATTTCTCTAATAGATGTCTTCAGATCAAAATAATAGGTTACCTTGAAATTAGTTACATATTTCTCTAATAGATGTCTTCAGATCAAAATTTTCATCGCTTATTTCATTCCGAATATATATATATTATAAGCGCACTTTTTCGACCATTGCTTTCCTAAATTGCTCGAGCGGTTCTTGGACGACATTTTGAAGATGGAACAAAATGACTTATTTCTTCATGCTCGGTTCATTTTTACCACCGCAAAGGAAAATGTGCGATATAAAGCAAAAGAAAAGATATGTGATTAAAAAAATCCATTGTAATGATACGACACTCGAAGATGGTGTCTGCTCCGAAAGACCGATAACCACTAATGACGACCAAATCGAGGCTTTGATCGAGAATAACAATTGTACTACTAGGGCACGAGGGATTGCCGAGAAACTGGAAAGCGTCATCTACGAGCGAGTAACATCTGAATTTAAAAAAATATCTTTTTAATTTAACCTATAAATAAGAAATAACTTTCCAGACAGTCCAATGCCTCGTGTGACACCCATCAAATACCAAACAGCCCTGTTATATTGACATGTTGTATTGCGCACTACACAAGATACAGTTTCATCCAAAGAGGGATTGGGAATATTAAATTGAAAGTTCTGAATTACTTTCTATATATAAAATATATATAATAGCTTTAATTTAATTCATCATCGTCATCAGTGACTAAGTGACTACTTATATTATATACCAGGTCTGTAAATATGAAACCGGATTTTTTTCATAAAAAATACACATTTATTGTATGAAAATGGTAAAAAATATTTTATTCAAAGTATTGCCCATCGCTAGCTACACATGTTCCCCATCTCTCTGGAAATTTGTGGATGCCACGTCAGAAAAACTGTTGCTCTTTTGAGGCAAACCAATTATCGAGCCATTTTCGTAAGAAGTGAAGCGCTGCTCAGCAAGTGCGTGTCCCATCAATGCAAATAAGTAGTAACCGGATGGAGCCAAGTCTGGTGAGTAAGCCGCATGCGAAAGTATTTGCCAACTAAACGTCTCAATCGTTTCCTTGACCGGTTTTGCTGTGTGCGATGGTGCATTATCATGAAGCAAAATCACTTGGTGTTGACTCTTTTGATATTCTGGTCGTTTTTCACGCAATGCTCGGTTCAAATCTATCATTTGTTGTCGGTAGCGTTCAGTATTAACGGTTTCGCCAGTTTTTAGCAGCTCATAATAGATAACACCCTTCTGATCCCACCAAACACAGAGCATTGTCTTCCGTCCATAGCGATTAGCAGTCGATGTTGCAGGTTTGCTTGGAGTTACCCATGATCTTTTACGCTTAGGATTTTCGAAACATATCCATTTTTCATCGCCAGTCACAATCCGATGGAGAAATTATTTTCTTTTGTATCTGGCGAGCAGCATTTCGCAAATGGTTTTTCGGTTTTCCTGCTGTCATTTTCGGTTTTCATTCAGTTCATGTGGAACCCATTTTCCCACCTTCTGGATCTTTCCCATGGCTGTCAAACGTATGGAGACGGATTATCGTATCACATTTAATTGATCCGCGAGTTGTTGCGTTTGAGCGTCATCCTCATCCAACAATGCTCGCAATTCGACGTCTTCAAACTTTCTCGGTGGTCTTCCACGTTCTTCGTTTCTCACATCAAAATCGCCACTTTTGAATTTTTTTAAACCACTCAAAGCATGGTGATTTACCAAGAGCATGCTCACCGTAAGCTTCGACAAGCATTCGATGTGATTCTGCAGCAGTTTTCTTCAAATGGTAACAGAAAATCAAAGGCTGTCCGCGAATCGCAGTTTTCAGGCACACAAACAGACATGTTCAACGCTATGAAAACATATGTAGTTGTATTAAACTTGTAGTGTTGTGAGTAAAAAGTCTTTGACAAATGTAAACACAAGAAAAAGGCGCCAATGACGCGGCTTGACAGTCACTACGTTGACAACTAGAGCCAATCTATGTTATGAGCAAATTCCGGTTTTATATTTACTGACCTGGTACTCTTGACTATGTAAGAACAGAAGACGGTAATACCTTGTTTAACAATAAATATCACAAACATTCTAAAAATATATATTTAAGTGAAAAAAGCTTAATTAAAATAAATGATACTTGGATATAAATTTTTGATAAAAACGAATCAATCATCGATTGCTCCGCTGTTTTATTATTTTCACATAACATCTCACTGCAACAGGTTAAAACATTTAATATGTTACTTTTTACTGCGCAGCATCGAGTTAACATTTTCGTTGCTAAAAAACATGTTTTTGTCAATGACATTATGTGTTAGCTGGGTATCGCTGACAGATATAACGTAAAGCGAGGTATTATCGTATTTGGAAATCCGTATAGGGTACCTACGTCCCTAAATATTGTTAACATGCAGAGTCAACGACCGATGGACCGCCTTAAGCCCGCATACATCTCCACCACCGAGGACGCAACGGAGACAACGGAGAGAATCCATCAACCAACCACTACACCCTGCTACACTACACGCAGCGGGAGAATAGTGAAGAGTCCCGTACGTTTCGCGTAGGGCGCGCTCCCTACGCTCCACTAGGAGGAGAGCCATATAGGGTACCTACGTCCCTAAATATTGTTAACATGCAGGGTCAACGACCGATGAATCAACCTCTGGATATCTACAATTGTCACATACCAGAAACGTCAACACTGTGTACACGCAAATAATATTTTACGTTGCATTCCACGGTAGAGGGAGAGCGCATCGCTTTGTCTCCCGTTTCGGCAATAAATACCCTACCCGCTATATTATTAGCAACGTCTGCAGAGACCAGGGCACGCGCAGGAGTGAGACAAAGTATATATCGCGGGCGCATTCACGCACATCTATAAAATACCTACTTATCGACAAATAAACATTATTATTCACTCGACCATTCATTGATTATTTACTCTCACTTTTATCGCATTCCTGAATTTTGTATTTAATTTCAAATACAAACAAATCAAGATCATCACGACGTATCAAGACAAGCATCTCGCTACATCCGTAAAAGATCGCCTATTTTTCATGGTATTTAACGGTTCCTTAAATGCAGTTCAATTTGAGCATTGTTTTCCTGGAACCAATTAACCGCGTCAATGGAGGGTTTACTGCACTTGCAATTACGAGTAAGAAGAAATAGTAATTTTGATTACTTACTGGAAGTGCTCTTGAAAATGTTCTTCGCACAGAGGTTTTTCTCAAAGTACTCCGTTTTTATGTTATCCTGTGTAATACTGTCAGTGTTCACCCCTTTCTCGCAGACCAATTTCTTCCTTTCCTCGATGAACTGCGCTTCAGGATATTCGAGTATAACTTTAGAAAAATAAGAATGCTCAGGGCACTTTTCAACGCACATCTGAAATGTTATAAAACATACATTTTAGTGAATAAAATCAATACAAAATGGATGTTATCAGGTCACGTCACACTTTATGAAAGTTGTATTTATTTCAGCTCACACTTTCATATTACGCAAAAATGTTTAAAAAAAACATAGCTATATGATAGAGCGGAGGTTTTCAACTTTATTAGGCCTACCGCCCTCTTTTCAACGAAAAAAAAACATTACTGAGCGCCCCCTACAAATCTTTACCTCTTAAACCTGTAAGCGAGTATAAACAAACGGGTGCGTGTGAATCTTAATTAGTACGAACTTACCTCAAGTTATAGTAGTACGAACGCACCGTGCGTGCGTTTGACATTAACATCCGAGAAAAGTATAGATTATACCAAAAAAGTTGATTGTATTAATATCTATGGATAATTTGTCGCAACAAATTCCAATTCGCAATACAGTTTTCACTTTTACCAATTTATAATAATAAAACGAAATATGTATCATAATTCTTCAGTCCCGCAAAAAGAGGTATGTAACAAAATATTTAAAAAACTCACTCTCTCGCACTGAACTCACGTTCCGCTAAATACGATGAAGGAAATGCAATTTTTTAGTTAACAGATTTGTGACTGCACTGAACTCACGTTTCGCTAAATACAAGGAAGGAAATGCAAATTTTTAGTTAACAGATTTGTGACTGCACTGAACTCACGTTTCGCTAAATACAAGGAAGGAAATGCAAATTTTAAGTAAACAGATTTGTAACTGCACTGAACTCACGTTCCGCTAAATACGATGAAGGAAATGCAATTTCTAAGTAAACAGATTTGTGACTGCACTGAACTCACATTGCGCTAGATACGATGAAGGAAATGCAATTTTTAAGTTAACAGATTTGTGACTGCACTGAACTCACATTCCACTAAATACGATGAGTGAATTTGATTTTGTATTTATTATCTCTGACACTTGTTGTATTATTGTATAGTATTGGATTGGCCATTTACATTGTTATATCGTATTAGATTGTGAAAAGAATCATTGCTTGTTATCATGTTGGTAGATTTGTAATTGCGTTATGTGTTTGACCTGTATACCTGTACATATTATAATAAAATGTTCCTTATGTAAGGCCTTCATAATTATCACTATAGATCAGGGGTGGCCAACATGTTTATTGTCGCAATCGACTTTTAACGTAAAAGAATAGTTGCAATCAACCTTGCGAGGTATAACATATTAATTAACACATAATACAGTGTTATTTCCAAGAAAGCTACCTTTACAAATTCTCCATCGGAAAATGACTTACATTGTTTTGCTAAAAGATAGCGGACTTTGAATAATGCGGTGCAACGCAAATGATTATAAAATAAACACATTTTGCTGTATTAATAACAAAGACTTGAACTCTTATGTTTTCCTTCTTATTAAATCACTGTTTAACGGCTATTCCCACTGATATTTACTATGGAGAGATACAAAATGTCTTTCCAAATTACCTTTCTTAGTTATGGCTACAGATAAATGACATATTAAGCAACAACATTTTTATTTTACCATTGTAAAAAGGGCTACGTGCTCCCATTTTTTGTGAAAATGGTGAGTTTCGAAACATTTTAATTGAAGGGTCTTAAAATTCCCAAAAAAAAGGAATGTCCACTTTTCCCCCACACCTTAGAAACTTAATAGATATTATCCGTATCTATTGTGTGACATGCTGGGTGGTAGACTCAAATAGTTAATAGTATGCTCTAAGGGAGAGTGACACAAGGTGAACCAAACGACAACACACTCTGAGGGTAGATAGGTGCCGATTGCGTGGACAAGTGCATGCGCGTTATAAGATTTGGCAACACCGCATGCCATATTGCGATCAACCAAAAATTGTTTCGCGATCGACTGGCCATCCCTGCTATAGATGATGGGGCGAAAGGGCGTTAGGCCGAGGCCACACCAAAATGCTTCGTTAGGTGCTAAGCTAGATTTTACGTGACTTATATACTAGGTGACTTCATGCCTGGCCACACCAAAGTGTTACGCATAAATTCATTTGACAGTTGGGAGCGGTTGAGTCAACACACAATGTCACTCTCAAAACTAACCAATTTCATATAACTTACCTTATCTTTATTTACTTTCTATGCAACTTCATTCCAAAGTGATTTTATTACAGGTACATTTTTCTATAATTTACTCGATGGGTTCCACAAAGGCTCCCTTTTATACACAGCTGTCATTAAAACTTCCGCCATCTTGTAAATTAACCAACACGTCTGTTCGCTAGAAGATTCACTCGATGACTAATCGTCATGCAACGTGGCGCGGAGCGTGCAGTGTGGCCACAGCGATAGTATGCGGTACGTTGGTTCGCTAGGATATGTCGCCTAACTCGCAACATAGCTCTAAGCATCAAGCGAGGCTCCTACCTGTGTGGCCGAGGCCTTACGCTTGTAAACCGTGACGGCATACATGGTCGAATCAAGGTGCTTGTGATAAGCGATGGGCTGAACATAAGGAACGGAAAACTAATACGTCTCTCGATCCCCTCTTCCACCTCTTATTTGTCATAAGCAAATTTTCATAATATATAATAAAATATAAAAATTCGACTCATCGATATTCTACTGTACAGCATCGATACAAAGACTAGAATAAGTAGATGGTTGCCGCTCAATCTTGGAGATTCCGTCGTGACTTCAATGAGTCTCGCTGAAGAGATCCCTTGATGTCCTGTAGAACTTTGAAGAAATAAAAACATGGTAGATGTTTCAGACGAAAATATATTTGCTTATTTTGCGTCCCTTATGTTTAACCCGTCGCACATCGCAAGCACCTCGACTGGACCGCTTATGTCGTCATTCTTATACGCTGGTTCAAAACTTGTCTCGAGTTTATAGCGCGCAGGGGCCGTCCGATTATATAATATGTAGTGATAATGCGAGGACCACACAAAGGAACGTTTTATTACATTACAACAATATTAAAGCAACGATTTTGAAATTATTTCAGAATATTTTCAGGTAATTCAAATAAATAAAAATTACAAATCTTTCTAATTCTAATTTAAAAAATACTAAATAATACACCAGTTATGTAGACGTAAGCATTGCTCCCATGGCATAATAAGATAATCTTATTTTAATATATATAAAAATGTTACATCGTTTAAGATACCAGGTGGAAGGAAATGTGAGGTATGTAACATACCTGAGTGGTAGGACAACCCGTGATGGCCACCTGCGGGTCGAGGCACTTCTCCAAGTCGAAGAAGACCAGATTAGGCCGATCTTGCACGCCACTGGTCAGCCCGCATTTACGCCCCTTGGAATCTGTCGGCGCCAACAGCTTGCGCGCGTCTCCATTGATATACCCTGGAAACACGATTACAAGTTTTTTTTACTGTTATAACGTTGTTCTGGTCCCGTGGATCTCAGTGTTAATCGTCTAGTCGAGGTAGATCGAGTGAATAGACCGGTTTAAGAGTGGATTGGTCTTATACTTCTGGAGCAGCGTTTTTTATCTGGGATTCCCCGGAATACTAGGGTTCCACGAAAAATCGCTAGGGGTTCCACGAGAAGTAGTAACGAGTAGGCTTATCATTGTCCACTGTCTAAATGTTTCGCATCCTTTTGCCTTTATGGAATTTGATATCACGTCATGCACGTTACAGTATTTATATGAAGTGAGAAAATAATTCGATGTATGGAATTTTGATTTTCGCACAACTTGACAGTAACGTATCGCTTCCCTAAAACGAGATATGGGAAATGCGCTAATTACACGCTGACGATATAATTACCGAAACAGCAGATGGCCACCCAGCAGGTGATGAACACAATGAAGACCAGCAAGCAGATGATGTCCGTGCAGGACCGCCGGTGCACCGGCCCCTGGAAGTCTGGGTCGTGTTTGATGGGAGGACCTGGAAACAGTAAAATCAAGCGTTGGTTACATTTTTGGCTATTTGGGTATTCCAGAAGGTGTACTCGTATATGTTACAATATTGACACGGCTTCACTACCTGGATGAATGCCCTTTATCGAACGACGGAGCCGGTCCCAATCCCTGATAAAGGAGGAGGGACTCCTTTCTTCATTTCCTTCCCCTCCCTATAAATCTACCTCTCATCTTTAATCCTCCACTTATTTTAATTATGTCCCATCCTTATACGCAACGGCACCTAACATGCCGGTGTGCTCCGATCGTCTCACCGTCCCATCCTTATACGCAACGGCACCTAACATGCCGGTGTGCTCCGATCGTCTCACCGTCCCATCCTTATACGCAATGGCACCTAACATGCCAGTGTGCTCCGATCGTCTCACCGTCCCATCCTTATACGCAATGGCACCTAACATGCCGGTGTGTTCCGATCGTCTCACCGTCCCATCCTTATACGCAATAGCACCTAACATGCCGGTGTGCTCCGATCGTCTCACCGTCCCATCCTTATACGCAATGGCACCTAACATGCCGGTGTGCTCCGATCATCTCACCGTCCCATCCTTACACGCAATGGTACCTAACATGCCGGTGTGCTCCGATCGTCTCACCGTCCCATCCTTATACGCAATGGTACCTAACATGCCGCTGTGCTCTGATCGTCTCACCGTCCCATCCTTATACGCAATGGTACCTAACATGCCGGTGTGCTCCGATCGTCTCACCGTCCCATCCTTATACGCAATGGTACCTAACATGCCGGTGTGCTCCGATCGTCTCACCGTCCCATCCTTATACGCAATGGTACCTAACATGCCGGTGTGCTCCGATCGTCTCACCGTCCCATCCTTATACGCAATGGCACCTAACATGCCGGTGTGCTCCGATCGTCTCACCGTCCCATCCTTATACGCAATGGCACCTAACATGCCGGTGTGCTCCGATCGTCTCACCGTCCCACCCTTATACGCAATGGCACCTAACATGCCGGTGTGCTCCGATCGTCTCACCGTCCCACCCTTATACGCAATGGCACCTAACATGCCGGTGTGCTCCGATCGTCTCATTATAAATATTGCACAAGATAATGCGATGCATAATCCGTAGTCCTTTTATCTTTTCCAATCCTTAATTACAAGTGATTAAAATGAAAAGTTTGATATCTAGTGAAATATTTAATATCGAGTACTGTACAAACTTGTTAAATTGAGTAATGACTAGAGAGTCGACTGTTTTAAGTTTTTTAAAAAAAGGGGTCAGCGGCCGAAAAAAAATGATTTACACTATGTGGTAAAATGTCCTACACCCCCAATTTTCACGTTTTTTTTAATACAGGAGGGGTTGGATTTTTTATAAAATGAAAAAATGTCCATTTTAGAATAAGAAAAAAATATTACATATTATTAATGTCCCCGAAAATGTTAAGAAAAAAATTCCATCTTACTGCGATGACACGTTATCGAATCGGTTTCCCGGGAACCGAAATACCTCCTTCCGGCTCTGCCGACCAGCAATATCGACACTATATAAATTGACCTTTCATTAGTATTATTATTATTACTAGGTATGCGTCTCACCTTTATTCCGTCTCGGCTCTTCGGGAAAGCACCAATTTAGACACATATTTACACTATCACAACGGACACGGACACTATCACAACGGACACTATCACAACACGGCGAGGACTTAAAGACAAAGGGGCTGGGACGCCAACTTCAGGACAAAGGGCTGAGACCATCGCGGATGTAAACTGTAATGTACTGACAAGACAATCACGACGTATGGGAGTTAAACGTGGGCATAGCACAAGAGTACATAAAGAACAAAATAAATAATAGTACCCGGCGGTAATTAATACACATCAGGCTTAAGAAAGAGACTGTCGCTTTGTAGAGCGTCGTCTTTGTCGCACGGACAATTCGCGCATCGTGCGACAGAGACGACCTTCTACAAAGCGACAGTCTCTTTCTTAAGCCCGATGTGTATTAATAACCGCCGGGTATTATATGTACTAATGCGTGCGCTTAGATAGTACATGGATTGACAATGTCAGTCTATCAATTGAAAGGCCGATTATTGCTGATGACTACCAAATCAAGGCTTTGATTGAAGATAACTAACGTTTTAAGTGAAATTAAGAAGGGAACGTCAAGATGGTTAGAACACGTGGGAAAAATGAATGATGAAAGAATGACTAAATAAGTATACAAGTTAGAAGTAGAAGACATAAATGGAAAAGGTACGTTGAGTTAGATGAAGAAAAGCACTTTGAAATGGAAAAGGTATGTTGAGTTAGATGAAGAAAAGCACTTTGAAATGGAAAAGGTATGTTGAGTTAGATGAAGAAAAGCACTTTGAAATGGAAAAGGTATGTTGAGTTAGATGAAGAAAATCACTTTGAAATGGAAAAGGTATGTTGAGTTAGATGAAGAAAATCACTTTGAAATGGAAAAGGTATGTTGAGTTAGATGAAGAAAAGCACTTTGAAATGGAAAATCACTGAAAATGTAACGTGAAACGAATGAACGAAGAATGACTAACAAAACAAATATGATGGAATGAATAGTAGAGAAACATCGAGAAAAGTATGGCTGGATCAAGTTTATGATATTTCAAAAGAAGGAAATGTAAAAAGTCGGAGAAACCGAAGGGGCTGTAATGTAGAAGAGGCGAAATATGTGTCGCGATAGGAAATTCTGGTGCCCTATCCTCCCTGCCTGCCCCGAAAAGGGGATAGGGTGATGCTATGTATGTATGACAATAATTAAGTGATTGAATGATTCATGAAAACACTAAAAACTCTTTAGTCCAGAGACCGCTAACGGGGGCAATGTAGCTTTGAAATGTTAGGTAACGTTGAGAAGTGTATACGAGTATGTTATATATAATAATTATTAGGGGGTATTTAAGTAACAAGTAACAAAATTTAAATACTTGGGTGCTAGCATAATGTGCAATAATGACCTCTATGGCGAAGTGCTTGAACAATCACAAAAGGTCGCAGCTATTTCCGAATGTCTAAAGAACACTATCTGGAAAAACAAGTTATATGAACATCCAAAGCAAGGTGAGGATATACAAGACCTGTGTCCGCCCCATAATGACATACAGCATAGAGTCCAGAGCCGACACTGTCAGAATCAAAAATCTCCTTCGAACCAGCGAAATGAAGGTACTCAGGAGTATCGTTGGCAAAACCCTTCGTGATAGAGTACGAAACACAGAAATCCGAAGGATGTGCGAAGTTGAAGATATTGTCAGATGGGGACGACAGAGAAGAAGGTTCTGGAACGAACACGTATCCAGAATGGCGGAACTAAGAGCCGTAAGAATGGCCAGGGACAGTATCCCCCAAGCAAGCAGACCTCCAGGACGACCTCCCAAAAGATGGAAAGACAGCTGGCAGTCGACGTCACAAGAGGGAAACAATGATGCAGGACCATAACAGGCCAACAGGTCTAAAAGAAGAAGAAGAAGGGTATTAAGGCTTTCAAGGGAGGCATTGAGTTAGTCATTAAACATTCCATTGATGATAATCTCAGTTTGACTGTACACGTATACCTCACCTGAAAGCGTCAGTCGTCTCACAACGTCATAAAAAGGATTTCAATTGATTTTTAATGAATTATTGTTTTTCCCTCCGTACTTTTTGTGGATTTGTGAAGTTGTTCCTGTCTTTTATACTTTGTTTACAATTTGTATTTTGTTTTTCAATCATTTGTCTTTTGTGTTCGTATTTTTTTGCGCAGTGCGAGCTGTGCGCCTGTGGATGGCCCCGTATTGTGTTAGTAACATGTTATTTTGTACGATTTAATACGTGTTTCATTCTGATTATTTTTGTTGTAATTGTGTGAGATTATTTTTTTGTATATTCTGTCAAACTTAATGTGTTGAGCTCACACTACTGTTTTATTTTTTATCACTTATGTTATTAGGTACACTGTACCTTTTACTTATTAATAAAATAATAATAAAAACAAATTGTCTATGTAAAATAAAAAAATGTAGAATCTATGGTTTTCAGTTACCTACATCTATGGTACTGTAACATATGTGTGGAACGCAAATTAGGGGATGAAAAACTAAATTAATTCCATTGCTATTAAGTAAGATTAAGCAATTTTGTTCGTATATTGGTTCTATGTTGCCAACTTGGTATGACGCGTGTCTTCCAGCCTGGGGGTTGCGGATTCGATTATTGTTAGAAAACACTGTGGACTTAAAGTCCGACGTCACGGATTTTTTACTGTTATGGAGGAACAAACAAGTCCCCACCTAACGCGATCTGTGCTAGAAGATCGAAATATTATTTATTATGAGTGTGACGTCACTTGGAAGTAATAATAATAATAGTAAAAAGTCAATTTTTACAGCGCCGTTTAGAGATCAGACTTTCTTCAAGTGTGCTCTTTCTTGGGATTCGAACCCACTATTACTGACAGATTAAATATTAAAAAAATAAATATATTTAAATTGAGTGTTAGGATAGGAAGGTAGTGGCTGCGACCATTAGATAAGGTATTTCTCCGTATGTGCATATATTCAAAAAAACATATTTGGTAAGAAAACCGAAAAACTTACCAAGGGAAGACGAAATACAAAGAAATCTTTGTAAATCTTCCGATATGTGATAGTAACACATTCAACTTTAGGTGTAGTGTATGTGTATGTGTGTAATAACGAAGAGAGAACTGCCAAAAAGGAAACCTACTACGGTGGCGACATCAGGTGTGAAAAGAATAGTAGCGACGACGGACTTAAAGTCTGACCTCACGGGAGAAGAAAATTAACTCACAGCACATAAAATATAGTTAATATACTTATGAAATCAGTAATTGTTGAGATCAAGAGAGATGGAGGAAGAAGGTCCGAGGAAATGGATGGGATAAGGCCAAGGGAAAAAGAAAATATTATATTTTGACGATCGGAATAGCCAATCGGTCCGAAATATCGGAATATTCCGGACAATAGATCGGAATAGCCAATCGGTCCAGAATATCGGAATATTCCGGACAATAGATCGGAATAGCCAATCGGTCCGGAATATCGGAATATTCCGGACAATAGATCGGAATAGCCAATCGGTCCAGAATATCGGAATATTCCGGACAATAGATCGGAATAGCCAATCGGTCCAGAATATCGGAATATTCCGGACAATAGATCGGAATAGCCAATCGGTCCAGAATATCGGAATATTCTGGACAATAGATCGGAATAGCCAATCGGTCCGAAGATTCGCCGATAAAAGGCACAATGGAGATTAGTTTAGATATTATTGTATAACAAAAGCAACAAACACTTTGTTTAAAGAAAATATTACGAGTATAAACGAAGAAATGAACGCGTACTGAATCAACGCGACGGATACGGATGGCTAAGAACAACGAGAGATCACACTCGACTGACCGACAAATTAGTGCTGGGCGGATCGTTGATGACACACGCCCGGTCCGGAGCACTTCCCGAGGTAAGTGATTCAACCGGTCATTAATACGAGTAGTAGATCGTTCTTTCTGATCATGGACTATTCCTCCGTTCAGCCGATGCCTGAATCCTTTGTACACCAACGCATCACATCACGCATGATCTTTTGCGATCAACTCGGCTCAACTTTGAAACGATCTTACTAGTTAAATCAGCTGTGCTACATCCTGATTTAACTAGTAAGATCATAAACATTAACTAAAAACGCATTAAATTATAAGTTATTTTGATATTCAACATCCCTCTTATCTTCCAGCCGTTCGATATTCCTCTAATCTTCCAGCCGTTCAATATCTCTCTAATCTTTCAGCCGATCGATATCCCTCTAATCTTTCGATATCCCTCTAACCTTCCAGCCGTTCGATATCCTTCTAATCTTTCGATATCCCTCTAACCTTCCAGCCGTTCGATATCCCTCTAACCTTCCAGCCGTTCGATATCCCTCTAATCTTCCAGCCGTTCGATATCCCTCTAATCTTCTAGCCGTTCAATATCCCTCTAATCTTCCAGCCGTTCGATATCCCTCTAATCTTTCGATATCCCTCTAGCCTTCCAGCCGTTCGATATCCCTCTAACGTTCCAGCCGTTCGATATCCCTCTAATCTTCCAGCCGTTCGATATCCGTCTAATCTTCCAGCCGTTCGATATCCCTCTAATCGTTCGATATCCCTCTAACCTTCCAGCCGTTCGATATCCCTCTAACCTTCCAGCCGTTCGATATCCCTCTAATCTTCTAGCCGTTCAATATCCATCTAATCTTCCAGCCGTTCGATATCCCTCTAATCTTTCGATATCTCTCTAACCTTCTAGCCGTTCGATATCCCTCTAATCTTCCAGCCGTTCGAAATCCCTCTAATCTTCCAGCCGTCCGATATCCCTCTAATCTTTCAGCCGTTCGATATTCCTCCAATGTTTCATCATCTGAGAATATATATTTTTCTTCGCTCTCCACCATCTGATTTTTTGTTTCCTCTCCAACATCCCTTCCTTTTCATTTGATTGATCTACTCATGGATTTCGTGGGGATGGATAGTCATTTGAAGGTTTTTTTTGCGACCATGTAACTTACTTCATTTACTTTTGTCTGGTTGGTTGGAAGAGATTGCCGCCTGGCAATAAGCCCGCAAAATTTTACTCAAATAGCAGAATTCTTCACCCATATGTCGTCGTTTATTTTCCATACATACATCGCATTTACTTTTCCTTTCACACTTTTCCATCACCATGACTTCGGATTTATCAACATTCATTTTCAGATTTCAGGTTGCGGGTTCGTTTCCCGTAGGAACGCAATTTTTTTTCAAAATGGGTTCTAGTCTAGCATGTTGAACATATTTCTGGTTGGTTGGAAGATATTGCCACATAGCAATAAATCCGCCAGGTTGCATTGTATACAAAAAGTGTAATATGATACAATTACATTTTTCTATCGCTTTAGAGAGCGCATTTTTCTTAATTGCCCGGGCGCTAAAGCACCTAGTCTCGCTTCTGCCTAACATAACAAAGAAGGCCATTTACAGAGCTGACGACACAAAATAATTAGTGCAAATTAGTCCGGAGGAGACCGGCCAAGTTTTCCTGTATTAGACTGCAAAGTATTATGTATAGCGAGACATGCTTTATTTTAATTGTTGCTGCCTACCCCGACGGAGAATTGTCTTCTTATTCTTCTTCTTCTTCTCAGTGTCATGTCAGGTTCCCCTAACGTTGAATATCACTTGAGAGTAGACATCTTTGTCTCCGGCAGCCCGAAAAAGATCTCCAACGCCCCTTGTACCAGTCAAATCACGTATATTGTTGAGCCAGCAGATTTGCCTCCTGCCAACACCTCTTCGACCCTCTATTTTGCCTTGGATGATCAGGTGCAGTAATTTGTACTTTGCTCCTCTAAGTACATGACCCAAATAGGACAAGTTCGGATTTTAATATTAGTCAGCAACTCTCTATCAACTTTGGATCATTGAAGAACCCTCGTGTTGCTGACCATATCCGTCCAGGGTATCCGTAGCATTCTCCGGTGCATCCACATTTCGAATGCTTCCAGTCGGTTCATACTACTAACTTTGAGGGTCAATGATTCCACTCCATGAAATAACAATATACCTTGAATCTTATTTGAATAAATACTCGTTAGTTATGTTTTTCTGCGTTTTTTTTTAATAACGTGCAACAGTGGTCTGTAAACATCTGTGATACTTCCTGTCAATGTTCTATTATTTCCACTGAAGTTATGTCTGCTCAATGGGATCATACGAGACGATCCCAGACTTTTTTAATGGTCTGATTGGATATAACATAGATCTGGCGTTGTCGACATGATTGGAATGGAAGCCGTGTATCGATTACGCGCGGCAAACCATCGAACATTGGCTCGCGCGGCAGCAGCGCTCAATGGATACCGAGTTACCGCGCGAGCATAATCGAACATTGGCGCGTTCGAACGTGTCGCGCGGCGATCCGATCGCTGTCGGTTTTTGGGTGCGCGGCAAAGGAGAGTCAGATCACTGCTCGTGTTCGGTTGAGACGGGCGTTTAGTTATTTGAGTTGGCTAGCGCGGCAAAGCGACAAGATGGATGGTGAAAAGTGGCGCTATTTGATTAAGTTGTACGGCTCCAAGGGGCTTCTGTGGAATAGTAAAGTAAAGGATTGCCACAACAAATCGCTGAGGCAATACGCGTGGAGGGATATAAGCTCCGTATTAAGCTTACCTATTCCCGACTTGAAGAAGAAAATGACCACGATTCTCGCGTCATACAGAAGAATTAGGTTCAGGTTCATTTCTCCAAGCTCCTGGTATAAGTTCTCCCTCACTCTCACTATCCAAAGATCCAGGCGGCATATAAAGTAATCGTGTACGTTTTTTTTTTCTCAAAAAGTTATTCAAACGTATAGTGGCTAGAACAACTTTAGTGGCTGTTTTTGATTCCAACAACATAAGCTTCCATAATACTCTAAAAACTGAGCTGAGCTCGAAATAGCCGGTAATTGAAGATTCTTTACTGAGAACCCCTTTCTGGCTCTCCTTGAAATAGTTTCACTGTGTATTTATTGAGTGCGAAAGCTTTGTCACCCAGAATTACATACGGCACTGTAACAGCATATGGGCCGTATTGCCGCGCGCGGTAGCCGCGCTGTATCAAAAGCCGTGACAAATTTGGCTCGCGCGGCAAATAAACGGTTTTGCCGCGGACGAACATGGCTCGCGCGGCAGCCATGTTCGACCGCGGCAAAACCTCGCGGCGCTCGCGCGCTTGCATTAGGGTAGTTTAACGCATTTAACGTATAAAAAAAACACTTTTTAAAATTTGAAAAAGAAATATTTTTTTACCATAGTCTCCCTTAGGTAGTTCAGTGTGTCTCGCCATGATTGAGGATGGACGTCCTTTTTAAAAGGGGCAGGAGCTGAGGACTTCAAATCCAGACATCCGTGATGTGTAGAAATCTGTTCTTACGTGGAAATCTGGAACGAAGAAAAAATAACATTAAAATAGCCTATAAAATAATAAAATAACATGCATGAAATGAATTTGCTCTTACTTATTTCAACAGTCAAATGACTTTTTTGATAAAAATGTTAAAAAAACAACAACATATAAAATTTAACATCGGCATGTAAGGAGCGTAATAGGAAAACACAGCACAAGTCGAATAACACAACAAAGCAAATCGATACAATTCAATCAATAAATTATCCTGAATATAGCCAATTTATTTACATCTCAAATCCATTATCTGGCACTATTATCCAGAGGAAGGGAAGATGAGGACTCAGCAGAGACACATGACACGCATGGCAACTGACCAAATGTTCACCATCCCCTAGAGTTAAAACATCTTTTGCCCAAAGGCAATATGCATATTTAGGTCCCATGACATACAATGGGGTGCCGAATTCAATAAAGGCAAAGGGAGGAAAACAGTTTAGGCAGTCGATCGGAGCGTGGTTGTTATTGCGACAGGAGTTTGAGTACTTGGGTTTGCAAGAGGAATGACTTGTGGAAAAGTTTTGTGTGAGCTCTTGAGTGTGGTGTTTTTTATTTTTTTATGTTTATATTTTTATGATTATGTGCGGTACATTGTGTGGTGAATGTTTTTGGTCTGTCTGGAGTGATGAAGTGTGAGGAGTTTTATTTTCGCGTGATGTATACATGTGTAATTGAGTGTCACTGTTTGTCAGGTTGATGAGAATGTGCAACGGGGTTTTATAAAACCAAAAATCGGAAATTATCGATTTGTTTTTTCATGGTATATGTCTTCAGTGAGATACAGACAAAAGCCTAGTTTATTGGGGACACGACAAAATAAACGCAACAAACCCAGATCCATTAAAATTGTGTGTCCAAATTAAATAACCTGTTGTTTTTTCACAACTGATGCATATTTATTGTCACGTGCAAAATAAATAAATAAAATTCATATCGGCAAGAACAACGACGATCGCCGTGGCCTAGTTGGTAAGATCATTAACTCCCATCCCGGAGGTTGCGGGTTCTATTCCCGTTTTTACTTAAGGCCTCTTAAACACCCTTTTTTACCTGGCGAGCTTAGTGCCATGTGGTTATCTCTTCCAACCAAGCAGAAATATATTTTAATTGGCCCTAAGTGAAAAACACTATGGAATCCCATGTTTTTAAATCTGGCTTCCAGCAGGGATCGAACCCGCAACCTCCGGATCGGCAGACAAGCTTCATACAACCAGGCGTAATACTTACTTAATATCATACTTACTTTATATTTCTGGTTGGTTGGATGATATTGGCAATAAGCCCGCCAGGTTGTACTGTATACAACGAAAGTGTAATACAATACAGTAAAACATTTTTTTCACTTTATTTTTGTAGCCAAAACCATAAAGGCCAAATGCATACAATGTCCATATTGATTCCCCATTTGTGCAATCTTGCGATAATGAAACCCAATACTGATACGTTAACTATATTATAAAATAGAAAATAAAACTATTACCAGACGAACCCAAGACAAAAATCTCGTTAAGAAATAATCGTAACAAGTGACAAAAATATTTATAATATTCTACAGAGATGACAGTATCTGCACTTATTGTAAAAAATAGCGTAACAATAATGCCAAATTGGTTAAAATAAACTCAATAATATCAACGCGGACATAAACGCACTTGACTTGTGCGGTACGGATTTAATTATGCGGATAATTAAGTCCTTGGCACATATAAAACTTAATCGAAAGCGGTTAAAATTTCAACGAAAAAGTTAACTCATCCTACGGATATGTCACTAGAAAAACAATGAAAAATCTTTGTCAATTAATTATACAGCAGTTCTAAATTCAAAACTGCTACAGGGTAAAGACAAAATAATAAACAAACACAATACTTGTTTACAAGAAAATAAAGGCGTATTCACATTGCTACAATCGATGTTCTCTTTGTTAAATAAATAATTTATTAACTTTGTTGGTGATTTATGATGATTAATGTTTTTAAAACAAGATTGTTTATGTATTATACTCTCGTTATCGGCAGTGCAGTTTGGAAGGCTTACAGCTGTTTCTTCAAATCAATCAACAATCAAACAACAAGGCTAATAAGTTGTAAATAAATACACACAACGATGACGTTTGTCTTTTTTCCAAGGATTTTGAGTTTTAATACGAAAATATTGTTTATTATTTTACTTTTGTTGTATATAATACAACCTGGCAAATATTACGTTTTGGATGAATCGATGCAAATATTTCATATAAAGTAAAAACTGGTATTTTGTGGGTTGGTTCTGTTTTTGCATAAATTGTTTTCGAATATGTAATAATATTTAATAATTGACGTATAAATCAGTCAGATTTTAGTCGCCATGGATCCTCGGCATCCGTATTAATGTAAAGAAGGGAAACACTTGCGGTTTTTCTTGGAAACGATTCAACACAATTTTCACCGACATATATACAGAGCCGCTTTGGTAACAGACGAATCTAGACATTTGCTTAGGGGCGCCAGGCCAAAGGTGGCGTCTAAAGATTCATAAATAGGTTATAAAAATATGTTCAAGAACGATTTAGATGAATAGTAAAAATAAAAATTATATAGCGCCATTTGGAGAACAAGATCGGAACCCGAACTCATTATTATTGAAAGATTAAAAATAATACAAAATACACATGAATATAAGTTGAGTGTAAGGTTAGGACGAAAGTGGCTACGGCCATTAGATTAGGTACTTTCCCGCATCTGCATATGTTCAGAAAAACATTGTAGGGTACCCACGTCCCTAAAATATTGTCAACATGCAGGGTCAACGACCGATGAATCAACCTCTGGATATGTGCAATTGTCACATGCCAGAACGTCAACACTGTTTACACGCAAAATCGAGATATACCTCGGACGCATTCACGCGTCCCGTTCTGAAATTCTATATATACCTACTTATCGATGAATAAAGGGCACTTGTTATTATTCGCTTGACCATTCATTTCTGTTTACTATTTATTGATTATTCACTCTCACTTCCCGCATTCCTGAATCGACGTATTTTATTATAAATACAAAACAAATCAAAATCATCACGACGTATCAAATTAAGCATCCCGCTAAATTGATGACCCCGAACGAAAAGGAACACAGAATTCGACTAAAGCGAATACAGCGATGTCAACATCAACATCATCAGCACGTCCTACTAGGACACACGCTAAAACATATTTGGTAAGAAAACTAACCAAGGGAAGATTTTCGATGCATGATAGTAACACATTCCGCTTGAGGTGTAGTGTTCGTACCATAATTTGTATATGACCTCCCAAAAAGGGTTGTCTTCAAGTGCTTCCTAAAGCTGCACACCCCATCCATATTTTAGCACTAAGAGGCAGACCGTTAAGGAATAATGCATGTAATCCAGTTCATAGTTCAAATCCAATGATAACCACGACTGTTAAATGCTACAGCTTAACAAACTGATAATTAATAAAAAATGAATAACCGTTTATTTCAATATTATACAATAGTTACTAGTTAGTCAAAAAGTTTTGAAAGCGGAAATGAAAATACATTTTTTTTGGGGGGAAATCACATTGCTCAGTATAGTCTCCCATAAGATCAATACACTTGGTCCAACGATCTTCCAACTTTGTTGTCCCATCACGGAAGTGACTTTCTGGAAGGCCTGCAAAATACTCCTCTACGACGGCTATAACCTCTTCGTTTGATGAAAAATGCTTTCCACGAAGGAATTTTTTGAGGTGTGAGAACAGCCAGAAGTCAGAGAGAGCTAAATCTGGCGAATAGGGTGGATGCTGCAACAATTCGTACCCCAATTCAATTTGCTCGATGGGTTTCACAAAGGCTCTCTTTTATACACAGCTGTTATTAAAACTTCCGCCATCTTATAAAATCACGGTGACACAATAAAATTAACCAACACGTCTATTCGCTAGGAGATTCATTCGGTGATTAATCGACACGTAGCATGGCGCGAAGCGTGCAGCGGTTCGTTGGTTCGCTAGAATATGTCGCCTAAGTCACAGCGTGGCTCTAAGCACAAAGCGAGGCTCCTACCTGTGTTGCCTCGGTCTTACAGTTGTAGCGGTTTCAACTGTCGGTTTTGATGACCATGTTTTTCACTGTTTCTTCTACGTTTCATGATTCAGAATATCATTAACTTGATCCAACCATATTTTCCTTGTTCTTCCTCTCACACGCTTACCTACATTTACACTTTATATTTGTTCTGTTAGTTTTTCTTAATTCATTCGTTAATTGTGTTGCACCATAGTCACGTTGCGTTAAAACTTCTGCCATCTTGTAAAACCGCTTAGTGACACAATAAAATTAACCAACACGTCTGTTCGCTAGGATACTCACTAGGTGACTACACGTGTGGCCATTGCGATAGTATGCGGTACGTTGGTTCCCTAGGATATGTCGCCTAACTCGCAGCGTAGCTCTAAGCATCAAGCGAGGCTCCTCCCTGTGTGGCCGAGGCCTTACAGATGCGGCACTGACTATGCACACACCATTCACAACAGGAAAGCATTGCGATAGAATTATGGATAATATTGTTTTTAGTTAAAATAATAATGGAATGGTATTAAATATATTCGTTTCAATTTTTATAAGCGTCATACAGTAGTCATCTT
Source organism: Odontocerum albicorne (assembly GCA_949825065.1). Classification (NCBI taxonomy): domain Eukaryota; kingdom Metazoa; phylum Arthropoda; class Insecta; order Trichoptera; family Odontoceridae; genus Odontocerum; species Odontocerum albicorne. The sequence goes on from OX463861.1 coordinate 26,620,656, forward strand.
TATGCGAATTAACTTCAACGCGGTTTATTGTTTGAGGAGATAAAGAAATAATACGCAGAGTCCAGAGATGACCAACTTAGACTTGTGGGAGTGAAACGTAAAATTGGAACAAGAGAGAAAAGACTCGAATAAAAATTCGTGCACTTAGAAGAATACATGGGGTGACAATGTATAACAGAATACGGAATAAAGTGATAAGGGATAAATCTTCTTCTTCTTCTTCTTTTAGGCCTGTTATGGGCCTGCATCATTGTTTCCCTCTTGTGACGAACAGAGTTTCTGAATTCAAAGATTTGGGCATAACATTTGATGTCGGACTCACGTTCGTTAACACTTGCCTTACTGTGCTAAAAAATTCCGCCAGCCACGGTGCTGGACGCTAAGCGTCCAGTGAAAAATGTATGTTTTAAATAAAAATTATACAAAATCTGCTAGGCTATTTTTTTGTAATTAGCTATAAAAATAATTTTATTACGTATTAAAACGTCGAATAATCAAATTAAATACAAGTCCTGGTCACTCGCTATCCATCACAGGGTGGCAAGTGTTAACCATGTCTCACGTTTGATATCGGACTGATACAAACTACTCGGTTTTATAATGAGAATATCAAGAGAATTTAACAGTACCGATATCCTCCGAAACTTATATAATTATCTAAGTAGAACCAAATTAGAATATGCATCTACAGTTTGGGCTCCTCATCAGCTCAAATATAAAAACAATATAGAACAAATACAAAAAAAAACACTCAGATATCTATGGTATAGAACAAAGGACAATTACCCAAAATATGCTCACCATGCCGAACTTCTCACGGTGTGTAACTATAGAAGCCTCGAAACAAGAAGGCAAGAATCCATTGCGATATTCCTAATAAAGGTTTTTCAAGGTTGCTTTAACTGTCCCGCAATTCTAGAAGCACTAAGTTTATATGTACCCAATAAATATAGCCGTGCAAGGAATCACCCTCTGTTCTACATACCAACTTACAGGACGAATATCATGGCTAAACACTCAGTCACGCGTGGTATAGAGATATTGAACCAACTGAATGACACTGTGGATATAGTCTCGGTACCACCTAGCAGTATGAGAAGAATCCTGACTAATATTCTTCCTAACGAATAAGCTAACGCTAGAAGCAGACCCTCTTTGTGTAACAGGAGAAATCCGTGCAAAGTGGATAAAAAAATTTGTACAACTTTCCCTTTGTAAAATGAATGAGTAAGCTCGTGTTTTATAATTTTTAATCTCGTGATAAAAGGCAGTTAAGACCTTAATTACATTTGCAAGATTAGTCATGTAAGCTGAAATAACATCGTTACAGTAAATGTAAATGACTAAGCTAGGCGAACTAGGGAAATTCTGATCCCGGTTGGCGTGATTCAAAACTATCATACACGTATGGGGAAACGGAAATAAATAGAAAATGGAGTTATGATATACAATACTTGTTAACGTCAATTTGCAAACTTCCGTTAATCTGTCGATTCCCCGGGTCAGCGTTTCCCAAAACTGTTATACATCCAAGAATTTTGATTTGGAACGAAAATACTGTCGTGGACTATAATTATTTATTTTATTTATTTATTTTACACATGACAAGATATATATTTATTTAACCATTTTATTGCAAATACAATCTGGCGGGATTATTACCAGGCGGCAATCTCTTCCAACCAACTAGACAAAAGTAAATGAAGCATTTTACATGGTCGCAAAAAAAACATTCAAATGACTATCCATCCCCACGAAATCCATGAACATACGAGTATAACATACGTGAGTATACGCCTATAAACCCCACAAAGACGGACTATAACACGAACATTCTTTTTCATATCAAGTGAGATATCATCAATCAAAAGGAAAGGAAGGGATGGTGGAGAGGAAAGGAAAAGAAAAATCAGGAATGAAACACGTTATTTTACTGACTAGAAATTAAGAGTTTTATCAGTCGCTTCTTAAAGCATGCCAAGGACGGAGCGAGTCTTATATTGGTTTGTAACTGATTCCAGAGTCTCACTGAATGGACAGTAAAGAACGACGTAAAAAAAGAGGAGCGGTGAACTGGAAAGGCCAATAGACAATCTCAAATATACATCATTTGTGAAAAAACAACAGATAATTTAATTTGGACACACAATTTTAATGGATCTGGGTTTAATCCCAGCAGATTTAAAATCGTTGCTACACGCCCTTCGATATCAATCTTCGAATTCCTATACATCTAAGTTGATACTAAAATACTCTTGTGTACACCTCTACCGCTGTATTGTTGTTGTTGTATCCCGGCCACGCTTTTCATCATATGCGCATTACATCGATCAATTGTAATAAACCTGCTACGTTGTGCCATATGCAACAAAATTATAACATACAATAATGCAAACAAAATATTGTATTTTGTTGAATGATTGAACACAATGGTGTTTTGTGCCAACTTTGATGTGTGCAAGCGAAGTCTGAGCGTTGCAAAGGAGTGATAAGAGCAGAATAAATGCGAGCCTCGAGTAGAATATCTGGTATTACAATGTTTTTTTTAACCTTGCGAACTTATTGCCATGTGCCAATCTCTTCCAACCAACCAGAAAGATTTTAATGGGCCCTGAGTGAAAAACACGCTGGAATCCCATTTTTTTTATCTGGATTCCAGCGGGGATTGAACCCGCAAACTCCGGATCGGCAGACAAGTTTCTTGCCACCAGGCCACGGAGGTCGTCTGTTTGTTAGGGTTAGAAATGATTGGATTAAGGATAACCCTAAGAGATGAGTGTTATAAGAAGAATAAAGAAAGGAATTTTGTGGTGGTTTATTTTTATTTTTTTTATTTATTTCACCTGGCGTGTTTATTGCCATGTGGCAATTTCTTCCAACCAACCAGAAAGCGCAACCTCCGGATCGGCAGAGAAGCGTCTTACCACCAGGCCACGGAGGTCATCGGTTGGTTTGGCCACATAGAGAGAATGATTTGCAATAGACTTATGAAAAAAAGATATGTCTAAAATTAATGGAGCAAAAAAAATTGGCCGAGTGAAAAGTGAAATAATAATTTTAACAGGGGAAAGGTAAAAAGTGTGAGAAACAGGAGATCATGTATGAATGTGAACGAGGCGAGAGCCGTATGCATGATTTGAAAGGCGCAAAGATCTGTCCTCCCTGCCTACCTCAAAAGAGACATGGCATGATACTATGTATGTATTTGATTGAAGTTTCGTCGAACCAACCCAAGATAGTCGAAATGTATATTGTTTACTTGGTATCATTTCCATTTCCATTGTTTCTCAAACGTTTTGTCTGGCAATCTCCCAAAAGTAAAAAAAAATAAGACATCGCTACTCCCCTTTAAAAACTAAACACTTTTCATTCCGATCCCGTGTTTTAACGTGATCAACAAAATACCGCTTCCAAATAAGAACAAATTTTTGGCAAATATTTTTGTAAACAATTCAACTTGTAAACGATAGTCTTCTGATTCCTAGCATGGACAAGATCCTAGACCAGGGGTCTCCAAACTACGGCCCGTGGGCCAACACCGGCCCGCGAGCACCACCAATCCGGCCCGAGGTATCAGGTTTATTTTGATTACATTGTAAAATTTACAATGTAAGTAAATCATACAAAATAATAATCAATGTTTTTATTTAACGACTAATTAAGAAACACAATAACTGGCATACATAATGAAATTGAACATTTTAACTGTAATTAATGATATGAGATTTATCCTAAAAACTTACAATAAGTGACATACATAGGTAATTCACATAATGAAGCTAAGTCTTGGCCCTTGGGACTAGGGAGTGGAGGAGTCAGTGTGGCCCTTAGGCTAAAAAGTTTAGAGACCCCTGGTCTAGACAATGAAAATATGCATCAGTTCTGATGTCGCGTCATTGATGTGCAGAAAAGTATCTTATTTGAAGGTCTCTAGGTCCAAATAGAATAAGGAATCAGCACGATCCTTCCGACAGGTTGTCAAAGAACGTGTCTTAATATGTGTTGTGTGTATATTCCGTCAACTGACAAAAAAGAAAATCCCTGCAGAATGTACATATAAGGTATGTAGCTCTCCTCAGAGGTAAATGTTTTTAGGATAAATATACTAAATTAAATTTCTTAAGTCTAACCAAATAAAGGGTCTTTAAAATTGAGCGGTTTTTTATTCTTGGATTAAACACAGATGGCGTCGCGAACTTGCCTGGGTCTTGTGACATTTGAGAAGTGTAATGTATGACATTTATAAAAATGGAGTCGTATACAACACAACAATGCGTTCAAATTGTTGAATTATTTTATGTATTGTAATCTCCGGAAACGGTGATGTTAATTGGCCACCAAGATCATGTGATCTGACACCGTTGGACTATTTTCTCTGGGGTTGCGTGTAAAACCAGATCTATAAGAATGACCTCCAATAAATTCCTGAGTTGAAGGACGAAATTATTCGCGTTATTGGTGAGTTAGAACCGCAATTATGTTATGTCATCGAAAATTTGTACAAAAGAGTGGACATCTGTGGAGCTGCAAGAGGTGGACATTTGGTGGATATTGTTTTTTGTGTTTAAATGTCATACAATATACTTCAATGATCGATAAAAAGTTTTTTCAAATCAAAGCAAATTGTGTGTTTTATTTAAGAATTTAAAAATTTCATTATACGAGTAATATTTACTTATATATACTACCTTGATCAAAAAGTTTTAGGACCGGCCACCGTGTGGCGCTGTCAGCCACCCGATTGGAATTCTTTTTTTTTTCTTAGGTTACCACATCTATTATTGACACTTCCCTCCAAATTTCAGCGTCATAGATTGACATTTGTAAAAGTTACGCTGTACTGAGTACATCTACCTTTGTGCGTGTTTTCGATTTTTTACAAGTTTGAAAATGGCATCAACTGTGCATCAACGAGTTTGCATTAAATGTTGTGTGAAAAACGGAAGTAACGGTCCGCAGACCTTGGAAATGTTGGAGAAGTGTTTTTCGGTCGCACGAACGCTTCAGAAGTGGTCGTGAGTCGGTCGAGGATGACGAACGCAGTGGCAGTCGAAAACCGATGAAAACATCGATAAAATCAAAGAAATGTTGGCCGAAATCCGCTAATTGACCATCAGAGAACTGGCAGAGGACTTGAACATAGCTTATGGATCCGCTCAAGACATTTTGGGCCTCAGACGTGTCGCTGCAAAACTGGTGCCGAAAAACCTCAATTTCATGCAAAAAAAGGACCGCGTTGAAATCGCGAAAGACATGATTTCCATGAGTTTTTTACCAAAAACAACACGACTACTATCCAGCAGTCTTTAAATTCACCTGATCTGGCTCCCTGCGACTTTTTCCTGTTCAACCGACTTAATAAACCGCTACCGAAAATTGAGTACCAGCGGTGTTTCGAGGATTGGATCAAGCGCTGGCAAAGTGCATTGCAGTCGATGGGGAGTACTTTGAAGGGGACCATATCGATTTTGATGAATAAACTTGTATTTTTGATTTTATGAATAAAGTCCTAAAACTTTTTGATCAAGGTAGTATAGCAATTTTCATAAAATGCTTCACAAAAATCAGAATATCTCAAAAACAAGCCGGACACTGGGAAACATTGTATTGTTTTCGATCGATTCGGGTCCTATAGTGGTAATGCATGATTTTGTCGATGGATGATTTTAAAAAAAAAATGTCAATCCGTAAATTCAATAACTATAGTTCGGAAATTCTAGGATGAGTCCTATGACAGTTCACAAATTTGCCCAAATACAACCTTGTAACGATGTTCAGTAATTTTAATTATTTATCAACTTTAATATAAGCCTCGATTCTAATAAATAGCGAGTTATTTAGGTAAATACATTACATAAGGTTGTATTGGGGCAAATTTGTGAGCTGTCACAGGACTCATCCTAGAATTTCCGAACTATAGCTTCGTTTTCTTTTATTCCTTAGTTTGATTATGATAACATTACTAACGCTACCTACAACACACTATAACTAGTTATAAAATAAAATAAATATACACAAGTAAAAAGTTAATGTTCACATTGCGGGATGTGGGATGAACATTTTTAGTCTTTCTGGAGTGATGAAATGTGAGGAGTTTGATTTCGCATGACGTTTCCAGTTGTAATTGAGTGTCACTGTTTGTCAGGTTGATGAGACGTGCAACGGGGTTTTGTTTTTGTGTAATCGAAAATCGGAAAGAAGTATCGATTTATTTTTTCATGCTAAATATCCTCAGTGAGATACAGGCAAAAAACCAAGTTTACTGGGGATACGACAAATGAAAGGCAACAAACCCAGATCCATTAAAATTGTATGTCGAAATTAAATTACCTGTTGTTTTTTCGCAAATTATGTATTTAAAATAAATAAAAAATAAACATTAATGAAGTTAACAAGTAATGTTCACATTGGAGTAAAAAGTAAATGTTTACATCACAGTAAAAAGTTGATGTTCACATTAATTTAGTAAAAAGTTAATGTTCACATGGGATTAAAAAGTGAATGGTTCACATTAATGGGGTAAAAAGTTATAATTCACATTAGAGTAAAAAGTTAATGTTCACATTAATGGAGGGAAAAGTTAATGTTCACGTTAATGGAGTAAAAAATTAATGCTCACATTGGAGTAAAAAGTGAATGTTCTCATTGGAGTAAAAAGTGAATGTTCACATTGGAGTAAAAAGTGAATGTCCACATTAATGAAGTAAAGAGTGAATGTTCACATTGGAGTAAAAAGTGAATGTTCACATTAATGAAGTAAAAAGATAATGGTCACATAAATGGAGTAAAAAGTTAATATTCACATTAATAGAGTAAAAAGTTAATGTTCACACTGTAGTAAAAAGTTAATGTGCACATTAATGGAGTAAAAATATAATTTTCATATTGGAATAAAAAGTTAATGTTTACATTAATGAACTGTTTCTCAACCTCTTTAGCTTATTCCCCAAAATATAAAAAAAATAAGGCTTCGCGACCTTTTGCAAAAACTTAATATATTGTTGATGCATGTGCGTGTGGCCGCACAAATGTTGTACGTGCACAAAGACGATAGGCCTTACCAGGTGAATATATTTACTATTTTACGTTAATAACAAGGGCAGCTAGACAATTTGAACTTGCCGCGAGTATGTATACGAGCGACAAGTTCAAAGGCTACGTACTACGCAATATTAACATAATAGCTATTTGATACCACATAATAGCTATTTGATACCACATAATAGCTATTTGATACCACATAACAGATACATATACTCCTACAGAGGTAACCATTGGAGTAAACAATGCATACCAACGACTAAACTGTATTTTTTTTAAATAAATGTTTTTGTTTTTTTAGAAAATATGTTATTTTCCTTTTGTACAAGTATGTTGTTTTTATTTTCGTGACCCCCCTGACATTTCACCGCAACCTCCCTGGGATCGCGACTCATTGGTTGAGAAACGATGTTTTATATAAGACTGATGATGATGATACTGACATAAATTGAAAAACTCGATAAAATTATCAGTACTTTAAGACTTATTGCTAAAAGATACGGCATTTATCATGACAAGACTCTTATCAATTACTATTATCAGATACAAAATTTAAATAGATTTTCAATATACAGTTGGTTCCGGTTAATAAGAACAAATAGTTTATCAATATACCGTAGGTTCCGGTTAATAAGAACAAATGGATTATCAATATACCGTAGGTTCCGGTTAATAAGAACAAATGGATTATCAATATACCGTAGGTTCCGGTTAATAAGAACAAATAGATTTTCAATGTACAGTAGGCTCCGGTTAATAAAAAACCAATAGATTATCAATATACAGTAGGTTCCGGTTAATAAAAACAAATAGATTATCAATATACAGTTGATTCCGGTTAATAAGAACAAATAGATTATCAATATACCGTAGGTTCCGGTTAATAAGAACAAATGGATTATCAATATACCGTAGGTTCCGGTTAATAAGAACAAATAGATTTTCAATGTACAGTAGGCTCCGGTTAATAAAAAACAAATAGATTATCAATATACAGTAGGTTCCGGTTAATAAGAACAAAAAGATTATCAATATACAGTAGGTTCCGGTTAATAAGAACAAAAAGATTGGCAATATACAGTAGGTTTCGGTTAATAAGAACAAATAAATTATCAATGTACAGTAGGTTTCGGTTAATAAGAACAAATAGATTATCAATGTACAGTAGGTTCCGGTTAATAAGAACAAAAAGATTATTAATATACAGTAGGTTTCAGTTAATAAGAAAAAATAGATTATATATGTACAGTAGGTTCCGGTTAATAAGAACAAATAGATTATCAATATACAGTAGGTTCCGGTTAATAAGAACAAAAAGATTATCAATATACAGTAGGTTCCGGTTAATAAGAACAAACAGATTATCAATATACAGTAGGTTCCGGTTAATAAGAATAAATATTCCAAATCAGAAACAAAACGGAAATATTAATTGTAGATGGCTACTTACGACGGTGAAGTGTACTCGTATAATTACGTGTTAACGCACTGGACTTCCGTGCGGAAGATCGCCTGTCGCAAACCCCGCGCTATGCTACGCCCGTCAAACAACATAGACATTTTTTGTCTAGTATTTGGTAGTACAGAAACACCTATGACTTCGGCCATATATATATTCTAAAAAAAAAAAACATGCCGGTGTGTTCCGATCGTCTCATATCGGTTTAATATCGGATCAAGTACATCATTATGGTTGGTGAGTTTGCTAGTGTGCAACGGCTCATTCACTTGAAACAAAGTCTATGGCACAGCTTCGTTTACCAACAGAATTGACGTTGGAATAGCGATGGGATCTTCGACTATGAGACACAGAAATAACGACGAAGAGGATACTCAATTCGAGACGGCAATGAAAGCAATCCTATTCCAGTCGCATTAACTGTCTGTGCTGATTATGTCCAACTGCAGAGTATAAATAATTCGAGCAACTCAAAACTTACAAAATACCATTGATGATTATCAAGAATCAAAAAGGTCCCAAAATAGAGCCCTGAGTAACTCTAGATGTTACATCCAAAGAACTAGAATCAAAACCATTCACAATAACTTCCTACGGAGTCAAGATTCAGATTGATGACCTAAAATTTACCAAGGGTGATTATGTCCACTTGTAGAGTATAAATAATTCGAGCAACTCAAAACTTACAAAATATCATTGATGATTATCAAGAATCAAAAAGGTCCCAAAATAGAGCCCTGAGTAACTCCAGATGTTACATCCAAAGAACTAGAATCAAAACCATTCACAATAACTTCCTACGGAGTCAAGATTCAGATTGATGACCTAAAATTTACCAAGGGTGATTATGTCCACTTGTAGAGTATAAAGAATTCGAGCACCTCAAAACTTACAAAATATCATTGATGATTATCAAGAATCAAAAAGGTCCCAAAATAGAGCCCTGAGTAACTCCAGATGTTACATCCAAAGGACTAGAATCAAAACCATTCACAATAACTTCCTACGGAGTCAAGATTCAGATTGATGACCTAAAATTTACCAAGGGTGATTATGTCCACTTGTAGAGTATAAAGAATTCGAGCACCTCAAAACTTACAAAATATCATTGATGATTATCAAGAATCAAAAAGGTCTCAAAATAGAGCCCTGAGTAACTCCAGATGTTACATCCAAAGGACTAGAATCAAAACCATTCACAATAACTTCCTACGGAGACAAAATTCAGATTGATGACCTAAATTTTACCAAGGACCGCATATAAATAAAAATAATTACATATTGTGTTCCAATATTTTTTTCGATATCTGGCGATAACGTAATTCGTATTTATTAATTATTTTTTGTGATTTGGATGCAGAGGCACACAAAAAGTTTTCAATCAGTGTAAATCTTTAAAAAAAATCGATACTACAACTAGATATGAAGATAAAACATGTATTGAATCGGCAACAAAATGTATTATTAAGATGATAAACACATAATGGCTTCATTTATTCATAAAGATACTTTAAATTGAAATTTTATATCATAAATATAGTTTTAATGTCAAATAGTCACCATGTTTCGTTCATTGTGCTTTATTACCATAGAAAATACGGATGGTTTTACCATATTAAATTTACGAACGCAATATTATTGTTTGTATCACAACCGGACATTATATCAGAGACGACTCCAAGTTATAAACAAGTATAATAATATATATTGTGTGTCGAAATATATCGCAAAAAACATAACAAGAACGCCGCTGGCCGCGGGTTGGCCACACCACTTGTAAAACGAAATGATGTGATTCACTTTATTGAAAGCCTTCCGAAAATCAGTAAACACAGCATCCACCTGCAGACAAAAGACCAGGAAATGATATGAATGACACACCTTAACAGAACCAAGTGACTAACAACAATGATACTAAATGTAAGATGGTTATGCAGGCAGTCCTATATCTGCATTAGGTCGTTCACTTTCTTCTTCATCTAATAAATCCTTTGTTCCAAATCGATCCAATAAAGCAAGGTACTATGATAGACCTTTTGCCATTGCTGGTCCTGTATAGATCTTTTGCCATTGCTGGTCCTGTAGTGTGGAATTTTCTGTATCTTAGAGTTAAATATACGAGTGGCGTATGCAGCTTTAAAAAACACTTAAAGACAACCCTATTTGGGAGGAGTTATCAAAATTTATAATGTTTTATGAACGCTACACTACACGTAAAGCCGAATATGTTACTATCACATATCGAAAGAATTACAAAGGTTTAACATATTTTTAGTTCGTTTTCTATTTTTTTGTGTTATTAACCTTTTAACCGCGTTAAAAATCAAATTCGACAACCCCTGTGCGCGGCACAATTTCGGCGTTTTTTAATTCCTAAGTTTAAATGCGTATTTAGTTTAGAACCACTGATATTTAATTACAAAATTAGGTAAACATAACACACAAGTAATTTTCTGATAATAAATAAAAGTCATTACTCTTGAAATAAAGGAGATAAATTAAATATTACGTAAAATAAACAAACGAATGATACGATCATAGAAATTATTATTTCCACACTCCCCCACTCAAGTGCCTATCTGTGTGTGTGTGACGAGTCTGCACTGGGACGGCACCGGATTCAGCGCGTATTGTATGGGCACAAGGATATGAATTATGAAATGTTTTTTACTTCACAAACACTATAAATCTCACTCTGTTCACACCATATTTATTGGTCTATATTGAAATACTCAGAATTATTTATTATTATGAAATAAAAATTAAGATTGTTTATTTTTCAATATTTCTTTTTCTCGTGGTATGCCCTGAAACATGGTTGGATGATAACATTTATTTTAGTTTTAGCACAGACATGACACCTTCGACGTGGATTTTTGCACTTTGGCGTAGATGGAATGTTTATCTTTTCATGATTTAAATATTTTTTTGGTATAAATCTTGTAGGGTTGTCAGCAGAAGTAGTGGGGCATTGAACTTTGTTGAGCATTACTTTTTTCGAATTTTTCTCAATCAATTGCCGAATAACAGCTAGCTGAAATTCAGCCAGACTAACCGATTTAGATGTAACAAGTTTGTACAAAATATGGGCGTTGAGCAAATACAAATCTATTACATGGAAAAACACCTTCTTGTACCATTTGACGGACTTTCTCATGCAATTTAATCCACTTAGCATCATGTCCGCTTTGTCTACCAAACCCATACATTGGTTGTAATCGATTACGCACTTGGGTTTTTGTATGGCTTCACCGGTTGACCTGTTTACTTTTCCAGTACAATCTTTTGAATCGTCATGAAGAGTGGTAAGCATGTGCACGTCGCGCCGATCACACCATTTCAGCGCCAGCAATTTTCTACTGTTAAAAGATTCCACTTCTCGCTTTTTCAATTTTTTAAACTTTGGAATTGCCTTTTCGGTTTTAACGCACTGTTCCACAAGCATTTGTTTTGTTTTCATATAATCTTTTAAAGAGTTCAGGGCTAGTGTACCAGTTATCACAAAACAAACTGTGTCCTTTTCCGATATAATTATTTAACAGAGTTGTGACCACTGAACCAGATATACCGAGTCCCATTTCATTGTCAATTTCAGTTTGAGATCCTGTATAAATTATGAAATCTAATATATATCCAGTCATCACGTCACAGAGTACAAACATTTTTATTCCAAATCTATGCCGTTTTGACGGGATATATTGTTTGAAAACCAAGCGCCCTTTGAAAGCAATTATGCTTTCATCTATGCAGAGATTCTGAAGAGGTGCGAAGGTTTCTTTAAATATTTTTCTGGTAAAATCAATCAAAATTTTTATTTTATGCAGTCTATCTGATGATTTTGATGCGTTGTCACTAAAATGTAGCATCTGTAAAATGAGCTCAAATCGGTCCCTAGACATTGTTTGCCCGAAAATAGGACTCAGCAGAAGAGGATCTGTTGACCAGTGCTCCTCGATGGTAAGATGACGATTCCTCGTCATTAACATTGTAACTGCTACAAATATGTACATTTCGTAAATAAATGTATCATACCATCTTCTTATCCTTGATTTATCTCCAAAACTTTTATTATTAACTTCATGTTGATAAAAACTATTCGTTTCGTCAACAATTTTGCTAGTTATATCTTCATTGAGAAAATGTTCAAAATAGTCAAGTTCGGTGGAGTTTTCAGAAAACGTAATGTCTGGATTCACTCCTGAAAATGCGTTGAAATTATGAATAACCGGAATATGTGAACCCGAAAGCCACGAAGATGAATACGTTTCTGTAGACGATTCACCGCCAAATCCAAAATTTTCATCATTATCAGAATCAATAACATCACTAAGGTTCGAAATATTATCGTCTTCACTAACACTTGATCCGTAATTTGACCCAAGTTCACATACGTAATCGCCAATTTCTTCTTCACTTAGACCACGTTTAGTCATAATGAATATAACGTGTTAAAAATAATAAAACAGAAAATTTAAAATTTATTGATTTCAAATACAAATATCAAATTTGAAATCAAAACACTAAAAACTGACAATAACTAAACGAACCATACACAATTATATAGTCACTAATTAAAAATATTTGAAAAGAAATAAAAAAAATCAGATTGAATGCTGCTCGTATATAAAATATTTAGTAATGTTTACGTAAGCGAGAGACGCGCCAGGTATCATTGGACCGCGCCAGTGTCGTGTGTCACATACTGTTCACACATATTGTCATGCGTCACACATAACGACGCGATAGTAGGAAATAAATATTTGAGAAACAATCTGCGCTCTGTTTATTCAAAAATATTTCATAAACTAATACATTATTTGACAAGGTTTCGAGATATGTCGCTAGAATAAAGATTATTTTAAATTTTAGTTTAGTTTTTATCCCGGTTTTGTGTCATTCTTTATAAGTATTTGTCGTTTCAAATTTGAGTTGTTGTCAGATCACAGACGTCTGTGCGCTTAGCGGGCTAATGTTGTCAAATCAAATCACAGGCGTTTGTGCGCGCCGCGGGGAAAGAGTTAAGTGATGTATTATTTGGTTTTTGTGTATTTTTTTGTTAATTAGTACATTTTTTTTTTCGTCGTGTGCTGTCAAGTCCCGCTGATGTCGCTTTGGTAAAGACCTGTCTGTCCTACGCCGCATGAAACAGTTCTTGGACTCCTTGTGTTCTGATCTATACTCGGACGTTGCATGTTTCATCTGGAGTGTCACAAGACTGGGAGGAAAGATATGTTTCAAAACTCGCAATTTTTTAGAGATATTAAGAAAAAGTCAACACTTTTTGAGAGATACTAAAAAAGTCGACATATTGTGAGAGATACTGATAAAAAGGTCGATAATTTTTGAGAGACCACTTTTTCAGATATTGTCTCGCATTTTGTAAATGAATGGAAACAAATGAGTCAGACACATAAACTTAATAACGGCAACATATTTATACAAAATACGTTTAATTTATTCCAAAACATTTTATATTTCTTATAAATCAGTCGCATACCCCAGGTCGAATAACCTTGCGAATAGTCTGGCAAGTTCATAGGTGATATTTATTAAGTGGATGCGATATGGAGGTCAGCACTACTCCACGTACATGGCACCTGATTCGCTCTCACGAAAATAATGTATAATCATTTATATAAATGCTATCTAAAATTACTCAAACTAAATCATTATATTGTATAATATTTGTGATTCATCAACTGAGGTCTGAAACAGAGAGTTATCTACTCAATATTATAATACTCGTAGATATAGGCTGTGGAATAGTATTTAGCGCTTTCTGTCCTGTGATGTGTAACTAGTACACATTGCTTCTAAACACTTTATTATCTCTATAAATATTATAAATACTGGGTTCAGATTTTAGGTATTCCTCCGTAATACATTTACGCATTGAATGAAAAAATAATATTAATAACAATTAGCACTTATTGGCCACATCAGAGATATTTTGTGAAAATCGGGAATAAATTCACCAACACAATCAAACGTGTGCCAGTGTGTGACGTAGGTATATTCATTTAAAAAACCGTTATGAACGAGGAGCGACGCTGTTGACGTCTCACTCTCGCTCTACTTTGGTAAATGGGAACGCAAGAAATATAATCTCAGTTCGCAGTTGTTTCTTCCTTCGAGGTATAACATACACAGTGCTAGTGTTCAGAGTTCCGTCTCAGTAGCTAGTGGGCTTTCATACGAGGTGGTTTCTGCGTCCGTTTTGTGAACGTCGGCCGATGTTTTTTTCATGTTTTCAGCAATTAAATTTCAATTATTATCATTTTTGACTTCAAATTTAATTAATTTAAGCGATTAGCTATGAATATTCTTATTTTTCTGATTTTAAATCGCTCATTTTTACATGTGTATTGAATACACAACACCGGAACGCGTGTTTTTTTTTAGCACCGGAAGGGAAAAGTTAAGGACCTAAATGATAATAAGAAAAGGACAGTTTACACAGCGCCGTTTAGATAGCAGACTCTCCTCAAGGGCGCTCTATCTCGGGATTCGAACCCACTATTATTGGCAGATTCAAAATATTACAAATTATTAAAAACAAGTTGAGTTAGAGGATATGAATGTGGTGGCTGCGGCCATTAGACTAAGAACTTCTCCGCATTTGCATATGTCTTGAACAACATATTTAAGAAAACCGCAGAAAACTTACGAAGTGGTGACGAACTACATATAATATTTTGATAGTTTTTCATATATTTTAATATCTTCTAAATTGATTTTAATAGTAACACATTAGACTTTGGGTTTAGTGTATGTGTTTGCGTGTAGTGTTTATATATGTTAGGATCATAAATTTTGATAAGACCTCCAAAAAAGGGTTGTATTCAAGTGCTTCCAAAAGCTGATTTGTCAATAAAACAGATCTCGATGACGAATTTTATTGAAAATATAACTATTGATTAGGGCAATGACAACATTTAAAATAACTAATGAAAATGTAACTATTGATTAGAGCAATGACAACATTTAAAATAACTAATGAAAATGTAACTATTGATTAGAGCAATGACAACATTCAAAACTACTAATGAAAATGTAACTATTGATTAGGGCAATGAGAAGCTCGTGAAAGTTCGAATCAGGAGGAATAAGTGGAGTGAATAACAAAAATGAAGCAACAACAATGAAGATAGAAAGTGTGAAGAAAAGGTGGAAAGAATAATTCGAGGAAGTGTACGAAAGCACGTCAAGTGATTATAATAATAACGCAAGATATGCGAGTGTAAGTGGGCATGTTGAAATGGATGGTATGTACACAATTGCAATAGAATATGAAAATGGGGAAGGCTGCAGGGTATGATAGTTGAGCCCTAGAGTATATTGTATATGGAGGAGATGGTTTTATTGAATGGATGCGTGTGTTTCTTAATAAGTGTTAGAACTCTGAATACACTCCTTCTGAATGGAGGAAGGCAACTGTAGTACAATTGTATAAGATAAAAGGCTCTGGAATAGAGTGCAACAACTACAGAGCGATCAGTTTATTAAGTGTTGTAGATAAGCTGTACTCGTATGCGAGCATTGTGATTGAGAGAGTCAGGAAAAGATTATAATTGATTGTAAGGAGTCATTTTTGGTGATAAATGGACCAAATTTTGGCGTTACGGAATATATTTGAGAAATGTTTGGGAAAATGGCAATTTCATGTAAAAGATAAATTGTGGGAAGTATTGAAAGATTATTACGTGAACAATAAATTATTAAGCACAATTGCATCGCTTTATGAAGCCAGTAGTGCTTGTGTAAGAGTAAATGAGGAATTTTCCGAGTTATTTAAAATTACTGAAGGCGTAAAGCAAGGATGTATGTTGTCATGTTGGTATGTATGCAGATAATATGGTTATGCTTGCTAAAAATTAAGACAATTTAAGGGATATGATAAGTGAAAGATATCTAGTAAAAGGGTTGAAAAATAATGTAGCGGAATCAAAGATTGTGGTTATAGAATTACGTGTGGTAAAAAAGTTTTATAAGAAATGCATATTTTCGAAAACCAGTTTTTTTTTTCAAAAGTCAAAAACTGTCAAACTTTTGAATTGATATCGACGATTTGATATCAATCCAAGAGTTTGGCAGTTTTTATTTTGAATCGATAAAACTGTCAAACCATTGAATTGATATCTTGTTTTTTATATCAATCCACCCGAACTAGGATGATTTGTGCAAACAAATTAAATCATACAATTATATTAGCCAATACAATAAAATTAATATTAAAAAAAAAACAATTCTAGACAATTTAAAAGTTTCAACAGATTAAGCTTAAAAAAATTTAACAATGATCTTTGTATGTTATGTAGAAAAATTCCTCAAAGAAAGAATAAACGCAACATTCATTGGGTCATACAGCCGAAAAATACACGATCGATGAATTAATCATCCATACTGCAACTAGCGACCGGAATCCTCCACAAAACCCATTATGTAAAACTAACTACGGGTACTAGCCATCACGCAGTAGTCTGTCTGCAAACTACACATGACAAGACACTTCCATCTGGTTCGTTCTCATTCTATTAAACCATGGTTTCAAAGGGATAGATTATTTGATTGATTTATATTTAAAGACCTTATTTAGACCAGTTATATCCCAATCCAACGGCCATCGGTGCCAAGTATAAAATTTTAACAGGTTAATAAAATAAGAATAATATTTTTAAATCTTTATTTAATTAGAAACAATTAACTTTCTTACCAACTAGTGTGATTTCTGCGTTTTGATTTCCAGTACAACTTGAACTAATTACACGTAAATGATTTAAACACCGCGTAAATGTGCAAATTGGCCGTGATCACGTATGAAACAAAACAGACATTTTTGTCTGATAAATACATGAAGTTATGATAAGATAAACGACAGTGAATCCTTATCTATATAAGCCATATTAAAAAAAAAAAAAAAAACTACGTTATAGGTATCTTTATACCCCCAAATATTAGGCGGGAAAATGAATTTTGTGCATTGGGAATATAGAATATGTTCATTGGATTATGTTAATTGAGAATACAAAATATGTTTGTTGGATTATGTTCATTACAAATACAGAATATGTTCATTGAAATAACGTTCATTGATAAGACAGAATATGTTCATTGAGATTATGTTCATTGAGATAATGTTTATTGAGAATACAGAATATGTTCATTGAGATTATGTTCATTGAGATAATGTTCATTGAGAATACAGAATATGTTCATTGAGATTATGTTCATTGAGATAATGTTCATTGAGAATACAGAATATGTTCATTGAGATTATGTTCATTGAGATAATGTTCATTGAGAATACAGAATATGTTCATTGAGATAATGTTCATTGAGAATACAGAATATGTTCATTGAGATTATGTTCATTGAGATAATGTTCATTGAGAATACAGAATATGTTCATTGAGAATACAGAATATGTTCATTGAGATTATGTTCATTGAGATAATGTTCATTGAGAATACAGAATATGTTCATTGAGAATACAGAATATGTTCATTGAGATTATGTTCATTGAGATAATGTTCATTGAGAATACAGAATATGTTCATTGAGATAATGTTCATTGAGAATACGTTCATTGAGATTATGTTCATTGAGATAATGTTCATTGAGAATACAGAATATGTTCATTGAGATTATGTTCATTGAGATTATGTTCATTGAGAATACAGAATATGTTCATTGAGATTATGTTCATTGAGATAATGTTCATTGATAAGACAGAATATGTTCATTGAGATAATGTTCATTGAGATAATGTTCATTGAGATAATGTTCATTGAGATAATGTTCATTGATAAGACAGAATATGTTCATTGGATTTTGTGCATTGGGAATACAGATTATGTTAATTGAATTATGTCAATTGCGAATACAGAATATGCCCATTGGATTATATTTATTAAGAATACAGAATGTGTTCATTTGATCACGTTATTTTTTTATCAAGAATAGATATGACCGAAGTCATAGGTATTCTTATGCCATCGAATACTAAGCGGAAAAAGTGCCTGTGTCATTCAAGGGGAGTTACACAGCGCGAAGTCCGAACTCGCGACTTTCCGCAAGATAGTCCAGTCCGTTACCACGCGGTCATACACCTCAGAATATCTCAGATATTGTGATTGACAAAAACATACCATACTCGTATATATGGCCGATGAAAAACGATGTGATAAATGACTTGATAACATGTGAGAGTTATGGGGATTTTTTTTATTATTTGAATAGTGTTCTTCTTCGTCTTTTTGAACACAGTAACCATAAGTCCCATTATAAAATCAACTCCTCTATGATTCGTACGCAAAGACTTGGAAACGAATTTTACAACAATTTAGATATTTTTAATATAAGTTTATATAGTATTCGTCAGAATATCACAACAATATTTAGAAATAGCTACTAACTTTGTGCTCTCCTTTATTAATATAAATAACGTAATATAAACAAAACATTAAGGACAATACTTTGCCTCTGGAGTTGAGTAACCCTGCATCAACATGTAGGAAGGTTTTAATTCTGCAAAGCAACTTGCATCTCGTTCTTCTAATGAGGCCACGTGTTTTCTATATCTCAATATCTATCCATAAAATTCCCACAAAATTCTCAAAAATCCAATATTTGTTCTATGTATAGTATGCGTTATTCCACTTAAAACAAAGCTGAGTTCTTTACCTCTATAAAATAAGTCTTCGACAATTACGTAAGTCTGCTTGGTAAAGTTTGGTAATATTTTGTGGTATACATACATATTATATATTGAACTTAAATATACATATAATTATTAAATAATTTTAAAACAATGACTGTAATTTATTATTACTACTACTTTTTGTATCTTCATGTTAGTTTAAGATAAAGTTTTGTATTATTTGTCAATAATTTTAAGTACTTGTATAACCTGTCACATGTTCTTTTGTATATAAAGACACTGTTGTGTCGTTAATTAAATAAATTTAAACTAAATGCGTTTGAATTCAACCTTAAAATATGACATTGTTTTCAGTACAATCCAATAGCATAAAGTCTAGAAATCAATACTTGAGTTCCTATCTAATAATCAATACATAAGTTGTTCCTTTATCAGCGTTGTCACATTTGCAGTGAGCAAATCAATGGCGTTTTGGTAAAGAGGTACATGACATCAATTACCTATTTGTCAGTTTGAAGTTTTGCAACACTTGTATTCCTGAAGTACAGACCTCAGGTAAATTTTAAAAGTCAACTTAAATAATTAATGTATTCAAAGTTTACCTTTAAAATTTACCTGAGGTCTGTATTTCAGGAATACAAGTGTTGCAAAACTTCAAACTGGCAAATAAGTAATTGATGATGGCATTATTGTAGCCCACGCCAACTGTTGTATATGGGAAACTAACCAAGATATAGGTTATCTCGAGGCTACGAAAGAGTTATTAGATGTTTGTGATTAATTTACTTTTAACAAGTTCACTGTCGATCATGCGGTATCGCGTGGTGTAAGGAGTACACTATGGTCCACAAACGCTATATAGCGCGGTAGGCTAAAGTAACTTATATGAACCAATATAGCCTTGGTCACATCAAGACGACCTCCACTCTCTCACATCCCTTTCCTTACATTCAACTTAACATATATGTACATATATCATATGTTTATTTTATAATATTTTAAACCTGTCAATAACAATGTGTTCCAATCCAAAAAGTTGGAGCACCCTTGAGGAGAGTTTGATCTATAAACAGCGCCATATCAATTGTCCTTTTATTATTGTTATTGAAGGGAATCATCTGATCTGCGATCAATCAATTCTTCTTACACTTCTTATTTTTCAAATACTGAAATATTTCGCGGTTCCCTAGCAGGAGTTCCACGACTCCCTAGGAAGAGAATTATCGATGTAATATAAACCTTTTAGGCCTCGGCCACACAGGTAGGAGCCTCGCTTGATGCTTAGAGCTATGTTGCGAGTTAGGCGACATATCCTAGCGAACCAACGTACCGCATACTATCGCAGTGGCCACACTGCACGCTTCGCGCCACGTTGCATGACGATTAGTCATCGAGTGAATCTCCTAGCGAACAGACGTGTTGGTTAAATTACAAGATGGCGGAAGTTTTAATGACAGCCTGGTATAAAAGGGAGCCTTTGTAGTACAACCCATCGAGCAAATTATAGAAAAATGTACCTGTAATAAAATCACTTTGGAATGAAGTTGCACAGAAAGTAAATAAAGATAAGGTAAGTTGTAATGAAATTGGTTAGTTTTGAGAGTGACATCGTGTGTTGACTCAACCGCTCCCAAATGTCAAATAAATTTGTGCGTAGCACTTTGGTGTGGCCAGACATGAAGTCACCTAGTATATTAGTGACGTAAAATCTAGCTTAGCACCTAACGAAGCATTTTGGTGTGGCCTCGGCCTTACTTGTACACATCTAAGTAGAACGGTACGTTCATTGATAATATTTTATTTAATCACTCATAACAGCAGGTTGGAAATGATGTCAAAGCCAACCCCTTGGCAAGGTGGATAGGCGCAAGGCTCTCCGGGAAAAGATAAAAGACAGTTGATAACGGAAAAAGGTCGGTTGTTCGCAAAACATGGAAATAACTGCGTAGATTCAAGTTTCTGCTTTAGTATACTGAAAAGATACTTAGCAAAAAGTTATTTTTTATCCAGTAATATTACATGAAGTAACATAAATACGTACCATCATGCCATTTCGCTGTCGGGGTAGGCAGATATTACAGAGCGCCATATTCAACACTATGAATGCATACTTATGTTACATACACACATACTCGTATATGTACGAGTACATGGCCACGAAGTAACGCATTGGATTTCGGTGCGGAAAGCAGAAGGTCGCTGGTTCAAACCCCATGCTCTGTTTCTTCCCTACTTAAGATTAAGAAGAGTACGAGAAGATAGTTTGGGCATGTTGAACGAATGTATGAAGAAATACTCGTACATATAGTTCAAACGAGAATGGAAAGTGTGATAAAGGAAGACTTAGGCAAGTATTGTTGTATCAAGTAAATGATATATTGAAAGAAGGAAACGTAGGAAGTAAGAGAATTCGTGGAAATTGTATGAGAAGGTGTATGGATGTGGAAGAGGCGAAGGATATATGTCGAGATAGGAAAGTCTGGCGCTCTGTGTTCTCTGTTTATCCTGACATGGAAATGGCGTGATGATATCTATGTATGTCACCATCTTGGAACTTTGATCTCTTTGACTCTGATCTGTCAAGATTGCGTGCTTGCTGAAGTGTAACAACTTGTACACGTAAACCAATATATACACAATATTGAGGTGCATGGCTGCGCGGTAATGCGCTGAATTTCATTAGTGCTGTTCCCCTCAAATGACGCAGGTATTTTTTCCGCCTAGTATTCGGCGCTATAAGGATACCTATAACTTTAGTCATATCTATTATTTATAAAACAAAGGAAAAACATGTCGGGGTGTTCCGATCGTTTCACTTCGGTGTGTCATTGGATCCAGTACAGAGGTGTGGCCGGTGAGTTTGCTTGTATGCAACGGCTTACTCATTTAACCTTGGCCTTACTGTGCTAAAAAATTCCGCCAGCCACGGTGCTGGACGCTTAGCGTCCAGTGAAAAATGTATATTTTAAATTAAAATTATGCAAAATCTGCTAAATATTTTTTTGTAATTAGCTATAAAAATAATTTTATTATGTATTTAATCGTCAAATAATCAAATAAAATATAAGTCCTGGTCACTCACTATCCATCACAGGGTGGCAAGTGTTAAATATGAGAAAGTATAAAAAGAAACATAAACTCCACGGCACAACTTCGCTTTCCAACTGAATTGATGTTGGAATGGCGAGAGAATCCTCGACTACGAAGCTCAGCAACGACGACATACATACAAAGATACCATCGAGCCATGCCCATGTCAGGGTAGACAGGGAGGACAGAGCGCCAGACTTTCATATCTCGACACATCCTTAGCCTCTTCTCCATCTACACAACTTCTACGATTTCTCATACTTTCTACGTTTCTTTCTTTCAGAAAAGTAATATTATCTTTACCCAACTTGGCTGTAAAACAAGAAGAAAGAGATTAATTTATAATATTTAAAAGGGTTTTTAAAACAAACTTTTGTTTCTTTTTTTTTATCAACTTTGCACGGATTTCTCCTGTTACATAAAGAGGGTCTGCTTCTAGCGTTAGCTTATTCGTTAGGAATAATATCATCCAGGATTCTTCTCATACTGCTAGGTGGTACCGAGAATATATCAACAGTGTCATTCAGTTGGTTCAACATCTCCATACCACGCGTGACTGAGTGTTTAGCCATGATATTCGTCCTGTAAGTTGGTATGTAGAATAGAGGGTGATTCCTTGCACGGCTATATTTATTGGGTACATATAAACTTAGTGCTTCTAGAATCGCGGGACAGTTAAAGGAACCTTGGAAAACCTTTATTAGGAATATCGCAATGGATTCTTGCCTTCTTGTTTCGAGGCTTCTATAGTTACACACCGTGAGAAGTTCGGCATGGTGAGCATATTTTGGGTAATCGCCCTTTGTTCTGTACCATAGATATCGGAGGATTTTTTTTTCTATTTGTTCCATATTGTTTTTATATTTGAGCTGATGAGGAGCCCAAACTGTAGATGCATATTCTAATTTGGTTCTAATTAGATAATTATATAAGTTTCGGAGGATATCGGTGCTGTTAAATTCTCTTGATATTCTGATTATAAAACCGAGTAGTTTGTAACAGTCCGATATCAAACGTGAGACATGGTCAACGAACGTGAGTCCAGCATCAAAGGTTACGCCCAAATCTTTGAATGTAGAAACTCTGTTTAGTGCCACTCCCTGTATAGTATACTGATGGTGGATTGGTCAAAACGATCGACTATAAGATACAGACACATTTATTAATGTTAAACAGAGATTTGGAATTTTTTCTTTAGGCAAAAAGATTTTATTATTTTTACGTTTGATTTGGTAAATATATTTTGACGTTTTATGAGGGTTGGTTGTTCTAAAGCTAGTCGTATAAACTCATAAAGGAATAGATTACTGTCCATGCAGTGAGACTCTGGAATCAGTTATAAGTCAATATTAGACTCACTCCGTCCTTGGCATGCTTTAAGAAGCGACTGAAAAAACTCTTAATTTCAAGTGAGTAATATAACGTGTTTCATTCCTGATTTTCCATTCCTCTCCACCATTCCTTCCTTTTCCTTTGATTGATGATATTTCACTTTATATAAAAAGGAATGTGTGGGTTATTGTTAATCTAAGTCAGGGGTCTCCAAACTACGACCCGCGGGCCAACACCGACCCGCGAGCACCACAAATCCGGCCCGTCATAGTTTATTTTGATTACATTGTAAAATTTACAATGTGAGTAAATAATTCAAAATAATGATTAGATGTTTTTATTTAACGACCAATTAAGAAACACAATAACTGACATACTTAATGAAATTGAACATTTTAACTGTAATTAATGATATGAGATTTATCCTAAAAACTTACAATAAGTGACATACATGGGTAATGCATATAAAGAAAATAAACATTATAATTATGATTAACGAGATTTGTGTAGCTGTAACTTTCCACTGACAATTGTTTGCAGTTGTGGATCAAGTTTACTTGTGAAAATTATCAGCAGCGACTTCAAATGCTCATCAGTTAATTTGGATATGTAATTTTTTTTGTATGAGTATATTTCATTTTGGATAACGTTTTTTCACACAGATAAGTAGTTCCGAAAGCGGTAAAAGAGCCACGAGCAAATTTATGCAACTGATCAAACTGTGTGAGTGGAAGACTCTTATAAAATTCCAGCAATGATGACTTTAAATATTTTTCTTTAAAAATATCGCAACACTGCAAATCAATCATTTCCATTTGAAGTTCTGGGGCAAGAGTTTCTATATCGACGTTAAAAGGATTTTGCAAAAATCTTGATATCGTTTGCAATTGCATCGAAATCTGAAAAACGAGACTCAAAATTTATTTTTAAAGCACCCAAAGACGCCCTCCGTGGCCTGCTGGCAATACACTTGTCTGCCGATCCGGAGGTTGCGGGTTCGATCCCCGCTGGAACCCAGATATTTTTAAATAGGATTCCAGTCTGGTTACCACTTAGGGCCTATAAAAACATCTTTCTGGTTGGTTGGAAGAGATTGCCACATGGTAATAAACTCTCCAGGTTAAACAAAAAAATGCTTCAATCGCGAAATCTACTGGAAATGAAGTCTCAGTTTGCTGACTGAATGTTTGGCATGTATGGTATTAAAACGCGCGAAACATTTTTTTTGTTTCATTGAGATTGAAACAAAACAATGTTTTGTCGAAAGGACTTGATATGAGTGTATAAATCAGGCAGAAGCTGGTTTTCTCCTTGTCATTTTAAATTAAGGTCATTCATATGTTTAGTTAAATCTGTATAAAATGGTAACTTCCATAACCACGCATTGTTTTGTAACTCACCCAGTGGACGATTCCTTTCATTCAAGAAAATTTCGATTATTGGTCGGGGCTCAAAAATTTTTAACGCACAGCTCGCGTATCGGCTATCTCCGCCGCAATGAAATGACCTTGACACTTGTCCGTAAGTACCAACCGAAATTGTGAACGGAGTCCACCCCCGCACCCTGCGCCATATATATACCTCACTCGCCGGCTAGTCCCAATACGAAAATTTGCGCGTAATTCAAAACTACAGTATGTTGGTATGATAAGCTAGCAAGATTTTGGCCCTTGGGACTTAGTTGCAG
The DNA here is from genome assembly GCA_949825065.1 of Odontocerum albicorne. Lineage (NCBI taxonomy): Eukaryota > Metazoa > Arthropoda > Insecta > Trichoptera > Odontoceridae > Odontocerum > Odontocerum albicorne. The sequence continues at coordinate 26,645,925 of OX463861.1, forward strand.
GAGTCAGTGTGGCCCTTAGGCTAAAAAGTTTGGAGACCCCTGATCCAAGTTAAAATTAGCAAGTGTCTAAATTACTTTCAAATGAATCATTCGATAAGGCGACATAATAATTGACAATTATCATCGTATCATTTGAATGACAAGGAATTTAGTAAATCTGCGATTATTGTGACTCATTTATTGACAGGTAAAACCATTGAAAATACATATACGCAATTTCCCTGTAAGTCAACGGAAATGACAAATCGCCAGGCTTTCCTATCGTGGCACACATCACTCGCCTCCTCTACATTCAAACACATTTTCATTCTGTTTTTTTTATATTTCCTTCTTTCAAAATATCATTCACTTGCCACAACCATACTTTCAAAATATCATTCACTTGCCAAAACCATACTTTCAAAATATCATTCACTTGCCACAACCATACTTTCAAAATATCATTCACTTGCCACAACCATACTTTCAAAATATCATTCACTTGCCACAACCATACTTTCAAAATATCATTCACTTGCGACAACCATAGGTACTTTCCTTGGTCTTTCTCTTCTTGTTCTTCCTCTCACATTAACATATTTTTAGTAATGTTTCTTCGTCCTTTATATCTAAACTATCTCAAAGTGATCTTCTTCATCTAACTTAATCAATTAGCCTTAAATTCATTCCTTACCACTAAGGCTAAGGCAACACCGAAGTGCTTCGCTTAGGCCGAGGCCACACAGGTAGGAGCCTCACTTGGTGCTTAGAGCTACGCTGCGAGTTATGCGGCATATCTTAGCGAACCAACGCACCGCATATTATCGCAATTGCCGAACTGAACGCTTCGCGCCACGCTAGTATACTGTAGTGTTTGTGCGCAATGTTCATATATTGTGGGATGAATATTTTTGGTCTTTCTGGAGTGATGATGTGTGAGGAGTTGAATTTCGCAAGATGTTTCCAGTTGTAGTTGAGTGTCACTGTTTGTCAGGTTGATGAGAGCGTGCAACGGGGTTTTGTTTTTGTGTAATCATAAATCGGAAAGAAGTATCGATTTATTTTTTCATGCCAAATATCCTCAGTGAGATACAGGCAAAAGCCTAGTTCACTGGGGATACGACAAATGAAAGGCAACACACCCAGATCCATTAAAATTGTATGTCCAAATCAAATTACCTGTTGTTTTTTTCGCAAATTGTGTATATTTCTTGTCATGTGTAATAATAAATAAAATAAATAAATATCATCAATTTCGATAAGACTCCCAAAAAGGGCTGTCTTCAAGTGAGTCCTGAAGCTGCATACACCACTCATAATATATCTAACACTAAGATGTAGACTATTCCACGCCACAGGACATGAAAAAGCAAAAGTTCCATCATAATACCTCGCCCTATTTGATCGATTCGGAACAATGAATTCATTATATGTAGACGGAATTGACTTCAGAGTATTCCTCTGCAAAGAAACGTTTCTCAGATACAGATCCAAAAGATGTAATGGAGTCAAGGAAGTTATATACGAGGCATATCCAGAAAGTAAGTGTACTGAATTTTGGTAGGTTACAATTTTTTTTATTTAAACAAAATATTACGTGGTTACCGTAGTACATGTGTAAGCTATTTTTCGACATAGTCGCCATTCCTCTCAATGCAGGTGGTGAAGCGGGGTATCAACTTTTTGATGCCTTCCTCGAAGTAGTTTCCCGCCAACCCCTCCGTCCACTTCTCCCCCTCCTCCTTTACCTCCTCGTCGGTTGAAAACCTTTTTCTACCCATGTGCAGCTTCAGGGAGGTAAAGAGATAGTAATCTGAAGGTGCTAGGTCAGGGGAATGCGCGGGATGGTTCAGGACATCCCATTTAAACGAGGCGAGCAGTTCCTTCGTGGCGTTGGCCGTGTGTGGTCTGGCATTGTCGTGCAGCAGGCAGACTCCCTTTGTCAGCATGCCTCTCCTCTTGTTCTGAATCACCCTCCGCAATTTTTTTAGGGTCTCACAGTATCTTGCAGAGTTGATGGTCTCCCCTTGAGGCATATATTCAATTAAAATTATGCCTTGACAGTCCCAAAACACGGATGCCATGATTTTCTTGGCTGAAATTGTGGTTTTGAACTTTTTGGCGGAGGGTGAAGAGGTGTGACGTGACCGTTTTTAAACTCGCGACACCACTTGTACACACTCGTACGATTCATAGCTTTATCACCATATGCAGTTTTCACCTCATTATAAACCTCAACCGGAGGTTTTCCCTTCCAAACGAGATAACGGATGACGACGCGTATTTCGCACTTGGCGGGAGATTGGATTGACATTTTTCACGAAACATGTTGTCGCGTCGACACTTCTCAACGTACTGACCTTGAACCGGTATCGTTGCGGAGGGGAAGGGTCAGGCTACACGGAAGTGTAGCCAACATGTCGAAAATAAAATCCGTCCGGTCGTGAGAGCCTCAGTACACTTACTTTCTGGATACGCATAGTAGATGGAAAAAATATTCAAATTATTGTTAATTTATACGAAATTTGTCAACTACGAGTATATAAACAACAACTACAATAAACGAAATAATTGTGTACGATTTGTATTCATCAGCAGCATCAACAAACAATGGTCGATCGACCTTGCTAACTGGTAAGGGCTGTGCACTGATGTCTGCGAATTTCGATTTTGTTATGCGATGGAAGATCAAAAGATAGAACCGCCATGGAATCGAGATGCGTCGAGTCAATCAAACAGTTACAATCATTATAAAAATAATTAAATGATAATTTATACAGCGCCGTTTAGAGAGCTCACTCTCCTCCAGGGCGCTCTAACTCGGGATTCAACCCCACTTTTTATTAACACTTCCTGTCCTGTGATGCGTAACCATTGACTTTTTACTCCAACGTGAAAATTAACTCTACACCCTAGATCAGTGCTCCGCAACCTTTTCTCACCTGCGACACACCAAAATTCTTCGTAGAATTCCGCGGCACACCAAAAGCTAAAATATATAGTATAACGCATGCGCATGAGTCTTCAGCGACGCGCATAAGGGTAATTTTTCTTTCTCTATGACTAATTTGGTGCGGCCATGGTGTGTACAAAGCACACTACGCAGTTTTCAACAGTTGGCACCAGGCGCTGGGGGACCATTGAAAAATTATTTAGTTATAATAATTATTCTATACTACATTTTGAAAAATAGACAATATTATGAACATTAATTTGTCATTGTGTATTAAATACATAATGAAAAATTGTAAAATGTCAAATACATTGAATTTGACCGCGGCACACCTGTATCCGGCTCACGGCACACCAGTGTGCCACGGCACACCGGTTGCGGAGCACTGCCCTAGATGATAAACCACGGGAGTCACTTTTTACCCTAGAGCAGTGGTCCCCAACCTTTTTGTCACCGCGGACCGGTCAACGTTTCATAATTTTACCGCGGCCCACTGGGGGGGGGAGGGGGGACACATTGAATGTAGTTTTTTTTTAAATTTAATAACAATATATTTGTACAATATACGAGTATAATAATAAAATTTACAACTGTGGTACATAAGTTATAGTGACAAATAATAGTAGAGAAAACACAAGGTTTGTGGGAAAAATGAAGAAAAAATATATAATAACAATGAAGGATTATTAAGTTTCAGGTAATTTTAATTTTCTTTTGGATTGATGGGTATTTTCAATATTTTTAAGGTTCAACGGAAGGTTGAAAGTATTTTTTCCAAGATAGAGAAAAGAATTTTGAGAATGTTTGGGGTTTAATATCGGGATTTTAATGTTATTCTGATATCTTGCAGATATATTAACTTGAAAGTTATTTATCTATTTTCTTTAAAAGTTTTGATGTTGAAGTTTTATGTGTTTTGATTTAATATTTTTAATTGAATCGTGTTTAAACATGCCTTCAAAATAAAATACAGTTACCCCTTAAAAATGAATAAAAACAGATTTAACATTTTAACTTAATGCTAAATCAATGAGAACCCTGAGCTTGCTTCATTGAAACGAGATGGTTCCATCTGGGGGTAATAGGAGATTGTGACACCCGAAGTGTCTTGCTTGTGTCCAGTTTATTTCTTTGTTTTGTTTTGGTTGCTGTCACTGCAGAAAACCCCGCTTCACATAGATAGGATGTCGGAAATGGCAATAGGGATTTTAGTGCTGTGGTGGCAATCTCAGGGTATTCCGCCATGACTCTAATCCAGAACACCGGCAGAGTTGTCTCGAACAGTTATTGTCGAAAGGTCGATGGTAACTAAGCGTGAAGGGGTTTTCGACGGAATAATTATTTTAAGCTATAATAAGGTTTTATTGGGTATGTTCGATTTTTCAAAAGTAATTTTGATTTTTAAGCAGGCCCTTGCGCGGCCCAGTACCATTTGGTCCACGGCCCGGTACCGGGCCGCGGCCCGGGGGTTGGGGACCACTGCCCTAGAGTATAAACGACGTTGCTTCATATAATTCATGTATGACGCATATGACGTTTATCTTCTAGGGTGCAAAGTGACTTCCGTGGTTTATCCTCTAGGGTACAGAACTTTTTACTCAATTAACCCTTCCTTCCCTGTGATGTGTAACTAGTATACATCGCTTCTAAAAACTTTAATATCTCTATAAATATAATAAATACTGGGTTCAGATTTTAGGTGTTCCTCCGTAATATATTTACGCATTGAATGAAAAAAATAATATTAATAATAATTAGCACTTATCGGCCACATCAGAGATATTTTGTGAAAATCGAGAATAAATTCACCAATACAATCAAACGTGTGCCAGTGTGTGACGTAGGTATATTCATTCTAAAAAACCGCTATGGCTGAGGAAGCGACGGTATTCACGTCTCACTCTCACTCTACTTCGGTATATAGGAACCTTGCGTTCCTGAGTGGTTGAGTGGCTTCACATTGAAGAGTACCATTGTTCCTATTGTTATTATACTATAACTGAGTGGTTTCACATGGAAGAGTACCATTGCTCCTATTGTCATTATGCCATAACTGAGTGGCTTCACAGGGAAGAGTACCATTGTTCCTATTGTTATTATACTATAACTGAGTGGCTTCACAATGAAGAGTACCATTGTTCCTATTGTCATTATATAATACTATAACTGAGTGGCTTCACATTGAAGAGTACCATTGGTCCTATTGTCATTATGCCATAACTGAGTGGCTTCACAGGGAAGAGTACCATTGTTCCTATTGTTATTATACTATAACTGAGTGGCTTCACAGTGAAGAGTACCATTGTTCCTATTGTCATTATATAATACTATAACTGAGTGGCTTCACATTGAAGAGTACCATTGGTCCTATTGTCATTATGCCATAACTGAGTGGCTTCACAGGGAAGAGTACCATTGTTCCTATTGTTATTATACTATAACTGAATGGCTTCACAGTGAAGAGTACCATTGTTCCTATTGTCATTATATAATACTATAACTGAGTGGCTTCACATTGAAGAGTACTATTGGTTCTATTGTCATTATATTATAACTGAGTGGCTTCACATGGAAGAGTACCATTGTTCCTATTGTCATTATGCCATAACTGAGTGGCTTCACAGCGAAGAGTACCATTGTTCCTATTGTCATTATAGTTTAATTAAGCTTTCAATATTTGTTATTTGATGTAATAATAGTATAATACCATTGTTCCTATTGTCATTATGCCATAAGAATAATACCATTGTTCCTATTGTCATTATGCCATAACTGAGTGGCTTCACAGCGAAGAGTACCATTGTTCCTATTGTCATTATAGTTTAATTAAGCTTTCAATATTTGTTATTTGATGTAAATGGGTTATACCTGTATCAGATGTTGAATAAGAAACGTCATTAGATTTAAGACCCTGAAGTAATCTCGTTTGTTATTACCCGTATTTTGTAATACATAACATTATAATAGAGATGGAGCCGAATTTACCCGATGAATAATAACAAATACTAATTCTAGTGTGTCAATCACAAAGGTGATGCGCCTTGATGACAAACAATTACATTGATAACAGAAACAATGCGAAAGATAGCATAAGTCACGGCCAGAATCATATATATTACACCAGGGCTGCCCGAACTATTTGGTACACGTGAGCTGCATTTTTATAAAATATGGTAATAATAAAGGTGTTCTTAAATTATGGTTATAATAATAAACATTAGCATTGTCAAGGTGTTCATAAATTATGATTCTTAAATTAAGGTAATAATAATTAACGTTGGCATTGTCAAGGTGTTCATCACTTAAATTATAATAGTAATAATTTATTTAGTATTGTTAAGGTATTCATCACTTAAATTATGGTAATAATAATTTCGGTAAAGGTGTTCATCACTTAAATTTTGGTAAAAATAAAGGTTTTCTTAAATTATGGTTATAATAATAAACATTAACATTGTCAAGGTATTCTTAAATTATGGTTATAATAATAAACATTGATATTGTCAAGGTGTTCTTAAATTATGATTCTTAAATTAAGGTAATAATAACTAACTTTGGCATTGTCAAGGTGTTCATCACTTAAATTATGGTAATAATAAAGGTGTTCTTAAATTATGGTTATAATAATAAACATTAATATTGTCAAGGTGTTCTTAAATTATTATTCTTAAATTAAGGTAATAATAATTAATTTTGGCATTGTCAAGGTGTTCATCACTTAAATTATAATAGTAATAATTTGTTTGGTATTGTTAAGGTGTTCATCACTTAAATTATGGTAATAATAATTTCGGTAAAGGTGTTCATCACTTAAATTATGGTAATAATAAAGGTGTTCTTAAATTATGGTTATAATAATAAACATTAACATTGTCAAGGTGTTCTTAAATTATGATTCTTAAATTACGGTAATAATAATTAACTTTGGCATTGTCAAGGTGTTCATCACTTAAATTATAATAGTAATAATTTATTTGGTATTGTCAAGGTGTTCATCACTTAAATTATGGTAATAATAATTTCGATAAAGGTGTTCATCACTTAAATTATGGTAACAATAAATTTCAATCAAAGTGATCATCACATAAAAAATGGTAATAATAATAAACTTAAGCATCGTCCAAATTTGGCAAAGTAGGGCTTATACGACGAAAGAGATAATCTTAAACGTGCGACAGTGTATGACATTGACAGATGGAAAGTGTAATAAAAAACAAAGAGCTTATCTCGTAAAATGACATATTTGTCTTTTCTAAAAGTTAATTAAAATATTGTAATTTATTTTTATCAAACACTGTTTATTCCACTCAAAAAAAAAGTGGAATAAACAGTGTTTGATAAAAATAAATTACAATGTCTTTAAACCTCCACAACGTTAATGCCTTAACTATAAACAACAATTAATTAAAATAAATTCTACAGCAAGAGTGCGGATAATTTTTGACCGACCCTCATATTTCCATGCCATATTGTGAAATGTACGAGTATCTGTATATTGAATTGTTAGTTGTGTTTCTGAATATGTTGTAGGTATTACACTTCCATACGTATTGTAGTTTTTACAGTGATACGTATTGTGATTTTTACTGTGATGTGTAAAGGATACTAAAGTGTTCTTTATTTTTACTGTGATATGTAAAGGATACTAAAGTGTTCTTTATTTTTACTGTGATATGTAAAGGATACTAAAGTGTTCTTTATTTTTACTGTGATATGTAAAGGATACTTAAGTGTTCTTTATTTTTACTGTGATATGTAAAGGATACTAAAGTGTGCTTTATTTTTACTGTTATATGTAAAGGATACTAAAGTGTTCTTTATTTTTACTGTGATATGTAAAGGATACTAAAGTGTTCTTTATTTTTACTGTGATATGTAAAGCCAATGCCACCATCAAAACGATGCCACAATCATAGCCGAATCAGAGAGAGACCTGCAAAAAATGCTACATCGATTCCACACTGCTTCCAAAAAATACAACATGTCTATCTCCATCAGCAAGACGAAATGCATGACTCTAGCCAGAGAGCAAGTTGGATGCAGTGTGGCGATCAAAGACACACCAATTGAACAAGTAACAAAATTAAAATATTTGGGTGCTAGCATAATGTGCAATAATGACCCGTATGGCGAAGTACTTGAAAAATCACAAAAGGCCGCAGATATTTCCGGATGTTTAAAGAACATTATCTGGAAAAACAGGTATATGAACATCCAAAGCAAGGTGATGATATACAAGACCTGTGTCCGCCCCATAATGACATACAGTATAGAGTCCAGAGTCGACACTGTCAGAACCAAAAATTTCTTTAGAACCAGCGAAATGAAGGTACTCAGGAGTATCGCTGGCAAAACCCTTCGTGATAGAGTACGAAACACAGAAATACGAAGGATGTGCGAAGTTGAAGATATTGTCAGATGGAGACGACAGAGAAGAAGGTTCTGGAACGAATATGTATCCAGAATGTGCAGGGACAGTATCCCCCAAGCAAGCAGACCTCCAGGACGACCTCCCAAAAGATGGAAATACAGCTGGCGGTCGACGTCAAAAGAGGGAAACAATGATGCAGGACCAGTGGCCAACAGGCCTAAATGAAGAGAAAGGAGAAGATACGTAAAGGATACTAAAGTGTTCTTTAATTTTACTGTGATATGTAAAGGATACTAAAGTGTTCTTTATTTTTATTTTCATTTATTTATTGGGTGTACAAATAAGTCACCGCCGTTTGACAAAAGTTGGCGCCACCAGTAAGTTATGGTTAAAATTGTCAGATGTAAAATGTCATTATCGTAAGGTTGGACATCTGTCAACAACATGACCTTGAAATATTAGTGAATTTTTATCAGTATAACATATTTTTTTGTGTTCGAAAATGTCAAGTTTTGAGCCGAATAAGCGTCATTTGCGGGAACTTTTGATTTACTTCTTCAATTTGAAGAAATCTGCAGCTGAGGCGCATCGATTGCTTGTAGAAGCATATGGTGAGGCTGCCTTAAGTGAGAGAAGTTGTCGTGAGTGGTTTCAAAAGTTTAAGAACGGTGAATTTGACATCGAAGACAAAGAACGTAGCGGAAGGCCGAAAGTGTACGAAGACGCGGAATTGGAAGTATTATTGGATCAAGATTCGTGCCAAACGCAAGAAGAACTTGCACTTACATTAGGAGTGACTCAACAAGCAATTTCACATAGGTTGAAATCATTGGGAATGATTCAAAAACAAGGAAATTGGGTTCCATATGAACTGACACCGAGAAACGTTGAACGCCGATTTTCCACATGTGAAATGCTGCTTGCCAGGCATAAACGAAAGGGTTTTCTGCACCGTATAGTCACTGGTGATGAAAAATGGATCCACTATGATAATCCAAAAAGGAAGAAATCATGGGGAACCCCTGGCCATGCTTCAACATCTACAGCTAAGCCAAATATTCATGGAAAAAAACTCTTGTTGTGTATTTGGTGGGATCAGCTTGGTGTCGTGTATTATGAGTTGCTCAAACCGAACGAAACCATTGCTGGGGCTGTCTACCGAGCACAATTGATGAGATTGAGTCGAGCACTCGAGGAAAAGCGCGCCCACTGCTACTCCAGACACGACAAAATTATTCTCCTGCATGATAATGCTCGTCCACATGTTGCGGCGCCGGTCAAAACCTTTTTGGAAACAATCAATTAGGAAGTTTTACCCCACCCGCTGTATTCACCAGACATTGCTCCTTCTGATTTTCACTTGTTTCGATCGATGACGCATGACCTGTCTGAGCAGCACTTCACATCATATGAAGATACCAAAAATTGGGTCGATTCGTGGATAGCCTCAAAAGATGAAGCATTCTTCCGACGCTGTATCCGTATGCTGCCAGAAAGATGGAAAAAGGTAGTGACAAGCGATGGGCAATACTTCGAATAAAACATGAGGTTCCGTTCTTTCACAATAAATGCCCAATTTTTGATAAAAAACGGCGGAAACTTATTTGTACACCTAATATTATTATATTATTATTATTATATTATTTATTTAACATTTTTATTGCAAATACAATCTGGCGGGCTTATTGCCAGGCGCCAATCTCTTCTAACCAACCAGACAAAAGTAAATGAAGCAAGTTACGTGGTCGCATAAATCATTCAAATAACTATCCATCCCCACGAAACCCATAAACATATACGTGAGCACATGCTCACGAACCCCACAAAGACGGACAATCACCCGAACATTTTTTTTTCATATAAAGTGAGATATCATCAATCAAAAGGAAATGAAGGAATGGTGGAGAGGAAAGGAAAAGAAAAATCAGGAATGAAACACGTTATTTTACAGACTAGAAATTAACAGTTTTTTTCAGTTGCTTCTTAATTTTTATTGTGATATGTAAAGGATACTAAAGTGTCCTTTATTTTTTCAATAAAAATAAATTGAACACGCCCCGAGCAAGAGTTCTCATTGTCGGTAACGACAAACGACTCTGCCTATAGTAACCGTCAATACTATATAGTAATAGCATGAGATAAAGAAGATAATTACAATAAAAATGTGTTTACTCAGAGGGCTATTTGAGGTGTGAGAACTTCAAGAAATCCCTCGACAACCGCGGTCTTGCCAAGTGTGGTTTTAAGGTAACGCGATATGGTTATTTAAAAATAATAATAAATAAGACAATTTATAAAGCACGCCTTCCACTCACATTTGCCCTGTATATATCATATATTTAGTCTTTCTTTATTCAAATATTTCATTAACGATTTTCTCTCCTTCACTATCCTTTCCTTTTCTTTTGATCGATGTTATCTCACTTTTATTGTTGTTATTTATAATATTGATGAATTTTCTTCATACCTCGTTCATTAACATTTTGCCTGACTGGTTGAAAGAGATTGTCGCCTGGCAATAAACCCACCAGATTGTTATACAATGAAGTGTTACATACATACACACATACCATCACGCCATTTCCCTGTCGGGGTAGGCAGAGATGACAGAGTGACATATTTTCCTATATCAACACACATCCTTAACCACTTCTACATCCGCACACCTTCTCATACAACTTCTAAAATATCTCTGACTTTAAAGTTTAATTTTTTATGAATATAATTTACTTGATCCAACCATACTTTGCTTGGTCTTCCTCTCACAAGCCTTCCACTCACATTTGCACTATATATTTGTTTTGTTAATCTTTCTTCATTCATTCATTCCACATTCCCAAACCATCTCAGCGTGTTCTTCTTCATCTTATTTAACACATCGGCATTAAGTTCACATTCATCCCTTATCACTTCTTTCCGTATTCTGACATACATTGTCACTCCATGTATTTTTCTCAACACAAAAATTACAGCATTTATTCAGCTCCTCTCAGCATTTTTTCACGTCTACATTTCACTCCCATACATCAAAGTTGGAACAAAAATATTATTGTGGACTATCATCTTAGTAAATTTTGATAGAATAGATATGCTATCATCTTAGCAGATTTTGATACAATAGATCTATTTTCATCTTGGCAGATTTTGATACAATAGATCTACTATAATCTTAGCAGATTTTGATACAATATATCTGCTTTCATCTTAGCAGATTTTGATACAATATCTCTGCTATAATCTTAGCAGATTTTGATACAATAGATCTGCTATCATCTTAACAGATTTTGATACAATAGATCTGCTACCATCTTAGCAGATTTTGATACAATATATCTGCTATCACTTTAGCAGATTTTTATACAATATATCTGCTATCATCTTAGCAGACTTTGATACAATATATCTGCTATAATCTTAGCAGATTTTGATACAATAGACCTGCTTTCATCTTAGCATATTTTGATGCAATAGATCTACTATCATCTTAGCAGAATTTGATACAATAGATCTGCTATCATCTTAGCAGATTTTGTTACAACAGATCTGCATCTTAGCAGATTTTGATACAATATATCTGCTATCATCTTAGCAGACTTTGATACAATAGATCTGCTATAATCTTAGCAGATTTTGATACAATATATCAGCTATCATCTTAGCAGATTTTGATACAATAGATCTGCTATCATCTTAGCAGATTTGATACAATAGATCTGCTATCATCTTAGCAGATTTGATACAATAGATCTGCTATCATCTTAGCAGATTTTGATACAATATATCTGCTATCATCTTACCAGACTTTGATACAATAGATCTGCTATAATCTTAGCAGATCTATTGTACAATATATCTGCTATCATCTTAGCAGATTTTGATACAATAGATCTGCTACCATCTTAGCAGATTTTGATACAATATATCTGCTATCACTTTAGCAGATTTTAATACAATATATCTGCTATCATCTTAGCAGACTTTGATGCAATATATCTGCTATAATCTTAGCAGATTTTGATACAATAGACCTGCTTTCATCTTAGCATATTTTGATGCAATAGATCTACTATCATCTTAGCAGACTTTGATACAATAGATCTGCTATCATCTTAGCAGATTTTGTTACAACAGATCTGCATCTTAGCAGATTTTGATACAATATATCTGCTATCATCTTAGCAGACTTTGATACAATAGATCTGCTATAATCTTAGCAGATTTTGATACAATATATCTGCTATCATCTTAGCAGACTTTGATATAATAGATCTGCTATCATCTTAGCAGATTTTGTTACAACAGATCTGCATCTTAGCAGATTTTGATACAATATATCTGCTATCATCTTAGCAGACTTTGATACAATAGATCTGCTATAATCTTAGCAGATTTTGATACAATATATGTGCTATCATCTTAACAGATTTTGATACAATAGATCTGCTATCATCTTAGCAGATTTTGATACAATATATCTGCTATCATCTTATCAGATTTTGATAGAATATATCTGCTATCATCTTAGCAGATTTTGATACAATATATCTGCTATCATCTTAGCAGACTTTGATACAATAGATCTGCTATAATCTTAGCAGATTTTGATACAATATATCTGCTATCATCTTAGCAGACTTTGATACAATAGATCTGCTATAATCTTAGCAGATCTATTGTACAATATATTTGCTATCATCTTAGCAGACTTTGATACAATAGATCTGCTATAATCTTAGCAGATTTGATACAATAGATCTGCTATCATCTTAGCAGATTTGATACAATAGGTCTGCAATCATCTTAGCAGATTTTGATACAATAGATCTGCTATCATCTTAGCAGACTTTGATACAATAGATCTGCTATAATCTTAGCAGATTTTGATACAATAGATCTACTATCATCTTAGCAGATTTGATACAATAGATCTGCTATCATCTTAGCATATTTTAATACAATAGATCTACTATAATCTTAGCAGATTTTGATACAATAGATCTACTATAATCTTAGCAGATTTTGATACTGCCTGGTTCTAGTACGAGTTCATATGTTTTTGTGCCCAAATATTCAAACCATCTCAGCATTTTCTTCATCGTCTTTCTTAACACATCAGCTCCTTATTGTATATGAACTGCCAGCCTTGTCGATAGCGGTTTTGCCAACCGAAGCGTTTTTAAAGAACGTATCTTCCGCAGTTGGCAAAGGTTTGCTGTAATCAGATGATAAAAAAAGATTACTAAAACTAAAAACACTGAATGATTTAATTCTTAATTAATAGAAAAAATTACGTCCCTAAGCAGTGCCGCGTTTGTATAAACGGCGCCATTAGGCATATTGCGATGACGTGCACAGCCACGCGGTAACGCGTTAAACTTCCGTGCGGAAGGTCGCCGGTTCGAACCCCGCGGTGTGCTGACAATAAGCCCGCCAGGTTGTACTGTATACAACGAAAGTGTAATACAACACAATTTGAATGACGTGTATGCATGTAGAAGAGACTAATTATGTGAGATGGCACAAAATGGCGTGATGGTGATGTAAATATTTGGATAAACAGTAATCTTGTTTGTGCTCCCCTGATGATGAGGTGAAAACCTTGAAACCGGTAGGGTTATACCGTTATATAAAGTGGAATAAACAGTGTTGAACTTAACAAATTACGATGTCTTTAAACCTCCACAGTGTTAACGCTACGATATCTTTAAATCTCCACAGTGTCGATGCCTTAACTAAAATAACAAATTACGATGTATTTAAACCTCCACAGTGTTAATGCCTTAACTATAAATAACAAATGACGATTTCTTTAAACCTCCACAGTGTCGATGCCTTAACTAAAATAACAAATTACGATGTCTTTAAACTTCCACAGAGTTAAGGCTACGATATCTTTAAATCTCCACAGTGTCGATGCCTTAACTAAAATAATTAATTACGATGTCTTTCAACCTCCACAGTGTCGATACCTTAACTTAAATAACAAATTACGATGTCTTTAAACCTCCACAGTGTCGATGCCTTAACAATAACAAATTACGATGTATTTAAACCTCCACACTGTCGATGCCTTAACTTAAATAACAAAAGACGATGTCTTTAAACCTCCACAGTGTCGACGCCTTAACTTAAATAACAAATGACGATGTATTTAAACCTCCACACTGTTAATGCCTTAACTATAAATAACAAATGACGATGTCTTTAAACCTCCACAGTGTCGATGCCTTAACTAAAATAACAAATTACGATGTCTTTAAACCTCCACAGTGTTAATGCCTTAAATATAAATATCATAACATATTCAATTTGTGTTAATTATTGGTTTGTTAAGCTGTAGCATTGAACAGTCGTGGTTCGATTTTAAATAAGAACTGAAGTAAACGCATTATTTCTTAAGGCATTCATCTAAATCGTTCTTGTCGATATTTTTATAACTTTATTAATAAGTTTTTCAGCGCCTCTAGGCAAATGCCTAGGTTAGCCTGTTTAGCAAACATGGATCTGTATCTAAGTAGTTAACAGCAACAATGGTGGATTCAATTTGCAGCTCAGTCAGATAAATGGACGATATTACATCACACCGTGCTTTGTTTCATTGTGCTCGTACTAAACCAGAGGTCTCCAAATTAACAATCAAGTGCAAATACTATTGGCGTATACTGTGGCTGAGATATACGTACAGTACCCGGTGGTAAGTAATACACACCGGGCTTAAGAAAGAGACTGTCGGCTATAATCGGCTAACTTCGACTTTGTAGAGCGTCGTCTCTGTCGCACGTTGCGCTAACAGTCCGGTATCTTTGGAGAGAAGTAGAACTATGTTCACTATGTCGAACTTCTCACGGTGTGTAACTATAGAACATTCGAAGTATGGTTGGATCAAGTGTATGATGTTTTGAAAAGAGCAAAGTCAGTGAAACCATAAAAGTTATATGAGAAGGTGTATGGATGTGGAAGAGGC
Organism: Odontocerum albicorne; assembly: GCA_949825065.1. Classification (NCBI taxonomy): domain Eukaryota; kingdom Metazoa; phylum Arthropoda; class Insecta; order Trichoptera; family Odontoceridae; genus Odontocerum; species Odontocerum albicorne. The sequence goes on from OX463861.1 coordinate 26,661,192, forward strand.
AAAATATTTATTTATATATTTAACACTGTTAAAACGGGCAGGGTGTTTACGAAGCGGCAATCTCTTCCAACCAACCAGACAAAAGTAAATAAAGGACGTTACATGGTCGTAAAAAATGTTCATATGATTATTCATCTTTATGAAATTTATAGACTTACTAGGTTAGTCAAAAAGTTTTGAAAGCGGAAATGAAAATACATTTTTTTTGGGGGGAAATCACTTTTATTGCTCAGTATAGTCTCCCATAAGATCAATACACTTGGTCCAACGTTCTTCCAACTTTGTTGTCCCATCACGGAAGTGACTTTCTGGAAGGCCTGCAAAATACTCCTCTACGACGGCCATAACCTCTTCGTTTGATGAAAAATGCTTTCCACGAAGGAGTTTTTTGAGGTGTGAGAACAGACAGAAGTCAGAGGGAGCTAAATCTGGCGAATAGGGTGGATGCTGCAACAATTCGTACCCCAATTCACTGATTTTCGCGATGTTTTTTTGAGCTGTGTGAGCAGGTGCATTGTCTTGATGAAAAATTATTTTTTTCTTCTACAAACCGGGTCTTATTTCACAATTTTTTTCATCCAACTGGTCCAAAAGGTCACAATAATAATCAGAGTTGATTGTCTTACCAGTTTGGAGATAATCTATCAATAAAATTCCTTTTGCATCCCAAAAAACTGACGCTAACACCTTCTTGGCCGATTTCTGGACACGAACTCGCTTCGGAGCCAAAGTGCCTGGTTCACACCACTCCTTGTTGGAAACGAAGGAGAAGACTCCTTTAATACTTTCACCATCTTTGCATGGATCTCAGTAGCCGATAAACCTTCCAAAACAAAGAATTTAATCACTGCACGATATTCGGATTTTTCCATTGTTAAAAAATACACTGACACGTCAACTTCAAATGGCTTGTAAACAAAGAATGATGACAGATCGAAATGAAATTTTGAGTACGTTCTTATGAAAGATGAAATATTAAAATGGCGTTTTTTGGTTTTTCGTTTTTCTACTGCTCCATAGATGTCGCTTTCAAAACTTATTGACTAACCTATTAAAATAACTAAGTAATCAATCAAAGGAAAGAAAGGGATGGAGGAAAGTGAGATATCATCAATCAAAGGAAAGAAAGGGATGGAGGAATGTGAGATATCATCAATCAAAGGAAATAAAGGGATGGAGGAAAGTGAGATATCATCAATCAAAGAAAATAAAGGGATGGAGGAAAGTGAGATATCATCAATCAAAGGAAATAAAGGGATGGAGGAAAGTGAGATATCATCAATCAAAGGAAATAAAGGGATGGAGGAAAGTGAGATATCATCAATCAAAGGAAATAAAGGGATGGAGGAAAGTGAGATATCATCAATCAAAGGAAATAAAGGGATGGAGGAAAGTGAGATATCATCAATCAAAGGAAATAAAGGGATGGAGGAAAGTGAGATATCATCAATCAAAGGAAATAAAGGGATGGAGGAAAGTAAAATATCATCAATCAAAGGAAAGAAAGGGATGGAGGAATGATAAACCACGAAACTAAGAGGTTTTCAGTCGCTTCTTAAAGCACGCCAAGGCCGTAGTGAGTCTAACATTGGTTTGTAACTGGTTCCAGAGTCTCACTGTATGGACAGTAAAGACGACGTAAAAAAAATATCTAATATATGTGTGTCGAGATAAGAAAGCCCGTCTTCTCTGCCTACCCTGATATGGAAATTTGCTTGATGATATGTATGTATGGTGTACTCGTGAATTATATTGAACCTATTTTAGTTCCTGAATAAAATAAAATAACTCTCAAAAACTGAGATGATCTAGTTTGTTACATTCACGACGATATTTAACGTGAATAAAAGCTACGCTTTAAGACAAAATATTGATATATTTTTTTTATATTTATTATTCCACTACTATCCCGCTCGATAAAATCTTAGCTTCGCCATTTACTATAATAGCAGAGTTTTCAAACCGGTGTGTCGCGAGCTACTGGCAAAAATTTATTTATTTATTTTTTCAAAACAGGCTTAGCCCAATGAATTTGAAAAATACAAGACATTAAAAAATAAGAAAAATTACATAGAAAAAAAAATATATAAAATAATGCATACATACGAGTATATACACACATATATTCACAGTCACTTAAGTATGTTGATGAGTGCTTTCTAACGCGCTCAATCTTAGAAGAAAATTTACTTTTGCTTTTGGTAATGTGATATGAAATATGTCAATATCCGAAGCAGTCCCGTTCATAAGAGTTAAGGCCCTTCCAACAGGCATAGCGGCTGGAAGACCCGTTCTTGCGTATGTTATTGAGAACAGTTCTTGCCGGCGCAGTCTAGTGTAATTGTTAGGGACATTTAACGCTAATCTTTGAAATAATGCTGGACAGCTCACAGCTCCTCGAACGAGTCTGACAACGTATACCAGGAGACGCACATCTCTTCTTACGCTCAAGGAGTTATACCCAAGCATGCCCAGCAGAAACTGATTAGGATAAAGCCATGGATAGACACCGAACTCTCTCATATAGAGATATCGTAGATATCTTTTTTGTACTTTCTCCACCATGAGTGAGTTCTGCGCCCCCACCGGGCTACAAATGCAAGCATCGCTTTCTAGTTTGCTACGGATCAATGAATTAAACAACGTTTTGAGCACCAATTGGTTTTCAAACAACTTAGAGATTCTCATTACAAATCCTAGAGTTTTATAAGCTGAGTTGCACATAACTTCTATGTGAGGACCAAACTCGAGATTGCTGTGGAACAAGACACCCAGATCTTTAATATTATCTGTGCTGGGTAAAGGTATAGATTCTAGTGTATATCTATGGAATTTCAAGACGTGTGAGCGATGATACGACATAATTTTGCACTTTGATGCATTGAAATATAATTTATTATTGTGGCTCCACTCACAAAAATGGCATCAAAAAGTAATTTTAAGCAAAAATTAACTTAAATGCTTTTCGCAGAACACCCACGATATTATGTATTTCTTAAGAAAGAGACTGTCGGCTATAATCGGCTAACTTAGGCTTTGTAGAGCGTTGTCTCTGTCATTCTACGTTTTGATTTTAAGCCTGACGTGTGTTACTTACTGCCAGGTACTGTACACACTATGTTGCTGTCAATAAACCTATATTTATATAAATATAAGACTTTGAGAAAATTGATAGTTAAATTATCATTTTGTGTGTCGCGAATATTTTGTAATTTTAAAAATGTGCCGTGACGCAAAAAAAAATAAGAAGCACTGCTCGATAGTACGAAGAATAAAAACGAAAAGTTTCTGGTAAATAAATTTTGACCTTGCCCCTCTTTACATCTAGCCCGATCCTATAATTTATTCCCGTTTCAGCCAAAAACTATATTATAAAATGTTTACTCAGGGCCGGCACTCAGGCTTTACAAAAATCTAATATTAATTACAATTATATAAATAAAAAATAATAATACAAATAAAAACAACAATCAAACAAACGTGAAACATACAATATTACACAACAAAAATGAAAATCATCAAAATTAACCTCTTCAGAATTGAATTAATTCTAAGGTTTAAAAAAATATTTTCTTGTTTGAGAGTGTATTGATTATTTACACTAAATGCAATATTACTACCTTGATCAAAAAGTTTTCGGACCGGCCACTGTGTGGCGCTGTCAGTTACCCGATTGGAATTCTTTTTTTTTAAATAGGGTACCACATCTATCATTGACACTTCCCTCCAAATTTCAGCGTCATAGCTTGACATTTGTAAAAGTTACGCTGTACTGAGTACATCTATCTTTGTGCGTATTTTCGATTTTTTTACAAGTTCGAAAATGGCATCAACTGTGCATCAACGAGTTTGCATTAAATTTTGTGTGAAAAACGGATTTAACGGTCCGCAAACTTTGGAAATGTTGGAGAAGTGTTTTTTGGTGGCACGAACGCTTCAGAAGTGGTCGTGAGTCGGTCGAGGATGACGAACGCAGTGGCAGTCGAAAACCGATGAAAACATCGATAAAATCAAAATGTTGGCCGAAAACCGCAAATTGACCATCAGAGAGCTGGCAGAGGACTTGAACATCGCTTATGGATCCGCTCAAGACATTTTGGTTAGTGATTTGGGCCTCAGACGTGTCGCTGCAAAACTGGTGCCGAAAGACCTCAATTTCATGCAAAAAAAAGAACGCGTTGAAATCGCGAAAGACATGATTTCCATGAGTTTTTGACCAAAAACAACACGACTACTATCCAGCAGCCTTTGAATTCACCTTATCTGGCTCCCTGCAACCGTTTCCTGTTCAGCCGACTTAAAAAACCGCATCGCGGAACGCGTTACAGCACCCGAGAGGATGTCATGAAAAAATCGAAGACGACTCTGATGGACATACCGAAAATTAAGTACCAGCGGTGTTTCGAGAATTGGATCAAGCACTGGCGTAAGTGCGTTGCAGTCGATGGGGAGTACTTTGAAGGGGTCCATATCGATTTTGATGAATAAACTTGTATTTACGATTTTATGAATAAAGTCCTAAAACTTTTTGATCAAGGTAGTCTGTCGTATTAGTTTAGATAGATGGCGCCCAAAACGTTCAAAAGTCGATAATACAGTTTCCTACACTTCATTTGTTATCATTGGGAACATAAATATAACACCAAGTTGTTTACAAAGTTTATATGAACTCTCTTCAAAAAATCCGAGGCGTATGTATGCACATGGCAGAAGCGACGTGCCTAATGATAGAATAATGTATACAATTGAATATTGATAACAATTTATTATATATTTTTATATACAATATAATATACTATGCGTATCCAGAAAGTAAGTGTACTGAGGCTCACACGACCGGATGGATTTTATTTTCGACATGTTGGCTACACTTCCGTGTAGCCTGACCCTTCCTCTCCGCAACGAGACCGGTTCGAGGTCAGTACGTTGAGAAGTGTCAACGCGACAACACGTTTCGTGAAAAATGTCAATCCAATCTCCCGCCAAGTGCGAAATACGCGGCGTCATCCGTTATCTCGTTCGGAAGGGAAAAGAGAAGGGAAAATCTGCGGTTGAGGTTTATAATGAGGTGAAAACTGCATATGGTGATAAAGCTATGAATCGTACGAGTGTGTACAAGTGGTGTCGCGAGTTTAAAAACGGGCACGTCACACCTCTTCACCCTCCGCCAAAAAGTTCAAACCCACAATTTCAGCCAAGAAAATCATGGCATCCGTGTTTTGGGACTGTCAAGGCATAGTTTTAACTGAATATATGCCTCAAGGGGAGACCATCAACTCTGCAAGATACTGTGAGACCCTAAAAAAATTGCGGAGGGCGATTCAGAACAAGAGGAGAGGCATGCTGACAAAGGGAGTCTGCCTGCTGCATGACAATGCCAGACCACACACGGCCAACGCCACGAAGGAACTGCTCGCCTAGTTTAAATGGGATGTCCTGAACCATCCCGCGCATTCCCCTGACCTAGCACCTTCAGATTACTATCTCTTTACCTCCCTGAAGCTGCACATGGGTGGAAAAAGGTTTTCAACCGACGAGGAGGTGAAGGAGGAGGCGGAGAAGTGGACGGAGGGGTTGGCGGGAAACTACTTCGAGGAAGGCATCAAAAAGTTGATACCCCGCTTCACCACCTACATTGAGAGGAATGGCGACTATGTCGAAAAATAGCTTACATATGTACTACGGTAACCACGTAATTTTTTTGTTTAAATAAAAAAAATTGTAACCTACAAAAATTCAGTACACTTAGTTTCTGGATATGCCTCGTATATCCTGAAATTGCATACTCGTATATAATTATTTCAAGATAATTGCGAAAAAAATACATTTAAGAGAGAACGTATCAAAAGGTCTGGGCTCATCTCATAACATTCCCTCAGTCGAGATACACTCCCACCAATAGAAATCGAGCTTGGCAACGAGGATTTCAGTTTTTAATCCCAAATGTAAGTGGCACCTTCCACCAAGTTGGTAGAGGTATAGTTGGATCAGGTGAATAATATTAAAAAAAAGTTACAAATTGTAGGGGTTATATGATAAGATATATGAATGTTGAAGAGGCAAAACATATGTGTCGAGAAAGGAAATACGACCTCCGTGGCCTAGTTGGTAAGATGCTTGTCTCCCAGCCCGGAGTTGTGGATTCGATTCCTGCTGGAACCTAATTTTTTAAATGGGTTGCAGTATGGTTTTAACTTAAGGCCTCTTTAACATCTTTCTGGTTGGTAAGATATTGCTACGTGGTAATAAGTCCGCACGGGTTGTATTGTATATAACGTAAGGTTAATAAAAAATATGGCATTCTGTACTGTCTGCCTACCTCAGCATGGAAACGGCGTGATGTTATGTGTGTATGGAAACACTACCACATGTGAATAATACTCGCACACACATTCCTATTCCACATTTGTATGTCACCCATTGACCTCTGTAGTTGCTTCACACATTTTTTTTTATGCACTTTGCACGGATTTCTCCTGTAACACAAAGAGGGTCTGCTTCTAGCGTTAGCTTATTCGTTAGGAATAATATCAGCCAGGATTCTTCTCATACTGCTAGACGGTACAGAGAATATATCCACAGTGTCATTCAGTTGGTTCGACATCTCTATACCACGCGTGACTGAGTGTTTAGCCATGATATTCGTCCTGTAAGTTGGTATGTAGAACAGAGGGTGATTCCTTGCACGGCTATATTTATTGGGTACATATAAACTTAGTGCTTCTAGAATCACGGGACAGTTAAAGGAACCTTGGAAAACCTTTATTAGGAATATCGCAATGGATTCTTGCCTTCTTGTTTCGAGGCTTCTATAGTTACACACCGTGAGAAGTTCGACATGGTGAGCATATTTTGGGTAATCCCCCATTGTTCTGTACCATAGATATCTGAGAATTTTTTTTTGTATTTGTTCTATATTGTTTAGCCCAAACTTAACTTAGCCCATGGTTAACGAACGTGAGTCCGACATCGAAAGTTACGCCCAAATCTTTGAATTCAGAAACTCTGTTTAGTGCCACTCCCTGTATAGTATACTGATGGTGGATTGGTGAAAACGATCGACTATAAGATACACAGACACATTTATTAATGTTGAACAGAAGATGATTTTGCTCACTTCAGGAGACTAGGGAGTCTAGGTCCTGTTGTAACTGGGCACAGAATCATGAATCTATGTAAACATTAAACAACCAGAGTGACATAACACATTCTTGCTTTACCCCTTTTGTAGTATTAAACCACTCAATAAAGAAATAATTCACTCTAATATATACTAAACTTACAACATATAATGACGCGATACCATACTCGTTCAATATTTTCTATGGAAAATGGTAATTTTCTATTGAACATATACCATATATTTTTGTAATGTAAAAAAACATACCCCCCTAGAGGCGGCCCTGGAAGAGGAATTGAGGATAATGTAGAATAGAGAATAAAGGGGCACCATTTACAGTATATTGTACACCCATACCTCGCTTTACGAACCTCTTTTTAAAAATCAATAAATTCGCTTTACCGAAAACAATCGACAAACGGAATTAACTAAGATCCACCCTTAAACGACGCGAAAGAAAACAAATATTTCTCGAGAATTAAAAATGACGAAATTTCACACATTGAAAAAGATATTAAAATCCTCATTGAAAATAATCCCGATGAAGAGATAAGTATACGAGTATGTACGAGGCGTATCCAGAAAGTAAGTGTACTGAGGCTCTCACGACCGGATGGATTTTATTTTCGACATGTTGGCTACACTTCCGTGTAGCCTGACCCTTCCCCTCCGCAACGAGACCGGTTCGAGGTCAGTACGTTGAGAAGTGTCGACGCGACAACACGTTTCGGGAAAAATGTAAATCCAATCTCCCGCCAAGTGCGAAATACGCGGCGTCATCCGTTATCTCGTTTGGAAGGGAAAACCTCCGGTTGAGGTTTATAATGAGGTGAAAACTGCATATGGTGATAAAGCTATGAATCGTACGAGTGTGTACAAGTGGTGTCGCGAGTTTAAAAACGGTCGTACGTCTGTGCATGATGATCAGAGGAGCGGAAGACCTTCAATTGTGACTGACGAAATTGTTTTGGGACTGTCAAGGCATAATTTTAATTGAATATATGCCTCAAGGGGAGACCATCAACTCTGCAAGATACTGTGAGACCCTAAAAAAATTGCGGAGGGCGATTCAGAACAAGAGGAGAGGCATGCTGACAAAGGGAGTCTGCCTGCTGTACGACAATACCAGACCACACACGGCCAACGCCACGAAGGAACTGCTCGCCTCGTTTAAATGGGATGTCCTAAATCATCCCGCGCATTCCCCTGACCTAGCACCTTCAGATTACTATCTCTTTACCTCCCTGAAGCTGCACATGGGTGGAAAAAGGTTTTCAACCGACGAGGAGGTAAAGGAGGAGGTGGAGAAGTGGACGGAGGGGTTGGCGGGAAACTACTTCGATGAAGGCATCAAAAAGTTGATACCCCGCTTCACCACCTGCATTGAGAGGAATAGCGACTATGTCGAAAAATAGCTTACATATGTACTACGGTAACCACGTAATTTTTTTGTTTAAATAAAAAAAATTGTAACCTACGAAAATTCAGTACACTTACTTTCTGGACTTACCTAGTATGATATTATAATAAACAGCAAGAAAAGGAAAAAGAAAATATGCAAACGGTATTTTTCAATATTTTCAGCATCCCCACAATATTTGTATTGTAGAACGTTGGTTATTATAGATCTAGGCATTGATTTGGTTGTCTTCCAGAGCGGATACCGTATTCGAGGGTCGTATCACCAATAATGATTTCTCAAACCACATGCAATATCCACGATCGCTTTCTACATCGTCACCATACACTTTTAATATCTTTCTTTTCGATAGTAAAAAGCTAGGTGTGCTAATAGATAACACTCTCTCAAGGCGAGATCAAATAAATGAGGTAAGCCGAAGGATCTTCTTCAGCGTTCATTCCCTTAAAGTGTCGCAAAGATTCCTACCTACTAAAACTAAAATTTTCCTCTTACAATCTCTGCTCTTTCCGATTCTGGACTATGCAGACGTATGTTACTTGGATGTTACAGAGGAACAGCTGGACAAATTACAGCGTCTTCAAAATGTGCGTCTAAGATTCATTTTCAACCTACGAAAGTACGATCATATAACTTCATACCAGAAGGCATTGAACTAGTTGAAGGTTAGAAATAGACGCCAAATTCACATACTGTCTCTATTGTATATTATCCTTAACTGTCCCACCGCCCTCTTATCTCGTCGAAAATTTTCAGCGTTTTTTCAATTATGGATTAGCGCTACGTTCAAACAGAGATTGTCTATTGGCCTTTCCAGTTCACCGCTCCTCTTTTTTTACCTCGTCTTTTACTGTCCATGCAGTGAGACTCTGGAATCAGTTACAAAGCAATATAAGACTCACTCCGTCCTTGGCATGCTTTAAGAGGCGACTGAAAAAACTCTTAATTTCTAGTCAGTAAAATAACGTGTTTCATTCCTGATTTTTCTTTTCCTTTCCTCTCCACCATCCCTTCCTTTCCTTTTGATTAATAATACCTCACTTTATATGAAAAATAATGTTTGGGTGATTGTCCGTCTTTGTGGGGTTCGTGGGCACATGCTCACGTATATGTTTATGGATTTCGTGGGGATGGATAGTCATTTGAATGATTTATGCGACCACGTAACTTGCTTCATTAAATTTTGTCTGGTTGGTTGGAAGAGATTGCGGCCTGGCAATAAGCCCACCAGATTGTTTTTGCAATAAAAGTGTTAAATAAAAATAACTAAAATAAAAAGCATAAAACACCGACAAAATTACTCCACATTCAAAATAACTCCTAAAACTGGAATTTAGGCAAATAATAGCAAATAACATATCTTTAACTGTTACCTTTATTAATAATATACATTCACCCCGTTTGAAAAGAAGCTAACACCGCAAATTTTGTTCTAATGACATAAATTCGAGAAATTCGAAACTACCTTCCGGACAACACAACAACTGATAGCTTAAAATTCATTTTTGTTAGTTTTTGTGGTAGTGATAATTTGTTTTTCGACACCGTGTTATCTACTTAGGCAACTCATAGGTGTATCGAGTCATTTTTATATAAGGTACAAACAATATTTTAATTACTCTTGAAAGTCTCCAGGAATAGAATTTATCGTACGTCAGAAAACATTGGATGAATATTTCCACAAAGTTCCTGTTTTACAATAGAAAAATTCTTCTTTTTCATTATAAATGCTGTAATTTATTATATATGTATTTCATTTGTATACGTTTTGTATATTCTGCGTATTTCAGAATGTATACGAAACTTTTCTCAAATATTGAATTTTTTTTTTCTCATGAAACACTTATCATGCACATATAACAGACGTGGGCAAATGCGGCTCCGAGAGACGCATGCGACTCTTCGTTGGGTTAAGTGCGGCTCCCAATGTCTCTTATAAAAATATAGATACATTATTTCCCCATCATATTTGTATTTTCGCGATTTTCCTTTCTAAGTGTTGCAAGTGACAAGATGCGCATTTATGAATGCAACTGTCAAATACAAAGGCAAGTGTTGGTGTATACGTGTGTGCTGTGATTTCAATGTGTAGGGTGCGCGCGAATCTCCTGCCTCTTTATGTGCGCAAACCGTATTCTGCGCTATTTTATATTTTCTTATATGTCTTCTCCCTGGCTCCATCCCAACTCACTGTCTGCGAAGACTGTTGGGGTCAGCTCTCCTCGTCCTCAGGTTGTGTGCTCTTCTGTCCCGGACTACGTCCCCCAGGCCATACCTCTGCTTCAGGTTATCTTTTTGCACCACCCATGAATTCTTTGGTGTTCCTCTGGTTGTTATTCGAGGAAGATCCATGAAGATTGCTTGGTTCACAATGTCATCGGGTGCTCTGCGTCCAACGTGCCCATACCATCTCAATTGTCTCTCCTCCATCTTACTGTTGATGTCTGTAACACCTAGGCTTGCACGAATGCGTGAGCTTTTTATTTTGTCTCTTAGGGACACACCAGCTGACCATCTTAGCATGCGCATTTCAGCAGTTTCTAGTTGCCTAGAGTAAGAGTTATACATCGTCCAGCATTCTGAGCCATAGAGGAGTGCGGGTCTGACAATCGTTTGGTATACTTTTCCTTTTAACTTTACTGGCATTTTCGGATCACATATTTTCTTATATGTGTATTTTTTATAATTTGTATAGCAATTAAGATTTGTGTAGAATATGTAACAAATTAGAATGAGTGTATTTAATACAACGTGAGAACGTGACTATTGTGTTGCTCTTTATATAAATACATGAAAATCCAGAATATGGCTCTCATTGACCTCTTGCATGCCCACCCCTGGTATATAATATGTATTTATATGTATATAGAAAACAAGTAATTCGATATACGAAATTCCGATTTACGGACAACTTTTCACGAGCATATCTCCTCCGTAAAACGAGGTATGGGTGTACTAAACTGTGCGTGCTATGTAGTGCGGATATACAAAGCAAATGTGGGTCAGTCGGAGCCTGAATTGGGTTTCAAGGCTCCAGTGATTACAGTTGTTAACTATTATATATGTGTACGTCTTTAGCGAAGAAATTTCATTCCTTATGTTTACATGGCTAAGCATGATACATCTGGCGGGCGTATTGCTATACATCAATTTCTTCCGACCAACTAGCTTTTAATTCAAGACAAATTTTAAAAAGTGTGTTTATATGTATGTATATGTATGATACATTTATTATATAGAAACTAGCTTGGAGTTTCTTTGGACAGTTGCTACATCTTTAGGAACAATCTCCCAATTTGTTTCAACCAGCAGGTATTTAGCCAATGTATCTTACCAGTACTAACATTTGGATGCGAAACTTGGACTGTTTCTGCACGAATGGTACAAAAGATACAGACAACACAACGCAGCATGGAGAGGTGCATGTCAGGTTATACCAGAAGAGACCGCAAATGGTACAAAAGCTCCAGACCCAGACAAAACAACGCAGCATGGAGATGTGCATGCCAGGTTATACCAGAAGAGACCGCAAATGGTACAAAAGCTCAAGACAACACAACGCAGCAATGAGAGGTGTATGCCAGGTTATACCAGATGATACCGCAAATGGTACAAAAGCTCCAGACAATACAACGCAGCATTGAGAGGTGAATGCCAGGTTATACCAGAAGAGACCGCAAATGGTACAAAAGCTCCAGACAACACAACGCAGCATTGAGAGGTGCATGCCAGGTTATACCAGAAGAGACCGCAAATGGTACCAAAGCTCCAGACCCAGACAACACAATGCAGCATGGAGAGGTGCATGCCAGATTATACCAGAAGAGACCGCAAATCGTACAAAAGCTCCAGACAACACAACGCAGTATGGAGAGGTGAATGCCAGGTTATACCAGAAGAGACCGCAAATGGTACCAAAGCTCCAGACAACACAACGCAGCATGGATAGGTGCATGCCAGGTTATACCAGAAGAGAACGCAAATGGTACAAAAGCTCCAGACCCTGACAACACAACGCATCATAGAGAGGTGCATGCCAGGTTACACCAGAAGAGACCGCAAATGGTACAAAAGCTCCAGACAACACAACGCAGCATGGAGAAGTGAATGCCAGGTTATACCAGAAGAGACCGCAAATGGTACAAAAGCTCTACATAACACAACGCATCATAGAGAGGTGCATGCCAGGTTACACCAGAAGAGAACGCAAATGGTACAAAAGCTCCAGACCCTGACAACACAACGCATCATAGAGAGGTGCATGCCAGGTTACACCAGAAGAGACCGCAAATGGTACAAAAGCTCCAGACAACACAACGCAGCATGGAGAAGTGAATGCCAGGTTATACCAGAAGAGACCGCAAATGGTACAAAAGCTCTACATAACACAACGCAGCATGGATAGGTGCATGCCAGGTTATACCAGAAGAGACCGCAAATGGTACAAAAGCTCCAGACAACACAACGCAACATGAAGAGGTGCATGCAAGGTTATACCAGAAGAGACCGCAAATGGTACAAAAGCTTCAGACAACACAACGTAGCATGGAGAGGTGCATGCCAGGTTATACCAGAAGAGACCGCAAACTGTACAAAAGCTCCAGACAACACAACGCAACATGGAGAGGTGAATGCCAGGTTATACCAGAAGAGACCGCAAATGGTACAAAAGCTTCAGACAACACAACGTAGCATGGATAGGTGCATGCCAGGTTATACCAGAAGAGACCGCAAATTGTACAAAAGCTCAAGACAACACAACGTAGCATGGATAAGTGCATGCCAGGTTATACCAGAAGAGACCGCAAATTGTACAAAAGCTCCAGACAACACAACGTAGCATGGATAAGTGCATGCCAGGTTATACCAGAAGAGACCGCAAATTGTACAAAAGCTTCAGACAACACAACGTAGCATGGATAGGTGCATGCCAGGTTATACCAGAAAAGATCGCAAATGGTACAAAAGCTCCAGACAACACAACGCAGCATGGAGAGGTGCATGCCAGGTTATACCAGAAGAGACCGCAAATTGTACAAAAGCTCCAGACAACACAACGCAACATGGAGAGGTGAATGCCAGGTTATACCAGAAGAGACCGCAAATGGTACAAAAGCTTCAGACAACACAACGTAGCATGGATAGGTGCATGCCAGGTTATACCAGAAGAGACCGCAAATTGTACAAAAGCTCCAGACAACACAACGTAGCATGGATAAGTGCATGCCAGGTTATACCAGAAGAGACCGCAAATTGTACAAAAGCTCCAGACAACAAAGGAAATTCAAATAAAGTAAGTTCGTTTTTAAACTATATAAATTAAATTGTGTTAGTTCTTAAGATATACTCGTAAATTTGTATATCATATAAGTATAGCCTTTGGCAAATGTTTGTACTATAGATAACTTTATTAAACCAAATAAAAATTTGTTACGAGCGATGTCAAGAGTAGCACCTGCAATGCACTATACACATACTCGTATGTATAACTATAACATGAACCAACGTAATAAATATGCGTATTTAATATTGGATATTTAAATATATTTTTTAAAAGAAATTCTGCGAACGTTATTATTTCCATAGTTGGGTTTTTATAGATTCGCTCCACACACACACCGAAGTATTATAAATTTAACCGTACTTAAACGGTGTAAATAACCGAGTCCCGACAACAAAGAAGTAGTTAAACTGATAAAATTCGGCGCCATAAAATAAGGGTAGTCTGGAAAAGGTAACTGGCCACTGGCGCATCATTCGTCTGGTACATAAGGTTCAATGGTATGGCTGACGGAGTCTGCGAATCGATGCATCGGGTGAGGGGTAAGCGACCGCCGGTGCGGGAGCGCGACAGGTCATGTCTGAATAATATATATCAGTTAGAATCAGGTAATTGACTAGAAATTTTACGAAGCATGTCTTAGACAACTGATAAATGTTTTTATGGCGTGTTTATTCGTTGAAAAATATACACTTAAGTGAACTTATATCCACATTCTCGAAACACTAAGAATTACCGACAAATTGTCGATAAAATGTTTATATTTATTTATTTATTTAACGTTCTATTGCAAAAACAATCTAGCGGGCTAATTTCCAGGTGTTAATCTTTTCCAGCCAATCAGACAATCTTTTCCAGCCAATAAATTAAACAAATTAAATGGTCGCAAAAAATATTCAAATGATTATTCATATTTATGAAATCATATAAAGTGAGATATCAGCAATCAAATGATTATTCATATTTATGAAATCATATAAAGTGAGATGTCAGCAATCAAATGATTATTCATATTTATGAAATCATATAAAGTGAGATATCAGCAATCAAATGATTATTCATATTTATGAAATCATATAAAGTGAGATGTCAGCAATCAAATGATTATTCATATTTATGAAATCATATAAAGTGAGATATCAGCAATCAAATGATTATTCATATTTATGAAATCATATAAAGTGAGATATCAGCAATCAAATGATTATTCATATTTATGAAATCATATAAAGTGAGATATCAGCAATCAAATGATTATTCATATTAATGAAATCATATAAAGTGAGATATCAGCAATCAAATGATTATTCATATTTATGAAATCATATAAAGTGAGATATCAGCAATCAAATGATTATTCATATTTATGAAATCATATAAAGTGAGATATCAGCAATCAAATGATTATTCATATTTATGAAATCATATAAAGTGAGATATCAGCAATCAAATGATTATTCATATTTATGAAATCATATAAAGTGAGATATCAGCAATCAAATGATTATTCATATTAATGAAATCATATAAAGTGAGATATCAGCAATCAAATGATTATTCATATTTATGAAATCATATAAAGTGAGATATCAGCATTGAAAGGAAAATGAAGGGATTCCAACCAACCAGATAAAAGTTAAGGAAGCAAGTTAAATAATGGTCGCAAAAAAACATTCAAATGACTATCCATCCCCACGAAATCCAAGAACATATACGTGAGCATACTCGAGCGAAATCCATGAACATATACGTGAGCATACTCGAGCGAAATCCATGAACATATACGTGAGCAAACTCGAGCGAAATCCATGAACATATACGTGAGCAAACCCCACAAAGACGGACAATCTCCCGAACATTCCTTTTCATATAAAGTGAGATATCACCAATCAAAGTAAAAGGAAGGGATGGTGGAGAGTAAAGGAAAAATGGAACACGTTATATTACTGACTAGAAATTACGAGTTTTTTCAGTCGCTTCTTAAAACATGCCACGGACGGAGCGATGTTAACATTGGTTTGTAACTGGTTCCAGAGTTCCACTGCATGGAAGTTAAAGGAGAACGTAAAAGAAGAAGACAATATGTCTACGACGAGTCCTCCGATTCTTTGCTCGTTCTCGAAGAGACCGTTTAGAGAGGCTTGTGGTCACTGGAAGCGAGGAAGGATGACGCACAAGAGGAAGCGTCCCAATACGATGGACTGACCAAGTGATAGACGTAAAATGACTACTCTTAACAACTGCTCTTCGAACCGTGGAGTGCAGGGATGGATGGATATAAGTCATCAAGGGCTATCATGGGAATCACGATGCCCAGTCATGAGCTCTGCTACAGGATAATGACGAAGTGTTCTTTGCATTATGGAATGAAAACCCTCAGACTTAATGCACCCAAACGACTTATAGAAAGAGTTATCGTTAGACCCGCAATTATGTATGGCTCAGAATGCTGGAATATGTACAGCTCCTACTCTATGCAACTTGAAACAGCAGAAATGCGAATGCTTAGGTGGTCGGCTGGAGTATCACTAAAAGATAAAATTAAGAGCTCACGCATTCGTGATAGCCTGGGGGTCGACGACATAAATAGTAAGCGGGAAGAGCGACAGCTGAGATGGTACGGGCACATAAGATGGAGACCACCAGACCATACTGTAATCAGGCAATGTCTGTGGATTTTCCTCAACAGTCGTTCAGAGGAAGAAGACCGAGGAACTTCTGGATGACTCAATGCTCCAAAATCCTGCAGATAAACGACCTAGATGAAAGCGACACCCAGAATCGAAGAATATACAGCCTGAGAACGAGAAGAGCCGACCCCAACAGCCTACCTAGGCAATGAGTTGGGACAGTAACAGGAAGAAGAAGACTTACAGAAAGAGTTGTTGTAGAATCTTCAGTATACGAGAAATAAGTAGAGGATATTGTGAGATGGGGTGAAAACCGCAGAAGACACTGGCGAAAACAAATGGAGAGGATGGATAACACAAGAGGTCCCAACGTAGCAATGCATGATATACCCGATGATAGTCGTCCTCCAGGATAACTTCCAAAAAGATGAAAGTATAGCTGGAAGTCAACACCTCAGGAGAGGTAAACCTGATGATAACAGACCACAAGTCTAACTTAAGACAAAGAAGAACTTCTTTATATTAATAAGACGCTTAAGTATCTGAATTAAATGATAATGAATAGAGGGACACACTGAAATGGTTTGGGGATGTGGAATGATTGGATGAATAAAAACTGACAATACAAATAGACAGCAAAAATGTGAGTGGAAGGTGTGGTAGAGGTAGAGCAAAGAAAATATGGTTAGATCAAGTGTATGATATTTTGAAAGAAATAAAACGTAAAAAGCCATAGAGATCGTAGAAGTTGTATGAGAAGGTGTATGAATGAAGAAGAAGCGCTAGATGGGTGTCGCGGTAGGAAATCTGGCGATTTGTCCTCTCTGCCTACCCCGACAGGGAAACGGCGTGATGGGATGTATGTATGTAAAATATATGTGTTATGTAACGATATGTACATATGAATATCCTATGTGTGTGTGTGTAGTTATTAAAATATCTACACTTATTTATCAAAGGTTTCGGCCTGAACTTTGTGGAACTCTATTACAATATTAACAATACAGTGCTTTGTTATTCCACTAATTACATTAATCCTCACTACACTCCTGTCCCGAGGCTTTCGTTAGGAGAAATGATACAGGTTTGTTATGAGAGTAGTGCCTATATATGGTGTCTCAAAATAATGTATACACACTTTCATGCCGTGCCGTTTGCCTGAACTCGATGGAAAAATTTGTTATACTGCACATTCGTGAAGAGTTTAGGGATGAGGAGGTCTCTTATTTCCAGTAAGATGATGAACCTCCCCACTACCGTCGGGATGTGAGAGCCTATCTTGATGACAATTTGCTAAACAGATGGATCTGGTGTAGAGGTAGCATTGAATACCCCCCGTGCTCCTCAAACCTCACGCCAATGGACTTTTTTAAAATAAAGTCTCATCAAGATTAAAGTAAATGGCACAAAACCTACAACAGTTAATGAATTGAGAACAACCATTGAAAGATAATCTTCTCCCTGGCTCCATCCCAACTCATTGTCTTCGAAGACTGTTGGGGTCAGCTCTGCTCGTCCTCAGGTTGTATGCTCTTCTGTCCCGGACTACGTCCCCCAAGCCGTGCCTCTGCATCAGGTTATCTTTTTGCACCACCCATGAATTCTTTGGTCTTCCTCTGGTTGTTATTAGAGGAAGATCCATGGAGATTGCCTGGTTCACAATGTGATCGAGTGCTCTGCGTCCAACGTGCCCATACCATCTCAATCGCCTCTCCTCCATCTTGCTGTTGATGTCTGTAACACCTAGGCTTCCACGAATGCGTGAGTTTTTTATTTTGTCTCTTAGGGACACACCAGCTGACCATCTTAGCATGCGCATTTCAGCAGTTTCTAGTTGCCTCGAGTAAGAGTTATACGAGTACATCGTCCAGCATTCGGAGCCAAAGAGGAGTGCGGGTCTGACAATCGTTTGGCATACTGTTCCTTTTAACTTTACTGGCATTTTCGGATCACATAGAACTACAAACCATTGAAAGAGAATGCGGCCAAATAACATAAAAAATGGTTCGTGAATTGTGTGATGCCACGCTATCAGCAGTGCATGCTAGAAAAGCCATAATTAGAGCATTTGCAACAAATGAAAAACAAATAGTTTTATCTTCTTTAATTTAAAGTTTTAATATTAGATACAGCTTAATAAATACTGAATTTTCAATAATTTGAAATGTGTGTATATTTTTTTGAGACACTGTGTATATCAGACTAGTGAGCCATGTTACTTTACTATAGACCGCCCATAACTTATAATAAACTGGGATCATTCCGCCTGAAGAAAGCTCGGGACAGGAGGTAGAAACATGTGTAGCGGAGATTAGTAAGAGATAAAGTAACTTAATTAGCTCATGTTTATTTTAATATAATTAAAAATTGAAACACTGTTGAATGCACATGAAAATACAGGTATTTATTGAAACCCAATTAGTTTCAAGTCATACGCAGTTAGTTTGGAATAGCACTGATTAGATATATAAAGTTCTATTATATAATATCCTTAACTGTCCCGTCGCACCTTCTTATCTCGCTGAAAATTTTCAGCGTCTTTCCAATCATGGATTAGCGCTACGCTCAAACACAGATTGTTTATTGGCCTTTCCAGTTCATCGCTCTTCTTTCTTTACGTCGTCCTTTACTGTCCATGCAGTGAGACTCTGGAATCAGTTACAAACCAATATAAGACTCGCTCCGTCCTTGGCATGCTTTAAGAAGCAACTGAAAAAACTCTTAATTTCTAGTCAGTAAAATAACGTGTTTCTTTCCTGATTTTTCTTTTCCTTTCCTCTCCACCATTCCTTCCTTTCCTTTTGATTGATGATATCTCACTTTATATGAAAAATAATGTTCGGGTGATTGTCCGTCTTTGCGGGGTTCGTGGGCATGTGCTCACGTATATGTTTATGGATTTCGTGGGTATGGATAGTCATTTGAATTATTTATGCGACCACGTAACTTTGTTTCATTTATTTTTGTCTGGTTGGTTGGAAGAGATTGCCGCCTGGCAATAATCCCGCCAGATTGTATCGCAATAAAAGTGTTAAATATTGTAAATAAATAAAGACTAATAGGAGCCGAAAAAAAGCTATAGAAATGCGTGCATTGAGAAGAACACACGGGGTGACAATGTATGATAGAATACGGAATGAAGTGATAAGGGTTGAATGTAAACTTAAGGCTGATGTGTTGAGTAAAATGAAAAAGAGCATGGTTTGAATATGTATAACGAATAAAACATGAAAGATTAACGAAACAAACATACAGTGCAAATGTAAGAGGAAGACCAATGAAAGTGTGGTTGGTTGAAATGAATGATACTTTGATATAAGGAAACGTAGAATGTCAGAGAAATTGCAGTTGTATGAAAAGATGGATGGATGGGAAGCAGGCTAAGGATGTGTGTCGAGATAGGAAAGTCTAGCGCTCTGTCTTCGCTGCCTACCCCGACAAGGAGAATACGTGATGGTATGGATGTACTTAGTTCGTAATATACTCCTGAAGATGACTCGCATATTACTCGAAACTATATGAGTTTAAATATATTTTTTCCAATTGGATTAAATAGTGTACGAGTATATGTTATATTTAAATTATTTTTTAATGATCTCTCGGTTTGTATTTATGGTATACCCTGCAAGAATTTGATGCCTTCACAAAGAAGTTTATCCCAATTTGTGTTTAATAGTATGAGACCTTCTCCTCTTCGTGTAGCGATTCGACGAGTATGGAGAATAGTATGGAGTAGGGAGAGCACAGGGGGACAAAAGGGCCCCTGATCCGGCCCAGACGTCGCCCCCAGCCTCCCGGCCCAGGGACGACAACCTGGCGCCACTGGTCCCTCACCAAACCCCGGTCTGAGATTCAAAGAACTCATCCCTGACACAATACCGAGACGGGATAAATGCCCTTTGGCAGCTAACTTCTTTGTCTAATTAAATTTCATAAAGGAATTTCTCCATATTTTTGGTGAATCATTATCACATTTGACAAACGAGATATGAAAGACAAAATAATCTAAGAGCTTCGTAAAAAATGCACATTCTGGACGTTATCGTCATCAGCAACAGCACTTAGCAAGTTATGTTATATTTATAATAATACAATGTCTCTATATTAGAGAGTTCGGCGTTCATCCATGGCTTTATCCTACTCAGTTCCTGCTGGGCATGCTCGCGTATAACTCCTTGAGCGTAAGAAGATCTGCGTCTCCTGGTATACGTTGTCAGACTCGTTCGAGGAGTTGTGAGCTGTCCAGCATTACTAGAAAGATTAGCGTTAAATGTTCCTAACAATTACATTAGACTGCGTCGGCAAGAACTGTTCGCAATAACATACGCAAGAACAGGTCTCCCAGCCGCTATGCCTGTTGGAAGGGAGATGAGAATCTTTAAGTCGTTTGAAAACCAAATGGTGCTAAAAACGCTGTTTAATTCATTGATCCGTAGCAAACTAGAAAGTAATGCTTGCATTTGGAACTTCCTGGGGGCGCAGAACTCACTCATTGTGGAGAAGGTACAGAAAAATAGCTATGATATCTCTATATGAGTGAGTTTGGTATCTATCCTTGGCTTTATCCTAATCAACTTTTGCTGGGCATGCTCGGGTATAACTCCTTGAGATCTGCGTCTCCTGATATACGTTGCCAGACTCGTTCGAGGAGTTGTCAGCTGTCCAGCATTACTACAAAGATTAGCGTTAAATGTTCCTAATAATTACACTAGACTGCGCTGGCAAGAACTGTTATCAATAACATACGCAAGAACAGGTCTTCCAGCCGCTATGCCTGTTGGAAGGGAGATGAGAATCTTTAAGTCGTTTGAAAACCAAATGGTGCTAAAAACGCTGTTTAATTCATTGATCCGTAGCAAACTAGAAAGTAATGCTTGCATTTGGAACTTCCTGGGGGCGCAGAACTCACTCATTGTGGAGAAGGTACAGAAAAATAGCTATGATATCTCTATATGAGTGAGTTTGGTATCTATCCTTGGCTTTATCCTAATCAACTTTTGCTGGGCATGCTCGGGTATAACTCCTTGAGATCTGCGTCTCCTGATATACGTTGCCAGACTCGTTCGAGGAGTTGTCAGCTGTCCAGCATTACTACAAAGATTAGCGTTAAATGTTCCTAACAATTACACTAGACTGCGCTGGCAAGAACTGTTATCAATAACATACGCAAGAACAGGTCTTCCAGCCGTTATGCCTGGGTGAAGCGCCTTAACTCTTCTGAACGCGACTGCTTCGGATATTGACATATTTCACATCACATTACCAAAAGCAAAAGTAAATTATCTTCTAAGATTGAGCGCGTTAGAAAGCACTCATCAACGTACTTAAGTGACTGTGAATATATGTGTATAATATGTTTGTGTGTATATACTCGTATGTATGCATATACATTATTTTTTTTATATAATTTTTTATTTCTTTTATTCTATGTAATTTTTCTTTATTTTCAATATGTCTTGTATTTTTCAAAGTAATTAGGCTAAGCCTGTTTTGAGAAAGTAAATAAATAAATAAATAATAATTTAAAAAAAACCACACGTGAAACAATCTTAATGCAATTTCTTCTATAAGGAAAAAAAATGTAAATTTGAATGAAAATGACTCTCTCGGTCGCTTATATACTCGTAGCTGCAAGATGTATTTGTTTTCTCTGTTTGAATTTTAAACTATACTTAAATGCGGTTTCATTAAAGTATTGTCTATATTTGGCTTATGATCGTACATGAGAATATATCAACCGTGTCATTCAGTTAGTTCAATATCTCTATACCACGCGTGACTGAGTGTTTAGCCATGATATTCGTCCTGTAAGTTGGTATGTAGAACAGAGGGTGATTCCTTGCACGGATATATTTATTGGGTACATATAAACTTAGTGCTTCTAGTATCGCGGGGCAGTTAGCTAAATAATTTGAATTTATTCCCTTATAAAATTCAACTGGCACGGTCTTATTCCAGATAAGCCAATTAAAAAAATACAAATAACTAGATTTAGTAAAAAAAAAAGTTGTTTTTAAATTTAAAACTAAAAAATATAAATTTATTTTTGTAGCGAGATTCGTGCCTCACCCTGCATTTGTATGAAAGTGGCAAATGAATAAATTTCAATAAATTTTTTTTTTATTTTTGTATATTTTTGTATATTTTTAGTTTAAACTAATCGATAATTTTGATCATGCTCTCCTATCGCGTAAATTAAGTTGGCATACTCCTTGATCAAAAAGTTTTAGGACCGGCCACCGTGTGGCGCTGTCAGTCACCCGATTGGAATTCTTTTTTTTTTTAGGTTATCACATTTATCATTGACACTTCCCTTCAAATTTCAGCGTCGTAGCTTGACATTTGTAAAAGTTACGCTGTACTGAGTACATCTACGTTTGTGCGTGTTTTCGATTTTTTAAAAGTTTGAAAATAGCATAAACTGTGCATCAACGAGTTTGCATTAAATTTTGTGTGAAAAACGTATTTAACGGTCCGCAGACCTTTGAAATGTTGGAGAAGTGTTTTTTGGTGCGGGAACGCTTTAGAAGTGGTCGTGAGTCGGTCGAGGATGACGAACGCAGTGGCAGTCGAAAACCGATGAAAACATCGATAAAATCAAAGAAATGTTGGCCGAAAACCGCAAATTGACCATCAGAGAGTTAGCAGAGGACTTGAACATCGCTTATGGATCCGCTCAAGACATTTTGGTTAGTGATTTGGGCCTCAGACGTGTCGCTGCAAAACTGGTGCCGAAACACCGCAATTTCATGCAAAAAAAGGACCGCGTTGAAATAGCGAAGGACATGAGTTCCATGAGTTTTTGACCAAAAACAACACGACTACTATCCAGCAGCCTTTAAATTCACCTGATCTGGCTCCCTGCGACTTTTTCCTGTTCAACCGACTTAAAAAACCGTTTCGCGGAACGCGTTACAGCACCCGAGAGGATGTCATGAAAAAATCGAAGACGGCTCTGATGGACATACCGAAAATTGAGTACCAGCGGTGTGTCGAGGATTGGATCAAGCGCTGGCGTAAGTGCGTTGCAGTCGATGGGGAGTACTTTGAAGGGGACCATATCGATTTTGATGAATAAACTTGTATTTTTGATGTTATGAATAAAGTCTTAAAACTTTTTGATCAAGGTAGTAGTTTGAGCTTTGGTCTGAATATAGAGAAAACACCCCACACCACTCACTCTTGAGTGTTTTCATTTCCAGCCATTAGATTACACTTACTTTATTTTCCTTTTTAACTTGCGCCCAACTTACAAAATGGCCAGTTTCCTTTAACTATACGTATATACTCGTATATATAACATAATACTTGATAAATGTTTAAGAATAAAGATATATTCGACTAGATTTCGGTTGAATAGTTTCTCTATGTTTCTGCCTCCAAGGAATCATTTCTTTCCGTTTCAATGGACAAATATGACTCATTCGTATTTTTTTTTTAATTTACTTATTGTATTGTATTATACTTATGTTGTACGAGTATATAGCACAATCTGGCGGGCTTATTGTATTGTGATTCTCTTCTCTTCCAACCAAACATAAAGACGTCAAAGAGGTTTAGCAGATGGTACTTATTGGAAGAGATGATGATGGTTGTTGATAAATAAAATAACTTGTTAAATCGCAATACGGAAAGAGAGAGTTTATTTTTATAGTAGCGTAGGTATTTATATGTTTTTGGAATGTGCACGAGAGTGCGCTCGCGATATGCTTCTGTCTCGCTTCTGTGAATGCAGAACGATTAATATCGTATGTGGGTGATATTTTATTTACGAAACTGGCGAGACAGCGTGGTGCGTTCTCTCTCTAGTATGAAATGTGGCGCGATCGCTCGGCCGGCGTCAATGGTTGGCATGTGACCTTTGAACTGTTTACTATAATTTATCGAGGAATCCGAAGGTCGTTTCATCGGTCATTGACCGTATGTATGCGACAATATTCAGCGACGACCGTGGTTTCCCACAGAGGTCTTAACTGAAAACCAGATTAGATCCTTTTTAAAAAAAAATCGGTATTCAAAAGGGAATCAAATCTGCTTGTCAGTTACTTTGTGGATGAAAGACAACTAAATATGTATCGGTTATTGTGTGCAAGCTGTTGCACGCAGTCTTGACAGAAGAAACTGAAGATCCTATTGATGGAGATTCAACATTCAAGACGATACAACAGGTTTAATATGCTGCAGCCTTTTGTTAAGCCGAGTTTTACATGCACTATATAGGTATATATGCTGTTTAAAAGTGCTTTAGTTATTTACGATATGCAACATATAAGCTATAGAAAAACATAAATTGTTTTTTATTGTATTACACTTTCACTGTATATAATACAACCTGGCGGGATTATTGCCACGTGGCAATATCTTCCAGCCAACAAGAAAGTTGTTCAAGAGGTCTTAAAATATACAAAATCGATTTTCCCAAATGTCTAGATTAGAATACCCCCTTAATATAACGGTATAACACTACCGGTTTCAAGATTTTCACCTCATCGTCAGGGGAACACAAAAAAGGCTTGAACCCCTCATCATCAGGGGAGCACAAACAAGACTTGAACCCCTCATCATTAGGGAACACAAACAATACTTGAAACCGATAGGGTTATAACCATTCTATGAAGTGAAATAAACAGTGTTTTACTAAAAAAAAATACATTTTTCGTTTAAATTTAAGTAAAAACACTGATGAATAATAAATATCACATATATTTACTAACTATAATATAAGGATCATAAAGAGATATTTTTTACAGTTTTGCTATTTAAGGAACACATACTTGCTTGCTGAAGTACAACAGCATGCACACAATAAACCAACACATGCACAAGCGTCTTCCATACACAGGATGGATTAAAATCATATTCGATCACGATGCTTTGCCTGTCATCAAAATGCCTTTTGATAATAGTTATGTAAAATTTGATTTTGAGTCAAGGTCAACATATAAATGTAAACAACGAAATAAATAGCAATATACAGTCATCCCTCTATTTATTCGGTCTCCGTTTGCGCGTATTTACATTAACGCGGTTAATTCTGTTTGAAAAGTCAAATGTAAAGTAGTTATGCTAGTTATTCTCGAGCAGATATTTCGAATAAAAGGTCGGAGGGGAAGTAGCCTGCCAATAAAAAGTCGGTAGCCCGTCAAGACATCTTGCGTAAAACTTAAAGATGGAACAAAATGGAAGTCAGCAAAAGATGACAGTCTACAATAGTATGTTGGTGCCAACTTTGATTTATGAGAGTTAAATGTGGACGTGAAAAAACACTGAAACGAGCCGAAAAAATACTTTAGAAATGCGTGATTTAAGAACAATATCCATATATTGTTCGATCGCTAAGCTTAAGTAAGACATGTTGTGTGGTGTAAATGATGAGAAGTCAACACTTCACGATATACGAGTATACTGCATAATAAAGGAAGCAATCTTGAAATGAAAAACTTACATGGATAAAACCTTTGTAAAATCAAACAAAACTTTTTGCTCAGCATGCTCCGATGTTTTAAGTATTACTAGAAAATCACTAGAAAATTGACATTTTAAAATAATATTAGGTTTCTAAAAGTTAATAATTAAGTAAGATAAGAAAATAATTGGACGTTTGTTAGGGGTTTACATAAATTTGATAAGATTTATTGAATGTATAGAGAAAATTCCGATTAGAAAATCTTTGAAAAATCTGACTCCTTTACGGGATGACATAGTATGACAGAATATGGAATTAAGTGGTTAGGAATGAAGATGAAGAAGGGTACTCTAAGACGGTTTAAGAATGTGGAACGAATGAATTAAGAAAAACTAACTGAACAAATATAAAGTGTAAATGTAAATAAGCGTGTGAGAGCAAGAACAAGGAAACGTAGAAAGTCAGTGAAAAACATGGTCATCAAAACCGACAGTTGAAACCGCTACAACTGTAAGACCGAGGCAACATAGGTAGGAGCCTCGCTTCGTGCTTAGAGCTACGCTGCGAGTTAGGCGACATATCCTATCGAACCAACGAACCACTGCACGCTTCGCGCCACGCTACATGACGATTAGTCACTGAGTAAATCTCCTAGCGAATAAATGTGTTGGTTAATTTTATTGTGTCACCGTGATTTTACAAGATGGCGGAAGTTTTAATAACAGCTGTGTATAAAAGGGAGCCTTTTTGGAACCCATCGAGCAAATTATACAAAAATGTACCTATAATAAAATCACTTACGAATGAAGTTGCACAGGAAGTAAATAAAGATAAGGTAAGTTGTAATGAAATTGGTTAGTTTTGAGAGTGGCATCGTTTGTTGACTCAACCGCTCCCAAATGTTAAATGAATTTGTGCGAAACATTTTCGTGTGGCCAAGCGTGAAGTCACCTAGTATATTAGTCACGTAACACCTAGCTTATCACCTAACGAAGCGCTTTGGTGTGGCCTCGGCCTAAGAGCGACAATATTAATAATGGAAGACTCATAAAAGCTATTTGTTAAAGTTAACTGCATGTTCTGTAATTTTTCTTTTCGTATACATAAATAGTTAAGTTCTCATCAAAATGTGTGTTTTATTAGTTACCAGTGGCAATCTTCGTGCCTTGGTTGAGAAGACGCTCGACTTCCAGCCTGGGGTTTAAAGTTCGATTTACGATGGTACCCAACAAAAACAGAATCCCAGCAAATCACCGTGTGCCTTATTACACAGTACACGTCAGCAGCAACTGGAACCAATTATCCACGTAAATGGAAGGATTACTGTAAAATGTAAATGGTATGTCAATAGTTCTACCGTTTTGATTAAATAATCATTACAAGAAAAAAAGTACAGTCGTACCGTCGTAGACTTAACTACACAGTACGCGTCAGCAACAACTGGAACCAATTACCCACGTAAATGGAAGGATTACTGTACAATGTAAATGCTATGTCAATAGTTCTATTGTTTTGTTTAAATAATAATAACAAGAAAAAAAGTACAGTCGTACCGTCGTAGACTTAACTACACAGTACGCGTCAGCAACAACTGGAACCAATTGCCCGCGTAAATGGAAGGATTACTGTACAATGTAAATGCTATGTCAATAGTTCTATTGTTTTGTTTAAATAATAATAACAAGAAAAAAAGTACAGTCGTACCGTCGTAGACTTAACTACACAGTACGCGTCAACAACAACTAGAACCAATTACCCACGTAAATGGAAGGATTACTGTACAATGTAAATGGTATGTCAATAGTTCTACCGTTTTGATTAAATAATCATTACAAGAAAAAAAGTACAGTCGTACCGTCGTAGACTTAACTACACAGTACGCGTCAGCAACAACTGGAACCAATTACCCACGTAAATGGAAGGATTACTGTACAATGTAAATGCTATGTCAATAGTTCTATTGTTTTGTTTAAATAATAATAACAAGAAAAAAAGTACAGTCGTACCGTCGTAGACTTAACTACACAGTACGCGTCAGCAACAACTGGAACCAATTGCCCGCGTAAATGGAAGGATTACTGTACAATGTAAATGCTATGTCAATAGTTCTATTGTTTTGTTTAAATAATAATAACAAGAAAAAAAGTACAGTCGTACCGTCGTAGACTTAACTACACAGTACGCGTCAACAACAACTAGAACCAATTGCCCGCGTAAATGGAAGGATTACTGTACAATGTAAATGCTATGTCAATAGTTCTATTGTTTTGTTTAAATAATAATAACAAGAAAAAAAGTACAATCGTACCGTCGTAGACTTAACTACACAGTACGCGTCAACAACAACTAGAACCAATTACCCACGTAAATGGAAGGATTACTGTACAATGTTAATGCTATGTCAATAGTTCAACTGTTTTGTTTAAATAATAATAACAAGAAAAAAAGTACAGTCGTACCGTCGTAGGCCTAACTACACAGTACGCGTCAGCAACAACTGGAACCTATCACCCGCGGTAATGGAAGGATTACTGTACAATGTAAATGTTATGTCAATAGTTCTATTGTTTTGTTTAAATAATAATAACAAGAAAAAAGTACAGTCGTACCGTCGTAGACCTAACTACACAGTACGCATCAGCAACAACTGGAACCAATTACCCGCGTAAATGGAAGGATTACTGTACAATGTAAATAATATGTCAATAGTTCTCCGCCTCCGTATTAGATGAATCCCCTTTATCGAATGACGGAGCCGGTCCCAAGCCCGGATAAAGGAGGAGGGACTCATTTTCTAATGTCCTTCCCCTCTCTGTAAATTTAACCCCCCCCCCCCCCTTCAACCCTCTACTTGCTCATTTTATTTTCCCCCATCCCTATCCATAATGGCACCCAACATGCCGGTGTGCTCCGATCGTCTCACCTAGTTGTGCCATCGGATCCAGTACAGCGGTGTGGCCGTTGAGTTTGCAGGTCTGCAACGGCTCACTCATTTAAAACAAACTCCATGGCACAGCTTCCGCATCTAGGATCGGGTTGTTCTCTCACAGAAGATTACACGATCGACGTGGGAGAATGGTTCAGGACTGACGTTGGAGTGGCGAGGGGATCCTCGACTACAAGGCCCGGCAATGACGAAGACTGTTTTGTTTAAATAATAATAACAAAAAAAAAGTAAAGTCGTACCGTCGTAGACCTAACTACACAGTACGCGTCAGCAACAACTGGAACCTATCACCCGCGTGAATGGAGGAATAAGTGTACTGTCAAAAGACTTAGAAACCGGTCCTGTTATAGTAGACTACCATAATCAAGTGATGCACTATGTTATGATGGGCGCGGAGTTCCGCGTAGTTCTCAAACAAGTTATTGCAGATTTGCAGTGAGTTCTGCATGTTTCAACATGTTTCATGACTGTTAAACGAATTGAAATTCAAATCCACATATTGTATCGTCAAAAACACGATAATTCCAAGAAAGATTAATAAATACGCCAGAGACTTTTATTTTATTTTATTTATTTTACACGTGACAAGAAATATAGATAATTTGCGAAAAAACAATAGGTAATTTAATTCGGACAGACAATTTTAATGGATCTGGGTTTGTTGCCTTTCATGTGTCGTGTCCACAGTAAACTAGACTTTTGCCTGTATCTCACTGAGGACAAATGGCATAAAAAAATAAATCGATACTTCTTTCCGATTTTGGATTATGTAAAACCCCGTTGCACATTCTCATCAACCTGACAAACAGTGACAATTACATATGTATACACCACGCGAAATCAAACTCCTCACACTTCATCACTCCAGACAGATCAAAACATTCATCCCACAATATACCGCACACAATCATAAAGCAAAAAAAAAACATTTATACAAAAATATAAATATAAAACAACAACAAAAAAACACCACACTCAAAAGCTCACACAAAATTCTTCCACGAGTCATTCCTCTTGCAAGCCCAAGTACTCAAACTCCTGTCGCAATAACAACCACGCTCCGATCGACTGCCTAAACTGTTTTCCTCCCTTTACCTTTATCGAATTCGGCACCCAATTATATGTCGTGGGAACTAAATAGGCATATGGTATTGCCTTTGGGCAAAAGATGTTTTGACCCTAGGGATGGTGAACATTTGATCAGTTGCCATGCGTGTCATGTGTCTCTGCTGAGTCTGCATCTTCCCTTCCTCTCGATGATAGTGCCAGATAATGGATTTGAGATGTAAATTGGCTATGTTCAGGACCCAATACTCCCTGAAAAGCTCCGCTGTGGGATACCGGGCAGGAAGTTTATTAATTATTTTTATAATTAATTTTTGTGAAACCTGCAATATGTGTTTTTGTGTCAAGGTGCATCCAGATTCAATTTATGGTTGTCCGAAAAGTAGTTTCGTTCATCTCGTATATATGTCATTAGAACAATTCTTTTTTCGCTAGCTTTATTACTATCGTACTGAATGTATATCATTTAAAAGGTTCAGTGCATTTTTCTGGTCCTTGTTTACTCAAAATGCTTTAATTGTCTTTTTTGGCGTCATTTTGAAGATGGAACAAAATGTGTTGTTTTTTTGGTTATTGGTGCTTTTTTAATATATGATTTAATATAATTTGAAATGATCTATGTATAATAGTTTGCAAATGTCCATTTTTAAGCACTCGTTTTTGTGTGTCCTGTTTTTCATATCTTCTTCTTCCCAGTGTCATGTCAGGTCCCCCCAACGTTCAATATCACCTGAGAGTAGACATCTTTGTCTCCGGTAGCCCGAAAAAGATCTCCAACGCTCCTTATGCCAGTCCAATCACGTATATTGTGAAGCCAGGAGATTTGCCTCCTGCCAACACCTCTATTTTGCCTTGGATGATACGGTGCAGTAATTTGTACTTTGCTCCTCTAAGTACGAGTACATGACCCAAGTAGGACACCTTTCGAATTTTAATATTAGTCAGCAACTCTCTATCGACTTTGGCTCTTTAAAGAGCCCTCGTGTTGCTGGCCATATCCGTCCAGAGTATCCATAGCATTTTCCGGTGTATCCACATTTCGAATGCTTCCAGTCGGATCATACTACCAACTTTGAGGGTCCATGATTCCACTCCATATAATAACACTGACCAAACGAAGCATTTGACTAACCGTTGTCGAAGTTTCAAGTTTAGATTATCATCGCAGAATACGCTTCTCATTTTATTAAAAGCCGCACGAGATGATTCAATTCTGCACTTGACTCCGGTTTCTGAGTCGAGGTTTTCCACATTTTTCATATACATGTTATTAATTATCATGTAAATCAGTACTTCTCAAAAAGACATATATTTCCTCAGCCCCTTTTTAGAACATTTAATTTCTTTCTAAACATATGTACAATAGATGCGAGTACGCACTTTATCTTATGGCCGCAGCCATCACCTTTTTATCCATGCGCTTTATTTTCCAATATTGTTAATTTGTCAATAATAGTGGGTAGAATAATAATTATTTATTTAACACTTTTATTGCAAATACAATCTGGCGGGTTTATTGCCAGGCGGTAATCTCTTTCAACCAACAAGACAAAAGTAAATGAAGACAGTTATGTGGTCGCATAAATCATACAAATGACTATCCATCTCCACGAAATCCATAAACATATATGTGAGAACATGCCCACGAACCCCACAAAGACGGACAATCACCCGAACATTATTTTTCATATAAAGTGAGATATCATCAATCAAAAGGAAAGGAAGGGATGGTGGAGAGGAAAGGAAAAGAAAAATCAGGAATGAAACACGTTATATTACTGACTAGAAATTAAGAGGTTTTTCAGTCGCTTCTTAAAGCATGCCAAGGACGGAGCGAGTCTTATATTGGTTTGTAACTGATTCCAGAGTCTCACTGCATGGACAGTAAAGGACGACTTATAGACGTAAAGAAAGAGGAGCGGTGAACTGGAAAGGCCAATAAACAATCTCTGTTCGAGCGTAGCGCTAATCCATGATTAAAAACACGCTGAAAATTCTCGGCGAGGTAATAGTGGATTCCCGAGATAGATCGCTCTTGAGAAGTGTCAGATGAGATCTGTTATCTCTGCCCACCTGGTGGTGACGACGAGGACGAACGTTTACCTTGAATCATGAATAGAAATGACGGGTCACCACTGCTTGATGGTGCCTGTTTCAGCGGTTCCATTGAAGCGGAAAACCGGCGATAAAAATATAGATATTATGAGTAATCTTTCAAATATTAATACAGTTTGTAGTTTCTTATCGCTTTGTTGCCAAACACCGGCGTTTATTTGGAAAGAGAAACAATATTTTAATTAAATACTGCATTTTATATTAATTACTTAACAGTCGGATTTTTAACACGCGACGTAACACAATGACGAACTTTGAACGAATAAATTGTATACAAAAATATTGGGTTGATGCAAAAGTTATGACCGTTTTTTACATACACAATTAAACATTTTTTTTTAGATTTGTATTATTTATTTAATCAATTATATAATTAATAATAATCAATTATATAATACAATATATAATTTTCATCAGTTCTTATAACCTTCTCCCATCTTTCTATCAACTTATTAATACAATTAGTGTAAAATTCCGTGGATTTTGATGCGAAAAATGTAGTAAGGGATGTTTTTACCTGCTCTATTGAATCAAATTTTTTATCATTTAAAAAATTTTGCAGTGATCGGAATAAATGAAAATTGGAAGGAGCAAGATCTGGAGAATACGGTGGATGCTTGATAACATCCCATTTCAACTCATTTAGCTTGTGTTGGGTCATCATAGCCACATGTGGTCCTGCGTTGTCGTGATGAAACACTACCCCTTTTCTGTTTACCAATTCTGGTCTATCCTTTTGAAGGGAGATATTCAATTTGGATAATTGCTGACAATATCGTTCTGCTGTAATTGTCTGATTGCGTTCCAAGAGTTCAAAATACACAATAGAGAAAAATTAGTGAAAAATTTGTGAAAAACAATAAGTGAAAAATCCCCAGATGGGAATTTTGTAAACCATCTTCGTACCTGTCGAACTTTGATGGCATCTGCTCCATACACGTCGCAAATGTTTTTGGTTGCCACACTCGCGGTATTGTCTTTACGGAATTCATAAACTAAACAATGACGTAAATGCACTTTATCCACCGACATTTTGAAAAAATACAAGGGCTCTTCACTGTACTTTGGCCAGGCCAAAACTGAATAGAAAGTAGAGAGAAAGCATCCTTTATACAATGGAATCATTTAAAAGAAGATACTATTCATCATTTCTTACCTGGGAATTTTTTTACCTGGGATCATAAAAAACGGTCATAACTTTTGCATCAACCCAATATATTCCGTTCGGAGAAAATAAGATCAACCCAAACGAAGCTCGGGAGAAACGCTCCCAACAAGTCGAAACAAGATTTGCCCGAACGAGGCTCGAGCTCTTCAGTATAAAAAGAAACTTCGTGCCCGAGTCCCGCTCGGGTAGAACTGTCAAGTGGTTAATATCTTCACGCAAATGTATCTGGCATATATTGGTTTGAAGAAATTTTTTCTTATCAGTTTTGTTTCATAATTA
This sequence comes from Odontocerum albicorne, assembly GCA_949825065.1. Taxonomy (NCBI): domain Eukaryota; kingdom Metazoa; phylum Arthropoda; class Insecta; order Trichoptera; family Odontoceridae; genus Odontocerum; species Odontocerum albicorne. The sequence continues at coordinate 26,694,623 of OX463861.1, forward strand.
TTATTGATATCCATGATTATGCCTTATTGCAGTTCGATATCCCTCGTAACTCTTCCACCATCTAATTAGAATTATTAAAATTTTATATTTAATAAAAACATCAAGTCATAAGTAAAAGTAAAAGAAAAGAAAAAAAATAAACAAAAAAGTAAAATCTTTTTTTTCTTTGGGTCAATACGAGGGTGGTCCGATAAGTACTTAGCCTACAAAAGAATAACAAAATTTTTGGAAAAGTGGCGATTTATTTCTCAACATAATCTCCTTTGAGTTCGATACACTTGACCCAGCGATGCTCCGACTTCTTTAACCCGTCTGAAAAATACGTTTTCTGGAGGTATGCAAAGTAGGCCTCCGTGGCGGCGATAACCTCCTCATTCGACTCAAATTTCTGCCCTGCGAGTGACTTTTCGCCCGGGGCCAAATCCGGAGAATACGGTGGATGGGGCGTCAGTTCGTAGCCTAATTCTACCAATTTGGCCGTGGCGACGGCGGAGGGGTGAGCCGGTGCGTTGTCATGATGGAAGAGCACTTTTTTCTTCGCCAAATAGGGCCGTTTATTCTGCAATTCGGCGTCGAATCGGCCCAATAATTCGGCATAGTAGAGCCCTGTGACCGTTTTGCCCTTCTCCAGGAAGTCGATGTAGATCACACCTTTTGAATCCCAGAAAACGGTGGACATCACCTTTCCGGCCGATAGGACAGTCTTCGCCTTCTTCGGAGCACGTTCGCCGGGTGAAGTCCACTGTTTCGACTGTTCCTTGGTCTCGAGTGTGTACCAGTGTATCCATGTTTCGTCGACGGTCACGAAACGACGCAGAAACTCCTTCGTATTGCGCTTAAAGATCGTCAAACACTGCTCTGAAGTGGTCTTACGGTTGCGCTTGTTGTCCGGAATCGAAGGAGAAGAGTCACCGTACACAGCATCTTGCGATAGTGGTGCCATCGGGCGGTGAGGCTAAGTACTTATCGAACCGCCCTCGTAGACCACACTCACTTTGGGTCAATATACCACACTCACTTTCGATGTAACATGACACCTGTCTGACCTTAGCACTGCTCTCGTTACAATCGGATATTATTTTGCCTGAAGAGAGCCTCGAGAACGGACGTACAAACACGTTGAAGAATTAGTGCAAGAACAAAGTATTTTTTAATTAACAAAATATGTAAAAACCGAAACATTTGATAAATTATTTAAATGTTTAACAAAGATAAATTGATAATGTGTAGATAATAGAAAAAAAATGGTTAGCAAATAAATGGTTAACAAATAAATGGTTAACAAAACAAATGATTAACAGAAATAAATTAATAACGTGTAGTCAGTAATATAATGTGTTTCATTCCCATTCCTCTTTTTTTACGTCGTCCTTTACTGTCCATGCAGTGAGACTCTGGAATCAGTTACAAACTAATGTTAGACTCACTCCGTCCTTGGCATGCTTTAAGAAGCGACTGAAAAATCTCTTAATTTCTAGTCAGTAAAATAATGTTTCATTCCTGATTTTTCTTTTCCTTTCCTCTCCACCATCCCTTCCTTTCCTTTTGATTGATGATATCTCACTTTATATGAAAAATAATGTTCGAGTGATTGTTCGTCTTTGTGGGGTTCGTGGACATATGCTCACGTACGTGTTTAAGGATTTCGTGGGGATGGATAGTCATTTGAATGATTTATGCAACCATGTAACTTGTTTAATTTACTTTTGTCTGGTTGGTTGGAAGAGATTGCCGCCTGGCAATAAGCACGCCAGATTGTATTTGCAATAAAATTGTTAAATAAGTAAAAATAAATAATAATGGTGGAAATTATACATTGTGCCTTTTTTCACTGATACTCGTAGAAGCCGAATAAATGTTGTAGAAATGCGTGCATTAAGAAGAATACACGCTGTGACAATGTATGACAGAATACGGAATGAAGTTATTAGGATGAATGTAAACTTAAGGCTGATATGTTGAGTAAGATGGAGAGCACTTTGAGATGGTTTGGGCATGAACAATAGAAGGAATGAATGAAGACAGAGTAAGAAAAGGAATATAAAATGCAAATGTGAGTGAAAGCGTGTGAGAGGATGACCAAGGTAAGTATGATTGGATCGAGTGAATAATATTTTGAACAAGAAAATGTAAAAAATCAGAGAAACCGTAGAAGCTGTATAAAAAGGTGTGTATAGAAGAGGCGAAATATGTGTCGCGATAGGAAAGTCTGCTACTTTCTCCTCTCTGTCTACCCCGACAGGGAGACGGATAGTGTGTATACTCGTATATGATAGTATGCATCGCATAATATTGATTTTAAATGTAATAGCTCTTTGGTCAATTTTATTTTGCGTGTTTCCATAGTTTTTATTTTGCGTGTTTCAATAGTTATTATTTTGCGTATTTCCATAGTTTTTATTATGCGTGTTTCCATAGTTTTTATTTTGCGTGTTTCCATGTTTTTATTTTGCTTGTTTCCATAATTTTTTTCCCGGATTGAATTATATCAAATGGTTTTTTTAAAGAATTTTTCTATTTATTTTTTGTCGTATTGGGAAGAAATACGGAAAGTAATTTCGTATATATGTGATAAATTTAGAAGCTTAGTTCCACCAAATGCTCTTGGACAGTGGTTTCCGATGTTTACAGTATCTCTCATGTCGTAGAAGAGTTATATGAGGAGTTTGGAAGAAGAAAAAGGAAAGGATGTATGTCGAGTGAAAGTCTGGCGTTCTGTCCTCTGCCTACCCTGAGATAGAGACGGCATGTTGGCATGTATGTATGTGAGAAGTACGTATGTAAATAAAAGGCGTGTGAGAAGAAGACCAAGTAAAATATTGTTGGATACAATGATATTCTGAAAGGATACGGAGAAATTCCGAGAAATGTGTATATACTCGTATGTTAGAGGCTAAGGATTTGTGTCAAGATAAGAAAGTCTGACGCTCTGTTATCTCTGCTTTCCCCAACAGGGAAATCACGTGATAGAATGTTGTAATTTCCCATATGTGCGTATATAAAGGGTCTTTCAAATTGAGCATTTTTTTTAATTCTTGGATAAAACACAGATGGCGTCGTGAACTTACCTCGTTCTTGTGACATTTGAGAAGTGTAACATAATGTACGTCATTTATAAAAATGGAGTCGTATACAATACAACAACGCGTTCAATTTGTTGAATTATTTTATGAATTGTAATCTCCGGAAAAGGTGATGTTAATTGCCCACCAAGATCATGTGATCTGACACCGTTGGACTATTTTCTCTGGGGTTACGTGAAAAGCCAGGTCTATAAGAATGACCCCCGATCAATTCCTGAGCTGAAGGACGAAATTATTCGCGTTATTGGTGAGTTAGAACCGCAATTATGCCAAAATGTCATCGAAAATTTTGACAAAAAGAGTGGACATCTGTGGAGCTGCAAGAGGTGGACATTTGGCGGATATTGTATTTTTGACCAATAAAAAGTTTTTTTTGAAATTATTCAAGAATTAAAAAAACCGCTCAATTTGAAAGACCCTTTATATTTTCCGATTAATATTCGCGTGACACGTGTGATGAAAGTCACTTACTTCCAAATATTGGTAACTTTTGTTAGTTTGGAAGTTTTTCCAGTAAACCGAAACAAAACGTTTATTTATTTTGTATTTTATATTTATTCAGGAACTGAACTGAACAATAATATTGCTAAAATAAAGTATAATATTTAACAGTAAACCAATAATACAGTTCCGCGTTATAATTTGAAACATAAACACTCGGTAAAACAGAAAGAAAACACAAATAGTATAATAAAATTACCTCAAGTCATAAATGCATATTGAGTGGGTAAGTTGGAGCGGAGAAAGGAAAAAAGGGACAGTTCATTGTTAGCAACACAGTATGTCCATATATACATGTATCATTGTTAGCAACACAGTATGTCCATATATACATGTATCATTGATAGCAACACAGTATGTCCATATATACATGTATCATTGTTAGCAACACAGTATGTCCATATATACATGTATCATTGTTAGCAACACAGTATGTCCATATATACATGTATCATTGTTAGCAACACAGTATGTCCATATATACATGTATCATTGATAGCAACACAGTATGTCCATATATACATGTATCATTGATAGCAACACAGTATGTCCATATATACATGTATCATTGTTAGCAACACAGTATGTCCATATATACATGTATCATTGATAGCAACACAGTATGTCCATATATACATGTATCATTGTTAGCAACACAGTATGTCCATATATACATGTATCATTGATAGCAACACAGTATGTCCATATATACATGTATCATTGTTAGCAACACAGTATGTCCATATATACATGTATCATTGATAGCAACACAGTATGTCCATATATACATGTATCATTGATAGCAACACAGTATGTCCATATATACATGTATCATTGATAGCAACACAGTATGTCCATATATACATGTATCATTGATAGCAACACAGTATGTCCATATATACATGTATCATTGATAGCAACACAGTATGTCCATATATACATGTATCATTGATAGCAACACAGTATGTCCATATATACATGTATCATTGATAGCAACACAGTATGTCCATATATACATGTATCATTGATAGCAACACAGTATGTCCATATATACATGTATCATTGATAGGAACACAGTATGTCCATATATACATGTATCATTGTTAGCAACACAGTATGTCCATATATACATGTATCATTGATAGCAACACAGTATGCCCATATATACATGTATCATTGATAGCAACACAGTATGTCCATATATACATGTATCATTGATAGCAACACAGTATGTCCATATATACATGTATCATTGATAGCAACACAGTATGTCCATATATACATGTATCATTGATAGGAACACAGTATGTCCATATATACATGTATCATTGTTAGCAACACAGTATGTCCATATATACATGTATCATTGATAGCAACACAGTATGCCCATATATACATGTATCATTGATAGCAACACAGTATGTCCATATATACATGTATCATTGATAGCAACACAGTATGTCCATATATACATGTATCATTGTTAGCAACACAGTATGTCCATATATACATGTATCATTGATAGCAACACAGTATGTCCATATATACATGTATCATTGATAGCAACACAGTATGTCCATATATACATGTATCATTGTTAGCAACACAGTATGTCCATATATACATGTATCATTGATAGCAACACAGTATGTCCATATATACATGTATCATTGTTAGCAACACAGTATGTCCATATATACATGTATCATTGATAGCAACACAGTATGTCCATATATACATGTATCATTGTTAGCAACACAGTATGTCCATATATACATGTATCATTGATAGCAACACAGTATGTCCATATATACATGTATCATTGATAGCAACACAGTATGTCCATATATACATGTATCATTGATAGCAACACAGTATGTCCATATATACATGTATCATTGATAGCAACACAGTATGTCCATATATACATGTATCATTGATAGCAACACAGTATGTCCATATATACATGTATCATTGATAGCAACACAGTATGTCCATATATACATGTATCATTGATAGCAACACAGTATGTCCATATATACATGTATCATTGATAGCAACACAGTATGTCCATATATACATGTATCATTGATAGGAACACAGTATGTCCATATATACATGTATCATTGTTAGCAACACAGTATGTCCATATATACATGTATCATTGATAGCAACACAGTATGCCCATATATACATGTATCATTGATAGCAACACAGTATGTCCATATATACATGTATCATTGATAGCAACACAGTATGTCCATATATACATGTATCATTGATAGCAACACAGTATGTCCATATATACATGTATCATTGATAGGAACACAGTATGTCCATATATACATGTATCATTGTTAGCAACACAGTATGTCCATATATACATGTATCATTGATAGCAACACAGTATGCCCATATATACATGTATCATTGATAGCAACACAGTATGTCCATATATACATGTATCATTGATAGCAACACAGTATGTCCATATATACATGTATCATTGTTAGCAACACAGTATGTCCATATATACATGTATCATTGATAGCAACACAGTATGTCCATATATACATGTATCATTGTTAGCAACACAGTATGTCCATATATACATGTATCATTGATAGCAACACAGTATGTCCATATATACATGTATCATTGTTAGCAACACAGTATGTCCATATATACATGTATCATTGATAGCAACACAGTATGTCCATATATACATGTATCATTGATAGCAACACAGTATGTCCATATATACATGTATCATTGATAGCAACACAGTATGTCCATATATACATGTATCATTGATAGCAACACAGTATGTCCATATATACATGTATCATTGATAGCAACACAGTATGTCCATATATACATGTATCATTGATAGCAACACAGTATGTCCATATATACATGTATCATTGATAGCAACACAGTATGTCCATATATACATGTATCATTGATAGCAACACAGTATGTCCATATATACATGTATCATTGATAGGAACACAGTATGTCCATATATACATGTATCATTGTTAGCAACACAGTATGTCCATATATACATGTATCATTGATAGCAACACAGTATGCCCATATATACATGTATCATTGATAGCAACACAGTATGTCCATATATACATGTATCATTGATAGCAACACAGTATGTCCATATATACATGTATCATTGTTAGCAACACAGTATGTCCATATATACATGTATCATTGATAGCAACACAGTATGTCCATATATACATGTATCATTGTTAGCAACACAGTATGTCCATATATACATGTATCATTGATAGCAACACAGTATGTCCATATATACATGTATCATTGATAGCAACACAGTATGTCCATATATACATGTATCATTGATAGCAACACAGTATGTCCATATATACATGTATCATTGATAGGAACACAGTATGTCCATATATACATGTATCATTGTTAGCAACACAGTATGTCCATATATACATGTATCATTGATAGCAACACAGTATGCCCATATATACATGTATCATTGATAGCAACACAGTATGTCCATATATACATGTATCATTGATAGCAACACAGTATGTCCATATATACATGTATCATTGATAGCAACACAGTATGTCCATATATACATGTATCATTGATAGCAACACAGCATGTCCATATACTCGTATATGTTACATGTATCCTGAAATTACACACACTCGTATATCTCAGGATTTAAGAGAAAATGTATCAAAAGATCTGGGCTCATCGCATAACAACCCTTTAGTCAAGATACACCCCCACCAATAGAGGGCGAGCCCGGCCGAGAGGAGATCAGATGTTTTTTTAGCCCACATTCTTGTACGTTAATTAAAAATACATTGACAATAAATAAGCAATCAATTCAATTAATACAAATACAGGTTCACTGATAAAAAAAATCATCAAAATACAGTATAAACGACCTCCATGGCCAAGTTGGTAACACTACTGTTTCCCAGCCCGGAAGTTGCGGGTTCAAATCCCGCTGGATCCAGATTAAAAATAAATTATTCCAGTCTCGTTTTCACTTAAGGCCTCTTTGATATCTTTCTGGATGGTAAGAAGAGATCGCCACATGGCAATACGTCCCTCAGATTGTATTGTATACAACGAAAATGTAATACAAGGCAATACATACATACATGCATCTTAATGTTGATATGCCCTTTTTCTACCCACTGCTGGGTGAGGGCACTTCTATAACTGTCAGTTTACGGTTCTCACACTTGTACGAGTACTGTACACCTTGTGTATAAAGTAGAGACCTGGTAAGTTTTGTCATATAATAGTATTGGCTACCTCCGTTTTCTGTCTGTCCTACAGCGTTAGAGGACATCTAGTGATTTTGTCTCAGCATAGGATGCATCGATTTTAACTCTATGGGTACACTAGGTGTAGTACATACACGTACATACAGCGGCGGCCAGTCCCGAGGTGCGCTGGCGCGCCGAACCGGAGAAAAAATTCGCAATATAGAGAAATAGTCGCATGGTTTACTGTATGTCTCTGTCTGCCCTATATGAATATGCATTTCCATCCGGTGCATATTCAAAATCGCTCCGGTATGAACTGTCAAACTTGGCCGGTCAATTTGAAAGGAATATTTTTTTAAATTTTAATTAATTTTTCTGTGAATTTTCACTTAAATAAAAATACTCGTACTATTTGTCCTATTTGTTTACATATTTAATCTATATAAATATTTAACACTTTTGGAAGTCATGTTTGCGAATATATAATTTCAATTGCGAATTATTTCTCCGGTTCAGCGCACCAACGCACCCCGAGACCAGCCGCTGTTGCGTATATACATATATTTACTCATATATCATATATGTACATATATTATATACACATACGTTCCGTAATCACACACATTCTAAGGCAAAGGAAAATAAAACACATTCAAGAGAGAAGTCGCCAAAAGGTCCGGACGCATCCCATAACACCCTCCCTCCCAGTCGAGGCACTCTTTGAAAATGAATATAACAGACAGGAACGAATTTCTGTTATAGTTCGGAAAATCTAGGATGAGTCCTGTGACAGCTCACAAATTTGCCCCAATACAACCTTGTAACGACGTTCAGTAATTTTAATTATTTTATCAACTTTAATCTAAGCCTCGATACTAATAAATAGCAAGTTATTTAGGTAAATACATTACATAAAACTAACAATAATGACAAATTAATACATCTTGTCACAAATTAGCAAAAATGTGGCAGTTTGTTAAAATCAAATAATATTTGGTGACGTTCGTCAAAAGTCACTAAGTTAGTCTGCATTGGCTAGGGATGGGGCATTCGATAATTGGATTTTCAAAAATCAATTTCGAAAATCGATTTTAATTAAATGTTCGTAATTAGTATTAATTCATAGTGGATCTTGGCCTATTTAAAGATATATACAAACCATACAATACATTAGAAAGTCAGTATAATGAAAATTAGGAATTAAAACGTCAGTTTAGAGAAAAACAATTTTTCGATTTATAAAAAAACTATTCGATTTGTAAAAAAAAAATTTACCCCATCCCTTTGTGATATGACGTATTAAACGTCGCACGGTTCATCCTAGACTTTCTGTAGTATAATGTCCAGATTCCATAGATAAAGCAAAACGTAATCTGTGCCTTTTACACTTTGAAAAATAAAAATGGATTCTACACTTTATCTATTGTAGATAGTGTGTGTAAACTGAACAGATAATACCATAAGTACGAGTACATTAACGAAACACCATATGATAAAGTTCAACATTTACCTATAACACACAAAGAATACCTATACAAATAGGTTATCTCCGTTTCACCGAAAATGGAAACACTCAACAACTATGCGTTCAAATGTTGATGACTTCATAAGGAACCTAGAATATCGAATGGTATGTAAACCAAAACTATTTTGGAACCATAGTAAATCCATGCGTAATGATTATCCAGTGCTCAATGTCATGAATTGGGATGGGAATCAAATAACTGGTCCTGAAATCTCTTCTGAATTCGTAAATTATTTTTCAACGGTGTATTATATGGACTACGATGCATATGTCTTTGATGAACACCATACTACATCGAACCTTGATATCGCTACATTTGATATACTCAAACAAATCTATACACATATATACATACACACATATAGTCACTTAAGTATGTTGATGAGTGCTTTCTAACGCGCTCAATCTAAGAAGATAATTTACTTTTGCTTTTGGTAATGTGATATAAAATATGTCAATATCCGAAGCAGTCCCGTTCAGAAGAGTTAAGGCCCTTCCAACAGGCATAGCGGCTGGAAGACCCGTTCTTGCGTATGCTATTGAGAACAGTTCTTGCCGGCGCAGTCTAGTGTAATTGTTAGGAACATTTAAACCTTATCTTTGTAGTAATGCTGGACAGCTCACAACTCCTCGAACGAGTATGACAACGTATACCAGGAGACGCAGATCTCTTCTTACACTCAAGGAGTCCAAATGCAAGCATTGCTTTCTAGTTTGCTACGGATCAATGAAATAAACAGTGTTTTGAGCACCGTTTGGTTTTCAGACTTAGAGATTCTCATTACAAATTCTAGAGTTTTGTAAGCTGAATAGCATATAAGTTCTATGTTAAAACCAAATGCGAGATTGCTGTGGAACAAGACACCTATAGCTTTAATGTTGTCTGTATGGGCTATAGGTATAGATCCTAGTGTATATCTATGAAAATACAACACACGCGAGCGATGATATGACATATTTTTGCACTTTGATGCGTTGAAATATAATTTATTATTGTGGCTCCACTCACAAACGTTCTTGAGATCTGACTGTAGGTCTAAGCAGTCAGCATAATGACGAATCTTCTTAAATATTTTAAGGTCATCCGTAAAGTGAAGAAACATTGTTATTTTTATAACTGTACCTACATCATTAATAATAATGATAAATAAGTAAGGTCCAAAATAAGACCTTCGAGGATCATCTGAGTAGGCAGTGAAATGTGAAACAAATTTCTTTTTTTTAGTAAGATAATCTGACAGCAGCCTTAGTAAGTTACCTGGGATCCCAAGTTCACTCATTTTTTCTAATATTTTTTTGTGACTGACGCGATCAAAAGCTTTTGCAGTCATGGTACGAACAAACAATCTGATTGCTACCATCTACAACCCTTGAGACATACCATCAGATTGGATTTAGTAACTCGAATGCTAATCTATTCCGAGAGTTTCGAACAATCGTCAATTCCATTTACGACTTATGAGAGTTTCGAACAATTCCAAGAGTTTCGAACAAACGACTATTCCATTCGCGAAAAGCACAATCAAGTCCGCTAATATTCACCGATTAGAGAAACTTATCAAATTAAGGTTAGATAACAACTAATTATAATTTATATCATTAATATTCTGGACTATTTTTAAATTGACGTGGCGCTAAAATCTATGTCGGACTCTGCAGTATATAACATATAGTTATGTAAATATTTAAAACATTAATATATGTAAAAAAATCTATCATTTCCTCTCTACCACTATGTTTCTCTCCAAACAATCCCAAATATCCAAAAAAAATCCCACGTCCGTCTTACATTGTCCGATAAAGGAATAAGCTCTTCTTTTTTACGTCGTCCTTTGCTGTCCATGCAGTGAGACTCTGGAACCAGTCACAAACCAATTTTAGACTCGCTCCGTCCTTGGCATGCTTTAACTCTTACAAGCTTAGTAGTCCACATTATGTACCACCTTTTTTTGACGCAATACTGCACAATGGTACACGCAATGTACCACTTATTAAACCTCTCTCTATTGCTGCACGAACGCTCAGATTATGTACCACTTTGTATAATATAATACTTATGACTCATATCCGCACAGCTGCAGGTCTGGTCCTGTTCAAATTCATTTAGATTCTAATATTATTGACAGTTAGTTGTTCTTGGTGTGCCGACTTGGGCGTATAAAAGAAAACGTTATATATTTGTATTAGATTTTAATAAAAAATAGTTGTGTTGTGTTAAATTGACTTCAGTGATTGTGGTAAATTTATATTTAGGTTAAAAATTAATTTTACTTGGATGTATTTCGGCATTATTTGGTGGTACATTAGAAGTACCAGTGGAAATATGGACTAGTGGTACATAAGTTGTACCACCTCACCAGGAGTTCCATGACCTACCGAGGAAGTGGAAATATGTTAATTTAGCATTTGTACGTATCATTTTTGAAACACATTAAAAAAAATGAGAAACTTGACTTTTTATTTTTTGTGCAACCTGAGTAAAAATAAGTGAACTTTACCTGTGCCTGTAAGGGTTAAGAAGCGACTGAAAAACTCTTAATTTCTAGTCAGTAATATAACGTGTTTCATTCCTGATTTTTCTTTTCTTTTCCCCTCCCCCCACCCCTTCCTTTTCCTTTGATTGATGATATCTCACTTTATGTGAAAAAGAATGTTCGGGTGATTGTCCGTCTTTTGTGAGGTTTGTGGGCATATGGTCACGTATGTGTTCATGGATTTCGTGGGGATGGATAGTCATTTGAATGTTTTTTGCGATCATGAAACTTGCTTTATTTACTTTTGTCTGATTGGTTGAAAGAGATTGCCGCCTGGCAATACGCCTGCCAGATTGTATTCGTAATAAAAGAGTTATATAAACGAATAAGGTGTCTTAAAGTCGGCCCGATATTCCGAGCAAAAATCATCAGCTAGTTCATCCATGCACCTCTGTATATTTGATTTATTACATTATTTATAGTTAAGGCATTAATATTGTGGAGGTTTAACGACATTGTTATTTGTTTTATCAAACACTGTTTATTCCACTTTTTGTAACGGTATGAACCTACCGGTTTCAAGATTTTCACTTCATCATTAGGAAGCACAAACAAGACAGTTTTGTCTGTTTGTGTCTTGCTTGTGCTCACTGATGATGAGGTGTGCACCTTGAAACCGGTAGGGTTATACCGTTACAAAAAGTGGAATAAACAGTGTTTGATAAAACAAATTACAATTTGATGTGTTACTTTATTTATTTGTTTCACGTGCCCAAACTGTTATTACCCTATTTGTTTCACGTGCCCAAACTGTTATTATCCTATTTGTTATTACCCTATTTATTTCACGTGCCCAAACTGTTATTGCCCTATTTGTTATTACCCTATTTATTTCACGTGCCCAAACTGTTATTACCCTATTTGTTATTACCCTATTTGTTTCACGTGTCCAAACTGTTATTATCCTATTTGTTTCACGTGCCCAAACCATCGAAGAGTATTCTAAATCATGGCGTATTTTTTTAAAATAGTCAACAATTGAACTGAAATATACAACAACTATGTTTAAACAAGCCAGTCACGAAATGGATTTATTTGAAAACATTAAAATACGCTATCGCTAAAAGTATACGTAAGGTAAATGCTATAAAAATAATATAAATGTTTTATTACAAATTAATTGCCTTTTGGTGTTATAATATCCGATAACATATGTCGAAGCTACGATAAGAACGAGGAAAGCATAGTTGGACCATGCTAATGAGATTTTGAAAGACGGAAAGGTAACAGTTAGTGTAGTGGAGTCGAAGCAACTTCTTATTCTTCTTCTTCAGCCGTTCTGGATCCATCCCTGTGTAGCGATGTTCGTTACCAACGTAGCGTGTGAGGACATTAGGACGTGCTGATGATGTTAATGTTGACATCGCTATATCCGTTTTAGTCGAATTCTGCGTTTCTTTTCGTTCGGGGTCATCAATGTAGCGAGTTGCTTATCTTGATACGTCGTGATGATTTTGATATGTATTTAAATAAATATATAGAACTCAGGAATGCGGATAAAAGCGAAAGTGAATAGCGGGTAAATAATAACAAGTCTTGACAGTTGGATGAATAATGATCTAATAATCTTTATTTCTCTACAAGTAGGTAATTTATAGTAGTGAGTGAATATGCTCGCAACACATACTCTGTCTCACTCCCGCGCGTGCACCAGCGTAGCGGGTAGTACATTTATTTGCTGGAGACAGACAAATACTATTTGTGAGTAAACATTATTGACGTTCCTAGTATGTGACAATTGTAAATAGTTCATCGGTCGTTGATCCTGTATGTTTAACAATTATTTATTTATTTATTTACAAATTATGCTTGACAATATATTTAACAGGGACGTAGGTACCCTACACCTGTATATAGGCCTCCCCTTCGGTCTTCCACAACTCCCTATCTCGGGCACACTGCATCCACTTCACCCCTGCGGCCCGTCTTATATCGTCCGACCATCTAGCCTGTTGTCTCCCCACACCTCTCCTGCCCGTTCTAGGCTGCCATTCCAGGACCTTTTTCGTCCATCGAGAGTCAGAGCATCTGGCAATATGTCCTGCCCAACTCCACTTTAAGGTAGCTGCTCTCTCAACTACGTCCGTGTCTTTGGTTCTCTCTCTTATCCATTTGTTGGTCTTTCTATCTCGCAGTGAAACTCCCAGCATCCTCCTGTTCATGGCTCTCTGTGTCACTAGTAGTTTTTGCGTTATTCGCTTTGTTAGGACAGAGGTTTCGATTCCATATGCGAGGATTGGTAAGATGCATGAATCAAAGACTCTCTTTTTCAAATGATTGGGGTATTTTGGAGATTTCAGTATGTAAGAGAGTTTACCTAATGCCGCCCAGGCAAGACCACGTCTATGCTCTATCTCGGCCTCTTGATTCTCCTCTCCCAGCTTTAAAGTGTGTCCTATAACAGGTAGGTACACATAACATGTAACTCTCTATATTTCTTCCACCTACCAAAACGGGGAGATTATTGGTCGTGATGCTCATTATTTTTGTTTTGGCAGCATTCATTTTAAGGACAATTTTAGCGCAGGCTGCATTTATTTTATTGAGCATTATGTTCAACTCTTCTTCAAAGCAACTGGATTAAAATAATTATGGGTGTCGCGGTTAACGGTTGGCATTTACGATAAGATAGTGAGCGATTAGGTTCGATTCCTGATGTATTCACTTCCAGGCTGGATATACTCTTAAACCATTTAACATCTGAATTTATGATAGTCTGACGACCACCGTGGCTTAGTTGGTAAGACGCCTGTCTTCCAATCCAAATCAAATCTTGATGGAACCCAGATTTTTTTTAATAAGTATTCGTCTGATTTTCACTTAAGGCCTTCTTAACATATTTTTGGTTGGTTGGAAGAGATTGCCACATGGCAATAATTCCAAGTTTTATTGTGTACAGCAAAAGTGTAATACAACACAATTACATACAATTAAAATGTTTCTATAGCTTATACGTTATATATCGTACATAATTATAGCGATTTTAAGCAATACATATTTATTTATTTATTTAACACTTTTATTGCAAATACTATCTGGTGGGCTTATTGTCAGGTGGCAATCTCTTCCAATCAGCCAAACAAAAGTAAATGAAGCAAATTACATTCTTGCATAAATCATTCAAATGACTATCCATCCCCACGAAATCCATAAACACATAGGAGTACGTGAGCATATGCCCACGAATCCCACAAAGACGGACACAATTGTCAAAAGTCACTACGTTAGTCCGCATTGGCTAGAGATGGGATATTCGATAATTGGATTTTCGATTTTTTTATACCTAAAATTAAATGTTCGTAATTAGTATTAATTCATAGTGGATCTTGGCATATTTAAAGATAGATACAAATCATACAATACATTATAAAGTCAGTATAATGATAATTAGGAATTAAAACGTCAGTTTAGAGAAAAACAATTTTTCGATGTATAAAAAACTAATCGGTTTGTAAAAAACCGATTTTACCCCATCCCTTTGAGACATGATGTTTCAAACGTCACAGGAACCATCCTATATTTTCCCAAGTATAATTCAAAGCAACTCGCATACGAGCAGTGCGGCAAACCGTCCCACAGAGGATATTAGAGGCGATGATTCAGCTGTGAAACTGGTCAGCTATCTTTAGCGAAACACATTTACTTTACAATGTCATACTTCACTGCTAAAACATAGATTCAGAGCGTTTCCCGATATATTGTTGTTGATCACTCCTACATATTGGTTATGGTTTCATTTTAAAATACAATATATGGGTTAGTAATAATAATAATAAAACGACAATTTATATAGCGACGTTTAGAGAGCAACTTCTTCTCAAAGGCGTTCTAACTCAGGATTCGAACCCACACACAAATTTTGATAAGACCTACCACAAAATATTGGATTTAAGTGCTTCCTAAAGCTACACACGCCACCCATATCTTTAACACTAGGATGTGGATCATGCAACACCACAGGATCAGCAACGGTAATTGCTCTCTCATAATACCCCTACCTATTGCATTGATTTGGAATAACCAATTTATTACATGAAAAATAAATTGACCTCGACCGAAAAATAAAGTTTTACTTCACTCCGAAAAAACATCCGTCAGACACAGATTCTAAAGACACAATGGAGACATACCATTAAGGGACTTGAATACAATGAGACAAATTTTATAATCAATTCGTTCTCGATTCTTCTTACTCGACACATTTATAATCAAGTCTACAAGCCAGCGTAGACTTACTCGACACTTTTATAATG
Source organism: Odontocerum albicorne (assembly GCA_949825065.1). Lineage (NCBI taxonomy): Eukaryota > Metazoa > Arthropoda > Insecta > Trichoptera > Odontoceridae > Odontocerum > Odontocerum albicorne. The sequence continues at coordinate 26,710,805 of OX463861.1, forward strand.
AAGTATATTAGCAAGTTATTTAGGTAAATACATTACTTTAGGTTGTATTGGGGCAAATTTGTGAACTGTCACAGGGCTCATCCTAGAATTTCCGAACTATAGTAAGATTTGCTGAAATTAATACAAATTGGCCGAAATACTTTTGTATTGTATTATATTTTCGTTTCGTCAGTACAACCTAACGACTTATTGCCATGTGGCAATCTCTCCCAACCAATCAGAAATATGTTAAAGATACCTTAAGTGAAACCAGACTGGAATCTTTTTTAAAAAATCTGGGTCCCAGCGGGATTTTAGCCCGCAACCTCCGGGCTGAGAGACAGGCGTCTTACCAACTAGGCCACGCAGGTCGTCGAGCCACAATAATAAATTATATTTTAATGCATCAAAGTGCAAAATCAGGTCGTACGAGTATCATCGCTCACACGTCTTGAAATTCCATAGATATGGTATACACTAAAATCTAACATATATCTAACATATACCCCGCACAGATAATATTACAGATCTGGGTGTCTTGTTCCACAGCAATCTCGCGTTTGGTCCTCACATAGAAGTTATGTGCAACTCAGCTTATAAAACTATAGGATTTGTAATGAGAATCTCTAAGTCGTTTGAAAACCAATTGGTGCTCAAAACGTTGTTTAATTCATTGTTCCGTAGCAAACTAGAAAGCGATGCTTGCATTTGGAGCCCGGTGGGGGCGCAGAACTCGCTCATGGTGGAGAAAGTACAAAAAAAATATCTACGATATCTCTATATAAGTGAGTTTGGTGTCTATCCATGGCTTTATCCTACTCAGTTTCTGCTGGGCATTCTCGGGTATAACTCCTTGAGCGTAATAAGAGATCTGAGTCTCCTAGTATACGTTGTCAAACTCGTTCGAGAAGTTGTGAGCTGTCCAGCATTACTACAAAGATTAGTGTTAAATGTCCCTAACAATTACACTAGACTGCGCCGACAAGAACTGTTCTCAATAACATACGCAAGAACGGGTCTTCCAGCCGCTATGCCTGTTGGAAGGGCCTTAACTCTTCTGAACGGGACTGCTTCGGATATTGACATATTTCATATCACATTACCAAAAGCTAAAGTAAATTTTCTTCTAAGATTGAGCGCGTTAGAAAGCACTCATCAACGTACTTAAGTGACTTTGAATATATGTGTATGTTTGTGAGTATATATGTATGCATATACATTATTTTTTATTTTATTAAATTTTTATTTTATTCTATATAATTTTTCTTTATTTTTAATGTTAACACTTTTTGTATTTTTCAAAGTAATTGGGCTAAGCCTGTTTTGAGAAAATAAATAAATTAATATTTTGTATGTTCAACAAAAAGATGATTTGTTTAGCGCTGTTTATTCATTCATTTCCGTGCCCGGACTATCAATTATGTTACATGTTTCCAAAAGGAGGCAACAGAAATTGCCCTCTCATTCATTCGCATCACTGAGGTCCTGTCCAGAGCATGTATAGTATCAATGAGGTCCTGTCCAGAGCATGTATAGTATCAATGAGGTCCTGCCCAGAGCATGTAGTCCCGATGTTCGAACAAACTAGCATGTGTTGTGAGTTCTGTATATCTCCATAATCACATTTAGTGCTACTTTTCGTTGTGCAAAGAAGAATAAATGATATGTGGAACTATTGTCAGTCTGAGACATGTTGAACATAGAGAAGGAAAACTTCGAGTAGGGCACGGTAGTTGGTCTCCAAGTGTCATCTTTTCCGAGAGCTCCATCCTGCCGTAAGGTGTTTTTTCTTTCCATTTCAGAAAACGCGATATATCCGGAGGAATCGCCAGTTCTTGCGTTCTCTTCACGAAATTATTCCTGTATTTCTATCTCGGTATTGCTGACTGGTCACAGTACAATGGGGGTCTTTAGTCCTGGACTTGTTTTGTTCTTTCTACGTCAACTGCTAGAACCTCCACAGATCTGCGGAGGACCAGTACAGATCAATTGGTATATTTCACACAGGTGTTACTTTAAAGCACACTGTTATGATGACTATTTTATGTATGGACTGGTTCAGAAAAATTGGAGCAGGTTGATAAGTTCTGTTATCTGGGCAGTATGTCAACGTGTGATGGGCAAGTTAAAAGGGACATTGAAAAAAGAACAGATAACAGATAACAAGGTAATAACGAAGCACTTTATATTATATACAACAGTGCAATATCGGTAAAAGCAAAAATGGCTATACATAATTGGGTTTTAATGAACACACTGATGTATGGATTTGAAAATTGTACTTGGCAGAAGAAGAAAAGAAAAATATTAATACTGTGGAGACGCGAGCAATAAGGAAAACTTGTGGAGTGTCAATGTATGAAAGAAGGCGGAATGAAGACATCAGAAATGAATGAATGTATAAAATGGTTATGTTCATTGATAACACAGAATATGTTCATTGAATTTTGTGCATTGGGTATACAGAATATGTTAATCGAGAATACAGAATATGTTCGTTGGATTATGTTCATTACAAATACAGAATATGTTCATTGTGATAACGTTCATTGATAAAACAGAATATGTTCATTGAGAATACAGATTATGTTCATTGGATTTAGTGCATTGAGAATACAGATTATGTTGTACGCTACGCTCAAACAGAGATTGTTTATTGGCCTCTCCAGTTCACCGCTCCTCTTTTTTTACGTCATCTTTTACTGTCCATCCAGTGAGACTCTGGAATCAGTTACAAACCAATATAAGACTCGCTCCGACCTTCGCATGCTTTAAGAAGCGACTTCTTAATTAATAATAAAAAAAACTCTTAATTTCTAGTCAGTAAAATAACGTGTTTCATTCCCCATTTTTCTTTTCCTTATCCGTCCACCATCCCTTCCTTTCCTTTTGATTGATGATTTCTCGCTTTATATGAAAACTGATCTTCGGGTGATTGTCCGTCTTTGTGGGGTTCGTGGGCATATGCTCACGTATGTGTTTATGAATTTTGTGGGGATGGATAGTCATTTGAATGATTTATGCGACCACGTAACTTGCTTCATTTAATTTTGTCTTGTTGGTTGGAAGAGATTGCCGCCTGGCAATAATCCGGCCAGATTGTATTTGCAATAAAAGTGTTAAATAAATAAATAATAGTAACTTCGAGTCCCGATTTGGGGCGCCCTTGGGGAGAGTTTGCTCTCTTGGCGGCGCTATATAACATATATTTTTTTAATTATTTATTTATTATTACACACGACAAGAAATATACATAATTTGCGAAAAAACTACAGGTAATTTAATTTGGACATACATTATTTTAATGGATCTGGGTTTGTTGCCTTTCATTTGTCGTATCCTCAGTAAACTAGGCTTTTGCCTGTATCTCACTGAGGATATTTTGCATGAAAAAATAAATCGATACTTCTTTCCGATTTTTGATTATACAAAAACAAAACCCCGTTGCACGTTCTCATCAACCTGACAAACAGTGACACTCAATTACAACTGGAAACATCATGCGAAATCAAACTCTTCACACATCATCACTCCAGAAAGACCAAACTTGTTCTTCCCATAATATACCGCACACAATCATAAGAATAAAAATAAAAACAAAAATATACAGAAACACAAATACAAAACAACAAAAATTAAAACAACAAGAAGAAACCCACACTCAAGAGCCCACACAAATCTTTTCCACACGTCATTCATCCTGAAAGCCCAAGTATTCGAAATCCTGTCGCAATAACAACCACGCTCCGATCGACTGTCTAAATGGTTTTCCTACCTTTATCTTTATTGAATTCGGCACGCCATTGTATGTCATGGGAGCCAAATAAGCATATTGCCTTTGGGCAAAAGAGGTTTTAACTCTAGGGATGGTGAACATTTCATTAGTTGCCATGCGTGTCATGTTTCTCTGCTGAGTTTGCATGTTCCCCTCCTCTCGATGGTAGTGCATATATTTTTATTATTATTATGGGCGTACTCTATTAGTTGGCATTGGGTTATCCATCAAGAGTAGATAAAAGTTCGGATACACATCATAAAAGATCGGATACGCATCATAATAGATCGGATACACATCATTAAGTGGACTATCAAAGAATACATGATCAACGTGTCATCGTTGAGTCTAGATTCACACATGCTAGAAATTAAATATGTGTTCTTTGTCGAGCCTTTCTTTGTGGAAGATTATCGACGTATAATTCTTTGACATTTCAAATAGAGCAAAAAAGTTTTATGTGGGTGGGCATACATTGTATAGTATATGTCCAATTGACGTGTGAATCAGTCAGAATTTAGTCACCATGGGTCCTCGGCCTCTATAATTTGAAGAAGTGAAATCCTTGCGGTTTTGCGGTCTAATGCCGAAGGTGTCTGCAGAACCAGTGACAAAGGCAGGCCCGTAGCACTCTTCACTTGGTCACTGCAACACATAGGCGGTCGACTCCTCCTGTGACCCCCCATATTGCTTAAGTCTTTCAATGTAACCGAAGAGTGAGTCGAAAAGTTAATGTTGACAGCCTCTCGGGCATGTTAAGTTATTCTATTGAAAAGGTATTTGTTCATCGTTTTGTCCTTTCATTGCGTTATTATTCAATATTGCAAAATATAATCAGGGTGACATGGCACATCCTCGCTTTATACCTTTTGAAATATACGTTTTGTAATCACTGATTTTATTCAGTTATTTTATTATTCAATATTGCAAAATATAATTAGGGTGACATGACACATTCTCGCTTTATACCTTTTGAAATATACGTTTTGTAATCACTGATTTTATTCAGTTATTTTATTATTCAATATTGCAAAATATAATCAGGGTGACATGACACATCCTCGCTTTATACCTTTTGAAATATACGTTTTGTAATCACTGATTTTATTCAGTTATTTTTATTTATTTAACACTTCATTGTAAATACAATCTGGCGGGTTTATTTGCCCGGTGGCAATCTCTTCCAACAAACCAGACAAAAGTAAATAAAGCAAGTTACATACATGGTCGCATAAAATATTCAAAAAGTTACTCATATTTATGAAATTTATTGACATATTAAAGTAAATGTGAGATATCATCAATCAAAGGAAAACGAAGGGATGGTGGAGAAAAAGGTAAATCAGGAATGAAACACGTTATATTATTGACTAGAAATTAAGAGTTTTTTCAGTCGCTTCTTAAAGCATGCCAAGGACGGAGCGAGTCTAACATTGGTATATAACAGGTTCCAGAGTCTCAGTGCATGGACAGTAAAGGATAATGTAAAACAAGAAGAGCGGTGAACTAGGAAAGCCAATAAACAATCTCTGTTGAGCGTAGCCCAAGTTTATGATCGGAAAGACGCTGAGGGGCGGCGGGACAGTTAAGAATATTATATAACAGAGATAGTATATGAACTTGGCGCCTATTCATCACGTTCAACCAGTTCAGTTCTACGATAGTACTTTCTCAAGTTAAAAATAAATCTTTGACAAACATTTTGAAGACGTTGTAGTTTGTCCAGCTGTTTCTTCGAAATATTCAAATAACATATATCAGCATATAGTAGTTCAAAATCGGAAAGCGCAGATATTGCACGAGTAGAAATTTGGGTTTTAGTAGAATGAAGGTTGAAGAAGATCCTTCGGCTTACCTCATTTATTTGATCTCGCCGTGAGAGAGTGTTATCCATTAGCACTCCTAGACATCGAGTAATATTGGATTAAGTCAGTGTCGAATTTACTGAAAAGTTGAGGACTGCCAAAAGTTGAGGTTCGCTTGAGAATTCGTAGGATTAATGAGTAAACCATGCTCCTTAGTCCATTCGGAGATCATTTGAAGGTCCACATTTAGATAATTAAATACCATGAAATGAATATATAAATAATAAAAATACAGGTTTATTGAAAGCAACATAGTATGTACATAATACATTTAGACACATTTCAAGAACACATTAAAAAGAGAATACATTCAAAACACAGAAGCTATCAAAAGGTCTGGGCTCATCTAATGACATTCCCCCGGCCAAGATACACCCCACCAATATAGGGCGAGCCCAGCCACGGGGACACCGGATGTTTTTCAGCCCACACCTTTGAACACGTAGAACAAGAAGATATAAAAAACACAGAAAATAAATACATGGCAAAAAAATACATTCAAGAGAGAAGACATCAAAAGGTCCGGACTCATCCCACAAACATTCCCCCGGCCGAAATACACCCCACCAATGTAGGGCGAGCCCTACCGCAAGGGCATCGGGGGGCTTATATATATCTGCAGGTCATCGACATACAGATAATAAGAACACTTAAGAGATAAGTAAGTCCTCCTCCTTAGTCCATTCGGATAGTCACTGGTAGAAACAACACTCCCGCAAGAAGAGTATCTCAATAATTTGTTTTGGTCTTTCTCCACCATTTAAGAGTAAGGAATCTTACGCGAGCTTGGCATCAATGCTCCACACTAACGTGTTACGTACCAGCGCACTGTAGAAGGTTGTGAGAACCTCTCCGCCATAAAAGACTGAGGTCACAACGCAGAAGAATGAAAAAAACATCACAAGAATAATGAATCATGCCTTTTTTGTTGTATTGAATTATTTCCCTGCGTTTGACCCTCACACAAAGTACGTACTTACCAACCAGGTCACAGCATCCGGTTTAAGATTGTGTAACTCCTCCAGCAAACAGTTGGATGCGTTTTCGGGAAGCGTGACATCACAAAAGCAGACTTTTTTCCACGTGAGGACCAAATGACAGCCTATCATTATTCTTCTTCTTCCTCTTGATTTAGGTCGTATGACCTGTTTGTGACTGTGGGCTGTCCTGAGATGATGATGCCCAGCTGTCCTTCTACCTAATCGGCGGCCTTCCTCGTAATCTCCTGCTGTTAGGGTTTTCAGTCTTAGCGATTCTTGCCAGTTTTATATCCTCCATGCGGTCCACATGATCCCTCCAGAAGCGCCTTCTACTTCTTCCCCACCTCATTATGTCTTCAACACCACAGACATACCTTATCGTCTCATTTCTGATCCGATCTCTTAGAGTTCTGCCTGCGATGGAGCGTAGGGTTCTCATTTCCGCCACTTTGAGAAGGTTTTTTGCCCTGTTGGTATCGGCTCTCACTTCTATACTATATGTTATGATAGGGCGGACGCATGTCTTATATATCCTGACTTTACTTTCGGTAAGCATGTGTTTGTTTCTCCAAATAGTGTACCGCAGGCAGCCAGCCAAAGCCTACCATTATTAAAAAGGAATACTCAAGTCTTTGATGTAATTTTACTTTACAGTTCTCCGTTATTTTAAAACGATTTAAATTTAAAATGTGGTTTATGATGGCAATAAAGGTTCTGGCGACATCGTGACACCATTAGACACGTTGAGAAATCGTCCGCTCCGCGAGAAATGAAGCGTTGCGATTGATTCGTCAGTTGGAGAGAAAATCTAGATTTGTCTTCTTTTGGTCTATTCTTCTGATGTTGTTAATGTTACGACGACCTCCGTGGCCTAGTTGGTAAAAGACGCCTGTCTGCCAGCCCGAAGGTTGCGGGTTCAGAACCCAGATTTATTTAAAAAAAAAAAGATTCCAATCTGGTTTTCACTTAAAGCATTTTTAACATATTTTTGCTTGGTTGGAAGAGATTGTTACGTGGTAATACATCCGCTAGGTTGTACTGTATACAACGAAAGTGTAATACAATATAATATTACTATACAACTAGAACCCAACCCACATTCTGCCTGTTATAAGAACCCTGTGTCTTTTGTGGCCATACTTTTAATGTCGAATAATTTATTTGTGTCCCGAGTTGAGCGTCTTTGAGGAGAGTTCTCTCTCTTGACAGCTCTATATAAATTGTCCAATTATGGTTAATATGACTCTATCCACATGTTTTATGAGTATGGTTGGATATAACTGTTTTTTATTTATTTTATAATAAACACTCTACTTAAACTAGGATGATTTGTGCCACCAAATTCAAGTAACTATGCAATTACACGAGTCAAGATAATAACACTTATTTTAAATAAACAATAATAACCGGAAGGCACCGAACTGATTAAACGTGAGCAATAGACGCCAAATTCACACACTATCTCTTTTGCATAACATCCTTAACTGTCCCGCCGCCTCCTCTTATCTCGTCGAAAAATTTCAGCGTCTTTCCGATCATGTACTTGCGCTAGGCTAAAACAGAGATTGTTTGTTGGCCTTCCCAGTTCACCGCTCTCCTTTTTTACGTCGTCCTTTACTGGCCACGCAGTGAGACTCTGGAACCAGTTACAAACCAATGCTACCAATTCGCTACGTCCTTGGAATGTTTTAGAAGCGACTGAAAAAACTCTTCATTTCTAGTCAGTAAAATAACGTGTTTCATTCCTGATTTTTCATTCCTCTCCATCATCCCTTCCTTTTCCTTTGATTGATGATATCTCACTTTATATGAAAAAAGAATGTTCGGGTGATTGCCCGTCTTTGTGGGGTTTATAGACGTATGTTATATGTTCATGGATTTCGTGGGGATGGATAGTCATTTGAAAGTTTTTTTTGCGACCATATAAAATGCTTCATTTACTTTTGTCTGGTTTGTTGGAAGAGATTGCCGCCTGGCAATAAGCCTGTCAGATTGTATTTGCAATAAAAGTGTTGAATAAAGAAATAATATGTACCATATTTCCATTGAGAAAATAAAACATTTTTCTATGCAAGCAAATCAAAATCAGCGAATTATTCACACCGTATAAAATTCCATATATTGTGAAATGACACCGTTTAAAATTTCATACATAGTGCATTTTAAACATAATCCCTGGACAAGTAGAATACAACCTCTTCGTTTTTCAGTTAGTCTACTATTATATTTCAGTAGACTGTCTAACTGAAACTGAAGAGGCAGACACGATACTACAGACCATTGTTTCTCAACCTATTTAACTTGCCATCCTCCAAAATAATGTATAAAAAAGTAAGACTTCGCGACAGTCCTGCAAATTTATTTAAAAATAAATATATTCGTTTTTATCACAAAATATGTTATTTTCCATTTGTATTAGGCTCGACCAGAAAATAAAGAACGATTGCGCACCACGCCCTGCGTCGATCCCCCACCACCGCGATCGTATGCACGCCAGTTTTTTCAGTTTCGTTCCACGTTCACGTTTCACTCACATACATCTAAGTTACTAAAAGGAAACTATCCCAACATATTTTGGTATTGTCCAGTATATATGTTTTGGTGCCCCATTGACTTCTGTTTCCTACCACTACACGCCATTCGATATACATCGTAACTTTTCCATCATCTAAGAAAATACTACCCAAATCTTCAACTACTCACCGATATATAAATATTAGTATCACATTTACTTTTTCTTTCCGACTTTTCTACAACAATGACTTGATTTTGCAATATTTATTCTCAGATATTTCTAAAGTACGAGTAATTTAACGATTATAGTTCGGAAATTCTAGGATGCGTCCTGTGACATCTCACAAATTTGCCCCAATACAACCTTGTAACGATGTTCAGTAATTTTAATTATTTTATCAACTTTAATATTGTATAAGCCTCAATTCTAATAAATAGCAAGTTATTTAGGTAAATACATTACATAAGGTTGTATTGGGGCAAATTTGTGAGCTGTCACAGGACTCATCCTAGAATTTCCCAACTATAGTACTTCATAGATACAAACCTATACAAAGCGGCGATAAATAGGGTCTTTCGAATTGAGCGATTTTTTTAAATTCTTGAATAAAGCACAAAATTTGCTTTGATTTCAAAAAACACTCTGATCACAAAAAACAATATCCGCCAAATGTCCACCTATTGCAGCTCCACATATGTCCACTCTTTTGTCAAAATTATCGATGACATTTTGGCATAATTGCGGTTCTAACTCACCAATAACGCGAATAATTTCGTCCTTCAGCTCAGGAATTGATCGGGGGTCATTCTTATAGACCTGGCTTTTCACGTAACCCCAGAGAAAATAGTCCAACGGTGTCAGATCACATAATCTTGGTGGCCAATTAACATCACCGTTTCCGGAGATTACAATACATAAAATAATTCAACAATTTGAACGCGTTGTTGTATTGTATACGACTCCATTTTTATAAATATCATACATTACACTTCTCAAATGTCACAAGACCCAGACAAGTTCGCGACGCGATCTGTGTTTTATCCGAGAATTAAAAAAAACGGTTAATTCGAAAGACCCTTTATACTATATATAACCACAATCATCTCAGAAAAGGTAAAATGTCGGTTTGGTTCTCTTTTGCATAATTACATAGATATACCTGCAGCATTGCACCAATACAGTGGCGGCGTTTATTAAAAATATCACTTATTAATATGTTTTGATGCTTTCGTGGTTCGTCGTATCAGTTGTTTAAGGTTTTACCACATGGTTTGGTTTACGATTTTGACGTTTCGAAAACGTTGCAGTTTTCATCTTCACGACTTCAGATCTAACTACGCGGTAGAACACTCCGAAAGACCTTATACAACCGCGAAAGCCTCAAAACATGTTTCAAAAACGTATCAAAACGAGGTACAGTACCCGGCGGCAAGTAATACACATCGGGCTTAAGAAAGAGACTTCGACTTTGTAAAGCGTCGTCTCTGTCGTACGACAAATCGTGACGGAACACGTGTATGAATGACAGAGATGAAGCTCTACATTGTATACTCGTATATCGTCGTTGTTCTGAGAAAAGCATTTAAGCCCAAATATAGAGTTTTGAGATAAATGCAATTTAAGTTTCGGAAGGCGATGTAAAATCAAGTTTTTAATTAAATAAAATACAAACAGATGTTATTTAAAGACAGTCTATTTATTTATAAGAATTACTACAAAAAAATGAGTAACTTAAAAACATATCACGTAAAAATTTTAAATACGGACACCTGTTTTAAACTTAATCCTTTCTTGGTGAAAACAACTATAAAAAGGTGACTGAAACACTTCTAAAATATTGTTTTTTCAATATTATTTTATGATTTATTCTGAATGACTTGATGTGTCGTGGGTTATTAAGTCATGAACTCTTGTGCTGGTTGGCAGGGATGAATACCAACTGTGTAATTGCTTCGGGATGATATATTTTGTTATATTTTCATAACAGCGAAACCATATAACTTTTGGACAGAAATGTTTTTTTCCACGTGTAGATATTTTAATTTTAAGTGAATTGGCATCAAAAAGTCATTTTAACCAAAAATGGACTTAAATGCTTTTCGCAGAACAACAACGATATGTAGTTTGAAATCACTTTTTAAATATAAAATATTTATTAAAAATATAACTCAAAATATACGCCACTGGTTACAAACGTCAACAAAGACGCACCTGTAGATCTGTCAGTACAAAAAAACAGTCAACAACTTAAAAATCAAGTGACAGATAATAATAAACAATTTTCAAACGTTGGAACAATAACTCGATAAAATCTATTGTTTTCCAACAAAACTGACAACTTAACCATTCAATAATGTCGAAATAATTAGAGGAAACAAATCATTCATTGCGGCAATGCAGTGACAATATTAGACAAAAATAAACTTACGTTCACATTACCCACGCATAGAAGCAGCTAAAATTCCTGAGATAAATTAATCAAACAACACAGTAAAACTGTAATAATTTTATATTTGCATATCAAACACTTTTAAAGAATATTGTCACAATAACAACAAATACTCGTAAATTAGAACTAAGTTCACTTAAAACGCTGCACTCGCGACGAATATTTTCGAGCTACTGAATGTATAAGACTTGAAACTTTTCATACAAGAACGGTATTTGAACTTTTCTGTGTCTACTTGCGGGACTGTCCAAAGGTATTATACCGCCCAAAAAATTTTCCCATTGTATTTCTTATTTTTCTTAACGTTCTCCTCCGCGTTGAAGGTCGGCGTGCATGGTCTCGCAGTAACGCACTGGACTTCAACGCGGAAGGTCGCCGGTTCGAGCCCCGCACTGTGTTACTTCCCTTGAATGGCATATTATATCTGCCTATTATTTAAAAAAAAAAGAAAAAACCAAAATCATATCAATGAAAATTTAACCCGCAACCCTCGTGTTAAAAGACACGTCTTACCAATTAGCTACGGTGGTCATCTAGGAACCATAACACTTTCAAATAATTGTGGAGGCTTAAACACTCCAAGTTATGAATATATTAGTCATTAAAATATTCAGTAGATCTTACATTAATTTGTTCATTTGTATAGTAAACCCTGAGTTGTAAACATTTCTGAAATAACCCTTCCTTTCCCTGTGATGTGTAACTAGTACGCATTGCTTCTAAAAACTTTAATATCTCTATAAATATAATAAATACTGACTTCAGATTTTAGGTATTCCTCCGTAATACATTTACGCATTGAACGAAAAAATAATATTAATAATAATTAGCACTTATCGGCCACATCAGAGATATTTTGGGAAAATCGGGAATAAATTCACCAATACAATCAAACGTGTGCCAGTGTGTGACGTAGGTATATTCATTATAAAAAAACACTATGGGTGAGGAAGCGACGCTATTCACGTCTAACTCTCACTCTAATTCGGTATATGGGAGCTCAAGAAATAGAATCTCAGTTCGCTCGCTTCAGTATCTCGCGGACATTCGTTTGAGGTGGTCTCTTCGGCCATTTTGTGAGCGTCGTCCGATGTTTTTGTCATGTTTTCAGCAATTAAATTTCAATTATTATCACTTTTGACTTAAAATTTTATTAATTTAAACGATTGGCTATGAATACTCTTATTTTTTCGATTTTAAATCGTTCATTTTTACATGTGTATTGAATACACAGCACCGGAACGCGCGGATTTTTTTTAGCACAGGAAGGGAAAGGTTAATTAATGATGGAGACATATTGAAGAATACCAGTAGGGAAAGTATGAATATTTTGGAAGTTATAGAAAAAAACGTGGCATAACCATCCATACACACATACCATCACGTCGTTTACCTGCTGGAGTAGGATGAGAGAACAGAGATCTCCAATCTCGACACATATATTTCGCCTCTTCTATAACCATACACTTTCGCATACAGGCTTTACGATTTATCTTACTTTTTACACTTCCTTCTTTCAAAATATAATTCACTTGATCCAACCATAAGTGGCATTATAAAATTAATTTAATTCAGAGGAAAGGCCCTTATAATCGAAGAGTGTACATAACAATATGTGTATACGTGATATAAGCGTATTGAGTGTACTATAGTAGAATAAAATGGAGATATGTTCTCTATATCTACCCGAATTGGAACACTTTTGTAAAGAAATAAATATGTTTATTGATAGCAAAGAATACGTACATGATTATCCTGAAATTACATATATATTTATAAGCAATTGAAAAAATACATTTAAGACAGAAACTATCAAAAGATCTGTGCTCATCTCATCACATCGCCCCAGTCGAGATACACCCCCACCAATAGAGCCCGGCCGCGAAGACATTAGATGTTTTTCAGTCCATGTAAACGTAAATTATAATACAAAAAAATAACGACAAGAAACAAAGAAGTTAACACAATTATACACTCAATAAATGTGACAATTATTAAAAATGCACACGTACATAACTCGGGTTCAAATCCCGTTGGAACCCCGATTTAAAAAAGGATTCCAGTGTGGATTTCACTTAAGACTTGTTAAACATCTTTTTGGTTGGTTGGAAGAGATTACTATATGACAATAAGTTCTCTAGCTTGTACTGTATACAACGAATGTGCTATAAAATACAACCCTACTCACTACGAGAGAAAAAATAAGGGACATGGCGTGATGGCGATGATATACACTGGTAGTGATTTGACACGTGAAATATTCTAGTTATCTTATTAATGTACAGTGTAAAATTTTACATTATTGTTAATGTTCATTTAAAATTACCGTCCTAATACATTGCTTTGTCTTCTGATAATAAATAGACAGCCCTGTGCGTATACATTCCTTTGTGTTCATATAGAAACTTCAATTAAAGTCGCGCAGCCAATAGAATCGCAAGATTTAGTCACGTGGTTAGTAAAAATAAATGGCGGTAAATTTAATAAATGAAAACTGTGACATTTGACGTCAACAATATATGATTTTGAAAGTTTTTTAAAAATAATTTGTTATTTAAAAGCTCAATAAATAAATGTTTATGCCCCTCAGAGGCAGCACCTGCTAAAAATTGTCTTTCGATATTGAATTAAATATTCATATCGACTCTATTTTAGACATAAAAAACTAAGCAGAAGTGAAACGTGAACTCTAAATATCAGAAAATGTCGAAAGTTTGCCTATCTGGGTCATATAATGAGAGGATAAAAATACCACTTCCTAAAATTGATATTATATAAAAAAAAACACATCATCACTCCGTCTCCCTATCAGAGTTAGCAGAGAGGAGAAAGCTTTTGTCGTGAAACAAATCTTTTGCATCTTATACATCAATATACCTTCTCAAACAGCTCCTTCGATTTCTCTGACTTTTCACATTTCCTTCTTTCAAAATATCACTTGATCCACTCATATTTTCCGTGACATTCCTCTACCACGTCTTCCACTCACATTTGCACTATATCTGTATGTCAGTCTTTCTTCATTCATTCGTTCCACGTGACCAAACCATCTTAGAATGTTCTTCTTCATCATACTCAACACATCAACCTTAAGTTCACTTTCATTTCTAATCACTTAATTCCGTATTGTGTTATACATTGTCACCCCATGTATTCTTCTAAGTGCAAGCATTTTTAAAGAGTTTATTCAGTTTTACTTCACATCCACGTTTCACTCCCATACATCAAAGCTGGTGCTAAAATACTGTTATGGACTATCTTACTAGATTTTAATCATGTGAAGTTCATATATTTTAGTGCCCCATTGACATTGTTTCCTTTCGCATAAGTCATTTAATATCCCTTGTAACTCTTTCATCATCTGAGAAAATACTACCTAAAATGATGAGCTAAAAAGAATCTACGAGAAATCGGTAAAAGGCGCCTGTCTTGGATATGTAACGTTTGCGAATGCACAAAATTACAATCTCCATGCCCTGGTTGATGTGTGTCTTTCAAGTAGAAGGTTGCGGGTTCAATTTCTGATGGTATCCACATTTTTTTAAAAAGGGTTTCATACTGGTTCTCACACAAGGTTTATTTCAACACCTGTTTGGTTGAAAGAGATTGACACATAGCAATAAGCCCATCAAGTTGTACTGTATACAAAAAAAGTGAAATACAATACGTGTCAGATATCCAGAGCTATTCAGTGTCACCAAAATTATTAGTAAGAGATTGAGATATGGCAATAAGGCTGTCAGGTTGTACTGTATACAACAAATGTGAAATACAATACGTGTCAGATATCCAGAGCTATTCAGTGTCACCAAAATTATTAGTAAGAGATTGAGATATGGCAATAAGGCTGTCAGGTTGTACTGTATACAACAAATGTGAAATACAATACGTGTCAGATATCCAGAGCTATTCAGTGTCACCAAAATTATTAGTAAGAGATTGAGACATGGCAATAAGCCCGTCAGGTTGTACTGTATACAACAAATGTGAAATACAATACGTGTCGGATATTCAGAGCTATTCAGAGTCACCAAAATTATTAGTAAGAGATTGAGACATGGAAATAAGCCCGTCAGGTTGTACTGTAGACAACAAATGTGAAATACAATACGTGTCGGATATCCGGAGCTATTCAGTGTCACCAAAATTATTAGTAAGAGATTGAGACATGGCAATAAGCCCGTCAGGTTGTACTGTATACAACAAAAGTGAAATACAATACGATTCAAGTATCCAGACAGTTGACGAGCTTTTCAGTGTCATCAAAGTTGGTCAGAAGAGATAACCACATGGCAATAAGTCCGCCAGGTTGTACTGTATACAACAAAAGTATAAATTCAAGGTTTTCCCCTCATCATCAAGTAAGCACAAACAAGACTGAATTTTGTTCGAAGTGGTACCAACATACACAATTCTAACGGTAAAAAATTGGGTTGGGGATTGTGGGTGGAAGGACGCAGGAGATAACTTCAGCAAGCAGCGGTGAGATCTTCGGAATATATGTGTTTGCCAGATGTTCACCTCGATGCACTGATTTATATATTTCTAGGGCCTCTAATCTGTCTAATTTAATTCCGTTACAATTGAAGGGCTCAGGAGTAAATAATGATAAGCGACATGTATCACATTTTGAGATATTAAGAAAACAAGTCTTTATAAAATTTTCAAATTTATTTAGGAAACATTTATTAACACTAGATTTACAGCACCCGTCAGATTGACGGGTTTCCGGTTTTCCTTTGCAAATTTTACAAAACGGACAGTATTTTGTTTTTTTTTACGACTTTTTATAATTGAACAATGCAAATATATTTACTCTATTATTAATTTAAGGAAACTTCGTATTTTTGAAAATTTGGTGGCTTTATAGCTTTACTGACACCCGTCAATTTGACGGGTTTGGCCCTATTGAATTTGTCCCAGGTTTACATGTTAGCAAATGACTCTGAGTCTCGATATTGTCCCTCTCTTAAAGACTTAAAGGTTCCACTCACGGGAATATGATTTATCGCTCATCCATTCGGACAATGTCCATACGGATGTAAGAAATATATACACCCCATTTGAGAGCGAGCCAATGAGTACCAGTTTACGCTGATTTGAGAGCGAGCCAATGAGTACCAGTTTACGCTGATTTGAGAGCGAGCCAATGAGTACCAGTTTACGCTGATTTGAGAGCAAGCCACTGAGTACCAGTTTACGCTGATTTGAGAGCAAGCCAATGAGTACCAGTTTACGCTGATTTGAGAGCGAGTCAATGAGTACCAGTTTACGTTGATTTGAGAGCAAGCCACTGAGTAACAGTTTACGCTGATTTGAGAGCGAGCCAATCTGTACCAGTTTACGCTGATTTGAGAGCGAGTCAATGAGTACCAGTTTACGTTGATTTGAGAGCAAGCCACTGAGTACCAGTTTACGCTGATTTGAGAGCAAGCCAATGAGTACCAGTTTACGCTGATTTGAGAGCGAGTCAATGAGTACCAGTTTACGCTGATTTGAGAGTGAGCCAATGAGTACCAGTTTACGCTGATTTATCAGTGGTGTCGAACGTTTGTATTTGTTCGCTTTATGAACTGTCAAATTAATACAGAGAGATTCAATAAAGGTATAGAAAATATATGAAATATAAAAACTATAATATGTAATTAAAATGAAATAAATTGAGAGGTATAAAAATAAATGCGTGTATTATAATACTTTTGGCAGTTTAAATTACTTTTTGCAGGGACCTATTACCACATATCACCTACCTTAGGACCATAAGGCCGAGGCCACACGAAAGTACTTTGCTAGGTGCTACGTGACTAATAGACTAGGTGACTTCATGCTTGGCCACACCAAAGTGCTTCGCACAAATTCATTTGGCATTTGGGAGTGGTTGACTCAACAAACGATGCCACTCTCAAAACTAACCAATTTTATTAGAACTTACCATCTTTATTAACTTTCTGTGCAACTTCATTCCAAAGTGATTTTATTACAAGTACATTTTAGTATAATTTGCTCGATGGATTCCACAAAGGCTCCCTTTTATACACAGCTGTTATTAAAACTTCCACCATCTTGAAAATCACTTGGTGACACTATAAAATTAACCGACACGTCTGTTCGCTAGGAGACTCAATAGGTGACTAATCGTCATGTAGCGTGGCGCGAAGCGTGCAGTGTGGCCATTGCGACAGTATGGGGTGCGTTGGTTCGCTAGGATATATCACCTAGCTCGCAGCGTAGTTGTAAGCACCAAGCGAGGCTCCTACCTGTGTGGCCGAGGCCTAAGACGCATCCCAATTTTAAATAGATTTTTCTGAAAAATACGGTAATTAAAAAAAACACACTGACTTCTCATAAAAATATAATTATACTATAAATAACATAAAATGAATGTTAAAACATTCATGCAGTTTTCTTTTGTTTATGCCCCTTCTTCTTCTTATACTCTTCCTTCCTCTTTAATCTCTTCTCCTTGATGTACGTCTTCCACGTTGTCTTTTTCTTGTCTTCTATGATCTCCGTGTACTTCCTTTTGTTGTATCTATTGAACTCGGCATCATCAAGGAGCTCATCCACTATAGTCCTCTTCCGTTGCTTCTTTGTTAGTCTTTCATTCAGGTGGTCCAAGGGAGAGTCCATGATAGTACCAACCTGAGAAATGAAAAAGAGAAAATATGATATATTTAATTTTCTTTACCCACCTGCATCAGCTAAATAATGGACAGGTTTAGCTTAGGAAGTTATATAGACTGGTCAATACTATGGTTACCCGAATGTGACCAGTTCAAATGTTGTGAACCTTTGAAACAAATAAAAAATCGCAAAGATATAAACAAACTTTTAGAAAATTTATAATATCAAATGATATAAGCATTAACTGGTATCTCTTTAATCAGGAGGCCAGATATTTTTCAGTGCAATCTAAGGGATCGAACAAGTGCTTTAAATATTAAGTTGTTCTAAAAATAATAGTCAATTTCAATATTAACACATCGATCAATAAGGTCAGGGACTAACTACTAAAACAACATTTGTTTGCCAAAATTCTTCTTTATTCATCAACAAAGTCTCCTTCAAGAGCGATACATTCATTCCAACGCTTTTCTAACTTTTCTATGCCAGCCGTGTAGAACGATTTATCTTTGGTTTCAAAATAGGGGTTAGTTTCGGCAATCACTTCTTAATTGGAGCCAAATCTCTTTCCCTAGAGCATCTTTTTGAGGTCTGCGAACAGCCAATAGTCACTGGGGGCCAAATCTGGAGAATACAGTGGGTGCGGAAGCAATTCGAAGTTCAACTCATTCAATTTGGCCGTCGTTACCATCGACTCGTGACACGGTGCATTGTCCTGATGAAAGAGAACTTTTTTCTTCTTCATATGGGGCTGTTTTTTTGCAATTTCTGCCTTCAAACGCTCCACTAACGCTATGTAATATTCGCTATTGATGGTTTTTCCCTTTTTAAGGTGATCAATGAATATCATACCATACGCATCCCAAAATATGGAGGCCATAACCTTCCTGGCCGACTGTTGAGTTTTTGATCTTGGACGACTTTCACCGGCTGCTCTCCACTCAGCTGATTGCCGATTTGATTCCGGAGTATAGTGGTGGATCCAAGTTTCATCCATTGTCACATACCGACGCAAAGACTCCTGTTTATTTCGCGTAAACAGTGCCAAACAGCGCTCTGAATCATTGATGCGTTGTTGTTTCTGTTCCATTGTGAGCAAACGCAGCACCCATTTCGAAAAAAGCTTTTTCATGACCAAATGTTCATGCAAAATAGTGTTAACACTACCAAATGATATCTTCAGAATGTCAGCTATCTCACGCAACTTTGCTTTGCGATTTTCCATC
Source organism: Odontocerum albicorne (assembly GCA_949825065.1). Classification (NCBI taxonomy): domain Eukaryota; kingdom Metazoa; phylum Arthropoda; class Insecta; order Trichoptera; family Odontoceridae; genus Odontocerum; species Odontocerum albicorne. The sequence continues at coordinate 26,730,218 of OX463861.1, forward strand.
ACGATTTTGAGTTTTTTTTTAATATTTTGTGGTGTAACAGCCTCATTTGAACGACCAGAGCGTTCAGCATCATTTGTGTCTGTAAGACCACGTTTGAAATCAGCATACCACCAACAAATGGTTGTTTTCGACGGAGCAGAGCCCGGATAACACATTTCAAGCCATTGCTGAGTTCGAACAGTATTTTTTCCCATTAAAAAGCAATGTTTAAGCAGTATTTTTTCCCATTAAAAACACACGAAATGTGGTTTTATCCCATTGTTTTGAAAATAGCAAAAGTAGCGTCACTAAAACCACTGTAACTTAATGACACAATGTCGGAATGTCATGAAAGTTTGACACATAACTTCTAAAGGTTGGTACTAACTGAGAATGGTATGGATTTGTTATTAGAGGCGCCATCTGTTGGTTAGTCCCGGGACTTATTGATCGATGTGTTATATCATTTTGAATGTTCCTTGCTAGGAAATATTTGTTTTTGTTTTACAGTTATTTATTTATTAATTGAGGCATTTAATTTGCATTACTTTAATCCTTTAGAAATGGGATTATTAAAGAATGAATTACATGTAATTTGTTTGCATAAATTTAAACTTGGTCATTATGCATCTTAAACATACGAAATTGTAACCAAACGAGGGGTGGAAAAAACCACTTCTGAATGAACAATGCGACGGCGTTAATTCAAAATGTTTGGAAACGGAGATGTAAGTCTTAAAGATAAAGATGGCCGAGGACATCTTGCTACTGTTGAAAATGACTAATTAAAAGTTTTATTGGAAGAAAACACGTAACAAACGGTATGGTAATAAATGGCACAAGAATTGTTGGTGCTGCTACAATTTTTGTACATTTAAAGCAAATTGGAAAGGTGGAGAAGCTTGATAAGTGGGTTCCGCATGAATCTAATGATAACAAACAAATTTGTCACTTTGAAGTGTGTTCTTCATTGTTGTTGCATAACGCAATGATCTATTTCTAAAATGTATTGATCTTAGTTAAAAAATTTTAACGAGTTAGGCTACGAAACATTACCTCATCAGCCTTACTCACCTAATCTATCTATCACCAACCAATTATCACTTTTCCAAGCACATTGATAACTATTTACGGCAAAAATAAATCAATATTAGAGAAGCTGCAGAAAATTCCTTTAACAGTTATTGGATTCTTATCCGCCTGAGTTTAATTCTATAGGCATAACTAAACTTGTAATTGGAAGGAAAAGCACCGAGAACCATAAAGCTTTTACTTTTATTGATAGTTTAAAGTTAAGTTAAATTTTAAAAAACTATTTGTTGCACCAAATGCTCATGAACGGTGGTTTCCTTTATTTTTCAGTATTTCAGCAAACTTTCATACTGTAAAATGCTGGTTATTCCAGATCAAATCTTTGATTTGTTCATTGTTAGACATAGACTTTCCAGAGCGGACACCAGCTACAAGTGTCGTATCACCATTACAGTTTTTTTAAACCATGTTTATTGCACACAATCACATAATGCATTATCAGCATACACTGTACAGTACCCGGCGGTAAGTAATACACACCGGGATTAAGAAAGAGACTGTCGGCCATAATCGGCTAACTTCAGCTTTGTAGAGCGTCATCTCTGTCTCTAGAACGCTTGACAACGACTGACAAATCGCGACGGAACACGTGTATGAATGACAGAGACGACGCTCTACAAAGCCGAAGTTAGCCGATTATGGCCGACAGCCTCTTTCTTAAGCCCGATGTGTATTACTTACCGCAAGGTACTGTACATACAATTTTTTGGTGTCATATTTTTTCCTTTGTAATTGTTAAAAAGCATCATAAAAAGCAGGTATAAGGAGCGTTGGGGATCTTTTTCGGGCTGCCAGGGACAAAGATACTTACTCTCAGGTGATATTCAACGGTTGGGGGACGTGACATGACACTAGGAAGAAGGCTCCGAATTTTTTTTCTTTGTTTCATCTTCAAAATGATGTTAAAAAAATCCACTCAAAGCGATTTGGGTATAACAATGCCCGAAAAAATCTACTTAATATGAACGTAAAAAAATACTGAAAAGAGCTGAATAATTTTATTTCTTGTTACTGTATATAATTCTCTTTAAGGTTTGTATATTCAAGGGTTCAACCTGTATATGATTTATAAAATAAATTAAAATAAAGAAATGTGCTGGGAAACCATGAACTGCTGCAGGTCCTAAATTGGAAGATGGTCATTCAAGGCGGAGAAATGGTTGCGAAAGACTCAAGAAGCGAATGCTCAATATGGGTTGCAGCATCGTTAAAATAGTATTTACCTGGAAATATTTAGGCAGCACTTCCATATCGTTCTTCTTGTAGAAATGTTTGGGATCCAGCACGGAACGCATCTTCAGCATCTGCAGGTCGTTCTTCAGTTCCTCGGTGATCTCCGGAGCGGGGAGATTGTACCATGACGGCCCCTTGGTCTTGTCTCTTTCAGCCTGAAAGAAACATTTTTACAAGATTACTTTTAAGAAATAACCTATTTGGGAACTTTCTTTTCCTTGAAAACTCACTGGAACGTTGTCGAGTTACCTTAACCCTTTTAACCTCTAAGCGAGTGAGATTTTGTAAGTAAAATAAAAAATTGATTTTGTAAGTAATGTAAAAAACGTAATTGCGGCCGCCATATACAAAATAATCGAATAGATAAAAACATTTGAGCCATGTCCGTTTTATGGATAAATTCATGTATTCAGGAATAAAAACATCGGATGTACCGTGTACGTCCATACTCTCTTGAGGTAACAATTCGCTCGCCGCACACCATACGGCCATACTCGTTTAGAGGTTAATCCCACGGGGCCGATTATCGGCCCCAACTGATTTATTGGAAAAATCCCACGGGGCCGTACATCGGCCTCAAAGTTTACATACAAGTTTTTATGATGAATAAAAAAAAATTCAAAGATTTTTTTTTTATGAAATATGAAAGTTACTTATTATTTTACACTCTACTCGTACAGGGAGGTAAACACTCTTACACTCTACACTATACAGGAAGGTAAACATTCTACTCGTACAGGGAGGTAAACACTCTTACACTCTACTCATACAGGGAGGTAAACACTCTTACACTCTACAGGGAGGTAAACACTCTTACACTCTACACTCTACAGGGAGGTAAACACTCTTACACTCTACACTATACAGGAAGGTAAACACTCTTACACTCTACTCGTACAGGAAGGTAAACACTCTTACACTCTACAGGGAGGTAAACACTCTTACACTCTACACTCTACAGGGAGGTAAACACTCTTACACTCTACACTCTACAGGGAGGTAAACACTCTTACACTCTACATTATACAGGAAGGTAAACACTCTTACACTCTACTCGTACAGGAAGGTAAACACTCTTACACTCTACACTATACAGGAAGGTAAACATTCTACTCGTACAGGGAGGTAAACACTCTTACACTCTACTCATACAGGGAGGTAAACACTCTTACACTCTACACTCTACAGGGAGGTAAACACTCTTACACTCTACACTATACAGGAAGGTAAACACTCTTACACTCTACACTCTACAGGGAGGTAAACACTCTTACACTCTACACTATACAGGAAGGTAAACACTCTTACACTCTACTCGTACAGGAAGGTAAACACTCTTACACTCTACACTCTACAGGAAGGTAAACACTCTTACACTCTACACTCTACAGGGAGGTAAACACTCTTACACTCTACATTATACAGGAAGGTAAACACTCTTACACTCTACTCGTACAGGAAGGTAAACACTCTTACACTCTACACTATACAGGAAGGTAAACATTCTACTCGTACAGGGAGGTAAACACTCTTACACTCTACTCATACAGGGAGGTAAACACTCTTACACTCTACACTCTACAGGGAGGTAAACACTCTTACACTCTACACTATACAGGAAGGTAAACACTCTTACACTCTACACTCTATAGGGAGGTAAACACTCTTACACTCTACACTATACAGGAAGGTAAACACTCTTACACTCTACTCGTACAGGGAGGTTAACACTCTTACACTCTACTCGTACAGGGAGGTTAACACTCTTAAACTCTACAGGAAGGTAAACACTCTTACACTCTACTCGTACAGGAAGGTAAACACTCTTACACACTACAGGGAGGTAAACGCTCTTACACTCTACAGGGAGGTAAACACAAAAAAATAGGTTTTAAAACTTAATATTAACTGAGATAGAAAATAAAACATAAAACTACTGTTTTTTTTTGCCAAAAAATGATTGGGATCTTTGCACATTTTATGCAAAATACGCTGGGATTAAAAGGGTAAATATAACTATCATTAGTTACTGACGAGAGCTAAACCTAATCCAACTATGTTATAAAAAGAAAAAAGTTTTATGAAATGAAATGAAAATCAGAGTGAGACTCTGCAAAGTGAGGGAAACCTGTAAAAATGAAATTTTCTTTACCTTTCTGATAGCTTTCTTTCTTCTGTCGCTCATATCGTATTCGGGAAGTGAGAAGTCCTTTTCCACAGCGGATGTCAACACAGTCTTCTTCAGTTCCTTCTCAATGTCCACATTAGCCGCCTTCAGTACGAACTTTCCAGATTCCATATTGATATGTTTAAAATTATAAAGATCCTTTTTCCTATTCTTTTTTATTTTTTTCTCACCAATCTTATGTCCCCACTTCATATCTTTGAAGAAGTTGTCTATTACATCGTCAGTTTTATTTCTATTGAACTTCTTCTCTATTTGTGTTTCTTTCTCTTCTTCTGCGATAATTTCATCACATGTTAATTTGATTTTTAGCAATATCTTTGCTAATGTGTCTTGGCTCACTAAAAACAAAGTGTGGGTTAAAAAGTGATGATGTATACAATAGACCGAGAGTTCCCAAACTTTTTTTGTCCGCAGACCCCTTTACTATAAACTTCTAAAACCGTCGCCCCCCTAGTCATTTACTTTACTTGCTCAAATTAATAAGTTTGTACAGTACTCGATATTAAATATTTCACTAGATATCAACTTTTCATTTTAATCACTTGTAATTAAGGATTGAAACAGATAAAAGGACTACGGATTATGCATAGCATTATCTTGTGCAACATTTAATATTTAAATCTGCGCTGACGAAAATTAAATCAAATAAATAATGGCAGTTTTTTTTTTTTTTGACAGTTATGAAATAAATATGTAAATTAAAAATAAGTACAAATATTGAAATTACTTTATTAAACATAAAAATGAAGTGAAAAAATCAACATATTCAGACAGAATTAAACAACAACGAAAGATTTTAATCAGAATTATAAAAATAATAATAATACCAAATAAATTAGCTTGTGTTTTTATCAGGGCTGTGGAGTCGCTTAAATAAATTAGCTTGTGTTTTTATCAGGGCTGTGGAGTCGCTTAAATAAATTAGCTTGTGTTTTTATCAGGGCTGTGGAGTCGCTTAAATAAATTAGCTTGTGTTTTTATCAGGGCTGTGGAGTCGCTTAAATAAATTAGCTTGTGTTTTTATCAGGGCTGTGGAGTCGCTTAAATAAATTAGCTTGTGTTTTTATCAGGGCTGTGGAGTCGCTTAAAAAAAAACACGACTCCGACTCCGATTCCTATATTTACCAACAATACGACTCCGACTCCACAACTCCAACTCCACGACTCCGACTCCACAACTCCGACTCAAAAAAGCTCAATTTTAGCAGGTTGTTTCCTACCTTTGCATATAGCCATTTTTTTCATGTTATAGGGATAAAAATAAAACAAGATCAAACTTTAATAATTATTTATTAGAATTTATTCTTAAAAACAACATTGCTTCTATTAAATCTGTATTCGTAGAGGCTCTCAAATCAGAATTGAGAATTTTAAGAGCGGAAAATAACCGCTCTACGGATACTTGGGTTGGGGGTAATGCTGTAACGATCAATGCTGAATCTTTTACCATTTCTAGATACCGCTGTATTGCCATTTCAACATTTAACTTATAAGTTCGGTCAATTTTTTCCATTGTTTTCAATGCATCATAAAATTCAATTTTAAATTTTGAAATAGAGTCTCCTTCATCTATATTGGGACTGTGATTCAAACGAGGACGTTTTAGTTTATCTTGTTCATTGAGATATTTTTCAAAATCGTCTTCAGATTCAGCGGTGTCGGATGAAGATGATGATACTTCGTGTACGCTGCCTGCTGTCGTCTCTTTTTCTAGTCGAAGGTCTTTCATACGATCGGTTAATTCAAACAGAGCGTTTTTAGCTCTATTTCTTTGTTCTTCCGTCAATATGGATCGAACCATGGGATTAACATAGATCCCAGCCAACATAATTTTCTTTCGACGTGAGAAAGAAGGAGACAAACACATTTTCATAGACTTGATGCATTAAATGGATCTCGGTGATTCACCATATCGGCGCGACTTGCGCCTGCAAGTATAATATTCGTGCACAATACACATTCATTATAATAATTTTAAAAAAAATGTATTTTAAATTTTAACGAAAAATTAGTCGGAGTCGCTCGTTTTTTACGACTCCTACTCCGACTCCGGCTCAAACACCGCGACTCCGACTCCACTCCACAGCCCTGGTTTTTATCAAGTGTTTTTTTATTGGGTGTACAAATTAGTTAGGTCCGTTTTTTTGTTCAAAAATGCATTTATTTCTAAACAAAATGATTGAACAGATCAATTGAAGTATTGTCCATCGCTGGCTACTACTTTTTCCCATCTCTCAGGCAATTTTCGAATTTCATCTCGAAAAAATTACTCGTCTTTTGAGGCTATCTAAGTTTGGAGCCGATTTTCGGTTTCTACGAAAAAAGTGACCTGCCAAATCGTGCTGCATCCTTCGGAACAACCAGTAATCAGAAGGAGCAATGTCCGGGGAATACGGCGGGTGCGGTAAAACATCCCATTTGAGCGTTTCCAAATAATTTTACGTCTTTTGCGACATGAGGCCGAGCGTTGTCATGGAGAAGAATAACTTTATCATGTCTTTGCTCGTATCCCGGCCGTTTTTCTCGCAATGCACGGCTTAAATGAATTAATTGTAGCCGATACCGATCGCCCGTAATGGAATCGCCAGGTTTCAGCACCTCATAGTAAACAACACCCCTTTGGTCCCACCAAATTCAGAGCATGATCTTCAAACCGTGTATGTTCGGTTTTGGTGTTGATGTTGAGGTCGATGGCAACAATCGACCGAGCTTAGCGTAGTATTTTTTCTTCTTGGGGTTGTCGTAGAATGTCCACTTCTCATCTCCAGTTACAATCCGATGCAAAAAACCTTTTCTTTGTTGCCTTTGAATCAGCTGCTCGCAATTGAAAAATCGCCTTTCAACGTTTCTCGGTTTCAGTTCATAAGGCACCCAATTTCCTTGTTTTTGAATCATTCCCATGGCTCTCAATCGTACGGAAACGGCTTGTTGAGTCACTCCCAATGATTCTGCAAGGTCCTCTTGCATTTGACTCTGATCTTCTTCGAGTAATGCCTCTAATTTTTTTGGCTATCCAGAGCGAGGCTTGTCTTCAACGCTGAAATCTCCATCCTTGAACCGTCGAAACCATTCCCTATATGATTTATCAGTTGGAGCAGCGTCACCATAAACTTCGACAAGCATTCGATAGGCTTCAGCTGCACTTTTATGCCAATTAAAGCGGAAAATTAAAACCTCCCGCAAATGCTGCTTGGTTAACACAAAATTCGACATTTTCAACACTGTACAAAACAAGGTTTTTGCATGAAACTCAAAGCGATATAAACTGAATATTATTGGCAGATGTCTAACCTCTCTGAAACCGCCAAAATCGGCTGTCACTGTGAACCATTCGTAACAGCCAGAGCCATCTTTTGGAAACGGACCGAACTAATTTGTACTCCCAATAGTTATTTACTTCTTAATAAGGTACCTATTGGAATCATAGATATTTTGAAGTAACAAACAAATAGCAGTAGTACGGGGGGTTTATATTTCCCATCACTTGACACTGGCGTATACTCTTTCATATATAGGAGTTCACAGCCATTATTCAAAGAGAGAGAAGTGGGTATATTTTTGCTGTTGTCGACCCCTCAAATTTTTTATTGAAACTATTGACCCCTAGAAAAATCAAATTGACCCCAGGGGGTCGATATCAACCACTCTCAGGGTTTGAAGAAAACTTTTTTTATTGACGTACAATCTCAGGGTTTACATAAACTGAAATCTATTCTGCTTACGCTTGAGTGATATTCAATATATGTTCTAGTTGTCTGTTAAAATATTATATACAATCTACATGTCGAAAACGTTCGTGGTGGAAATCTACATTCAAGAAAGTGTGTAGACTCAACTTTGTATAATATATCGAAAGAAATATACGCATAAAAAACATAACCAAAAATTACCATCGTCAAATTCATTTGTATTCACTTCACCAATATTCTGTTCCTTATCGATCAACTCTTCATCTCCAGCAGTGTCGATTATAAAATCCATTTTACTGATTCTATAACACACTATTTATTTTATAAACAGTTGATCACAATAAACGGAGAACACGAGGCAGATACGTCAAATCTATTTGTCAAATTTAATAATACTGAACATAGACAATCTTCTTCTTCTCTTGAATTATGGCTGTGAACTCCTGTATACGGAGTATACGCGGTAACATAGACAATAATATAGAATTCTCTTCTTGAATTAATGCAGAGTTATCACGTACAATAATCCAAACTTGAATATATTCTTATATACTATTCAGAGCGAAGGAATTTGTATCATTATGTATGGGATTAAATGCCTTAGCAATGCAAAATCATCTGAATTGTTTTAATTATACGAGAGCTCTTGATTTAGTTTTTTGTTAAAAGTGTATTTTGCATAAATAAGCATTGATGATTTTAATATAATTTCAAAAGTACAAATATAATAAACATGTAATATTATAATTTTAGCATAATTGAATACAGGTGAGTATAGTTAATAAAAGCTTTATGTCTTTGAATCGACCTTAAACTGTTGTGAAGTTGTCCGCAGTACGTCAGGATTTACAAATAATAAAATGTCAAGATCCATAGTTGAATGCTTGCCTGCTATTGTTTTAATCATTAGTTGAAGTTTGCTTGTCATGACTGTTTTTATGTAGAAATCCAGAATCGACAAACGTTTTTTTTAACTTTATAAATGCAAAATAGATCGAGTTTTACTTGAAAATTTACATTTATTTTACCCCCTTCGTTTGATTGATTAAAAAGTTTTTTTTCTGAAAAAGTGTCATAGTTTATTGTAATACATCCGATGATATACGAATAGTTGTATAGACTCCTTGAACCATAGACAAAAAGAAAGTATTTCAAAAATATTAATGCATATTTTATTTCTATTTAATTTTTTTTCAGTTATATAAATATCTAAAAAAATGGTGACATATATCATATACATGACAAGATATTAAATAATGTGCTCTACATGAACAACACTTAGTAATAGGAAAACACCATTGAATAATTCAAATAGATGCAAATCATTTAATATTTTCTATATCAGAAACACAATATTTTTTTTAACCTTGAGTTACTAACAGCAGAATATTTAAAAAAAATCAAACTGAAAGGATACAAAAAAAATGTAAAATTCCTCATAGATATATGCCAAATCTCTCTACAACAGTTTTAGGTTCCTTATAAATATGCTGACTGTCTCAACAGTTTTAGTTCCTCGTAGACATGCTGACTCTCTCAACAACAATCAGTTTTAGGTTCCTGGTAAATATTTTGACTCTCTCAAAATTAGTTTTAGGTTCCTTTTAGATATGCTGACTCTCAACATCAGTTTTAGGCTCCTCATAAATACGTTAACTCTCTTAACAACAGTTTTAGGTTCCTTATATATATGCTGACTATCTCAATAACAGTTTAAGGTTCTTCACCTGAGAGATATTCAGTGTTCTCTCATCTCTTTTAACTATTTGATCTGACAAATAGTCCTTTTTGGTTGGTTCAATAATTCTTATTTCATACACTTAACATATTACATGGCAACACAATTAAATAAAAAACAAAACTGTGACGATTGAATAGATATTTATTTCATAAAAATACAAATTTGTAAAAAAAAATATAAACAAAATCCATTAAAAACACTTTTAATCTATGTATGACACAATTGCGTAAAAAAATTACAGAAACATCCCAACATTACAAAAATATTGAATAGCATTCTTATTGTAACTTTTTTGGTGTAAAAGTGATAGTTCCAAAATCTCTATTACATTTATGTAGAAAAAATAGAATATTATGTACGTATAAGTTATTGAATTATAAAGCATGATATAGATTATTCAATAAAGATATGGTGAAGACTTTTATCTTGATTAATCAAAATATAGAACATGCTTTACAACTAGTTTCAGAACGATAAAAGGGCATAAATTACTCGAGATTACATATAAATTACTTGTGAATGCGTGTAGACATGCTATTATTATAAAACATCTACCGTAGAGTACCGATTATCTGACCTAAACGGGATTGCGGGAGGGTCGGATAACTAAGCTTGAAAGATAATCCGGAATTACCGGAAACAAGTTTTTAAACTGTTGTTTTATTACATTAAAGCATGTGCCTACTAAACAGATGTATACTTTCACACTTTAAATTGAAAAAAATAGAAAAGAAAGACAGTTGTAAAAACAGAGCATGTTTTGTGACATATATATATTCCCTTGAAAATAAACAGTACACATATCTAATATATTATATGAATTTAAACTTACATTTCATGCACGCACAGTACTGTAACTTTATACATTGCAATTGCAGGTTTTAAACTGCTTCTTTATATATTTTTTTATTATTAAGGAAATAAGACAAGCACCGCCACTCTGTTTCACCTCCCATCGACAAATCTGAAAGATTCTGGAGCAAATAGACAACAGACCAGCAGTTCTGTTGCATAGAGTGTGACGTAAAAAATAGGCATGGTACAGTTGCCAGGATTCTCCCTACCTCGGAAGTAGTGTACTTTGAATAGTTTCAGATGTGATATTTAAAAGTGGGGCTCAGTAGAGTTGCCTTTCTGACTATGAACTATATCCAGACTATGAACCACATTATACACCGCTGCCCACTGTAGGCGAGACAGAGCTATACAACCTGACATTGAATATTGTGACGTGGTCGGACAAAATACACCGTGTGTGAGGGCCAAATGCAAAATATTATTTTCATACATTTTAACAATGATCCAGAATACCAAATAATCAAAGGTTAGATAATCAAGACTACAGTGTTTGTCTTTAAATTGGGATATTCCGACGGCAAATAATCAAAGGTTAGATAATCAAGACTACAGTGTTTATCTTTAAATAGGGATATTCCGACAGCAAAAAAGCAAAGGAAAGCACAATTGGGGGAGAACATGCAGCAATTGGTTAGTCATATATTTTCGACCTGGGGGTTACAATACACGGGGGTTATTCAGTATATTTCTAAAGGTACAGAGCATTTTGATCTAAAAATATATAATGTTTATATTCCTTAAACTTAAGGTAAATATTTTATTACTAAATATAAAATTTCATAAACAAAACAATTAAATTCAGTCATTTTAATTAATACAAGCACATTGCACGTTGAAAGGAGGCGTTATAACCTATAAAACTATACATCTATAGCATTTCCCAAATGGGGTTAAAAAACATTACACATTAAAAGATAAAAATATTGTAGATACGTTTATAAAGTGTCTTTCAAATTGAGTGTTTTTTAAATTCTTGAATAAAACACACAATTTGCTTATTTCAAAAAACTTTTTATTGGTCATTGAAGTATAATGTATGACATTTAAACACAAAAAACAATATCCGCCAAATGTCCACCTCTTGCAGCTCCACAGATGTCCACTCTTTTGTCAAAATTTTCGATGACATTTTGGCATAATTGCGGTTCTACTCACAAATAACGCGAATAATTTCGTCCTTCAGCTCGGGAATTGATCGGGGGTCATTCTTATAGACCTAATTTTTCACGTAACCCCAGAGAAAATAGTCCAACGGTGTCAGATGACATGATCTTAGTGGCCAATTAACAACACCGTTTCCGACGATTATGTTACAGTACATAAAATAATTCAATAATTTGAACGCTTTGTTGTATTGTACATGACTCCATTTTTATAAATGTCATACATTACACTTCTCAAATGTCACAAGACCTAGGCAAGTTCGCGGCGCCATCTGTGTTTTATCCAAGAATTTAAAAAAACTGCTCAATTTGAAAGACCCTTTGTGTGGTGGACAAGACAATATTTGGGATAGACAAGACAATATTTGGTTAATGCACACGTTCAACATACGCTAATGTAAAAATGCATATAAGTTTTAGAAAGCACTCCCCAGTCTAACTTAGCGTTTGTCCCTCCTAAGGCAGGTAGGTTTTACAGAACAGAAAAAATTGGCAGGTATATTGCTTTATTTTATAAAAAAAATATTGGGTACCATTGGGAATTTCATCCAGAACCCCCCCTTGGAAGGCAAGCATCTCATCATCTGGGCCAGCGATGGGTAACCTATGACACACGTGTCAGAGGTTATACACCAAGACATTTTGGGTGACATGAATCGTTTACGAACGATCTTCGCCCAAGAACGAGCGATGCGCTTTCTTAATAGTAAATAAATAGTTCAAAAACAAAACTCTTTCATTTACTAGGGCTGCAAAAATAATAAATATTCCTAGATGTGACATGGCACCCGGGTCAAGACAAGTTTATTCATAATTTTGACACGCCGAGCTAAAAAGGTTACCCATCACTGATCTAGGCCATAGAGGTTGCACATGATTTGAATCAAGTATCTAAAAAGGTTACCCATCACTGATCTAGGCCATAGAGGTTGCACATGATTTGAATCAAGTATCTAAAAAGGTTACCCATCACTGATCTAGGCCATAGAGGTTGCACATGATTTGAATCAAGTATCTAAATGTACAATGGTTTGAAGTAAGTAGTTATTATGCTTAATTTTCAGTCTACTGTTAGTAAAAAAAAGATATTAAAGTTTTTATTAACATCTGATAATAACACATCAATCAATAAGTCCCGGGACTAACTACTAAAACAACATTTGTTTGCCAAAATTCTTCTTTATTCATCAACATAGTCTCCTTCAAGAGTGATACATTCATTCCAACGCTTTCCTAGCTTTTCTATGCCAGCCCTGTAGAACGATTTATCTTTGGTTTCAAAATAGGCGTTAGTTTCGGCAAACACTTCTTTATTGGAGCCAAATCTCTTTCCGTGGAGCATTTTTTTGAGGTCTGCGAACAGTCAATAGTCGCTGGGAGCTAAATCTGGAGAATACGGTGGGTGCGGAAGCAATTCGAAGTTCAACCCGTGCAATTTGGCCATCGTTACCATCGATTTTTGTTTTAACGACATCGACGTTTCTGTTCCATTGTGAGCAAACGCGGCACCCATTTCGAAAAAAGCTTTTTCATGACCAAATGTTCATGCAAAATAGTTTAAACACTACCAAATTATATCTTCAGGATGTCACCTAACTCACGCAAATTTACTTTGCGATTTTCCATAACGATTTTGAGGGTTTTTTTATGTTTTCTGGTGTAACAGCCTCATTTGGACGACCAGAGCGTTCAGCATCATTTGTGTCTGTACGACCGCGTTTGAAATCAGCATACCACCGACAAATGGTTGTTTTCAACGGAGCAGAGCCCGGATAACACTTTTCAAGCCATCGCTGAGTTTGAATGGTATTTTTTCCCATTAAAAAGCAATGTTTTATCAACACACGAAATTCAGTTTTTTCCATTATTTTAAAAATAGCAAAAGTAGCGTCAATAAAACCACTGTAACTCAATGACACAATATCGGAATATAATGAAAGTTTGACACGTAACTTCTCAAGATTAGTACTAACTGAGAATGGTATGGATTTGTTATTAGGGCGCCATCTGTTAGTTAGTCCCGGGACTTCTTGATCGATGTGTTAGAATTTAGAAATTCCAGCGAAATGCTTTTATAATATAGTATATATTTTCTATAAATGCGATTAATACAAGTACAATAAGTTTATATTATAATCTTTTAAAAAAATTTAATTACACATTTAAATTTTGCATACATAAATTTTAACATACACAACAGAAATATGCAGGCACAATATAGTGAAAGATCAATCAAGCATTATTTATCTTACAAAGCAAATATTTAAAGCAGCACACCCATAGTTCGCTTCACTGAAGATATATATTCCTGAAACTGAAAAGTGCTTCAAACTAATTTTGTATTAATTATGCATATGTTCCATGAACAAGTATAGAGCAACAGTCCGCAAACCATGGTATGTAAGCCTAAGTCTTGTGGTATGTGAAGCATCAAAATTAGTGAAGTTCTATGAAACTTCAATATAATTTAAAACACGTTAACCCTTTAAAGTGCTGGCCGGGATTTTTTCAACAAAAATAAAACCTAAAAAAATTATATTGTTTGTATACAGATATAAAGGATATTATGAAAACTTACTAAATATATTCACCGTGGGGCGTTTGAGCTGCCGTTCACTCAGAAAAACACAGTTTAAATATTCACAAAATGTCAGGGTTGTCACAACTTGACACAAAAAACACGTTTACTTACAAATAGAGTGGAATATAATATACTTTGTAAACTAAAATCAACAAATTATCTGTTTGATGTATAGTAAAGCGCAAAAGGTAAATAAACTATAAAATAAAACCGTAAAAAGTCTATATGAACGTCGTATTATGCCGCAAAACTACCGCCAATAACCAAAGAATACATGAAAACACACTTTGTAAATAAATACTTTGAAAAATTAACAAAAATAACGCACAAAAGATAAAAATCAACCATTGAACAAAACTACGAACGAAGTCGTTATAATTCATCGCAATTACGACGCAAAAACCGCAGTCGGTAACCCTGTATCAGAGACACGTATTGACTGTCAGTGAAAGCTTTTAGAAAGATGACTGTAACTTTGTTAATATCGGTAAATTGTAATATTTAAGTATTTCTTGATCATCCCAATAGATGTCTCTATGTGTTATAATTTATAAATTATTACACAGGGATTTGATATTGGCTTGCGACAAGCTCAAAGGAGAGCGCGTTTATTTTGTATGGCCGGCCTGGCGAGCACTGAATCGGAGAGCGCGTCAACTCGCTCGTGGCAGTGAACCGGTTAAGGAAAAAATCATATCTTCGTGAAACTGGATTTATCACAACGACCAAATACAGAAATAGACAACTTGAACCCGATTTGATAAATATATTTGTCTTCCGTCTCTCTTAAAGGTGGATCTCGGTCCATTACACGTAAATTTCAATTTTAAATTATTTCATACGAGTATATTGAATTTTTTCTACACAGCCGATTTGTTGATTTTTCAATTCCCTTAAAAGAGGGTCTGTAAAGCGAAGTATGGGTGTAATATAAAATAAGAGTTGGTCATTTTAAACTAACATTCTACACATATGTCTTAATTCTTGCACCATGACAAAAATACAATTAGTTTTGCAATAAAACTAATAATGCTTTGCATGTAACAATTGTACTGTTGTAGGGACTAAGGTCGTCCCTGAATATTGTCAACACGCACGGTCAACGACCGACGAAACGACCTTCGGACATGTCCAAAGGTCGCATACCAGAACATTAATATTGTTTACGCGCAAATACTATTTACGATACATTCCACAGTAGAAAGAGAATGCATTGCGCTGTCTCGCCATTTTGGCCAACAAATTATCTACCCACAATATTATTCGCAACGTCTGCAACCATATCTACACGCACAGGAGTGAGATAAAAATATATTGCGGGCGCACTCACGCGCCCCGTTCTGAATATGTATAAATACCTACTTATCGATAAATAAAGATCATTAATCATTTGACCATTCATTGCTGTTTACTATTCATTGATTGTTCACTCTCACTTTCCGCATTGCTAATCGACGTATTTTATTTTAAATACCAAACAATCAAAATCATCAGCACGTCCAACAAGGACATCCGCTAAACTGTATTGAAATTTTGGTATGCAACAACTTCGAAAACATAAACCTCTAAAGGAGTATGGGCGTACGGCGAGCGAATTTTTACCTCAAGAGAGTATGGACGTACACGTTACGTTCGATGTTTTTATTCTCGAATACATGAATTTATCCATAAAACGGACATGGCTCAAATGTATTTATCTATTCAATTACTTTGTATATGGTGGACCCAATTACATTCTTTATATTACTTACAAAATCTATTTTTTATTTTACTTACAAAATCTCACTCGCTTAGAGGTTAATCCTGTTCGATAATGGGTTTTGACATCACTCTGAAGATGAAGGCTGCAACGCCTTCGAAATATCAGCCATCATTTAAACCAAAGATTCCCAAAGTGGTCTATAGAGATTGGTTTTATATTACAGTAGTCTCCCTTTATCAGTGGGGGATAAAAATATCGGAAACTGTAGATAATAACAAACCCTATACAGGTGGCCCTCGACTTTCGCACAATTCACTATTAAAGATTTTTAACGAAAATGGAAAAATTGTTCGCTTCCATGCAGTGCTCCCACTTTTTTGGAAGAACTATAATATATGGAACGCAATAAACAATATTGGAGACTCGTGGGCTGAAATAAAAGAGTCAACAATGAAAGGTTCCTGGAAACAATTATACCCACAAATGACGAGTGATTTTATAAATTCTGAAGAAACTCCGGAAACTATCACAGATGAAATAGTTAGCCTAATGAATGAACTAAACTTGGACGTCAACAACGAAGATGTTAATGAGTTGATTGAATCTCACTCAGTACATTTTTCAAATGAATACTTAATTGAGCAACAAGAGTTAAATGAAATACACAATGGAAGTGAGGAAGAAGAAGCTGATAAAATCGTCAAGATTTTAACAATAAAATATATGAATGAATCCTTCATGCATCTTGACTAATTGTTGACTATCGTGGAAGAATGTGATCCCAATGGAGAACGTATATCTCAAGTACGTAGGGCGATTGAGAAAGACACAGCGTGTTATAGAACTCTTTATCAAGAAAAGATAAAAAAGGTGGTATTCAACTAACTCTTGACAAGTTTATAAAGAAAACACCTGAAAGCATTTAAACACGCCTCGTTAACTTAATTATGTATATTGATAAATAAATATTTTTAATATATTATTGATAAACAAATATTTTAAAATACAATTTTTGATGTTTTTATTTTACATCCCTCTACTTTCGAACATTCAACATTCGCATACATTTCCAGGAACCAATTATGTGCGAAAGTCGAGGGCCGCCTATATATCAAAATATCGTACACTTGGTCCAACCATACTTTCCTTGTTCTTCCTCTTTCTCGCCTTATACTCACATTCGCGCTATACGCATGTTTTGATTCATTCATCTTATTTAACACATCAGCCTTAAATTCAAATTCATCCCCAATCTTTTCATTCCGTGTTCTGTTATTTATTATCAACTCACGTATTCTTCCCATTTCTCTTTTTGGATATCAATAAAGGATGAACATTCTTTGCCGAGTGTTAAAGTTTAGCAAAATTGGTTCCATCTGCGATGACTAACCTATGTGAAGTTGGGTTTGTATTAAAAAATGAAATATTAAAACTCAGTGTGGAAAATAAAATGAGGCTAGTTTAGTCTCGTTTGATTCCAAGGTTTGAGAAACCGTGCGGTGAATAAAATGCTCACCCATTCCACTAATTGGCATATTTTTTTAGGGCACCATGAAATAATCTTTATACACTAAGTGTGTTGTGGATCCAAAATGCTTAAAACCCACTGAGCCCAATTGTTGGACACTGACAAGGACTAAAGTTACTTAATCAACTCAAAATATCATTTAAATTCCATCCCTTAGTGCTTTAATGTCATTTCTTGTAACGTCACGAAAATTAACACAAAGGGCAAAATATAATTTGAACTAATATACATCGAGTAAGTACCCTTTGTGCAGCTTTTATGTTGGTCTTGTAGCTTTAGTATTGTAAAGTCACAAAAAATTAACACAAATGGCAAAATATCATTTAAACTACAATACATCCAGTAACTAACATATGGATGCGAGACTTGGACTTTATCAGTACGAATGATACAAAAGCTCCAAACAACACAACGCAGCATGGAAAGGTGCATGCTGGGGTATACCAGAAGAGACCGAAAACGTAATGAGTGGATACGAGCCCAAACAAAGGTTGAAGATGTTATAGAGGTTGCAAAAAGACTCAAGTGGAAGTGGGCTGGACATATCGCCCGAGCAACAGATCATCGTTGGACGTATGAATTAATCCAGTGGCACCCAATAGGTATAAAAAGGCCTGTAAGAAGACCTAAGTCGCGCTGGGTGGACGAAATACGTAAGCATGCAGGTATTATGTGGCAGCAATGTGCAAAGGACAGGATTTTGCGGAGACAACTTGGAGAGGCCTACATCCTGCAGTGGATAGATACAGGCTGATGATGATGATGATGATGACATCCAGTAACTACCCTTTGTGCAACTTTTATGTTGGTCTTGTAGCTTTAGTCTTGCAACGTCACAAAAACTTAACACAAAGGGTAAAATATCATTTAAACTACATCCAGTAAATAGTTTAGTCTTGTAACATCACAAAAAATTTATTCAAAGGGTGCCGTGTAATATAAAAATTTGAAAGCCACTGTTATAATATACTATATTTGAGTAAATAAGGGCTGTTATACATTAGAATATTATTTTTTTAATAACAATTTATGGCATTGAAATAAAATCCTAACAGCCAGGTTCCTACTTTTCTTTCATTAAAGAGAGATTTTACCTCTTTCTGTAGAATAGCTGCGAGCCCTCTCGGCAGGAAAAACAACCACTCCATGACAACTTCAGAAATCTTTGTTCATCGCACCAGATACCATCTTCCTGATTTAACAATACCACTATCCAGCGAAGAGGTACATATAATGCTTCTACACAAACAAAAATCAACCATTTCAAATGAAAGCTTCAATGAAAACGTCATCTCGTCCCACCGATAGGCACCCCGCCATTCTGTCTAATAATACATATTATGCTTATAGTATGCTTAGCTAGCAGATAAAAGCATTTTCACTCATAGTGTTGCTATAATTAAAATTTATAAAAACTTATTAGATTTCACATATATTATATTATTCCTATAGCTATAATAATCAATACAAAAAACACAATACAATTTCAACAGTTTTAATAACAGGTACTTCTTAAGTTATTATGAATTACTACAGAAGAAATTAAACAAAGAAATTTTATTTTAACAAACTGTAACACAAACAAATAAAACTATATTCTAACATAAGCAATAAACTGAAGCATTTATTTCATATTTTTACAAATGCATATCGCTTTTCAAACCTAGCAACATTACTTACTTAATAAGTTATTATGTAAATATTTTTTAGGCTTTTATATGCCTTTGCAAGTGAAAAGAGGTTGTGACAAATTTTACCACAGTGGTCTGGAACGTATCCTACCATATAAGCGAAGACGACCTATGTGGACTAAGTAAGACACTTGTCTCCCAATCTGAAGGTTGCGAGTTTGAATCCAGTCTGGTTTTAAATTAAAAAATATTCCAGTCTGGTTTTCTCTTTAGGCTTCTTTAAGATCTTTCTGATTGGTTGGAAGAGATTGCAACATGGCAATAAGCCTACCAGATTGTAATGTATACAATATGCCTGTACTCTATATCAGACAATTGTAGCAAAACAATTCTAAAAGTTGTGCATAATGCATTTAACATTTTTTTATCACATCATAAATGTTCCAATTTTACTAGAAAAATTATTATTATATGCGAAGTAACTATAGTATAATAAGCAGTTTTAAGTTCCAAAAGGCATTATATTAAGGCTGTATTTAAATAAACCTGTTCATAATCAAGGCAATCCTTACATACAAGTCTTGTTAAGGACAATCCTTACATACAAGTCTTGTTAAGGACAATTCTTACATACAAGTCTTGTTAACCTTTCCTTCCCTGTGTTGGGTATCTTCTACACGTTGCTTCTAATAACCATCAATATCTCTATAAATATAATAAATACAAGGTTAAGATTTTAGGTATTCCTCCATAATATATTTACGCATTGATTTAAAAAATAATATTAATATTAATCAGAATTTATCGACTACATCGTGGGTATTTTGTGAAGATATCGGAAACAAATTCGCATTTAAACGCTGTGAGTGCCTCGACCTTGTGTCTTGACGATAGGTGAATAGTATGCGGGAAGCGCGACACTATATTCGCATCTCACTCTTGCATACTCCACTGAATTGCGAGGAGCTGAATTGTCTCAACGTCGCAAGCATAAGCGTAAGCGCCGGGGTATGCGACTGACGTTCCGTGCCACAGTAGCTTCTAGGCTTGCAAATAGGTTACACGTACGCCTGTTCCGTGAGCGTTGCCAGATGGTTTTTTAATGTTTTCAGAAAATAAATCTCAATTATTATAATTTTTAACTTCAATTATAATTAATTAAGGGGATTATCTATTAATGTTCTTATTTTTCCGATTTAAAATCGCTAATTTTTGATCGCGTACTCACTACCCAACACCGGAGCACGCGTTTCAATTTTAACACCGTAAGGGAAGGGTTAAGGACAATCCTTACATACAAGTCTTGTTAAGGGCAATCCTTACATACAAGTCTTGTTAAGGACAATTCTTACATACAAGTCTTGTTAAGGACAATTACAATTTATATAACTCTACACTCAGTCAAATCCTATTCCTATATTATTTCCACTCCAGTTTCCTCATCTAATCAGTCGTTGAGATGAAACTCCAGCAGTCAACAGTACACACTATTGGCTATCTCCAAGGCTTTTAAGACATGCACTGCGGAGGCAAGCACGGTTTTGACTGGGCTCATTTAGTTTAATCTGGAGGTCCAGCATTGCACTACGATTATTCATCTCGATAAAGGTTAGCCCGCGAGGATAGGCGACGTTCGCTTTTAATCCTTAGCAGGGATAACCCCTCGTGCTATTCTTAAAGCCTGCCTAGAGGCTCAGTTTTCAACTAGGTAACAATGATGGTCATCGTCCCCTGTGGGAAGACAAACATTTATATTTTTTCCTTGCATCAGTATTTACACTAAGGTGTCTATAATTTTATACAACCGTGCCATAAGACGTCCGTGATCCAGAATAATCTACAGCACAGTACTCAATATTCTCTCACATTTGGAGACTGCAAATCTTACTATACTCAAGAAAATGTAGCATGGTCCCTGTGACATTTGAAATGTCATGTCTCAAAGGGATGGGGGTAAAATAGTTTTTTTTACAAATCGAATAGTTTTTTTATAAATCAAAAAATTGTTTTTCTCTAAACTGACGTATTAATTCCTAATTTTCATTGTACTTACTTTCTAATGTATTGTATGATTTGTATCTATCTTTAAATAGACCAAGATCCACTATGAATTAATACTAATTAAGAACATTTAATTTTAGGTATAAAAAAATCGAAAATCCAATTATCCTATACCCCATCCCTAGCCAATGCAGACTAACGTAGTGACTTTTGACAAACGCCACCAAATATTATTTGATTTTAACAAACTGCCACACTTTTGCTAATTTGTAACAAGATGTATTAATTTGTCATTATTGTTAGTTTTATGTAATGTATTTACCTAAATAACTTGTCATTTATTAGAATCGAGGCTTATATTAAAGTTGATAAAATAATTAAAATTACTGAACGTCGTTACAAGGTTGCATTTGGGCAAATTTGTGAATTGTTACAGGAACCATGCTACATTTTCTCAAGTATAACATAACATTGGTGTATGGCAGAGCTTCCCGACCAGTGTGCCGCGGCATACCAGTGTGTCACAAGACATTGTTGAGTATATTAACATTCAAATGTGCACTCAACCTTGAGTGGTTTGTTCCATTTAGCACGATGGCATCTAGCGCCTTTAGGTTCCATTTAGCACGATGTCATCTAGCACCTTTAGGTTCCATTTAGCACGATGGCATCTAGCGCCTTTAGGTTCCATTTAGCACGATGGCAGCTAGCGCCTTTAGGTTCCATTTAGCACGATGGCATCTAGCGCCTTTAGGTTCCATTTAGCACGATGGCATCTAGCGCCTTTAGGTTCCATTTGACGCACGCCAAATATGATGAACACACCGTACTGAATGTCACTTCGAAAAGAACGTTATTGCAAATGAATAATTATTATGTTCATTCAATTTGTTTGTCTCCATGTTGCAAGGACTAAAAATATCCAATGTTATGATATAATAACACTAGGGGAACTTTGACTTATCCTAAGGTGCTCCAAAGGGGGCGTTGGTCCAAAAAAGGTTGGGAAATTCAGGATTAAAGCAATAAATCTGTCACATATATTGACATGAAAGGTAAAATAAATAGACTACTGTAGTCTCTATACAAAAATACAATCATTTACAATAATACAATAAGAAATAGCATTAAAAAGCTATCTATAGTCTAGCTTAAGAAGTACCTGTTATACAATATTTAATTTCCATTCAACTCCAGTAAAACCTCTATTATCCAGACTAAATGCAGATGAGGTGATTCGGATAATGAAAAATTTAGATAATTAACCCTTTGCACTCGAATGCCGCCATAGAGGCGGCATGCATGGTATTACCCGATGTCGCCCTATTTCTCAATATTTTTATGAAAATAAAGTCTTATTTCTCAATATTTTTATTATATCGGGTTTTTCAGTTTTCAATATTATTTAACCAAGGATCATATTAGTACAATTAAATAATAATAAGTTATGGAATTTGTAAAATGATTGGTTGATCAATTAGTAGGGGATTATCGAGGAGATACTCTATTTCTGCTGACTGTAGGCCGAGCGCAACACCAGATGAGAATAGTGATGTCGGGTAAACCACTAAAGAACACCAAGGAGTTTGTCTACCTCGGGAGCAAAATAACATGGGACGGTCGGTCCAAGAGCGAGGTCGACAGCCGTATACATCAGGCTAGACTTGCATTTAATAAAAGGTCGAAAATAATAGAATCAAATAATACAGACCTAAAACTGAGAATACTCCTCATCAAGACCTATGTATGGAGTATCTTGATGTACGGCTGCGAGACATGGTGCCTATCCGAAAGAGATAGACGAAGACTAGAGGCTTTTGAGATGTGGTCCTATAGAAGACTATTAGGAATTTCCTGGAGAGACCGCATCACAAATGAAGAGGTTCTCCAACGAATCGAAGGAGGAAGGCACCTGCTCAGGATCCTGTCCGAAAGGCGTGCAAGATGGATCGGTCATATAATACGACAAGAGGGCCTCTTGCATGCCATAATGGAGGGTATGACCGAGGGGACAAACTCTAGGGGACGCCCACGCCGAGAGTACCTGGAGGACCTGTTGGTGGACGTGCGCTGCTCAACATATACAGATTTAAAAAGAGCCGCACAGGACAGGGAGGAATGGAGGAGAAGAGTTGAAATTGCTGCAAACCAGTCTTAGGACTGCAACCACGGAGAGAGAGGACTCTATTTCGACGACGCTCCGCTACTCTAAGACAGACTTATAAATAAATTGCATATTCTACGTTCTGGAACTAAGAAGGACTGCGCAGTATGTTCCAATAGAAAAATTCCGGGTGGAAGAAAAGAAACACGATTATATTGCGAAACCTGCGAAAGTAAACCTGGACATTACGTTGGAGATTGTGATGTAAAATACCATACAATGAGAAAGTTCAAATAATCAATTTTCATGTCCATTCTATTTCTAACATACCTATATTACCAAAACAAAATAAAATAATTTTATAATTCAACGTAAATGTTTTTTTCTTCTTAAAAAATGCTTCGAGTTGGCGGTAGCCACGTAACAAAAAGCTATCGAGTGCAAAGGGTTAATCGAATAAAACAAAATTTGTTACAAAATTCAATTTCACATTCATTTTGTCGAATGTATATAATCGAGGTTTTACTGTATTTAATAAAAAGAAGCGGTAGCATGCATCGCAAAGCGTTAAAAACGTAGAGATAATATCATATGAAGAGAGGAGGGGAGGGGCCTGTATCCGAAAGAGCTCCGAGGACGGCTCAGTTCACGATTCACAGATGCTTCACAATATCGTATCGAATCAGTCTTCTCAAAAAGTTATCCTCCTCGCAGAGCAATTCCCTCATACGGTTACGGTCCACTTTCTCTTTCACCTGGTAATGCATGTCTTCCTGGTCGCAGTGTGTCGCGAAACGGTCAAACATATCCCTCGACTGCTTAGTGATTCCGGGACTATCTTTTTCAGCGGCGAAAACGTAAATACGAACGCCGAGCTTGCGAAGGTGTTTGTAACTGTCAAACAGCGGCGAAAAATCATTCGCTTTCCTCGCCAATACTTTTAACATTTCAATCTCATTCAGAGATGTAGATTTGTTTTCATCGACGTCTGTCGCATTTGTATCGCATTTTTCGATGTCTTTCGGTTCGTTGTTGATATTCAAATCGGCGAAATTCTGGAAAACAGGCGAGTTTTTCAATGTTTCTTCTTGGGTCACGTGTAATCCATGAGTTTGCTTGGATTTTTTCTCATCCGAATCATACTTATCGTAATGCGGACACCTGTTGCTCATATCGCAGACAAACGAAAGGTTGTTCCTGTCTTTGAACGACTGGTGATGGCTGATAAGGTTTTCGATCAAAGAATGCTTCTTGTGATCTCCTTTTGGTGGAGAGCTGCTCGGAGAGATGACTCTCTCGATTGTTTCCGGAGATCCATGGCACTGAAGGAAGCTTTGGAGTGTTGGATTCTTCAGATCGTATATTCCGCAGATGAGGTAGGCAGCGTGAAGAAGATGGGAGGCGGAACATTCTTCGAAGAACTTTTGATCGCTGAGGAGTTTAGCTGCAAAAAGGGCACCGATACCACTTCCTACCAGGTAGACTCCCCTGTAAGAAAAAATAAATAAAATCAAATAGATAAAAAAATTAGAGTTGACTTATATGTGTCAGTGCGAGTGGTACAAAGTTTAGTTAAAATGATTAAAAAAATTATTATAAAAATAATTAATAAACTTCCTGCCCAGTATCCCACAGCGGAGCTTTTCAGGGAGTATCGGGTCCTGAACATAGCCAACTTACATCTCAAATCCATTCTCTGGCACTACCATCGAGAGGAAGGGAAGATGCAGACTCAGCAGAGACACATGACACGCATGGCAACTGATCAAATGTTCACCATCCCTAGAGTTAAAACATCTTTTGCCCAAAGGCAATATGCCTATTTAGCTCCTATGACATACAATGGGGTGCCGATTTCAATAAAGGTAAAGGAAGGAACACAGTTTAGGCAGTCGATCGGAGCGTGGTTGTTATTGCGACAGGAGTTTGAGTACTTGGGCTTGCAAAAGGAATGACTTGTGGAAAGGGTTTGTGTGAGCTCTTGAATGTGATATTTTTTAGTGTTTTGTATTTATATAATATTTTTGTATTTTTCATTTTTATGATTGTGGGGTGAATGTTTTTGGTCTGTCTGGAGTGATGAAGTGTGAGGAGTTTGATTTCGCGTGATGTATACATGTGTAATTGAATGTTTGTCAGGTTGATGAGAATGTGCAACGGGGTTTTATGTAATCAAAAATCGGAAAGAAGTATTGATTTATTCTTTCATACTATATGTCCTCAGTAAGATATAGGCAAAAGCTTAGTTTACTGGGGACACGACAAATGAAAGGCAACAAATCCAGATCCATTAAAATTGTGTGTCCAAATTACATTACCTGTGGTTTTTTCACAAATGATGTATATTTCTTGTCATGTGTAAAATAAATAAATACCATTAAGGGACTTGAACATAAAGAGACAAAGTTTGAAATCAACGAGTTCACGACACTTACTCTAGAAATTTGAAAAAATCGTATTTTGTTTTCAATATTCTTAAAGTTTAAACCTTTAAGAATATGTTCACAAAAGGAAAATTAAAAATTCTTAATATTTACGAAGTTATAGCTATCAAATGAGGCAGCAATTACGCCGCACCGGTTTGACTCGGACAATAATCTCAAAACTTTAAACGCGTTTTTCTCGAAAACAACTTTTTTCAACCTGGTCGACATAAAATCTCAAGTTTTATCCAACCGATTGTATTCAAATTTGATATGAAACTTTGACAGATGTTTCTCTATCGTTCGTGCCTTAGAAAATTCAAAACTATATTTTTTTACTATTTTTAAAAAAATTTAAAAAAAGGGTAAAAAAATTGAAATTTTTATCAGACAGCTGTCATTTTACGGTTTTTTAATTTATTTTTCTCTTTGTTACCTACTATAACGGCATTATTTCTTATCAAGAACCTGTGTATGATTTTTGTTTCAGATTTACGAAAGGGTTCCAATCATGTCGACCAGCTCACCTCTTTTTTTTTTTTTTTTACCTTAAAACAATTAGAAAAAAAACAAGATATAACGACTGATAACATAAAACTTTTTTTTTTCTAAATTTTTTTGTACATTCTCAAATCATTAATAAACAAACTGTAAAAAAATGTATACGAAAAAACGCCCGAAATTCACGCCTCTAGAGTAGAATACTGCCTTGTGTAGACATTTAGAAGCGGAACAATATGGCAATATTTATGACTAGCATATATCAGCCTAGCAACTGCATCAAAAACAGACTGGAGTCTAGCTAGTCATTTGTGAATTTCTACTTAAATTCTAACGTCAGTGCTACGTGGTAACACATTTAACACACGGCTTTACGTGGAGTGTAGTGTATTTCTGTAGTGCATACATACCATCATGCCATCTCCCTGTTGGGGTAGGCAGAGAGGACACAGTGTCAGATTGTCCTATCGCAACTCACATCTTTCACCTCTTTTACATCCAAGCACCTTTTCATACATTTACTTTATTATTGATGAGTCTGTAGGGTACCCACGTCCCTAAAATATTGTCAACGACCGATGAATCAACCTCTGGATATCTACAATTGTCACATACCAGAAACGTCAACACTGTTTACACGCCAATAATATTTACATCGCATTCCAAGGTAGAAAGAGAACATATCACGCCGTCTCGCCGTTTCGACAATAAATATCCTACCCACTGTAGTATCCGCAGCGCTTGCGACCACCTCAGCACGCGCAGGAGTGAGATCGAGATATACCGCGGACGCAGTCACGCGTCCCGTTCTGAAAGTCTATATATACCTACTTATCGATGAATAAAGGCACTTGTTATTATTCACTTGACCATTCATCGCTGTTTATTATTTATTGATTATTCACTCTCACTTCCCGCATTCCTGAATCGACGTATTTTATTTTAAATACAAACAAATCAAAATCATCACGACGTATCAAATTAAGCATCCCGCTAGATTGGTGACCCCGACGTGATTAAGCATCCCGCTAGAAGTCTTTGCTTTGCTTTGGGGAGCACGGTGGGTATTCAATGCTACCTCTACACTCAATCCATCTGTTTAGCAAATTTTCATCAAGATAGGCTCTCAAATCACGACGGTAGTGGGAGGTACACCATCTTACTGAAAATAAGAGTCCTCCTCATTCCTAAACTATTCACGAATGTGCAGTATGGCAAATTTCTGCGTCAAGTTCAGGTAAACGGCATGGCGTGAAAGCGTAGATACATTGTAATGTGTTTTTGTCCAACATTGTTTATTCCACTCTATGTAACGGCGTAACCCTACCGGTTTCAAGGTTTTCCCCTCATCATCAAGGAAGCACAAAAACTGTTACAAAGGGACAAGTTGGCCCAAATACATTTATTTCTGGACAAGTTCCTGTGGCTCATGACAGACTTTTTACGTTTCAATGTAAAAAGCAAGAAATCGTAGAAGTTGTATAACAAGGAGTTTGGATGAAGAAGAAGCGAAAGATGCATTTCGCGATAGGAAAATCTGGCATTCTATACTTTCTGTCTATCCTGATGGAAATAGTGCAACGGTATGTATGTTTTTTCTCCTTCTTCCCAGTGTCATGTCAGGTCCCCCCAACCTTGAATATCACCTGAGAGTAGGCATCTTTGTCCCCGACAGCCATAAAAAGATCCCCGAAGCTCCTTATACCAGTCCAATCACGCCAGGAGATTTGCCTCCTGCCAACACCTCTTTGACCCTCTATTTATGTATGTTATTTAAATATTTATAATTTGAGATGTAACTCACTTGGAGTGCTGCTCCCTGGCTCTGCGGAAGACCTCTTTGAAGGCACTGCGCGCCACCGGCAGCATGGGTAGTGGGTCAGGGCCAGGCCGCAAGTGGAGGGTGCGCACCCCAGCAGCGTGCACGCTCGCTGCTCCCTCACCCACGCACAGCGCTATCGGGGCATCTGCAAAACGATCACTCTTTATTAACCTATTGTCTTTCCTTCTAGGGATATTCGGTTATCATTTTTTAAGCATCAGCAGGGATCTGAGCAAAGGGTTACAGATATACCAACTCACTTTGAAATCCATCATAGAACAGCCTCCCAAATAAAGACAAGTATAGAGTAGTAATAATAATGATAAAAGTGCACGTGAACTTCATCCGACTCTGTTTTGATCTATGCGGCTGTCAACTTCTTCAAATAAAAATGTTTCATGATAGTAAATAACTCATTTTTTTCCATTGTTGCGGCAAATGGCAAAGTGATCGATCCAGATGGTTGTCAAACGTAAGTTATGAGTCACATCTGGCCGAAATTTTGATACATGTCATTTGAGGAATGATATTTGCCAGCAGTTAAGCCACTTTATGAAGTGGCACCATCTCATGGAAATTCATCCAACTACCCTCGTACACCTGTTTAAAATAACCAAATAAATAGAAATCTGGACAAAAAACAATATCCGCCAAATGTCCACCTCATGCAGCTCCACAGATGTCCACTCTTTTGTCAATATTTTCGATGACATGTTGGCATAATTGCGGTTCTAACTCACCAATAATGTGAATATGAGCTGTCCAGCATTACTACAAAGATTAGCGTTAAATGTTCCTAACAATTACACTAGACTGCGCCGGCAAGAACTGTTCTCAATAACATACGCGAGAACGGGTCGGGTCTTCCAGCCGCTATGCCTGTTGGAAGGGCCTTAACTCTTCTGAACGGGACTGCTTCGGATATTGACATATTCCGTATCACATTACCAAAAGTAAAAGTAAATTATCGTCTAAGATTGAGCGCGTTAGAAAGCACTCATCAACGTACTTAAGTGACTCTGAATATATGTGTACCATATGTTTGTGTGTATATACTCGTATGAAAGCATATACATTATTTTTTATTTATCAAAGTAATTGGGCTAAGCCTGTTTTGAAAAAATAAATAAATAAATAATTTCATCCTTCAGGAATTGATCGGTGATCATTCTTATTGGCCTGAATTTTCACGTAACCCGAGAGAAAATAGTTCAATGGTGTCAGATCAAATGATCTAGGTGGCCAATTAACATCACCGTTTCCGGAGATTACAATACATAAAATAATTCAACAACTTGAACGCATTGTTGTACGACTCCATTTTTATAAAGGTCATACATGACACTTCTCAAATGTCACAAGATCCAGGCAAGTTCGCGACGCCATCTGTGTTTTATCCAAGAATTAAAAGAAACTGCTCAATTTGAAAGACCCTTTAGAAAGCATCTATTTTAAAAGCAACGACAAAAAAGGTTTCAAGACATAAGACAGGCAAATATACAATTTCTAAATAAGTACTGTTACAACGGCAACAACTTTCGCACCAACCCAATAGATAAAAGATAAATAAAAAAGGAGATATTGTCTTCTTTCTTTTGAAATCTTAAATATGTTTTATAATTTATTGCTTTACTCACCATATAATTAGACTTGTCTCTTTCAAAATGCTCCTCTCTGTTGATATGTGGGTACATTTTTTTATTCACTATATTGAATGTGTCACAATGCTCTGAATGTATTTTGTACAGTGTTGTTACAAGTTTGTCTTGCCCTATATAAGAGCTAACCATGTATCACTTGGGTCCCGCATTAAATAAACTTAACTATTTATACCCCATTTCCAACATTTTTCCCTTTGGAACATTTTCTGGAATTAATTTTACGGGATCGTGTGTAGATCAAAGTCTTCTTCAAGTAACTTTCCTATAAATTATTTCTGGAAGTAAAGATGTCAACAGTGAATAGGCTGGAAGGGCAAGAGCTCACCTTGCGGTAGTTCAGCTCCGAGGAGTTGCAGTTTGCATCCTTTTGGAAGTTCCAGATGCAATCCTAGGTTGCAGGGCATTGGCTGCACTTTCCTCTCCTCGCCTGGAAAAAGAATATATTTCTGGAATTATAACAAATGGGCCACCAAGTTCCTGCTTAAGTCAGTCTCAGTTCAAAGCAGAAGAATTGAGCGCTACCATCATGCTGTGTGAGGTTTAATAATAAATATGTAATGCATGCAACAAAATAAATTAGTATAGTACCCGGCGGTAAGTAATGCACATAGGGCTTAAGGAAGAGACTGTCGCTTTGTAGAGCGTCGTTTCTGTCGCATGATGCGCTAACAGTCCGTGCGACAGAGACGGCGCTCTACAAAGCGACAGCCTCTTTCTTAAGCCCGATGAATATTACTTACTGCCGGGTACTGCAATTATCTTCTTCTTCTTAAACTTTCTATAGACTCAAGAGTCTGTTACTGCAGGATTGTCCTCCTGTGATGCTGAGCTCCAGCTATCTCTCCATCGGTTCGGGGTCTCCCTGGTGGACGCCGTCCATCCGACACACCATGCAGAGCTATGCATGGAATTCTTGTGGAATTCATTCTCTGTATATGTTGGTACCAGTATCGTCGACGCTGTCGTCCGCATCTGACCACATCTTGGACCTCACAGAACTCTCAGATTGTAATTATAAAGTGAATAAATAAAAGTGAAGACAAATTCCAGCATCTTTCATTAATGATGTTCCCCCATCATTTATTTCCGTATTTACACCATCAATTTATTTCTTTTATTTCTTTATATACGACGAAAATTCCTACAAACTTCCAAGTCACATAAAGCCAGCTTTCTACACTAATTTCAATCTCCGGAAACTATTATTTAATGGGAAAGGCAAAACTGGAATACTTGGCAACAGTGGTGTGTATAAACTTTTATGTGCCGACTGTGATAATTTCTATACAGAAAACAGAGGAAGATGATTTGAAAATATATTTCGTGAACACAAATTCGCCTTAACAAATCCTCTAATTTATTCTGAAATGGCTAATCATTGTCACCGTGAAAACCATACTTTTTCTATCGATGATGCCAAATTCTTACATATCAGTAGTAACGGAAATAAATTGGACAGACTAGAGGCCCTAGAAATTTCTAAGTCAGTGCATCAGGATGAACTTCTGGAAAATACATATATTCCCAAGATCTCGCCACTGCTTGCTGAAGTTGTCTCCTGCCTCCCTCCTCCCACAATGCCAGATCGGAATTTTTACCGTTAGAAGTGTGATGTCGATACCAGTTCGAACAGAATTTAGTCTTGTTTATACTCCCCTGATGATGAGGTGAAAATCTTGAAACCGGTAGGGTTATACCGTTACATAAAGTGGAATAAACAGTGTTTGATAAAACAAATTACATTGATTTTTGTAAAAACAACAGGTAATTTAATGTGGACAGTTCACTTTAACCCTTCCTTCCCTGTGATGTGTAACTAGTACACATTGCTTCTAAAAACTTTAATATCTCTATAAATACAATAAATACTGGCTTCAGATTTTAGGTATTCCTCCGTAACACATTTACGCATTGAATGAAAAAATAATACTAATAATAATTAGCACTTATCGGCCACATCAGAGATATTTTGTGAAAATCGGGAATAAATTCACCAATACAATCAAACGTGTGCCAGTGTGTGACAAAGGTATATTCATTCTAAAAAACCGCAATGGTTGAGGAAGTGACGCTATTCACGTCTCACTCTCACTCTACTTCGGTATATGGGAACGCAAGAAATAGAATCTTAGTTTGCAGTTCTGTTTCTTCCTTCGAGGTATAACACACACAGTGTTCTCTCGGGCACCCATTTGAGATGGTCTCTTTGCCCGTTTTGTGAACGTCGGCCGATGTTTTTTTCATGTTTTCAGCAATTAAATTACAATTATTATCACTTTTGACTTCAAATTTAATTAATTTAAGCGATTACCTATGAATATTCTTATTTTTATGATTTTAAATCGCCCATTTTTACATGTGTATTGAATACACATCACCGGAACGGGCGGATTTTTTTTAGCACAGAAAGGGAAAGGTTAATGGATCTGGGTTTGTTGCCTATCACTTGTTGAGTCCCCAATATACTAGGCTTTTACCTGTATCTCACTGAGGACATATAACATGGAAAAATAAATTGATGTTTCTTTCCGATTTTTGATTTATTGTTAATTACGCAACAGAGATTGCCATATCATCCGCAGCAGTCAATCAGGTTCTAACCCGAGCATGTAGCCCCAATGTTCAGACAAGTCAGTATGTATGCAAGTCCTGTGTATCCCTAATATCACATTCAGTGCTACTTCCGTACAAGATATTCCATCAAAGCATGTTCACCATGCATCTTGTCACCCCACTCCGGATTCACTTAGGGCTCTCCAAATGAGCAACAGCAGTTGGTCTCCAGGTGCCATCTCTTCCGAGAGCTGTTTCCAATCCTCAGATGTTTTTTCCACTTCAGAGAACACACTTTATCCAGATAAATCGTCAGTTCTTGCGTTCACAAAACTATTCTTAGATTAAATTTGTCGCTTTAAAGTAATTATTTTACAATCAACCAGGTTTTGTCTCAAAATATATTGTATCAACTTGCTTTTCGTCGTTGCCGGGCCTCATAGTCGAGGATTCCCTCGCCACTCCAACGTCAGTCTTGAACCGTTCTCTCACGTCGATCGTGTGATCTTCTGTGAGAAAACAGCCCGATCCTAGATGCGCACGCCCTCCCGCAAATGCCACAGACATGTGGACCCTGCTGAGCTGCCTGGTCATGCTGACGTATGTTCGCAGCGCGCTGACTGTTTCTCACACGTCTAGCCGCTGAGACGCCATCAACCCGAGAACATACGGCTCTCCACTCCTCACGGTCCTAAGCCACCCACTCCCAGTCCTCAGGCGCCCCGCACAGAGTAAGCGACTCTTGCAGACTGTCCTTATAGCACTTCCTCTGCCCACCACTTCCCGTATAAGACGCGTTTTGGGAGTCTGTGATCGCCCATGCATATCACATGCCCGGTCCACCGCAATTTTGCCTTTACAACCATATCTTCTATAAGTTTACAGTTGGAGCGTTACAGGACTGAAACATTTGTGACATGATCACTCCAGTGTATCCGAAGAATTCGGCGAAGGAAACGCTGGTGGAACATTTCACGGCTTTGAATGTGCCTTCTATAAGGAACCCAAGTCTCAGACCCATAGAGAAGCAACTTGCTATTAATTAGCAATGCTAATGAGAAAAACTAGCCAAATAGGGAAATCATAAACCGAGAATTACATGTACAATAAATTAAATTTATACCTGGTTGTCATTGACACGAGTTAATTGGTTTTATAGCAACTTCCTTCCGCTGTGTTGTTATCAAATGTTATAGTAAAAAGGCATCTCATGTGGAAACAATATTCTCAAACATAGCCTCAATATATTATACTACCACAATATTTTTTAAACATATTCAATTCATTATAATAATTTCTTTGTCTACGGTCATGGTCTAATGCAGTGTTTCCCAAACTTTTTCATATATTTTATCAGCGTTCCACCCCCTACAGAAGTAAGGAAGAATAACAATGGTTTTTTTTAGTTTGTCTTTCCGTAGTAATTTTCTGTGGTTTTCTTACCAAATATTTTTTTCTCCCGTCCTGAGTTCTGAGTTGGAATGTCCTTAACCCTTTAAGTGCCGGAATTTATCTGTATGGCCGAACCCAGCAGGCTGGGATTTTTTCAACAAAAATAAAAACCAAAAAATTTATATTTTTGTATACAGATATAAAGGATATTATGAAAACTTACTAAATATATACACCGTGGGGCGTTTGAGCTGCTGTTCACTCAGAAAAACACAGTTTAAATATTCACAAAATGTCAGGGTTGTCACAACTTGACACAGAAAACATGTTTACTTATAAATATAGTGGAATATAATATACTTTGTAAACTAAAATCAACAAATTATCTGTATGATGTATAATAAAGCACAAAAGGTAAATAAACTATAAAATAAAACCGTAAAAAGTATATAAACGTCGTATTATGCCGCAAAACTACCGCCAATAACCAAAGAATACATGAAAACACACTTTGTAAATAAATACTTTAAAAAATTAACAAAAATAACGCACAAAAGTTAAAAATCAACCATTGAAGAAAACTACAAATGAAGTCATTATAAATCATCGCAATTACGTCGCAAAAAACTGTAGTCAGGAACCCTGTATCAGAGACACGTATTGACTGTCACTGAAAGCTTTTAGAAAGATGACTGAAACTTTGATAATATCGGTAAATTGTAATATTTAAGTATTTCTTGACCATCCCAATAGATGTCACTATTTGTTACAATTTATAAATTATTCCAATTGGATTTGATATTGGCTTGCGACAAGCTCAAAGGAGAGCACGTTCATTTTGTATGGCCGGCCTGGCGAGCACTGAATCGGAGAGCGCGTTAACACGCTTGTGGCAGTGAACCGGTTAAGAAGAGTTTGCTCTCTAAACAGCGCTACATAAATTGACCTTATTTTTATTATTATTCTTATAATGTGAAATACCAGCATAGAACTCTTTTTTCTCTTTTATTGTTGGATTCCATCATGAATCGAGTTCTCTGATTGGATGTAAGCAATCTACCAATAAGGCAGCGGATGTCATTGCTCGCAAAAAATTCAATAATAAAAGCAGGCAGCATGTAGTGAACAAAATACGTGAACATAAATTATAGCACTGAGAATAAATTAAGTGTAGTGATGATTTCTAAAAATCAAGTCATATTTATCGTTATTCGGACAGTGCCCCCACCTCGTTACTCCGCCTGAAGCCCTGATAATCTGATAACAACGACAATTGTTTACCAGTGTGGCCATCGTGCGCCGTACACTTCTTCACACCCGAGTGGTGCACCTTGAGCTGGAAACTATCGAAGCTCGCACTCATCGCTCCACGGTTGAACTGCTAAGGCCACGGGATATCTGAAAAGAGTAAAAGAAAAACGATAAGACCTTTGTTAGGATTATAAAGGATATTGAACTTCTTGAAAGGGTTCAAAGACGGGCAACTCTGAGAGTCTAGAAGACTAATCTAACATATGAAGATGGACTGCGTCTATTGAAGTTGTCTACTCTGCAAGAAAGACGAAATCGTGGAGACTTGATTGAGTTTTATTAAATCTTGAGCAGCCATTATGATTACTCAGAACTCTGCTAACATACCTACACACCATCACGTCATCTCCCTGTTGGGGTAGACAAAGGCCAGACTTTACTATCCTTTTCATACAGCTAGTACAATTTCTCTGACTTTTTTTTCTTCCTTCTTTCGAAATATCATACATTTGAAGATTTCCTTCTTTCGAAATATCGTACATTTCAAGATTTCCTTCTTTCGAAATATCATACATTTGAAGATTTCCTTCTTTCGAAATATCATACATTTGAAGATTTCCTTCTTTCGAAGTATCATACATTTGAAGATTTCCTTCTTTCGAAGTATCATACATTTGAAGATTTCCTTCTTTGGAAATATCATACATTTGAAGATTTCCTTCTTTGGAAATATCATACATTTGAAGATTTCCTTCTTTCGAAATATCATAAATTTGAAGATTTCCTTCGTTCGAAGTATCATACATTTGAAGATTTCCTTCTTTCGAAGTATCATACATTTGAAGATTTCCTTCTTTCGAAATATCATACATTGGAAGATTTCTTCTTTCGAAATATCATACATTTGAATACTACTTCTTTCGAAATATCATACATTTAAAGATTTCCTTCTTTCAAAATATCATACATTTGAAGATATCCTTCTTTCGAAATATCATACATTTGATCCAACCATACTTTCCTCCATACTCGACCATGCCTCCACTCACATTTGCACTGTACACATATATTTGTTTTGTTAGTCTATCTTTAGTCATTCATTCCACGTGCCCAAACCATTTAAGAGTCCTCTTCTTCATCTCACTCAGCCCATCAACCTTAAGTTCACATTAGTCTAGAATCACTTAATTACGCCAAAAAATATCTTTTAACCAAAACACACATTTGATAGGACATCAGTTTTGCTAACCGAGTTGTGGAATCTCGGAACAAACTCCCGGATAGTGTAGTGTAGTGTAGTGAGGGCTGTAACATTGAACAAGTTTAAGAACCGTCTCGACAAGTTCTTATACAGCACCACAGAAGTGCTGTTTTGTTTTCTATGCATATTGTATTAATTATGTTTCTTTGCTTATCCGCTATTTTCT
This sequence comes from Odontocerum albicorne, assembly GCA_949825065.1. Lineage (NCBI taxonomy): Eukaryota > Metazoa > Arthropoda > Insecta > Trichoptera > Odontoceridae > Odontocerum > Odontocerum albicorne. Next base: position 26,766,738 of record OX463861.1, read on the forward strand.
CTCCATGAACATATGACAGTTAAACTTGATATAGATATTAACTCTTCCTTCCCTGTGATGTGTAACTAGTACAACACATTGCTTCTAAACACTTTAATATCTCGATAAATATAATAAATACTGGGTTCAGATTTTAGGTATTCCTCCGTAATACATTTACGCATTGAATGAAAAAATAATATTAATAATAATTAGCACTTATCGGCTACATCAGAGATATTTTGTGAAAATGGGGAATAAATTCACCGATACAATCAAACGTGTGCCGGTGTGTGACGTAGGTATATTCATTCTAAAAAACCGCTATGGGTGAGGAAGCGACGCTATTCACGTCTCACTGTCACTCTACTTCGGTATATGGAAACACAAGAAATAGAATCTCAGTTCGCTCGCTCAGTAGCCAGCGGGCTTTCGTTTGAGGTGGTCGCTTCGCCCGTTTTGTGAACGTCGTCCGATGTATTTTTTCATATTTTCAGCAATTAAATTTCTTTGTAATTTGACTTCACTTTTGACTTCAAATTTAATTAATTTAAGCGATTGGCTATGAATATGCTTATTTTTACGATTTTAAATCGCTCATTTTTACATGTGTATTGAATACACATCACCGGAACGGGCAGATTTTTTCGGGCATAGGAAGGGAAAGGTTAACACCATATATGCTGCCTAGTAATAATAATAAATAAATAATTATTATATCCTAATGGTTTTATTATTTTCCAGAAGAAAAAAATTAACGGGCCAAAAAGTGAAACCTTGTACTGGGTAAATAATACTGTATTATATATATATATATAAAGTAAAAGTCCGTTAATTAGAACAACGATAATTCGTAATATTCGCCAAGTCATTTTTAGGTCCATAATCCGCGTATTTCGTAATGTTTTGCGCCAAAAAAGTTTTTATGAATTCTACTAATTCGAAAATTTTCAAGCAAATCACGGATCCAAGTAATAGCCGGCCCTGGCAGCGGTACGACCGGTGTTTTACGCGCAGGCGCGGCGTGCAGTTAAATTCCCGGGATTTCCCCTATATCCAAACATCCAATATCAAAATATCTCAAGATTATTATCGTAAGTATGGGGGTTTCGAATGCTAAGTTTTTTAAAATATTTATTTTATTATACTTTTAATAATTTCACAACTGTGAACATTAATTTGTTGAAACCTTTGAATCGTAGATTATATACTCGTAGGTATACCGTTATCAAATAAGCGATCAAATAAAAAGCAGTGATATCATATTTATATTAAGCGTGCAAACATAAACAACTTAGTCTGTGTTATTCTTCATCACCGTATCGAAATTGTTGTACTTCACTCAAGAGCGTCTCCCCGATGCTTGGCGAAGGCAACACCGCTGTCGCTCGCTCGTATTGTATTGTTAAACCCACATTTAATTGGGCAGCCATCGCATGTCAATATTTTGCAGTTCGCCACAGATGCAGGCGAGGTCCCACAATTGACTAGGTTGTCCCACCTTTGTGCGGAGTCTGTTCAGGGACTCCGCACTCCGGGAGGCACTCCACATTATTGTGGCCAGTTCCGCTCTCCACACCGACACGGGCTACACTTTTGGCGATACAGTCCGACCTATGGTGGTAGCCATAAACCTCCTCCTAGATTTTAGTGGGCACGTCTCTTGAGCAGTCTAATCTGTGTAATAAGTGACCATATTAAAATCAAATAAGTGACAATTACAGTGGGGGTTTTTTTAATTCGTACGTGTTAACTGTCCATGAAAAATAATACGCTTGGAATTGTGTCGACAAACATTATTTGACTTACATTATTTTTATAGTAAAAAAAATATCCGCGATGTTTCCATCCATTGGAAAGTGTCGCGCTAATTTTAATTGTTTTTACGCGATCCTGTTATAATTTGTAATTAGACATTTTTTTGCGAAATTCGGTCCCTTAAACTTTAAATTAACGAAATTTTACTGAAAATAAAGATATTTTATGATTTTGTAATTTGTTTTTTTATCAAACACTGTTTATTCACTTTTTATAACGGTATAAACCCTTTCATTTTCAACCTACGAAAGTACGATCATATAACTTAATACCAGAAGGCATTGAACTGGTTGAATGTTAGAAATAGACGTCAAATTCACATACTGCCTCTATTGTATAACATCCTTAACTGTCCCGCCGCACCCTCTTATCTCGCCGAAAATTTTCAGCGTCTTTCCAATCGTGGATTAGCGCTACGCTCAAACAGAGATTGTTTATTGGCCTTTCCAGTTCACCGCTCCTCTTTCTTTACGTTGTCCTTTACTGTCCATGCAGTGAAACTCTGGAATCAGTTACAAACCAATATAAGACTCGCTCCGTCCTTGGCATGCTTTAAGAAGCGACTGAAAAAACTCTTAATTTCTAGTCAGTAAAATAACGTGTTTCATTCCTGATTTTTCTTTTCCTTTCCTCTCCACCACCCCTTCCTTTCCTTTTGATTGATATCTCACTTTATATGAAAAATAATGTTCGGGTGATTGCCCGTCTTTGTGGGGTTCGTGGGCATGTGCTCACGTATATGTTTATGGATTTTGTGGAGATGGATAGTAATTTGAATGATTTATGCGACCACGTAACTTGCTTCATTTATTTTGTCTGGTTGGTTGGAAGAGATTGCCGCCTGGCAATAATCCCGCCAGATTGTATTGCAATAAAAGTGTTAAATAAATAAACCCTACCGGTTTCAAGTCTTTCCCCTCATCATCAGGGGAGCGCAAACAAGTCTTTTATGTGCCCGACCTGAATTTTTACCGTTAGAAGTGTGATGTCGGTACCAGTTCAAACAGAATTCAGTCTTGTTTATACTCCCCTGATGATGAGGCGAAAGCCATGAAACCGGTAGGGTTACACCGTTACAAAAAATGGAATAAACAGTGTTTGATAAAAACAAATTACAATGTCTTTTAAACCTCCACAACACTAATACCTTAACTATAAATAATATATTTTATGCTTGTATTATATTACACTTTCGTTGTATACAGTACAACCTGGTGAGTTTATTATCACAACATGGCGGGTTTATTGCCACATGGCAATCTTTTCCAACCAACCAGAAAAATGTTAGAGGTCTTAAGTAAAAACCAAACTGAAATACTTTTTTTTAAACTGGGTTGCACCGGGTATTGAACCCACACCCCCAGGTTGAGATACAAGCGTCTTACTAACAGGTTCACGCAGATATACGATTAATATTAACAAAACCCCGAGATTGACAATGATTTGAATAAGGTCAGATCAGACAGTAAACTGACACAATTGACCACAGTGCGCCGAAGATATCTGTAACAGAGACAATGAAAGAGAATGGAGCAGAGCGGGTGTTTTTATCCAACTTCAAGCTTCAGTGAGCGCGGCATATCCTTGTCACACTTGGGAAGGTGTATCCTTGTCACACTTGGGAAGGCGTACCCTTGATATTTAAATCAGTTCAAATATACAAATGCGTATTGTATTGCATTTCAACATTTACATATATACCATCACGTCATTTCTGTGACGGGGTAGGAAGAAAGGACAGAGTGCCAGACTATCTTATCTCGATACACAACATCTCAACCCTCTTCCACATCCTTATATTATCGTACTTACTTTTCTTTTCACAATGTCTTTTTTTTTTTTTTTTTAATCCACTTTGCACGGATTTCTCCTGTTACACAAAGAGGGTCTGCTTCTAGCGTTAGCTTATTCGTTAGGAAGAATATCAGCCAGGATTCTTCTCATACTGCTAGACGGTACCGAGAATATATCAACCGAGTCATTCAGTTGGTTCAATATCTCTATACCACGCGTGACTGAGTGTTTAGCCATGATATTCGTCCTGTAAGTTGGTCTGTAGAACAGAGGGTGATTCCTTGCACGGCTATATTTATTGGGTACATATAAACTTAGTGCTTCTAGAATCGCGGGACAGTTAAAGCAACCTTGGAAAACCTTTATTAGGAATATCGCAATGGATTATTGCCTTCTTGTTTCGAGGCTTCTATAGTTACACACTGCGAGAAGTTCGGCATGGTGAGCATATTTTGGGTAATCGCCCTTTGTTCTGTACCATAGATATCTGAGGATTTTTTTTTGTATTTGTTCTATATTGTTTTTATATTTGAGCTGACGAGGAGCCCAAACCGTAGATGCATATTCTAATTTGGTTCTAATTAGATAGTTATATAAGTTTCAAAGGATATCGGTACTGTTAAACTCTCTTGATATTCTCATTATAAAACCGAGTAGTTTGTAACAGTCCGATATCAAACGTGAGACATGGTTAACGAACGTGAGTCCGACATCAAAGGTTACGCCCAAATCCTTGAATTCAGAAACTCTGTTTAGTGCCACTCCCTGAATAGTATACTGATGGTGGATTGGTGAAAACGATCGACTATAAGATACACAGACACATGTATTAATGTTGAACAGAAGATGATTTTGCTCACTCCAGGAGACTAGGGAGTCTAGGTCCTGTTGTAACTGTGCACAGTCGTGAGGTGAATTGATCTTTTTCATCAGAAGTCGTCAGCGAACAATAAACATGTCGAGCGACTTATGTAATTTTGAATGTCGTCTATTAATATGAGAAATAGTAGGGGATCTAAATTGGATCCTTGTGGTATACCAGATCTTGCGATAAATTCCAGAGAAGACTTGTTACGGATTGTTACGTATTGATATCTTTCTTAACAACATGACTTTGGGTATCGCAGCATTCATACTTAAATCTTCTCCGTATATTTCTAAAATAACGTGTCTTCTTCTCCCTGGCTCCATCCCAACTCATTGTCTGCGAAGACTGTTGGGGTCAGCTGTCCTCGTCCTCAGGTTGTATGCTCTTCTATCCCGGACTACGTCCCCCAGGCCGTGCCTCTGCATTAGGTTATCCTTTTGCACCACCCATGAATTATTTGATCTTCCTCTGGCTGTTATTCGAGGAAGATCCATGGAGATTGCCTGGTTCACAATGTGATCGGGTGCTCTGCGTCCAACGTGCCTATACCATCTCAATCGCCTCTCTTCTATCTTGCTGTTGATGTCTGTAACACCTAGGCTTCCACGAATGCGCGAGCTTTTTATTTTGTCTCTTAGGGACACACCAGCTGACCATCTTAGCATGCGCATTTCAGCAGTTTCCATTTGCCTAGAGTAAGAGTTATACATCGTCCAGCATTCGGAGCCATATAGGAGTGCGGGTCTGACAATCGTTTGGTATACTTTTCCTTTTAACTTTACTGACATTTTCGGATCACATAGAACTCCCGTCATTGATCTAAACTTCATCCATCCCACACTAATTCTATGTGTTACATCTGCTGCACATCCTCCATCGCTATCGATGAGTGACCCAAGATACTTGGTACTCTAAAATAACGTGTCTGAAAGGGTTAAAGGTACAATCTTGTAAGATACCTAAGATAATTCAAAATCCCAATTTACGAGAACCTTACGAGTATTTACGAGTAATTGTTCTGATATGAGACACGAGATAAGATAAGGCATTGTTTGGCAAACATCATTTAAGTTCATTATCTATCTACTCCAACATAATTAGGCTATTTTGAGAGCAATTTAAAACGCATATCAATGGATTAACATCTCTTCCGGTCACAATTCTTGTCATACGTGCATTTTAATTGTGTTTCACTCGTGATGCTTTGTGTGTTTTACTTCATGTACGGCACCGGTACAAAGAACTGTAGAAATAGGTGCGTAGCTGCTGCTCGATGCTCGGAGACTTCAGCTCACGGTGAAAAGTAGCAGGGTGAAGAGATTTCACTTTAGCAGGTAGTAGATGGTCGCAAGTAAAAGGCAGTAGACTGGAGTGAACTGAGAATGATTTTTTCACTTTTGGCGCTCCTTATGTGCGGCCAATCGCTCATCGCAAGCGCCTGTTTTCGCCCCGTGCATTCCGTCATGACTTGCGAAATATCACAATTCTCGCAAGTTTTCGCATGCATGGGCCGGCCGACTTTTGATACTGTCTCGTGCGATGGAAATATGCCGCGCATAAGGAAAATTTCAGTTACGGTCGTGACACAGCACGGACCTCAACAAACATAAAATTATATATAAAAAATACCAAGTAACATCAAAATAGAAACAAACAGGAAAACAAATACATTATATGTTTAGGTTGACGCATACGTCCGATACAGTTCAAAAGAAAACTACGGTAAATTGTGACATTAAACGAGGTTTAATAAAAAAAAGAACGAGAATCGTCAATATTAATGTTGTCCTCTTCAAAGTAGTTCCCATAAGATAAAATACACGTTTGCCAATGTTTTTTTCCAATCTAATAAATAAATATAGGTTTATTGATAGCAACATAGTATGTACAGTACCCGGCGGTAAGTAATACACATCGGGCTTAAGAAAGAGACTGTCGGCCATAATCGGCTAACTTCGGTTTTGTAGAGCGTCGTCTCTGTCGCACGATGTGCTAACAAATTGCGACGGAACACGTATATGAATGACAGAGACGACGCTCTACAAAGCCGAAGTTAGCCGATTATGGCCGACAGTCTCTTTCTTAAGCCCGATGTGTATTACTTACCGCCGGGTACTGTACATATTTGAATACATTCCAAAATCACATATACTCGTATATATCTTAAGATAAATAGCAGAAAATACATTGAAAAGAGAAGCTATCAAAAAGTCTGGGCTCATCTCATAACATCCCCCGGTCGAGATACACCCCATCAATATAGGACGAGACCAGCCGCGAGGACGCCAGATGTTTTTCAGCTTACATCCTTGTAGATGTCGATTAAGACGAAAAAAAAAACAGAAAATAAATAAATGGCAGAAAAAAGTAAACTCACAAATACCACCTCAGATTAACTCAAATAAATAAATATATGGTAGGTTTTTTGACAGCAATATAACGTGTACATATAGTATAGTATATAAATATGAATACATTCCGAAAACGCACATACATCTCAAAACATTTGTGAAACGCGCTTTTTGGGATGGCCTTAAGCTCACCCAGTGAATTCGCCTTTATCCCCTCTATGGTCGAAATACGTACTGTCCTCTGCGTCTCCGAAAACAGGAAAACGTCGCAGAGAACTATATCTAGTGAATACGGTGGCTGCGGCACTATTACGGTGTTGGTTTTGGCCAAAAATTCACGAATTAGTAATTAAGTGTGAGCCAGTGCATTATCGTGGTGCAGAATGCAGGAGTTGTTTGTCCACATTTCTGATCGTTTCCTTCGGGTTATCTATATGGATTTTATCGACCCTCCTATATGGATTTTATTGACCCTCCTATATGGATTTTATCGACCCTCCTATATGGATTTTACCGACCCTCCTATATGGATTTTATCGACTCTTCTATATGGATTTTACAGATCCTTCTATATGGATTTTATTGATTCTCCTATATGGATTTTATCGATTCTCCTATATGGATTTTATCGACCCTCCTATATGGATTTTACCGACCCTCCTATATGGATTTTATCGACTCTTCTATATGGATTTTACAGAACCTTCTATTATATGGATTTTATCGACCCTCCTATATGGATTTTATTGACCCTCCTATATGGATTTTATCGACTCTCCTATATGGATTTTATCGACTCTCCTATATGGATATATACAAATATATGTTACATAATATCACGCCATTTCCCTGTCGGAGTAGGCAGATAAAATCGGAGTAAGCAGAATTTCCTATCTCGACACACATCTTTTGCGTCTTATACATCCGTACACCTTCTCATAAAACTTCTACGATTTCTCTGATTTTCTACGTTCCTTTCTTTCACAATATAATTCACTTAATCCAACCATACTTTCCTTGTTTTTCCTGTCACACGCTTTCTACTCCCATTTGCACTATATATCTGTTTTGTTAGTATTTATTCATTTATTCGTTCCACATGCCCAAACTATCTCAGCGTGCTTTTAAAACATCAGCATTAAATTCCCTTCATTACGTATTCTGTCATACATTGTCACTTCATGTATTGTTCTCAATGCACGTATTTCTGCAACATTTAATCCACGTCCACATTTCCCTCTCATACATCAAAGTTGGCATCAAAATACTATTGTGGACTATCATCTTAGTAGATTTTGATACTCTCCGGTGCGAGTTATATTTTAGTAGGCAATAGACTATCTTCACTCTCTGCCAACTGCTTACAGGAATAAACACTAATATGCCATCTGCTTACAGTAATCCGCATACATTCCTTTCGACATTAATATTTCAACAATTGACAGCTGTATTCAGTCAATGTACCATTCACTCTAATACGAGTGTATTTATCCTTTACAGATATCCAAAACTCCACCAGTTCCATTTCGGCAAATTTTGTTTTCAATATACTAAGATTGTCAAACAAATTCAGATCTAAAAGTCTAAGAATACAACCAGTTTGGAAATCAACACAGTTACCGACTGTGAAAGGTGTGCGCCAAGATAGAACGAAGTAGATATCTGTTCTCTCTGCCTAACACAGAGACATGGATGGGTAAAATTTACCAGTATCAAATATATATATTTTTTTATCCACTTTGCACGGATTTCTCCTGTTACACAAAGAGGGTCTGCTTCTAGCGTTAGCTTATTCGTTAGGAATAATATCAGCCAGGATTCTTCTCATACTGCTAGACGGTGCCGAAACTATATCCACAGTGTCATTCAGTTGGTTCAGTATCTTCATACCACGCGAGACTGAGTGTTTAGCCATGATATTCGTCCTGTAAGTTGGTATGTAGAACAGAGAGTGATTCCTTGCACGGCTATATTTATTGGGTACATATAAACCTAGTGCTTCTAGAACGCGGGACAGTTAAATCAACCTTGGAAAACCTTTATTAGGAATATCGCAATGGATTCTTGCCTTCTTGTTTCGAGGCTTCTGTTACACACCGTGAGAAGTTCGACATGGTGAGCATATTTTGGGTAATCGCCCTTTGTTCTGTACCATAGATATCTGAGGATTTTTTTTGTATTTGTTCTATATTGTTTTTATATTTGAGCTGGTGAGGAGCCCAAACCGTAGATGCATATTCTAATTTGGTTCTAATTAGATAATTATATAAGTTTCGGAGGATATCGGTGCTGTTAAATTCTCTTGATATTCTCATTATAAAACCGAGTAGTTTGTAACAGTCTGATATCAAACATGAGACATGGTTAACGAACGTGAGTCCGACATAAAAGGTTACGTTGTCGCATTATGAACCCAGTTACCGCATTAAGGAGGTATTGTACTCTAGAAATTTGAAAGAAATTATCAATATTTACGAAGTTATAGCTATAATGAGGCAGCAATTACGCCGCACCGGTATGACTCAGACAATAATCTCAAAACTTTAAACGCTTTTTTTTTTTTTTTTTTTTTTTTTTTTTTTTTTTTTTTTTTTTTTTTTTCGAAACTACTTTTTTCGACCTGGTCGACATAAAATCTCAAGTTCTATCCAACCGATTGCCTTCAAATTTGGCATGAAACTTCGATAAATGTTTTTTTATATCGTTCCTACCTTGGAAAATTATAAATGTGTTTTTTTACTATTTTAAAAAAATTTAAAATTTGAAAAAAAAGGGTAAAAAAAATTAAACAGCCGCCATTTTACAGTTTTTTTGGTCTCTAGTACCAATTATAACGACATTATTTCTTATCAAGAAACTGTGCATGATTTTTGTTTCAGATTTACAAAACCGATCCAATCGTGTCGACCAGCTCACCCCCTTTTTTTTTTACAAGATAATATACGAGTATTATAACAGCTGATAAAATCTTGAATTTTCAATTTTATTTTTCAAATTTTTTTTGTACATTCTCAAATCATCAATAAACAAGCTGTAAAAAAATGCATAAGAAAAATATGTTTTTAGTTTTTTTTATTTAGTCAGAAAAACGCCCGAAATTCACGCCTCTAGAGTAGAATATCCCTTCAAACTTTAAACAATCTCTCTCTAAAAATTTAAACCTGCTTTTCCATTTTGCCAGTGGGATTTGATCTATGAATAATTTAAAACGGTGAGATTTCTTAGCGTTCAATGTCGTGACCCTCGAATTCAAATAAATAATTCAAAAGCGACCGCTACAATATGTTGTTTATTGTTTGATCCCATGACCACCCTAGGTATTGTGGAGGACAAAATAGGTCTCCATCCAGCGCGATCTATGCTTCTTCTTCTTCGATGGCTGTTCAGCTCATATCGGGTCTTGGCATCCATCAATCCTCGCCTCCAACTCCTCCTGTCTCCCGCCACGGCCTTCCAATCTGTAGTCACTTGTAGTAGTTGGGCCGCGTCCTTCTTCACCTCATCATCCCATCGCAGCCTAGGTCTACCGACCTTTCTTCTCCCGCCCGGATGTCCCTCAAGGATACTCTTAGGTACCCGTGATGACGGCATTCTCTGCACATGCCTAGCCCACCTAAGCCTGCTCAGTCTGGCATGTGCAGAGAGCCTGGGATCTTTATAGATGTTATACAGCTCATCATTGGTTCACGGGCCCCAGGATTTAACGTAACACTTTCCTCTCAAATGCGTTCAGCATCTCTGCGGATCTTGCTGTCATCGTCCACGCTTCACACCCGTATGCCACTACTGCCCTAATTATGGTCTTATACAGGATGATTTTTGTTTTTCTGTGGACACTTCTTGATTTAAGCACTGGGAGAAGAGAGAAGATCTATACTAGAAGATCGAAATCCTTATTATAACGACTTAAGGTGCGTGATCTGTCATCTTGTGCGGCTGACGGTATATTGCTGTTCCTGGGAACTGAGGTGCTGCCGTTGGGGAGCTGTGGGGCGGACGGGGCGATCAGGAGGACGCTGGAACCTGACGATGCCCATCAGGGCCGCTGACAACTCGATTAATCTCTTTGGATATGTTCGCTTATAACATCTCTGGCTGAATTTAACGACGTATCTGGGGTAAAGGGGGAACCCATAAACAACATTAACTGAACTACTAGGCGCGTCCAGAAAGTAAAGAACGATTGCGCACCACGCCCTGAGCCGATCCCCCACCACCGCGATCATATGCGCGCCAGTTAGCTCCTTGTCTCGCTTCAGTGCAAGCCTAGTTTTGTTGCTATACGGTCGTGCGTCTTTGTTCTGTAACCTTTCAAAATAGCTACGCCCATCGAAAATCCCGCCAAATGTGAAGTGCGTATTGTTATTCGTTTTCTGAATGCACAAAATGTTCTGCCTATCGAAATTTATAGGCAACTTTAAGCACAGTTCATGAATCTTTCCCACAAATTTGACGATCGCTCCTACATGAAATAGTGACAGAGCACCTTGGCTACAAAAAATTGTGTGCTCGGAAAAGAAAAACCGAATCTCAACACCTGAAAAGTGATGGCAACAGTTTTTTGGAACCGAAAGGGATTGATCCACGTGGAGTTTATGCCAAGAGGACACACAATAAACTCAGAGGCCTATTGTGAAACTCTTTAACGACTTAGACGCGCCATCCAAAACAGAGACGTGGAATGTTGTCGGGAAAGGTGGTTTTGATTCATGACAATGCGCGGCCTCATGCATCAGCACGAACACAGAGAGAACTTCAACGTCTTAAGTGGGAAATTTTTGGACATCCTCCTTACAGCCCTAACTAGGCACCAAGTGATTTTCACTTATTCCCGAAACTAAAGGAATTTTTGGGTGGAAAACAGTTCGCAAACGATGAAGACCGCAAACAAGAAGTGACATCCTGGCTCAAATCTTTGCCGGTAGAAGAGTATAACATCGGAATTGAAAAATTGGTTTCACGTTACAATATGTTAAGTGCCTTGACAGCTATGGCGACTACATTGAAAAATAGAGTAAGGTACTGTGACTTTGTAAATAAAGTTTTGTGTTGATATCTTTCGTTTTTATTTAGTTACGCCAAAACGTTCTTTACTTTCTGGACGACCCACGTAATTCCTTCAAGTATACATATTATAGATAAACACTCCACACACATACATAAATGACACAACAGTGGAAAAGGTAATCACTGATATAAAAAACAAAACATGTGGGCCACACGTCATTAATACGAGGGTCATCCAGAAACTAAGGTTACAAAGGCTCCTGAGGCCGGGGGATTTTTTTTATTTCAAAGTTGGTGCACCTGGCGTGTAGGGGGGATCCTAACGGTCAGTTTGTTTGGGGTCGTGTGTATTTCGGCCACTTTGTTCAGTCACAGTAAATTCTTCCGATGGAGAGGTCGTCGCGCGCTCCCGCCACCTCTCGTCCGTGCGAGACCCGCGCGGTCTCCTTGGTAATATTGTGTCGGCAAAAACTTGGTTACAAGAAGTTGTGTGCGAGATGGGTGCCCAGAATCTCACACCGGAGCACCGTCAAAATCGCGTGACCGCTACGCGTGAATTTTTGGATCGTTTTGCACAGGAGGGAGAAGCTTTTCTGAACTCTATCGTGACGGGGGATGAGACGTGGGTGTGTCACTACACCCCAACAATTTTCCAACGATCAGGAGGTCGAGGAAGCTGTGAAGAAGTGGCTGAAAGAGCTGGCGGCGGAGGTCTATGACACTGGCATACAAAAACTGGTGCCCCGACTACAGAAATGTCTCGATCTCGACGGCGATTACGTTGAAAAATACAATAGTTTAGTATTAGGTCCTTACATATGAAATTGGCGTTTTGTTTGGGAGGAACATAAAGTTGATTTTTTTTTAATATAATATATTTATTTAATCAAAGTATGTACCATTGCTATCTATGCACTTTTGCCATCTCATAGGTAGTTCATCCCTTTACTAAAAAAACCATTCGGACGGGAATCAATAAAATCTTTGAAGTCGGTTTGGACTGCCCCATCGGAGTTGAATTTTTTCCCTTGCAAGAAGTTATCCAAATTTCGAAAAAAATAGTAATCTGTCGGGGCAAGGTCCGGAGAGTACGGTGGATGTCTTAGACATTCCAATTGAAGCTCTTCTAATTTGGTAGCCGTCTGTTGTGCAGTGTGTGGTCTAGCGTTATCATGAAGCAGCAGTGGCCTAGAGCGATTAACCAGCCTCGGTTGTTTAGCAGCTAGCTTTTCCATCATGGTTTGCAGTTGCCGACAATAGACATCTGCCGTAATCGTCTGGCCAGATTTAAGAAAGCTGTAGTGAACGACACCAGCACTAGTCCACCAAACGCTCACAAGTAACTTTTTTGGAGTCAATTTTCGCTTGGGGCATGGTTTGGCTGATTCGGCAGGGTTCAGCCATTGCGATGAGCGCTTCCGATTATCATACAGGATCCACTTTTCATCACAGGTAATGATTCGATTCAAAATCCCTTCATTATTGTGCCGGTTGAGTAATGCAACGCAGCAGTCAACGCGCGTTTGTTGATTTGCTTCACTCAATTCGTGAGGTACCCACCTTTCAAGCTTTTTCACCTTCCCAATTTGCTTCAAGTGGATTAAAACAGTTTTATCACTAACACCGCAGCCTGCAGCTAACTCGGACGTGGTTTGCGATGGATCCGCTTCCACAATAGCCTTCAATTCTTCATTATCAACTTTGGTCTCCGGCCGTCCACGGGGCTTTTTCTGCAGGTCGAAATTTCCAGAACGAAAACGTTGGAACCAAAAACGCACTGTGTTTTCTTTTGCGGCACCGTCGCCATACACATCATTAATCCTTCGAGCCGTTTCTGCAGCACTGGTGCCACGGTGGAACTCGTACTCGTAAATAACGCGATATTTCAAGTTTTCCATTTTGTAAACTGAGTGACGCAAAGAAAAAAAAGAATTGAGGAAAAAACAAATGAATTATAATTTTCGAAACACAAATACTTGAGTAAATAGCTGTATAAATTTTAATTTGGAATTCCTAACCAAAGAGAAGATATTTGAGATCAAAGTTGCCAGTACGGCAAAACGCCAATTTCATATGTAAGGACCTAATATATTTGTGAAGTATCCTGTGAATATCAATTAAATACAAGCATTTTTTTGATCCTACATAAATGTTGTAACCTTACTTTCTGGATGACCCTCGCACTTTGAACATAAATCTCAGAGCTCTCTTGCCTTGCCTTGCCTTGCCAAGAAGGAAAATGAACCGGAGTGCAGCAAATACACTTAAAAAGCTACTTAAGGCGTGGAATAACAAACAGCTTAGCAAGCTGCCAGTATTTGAATAGAAAACTTGTAATGCAGCAAAACCATCATTTGACATCACTAGACCGGAGAAGCTAATCGATCCGAAGATGACTGAGGCTGAGTGGAGATCTCTTCGGAAATTATGGATTCGATTATCATTCATAATATTAATGACACAAAAAACCAGTATCCGCCAAATGTCCCCCTCTTGCAGCTCCACAGATGTCCACTCTTTTGTCAAATTTTTCAATGACATTTTGGCATAATTGCGGTTCTAACTCACCAATAACGCGAATAATTTCGTCTTTCAGCTCACGAATTGATCGGAGGTCATTCTTATAGACCTGGCTTTTCACGTAACCCCAGAGAAAATAGTCCAGCGGTGTCAGATCACATAATCTTGGTGGTCAATTAACATTACATATACAGCAAAACCTGGTGAGTTTATTACCATGTGACTTTCTAACAACCAACCAGAAAATAAGTTAAACAGACTATGTCATGGAGGTCAGACTAGGTCATGGAGGTCATCTCTTTGAGACGTGTCAACCAAATGCGAAAACATTTTTGCCTTGAATCATAGTATTTAATCCCAGTTGTTTTTTCTTGTCTTCTGGAAATGGGTCTTCATGACAGGACCGGTCTGAGGCAGGTCCAAAGAGTGCAGTCGCACCTAACGCCGGACTGCCCTCATGGCAGATAAATAAAAAATATATTTAACTTGTTCTCTGACACGCATGGAGTAGGTGGTGTGTACCTGCAGGTCTGGCTTTTTTGACATTTTAATTTTTGTTTTATAAAAGTATTTAAAACGTTATAATAAGTAACAAGTTCGGTTCAACTCACAGTTTGTTGATGTTAAAAAAAATTAGCTAAGTAAAAAGATACAAAACCTGGTGATAAACCTTATCTACCTAAAAAATTTGCTTAGTAAAAAGATACAAAACCTGGTGATAAATCTTATCTACCTAAAAACTTAGCTTAGTAAAAAGATACAAAACCTGGTGATAAATCTTATCTACCTAAAAAAATTGCTTAGTAAAAAGATACAAAATCTGGTGATAAATCTTATCTACCTAAAAACTTTGCTTAGTAAAAAGATACAAAACCTGGTGATAAATCTTATCTACCTAAAAAAACAACGAAACAGCATGGTGGTAAGAACAATATGTAACAAACATACATACCATAACACTTTATGAATACACATCTTCCTTTTCACAAATACAGCATTTGCTTGATCCACACCCATGCATGCTCTTCTGTTCGAATTCATTCCACGCAAACCTTGCACTCCTGACTTGTAATACTTGCTTAGTAATTATTTCGTCGTTCATTCTCCATTTTAAAACGCCTTACTTCATCTAACATAGCACCCAGATTTTTAAAAATCCAGTCTAGTTATCACTTATAAAAAATCCAGCATAGTGATCCGAAAATGCCAGTAAAGTTAAAAGGAAACGTATACCAAACGATTGTCAGACCCGCACTCCTCTATGGCTCCGAATGCTGGACGATGTATAACTCTTACTCCAGGCAACTAGAAACTGCTGAAATGCGCATGCTAAGATGGTCAGCTGGTGTGTCCATAAGAGACAAAATAAAAAGCTCACGCACTCGTGGAAGCCTAGGTGTTACAGACATCAACAGCAAGATGGAGGAGAGGCGATTGAGATGGTATGGGCACGTTGGAAGCAGAACACCCGATCACATTGTGAACCAGGCAATCTCCATGGATCTTCCTCGAATAACAACCAGAGGAAGACCAAAGAATTCATAGGTGGTGCAAAAAGATAACCTGATGCAGAGGCACGGCCTGGGGGACGTAGTCCGGGATAGAAGAGCATACAACCTAAGGACGAGGAGAGCTGACCCCAACAGTCTTCGCAGACAATGAGTTGGGATGGAGCCAGGGAGAAGAAGAATAAGTCTAGTTATCACTTAAGGCCACTTAAACATCTTCTTGGATGGTTGGAAGAGATTGCCACATGGTAATAAGCCCGCCAGGTTGAACTGTATACGACGAAAGTGTAATACAATATAGTACAGTACATTAAAATAAAAAATTAAGTTACATCATTTAAAAAATACCGCGAAAGAAACTTGTCCCGAAACAGGCAGTTGGAATAACGTGTAAACTTAGATCTAAAGAAGAAACTCGAAAATTTACGGAAAAAAAAAACATTTATTGTCAACGATATAAGATCGCGAAGGTCAGCACGGACAGGCCGTGTAACAGATCTCAGTTGACACGGTCAGCCAACCGTGTAACCGAAAGGTGGTTACCATTAATGTAAAAGGAATACGTATGTTATTTATGTAGTATTAACCCTTCCTGTCCTGTGATGTGTAACTAGTACACATTGCTTCTAAAAACTTTAATATCTCTATAAATATAATAAATACTGGGTTCAGATTTTAGTTATTCCTCCGTAATACATTTACGCATTGAATGAAAACATAATATTAATTATAATTAGCACTTATCGGCCACATCAGAGATATTTTGTGAAAATCGGGAATAAATTCACCAATACAATCAAACGTGTGCCAGTGTGTGACGTAGGTAAATTCATTTTACAAAACCGCTATGGGTGAGGAAGCGATGCTATTCACGTATCACTCTACTACGGTATATGGGAACGCAAGAAATAGAATCTCAGTTCGCTCGCTTCTCTCGCTTCAGTAGCTCGCGGACTTTCGTTTGAGGTGGTCGCTTCGTCCGTTTTGTGAACGTCGGCCGATTTTTTTTTTCATGTTTTCAGCAAAAACTTTTAATTATTATCACTTTTGACTTTGAATTTAATTAATTTAAGCGATTGGCTACGAATATTGTTATTTTTTCGATTTTAAATCGCTTATTTTTACATGTACTCGTATATTGAATACACAGCACCGGAACGCGTGGATTTTTTTAGCACAGGAAGGATAAGGTTAATAAAGATTTTAAATATTAAAAGCCATAAAAATATGAAATAAATGTTGAAATTCCCATTTTTAAATAAACATTTACGACACAGAAGATAAATTAAGTCAAAAAATATTGCGACACAAATAAGTAATAATTCATGGGGAATTAATTCACTTAAAAAAAACTAATGACGCGCCACCACTAGCGACATATAATATATGATAACGGCTGTCAAATAGATCACTTCAGAAAAATGTCAATATCTGGATACGAAATCATCTTAACACGTGACAAAAATGTTTATTATTAGGTGTTAACATAAGTTGTGTCCGTTTTATCCAAATTAAAAATGAGCACCAAAAGTAAAAACAAAATGGTAAAGGTTATACGTCATTCGAAAGAAAATTTTCTGATCTACAAGATATTGTGTTTGCTTTTACGTTACATATATTATTTTATTTGATTACAAGCCTTCAAAATGGAATGTCAAGTAGACGAAAGTGAGCATTTTCGACACCTCCTTCTGTTCACGTTCAATCGAGGGAATAAAGTTGCCAAAGCTGCTCGCGATATTTGCGAAGTGTACGGTGAAGATGCAATGAATGAAAGGAAAGCTCGTCGATGATTTTTGCGTTTCAATGACGGTAATTTCGACCTGAAAGACATGGAGCGTTCCGGACGACCAGTGGACTTCGATGAGGACCGCTTAAACCATATTATTCATGAAGATCCCCTTCAAACCACCGTAGAATTGGCTGAGCAGATGAATTGTAGTCACATGACTGTATACCGCCATCTTAAATCAATGGGAAAAGTCCAGAAGTTCGGCGCTTGGGTTCCACATGTTTTGAGTGAAAACAACAAAAACCAACGTTCGACAATGCTCACTTTCGTCTACTTGACATTCCATTTTGAAGGGTTGTAATCAAATAAAATAATATATGTAACGTAAAAGCAAATACAATATCTTGTAGAGCAGAAAATTTTCTTTCGAATGACGTATATTTAACCTTTACCATTTTGTTTTACTTTTGTTGCTCATTTTTAATTTGAAAAAAAAACGGACTCAACTTATGTTAACACCCAATATATTCTACAGATATGACAGTATACTCGTATGTACTAATTACAACATTTAGCACGAGGTTTGATAAAAAAAAATAACGAGTTTTTGATTGATGCCATCTTTTTTTCCTCTCGTTGGCGACACTATCTGTAATGTACGAGGGTGGATCACCAAATAAAAACGAGACTTTTGTTTTAGAGCACGATTGGTAAACTAAGCTTTATAATATAGTTCAATTCAATTCGATCCCTCCTCCATCAACGCTGTTATGGGGGGGGGGGGGAGGGGTCTACACTAGAAGATCGAAATCTTAATAATACAAACGCGAGTATATATAATCGCGCTTGCCCTGTACAGTGCAGATTAATTATGCAGATAATTCTATTCTTAGCATTGAAACTGATATGCTAAATTAATCGGCCTTAGCCTATTTCAAACAGGCGGTCTTTAATTATTGAGCTTTGTATATTTTTAAATACTTTTTGGGTGTCAATAAGGTGTGGTTTGCGATAGACTCGGAAAGTGACGGAACTCGTTCATTAAAATATAATATATTTATGACCAATTTATTGTACACATCCATACATGACAATATTTATGACCAATCTATTGTATACATCCATATATGACAATATTTATGACCAATCTATTGTATACATCTGTGCATGACGATATTTTTGTGAAATAAATAAATAAGTTTCAAATGAGTATTTCATGGGATAAATATTTGGGCAATAATGGTCCCTAAGCAATTGATAACTTAGAGCCCCCGCCTCCCTCCCTTTTCAACGTAATTTAAAAAATGCTTTCCCTTCCAGATGATGACCTCGGATGATACACACAAAAAACCCTTAGGCCGAGGCCACACCAAAGTGCTTCGTTAGGTGCTAAGCTAGGTTTTACATGACTCATATACTAGGTGACTTCATGCCACACCAAAGTGCTTCGCACAAATTCATTTGACATTTGGGAGCGGTTGAGTCAACAAACGATGCCACTCTCAAAACAAACCAATTTTATTACAACTTACCATCTTTATTTACTTCCTGTGCAACTTCATTCCAAAGTAATTTTATTACAGGTACATTTTTGTATAATTTGCTCGATGGGTTCCACAAAGGCTCCCTTTTACGAGTATACACAGCTGTTCTTTAAACACAGCTAAAACTTCCGCCCTCTTGTAAAATCACGGTGGCACAATAAAATTAACCAAAATGTCTGTTCGCTAGGAGATTCACTCGGTGACTAATCGTCATGTAGCGTGGCGCGAAGCGTGCAGTGTGGCCATTGCGATAGTATGCGGTGCGTTGGTTCGCTAGGATATTTAACCTAAATCGTTCTTGTACATATTTTTATAAGCTCTTTATGAATCTTTGGGCACCCCCTTTGGCTTGGCGCCCCAAGGGAAATGCCTAAGTTTGCCTGTTAGCAAACGCGGCTCTGGATAATACAATAAATAAGAAGGCCACGCGCCCAAACTTTGCTCTCAGCCCCGCAACTTTCCAAGCCGGCCCTGCTTCAGGCAATCCAGATGTCGCTGTATTATTCTTAGTAAAACTATTATTCATATTGATGGCAACTTTCCAAGCGACAACAGCAACAGTTAATCCCGGAGATTATTCTGGCATCATCTTCAAAAGCTAACAATGCAATCAGGAGGATGTTTATTGTCATGAGTAATGAATGGATAATGGATCAAGACATGGAATAAATGTTAATTTACAAATAACATAAGTATAAGTTTTTTTTCAGTCTCTAAAACCTGTGTTAGATCTTTGCTAGTATGTTATATGGTTACCAAATATGGAACTATTATTTTATAACGATAAAATACCTACGTAACCATAAAATAACCATTTAACTATAAAATACACATTAAACCATCAAATACACATCTAACCATAAAATACCCATTTAACGTGTGAAATACTCATTTAGCTATAAAATACCCATTTAGCCATAAAAAACCATTTGACCATAAAATAAATATCCATCTAACCATAAAATATCCATCTAACCACAAAATACCCACCTAATCATAAAATATCGATCCAACCATAAAATACCCACCTAATCATAAAATATCGATCCAACCATAAAATACCCACCTAATCATAAAATATCGATCCAACCACAAAATACCCACCTAATCATAAAATATCGATCGAACCACAAAATACCCACCTAATCATAAAATATTGATCGTACCATAAAATACCCACCTAATCATAAAATATCGATTGAACCATAAAATACTCACCTAATCATAAAATATCAATCGAATCATAAAATACCCACCTAATCATAAATTATCGATCGAAACATAAAATACCCAACTAATCATAAAATATCGATTGAACCATCAAATACCCACCTAATCATAAAATATCGATCAAACCACAAAATACCCACCTAATCATAAATTATCGATCGAACCATAAAATACCCACCTAATCATAAAATACTCATTTAGCATAAAACACCCATATTTCTTTAAAATACCCATATAGCCATAAAATAACCATTTAACCACAAAATACCCATTTAACCATAAAATACCTATTAAACCTTTAATATACCCATCTAACCATAAAATATCCATCTAACCATAAAATACCCACCTAACCATAAAATACTAATTTATCCATAAAACATCTATTTGACCTTTAAAATACACATTTAGTCATAATATACTCATTTAACCATAAAATACCTTTTTAACCGTGAAATACCCATTAAACTATTAATTAGAGCAGGGTCTCTAAACTACGGTCCGCGGGCACCGCCAATCCGGCCCGCGGTAGCAGGCCGGATATGCCCGGTATCCGGCCCGTCATAGTTTATTTCGAATACATTGTACAATTTACAGTATGTTGGTATGATGAGCTTGGCTAGGTCTTGGCCTTTGGGACTTAGTGGAGGAGTCAATGCAGCCCTTAGGCTAAAAAGTTCGGAGACCCCTGAACAAGAGCATTTTACCAAACGAATTATTCAGATTGGTACCTTTTTATAAGACGCAAATGTGGGTACCATCGAGAATTAATAATATCTATGATAATAAAATAACAATTTATACAGCGCCGTTTAGACAGCAAACTCTCCTCAAGGGCGCCACAACTCGGTAGTTTAACCCACTGTTATTGACACAAAATAATAAGCAATTAGATTAGGCAGTTCACCGTATGTTAAAACAACATATTTGGAAAGAAATCTGTAAAAAAATTACAAGGGAAGGCGAACTACAAAGAAACTTTAGATTATATACTTCCCCGTATCCACATATGTTTAGAAAAACATATTTATATCGGACGTATGCGTCACCTAAAACATATCATTTATTTGTTTTCTTGTTTTGTATAATATTGGTATTTTTTTATGAGTAATTTTGTTTGTTGAGGTCCGTGCTGTGTCACGACCGTAACTGAAATGTTCCTTATGCGCGACAATCGCGAGACAGTATCAAAAGTCGCGGCCATAGCGAGACAGTTTACTGTCCATGCAGTGAGACTCTGGAATCAGTTACAAACCAATATAAGACTCGCTCCGTCCTTGGCATGCTTTAAGAAGCGACTGAAAAACCTCTTAATTTCTAGTCAGTAAAATAACGTGTTTCATTCCTGATTTTTCTTTTCCTTTCCTTTCCACCATCCCTTCCTTTCCTTTTGATTGATGATATCCCACTTTATATGAAAAATAATGTTCGGATGACTGTCCGTCTTTGTGGGGTTCGTGGGCATGTGCTCTCGTATGTGTTTATGGATTTCGTGGGGATGGATAGTCATTTGAATGATTTATGCGACCAGGTAACTTGCTTCATTTACTTTTGTCTGGTTGGTTGGAAGAGATTGCCGCCTGGCAATAATCCCGCCAGATTGTATTTACAATAAAAGTGTTAAATAAAAGTCGGTCGGCCCATGAATGCGAAAACTTGCGAGAATTGTAATATTTCGCAAGTTATGACGGCAAGCACGGGCGAAAACAGGCGCTTGCGATGAGCGATTGGCCGCACATAAGGAGCCCAAAAGTCAAAAAATACATTCTCAGTTTACTCCAGTCTACTGCCTTTTACTTGCGACCAGATCTGCTAAAGAGTAATCTCTTCGCCCTGCCATTTTTCACCGACCTTTTCACCGTTAACCGAAATCTCCGAGCATCGAGCGGCAACCATCCAGTGTAATGTTAATATATAATCATAAATTATGACAAGACCTCCTAAAAAAGGGTTATCTTATAGTGTTTCCTAAAACTGCATACGCCATCCACTAAGATGCAAACTAATCCACGTCACAAGTCTAGCAACGGCAAACACCTCTATCATAATGCCCCGCCATGTTGGATCGATTTGAAATAATAAATTTATTACGTTTTTTATATCTGTATATACTAATCAACAGTGGCGTGTACAAACTTTTATGTGCTGACTGATAATTTCTATATAGGAAAGACAGGAAGATCTTTTGAAAAAAAAATTCGTGAACACAAATCCGCCTTAACAAATCCTCTAATTTATTCTGAAATGGCTAATCATTGTCACCGTGAAACTCATACATTTTCTATCGATGATGCCAAATTCTTACATATCAGTAGTAACGGAAATAAATTGGACAGATTAGAGGCCCTAGAAATTTCTAAGTCAGTACATCGGTCCGAACATCTGGTGAACAGTTATATCCCGAAAATCTCTACGCTCTGGTCCCATGCCTCCCTCACCCCTCAACCCCCAACCGTTGAAGCGTGTATATATCGGTACCAGTTCGAACAGCATTTAGTCTTGTTTGTGCTCCCCTGAAGATGAGGTGAAAGCCTTGAAACCGGTAGGGTTATACCGTTACAAAAA
The DNA here is from genome assembly GCA_949825065.1 of Odontocerum albicorne. NCBI lineage: Eukaryota > Metazoa > Arthropoda > Insecta > Trichoptera > Odontoceridae > Odontocerum > Odontocerum albicorne. The sequence continues at coordinate 26,789,654 of OX463861.1, forward strand.
AGTGGAATAAACAGTGTTTGATAAAAATAAATTACAATAAATTTATAGTTGAAAAATAAATCGACCTCAAAGTTCAACTCTTCGAATCGAACCCGCAACCCTTGCGAGTTAAGCCAGAGTCTTACAAACCTGGCTACGGAGGTCACCTGAAACATTCCACTGAAAGGAAATTTCAACAATATAGAAAGCTCTGAATTTCAAGTTTGGGAAACGTTCGTAACTTTGGAGTAATATTTTAATAACACGGCGAGTGAGGGTGGAAAATAATGTATTGCCTTCCATTTAGCAGGAACAGATAATATCAGAACACACCCTTAATACACCAGCGTATCGATTCGATTAAAATGATTACCTCATATAACACATGATATGAAGTTAAACGAGTGTCCACACGAATTTCATTTTTCTGCCAAAACAAGGTTTTTACTTTTTATGTTCCTTCGTAGAAGAGAATAACTTTAAGGCCGATCGATTTGGAATAATAAATTTATTAGATCGAGAAGAGATCGACCTTAAAGTCCTATAATAATAGTCATTAAACAACCTATCAATTGAATTCAAATACACGCCCATTTAAATAATTTATATGTGTTTTATTTCAAAAACAAATCCTATCACACCGAAAAAAACACTATACAATAACTGGAAAACAGAACCTCATATCAAAATGTATGATGTTATAAGAACACTAGACTACACCTAAAGCCGAATGTGTTATTATCATATATCGGATGATCTACGATTTCTTACTAGGTTTTCTACGATTTTTTTAATGAAAATCTTTTTCTGAACACGTGCAGATGTGATGTACTCGTATATGATTCACTCGGGCGCTACTATAGCTGCTAGACTTGATTTGTTTAATATTAGCGGGTTCGAGTCCCGAATTAGAGAATTCTTGAGAAGAGTTTGTTCTCGAAACGGTGTAATATAAAATTGTTCTTTGAATTGAAATTGAATATGCGGGGAAGTACCAAATCTAACGGCCGCAGCCACCACCTTTCTACCATTACACTCAACATATATATTTATTTTGTTATATTTTTAATCTGTCAATAATAGTGGATACGAATCCTTGAAGAGAGTTTGCTCTTAAACGGCATTAAAAATCGTCCATTTATTATTATTGATGAGAGTGAGATTTGTGGAACTTGGATCAAGCCAAACCAGTTGCTAATATACGGGTTACTGATCTGAATTTACGAAGAATAAAAGAAACATGATATATGCCTTCAAAATGTGGTGTTGAAGACAGATGTTCCGTATCCCATGGACCGCAAAGCGCACCAACGTACTCGTATCTATCATCCAACAATTGGAGATTACCGAAAGAGTTTAGACAACATACAAGAAAATATCCTAACATATTGTACTTTGGGCATGTTGCCAGAAATTATGACGAAAATATTAAGAAGCTGGTTATCAGGGGTACATTTGAGGGAAACTGTGGAAAATATTAAGAAGCTGGTTATCAGGGGTACAGTTGAGGGAAACTGTGGAAAATATTAAGAAGCTGGTTATCAGGGGTACAGTTGAGGGAAACTGTGGAAAATATTAAGAAGCTGGTTATCAGGGGTACAGTTGAGGGAAACTGTGGAAAATATTAAGAAGCTGGTTATCAGGGGTACAGTTGAGGGAAACTGTGGAAAATATTAAGAAGCTGGTTATCAGGGGTACAGTTGAGGGAAACTGTGGAAAATATTAAGAAGCTGGTTATCAGGGGTACAGTTGAGGGAAACCGTGGAAAAGTTTATAAGATTAACAGATAGTTAAAAAAATATATGGGAAAAATGAATATATGGGGGTCATCGACATCCAGAAAGTAAGGTTACAACATTTATGTAGGATCGAATAAAGTTTGTATTAATTGAAATTCACAGGATACTTCACAAATATATTTAACTATTTTTCAACGTAATCGCCGTCGAGATCGAGACCTGTGCAAAACGATCCAAAAGTTCGGTCACGTGATTTTGACGGTGCTCCGGTGTGAGCATTCTGGGCACCCATCTCGCACACAACTTCCTGTAACCAAGTTTTTCCGACACAATATCACCGAGGAGACTTCGAGAAATGTCAGGAAATTCTTCGTGAAGGTCGTCAAGCGTCACACGGCGGTCATTTCGCACTTGTTCTTCAATTTTTTGCACAAGTTCGTCAGAAATCACTGCCTTGCCTCGTCGTATCAGTACGGCCTTCTCTGAACAACCTAACCCACTTCGTGACATGTTGTTGACTCATCAAATCACAACGATAAACTTCCACGAGCTTCCGATGGATATTCGCGGCAGTATTGTTCTGCAAATTAAATAAAAACGGATGACCGCGCGGATCTCGCACGGACGGGAGGTGGCGGGAGCGCGCGACGACCTCTTCATCGGAAGAATGTAGTGTGACTGAACAAAATGGCCGAAAAACACGCGGGACCAAACAAACTGACCGTTAGGATCCCCCCCCCCTACATGCCAGGTGCGCCAACTTCGAAACAAAAAAAATCATGTTTTCAGCAATTAAATTTCAATTATTATCACTTTTTAATTCAAATTTAATTAATTTAAGCGATTGGCTATGAATATTCTTATTTTTCCGATTTTAAATCGCTCATTTTTACATGTGTATTGATGTGTATTGAATACACAGCATCGGGACGCGCGGATTTTTTTAGCACAGGAAGGGGAAGGTAAAGCGCTGCATTTAACATTGCCTATGAATAGGAAGGATGGAAACAGGTGGTACACTAAGTTCCAGACGTGGCAGCGGACCATGACGCTCAGCATTGAGCACAGCATGCAGAAGAAAAGCGAATCTTGACATACAAATCATCTAGGTTACTGTTTCAAGCGTCTAAATACCTTGTGCCAGTCTACTACATATACAATCGGCGTCTATCAGAATTGTCAACAACGTGCGTTGTACATTTTTTATCTCTGTTGACAAAAAAATGGTTGTTATTTATCGGAAGCCACCACGCCGACTTGTTTTTATACAAAAATATAACACTATAAATAGAACGGGATAATCAAATATTATCACTGCACATTAGTGACTCGACTCTTCGGCTCTCGGTTGAATTAATGCGAGGAAAAGGAATGCATGATATTTCCGAATAACGAGTTTTTTTTTTTCAATTAAACACATTAAAATTCAATGAGTCAAAGTTGTCAGCTTGCAATTAAAGCCGGGAAAATAAACAAAGATTAAAACACATTTGCAAAATAGGGATGGGAAATTAGTTCGGTTTGTGGTACAAAATTTTCGATTGTTTAAATAATAATTGAGGAGGAATTTGTCTTTTGATTGTTTAAATTATAATTGAGGAGGAATGTCTAAAACAGGGGGTCGCACACTTTTTTTTATTGTACCAACGAAATAAGTAGTGGTGTAAACTCTGCATTACTGCTCTTTGAATACACTTCTTCTTTCAAAGTAATTGTAAAATAGACTTTATTACTAGGAGGGGTATCAACATTCTTTGTAAAACAAAAAGAATTGTTTGTAGTGCAATGCATTTTATTATTTTTGAGTAACTTTAGATTACCTCCATAAATATCGTTGGCACAAGCCGGCCTTAACACGATGTAAATTGTATTGAAATTTCATAGAACTTCAGTATTTTAACACTTGCTAGCTCCCTTACCACCAAACTGGGGCTGGCGTTCCACAAGTGGTACGCGTACCATAGATTGTGAACCGTTGGTCTAAAAGACTGCTATGTTAGGAAAAAAACTATAGCAATATAAATTCTTTAAAATAGATTTCAATTTGTTGTAATCGAATAGAGAAGCATAAAGAAATATACGGAGTCTTCAATCACTAAGGCCTCGGCCACACAGGTAGGAGCTTCGCTTGATGCTTAGAGCTACGCTGCGAGTTAGGCGACATATCCTAGCGAACCAACGCACCGCATACTATCGCAATGGCCACATTGCACGCTTCGCGCCACATTACAGGACGATTAGTCACCGAGTGAATCTCCTAGCGAACAGACGTGTTGGTTAATTTTATTGTGTCACCGTGATTTACAAGATGGCGGAAGTTTTAATAACAGCTGCGTATAAAAGGGAGCCTTTGTGGAACCCATCGAGCAAATTATATAAAAATATACCTGTAATAAAATCACTTTGGAATGAAGTTGCACTTGGGCAAATTTGTGAGCTGTCACAGGACTCATCCTAGAATTTCCGAACTATAGCATAAAAGCTTTGTTTTCTTGTATAAATAACAAAATGGTTGTTTAATATTAACATACTATGCATATCCAGAAAGTAAGTGTACTGAGACTCTCACGACCGGATGGATTTTATTTTCGACATGTTGGCTACACTTCCGTGTAGCCTGACCCTTCCCCTCCGCAACGAGACCGGTTCGAGGTCAGTACGTTGAGAAATGTCGACGCGACAACACGTTTCGTGAAAAATGTCAAACCAATCTCCCGCCAAGTGCGAAATACGCGGCGTCATCCGTTATCTCGTTTGGAAGGGAAAACTTCCGGTTGAGGTTTATAATGAGGTGAAAACTGCATATGGTGATAAAGCTATGAATCGTACGAGTGCGTACAAGTGGTGTCGCGAGTTTAAAAACGGTCACGTCACACCTCTTCACCCTCCGCCAAAAAGTTCAAAACCACAATTTCAGCCAAGAAAATCATGGCATCCGTGTTTTGGGACTGTCAAGGCATAATTTTAATTGAATATATGCCTCAAGGGGAGACCATCAACTCTGCAAGATACTGTGAGAACCTAAAAAAATTGCGGAGGGCGATTCAGAACAAGAGGAGAGGCATGCTGACAAAGGGAGTCTGCCTGCTGCACGACAATGCCAGACCACACACGACCAACGCCACGAAGAAACTGCTCGCCTCGTTTAAATGGGATGTCCTGAACCATCCCGCGCATTCCCCTGACCTAGCACCTTCAGATTACTAACTCTTTATCTCTCTGAAGCTGCACATGGGTGGAAAAAGATTTTCAACCGACGAGGAGGTAAAGGAGGAGGTGGAGAAGTGGACGGAGGGGTTGGCGGGAAACTACTTCGAGGAAGGCATCAAAAAGTTGATACCCCGCGTCACCACCTGCATTGAGAGGAATGGCGACTATGTCGAAAAATAGCTTACATATGTACTACGGTAACCACGTAATTTTTTTGTTTAAATAAAAAAAATTGTAACCTACAAAAATTCAGTACACTTAATTTCTGGATATGCCTCGTAGATTCGTGTGTGAAGGATCTATAGAGGTCAATGGGCGACAAACAGATGTCGAATGGGATTTTTTGCGGATTGCTGTATGATGATGATATGGCAGTGTTAGCGTAGAATGAGGATGAATTACGGAGTTTGATAAGTAAATTGTTTGAGAGATGTGAAGAGAATGATTTGAGAATGAATGTTGCCAAATCCAAAGTCATTGTGATAGGAAAGTGTGGAAGGAAAAGTAAATGCGATGTATGGGTGAGTAGACAAAAATTAGAGCAAGTTGAAGAATTCTGCCATTTATGATAGATAGGTTTTCTCAGATGATGGAAGGTAATTAAGGATATTGAATGGCGTGTAGCGATAGGAAATAAAGCCAATATGCCACTAAAACATTTATACTCGAATCGATAGTATCAAAATCTTCCAATGAAAGGAACCGAATAAATATTTGCACTTAGAATAATATAGTACATGGGGTGACAATGTATGACAGAATATTGAATTAAGTAATTAGGGATGAATGTGTAATTAAAACTGATATATAATATTATTTACAGTTAAGGCAGTAACATTGTGGAGGTTTAAAGACATTGTAATTTGTTTTATCAAACACTCGTTTATTCCACTTTTTGTAACGGTATAACCCTACCGGTTTCAAGGTCTTCACCTTATCATCAGGGGAGCACAAACAAGACTGAATTCTGTTCGAACTGGTATCGAGATACACGCTTCTAACGGTAAACATTCGGATTGGGTACTGGGGATTGGGGGAGGGCATGGGACAACCTCGGCGAGCAGCGGAGAGATTCTTGGAATATATGTGTTTTCCAGATGTTCAACTCGATGCACTGACTGGGATAGATTAGAGGCACTAGAAATTTCTCCCCTCAAGGCAAAAGAAAGTCTCCCCTCTCTGACTACCCCAAGGAGACGACGTGATGGTATGTATGTATGTGATAATAGAAATATCATTTTAACATTACTCTGAATATACGACAAATAATATGGTTCACTATTTTATAATTTAATTATCGTCAAACACGTTAAAGGAATATTAACGCATTTACTAATTTAATAAATTCATTGTTTTTGTTTTCTACAGTTACATTTATTGTATATAACATTCGGTTAAATATATAAATTTAAAATCAAAATCCAATGATTGAATTTAATCACTAACTACTAAATAAATCACTTTGTATTGAAATACTAAAGTTACTAAGATTATAAGATAATTTAATAAAAATCCCAAATGAAAAAATTACAAATCATTAAAAGAACGACTTCAATTTAAAAGGAATTATCTAGTATTCCAGTTTATTAAGTCTGATCCTTTTTCAGATCCACTGTTGACCAGCCCATTTTCAATATATAGAAGGTTCAATATATGAAATTGAAAACATATTTTGTATGATCAACTCTTGAACTTGAAAAAAAATATAAATTATTAACAATAAGATTTTTTTATACGAAAGTACAACATGACTTGTGGTTAAATACAATGTTATCAATAAAAGAATTAAAATAAAATCATTTGTTTACCTTGAAAGGCGAGATACGAATATCACTTCAATTTTCACAAAAGCAAAGCGAAACGCCAACAAAACTGGTTTTAATTTATAACAACGCAGTATTAATATGGTTTTCACTGAATGATGCACTAAATTGGAGTGAATTAATAAAAATGTTTGTTTATATCGGCGGTACACCCGTTTATAAACAATTTATCCCGTATTGTGGATATTTTGAAAACTGAAAGACGCATGCGCGAAAAAAATCACGTAGTCAAATGTCAAACTGTCCCCAGTTTCTCTAATAAAGTTTAAACCGCAGATTGAGTTGAGATTAGATTGTACTTAAAATATCGTTCAATTGTCTATTAAAAAAATATCTTTTGATCTCAAAGAATGCTTTTGTATCATTATGCTAGCAAAACTCAAATGAATAATAAAGATAAAACCACTACTATTTATAATATGCCCTCTCGAGATTGCTGCATATTAATTGTTCACAATATGGGGCTTTAGATCCCGGTTTATTTATAAATGACTCAAGTTTATTTATTTATTTACATGACAAGTAATCGTATGAATACATTATTTATGAAAAACAATAAACTAAAAATTGATAATTTAAAGTAGACACTCCATTTTTATTGATACCATCTCCCGGTAATAAATAAAATATCTTTATGGTACTACTACCGTGACTGGAGGAGTATATTCAGGGGGCTCAGGGCGACAATGACAACTCAACAAAATAATTATATAATTTATTTCAATATAAATAAGGTGGGCATGCTGGTCTAGGCAGGATGACAGGCCGGTTCAAGATGGGCAGCAATGATGGTCCGGTTAAGACAGCAGGGCGGCTCTAGATGAGCCACAATGCTGGCCCGAGCAGGACGGCTCTAGACAGGCTGCAATGATGAGCCAGGTAGAATGAATGCAGCCAGGAAAATCAGCTCCGGGAAGAAAGTACGAGAGCTGCAGTGGAGACGTCTTGGCTGGTCAGCTGCTAGCTGGTGACTGATACTTGACTAGAGCTGGTAGATATTTTATACCAGCTGAGCGGCTTACTCTTCCTCTCCAGGGTGAGATGGTTGAAGCAGTCAGGAGCGAGTCCCTGGTGAAGTGAAGATCAATCTCATTCATCCCTAATCATTTAGTTTCATATTTAGTCACACGTTGTTATATCATGTATTCGTCTTATTTTACAGAATTTATTCAGCTCCTTTCAATTTTTTTTTCACCTTCATATTTATCTTCCATACATCAAACCTTGGTACTAGAATACTATTGTGTACTGTCTGGTTCGAGCATATAAGTTTAAGTGCCGCGTTGACTATTGATACTCACCGTTTAGATCAGTGTTCCCCAACCTTTTTAGACCTGTGGACCGGTAAAAAAAGGAAAACTTTTTCGCGGACCACTAATACTGGTTTTTTTATTTAATATTTTTGTAAATCTTATATTGTGACAGATGGACATATGTAACTATAATTGACAAATATACATATAACAGTTTTAATTGTAACATTGTCTGATACAATTAAAATTTAACAAAAACCATGGGGTTTTTGCAATAAACTAATGCGAAACCTGCTGTTGCATCTTTGCTAATATATTGGATATTCTTGGCTGCAGTGCTGTCTCTGACATACGAAGTGCTGCATTCACGTCCAGTATATTCGTTTGTTTCGATTTTATTGAAGACATGGATGAAAATCTTATATTTAATATTTTTGCATGGCGAATTTCTTGAAATTTGGCATACTGTTTGCGGCCCGGCGGAAAGTCTCTGCGGCCCGGCACCGAGCCGCGGACCACCGGTTGGGGAACACTGGTTTAGATATCCCTCTTAACTCTTCATTCATCTGAGAAAATACTACCCAAATAGCAGAAATCATCGATTTGCTCCAATCTTTCATTATTCACCCATATATTGCGTTTAATATTCCTTTCACACCTTTCTATCACCATGTCTTTGGACATAGCAATGAATACTTATTTTTAATGTTGTCTGTCCAATGGAGCTGTATCTGAACATCCATTTGAACAAAACAAAGCTTTATTCACAGAAGAAAGATTTTTAAGGTTGTAAAAATATTTATTTATTTGTATTTGCCAAGAAATATACACAATTTGAGAAAAAACAACAGGTAATTTAATTTGAACATACATTATTTTATTTGTCTTTCATTTGGCGTATCCCCAGTAAACTAGGCTTTTGCCTGTATCACACTGAGGATATTTAGCATGAAAAAATAAATCGATACTTCTTTCCGATTTTTGATTACACAAAAACAAAACCCCGTTGCACGCTCTCATCAACCTGACAAACAGTGACACTCAACTACAACTGGAAACATCTTGCGAAATTCAACTCCTCACACATCATCACTCCAGAAAGACCAAAAATATTCATCCCATAATATACCGCACACAATCATAAGAATAAAAATTAAAATTAAAACAAAATTAAAACAAAAAATACACGGAAACACAAATACAAAAACAACCAAAATTAAAACAACAAGAAGAAACCCACACTCACGAACTCACACAAATACTTTCCACTCGTCATTCATCCTGAAAGCCCAAGTACTCAAAATCCTGTCGCAATAACAACCACGCTTCGATCGACTGTCTAAATGGTATATAATATACAAAGTATTTTTATTCATATGGTACAACACAATATATCTGAATTAGTGTTTTCAGACATAATGAAGAGCATGGATAAGAGACAATATTTTCTTCAACCTCAGTAAACTAGCCTCAAGGTTTAGAACCTCTGGGATAGGTATGGAGCTCGCGGTTCTCCAATGAACCTGTTGGCAATACTACTGCTCGGTGCGTGTGTTTATTGTTATCAAACTAATTCTTTATACCATCTTTTTTTATACCATCTTTTTTTATACCATCTTTTTTTATACCATCTTTTTTTTATAACATCGGAAATCTAACCAGAAACCACTGAGAAGTCGAGAATGTTACCACTAGATTATGGAGGTAGTATAAGGTATTGAAATAAAAACTTGAAGGTTTTGGAAAAGTTTTATATTTAAAATCAACGATCTATCATAATTCAACGTTGGAGTGATAGAATCTAGAGTGTAGTTGGTGTATTTAGTGAAATACATTCATTGTATTGTAGCTTATCATGTTGTGTGCTATAAGATGTAATATAATCTATGCAATTGAATAATATATCATCTAAGAGGATAATAAAGAAAATAAATGAGGTTGTAAATTTTGCTGATCCCTTAAATACAAGAAATTTCCTTCAAATATAGAAGAAACAAGAAAAATAAAAAAAAATAAAAATTTCATAACTCTTTGAAATGCTATAATAAATGAAAACCTTAACTATAATGTTTTTTTTTATAATTTTATTAAAAATTTATTTTCCTCAACTCCTGTTATAATAGTAAAGGTTAATAAACATTAAAGAGAGTATACAACCACTATACTAAAGAAAATGTAGCATGGTCCCTTTGAAGTTTCACAAATTTGCCCCAATACAATTTTCAGTAATTTTAATTATTTTATCAACTTTTATATAAGCCTCGATTCTAATAAATAGCAAGTCATTTAGGCAAATAAATTACATAAAACTAACAATAATGACAAATTAATACATCTTGTTACAAATTAGCAAAAATATGTCAGTTTGGTAAAACCAAATAATATTTGGCGACGTTTGTCAAAAGTCACTACGTTAGTCTGCATTGGCTAGGGATGGGGTATAGGATAATTGGAGTTTCGATTTTTTTATACCTAAAATGAAATGTTCGTAATTAGTATTGATTCATAGTGGATCTTGGCCTATTTAAAGATATATACAAATCATACAATCCATTAGAAAGTCAGTATAATGAAAATTAGGAATTAAAACGTCAGTTTTAAGAAAAACAATTTTTCGATTTATAAAAAAACGATTTTACCCCACCCCTTTGAGACATGACATTTCAAACGTCACAGGGACCATACTACATTTTCTTGAGTATAGTAAATACGAATTCCTTATTTTCAAAAAAAAATATTTCTTCATCATTCACTGATTACTTAAGTGAAGGTATACATTGGTCAATAATTGTTAACATTCAATCCACAATCCAGTGTCAACTGTGACAGATATACAATGGTATTTTAAAATTTTATACGAATTAAAAATATTTAAATCAGACAATCATCTTTTCAAACATTTGTTTTTAAGTGTTTTTGTATCGATTGATTCTAATTTGAAAATAAGGGATCAACAAATTACATTTTTTTAAAGAAAGTATTTTTATCACAATCTCAGATTAAACAATAAGCACTATAGTAGATTATAAAAAAATGTAAAATAAATCATTTTAATTTGAAATCCCTGCTAGATACAGTTGTAACAGTTAAATTGTAAATTTAAAATTATTTGGATAAATTACAATAAAAAATAAATTATTGCACATTGATTTTTTGAGCAATCATTTATAGTTTACGATAAACATTTTTTTCTTAAAATGTACACTGTTTTTGGATATATACTATTTACTTTTTAAAGAATATGTGTGGTGCAAAAAGATAACCTGATGCAGAGTCACGGCCTGGGGGACGTAGTCCGGGACAGAAGAGCATACAACCTTAGGACGAGGAGAGCTGACCCCAACAGTCTTCGCAGACAGTGAGTTGGGATGGAGCCAGGGAGAAGAAGACTTTTTAAATAATAAATTTCAAACTTTAAAATTCAGGTATATCAAAATTATGTTAATGCTATGTAATAAACGTAAAATTTTATTTCCTTTTTTTTTTTTTTATATAATTGGAAGTTAATGCAAGAAGAAAGAAAAATGGTGGCAACTTCGATGGAAGTTGCCGCTGATACCACAGAAGCAAATATTGCTACTTAATGTATCAAATCAGGTTGCATTTTATTTCTTATATGGATAAAAGTAGTTTAGCAATTTGAATGAGGTCCATGTATTTAAAAAAATTAAAAATACAATGTTTAGATTTCATAATGTTACAACTGATCTACGGATTAGGATAAAATAAACATTGCCCATTTTGAATTTAAATATCTTTCCACTTTATTATTTATAGTTAAGGCATTAATATTGTGGAGTTTAAAATATATTATAATTAGTTTTATCAAACATTTTTCGTAACGGTATAAAACCAACCAGTTTCAAGACTTTCACCTCATTATCAGGGGAGCATAAACAATTATCTTTTTGATAATTTCAATTCAAAGGCGGCAAAATGTTATCCTTTGAAATTGAGAAAATAATTACTTTTCAACTGTTTATATTATACAAAGATAATTTTTGTTAATTCTGTCCATTCGTAGAACTACATTTTTTATTAGGAAAATCAAAGAGAAACACTTCAATAGTTATATATCCATTGTTTATTTACTTAGTGACAGACAGCTGTTTCGCCATACAGTGACCTTTTCAAACTGTGGGTGAGGGCTGGCTACATTTACCAAAATATTTACAATGATTACATTGTGTTTTGTAACTAGAGAAATATTTTGATTATTAAATGACTATTTAGATAACAAGATTTATTGCAGAACAATCCTTCAAATCCCTTTACAATCAATATTGAATATGTACATTTCAACAGTCATTAAGAATTCAAATATTACTATGTATAGGTATACTTATTAAATCCTATATTATCATTGTAAATATTTTTTGGTATATTACCTTGATCAAAAAGTTTTAGAACCGGCCACCATGTGGCGCTGTCAGACACCTGATTGGAATGATTTTTTTTGTTAGGTTACCACATCTATCATTGACACTTCCCTCCAAATTTCAGCGTCATAGCTTGACATTTGTAAAAGTTACGCTGTACTGAGTACATCTACTTTTGTGCGTGTTTTCGATTTTTTACAAGTTCGAAAATGGCATCAACTGTGCATCAACGAGTTTGTATTAAATTTTGTGTGAAAAACGGATTTAATGGTCCGCAGACTTTGGAAATGTTGGAGAAGTGTTTTTCGGTGGCACGAACGCTTCAGAAGTGGTCGTGAGTTGGTCGAGGATGATGAACGCAGTGGAAGTCAAAAATTGATGAAAACATAGATAAAATCAAAGAAATGTTGGCCGAAAACCGCAAATTGACCATTAGAGAGGTGGCAGAGGACTTGAACATCGCTTATAGATCCACTCAAGACATTTTGGTTAGTGATTTGGGCCTCAGACGTGTCGCTGCAAAACTGGTGCCAAAAGACCTCAATTTAATCCAAAAAATGGACCTCATTGAAATTGCGAAAGACATGATTTCCATGAGTTTTTTTTACCAAAAACAACACGATTATTATCCAGCAGCCTTCGAATTCACCTGATCTGGCTCCTTGTGACTTTTTCCTGTTCAACCGACTTTAAAAACCGCTTCGCGGAACGCGTTACAGCACCCGAGAGGATGTCATGAAAAAATCGAAGACGGTTCTGATGGACATATCGAAAATTGAGTACTACCGGTGTTTCGAGGATTGGATCAAGCGCTGGCGTAAGTGCGTTGTAGTCGATAGGGAGTACTTTGAAGGGGACCATATCGATTTTGATGTATTTTCGATTTTATGAATAAAGTCCTAAAACTTTTTGATCAAGGTAGTATATAGCCACGCTTCACCCAGTTTGAAAAGGCCTCTGTATGGTGAAACAGCTGTCTGTCACAAAATAAATAAATGAAGGATACACAACTATCAAAGCGTTTCATTTTGATTTTCCTAATACAGTATAACCATGATTTTACACATTTCTGGAAACGAGGCTAAAATGTTGTAAAATTGGGAAAAGTGTAAATTGTGAGAAATTATATTTTAGGACATTATCAATAACAGTAAAATAGTAATGAGAATAAAATCATATATTGATATTCATTAATTACTAAATTGTATAAGCAAAGATGTACAGTACCCGTCGGTAAGTAATACACATTGTTTGTAGAGCGTTGTTTCTATCATTCATACACGTGTTCCGTCACGATTTGTCAGTCGTTACCGGACCGGACTGTTAGCGCATCTTGCAACCAAGACGACGCTCTACAAACTATGTGTATTACGTACCGCCGGGTACTTGTAATTTATTGTTTATGGCATTGGACACAAACTTCAAAAAAATGTTATTTAACAAAATATGTGTAATAAGGTATTTTGTTGAAATAATCGAAACCATGACTCTGGTGTCAATTGAAAATTCGATTTTGTAAATTGGGGTAAAATGTTGTTTTGGAATGTATGGGATCGAAAACAGGACTGAAAAAAAAAATGGCGTAAATTGCGGGAAAATGTAAAATCCTGGTTATACAGTAGAGCAGTGTTCCCCAACCGGTGGTCCCCAACCGGTGGTTCAGTAGAGCAGTATTCCCCACTCCGCCGGGCCGCAAACAGTATGCCAAATTTCAAGAAATTCGCCATGCAAGAATATTAAATAAAGGATTTTCATCCATGTCCTCAATAAAATCGAAACAAAGGAATAGATTGGACGTCAATGCAGCACTTCGTCTGTCAGAGACAGCACTGCAGCCAAGAATATCCAATATATTAGCAAAGATGCAACAGCAGGTTTCGCATTAGTTTGTTGCAAAAACCCCATTGTTTTTGTTAAATTTTAATTGTATCAGACAATGTTACAATTAAAATTGTTTAACTGTTATATATATATTTGTCAATTATAGTTACATATGTCCATCTGTCACAATATAAGATTAAAAAAATATTAAATAAAAAAAACATTTTTATTTCAGTATTAGTGGTCTGCGAAATTTTTTTCCTTTTTTTACCGGCCCACAGGTCTAAAAAGGTTGGGGAACACTGCAGTAGAGCATCGATTATCCGAACACCGATCAACCGAAACATTGGTTAACCGAAAGCGTTCCAGTCGGCAAATTTTGTCCAATTGCCGTCTTTAAAACGTATGCGAGATTTAACGGCAAAAAAACTCAGCTCTGAAGTAAAAGATAATTTTGGACTTCTTTTCCTAAACTATAAGCCTACTTTAATGTACTACTTTATGTAAGGTATTTGTAAGACGTGTGATACAAAATATATACAGTTTTGTGTTTAATCGGTTATCTGAAAAATCAGTAATCCGAACATCCCCAGTCCCGAATTGTTTTGGATAATCTATGCTCTACTGTACTCTAGTTTTTTTTATATAAAAGTTAATAAATTAATCTTTCAATTACGGTTCAAATGTGCCATTATTACTTTTTTTTTTTTTTAATATCGGTAATGAATGAGAAATAGAAAAGTAATTAATTAATTGATTTACTGTTCAAATGGGAGAATTTTCATTTTGACTATAATACAAGGTTAATCTTAGCCTATAGTTCGGAAAATGTAGGATGAGTCCTGTGACAGCTCACAAATTTGCCACAATACAACCTTATGTAATGTATTTACCTAAATAACTTGCTATTTATTAGAATTGAGGCTTATATTAAAGTTGATAAAATAATTAAAATTACTGAACATCATTACAAGGTTGTATTGGGGCAAATTTGTGAACTGTCACAGGACTCATCCTACATTTTCTGAACTATAGTTTAAGACTTTTTAGTTTTATTAAAAATCTGGTTAAAGGAGTTTAAAATTTTTAAGTCAAGTAACTTAAAATATATTATTTAACAATGATACTTGATATTAGATAATCTTGTTGCGTATTGAAACTTTGAAAAGTAATTTTATTGAATTAATTGGGTATTATGAGTGTGGCAAACTGGGTATTATGAGTGTGGCAGAATTGGGTATTATGAGTGTGGCAGACTGAGAACTGGGTATTTAGTCACCTAGGACATCTATTTGTAAATAAATGTAACCACACAATATGGTGACAACTTTTTTTAAATATTGAAAAAATGTAAAAAAAATCTGTAATATTTTCTCATTCTGAAAATGAAATTAATGTGGAAATTGTGGTTACTTTAACCATATTTCAAATTGATGGATAATAAATTAAAGTCGAAAATGTTGCCACTAAATTAAACAGCTTCAAAATCATTGGTATCTTTATTAAAAAAAGGTTTTTTTTAAATAGTTTTTTGCCAGATGATTGTGGCACCTTTCAGATATTACGTTTAGAGCTATAGTTCGGAAATTCTAGGATGAATCCTGTGACAGTTCACAAATTTGTCCCAATACAACCTTATGTAATGTAATTACCTAAATAACTTGCTATTTATTAGAATTGAGACTTATATTAAAGTTGATAAAATAATTAAAATTACTGAACATCGTTACAAGGTTGTATTGGGGCAAACTGTCACAGGACTCATCCTAGAATTTCCCAACTATAGTGTCATATTTGGAACAAAGAACTCATAATAACTCAAAATGGACAATTTTTTTTCAATGATAAATAATATATTATTATATAGATAGTTGGTATAAATAAATCACAAAATTAATGATTATTACAATGTATAAAAAGATATCTATATAGTATTTGATTATTACAATGGAAAGGTTGGAAGCCCGTTCTAATATACGTAAAAGCATGCTCTAAAATGCGTTAACTTCTGCATGTGTTATATTATATTACAGTAATACCTCGTTCGATGATATGGATACGTTCCTCAAAATTATTACGTTAACATAATTATTATAATTTGTTTAATGAAACACTGTTTATTTCACTTTATACAATGGTATAATCCCACCAGTTTCAAGGTTTTCACCTCATTATTTTATTCATTTTTTTAACACTTTTATTGCAAATACAATCTGGCGGGTTTATTGCCAGGCGGCAATCTCTTTCAGCCAATCAGACAAAAGTAAATGAAGCACGTTACGTGGTCGCATAAATCATTCAAATGACTATCCATCCCCACGAAATCCATAAACATATACGTGAGCACATGCCCACGAACCCCACAAAGACGGGCAGTCACCCGAACATTATTTTTGCCCGCTATGTTGTGACAATAAACCCATCTGGTTGTACTGTATACAACGAAAGTGTAATATAATACAAGCATAAAATATATTATTTATAGTTAAGACATTAACATTGTGGAGGTTTAAATACATTGTAATTTTTTTTTATCAAACACTGTTTATTCCATTTTTTATAACGGTGTAACCCTACCGGTTTCATGGCTTTCATCTCATCATCAGGGGAGTATAAACAAGACTGAATTCTGTTTGAACTGGTACCGGCATCACACTTCTAACGGTATAAATTCTGGTCGGGCATAGACAATACTTGTTTGCGCTCCCCTGATGATGAGGTGAAAACCTTGAAACCGGTAGGGTTTATTTATTTATTTAACACTTTTATTGCAAAACAATTTAACACTTAATTGCAATGCAGTACAATTATTGCCAGGTGGCAATCTCTTCCAACCAACCAGACAAAAGTAAATGAAGCAATTTAAGTGGTTCCATAAATCATTCAAATGACTATCCATAAACACATACGTGAGACCCCACAAAGACGGACAATCATCCGAACATTATTTTTCATATAATCAGGGGAGAACAAAGAAGACTGGATTCTGTTCGAACTAGTACCGAAATAAAGTGGACTAAACAGTATTTGATAAAACAAAGTACATTGTCTTTAAACATTCACAATGTTAATGCCTTAACTATGATATAAATACAATATAACATGATTATTGTTAACGGAGATAGAAATAACACGCAAAGTATAGTTCCTAAAGTTAAAAAAAAGTCATTATTTTTCAATTGAAAACTTTCTTGTTGACAAAATGTGATTTAAAATACAAATGTATAAAAGTGTCATATAATTATACATATTACAAAAAATCTAAAAAATAGGGATATAAGTAAAATAAAACTTAATTAAATGAGGTGACATTTAAGTAAAATAAAACTTAATTAAATGAGGTGACATTTAAGTTTTTTGATGAAATTTAATCAAGTGTCGATTAATTTGTTTGTTTCTTCTTTTCACATAAAGTTTTCACTGTAAAAGGTTAATAAAGCATTTATAGTTCGGAAATTCTAGGATGAGTCTTGTGACAGCTTACAAATTTGCACCAATACAACCTTGTAACGATGTTCAGTAATTTTAATTATTTTATCAACTTTAATATAAGCCTCGATTCTAATAAATAGCAAGTTATTTAGGTTAATACATTACATAAGGTTGTATTGGGGAAAATTTGTGAGCTGTCACAGGACTCATCCTAGAATTTCCGAACTATAATAATGTTACTTTTTACTGCACATCTTCGCAAAAAATCATAATCATTTTCCTATAAAATATCTATACTAGAGAAAATGTAGCATGGTCCCTGTGACAGTTCACAAATTTGCTCCAATACAACCTTGTAACGACGTTCAGTAATTTTAATTATTTTATCAACTTTAATATAAGCCTCGATTCTAATAAATAGCAAGTTATTTAGGTAAATACATTACATAAAACTAACAATAATGACAAATTAATATGTTACATCTTGTTACAAATTAGCAAAAGTGTGGCAGTTTGTTAAAATCAAATGATATTTGGTGACGTTTGTCAAAAGTCACTACGTTAGTCCGCATTGGCTAGGGATGGGCTATACGATAATTGGAGTTTCGATTTTTTTACACCTAAAATTAAAAGTTCGTAATTAGTATTAATTCACAGCGGATCTTGGCCTATTTAAAGATAGATACAAATCATACAATACATTAGAAAGTCAGTATAATGAAAATTAGGAATTAAAACGTCAGTTTAGAGAAAAACAAATTTTCGATTTATTAAAAACCTATTTGATTTGTAAAAAAAAAAAGATTTTACCCCATCCCTTTGAGACAAGACATTTCAAACGTCATAGGGAACATCCTACATTTTCTCAAGTATAACATAAGAATAATAATAAAAAGACAATTTATATAGCGCGGTTTAGAGAACAGACTCTCTCTTTAAGGGTTTTTCGGGATTCAAACCCACTTTTAATTTTTTACATAGATAATTTGAAATACAGATGTTTCATAACTATTACAAAAAACTATTTGATTGTAAAAAAAACTATTTTACCCCATCCCCTTGATACAGGGCATTTCAAACGTCACAGGGACCATCCTACATTTTCTTGAGTATAACGAATGAGATTTTACTAAAAAATGAGAATAAAATGTTTTTATCTTTAATGTTACAGTGAGATATAATTAGCAGATATAAACTAAAGCGAGGTATTACCGTATATTGAGAATATTATCATATATGTATTAATAAACTAAAAATCAATTACAGAGAATACTAATAATATTAAAACGTATTTGTATAATCCTCATAATTTATGATTATTGCTGAGTTATTGGACAGAATAAGGGGTATTGCAAATTATAGGAACTTCTTATTTATCATTGTCAGTTTGACAAATTGTTCCAAGTAATAAATGAGGTAGATTGTTACATGTTGTATAGTGGCGTAACTAAAAAAATTGAACCCCAATGTAAAAGGGCCCCTTCATATGTATATAAGAATATTAAGTACAGTACCCGGCGGTAAGTAAGTCAGTCGTCCTTTACTGTCCATGCAGTGAGACTGGAATCAGTTACAAACCAATATAAGACTCGCTACGTCCTTGGCATGCTTTAAGAAGCGACTGAAAAATCTCTTAATTTCAGTAAATGTCAGTAAAATAACGTGTTTAATTCCTGGTTTTTCTTTTCCTTTCCTCTACACAATCCCTTCCTTTCCTTTTGATTGATGATATCTCACTTTATATGAAAAATAATGTTCGGGTGATTGTCCGTCTTTGTGGGGTTCGTGGGCATGTGCTCACGTATATATTTATGGATTTCGTGGGGATGGATAGTCATTTGAATGATTTATGTGACTACGTAACTTGCTTCATTTACTTTTGTCTGGTTGGTTGGAAAAGATTGCCATCTGGCAATAAGCCCGCCAGATTGTATTTGCAATAAAAGTGTTAAATAAATAAATAAGTAATACACATCGGGCTTAAGAGACTGTCAACCATAATCAGTTAACTTCGGCTTTGTAGAGCGTCGTCTCTGTCATTCATACACATGTTCCGTCGCAAGACTGTTAGAGCGCATCGTGCGACAGAGATGACACTACAAAGTCGATTATGGCCGACAGTCTCTTTCTTAAGCTCGATATGCATTACTTACCGACGGGTACTGTACTACAGATTTATTCATTCAATTTTTTTATGAAGTATATTCATTTTACTATTCAGACTCTACCAACTTGGGGACTCTTTAAGTTTTTAGACCAATAGTAAATCCTGCGGAGCTCAGAACTAAAAAAAGGCTTTCTTCTCTTGACAGTGATATTTTGGTCCCTAACTCAACGTATCAGTACTACTGCATACATAAAAAGTTTTTTATGTGTTTTTGTGGTACGTATGCGAAATGATTTTTTAAATTTTATTGCTTCATTTCTTGGTGTGTTGCATTTTAGAAGTTATTAGTTCATTGGCTGGAAAAAATAATGATACTTGTCAAAATAAAGATTTACAGCAAGAGTTCCTAAACTTTTTTCAGCCGCAGACCCCTTTACCAAAAACTTTTAAAACCGTCGACGCCCCAGTCATTTCACAAGTTTGGTATGTAATGTGTTTTTATCTAAAACGTGATTTTTTATTATTTTACTTCTTAAATAGGCACCTATTGGAATCGTAGATATTTTGAAGTAACAAACTAATAGTAGTAGTAAGGGGGGTATATTTTTGCTGTCGTCGACCCCTAATTTTTTTTATTGAAACTATCGACCCCTAGAAAAATCAAATCGACCCTAGGGGGTCGATATCGTCACTTTAGGAACTCGTTATTTACAGGGTGCAAGACTTTAAGGCTCCTGTAATTTGTTTTATTTAACACTTTATTCCGCATAATGTTAAAACCCTACCGGTTTCAAGGTTTTCATCTCACCATCAGGGGAGCACAAACAAGACTTGTTTGTGCTCCTCTGATGATGAGGCGAAAGCCTTGAAACCGGTAGGGTTATACCGTTACAAAAAGTAGAATAAACAGTGTTTGATAAAACAAATTACAATGTGTTTAAACCTCCATAATGTTAATGCCTTAACTATTAATAATATATTTTAGTCTCCTATTTAACCTGGGTCTCAATGCCCCATTTTGACTATATTAGCATAGTTACGCCACTGATGATAAAGCTACTCCCTTTATAGTTTCATGTGTGGAATGTAAAGTTGGAAGGAAGAAATAAAAGAAGACAATAATTGCTTTTGAGATGTAAATGTGACATTTGAGAATGTGATGGACTACCATAAGTGATATACAATTGAATAAATTCTCAATCAGTCGAACATTCGCCAAAGACTCTCGTCGGTCTTCATAAAATAGATTCTCCAGTTGTTCAGATTATAGTCCCGCACTTTCTCAATGAAATTTTATCAGGCATATAACCCAGACAAAATAATAACCCAGAGAGGTTTATATAACCCAGACAAAATACATTGTTTTCATGTCCGCATCAAAAGCAACTGACAATGAAATTATGTTTTATTGAGATCTAATAAAATAAAACATGTTTGAAATTTTATGCCATGGTTTAATTTATTTTTAAAAACTTCCTGATAAGAATATGGTACTGAGTGACACTTTTGCCATTTCTATTCAGAAACCGAAGTCAAGTGCAGAATTAATACATCTCGTGCGGCTTTTAATAAAATGAGAAGCGTATTCTGCGAAGATAATTTAAACTTCGTCAAATGCTACGTTTGGTCAGTGTTATTCATTGGAATGGAGTCATGGACCCTTGAAGTTGATAGTATGAACCGACTGGAAGCATTCGAAATGTGGATACACCGGAGAATGCTACGGATACCTTGGACGGATATGGTCAGCAACACGAGGGCTCTTCAAAGAGCCAAAGTTGATAGAGAGTTGCTGACTAATATTAAAATCCGAAAGGTGTCCTATTTAGGTCATGTATGATACTTAGAGGAGTAAAGTACAAATTACTGCACCTGATCATCCATAGCAAAATAGAGGGTCGAAGAGGTGTTGGCAGGAGGAAAATCTCTTGGCTCCGCAATATACGTGATTGGACTGGTATAAGGAGCGTTGGGGATCTTTTTCGGGCTGCCGGGGACAAATATGTCTACTCTCAGGTGATAGTCAACATTGGGGGGACCTGACATGACACTAGGAAGAAGAAGATTCATGAAATGTCTCTCGGTAATTGATTGTCTCCATTTATCAAAGTTTTCCCTCTTTATGTTCAAACTGGCTGAGACTGACATTAGTTCCACATATCACCTATTCTTCCTTGCATGAGTCTTCATTCAGTGTCCACTCCTGATGAATATTTTCTGATAAGTCGATAATAAAAAGTGTTATTTTATATTCAATTCTGATAGAACTGAATTACTTGTTCTGATAGAATTGATATCCAGAGAAACTGTGACTAACACCACATCTCAAGAACAAGCACTTCTGATAATCTCGTAATTTCAGTACCATTATGGATGTAAACCTAGAGGATAATATCAAAATACTTAAAAGCAACACCTGTGGAGAAAATATTCCAATTGATCGGTACCACTCCATCTGAGATCCGTAGAAGTGTTGCAACTGACATAGAAAGCACAAAACAAGTTCATGACCCAAGACACTTCTTATATTGTCACCTGCCGGCCAGCAATACCAAGATTGATATCCATACAAAGTATAATGACGAGAGTGCAAGAACTGACAATTCCTCCGGACAAAGCAAGTTTTTTTAAATGGATAGAAGAAGCACTTGATGACTGGATGGAGTTCTAGGAAAAGATGGCACCTGGAAATCAACTGCCTTGACGTACTTGGAGATCAGTAAATAGACTCCAAGTAAGGAGTCTATACGCAAGGTGAACATGCAAAGATGGGGTTTCTTGAACAAAGGTAGCATCTCTGTTACCTTCTACTGGAAACATATGGCATAATTGATGGTTTGGACACAGTAATGAATAAATGAGTGCCAGCATCTTGGCGCTGTACAGGAAGATCAGGAATACTAAGAATTTCATAAGATATATACGAGGGTCATCCAGAATGTAAGGTTACAATATTTATGAAGGATCGAAAAATGATTGTAATTCACAGGATACTTCAAAAATATATTAAACTATTTTTCAACATAATCGCCGTCGAGATCAAGACATTTCTGTAGTCGGGGCACCAACTTTTGTATGCCAGTGTCATAGACCTCCGCCACCAGCTCTTTCAGCCACTTCTTCACAGCTTCCTCGACCTTCTGATCGTTAGAAAATTGTTGGGGTGTAGTGACACACGGTGCTCCGGTGTGAGCATTCTGGGCACCCATATCAGTACGGCCTTCTCTGAACAACCTAACCCACTTCGTGACATGTTGTCAACTCATCAAATCACTACCATAAACTTCCACGAGCTTCCGATGGATATTCGCGGCGGTATTGTTCTGCAAAGTCAAAAAACTGATGACCGTGCGGGTCTCGCGAGTTGGCGGGAGCTCGCGACGACCTCTCCATCGGAAGAATTTACTGTGACTGAACAAAATGGCCGACAAACACGCGGGACCTAACAAACTGACCGTTAGGATCCCCCCTACACGCCAGGTGCACTAATTCTGAAACAAAAAATTTTCCCCTGCTTCAGGAGCCCTTGTAACCTTAGTTTCTGGATGACCCTCGTACTATGGTCCATGTGTTGATATAAGTGAGATACAAAAATGATGTGTGTAGATAGCAAGATAGGAAAATGGATCTGCTCTTTCTATCTTAAAGGAGACACAATAATGACGGTGTGTATGAGAGACAAACTAATTATAAGAAAATACGTGCAATTTAATTTATCGAAATGAATAATCAAATTGTATAGATATTTTTAATTGCATACTGAGTTTTTCTAATGAATTTTATAATAAAATGATCGTGTCATAAAATGTATGAAAGCTATGCTTACATCGGAGGCCAATTTATTTGAACTATAATTTATATATTCGTTACTATTATTATCATACAAAACTATTCTTATCGGCTTATAAAAATTGGTCAAATTAAAAATAAATATTTATGGTATGAGACTTATATTATAAAAACCATAAACAAAAATTTGTAAATTTGAGGCTGTAGCATTATGCTAGCGATATGATTTTTGTTAAATATTTAAGTCAAATTGCTAAGATAGTGATACAGAAAAGTGAACCATAGACTAATTTGATGATTTTATCTATGGTTTTTATAATATGGGGATTGTCAAATGTTTATACTTATTATTTTTAGTAACTAATCTATTCTTAAATAATATGAAAAAAATTTCAAGCTTTTGAGAGATGTCAGAATACATCTTAAATTAAAAATTAATTTAAAAAGTGAGAATTCTTTGAAAACAGACCGGGGTAAATATTTTGGCTGAAGGGCGCCATTAAAAATTTAAATATACGAACGAGCTACCACAGGAAAAAAATCTTTTTTGGAGAGATTCTTTTTATCATAACAAGAAATATTATGTTTCAAAAATTTAAAAAAATGTGAACAAGGAGGTAAGAGTAAAAGTATATTGGTGAGTATAGCTTATGTAAATAGAAATTCATGGCAATGTAGAGATGGCTGTGCATCACACACTTCTACACAAGTCACATAAGCTGTACTCACACATTATCTAGATGCAGATTATAATTTTTTTTAAATATATAATTTTACAAAAAACATTAAAAAAATATGCAGGCCATAATTTGCCCAGGGCTGTTTTAAAATATATTTAATTTTCATATTATATTGTAGGTTATTAATTTGAAAAAAATATTTAAACATGATAAAGTCAATTATATAGACTATTTCTCTTTATTTTAGTTATTTTAAGAATGAATTTGTTAAAGTTTGAAGGTAAATTATGAGGAATCTATTAAGCTTACTGAATATAATACTTTTGGTTTAACTCTTGAAAATAATGAGAATTATGTAACACATCAACCATAAACAATTATATACATCCTCTTCCAGCTTCAAACATTAAAAAAAGTCAATATTTAAAATAAATTGAGTATAAAGCCAGACTCACACTTGCATAAACTTTACAGTGATCAATGAATGGCTGAAAATTCTCCAGGCAGGTAAATTAACAATCTGATTTGACAAATGTTAAAATATATGTATGCAAGCCCTGTCATACCGAGAGCACAGCTCACAGTGATGACTACAGACAAGTTGGAATCCAAATTTATTTTTACCTGCATCCTAACTAGTTTATAAAAAACTTTTTTTTTAATTAAACCAACACATTATCAGAAGAAGGGCATATATGAAACTTTGACAGGCAGAACAAAACCTGTATAATTAATAATCAAAATGTGGAAAAATAGTTTTCTCTAAATTATCTAGTAATTGATTAAAATATATATTTTAAATTCAAGGTATGTATTTTTGAGGCATACAAAAATGTATTAAAGTTTGTCGCAACTCCTGTTAATTTTGAACATTTATTTTACACTTTTTTGCCATTAGAATGTGTAGATAGATACATTTGTTTGATAACAAACAACCACAAACACAAATTATCACATTTTTTCGTAATAAAAACAACAAATTACATAAAAAATATTTTAAGTTCTCAAAATGTGTTATTAAAAATTATATATGCCGTATATAATTTTTAATAACACATTTTGAGACTAGATCAAGCAGTGTTCGGCGTGCATCCACTTATGGTGAAGTTGATTACAAATAAGTTCTGAAGATGTAAACTGCAACGTTTTCGAAACATCGGCATCATAAACCAAACCACACAGTACAACACTCTGAAAGACCATTTACAACACTTTCTGGAGATTCTTGCACACAATCAACATTCTTCACAGACCAGATTGTTCAAGATCTTCTTTTATTTATTTAACACTTTTATTGCAATACAATCTGGCGGGCTTATTGCCAGGGAGCAATCTCTTCCAACCAACTAGACAAAAGTAAATGAAGCAAGTTACGTGGGCCCTCTCAGCGGGAAGACAACCTTCCCACGATAACTTCGAAATCCTCGCCCATCGCACCAGATTACTTCGCCCTGCTTTAAAACTAGCATCATCTAATGAGGAAACGCAGACGGTACTTATATAAAAATAAAGATCAATACAAAAAAAAGGATCTTCAAAACTTCAATGAAAACATCATCCATTCCCATCAAAAGGCACCCCACCGTTTTTTCAAAACATGTTTCAGAGCATTCTCTAATATGACAGCTGTCATTATGGTTCTTGGCTTTGGTACCCAGTCATCGAGGTATTCCAGGTAACAAAAAAATTGATTCCTTAGTTCAAGATGCAACCTCTACAGGAAAAGCAGAAATATAGAAGTACACATCTGTATATGACTTTCTGCCATTTCTCGATGACAGAGGAATGGGCAATCACTGGAATGTCTTGACCTACACTAAAAAGAAAAGATATGCGTCATCCTTAAATTCTAGTTAAACCCTGGTTTTTGAAATACAAAAAGCAACAACTATAAATCTCGTATGATTTGGACATCGTTGTTCCCTATCCATACTCCACATGAGGGATTCTTCCTCGGTCGAGTGTGGCCTGGAGGAGGGAGAAGTAAAATTTTTTTCTCCTGTTCTCAAAATACTTTCATTTAGACCTTTAACCTTTCCTTTCCTGTGCTACAAAAATCCGTGCATTCTCTGTACTGTGTATTCAATACACATGTAAAAATGACCGATTTAAAACTGGAAAAATAAGAATATTCATAGCCAATCGCTTAAATTAATTAAATTTGAAGTCAAAAGTGATAATAATTGAAATTTAATTGCTGAAAACATGAAAAAAACCATCGGCCAACATTCACAAAACGGACGAAACGACCACCTCAAACAAAAGCCCGCGAGCTACTGAAGCGAGTGAACTGAGATTCTATTTTTTGCGTTCCCATATACTGAATTAGAGTGAGACGTGAATAGCGTCACTTCCTCACCGATAGCTGTTTATTAGAATTAATATATCAACGTCACACACTGTCACACATTTGATTGTATTGGTGAATTTATCCCCCATTTTCACAAAATATCTCTAATGTGGCCGATAAGTGCTAATTATTATTAATATTATTTTTTCATTCAAGGCGTAAATGTATTACGGAGGAATACCTAAAATCTGAACCCAGTATTTATTATATTTATAGAGATATTAAAGTTTTTAGAAGCAATGTGTACTAGTTACACATCACAGGGAAGGAAGGGTTAAGCGAGACAATATGAAAAACAAAGATTTTTCGAGAAGTAACACTAAAAAAGTAAGTCGATACTTTTTCATATTTGAAAAGAGAATTCAATTCTAATTGAAAATGATCACGAGGGAAGCTCAAAAGTTTCTCAAAAAATTTATAAGCTAGAAGTTGCTTGAAGAGGGTAAGAAAAAATATACAAAGTATCAAATATTGGATGGATATTTCCACCCAGTTCCTGCTTCCCAATTCACAAATTTTAATACGGAATCTTTTTTTTTAATAGGCAACCCACACAAACTAGGATGATTTTAATAGGCAACCCACAAAAACTAGGATGATTTTAATAGGCAACCTACATAAACTAGGATGATTTGTGCCATCAAATTGAAGTCATTATGCAATTATAATATGAATCAACATAATAAAACAATTATTTAAAAGAAAAATGCAATTTAAGTTTCAGCTGATAAAGCTTTAAAAATTTAACAATCCATCTAAGTTCCATAAATCGGAAAAGTTCCACTAAGAAAGAAGAAACGCAACATTCATTGGACGCAGCAAAGATACGGCTTTTAGTTAATCAAATCTGTCTCGCAAAGGACAACTGAAAAATACATGGTCAAAAGTTTCATCATTAAGACCACATTCGTAGTCGGAATTCTCCACAATACTCATTCTGTAAAGATGACTAGCTACCACGCAGGGGCTCATCCACAAATGACACATGATAGACATTTTCATCTTGTTTATTCTGATTATATTAACCTTTCCTTCCCGGTGTTGGGTATCTTCTACACGTTGCTTCAAATAATCATCAATATCTCTATAAATATTATAAATACAAGGTTAAGATTCTAGGTATTCCTCCATAATATATTTACGCATTGATTTAAAAAATAATATTAATAATAATCAGAATTTATCGACTACATCGAAAGTATTTTCTGAATATCGGAAACAAATTCGCATTTAAACGCTGTGAGTGCCTCGATCTTGGGTCTTGACGATAGGTGAAAAGTATGCGGGAAGCGCGACACTATATTCGCATCTCACTTTTGCATACGTCACTGAATAGCGAGGAGCGCAATTGTCTCCACCTCGCAAGTGAAAGCCACGCCCGAGTTAGCCCCCAACCCTGCCGCGCTGCAGTAGCTGTTGAGCTGGCAACGAGACTAGACCTACGCCCGTTCCGTGAGCGGTGCCAGATGGCTTTTTAATGTTTTCAGCAAATAAATCTCAATTATTATAATTTTTAACTTCAATTATAATTAATTAAGGGGATTATCTATGAATGTTCTTATTTTTCCGATTTAAAATCGCAAATTTTTGATCGCGTACTCACTACCCAACACCGGAACCCGCGTTTCATTTTTATCACCGTAAGGGAAGGGTTAAACCATGGTTTCAAAGGGATAGTTTGTTGGATTGATTTATATCTAGAGCCCTTGTGGGATATTTTAATAGTTCATTATCCTCAGTGAGATACAGGCAAAAGCCTAGTTTACTGGGGATACGACAAATGAAAGGCAACAAACCCAGATCCATTAAAATTGTATGTCCAAATTAAATTACCTGTTGTTTTTTCGCAAATTGTGTATATTTCTTGTCATTTGTAATAATAAATAAATAAATAAATTATAAATGCTGTAATTGGTATATAATAATAGTACAGATTTGTGTCTAATACTTTTTTAAAGACAAAATTCTGAAAGGAAACTGATTTGTTAAATTAGAGTGAAGTCAATTTCAGTTGAGATACAAATTAAATGGATATGTAACCTTTTCATTTGGAACTCTAAATAGGAATATTATGTTGGTAGGAAATTATTTAAAATACGTTCTTTCCAAATTATGGCTATCTACCTTTTTGAAAATATGATTCTTAATTGTGACAGCGAAAAAATTATGTGTAATTAGAGGAAAACAGTAATGATACGAAGCTTGCTAAAGTCAAGAAACTTTGTATCGAATTTGTGAAAGAAACGCTGCAGACCTTCAATAGCAATGTGCACGAGAAACTCTCCAATGATCTCAAGTCAAAAAGTTGTTAGCACGTGACTCAAAAGCGACAAAATCAGATATTTCAAGATGAAGCAATTCATTTTCGAATTCAAACATTGGAGTTGGTAGACTTCCTGATCCTCTCAATTTATTCCACTTGTTCATCCAAGCATTTCCCTTCAGAAGATCCTCTTTCGAGCAACTTGTTGTGGGGAAATAAGGCAGGCAATCAGGTTGACTTGACATTGACTGTTAACTTGTGTGAACTCTTGGATGTGGTGTGTTTTTTGATAATTGTGTGCGGGACATTTCTCTTAAATGTGGGATTTTTTATGATTGTATATGAACTCTTAAATGTGATGTGTTTTTTTATGATTGTATGTAGGACATTATGAGATGGACTTTTTTATGATTGTATGTAGGACATTATGAGATGGACTTTTTATGATTGTATGTAGGACCATTATGAGATGGACTTTTTTATGATTGTATGTAGGACATTATGAGATGGACTTTTTATGATTGTATGTAGGACATTATGAGATGGACTTTTTTATGATTGTATGTAGGACATTATGAGATGGACTTTTTATGATTGTATGTAGGACCATTATGAGATGGACTTTTTTATGATTGTATGTAGGACATTATGAGATGGACTTTTTATGATTGTATGTAGGACCATTATGAGATGGACTTTTTTATGATTGTATGTAGGACATTATGAGATGGACTTTTTATGATTGTATGTAGGACATTATGAGATGGACTTTTAATTTATCTAAAATGATGAAGATACACCAAGGGTTGACTCATGTGGTATATACTTATAATTAGGTCTCCCCCTTTATCAAGTTAGTGAGAGTTTGCGACACAATTATTGAATAATTGGTAAAAAGCATTTTTTCATTTTTATATGTCCTCAGTATAGGGCAGTATAAGGCTCCAAGTCATTTGTGGGGAGAGAGGTTCTCAGATCTTTCTACAGTGCACTAGTTCATAGCAAGTTAGAATGTGAAGCCTTAGAATGAGGGATTCATTGCTCTTAACGTGTTCCTCGCGGGAAGCCCAAACGCCTGTGATCTGATCTGTAGCATTCCTTTATGTATTTTACGTAATGTTTAGTTTATCTCCTTTATTTAATGAGTCTCCTAAGAGTAATGACTATTATTTATTATCAGAAAATTACTTGAATGTCATGTTTACTTGGTGGCGTAATCAAATATCAGTGGTTCTAAACAAAATACACGTTTAAACTTAGAAATTTAAAAACACCGAAATTGTGCCGCGCACAGGATTCGTGGAATTTGATTTTTAACGCGGTGTACAGGTTAAGTGGTGCAGAAAGTCTAAAAGAAATTTTTGAGATTCCTCTACTTTCGTGAGTGTGGTTTCTATCAGTGACTATCCTACAAGGTTTCTTTTATATTTATAGGATACTACCTTCTAAGCATGAGGAGGGATATGAGGGTCTGTTCATATATATTTAATTTGCGTGATAGAGCTACACTTAATCCTGCTGTGTTGGAAAATATATGGTTTTATGTTCCTGACAACTATTTGAGATACAGAAATACTATATTGTTCATTTTAAACTAGCGATAATTAGAACTAACTTGCGAAGTGCTCTTTAGTTGTATCACTGTTGAATAGGGCCTCGGATATTGACATCTTCAACATTTCCGAGAATGTTTTTAAAGAAAGTACAGTAGAGCGCCGATTATTCAGTGCTTAATTATCTGTGAGTTGAATTAACCGAGGTCCTCTCTAGTAAAAAAATCCAAATTTTAATATGGCTATTACAAAGCTAAAACCTAATCTGTTATTTAATCTATGGTTTACATTATATCAATTGACTAACACTAGTAAATCAGCGGTGTTTCTCAGTGTCCACCCTGGTACAAGAATATGTGAATTCGGGGTTTCGCAATGTAATTGCAGCGATATGATACCGGCGTTTAGCAGTTATATCTGTCAAACATTGAGAAAGCTTGTTTGTGTACTCATCTTGCGTAACAAAATTTATCTAGCATTTCAACTCTTAATATGTGAATAAAAATTTTATTTGAATTAGCCGTATTTATCAATTTTCTGGCTGTTGCCCCCCCCCCCCCCCCCCTCCCCCCAACCCCCAAAAAAAAAAACAATAATTAGCACTCTACTGTATTTTGAGCTTTCTTAATAATGGGAGCTAGTTTTTTTGGCTAAACAAATATTTCTTGTTTATTCATTTTCATATCTTGTTACTATATAAAATTATCTTTAAGCTGTGTCTGTAATTGGATTTAACCTACAATATATACAGGGTGTCCCGTAACTCAATGTCAAGTCGGTATCGAGGGAAAGGCCAGCTTATGACGGTTCAGAATTTAAAAAATCTCTAGCAAAAGCTGCATACTTTTCGAGTTATAGGCATTTTTTAGAATATCGCAAAAGTTTCACTTTTCAATGTAGCGCCACTACCTGTCCTCACATTAACTCACGTCGAATGGTGACTATCTGTCTCACTCTAGTTCATGTCAAATGGTGACACTAGCTGTCTTACTCTAACTCGTTTATGCGCTTCATCATCTGTCTCGCTCAAACTTATTGAATTTGATCTTTGATTGTTTAAAAGTGTTATCATTAAAGACAGAAATAAATTTTTTTAAATTATTTTTAAAGAAGAAGTAGGTATGTATTGTACCATTTTGAAATTCTGACTAAACAGGCCACCTTTTGATGTAACTTGCCAGGTTTGCGTAGTATATTATTTTTACAATATGATGAGTTCAAGTTGGCTGATAAATTTTTTTTTTTTTTTATGATCGGACAAAAACAATTTTTTTTTCGAATGTGCACGTTTTTTTTTTGTTTTATATCGGACTCCGGCTAATAGCAGGGCTATCTAGGATTGCGATACAACCATTAAAATCATAAAATATGGCAATTTGTAGTCACAGCATATAAACATTTTGCGCAGGGTAGCTACTTTAACGATTTTCTTAAAAATGCCTGTAACTCAAAAACTATGAGGCTTTTGCTAGAGATTTTTTTTAATTCTAAACCGTCATAAGTTGGCCTTTTCCTGAATACCGACTTGACATTGAGTTACGGGACACCCTGTATGTAAATACATAAATAAACTTAGATATATATGTTAAGTAAGGTGAAGAAGAGTATGTTGAAATGGTTTGGACATGTAGAATGAATGAATGGTGAAAGACTAACAAAACAGATATACAGTGCAGATGTGAGTGGAAGGCCAAGAAAAGTGTGGTTGGATTAAGTGAATTATATTCTGAAAGAAAGAAATATAGAAAATCAGAGAAATCGTAGATATTGTATGAGAAGGCGTATGTATGTGGAAGAGGCTAAGGATGTGTGTCGAGTTAAGAAGGTATAACGCTCTGTCCTCTCTGTCTACCCTGACAGGGAAGTGGCGTAATGGCATGTATGTACGATAAGATACGCGAAGGTGAAAGATTCAGAAATTCAAGTGTCGAACGTTGATTGTGATATTCGTACAGGCAAGCTGGTGTGTGGTGAGTGTAGAAAAAATAAAACAAAAAAAATAATTTAAAAAAATATGTAAATTTTATTTAGAATAACATAATATGTCTTATCTAAAATGAAATTATGGCAAAATGTATAAACAAAAAAAAGACACCAAAGATTCACAACATTAGGATACAAAATAAAATTTTAATCAATAACTTAACTATATTTACAAACATACAATAAAAGAATATAACTAATTTGTAAAAAAAAAAAAAAGAGAGAGATCTAAAACACAATATATAAGGTAAAGCGAAAAGAAATGTCAATTTTCATTTTGCGTCACGTTGAAACCAGTTTGCCACGGCTACCGTTGGGTTAACACGTCGCGGTTGGTATAGTTTTGAAGCTATATTAATATCCTTTCTGTTTTGGTTTTGGTCCATTGTACAAAAAATGCAAAAGCCAGAGATTGAAGAGACACAATTGCGGTATTTTACGCTGTTTTTATTCGATAAAGGATTGAAGTCAAAAGAAGGTACCCAGACCATCTGCGATATTTATGGAGACATCTTGAATCCTCGAAAGTGCCACAGATGGTTTCAAAAGTTTAAAACACGGTGATAGGGAATTAAAGGACAAACCAAAATCAGGAAGACCTCTTATAATCGATGATGACACTTTAAACTCATTAGTGGAGTCCGATCCGCGTAAAACCATTAACCTGTTCACCGCGTTAAAAATCAAATTCCACGAATCCTGTGCGCGGCACAATTTCAGCGTTTTTTAATTTCTAAGTTTAAACACACATTTTGTTTAGAACCACTGATATTTGATTACAACACCAAGTAAACATGACACTTAAGTAATTTTCTGATAATAAATAATAGTCATTACTCTTAAGGAGACTCATTAAATAAAGGAGATAAACTAAACATTACGTAAAATAAACAAAGGAATGCTACGAACAAATCAATGCTTCATGACACTCACCCAATCAAATGCATATAGCACTAGTAATGTTTATTTACGTAAGAGAGACTCATCGCAGGACTTGATCCGCGCGACAGGTCGTTAATGCTGGAAATATTGAGAAACCAAAAAAATTCGGCGCTCTGTTTATTCAACAATATCTCATAAACTAATATATTATTTGACAAGGTTTTCAGAGATGTCGCTAGAATAAAGATTATTTTAAATTTTAGTTCAATTTTTATTCCGGTTTTGTGTCATTTTTTTTAAGTATTTGTGATTTGAAACTTGGATTGTCGTCAGATCACAGGCGTTTGTGCTCCCCGCGGGGAACAGGTTAAGGAATTGTCACAAGATATCAGTTGTTCATGGTCAACAGTGAAGGACCATTTGAAATGGGTCAGGAAAAAAAATAGACAAGGAATTTGGGTGCCATATGAACTTTCTCCAACGGCCATGGAACAACGAATAACAATCTGTTCATCTTTACTCTCCAGATATGAAACTGATCCGTTTCTTAGAAGAATTGTTATTGGGGATGAAAAATGGGTCCTCTGCACTAATCCGAGAAGAAAATAAACTATGACTTTCGACGAATCAGGTAAATAAAAACAGCATAAAATACCGCAAATGTGTCTCTTCAATCTCTGGCTTTTACATTTTTGTACAATGGACCAAAACCAAAAAAGAATGTCAAAACAGAAAGGATATAAATAGAGCTTCAAAATGATACCAACCGCGACGTGTTAACCCAACGGTAGCCGGTGGCAAACTGGTTTCAACGTGACGCAAAATGAAAATTGACATTTCTTTTCGCTTTACCTAATATAGATAAAAAAAAATACATGCAAAATTACAATAAATTAATTTAAATAATGATTTTCTTTTTGTAAATAATTCAGTCAATAATGGGCTGAGAGAAATCTTATTTCATGTCTATATAATAATTTCTAATATAAAGGGTCTTTCAAATTGAGCGTTTTTTTTTATTAAATTTTTTTAAATTCTTGAATAAAATACACAATTTGCTTTGATTTCCAAAAACTTTTTATTGTCCATTGAAGTATAATGTATGACATTTAAACACAAAAAACAATATCCACCAAATGTCCACTTCTTGCAGTTCCACAGAAGTCCACTCTTTTATCAAAATTTCGATGACATTTTGGTATAATTGCGATTTTAACTCATCAATAATGAGAATAATTTCGTCCTTGAGCTCAGGAATTGATCGGGGGTCATTCTTATAGACCTGGCTTTCACGTAACCCCAGAGAAAATAGTTCAACGGTGTCAGATCACATGATCTCGGTGGCCAATTAACATCCCCGTTTCCAGATATCACAATACATAAAACAATTCAACAATTTGTTGTTGTATTGTATACACCTCCATTTTTATAAATGCCATACATTACACATATCAAATGTCACAAGATCTAGGCAAGTTCGCGACACCATCTGTGTTTTATCCAAGAATTAAAAAAACCGCTCAATTTGAAAGACCATTGAATCAGCATTTATGGTGGTTGTCTATTAAAACAATAATAATAATAAAAAGTAGACATGGAATAAGATCTCTCTCACACCGTGTAATAATCTTAAGAGAAATATAATCAATTCTAAAATAACAATTCATAAATTACTAATTTGATTCCATTTTTTGTATATTCTAAAATTTAAAAAAAAAACTTGCTAAATAAATATAAATTGACACTAAAATTAACTTAAAAAAAATACACCGAGGTTTATATTTATGTAGTAAAGTAGATTTGTTCGTTAATAGATCTGTGTGGTCACATCTGTTAAGAGACTTAAGGCCTCAGCCACACAGGGAGGAGCCTCGCTTGGTGCTTAGAGCTATGCTGCGAGTTAGGTGACATATCATAGCGAACCAACGCACCCCATACTATCGCAATGGCCACACTGCACCACGCTACGTGACTATTATAATCATCTAGTCTATTAGTCACGTAGCACCTAGCTTTGTACTAAGTGAAGCACTTCGGTGTGGCCTTAGCCTAAGTGAAAGATACACCTATTATTGTCCAGCCCCTTGTATATTCCATGTATCAACTCAGCACATTTCCATATACAGGTGGATTCCTGGAAAATACAGAAGGAAAGGATTTAACCACTTAACAGTCGGAGTTTTTAACACGCGACGTAACACAATGACGAACTGTGGAAGAATAAATTCTATACGAAAATATATTCCGTTCGGAGAAAACAAGTTGAAACAAGATCTGCCCAAACGACGCTCGGGAGAAACACTCCCAACAAGTCGAAACAAGATTTGCCCGAACGAGGCTCGGGAGAAACAAAAAGAAACTTCGTGCCCTAGTCCCGCTCGGGCAAAACTGTCAAGTGGTTAAGAAGTCAAATTTTGGGAGTGCTGCGGACCCAGTAATTTACAAACCAATCAATTCTTGGTCAGTTGAGCATCCGCAAAAAATTGTTTCGTCAACATGAAAGTGATCCCCTGATTCTTCAATCACATAGTGTCAAGAGATCATTGTGAAAGTATTCACAGAAGCAGGAGGTGCTCACCCATGGGATGTGGAGTAAAGAGGTGACCGAGGATACTGGCACAGGTCTCAAATGAGTGTTCAGGAAGACAGAGGAGTGGAAGAAATTAATCTAGACCTTTTATCGAGACCACGACCATCAAGAATCATTGAAAAGAAGAAATTTGATTAACTAATGAGCTCGGGATTGGTACATGACTTAATGTGATGTATCAGAGGAGAATTGTGAATTATATTCGAAAACATAGTGATGCTGAGACGAGGCGGCAATTCTTAATACATTTTAAGCCCGTTAATTAGAAGAATGATTGTATTTTTCGCAATTTTCTAGGTCCCGAAATCCACTTTTCGTTATAAATTTTACTGTTAATTCGAAAAAACACGTATTTCTTAATGTTTTTTTTTGCTAAATAGCATTTATGAATTTGAAAATTTCCACGCAAATTGTGGATCCTCATACCGTAGTAGTCAGTCTTGGTGGCAGGATGACCAGTGTAATATAATAAAGTTAAATTCTCGGGGGGACCAAGATGTGGTCAGATGGGGACGTCAGTGTCGACGATACTGGTACCACCATGTACAGAGAATGAATTCTACAAGAATTCCATACATAGCTCTGCATGGTGTGCGGGATGGACAGCGTCCACCAGGGAGACCCCCGAAACGATGGAGAGATAGCTGGAGCTCAGCATCACAGGAGGACAATCCTGCAGTAACAGACTCTTGAGTCTATAGAAAGTTTAAGTAGAAGAAATTCTCGGGGCTCCCCGTATATCCAAACATTCAGTATAGAAATATCTATCCAAGTATTGGGGTTTGAGTGTTCTTTTCATATAAATTATTATATGAATTTTAGTCTTTTTAATTTTAATTTTAATAATTCAACAACTGTGAACATAAATTTGTCAAAAAATTTGAATCATAGATTATAATATCGTAATCAAGTGCGCGACCAAATAAAAACCTGTGATATTATCATATTTATTATTATTAGAGGCTCGCAAACATAAACAAGTTCGTCTGTGGATAAAAGTGACTATGTCAAAATCAAACAAGTGACAATTATAGTGATTTTTCAATGTGTACGTGTTGGCTGCCCATGAAAAATATAAGGTATTTTTTTCTATTTATTTTACCATTAAATATGTTATAATGTGTCAATATTGCAAAAATATGTCGACAGAACTTCATTTAACTTTTTCATGATAAAAAAAATGACAGCAATTTGTTTTTTCGTGATCCTGTAATTTGATTCCCTGAATTTCGAATTAACGGACTTTTACTGTAATTGATATAAAGTGGAAATGTGAACAGGAAAATGAGTAAAGTTGGTAACGATTCAAGAAACCATGCAGAAAGTCGAGGATCAAGTATTGTGGAAGGACATTCTTAGAATTGAGAATGACTAAGAAGAATTCATCCTTTGCAAATCAATGGCTTTTTCTCATTGTATATGTACCGCACTCCAGTATTCACTGTACATACTTATATTAAAGGTACACCCTGACTTATGTCACTGTAGGGTTCCAGACTGATTTTGCAACTCGAAAATGGACACAAGTCTAAGGAACTTGGAGGAATGGTGGCAACTCTTGTTCTAAGTTTAAAGCACAATAGATTCGAGTATTATTATATTTGATTATAGTTTATATTATATAACTAAAGATGCAGGTACGAAAACTAGACTATAAGAGAAGGGAATGTAGAGAGTCTGAGATAAAAGAAATATCGATATGCGAGTTCTATACAAAACCAATGTAAAAAACATTGTTTGTAGTGTTGGTTTGTGGGTACATTTATATTTACCATGTTGACAATATCTTGTTCTGCGCTGTGTGACAATGAATATCTTGTGTAGTGTATTGTTACACACGTATTGTAGAGTCCAAGAATAATGTATAAAAGCAAGTCATGTATCTGAAATTGTGCGCATTAAAGAAACTTAACATGGTAGCACAGCGTTGTTAGAGGTCCGTGGATCGAAACCACGCTCTGCTACCATGTTAAGTTTCTTTAATGCGCACAATTTCAGATACATGACTTGCTTTTATACAGTATTCTTGGACTCTACAATACGTGTGTAATAATACTCT
This sequence comes from Odontocerum albicorne, assembly GCA_949825065.1. NCBI lineage: Eukaryota > Metazoa > Arthropoda > Insecta > Trichoptera > Odontoceridae > Odontocerum > Odontocerum albicorne. The sequence continues at coordinate 26,827,546 of OX463861.1, forward strand.
ACACAAGATATTCTGTTCATTGTCACACAGCGCAGAACAAGATATTGTCAACATGGTAAATACAAATGTACCCACAAACCAATATGGAGACCATATTAGGTTGTTCCGAAAATAATGGCTAATTGTAACCTTCAAATTCAATGACACATAACTTTATTAAACAACTAAACGCTATATCTTTGCCACATTCCAATTAATGTTGCGTTTCTTCTTTCTTTGAGAAACTTTTCCACTTATAGATTGATTGTTACATTTTTGAAGTTGAAACTTTCAATTGTCGAAAATTGCCATTTTTCAAAATTCATTTTATTATATTGATTCATACAATTGCATAGTGACTTTGATTTGATGACACAATTCATCCTAGTTTGGGTGGATTGCCTATTAAAGTCTTTTGATTCTAGGCATTTTCGGCAACGAATTAAAATCTTATTAATTAGAATTCAACAATTCTTTAAAGATATTTTTCAGTTATTCAACTTTTTCTGACGTTAATAGTTATCGACGTACTTGAAAAGGTGAAAATCGGTTGGCGATAGATCGAACGATCGGGTAAACTTTTCGAATAAACTCTGCACTATTCGTTCACAAGTGGTTTCTTCACCTCATGTTCGGTTAACATTGCATTGCTGTTTGAGATGCAAAATGTCCAAATTTAAATTCATGCAAAATAAAAAATAACAACCGCGAACATTAATTTGTCAAAAAATTTTAATCATAGATTATAATATCGTAATCAAGTGCGTGACCAAATAAAAACCAGTGATATTCTCATATTTATTATTATTGGAGGTTCGCAAACATAAACAAGTTCATCTGTGTAAAAAAGTGACTATGTCAAAATCAAATAAGTGATAATTATAGTGATTTTTTTATCACATTTCTGAAGAAGTAATGCAAATTAAATGGTCGACTTAATAAATAAATAATGCAGATTATTAACTGCTAAACAAAAACCAATATTTCCTAGCAAAGAATAATTGAAACGATATAATATTAAATTTATCCATTATTTTCGGAACAACCTAATAGCATTTTATTTTTGGAACAACCTAATAGCATTTTATTTTCGGAACAATCTAATAGCACTTTATTTTTGGAACAACCTAATAGCATTTTATTTTTTATGTTTTTTTTTAAATATATAAATTAAAGTTGTGATTTATGTTATACAGTCGTCCCTTGGCATTCGCTGAGGATTAGTCTAAGGACTCCTGTGGATATCAAATTCCACGCTCAAGTCCTTTATTTACAATAGCGTAATATTTGCATACGATTTACGCACATCCTCCCATATACTTGAAATCATCTTTAGATTGCTTATAACACTTAAAACAATGTAAATAGTTATACTATATTGTTTAGTGTAGGGGTAGCCAACGTTTTTGGGCCACGTGCCAAAACCACTGGCATCGGGTTACGGTTTGCGTACCAAATGTGTATTTTTTTAAAACAAATCAGTATATCAAAATTTGAATACCTGAAAACTAGGCAGTGTGCTTTAAACCGAACACAGCCGAATATGAGATGGCGTCGATTGGATTCTCGGGTAGACTTCACGAGTTCCACAAATACGCTGCATCCAATGGGTAATGGGGGGAATGTGATACGCTGATCTTAGATAAAGTATGTGGGCTTCAAACAGCCTGTTATGATCGTACAACTCTCATTCAACGCCGTGTTAATGTCTGCAGATTTATGCCACACAAGACATGCACATTTACCGAGTTGCAGAGGGACATAGTTAACACACTGTATTAAGATTCCTCTGCCAAGTGCTTATTAAAATCTTAATGAAAAAATGTACACATCAATTTTTTATTAAAAAAGTATGTATTAGGTGTTAACTTATTATGTTATTATGTTGTGTCCGTTTTTTTTTCAAATTTAAAAATGAACACCAAAAGTAAAACAAAATGGTAAAGGTTATATGTTATTCGAAAGAAAATTTTCTGCTCTACAAGATATTGTGTTTGCTTTTATGTTACATATATTATTTTCTTTGATTACAAGCCTTCAAAATGGAATGTCAAGTAGACGAAAGTGAGCATTTTCGACACCTCCTTCTGTTCGCGTTCAATCGAGGGAATATGTTAAAGCTGCCAAAGCTGCTCGCGATATTTGCTATACATTCTGCAAATACAGCGGCTCAACACTGCAATTCAATAAAAGGCCGGATCGGCAATATGGCGTTATTCTGCAACACGATAACGCCCGCCCTCATATCGCCAACATTACGAAAAATACCATTCAAACGCTTGGTCGGGAAGTCCTGCCGCACCCTCCATATTCTCCAGACCTCGCGCCGTCGGTTTCCACCTTTTTCGGTCGCTTTCGAACAATTTGCGCGGCGTTTCCTTCAATAATGACGTCGAATTGCGGACATGGTTGGACGAATTCCTCGAGTCGAGACCGGATGGTTTTTATCGCACAGGCATTGAAAAACTTGTAGAACGTTGGCAAGAAGTTGTATATAATGAAGGAGAATACATTAATGACTAATTTGTTGTAAAATAATGAAGGAGAATACATTAATGACTAATTTGTTGTAAAATAATGAAGGAGAATACATTATTGACTAATTTGTTGTAATTTTTTTGTGTCCTCTTGTTCTCTTTATTTGGAAAAAAACGGACACAACTTATGTTAACACCCAATATTATTGTTATTTTTTCATAGTTTATAAAACAGCTTGCGGCCGTACAAAATACTCTGGCGGACCAAATGTGGGCCGGCCACGCTAAGGTTAAGGGAATAATGCCAAGAAAAGTGTGTTTATGTTCAGTGCAGATGCAAGCATTGTAGGCCTAACTACACAGTACATACAGATCAGCAACAACTACACAATACAGATTGTTTTCGTTTAGTAGAATAATACAAAATATTAAAAATACAAGTACCAGACATACTGAAAATATAATTATTTGTAGAGAAAATATACATTCATTCTCTATCTCTCTTTTTTATTCAAATATTTTCAGTCTGCAGTCGGTTGAAACTGCAAATGCTGAAGTCGCGTATACAAAGGGATGACTGGATTTGTTTTTACCAGTTCTAATCAACGTTTTGAAATAATGGTAAATTCCACCTAGAAAAGTTATGTATATTAGTAGAATTAGAAAACTACAAAACATTTTGCAAAATAATATCTATAGTTCAGAATTGTTGCTTTTATCACACGACAATGATGTATTTAATATTTTTCTTGATTGAATTATAAAGAATACATCTTTCATCACATTAACTCCTTACACTGAGATTATTTTATTGAAGCGATTAACCCTTGAACTGAAATAATGAGTCACACTCGTGAAGTGATTAACCCTTGAACTGAAATAATGATTCACTCATGAAGCAATTAACCCTTGAACTGAAATAATGAGTCACACTCGTGAAGCGATTAACCCTTGAACTGAAATAATGAGTCACACTCGTGAAGCGATTAACCCTTGAACTGAAATAACGAGTCACACTCGTGAAGCGATTAACCCTTGAACTGAAATAATGAGTCACACTCGTTAAGCGATTAACCCTTGAACTGAAATAACGAGTCACACTCGTGGTCCGTGTAATTTCCATTATACAATATATGTATTTATTTCCATCAAAATTTGGAGAAAAAAAGCCTATTAATTTATCATGAGTTATTTCATTGCGAAGGGTTCAACCATAAATCACAACATGTTAACTTGGTTCCGTATAGAACTTATATATCGATATGATATAAGAATGTAAAAAATCTATAAGAAAACTAAAATTATTTGTCACATCAGAAAGCGTAAAGGTATAATATCTGGGATCTAATTTACGTACATATTGTTTTTGAAGATTGATACGTATTATATATTAAAATTATTAAATTAAAATTAATTCACTTAAATTAAAAGTTTTTTTTCTTGTTTTAATTTTAATACAGTGAAACCTCTTCATAAATTTTTTCAAGGGACTTCTTGAATTAAATAATAAATGTGGAAAACAACAGATGCCGGAATATATGAAAGAAATACAAAAATGTTTAACCACTTAACAGTCGAATTCTTAACACGCGACGTAATACAATAACGAACTGTGAACGAATAAATTCTACCGGGGAAAACAAGTTGAAACAAGATCTGACCAAACGACGCTCGGGAGAAACACTCTCAACAGGCCGAAACAACATTTGCTCGAACGAGGCTCGGGCTTGTCAGTAGAAAAAGAAACTTCGTGCCAGAGTCACGCTCGGGCAAAACTGTCAAGTGGTTAATATTCTAAATAAAATATTTGTGTAAATAAAAAAAGTTGCCCGGAACAGTAAAATACAATAAATTTAATTATCATTTTTTAATTAAAATATCTTTCCATTATTATTTGTTTTTTTTTTATTTTTTGCAATAGTATTTCCTTAAGTTATCATAATTTTTCTGTCTTGCAAATGGCATTCGTTTTGAATTTATTGTATGTGAATAAAAAATATTTTTTTATTTTCAAAGGCCATGCGTGTGTCGTCATACAAAAGTGCAAGCAGCGCATCTTCTTTATCAACACCTTCTGTCGTCTCCTTCGACCTTGTGTTCTCCCTTCTTCGGGGTGGGTGGTGGAAGTAGCAGCACGAAGTAACAAGTATTTAAGTCAAACACGTGCATCTCGAATGTTCTGCGCATTATTCGCAAATGCCGTTATTGTAGTTTAAATTAAGCCTACATATTTTGCTACGAAACATGGTCTTAAAATTTGATAACCAAAAAACAAACAAACAGCTGTTATATTCTAAAATAATATTGCAAACAGTCGATGCACAGAGAAATGATCAATGCAATTTATATTGATAGATTTTTATTCTTTCGTTTAACCAAATAGTTTCTATACTTGAGAAAATGTAGGATGGTTCCTGTGACATTTGAAATGTCATGTCTCAAAGGGATGGGGTAAAATCGTTTTTTTTACGAATCGAATAGTTTTTTTTAAAATCGAAAAATTGTTTTTCTCTAAACTGACGTTTTAATTCCTAATTTTCATTATACTGACTTTCTAATGTATTGTATGATTTGTATCTATCTTTCAATAGGCCAAGATCTACTATGAATTAATACTAATTACGAACATTTAATTTTAGGTATAAAAAATTGAAAATCCAATTATCGTATACCCCATCCCTAGCCAATGCAGACTAACGTAGTGACTTTTGACCAACATCACCAAATACTATTTAATTTTAACAAACTGACACATTTTTGCTAATTTTTAACAAGATGTATTAATTTGTCATTATTGTTTTATCATAATATAAATAGGCCAAAACCCGTACGACGGTTGTCGCCAAAGAAAAAATACGAGAATTGAATTTTGAATACAAGAGAGCGAGAGAGGAATACTTGGATTCTCTCCGAAAGTAATTCGAAATTTGAATCTCGGTGGGTCCGTGATAACTGAACGAATTTTAAATACCTAGCTAACAATTTTTGAACCGGTGTAAAAGGGGACGATGTATAAATGATATATATAAACAAATTTTACATTGATGAATATATATTTTCATAAAGGTAGAATTTGTTTTACTTCCGTGAATATTTCACGGGTTGCAATTAGTGTAATGTATTTACCTAAATAACTTGCTATTTATTAGAATCGAGGCTTATATTAAAGTTGATAAAATAATTAAAATTACTGAACGTCGTTACAAAGTTGTATTGGGGCAAATTTGTGAACTGTCACAGGAACCACGCTACAATTTCTCAAGCATAGATATTTATTTTATCTAAATTAAGGTTTCAATATATATTATTGTAATGTTTTTATTTATGAAAATCTATTTTTGATTTATAAAGAGGAGGGAAGAATATTATGTTGATGTATATATAAGTATATACCAGTATATCCATTGAAATATGTTTCAATGAAGTTCAGGGCCAGCCTGAGGCAGGTGCAAAGGGTACAACTGCAAAAACTGGAGTTTAGCTAATTTATTTGTCCTTAATCTATGTCAAACAGGCGGTCTCTAATCCTTGTATATTTTGAAATACTTAACGTTTTTCGTGTGTCATTAAATAGTGCTGGTGCCATGTCCTTTCTGCTCAACTAAAATTATTACTATCACACGGTGAATAACAGGTGTCTATCGTGTTTTTATGCCCAAAATTTGCACTCAGCCCAGTAATTTTCCAGGCTTGCCGTGATGAAGATATTACATTGGTTTTTTTCTTACATGGCCTATGGCCCTGGGCATTCTGAACCCTGGCTTGTGTGCAGTAGTACATATGTACTTCTATTTCGCTGCATATTGTGATGAAACACGTTAGTGTTTTAATATTTATATATCTAACATATATAGTATAGCGCCATCTTGTATTTCTATATTCACTCGCATTCCTAATTGTGATTGTATTTTGTTAAAATTGTGATTGTATTTTGTCAAAATTGACTTAATAAATAAATACCATTATGCTTTTTCTCTGTTGGGGTAGGCAGAGAGCAATTTTTTCTGGACACGCTTATTAAAATAATTAGTCACCATCAAACTTATTGCAATAACTATGAGGGTGACTGAAAAAAAAAAACAATAATCAATCAACATAAATATGATATGAACACAACATAAACATGATATGAACACAACATAAATATGATATGAACACAGCTTCAAAAAATTGTTTTCTTAAAAACTTAAATTACATTTTGATAGTGTTTTGTAACATGATAATCAAAAAAATGTACAGCATTGAGGGAATTTCAATGGAAAATATATAAAAAAGATTATAATAAAAAATTCTAAATATCAATAAATATATCAAAAGAATATTTTTGATGCAAATATAATTAATTCATTCATATGGTACCTCTCAATATATTAATTGGTGTTGTGGACTGGAAATATTACCGCATGTAGACAGGCAACAATACTCGCACACGTCTAGCATGTGCGAGTGTTGTTATAAGACAAATTCTAGTACCAAACTGAAACCCATTTTTTATATATTATTTTTAGTTAAAGTATTAACAATGTGGAGATTTCAAGACATTGTAAGTTTTATAATAAAACATTGTTTTTTATACTTAAGATAATGATATATCCCTACCGGTTTCAAGGTTTTCACTTCTTCATCAGGGGAGCGCAATTATGCCCGGACAGACCAGATAGACTATACGCATCTAACGGTTGAAAATCAAAGTGGGGATTGTGAGTAGAGGGAGGCAGAAGATGATTTCGGCAAGCAATGTTCAGACCTTGGCAAAGTGTGGGTTTAACAGATTTTCAGTCTAATGTATTGACTTGGATATTAAGCAGGTGTTCAGTCTAATGTACTGACTTGGATATTTAGCAGGAGTTCAGTCTAATGTACTGATTTGGATATCTAGCAGGTGTTCAGTGTAATGTATTGACTTGGATATTTAGCAGGGGATCAGTCTAATGTACTGACTTGGATATTTTTGAAATGCCTAATCCATTGCAACTGACAAAAATCACACATTTTCTATCGATGATGTCAAATTCTTGCATATCAACAACTATAGAAATAAATTAGACACATTAGAGGCCCTAGGTCCTGAAAAACTTGAAACCGGTAGCGTCATACCATTATCTTAAGTGAAAAAAAGTGTTTTTATAAAAAAAAATCACATCTTTGTTTAAATCTTCTCTTTTTTTTTGGATACCATTGGCAATCAAACCTGAAACCCTCTAGTAGAAGCGTCTTACCACAAGATCATGGAGGTCATTATGCTTTAATATAATACATACAAATCTAAAACAATGCAGTATATGAGCTTTTCAAAGAAAGTTGTCTCTACATATAGTATTATATATTAAAAAAATGATTAGGGCATGTGCATCAAATGGAATACTCTTGCCCCCAAAGTGTCCCTTCAAAAGCAAGCCTGAAGGAGGTCGAGGAATCGGTAGGGCAAGATATAGATAGGATAACGTCCTATCCAGAAAAAGTCTATTGCATCGCTAAAGATGATAACTTACATATACTCGTATATATAGCATAGCACGATTTCCATATCGGGCCAGGTAGAGAGAACAGAGCACCAGAATTTTAGATTGCAACTCGTATTTTTTTCTTTTGTTCATATATGAGTTGGTCAGAACCAGACCCGACTATCCCACAAAAATATAAAATTTGAGTTAGGCACACACGCTACATCTCTATACCCATTTCTATCAGAACCAAACATGATTATGAGTTTTTAGTTCACCATAAGTGCAGATATCTACCGTTAAATTTTGGAAACAACAGTAAACAAATCATTTTTGAATAGATCTGCAACTTTTAAATCAATTATCTCAAAACAAGATAAATGTGGGATAGTCATGTCTGGTTCTGACCCACTCATATCTACTTACATACACATCCATGGTGTTCTTTTGATCTTTGAAGAGAAAGAACAAAAAAGCATTTACTTCTCCTTCCACACTTTTCTACCACCATGACTTTGTAACATTTATTTCTCCTTCCACACTTTTCTACCACCATGACTTTGTAACATTTATTTCTCCTTCCACACTTTTCTACCACCATGACTTTGTAACATTTACTTATCCTTCCACACTTTTCTACCACCATGACTTTGTAACATTTACTTATCCTTCCACACTTTTCTACCACCATGACTTTGTAACATTTACTTATCCTTCCACACTTTTCTACCACCATGACTTTGTAACATTTACTTATCCTTCCACACTTTTCTACCACCATGACTTTGTAACATTTACTTATCCTTCCACACTTTTCTACCACCATGACTTTGTAACATTTACTTATCCTTCCACACTTTTCTACCACCATGACTTTGTAACATTTACTTCAACTTCCACACTTTTCTACCACCATGACTTTGTAACATTTATTTCTCCTTCAACACTTTTCTACCACCATGACTTTGTAACATTTATTTCTCCTTCAACACTTTTCTACCACCATGACTTTGTAACATTAATTCAACCACGGGAAAAATTTATCATTAAAAATTGCTAAAAATTAAAGCTTTAAGTGATAATATGTAGAGATTGATCGAAAATAACCTTAAAGGAACAAAGATAAATATTCACTAAATTATTTGCTCGCATAAATGATCAATTGCTTCCTATTTAGCCTATATTATATATAATACATAATAAGTCACCGATATAAACCTCTCACTTTTGTAAAAATCACCTTGATCCAGTCGAACCTCATTCCATATAAAATCCTTTTTTTTTTAATTTTTTTTTACTAATAATTTATTGTCATGAAAAACACATTTCGCAAATGTCCGCACACACTGAGGTATGGTGATTTCCAATAAGACACTATGTACATTTCGTAAAACACATAACCGCCATTTCTTTCAATGTGATTGATCACTGCGAATTAAATTTTACGTCGATACACGCCGCGCCGAGAAATTTAGCAAAGACACGCCTGGCGTATCGTTCGCATTGGACCTGAGTTCTTTACCACTATAAAATAAGTCTTGGACAATTACGTAAGTCTGCTTGGTGAAGTTTGGTAATATTTTGTGGTATACATACATAAATTGAACTTAAATATACATATTATAATAATATTAAATAATTTTAAACAATGACTGTAATTTATTATTACTACTGCTTTTTGTATCTCCTGTGCATGTTAGTTTAAGATAAAGTTTTGTATTTTTTGTCAATAATTTTAAGTACTTGTATAACCTGTCACATGTTCATTTGTATATAAAAGACACTGTTGTGTCGTTAATTAAATTAAAAAAATATTTGTATGGACATGCCAGACGTGTTCTCAGCACAGAACGTGTTAAGTTAAGATTATATCCAGCTTCGGTTGCTCTACCGATAAAAGAAAAGATGTCAAATGACAGCTAACAATGGTGATAGCTTAAAATATATAAATGAAATACCAAATGGCAGCTAACAATGGTGATAGCTTAAAATATATAAATGAAATACCAAATGGCAGCTAACAATGGTGATAGCTTAAAATATATAAATGAAATACCAAATGGCAGCTAACAATGCTGATAGCTTAAAATATTTAAATGAAATACCAAATGGCAGCTAACAATGCTGATAGCTTAAAATATATAAATGAAATACCAAATGGCAGCCAACAATGCTGATAGCTTAAAATATTTAAATGAAATACCAAATGGCAGCTAACAATGCTGATAGCTTAAAATATTTAAATGAAATACCAAATGGCAGCCAACAATGCTGATAGCTTAAAATATTTAAATGAAATACCAAATGGCAGCTAACAATGCTGATAGCTTAAAATATTTAAATGAAATACCAAATGGCAGCTAACAATGCTGATAGCTTAAAATATATAAATGAAATACCAAATGGCAGCTAACAATGCTGATAGCTTAAAATATATAAATGAAATACCAAATGGCAGCTAACAATGCTGATAGCTTAAAATATTTAAATGAAATACCAAATGGCAGCCAACAATGCTGATAGCTTAAAATATTTAAATGAAATACCAAATGGCAGCTAACAATGCTGATAGCTTAAAATATTTAAATGAAATACCAAATGGCAGCTAACAATGCTGATAGCTTAAAATATTTAAATGAAATACCAAATGGCAGCTAACCATGCTGATAGCTTAAAATATATAAATGAAATACCAAATGGCAGCTAACCATGCTGATAGCTTAAAATATATAAATGAAATACCAAATGGCAGCTAACAATGCTGGTAGCTTAAAATATTTAAATGAAATACCAAATGGCAGCTAACAATGCTGATAGCTTAAAATATTTAAATGAAATACCAAATGGCAGCTAACAATGCTGATAGCTTAAAATATATAAATGAAATACCAAATGGCAGCTAACAATGCTGATAGCTTAAAATATATAAATGAAATACCAAATGGCAGCTAACCATGCTGATAGCTTAAAATATATAAATGAAATACCAAATGGCAGCTAACCATGCTGATAGCTTAAAATATATAAATGAAATACCAAATGGCAGCTAACAATGCTGGTAGCTTAAAATATTTAAATGAAATACCAAATGGCAGCTAACAATGCTGATAGCTTAAAATATTTAAATGAAATACCAAATGGCAGCTAACAATGCTGATAGCTTAAAATATATAAATGAAATACCAAATGGCAGCTAACAATGCTGATAGCTTAAAATATATAAATGAAATACCAAATGGCAGCTAACAATGCTGATAGCTTAAAATATTTAAATGAAATACCAAATGGCAGCCAACAATGCTGATAGCTTAAAATATTTAAATGAAATACCAAATGGCAGCTAACAATGCTGATAGCTTAAAATATTTAAATGAAATACCAAATGGCAGCTAACAATGCTGATAGCTTAAAATATTTAAATGAAATACCAAATGGCAGCTAACCATGCTGATAGCTTAAAATATATAAATGAAATACCAAATGGCAGCTAACCATGCTGATAGCTTAAAATATATAAATGAAATACCAAATGGCAGCTAACAATGCTGGTAGCTTAAAATATTTAAATGAAATACCAAATGGCAGCTAACAATGCTGATAGCTTAAAATATATAAATGAAATACCAAATGGCAGCTAACAATGCTGATAGCTTAAAATATATAAATGAAATACCAAATGGCAGCTAACCATGCTGATAGCTTAAAATATATAAATGAAATACCAAATGGCAGCTAACCATGCTGATAGCTTAAAATATATAAATGAAATACCAAATGGCAGCTAACAATGCTGGTAGCTTAAAATATTTAAATGAAATACCAAATGGCAGCTAACAATGCTGATAGCTTAAAATATTTAAATGAAATACCAAATGGCAGCTAACAATGCTGATAGCTTAAAATATATAAATGAAATACCAAATGGCCGCTAACCATGCTGATAGCTTAAAATATATAAATGAAATACCAAATGGCAGCTAACCATGCTGAAAGCTTAAAATATATAAATGAAATACCAAATGGCCGCTAACCGTGCTGATAGCTTAAAATATATAAATGAAATACCAAATGGCAGCTAACCATGCTGAAAGCTTAAAATATATAAATGAAATACCAAATGGCAGCTAACAATGCTGATAGCTTAAAATATTTAAATGAAATACCAAATGGCAGCTAACAATGCTGATAGCTTAAAATACGAGTATATAAATGAAGTACCAAATGACAAGTAATAAAGCATTAGTGAGATGCCAAGTAATAAAGAATGAAATGTTTAACCTTTCCCTTCCTGTGCTAAAAAAATCCACACGTTCCAGTGTTGTGTATTCAATACACATCAATACATATATAAAAATGAGCGATTTAAAATAAGAATATTCATAGCCAATCGCTTAAATTAATTCAATTTGAAGTCAAAAGTGATAATAATTGAAATTTAATTGCTGAAAACATGAAAAAAATATCGGCCGACGTTCACAAAACGGGAGAAGAGACCACCTCAAACGAATGCCCGCGAGCTACTGAAGCGAGTGAACTGAGATCCTATTTCTTACATTCCCATACACGGAAGCAGAGTGAGAGTGAGACGTGAATAGCGTCACTTCTCACGCATAGCAGTTTTTTAGACTGAATATACCTACGTCACACAATGGCACACGTTTGATTGTATCGGTGAATTTATTCCCAATTTTCATAAAATATCTCTGATGTGGCCGATAAGTGCAAATTATTATTAATATTATATTTTTTCATTCAATGCGTAAATGTATTACAGAGGAATACCTAAAATCTGAACCCAGTATTTATAATATTTATAGAGATATTAAAGTTTTTCGAAGCAATGTGTACTAGTTACACATCACAGGGAAGGAAGGGATAATAACTTATTAATTTGTTAATCATTTAATTTATCAAAGATTCCTGCTTTACCTTTGTAGAACTCCTTATTAGAATATTTAATAATAAATTACTTTATTTTTCCACTAATTACATTAATCCCCGCTACACGTGTTTCTACCTCTTATTCTGGAGCTCTCTTCAGGTGGAATGATTGTGGTTTGTTACGAGAACAGTACTCATATCAGATTTGCAACATTTTACTATGGAACACCCATATGGAAAGTGTGTGTGTGGTATATTGACTCAAAGATTTTAATTTTAATAAACTGAATAAAATGTTTTATACAAATATTTTTTATGAACTCAACAATATCAATAAGTAAAGGAAAAATGTTTAAGGGGTGTGAAACGTTTTGCATTCTTTGGTTATTTATTACTTTTCTGTTCTTACTTATGGCTTTGTGTATCTCTAATGTTTTTATTACTTTTCTGTTTTTACTTATGGCTTTGTGTATCTCTAATGTTTTTATTACTTTTCTGTTTTTACTTATGGCTTTGTGTATCTCTAATGTTTTTATTACTTTTCTGTTTTTACTTATGGCTTTGTGTATCTCTAATGTTTTTATTACTTTTCTGTTTTTACTTATGGCTTTGTGTATCTCTAATGTTTTTATTACTTTTCTGTTTTTACTGATGGCTTTGTGTATCTCTAATGTTTTTATTACTTTTCTGTTTTTACTTATGGCTTTGTGTATCTCTAATGTTTTATTACTATTCTGTTTTTACTAATGGATTTGTGTATCTCTAATGTTTTATTACTATTCTGTTTTTACTAATGGATTTGTGTATCTCTAATGTTTTTAAATTCATGTTTCGTATAATTTTTGTGACATAAGGTATATATATCATATATCGTCGTCAAACAAGAGAAAGTGACCAAGTGCATATTTCGCGAAAACGTGATAAATGATTATCTGACATCTTACTAACATAATGGGTGGCCTGGAAGAAATGACCCAGCAAGAACTTGGAAGAATAATGACGCTGTGATGGCATCAGCCCGAGAACATCCACCTCTCACGGTCCCGAGCCACCCGCTATCACATGTTGAGATATGTAAGAGTGATAATGATATGAGCTTTGTTTCAAAAATCAGTTACACCCGGAATGGGAAATGGGAAAATTACTTCCAGCAGCTATACAGTGCAACGAATGGAGACCACGAAACGCTGATAGACCTCACCACCAAGGAGAATATTGAAGAAGGGATGTGAAGGCTATTAAAAATTAAAAAAATCGAAAATCACCAGGCTTGAACGACATAGCTAATGAATTATTAAAATATGCACGGGACAAACTACATTATGAATTATACCAACTCATCTCAAAGATATTCGATTTAACAATAATTCCTACAGAATGGCATACGAGCATCACCATCCCAATATTCAAAAAGGGAGACAAAGCAGACCCAGCTAACCACAGAGGCATATGCCTTCTCAGTTCAGTACTGAAACTGACTACAAGCATAATCAGGTCAAGACTGGAAGGGGATTTAACAAACAGAGACGAACAACAGGGCTTCAGAGAGAATGGATCAACCATGGACGCACTCTTCGTGATCCGTCAATTAACTGAAAAATTAATAGAGTATAACAAAACAGCATACCTCTGCTTTGTCGACCTCACTACGGCATTTGATAGAGTTATACTGGAAGATGTGATAAAAATACTCAGTGAGAAGAATGTCCCCTCGAACTTAATAAAAATCATACAAGGATTAAATACTAATAGCTACATCAGGATTAAAATAGAGAATGGCCTGACAAATGCCGTCCCTACTCCGATTGAAATTAGACAAGGGGATAGCTTAAGCCCGTTCCTCTTCAATCTAATAATGGACAAACTAATTGAGGAAGTTGCAGATATGGACATAGGATACAGACTGGGAGACAAAAAAGTCAGCATTGTATGCTACGCTGACGATGCAGTACTCACCGCAGAATCCGAAGATGACCTCCAAAGGATGTTATATAGACTCCATCAAACATCACTAAAATATAACATGTTGATATCCACGGACAAAATGAAGAGCCTCACAATATCTGAGACCCTGGTGAGATGCAAAATAGCAGTGAATAACAAAATAATAGAGCAAGTGATGGAGTTTAGGTATCATGGATTGAGCATCAGTAGCAATGGAAATCTGTATGATGAAACCTTGAGACAGATCAATAAGGCGGCTGCAATATCGGGATGCCTAAGAACACTGGTGTCGAATAATAAACACATGAGAATAGAAAGTAAAGTCAGAATTTACAAGACCTGTGGGAGACCGATATCCACCTACGGAATAGAGAACAGAGCAGACACATCTAGAACAAAATCTCTCCTGAGAACCTCGGAAATGAAAATACTGAGATGTATAGTATAACTGCAAACACAATAAGAGATAGAATCAGAAACACCGAAATAAGGAGAAAGTGTGGTACGGAAGACATCGGCAGGTGGGGAAGACAACGAAGGTTATACTGGAACGAACATGTAAACAGAATGCAAGACGAGAGACTTCCACGTGTCGCCCTTCAAGGGAACCCAGCCGGCAGAAGATTACCGGGAAGACCTCCGAAGAGATGGCGTGACAGCTGGCAATCCACGTCACAAGAAGAGGAACAAGCAGAACAAACAGATCATGATCTATAAGAAGAGGAAGAAGAAGAAGAAGACTTACACATGAATATTCGGAAATAATTTTAACCTATTTTTTTTCACCCAAAAATAGATCAGTGTCTGACATGCAATAATGCATCGGTGGAAGACAAAACTGATTCTAGGAGCAACTATAGTACACACCTAGCAAGATGTCATGAAGCCAATTCTGCAAAGGCCCTAGATAAAATACATGCTACTAATGACGCTACGTTTAAATGTGCAATGTTTGACTTCCAGAGTGTCTTGCGAATTCCCTCACTAGAAGCTGCACAAATGTACTACAGTCCTAAATTATACACGCACAATTTGACTATTTATAAGGCTGCTCCTCCGAACCCTACTCATTGTTACGTATGGGCCGAAGTAAATGGACGTGGTAGTTGTGTAATAGGCTCAGCAATGCAGGCTTGGATAAAAAATCTGGATAAAAATGTGACAGATATTATTGTATTGCGATACCTGTTCTGGACAAAACCACAATCAACACATAGTGTCATTATTTAAGCATATAACTCAAACGACTCCGATTAAATGCATACAATATAACTTCATGGAATCAGGACATTCTAACATGGAAGTTGATTCTATGCATAGTGCTATAGTCAGCCAAAAAACATGTTAATGTGTATACCCTTAATGATTGGATCGAAGAGTTGGTGGGTAGAGGAAGCGCTATAAGGACAGTCTGCGAGAGTCGCTTACTTTGTGCGGGGCGCCTGAGGACACGGGTGGCTTAGGACCGTGAGAGGCGGAGAGCCGTATGTTCCCAGGCTGATGGCGTCTCAGCGGCTAGACGTGTGAGAAACAGTCAGCGCGCTGCGAACATGCGTCAGCATGGCCAGGCGGCTCAGCAGGATCCACACGTCTGTGGCATTTGCGGGAGGGGGTGCGCATCTAGGATCGGGCTGTTTTCTCACAGAAGATCACACGATCGACGTGGGAGAACGGTTCAAGACTGACGGAGTGGCGAGGGGATCCTTGACGACGACGAATGATTGGATCAACATATTTAAAGCAGCTCGATTCAAAAGAAATCAAAATAAAAACAGCGAGCTATATGCAGTGCACAAGTTAAGATTTGACCATATGCTAGATCTCAAATCAAAAATGATCAAAAAGCGCATAAAAAGACAATGAAATTTTTTCATGGCTGCAAATTAAATGCTTACGATACGAGCACGCCAGACTGGGACAAATTCTTTATAAGTATTCTTATAATGAAGATTTTAAAATCCTATCAGTGTTTTGGCGAGGATTGCCACCACTTTTTCCTCCGTAGAAGAACTCGGTATAACCAAGCAAAAAGAGAAAGATTTACTGAAGCGACGTGACACTGGAGCAATTCCTCGTGAGTATCATGGATGGTAAAGATCACTTTCTGTCAATAATAAAGAAGACAGAGCTTCAGAACCGAACTCTGATTCTGAATCTGAGGCAGAATAATATTTTTATACTTTTAATACAATTCTGTACCCTAGAGGATAAAACACGGGAGTCACATTTTACCCTAGAGGATAAACGACATTGCATCATAAAATTCATGTCTGACGTTTATCCTCTAGGGTACAGAGTGACTTCCGTGATTTATCCTCTAGGGCAGTGTTCCCCAACCTTTTTAGACCTGTGGACCGGTAAAAAAAGGAAATTTTTTTGGACCACTAATACTGAAATAAAAATGTTTTTTTTATTAAATATTTTTTAAATCTTATATTGTGACAGATGGACATATGTAACTATAATTGACAAATATACATATAACAGTTAAACAATTTTAATTGTAACATTGTCTGATACAATTAAAATTTAACAAAAACCATGGGGTTTTTGCAACAAACTAATGCGAAACCTGCTGTTGCATCTTTGCTAATATATTGGATATTCTTGGCTGCAGTGCTGTCTCTGACAGACGAAGTGCTGCATTTACGTCTAGTCTATTCCTGTGTTTCGATTTTATTGAGGACATAGATGAAAATCCTATATTTAATATTTTTGCATGGCGAATTTATTGAAATTTGGTAAACTGTTTGCGGCCCGGCACCGGGCCCCGGACCACTGGTTGGGGAACACTGCTCTAGGGTACAGAATTATTTTCTATGTTATGAATCTACCTAGTTTATTTTCCATACAAAAAAATATTTTCTTCTTAATAATAATTAAAAATGTTAAAAAATTAATGATTTTCAAAGAAAATTAGGTACCTGTCTTTCATTTTTCCTACCTCATTCTAAGAATCAAAAGTGACTATCTGCATTTTTTTATTCATGTATTCATGCGTTGTAAAATCGACCAACTGCTATGGGAATTTTTAAAAGCTACGGTGTGAAAATTTTTAAAAATATTATTTCTTTATTTTGAAAGCAATGAACATTTCTATACACACGAAAATAATCACAAGTGTGAATACATAAATTTTTTTTAAAATTAAAAACAAGTGTAAAAATGATTAAATGTTTCTCCTGAACATTTTGTTAGTTGGTCACTTTCTCCTGTATGATGACGATATATGCTAAACTTTAACCTTAATATCTATCAAATGATGATTTGTCTATTATATGGTATGCAAAATTGGAAAAATTGTTATAAGATAGATAACATTGCTATTAGATAGATGTTAAAATGACCTTAACTAACGTTATATTTGTAGCTGTCAGTCGAAGATTATTTCAATGAGTCTTTTTAACTCTTTAGTATTTTAAATATGTTATTTCTAAGATTGAAACAAAAATAATGAACAAAAACATATTATTAAAAATAAAATTTGTTCATCAAAATTTGGATTAATTAAAAAAGTCACATTCTATGGCCTACGATGCCGCAGGTTTCCTACCCCTGATCTAAACACTGCTCCCGTAACAAACCAGGATCATTACGTCTGAAGAAAGCCTCGAGATAGGAAGTAGAAACATGTGTCACAGTGATTAATGTAATTAGTGAAGTATATCAAATATTATAATTCGAAATACCACAAAGTTAAACTTTGATAGTACAATAACTTTACGTGAAAGCTTGTAAAGTATAAAGACTAATAATTATTCAGTAAAATGGCATACAGTCAAACCTCGGGTCACGAACGCCTCTAGTCACGAACAAATCGACTTATGAACTAATTTTGACTCAACCTGCGTACAATGCTTCAGCTCACGAGTAAGTTGTAATGGCGCATTACGCAATTACACATCAGTTGTTCTCAGGTGATTGTCGTTGCGTTCGTTGTTCTTGATACAATTTTTTTTTGCTTTTTATATATATAATATACAGTATATATAAAATATATTTTGCATTAAATTAACCCTCATTATGGCTCCCAAGAAAAATTGTTTCGGTTTGCGAACATTTCACCTTGCGAACAGAATCAAAGAACGAAGTTTATAACCCGAGGTACCACTGTAATAGCTACAAATTCATTAGTGAAATGCCAAATGACATGTAATAATGCCACATGATGGCTTATAGTGTATGAATAGTGAGATATCAGCTAATAATGCTTTAGTACAATACCATATGAGAGCTTTTAATTCATAAGAGATGCCCAACAGCTAGTAATAATACATTCGTGAGATGCCGGATGACAGGTTAATCATTAATTGATTTGGCATTTATATTTTCCAGCCTCATTTTTAAACAGAATAATTAATATAACACTTATTGAAGTGAATAAAATCTATACAATAAACTCAACTTAAAGTGACAGTTATCAGTGTTATGAGAGTCAATCTTTCAAAAGCTGGTGGTTTCCAACATATCAGGATAGTCGGCTCCTACTAAGTTTTTACGTTAGTTTTAATTCACAGTAAAACATTTCGCTTATATAAGCTTGGTAAGCAGTGTATTGAGTACAGTTTGACAATGATTTTGTAAAGCGAAACAAGACTATCACTTTAATTTATGTTTATTGTGTAGAATTTTTCACATTAAAGTATTCTGTTTAAAGTCAGGTATATTAGTGATATGCCAAATCACACTTCAACTCAATAAATCTGAGAACTTACAAATAGCTTTAAGCAGTGAGAAAAAAACATTCTGTCTTTTCTAAAAGCGCTATTAGACTTTTATTTGTAATTCAAGTTAACATTAAAATTGTCCTTAACTCACATTGAAAGAAATGGCGAAGTGCTATAAATACAGACCTTTAAAACGGTATAAAAACAGTCACCAATCACAACTTTTATAAAAAAAATCACCGTTCGTTAATTGTATTTTCAACGTTTGGGAACGACTAGCGATTCACAATCAGAAGCATAGGACACAAGTTACAGTCGCTTGTAAGGTGGACAGTCGTCAATATGATGATTGCGTGTTCCTGAAAACCAGAATAGCCTTTAAAGTGCGGTTCACTTGTCACAGATGATGTAAACAGTCTTCAAAGTGACATTAGTTTATCACTGATGACAAGGACAACCCTAACAGTGATGATTGCTTGTCATGGAGGAAATGGACAATCCTTAAATTGATGTTTGATTGTCACTGATGAGACGAACATTCCTCAAAGTGAAATTAGCTTGTCACTGATGATCAGGACAGGCCTCAAAGTAACATTTGCTTGTCACTGATCAATAACAATCCTCAAACTGATGTTTGCTTGTTATTGATGATGTTGATAGTTCAGAAAATGCAATTCATTTATGACTGATTATGTAGACAGTCCTATTAAAGTGACATTTGCTTGTCACTGATCAGTCCTCAAAGTGAATCACACTTGTTACTGATCAATGACAATCATTTTAAATTAATGTTGCTTGTTACTGTTGATGTGGACAATTTTCAAAGTGAAATTCGCTTGTCATCGATGATATGGAAAGTCTTCAAAGTGACATTTGCTTGTCACTGATCAATTATACGAATACACATGTGACAATGTAGGCTTGCAGCTGATGCATAAGGACAGTCGTCAAACTGACACGTGCTCGTCGCTGATGATGTGGACAGTCCTCAAAGTGATGTGTGCTTGTAGGAAGGGGGAGACTCCTGGTGGCGGAAGGGCCATCACGCGATGCTGTATGTGCCCAATGGGTTGAAGTCTTTGTTGACGAGGTGACTCTTGTTTTGGGCCTTGATATAGCCCCAGTGGGACATGGCTTCCGTGCAGACATTCTGAAAATACACAAATGTGTTCAAATAAATCAAAATATATATCAGTCTAAAAATATTATAAAATAAGGGTTCCATTTTCTGTAATTTATTTTTTTATTATTTAATAAATATACGTTTATTGATAGCAACATAGTATGTACATATATATTGATAGCAACATAGTATATACATATATATATATTGATAGCAACATAGTATACACATACATATATCATATATTGATATTTATTGATAGCAACGTAGTACGTACATATATACCCTGAAATCACACATATATTTCAAAGGAAAAGAAAGGAAAATATATTTGAAAAGCTATCAAAAGGTTCTCATCTCATAACATCCCCCAGTTGAGATATGCCCCCCACCCATAGAGATGTTTTGCATCCCACACCCTTGTAAACAAAAACTATATTAATACAACTATAATCTCAATAAATATGTGTAAAAATTGTTGAACTAATAAATGCTCTAAAAAGGGGCGGTAGTACGAAAAGTTTGGGAAACACTTGTTTATGGGAATGAAGCATCCGCTTCCAATACTATATATTCTTCTTCTTCCAGGTGTCATGTCAGGTCCCCCCAACGTTGACTATCACCTGAGAGTAGGCATCTTTGACCCCGGCATGCTCGAAAAAGATCCCCAACGCTCCTTATACCAGTCCAATCACGTATATTGCGGAGCCAGGAGATTTGCCTCCTGCCAACACCTCTTCGACCCTCTATTTTGCCTTGGATAATCAGGTGCAGTAATTTGTACTTTGCTCCTCTAAGTACATGACCCAAATAGGACACCTTTCGGACTTTAATATTAGTCAGCAACTGTCTATCAACTTTGGCTCTTTAAATAACCCTCGTGTTGCTGACCATATCCGTCCAGGGTATCCGTAGCATTCTCCGGTGCACCCACATTTCGAATGCTTCCAGTTGGTTCATACTACCAACTTTGAGAGTCCATGATTCCACTCCATGCAATAACACTGACCAAACGTAGCATTTGACTAACCGTTGTCGAAGTTTCAAGTTTAGATTATCATCGCAGAATACATATATTAAAGGCATCTATTGTATTTCTTCTTCAACGTCTATGTTTCTATTCCATACAGTGCTATGGAGAACCTCAGAGACAATTTATATAGCACTGTTTGGAGAGCAGACTCTCTCCAAGGGCGCCCTAATTTAGGATTCGAACCGACTATTATTGACAGATTAAAAATATGTCAATAAAAAGTGAAGTGTGATGACAGGAAGATGGTGGCTGAGTCGAGGTGGTTGAGTGTAAGGATAGGAAAGTGTTGAACAGAGCAAACTTCTGTTTTTATTTCACTTTCATTTGAATTATTTTAATTTTAATAAACCTATGTTAAGTGGACATTTATATACAAAATAAGAAAAACCCATACATAACATCACGCACAGTGTCACATTTGTATAATATAAACGGCGCCCCTAGGCAGTGTGCAACTTAGAGATATCAGTCTACAAGGCTGTTGTTCTCCCCACACTTCTCTATGGGTCTGAGACTTGGATTCCTTTATAGAAGGCACATTCAAAGCTTTGAAATGTTTCACCAGCGTTTCCTTCGCCGAATTCTTCGGATCTGCTGGAGTGATCATGTCACAAATGTTTCGGTCCTGCAACGCTCCAGCTGTAAATATATAGAGGATATGGTTGTAAAGGGGAAATTCCGATGGACCGGGCATATGATACGCATGGGCGATCACAGACTCCCAAAACGCGTCTTGTACGGAGAAGTGGTGAGCAAGCGAAGAGTTGGTAGGCAGAGGAAGTGCTATAAGGACAGTCTGCGAGAGTCGCTTACTTTGTGCAGGGCCCCTGAGGACTGGGAGTGGATGGCTCAGGACCGTGAGGGGTAGAGAGCCGTATGCTCTCGGGCTGATGACGTCTCAGCGGCTAGACGTGTGAGAAACAGTCAGCATTGCCACACAAGCCACTCAGCAGGATCTATATGTCAGTGGCATCTGCGGGAGTGAGTGAGAGACGCGCATCTAGGAACGCGCTATTTTCTCACAGAAGATCACACGATCGACGTGGAAGAACGGTTCAAGATTAAGTGGCAAGGGGATCCTCGACTACGAGGCCCGGTAACGACGATACAACTTAGGATCCCTACACAAACCCTCAATACACAATTAAAAAAATCTTACCCTTTCCGTTTCGGATGATGATGTATACCACGTCACACAAGCCAGCCACTACAGTTTCCGTCTTGCTTACTTCTCTCCAAATGCATCTACGATGTCATTGAAGTCTATATTCACTGTTATGTCTGACAATAGTATGGCCCATATAAGGGTAGTATCATATGTAGTATGAATAGCCTAGGTCATGGTCTGCAAGTGGTCATCACGCGGCCACCCGCTGATTTCATTTACACATATCAACACATCATGTGCCGATTCATCTAGCAGTGGCAGTTATATTTTAAAGTATTTTTATAACCTATTTATGAATCTTTGAGCGCCCCCTTGGGCTTGGCACCCCCATTGCAAATGGTTCTGATCACGCTGCCTCCTTATAGGAGGGTTGCTACTAAAATTTTGAGACAGACAAGTAAAAACAAATATTTATCACCGAAAATGGCTTTATTGTTTTTCAAAATACTCTCCATGAAGATCAACACTTTTGCATGCGTTTGAACCCATTTTCGAAGCACTTCTTCCACTCCGAATGAGGTAACTTCAAAACATACGTTTTGAACGCATCAACCGCTTCTTCAGGCGACGAAAAACGTTGACCTCGCAATTTATTTTTGATGTTCGGGAATAAAAAGAAGTCATTGGGTGCCAAATCAGGGCTGTACGGCGGATGACCCATCAATTATGGGTCATCCGCCGTACAGCCCTGATTTGAGTGCTCAAAAAGTCACTTGTTTGAGCCGATGTGTGAGAGCGCGCATTGTCGTGGTGGAGAATGATCCGTCTTCGGCGGTTGGTTTTCCTCATTTATCCGAAAACTTATGGCAAATACATGGTGGTGTACCATTCAGAATTAACGGTACGGCGTTCCACTAAAGGCACTGTTGCGACATGAACATTTATACCGAAGAAATAAGCCACCATTTGCTTCGAAGTAATTCGTGCGCGAATAACTTTTGTTGGATTTGGCTCGTCTTGAAACACCCATACAGTCGACTGTTGTTTAGTTTCTGGCTCATATGCATAGATCCATGATTCGTCGCCTGTCACGATCTTATAGACGTCTTTTGAAGCACCGCGATCGAATTTTTTCAACATTTCTTTGAACTAATCGACATGAGCCTTTTTTGAGCGATTGTCAAATTATGCGGTATCCAACGCGAACAAATCTTTTTGACGGCCAAATGTTCATGCAATATTGAATGTATGCAAGTGGAACTAATGCCCAAATATGCCTCAATCTCACGATAAGTCACATGATGATATTGCAATATAAGTTCACGCACAGCATCGATGTTTTCTGGCACAACAACCGATTTTGGACGACCTTCACGAAATTCGTCCTGGAGCGAACTACGACCACGATTGAATTCGAAAAACCAGCGAAACACAGTGGCCCGGGATGGTGCTTCATCACCAAAAGTCGAAGCGAGTTGATCGGCACACTGTTGTTGAGTTAGTCCACGTCGAAAATCATAAAAAATCATCGCACGAAAATGTTCACGATTTAATTCCATTTTTGGCCGAGATGAATTTTTCAAGTCACTGTAAACAACACAAATAGCACTCGTATGACAACACTTTCTGAGCACGTATACCATTAAAAACGTCAAACTTTACGATGCTGATGTCAGATTTGACGCATCTACACTGGTGTTGCCATATCTTAAAACTTAAGTAGCAACCCTCGTAGGACCATACTTTCCTATCGCGACGCCCATCTTACGTCTCTTCTACACCTTCTTATATACTCCTGCCATTTCCTTCGTTCAAAATATTGTTCACTCAATCCAATCATACTTTCCTTCCAACAACGCCTTCCGCTCACATCTATTTGCACTGTATATTTGTTTTGTTAATCTTTCTTCATCCACACGCCTTAATAATCTCAGAGTCCTCTTCTTCATCTTACTTAATACATAAAGAAAAACGCACAGATGAGTGAATCTCACATTTACTTATACACACAAAAACGAGTATAATATAATATACAGATGCATCAATACACACATGTACACTTCAAGTTTGCGTTCGTTTTCTTTTTCTCATTTTTGACGGTAACTTTGATGGTGAGGTACTCGTAGAATTGGACCAACCTGTATGGCAGAAATCTCTTTGAAGTCTAGGTCCCTTGTCCAGTGGAAGGGAGCGCTCTTGGAGTTGCGGAAGGTGGAGCTGGCCCCACCCATGTCCAGCTTGGTGTGCGTGTCCAGGAACACCTGCACGTTGGGGTGGAAGTCAACGCCCAGGAATTGCAGGAGTGACGCCACCGTGTTGTACGGGTCCAGCGAGAGGTCCTCATATCTCAGCACCCTGGAACAACATCGGAGAATTACTGTATAGTTATAACATAGATACGGAGAAAATTTATTGGCAGGCAAGTATTGAAGAGAGAATTGAAACAGTTAAGCCTCGAAGACAGCAGCAGAAAAGGCAGTGTATCTAAATCTTTTTGAATCGTGGCCCTCGTTTTAGATTCGCCGCTCGCACTGTATTACCTTTCCAACTCCCTTAACCAGTCGGTATTAATTATATCAAATAACAAAAGAAATATCAAATTATTAAGTCTAAATATAACACAATGACAACAGGAACAGTGTTACTAAATATAACATAATGACAACAGGAACAGTGTTAATAAATATAGCATAATGACAACAGGAACAGTGTTAATAAATATAGCATAATGACAACAGGAACAGTTTACTAAATATAGCACAATGACAACAGGAACAGTGTCACTAAATATAGCATAATGACAACAGGAACAGTGTTACTAAATATAGCACAATGACAACAGGAACAGTGTCACTAAATAAAGCATAATTACAACAGGAACAGTGTTACTAAATATAGCACAATGAAACAGGAACAGTGTCACCAAATGTAGCATAATGACAACAGGAACAGTATTACTAAATATAGCACAATGAAACAGGAACAGTGTCACTAAATATAGCATAATGACAACAGGAACAGTGTTAATCACGCTTTCTTGCGAAGTCACTAGTTATATCTACAAAGTTTATTAACAGTGTTTAATCCTCAATTTATCCACCGACATGTGGAAAGTGTCGATATCAGAAAATGTATTCAGTAATGTCATTCCGTGTGCGAGTGGTGATACTCTTAACAGTTCAGTTCGTGAAAACGGCACCGGAAATAACCATAATTCACGATAGCGTAATTATTGTCCGGTATATTTAACAAAAGTTTGTGAATCAATAAAAGGTTTGCGTTTGAGTTAATTAAAAATGTTTTGTACTGGTTTAGGTATGCAGATGACCTTATTTGTGTTTGGACGGGGACCGGGTACCGGTAGACAATTACACCAATTTCTTAAATATTTAAATTCTATATAATTTTATAAAATTCCCACTATAAACGGAACAGGACGGAAAATTAAATTTCTCGGACCTAACATTATCTCGCCAAATTGGTACATTTGACTTTGATATACATACATAGAAAATACACTTATTCAGACTCTATAATTCCAGCAACTTCCAACCATCCTAATAACTATAAATACGCCGCATTTAACGGTATGATTTAACGGTATGTTCATAGCGTGTGTCCTAGTAGGACGTGCTGATGATGATGTTGCTGACATCTCTGTATTCGCTTTAGTCGAATTCCGTGTTCCTTTTCGTTCGGGGTCATCAATTTAGCGGGGTGCTTAATTTGATACGTCGTGATGATTTTGATTTGTTTTTTATTTAAAATAAAATACGTCGATTCAGGAATGCGAAAAAGTGAGAGTGAATAATCGATAAATAGTAAACAGCGATGAATGGTCAAGTGAATAATAATAAGTGATCTTTATTTGTCGATAAGTAGGTATATATACAATTTCAGAACGGGGCGCGTGAATGCGTCCGCGGTATATCTTGATCTCACTCCTGTGCGTTCCGAGGTGGTCGCAGACGTTGCCAATGATATAGTGGGTAGAGTATTTATTGCCGAAACGGTGAGACACGCGATGCGCTCTCTCTCTACCGTGGAATGCGACGTAAATATTATTTTCGTGTAAACATTATTGACGTTCTGGTATGTGATCTTTGTACATATTCAAAGGTTGATTCATCGGTCGTTGACCGTGCATGTTGACAATATTTAGGGATCACGTCGGTATTCCCTACAGATTGCTCAGTGTCCCATTAATCGACGACAATTTAAAAAAGTAATTAATAACCATAAAAAATTGTTAATAATAATGGCTATCCTCAAATCCTCATTGATTCCCTTTTAAAAAACAAAAAAGAAACTTATAAAATATCATATTATATTATATATTTAACGACACCTATAAGCATACCTATAAATGGAGCAAAGTCCTATTTATAAAAAAACATATCATACGAAATAACCAAAAATATTCCAAGTCACATAAAGCCAGCTTTTTACACTAATTTCAATCTCCGGAAACTCTTATTTAACGGGAAAGGCAAAAATGGAATACCTAGCAACAGTGGTGTGTATACACTTTTATGTGCTGACTGTGATAATTTTTATATAGGAAAGACAGGAAGATCTTTTGAAAAGAGATTTCGTGAACACAAATCCGCCTTAACAAATCCTCTAATTTATTCTGAAATGTCTAATCATTGTCACCGTAAAAACCATACTTTTTCTATCGATGATGCCAAATTCTTACATATCAGTAGTAACGGAAATAAATTGGACAGATTAGAGGCCCTAGAAAATTCTAAGTCAGTACACCGATCCGAACATCTGTTGAACAGTTATTTCCCAAAAATCTCTCCGCTCTTGGCCGAAATTGTCCCGTGCCTCCCTCACCCTCCAACCGTTGAAGCGTGTATATCGGTACCAGTTCGAACAGCATTTAGTCTTGTTTGCGCTCCCCTGGAGATGAGGTGAAAGCCTTGAAACCGGTAGGGTTATACCGTCACAAAAAGTGGAATAAACAGTGTTTGATAAAAATAAATTACAATATCATGATTAATTTTTTTCAAAATATCATTAATGAAAATTTAAAAAAAAAAAAGCAATGTCGGACCACCTTTTCCGTCCGGAGTATCTCTCTCCACTTTCGACGGTCTTAAGCAAGAGCCTCCAACTCGTCGACGTAAGGATAGCCTGGCGTCCGGATTTCGACGGGAATGTCCCGATTAAAAAAAAATCTTATCCCAACTCCTGATACATGGTCTGCAATTCCTGATTTGCATAGAAATTTCAAAATAGAACTGAACTGAGAACTGAAGGAAAAAATACATTATTGTTGTTTATAGTTAAGGCATTACTGTTTTGGAGGTTTAAAGACATTGTAATTTATTTTTATCAAACACTGTTTATTCCACTTTTTTGTAACGGTATAACCCTACCGGTTTCAAGGCTTTAACCACATCTTCAGGAAAGCACAAACAATACTAAATTCTGTTCGAACCGATATACACGCTTCAAAGGTTGGGGACTGAAGGGTATGGGAGGCATGGGACGATTTCGGCCAAGAGCGGAGAGATTTTTGGAATATAACTGTTTACCAGATGTTCGGATCGATGTACTGACTTAGAAATTTCTAGGGCCTCTAATCTGTTTGTTTGTGCTCCCCTGAAGATGAGGTGAAAGCCTTGAAACCGGTAGGGTTAAACCGTTACAAAAAAAGTGGAATAAATAGTGTTTGATAAAAATAAATTACAATACATTATTGTTATAATACTCGTACAATAGTAGTTTTGGAATGCTTCGTGAGAATTTTTCTATTTGTTCCCTGAATTTGGGCAGAGATTTAGAGAACAAATAGAAAAAGGACGATATCGAAGATTTTTTGTCATTTTTTGTAATATACTGAAAATAGTCGAATAAATGCTGCAGAAACGAGTGCACTTAGAAGAAGACATGAGATGACAATTTATGACAGAATACGGAATGAAATGATTAGGGATGTATGTGGACTTAAGACTGGTGTGTTGAGTAAGGTGGAGAAGAGCACGCTAAGATGGTTTGGGCGTGAATGAATGAAGAAAGACTGACAAAACCGATAAACAGTCAAAAATGTGACTGCAAGGCGTGGTACAGAAAGACCAAGAAAGATATAATTGGATCAAGTGTATATAGTATTTTGAAAGGAAACGTATTTCGCCTCTCCTACATACGAACAGCTTTTCATACAATGTCTACGATTTCTCAAACTTTTTACATTTCCGTGTGTCGGCGAGTCTAGCGCGCTGTCCTCTCTGCCTACCTCGATAAAGAGACGGCTTGACGAGTATGTTTGTATGTATTGATAAATTTGCCGCTCCGACGATCTCGTTCCCGAGAAGATAGAAGACTCGCCCCGCTGCGTGCAGGGAACAGATAACGACAGCGGACAATAAAATGTCCTCGGGTCTCAGAACAGGATATAACGCCGCAGCGCGGAGTGCTTGCCCTCTCAAGGATTGCAACTCGCGAGTAAACCAGACGGCGGGTGCATTAGACCAGTGGTTTCCAAACTAGGGTGACCCTGACGTTCCGAGAGGGTGTCCTAAGGCGACTGCGAACTCTTTCCAAAATTAATACAATTATACTAGAAAATGCCTATTTTTAATTTTATTCATTTGATAAAGTAATCTATGATACACATATTTGCCAAAAGCTATACCGGTAAAAGGTGTTATGACCGCGCGGTAAAGCACTAGATTTGCGTGCGAAAGGTCGCCGGTTTAAACCCCGCGTTGTATTATTGCCTTCGAATGACACAAGCATTTTTTTGCCTAGTATTCGGGGGTATAAGGATACACGATACACTTTTAAAAGAGAAAAAAAAAACATGCCGGTGTGCTCCGTTCGTCTCACTTCGGTGTGCCATAGGACCCAGTACAGCCGTGTGCCCGGTGAGTTTGCCGGTGTGCAGCGACTCACTCACTTAAAAAAAAACTCCACTGCACAGCTTCGCTTTCCAACCGAATCGATGGAGGAATAGCGAGTTGATCCTCAACTACGAGGATTAGCAACGAACTTCTTATTCTTCTTTGTTTAGGTCGTACGACCTGTTTGTGACGGTGGGCTGTCCTGGGATGAAGACGTCCAGCTGTCCTTCCACCTTTTCGGCGGCATTCCCGGTAATCTCCTGCTGTTAGGGATTTCAGCCTTAGCGATTCTTGCCAGTCTTATCATATACCCTCCATGCGGTCCACATGATCCCTCCAGAAGCGCCTTCTGCTTCTTCCCCACCTCAATATGTTTTCAACACCACATATAGACCCTATCGTCTCATTTCTGATCCGATATCTAAGAGTTCTGCCTGCGATGGAGCGTAGGGTTCTCATTTCTGCCACTCTGGGAAGGTTTTTTGTCCTATTGGTATCGGCTCTCACTTCTATCCCATATCTCATGATGGGGCGGACGCATGTCTTATATATCCTGACCTTACTCGAGGATCAGCAACGAACGAACGAATACCCATATTACTTAAACGGACATATACGACGAAAGGACTAATTTAATTTCTATATCATAACTATAAGCTAACTGAATTTTAAATTCATACATGCCATTTTTATTTTTTGATAATCTTAATATTTAATAGGTAATACCTACATACTAAATTATTACTATACTAAAGAAAATGTAGCATGATCCCTGTGGCGTTTCACAAATTTGCCCCGATACAACCTTGTAACAACGTTCAGTAATTTTAATTATTTTATCAACTTTAATATAAGCCTCGATTCTAATAAATAGCAAGTTATTTAGGTCAATACAATACATAAAACTAACAATAATGACAAATCAATACATCTTGTTACAAATTAGCAAAAATATGCCAGTTTGTTAAAATCAAATAATATTTGGCGACGTACGTCAAGTCACTACGTTAGTCTGCATTGGCTAGGGATGGGGTATACGATAATTGGATTTTCGATTTTTTTTATACATAAAATTAAATGTTCGTAATTAGTATTCATTCATAGTGGATCTTGGCATATTTAAAGATAGATACCAATTATACAATACATTAGAATGTCAATTATACAATACATTATAATGAAAATTAGGAACTAAAACGTCAGTTTAGAGAAAAACAATTTTTCGATTTATAAAAAAAACGATTCGATTTGTAAAAAAAAACGATTTTACCCGATCCCTTTGAGACATGACATTTCAAACGTCACAGGGGCGATGCAACATTTTCTTGAGAATAGATAACAATTTTTGGCTCATTTGAAGGAGATAATCTAGAAGAGTTCTTTTTGGCTCATTTGAAGGAGATAATCTAGAAGAGTTCTTTTTGACTCATTTGAAGGAGATAATCTAGAAGAGTTCTATTTGACTCATTTGAAGGAGATAATCTAGAGAGTTCTTTTTGACTCATTTGAAGGAGATAATCTAGAAGAGTTCTTTTTGACTCATTTGAAGGAGATAATCTAGAAGAGTTGTTTTTGACTCATTTGAAGGAGATAATCTAGAAGAGTTCTTTTTGACTCATTTGAAGGAGATAATCTAGAAGAGTTCTTTTTGACTCATTTGAAGGAGATAATCTAGAAGAGTTCTTTTTGACTCATTTGAAGGAGATAATCTAGAAGAGTTCTTTTTGACTCATTTGAAGGAGATAATCTAGAAGAGTTCTTTTTGACTCATTTGAAGGAGATAATCTAGAAGAGTTCTTTTTGACTCATTTGAAGGAGATAATCTAGAAGAGTTCTTTTTGACTCATTTGAAGGAGATAATCTAGAAGAGTTCTTTTTGACTCATTTGAAGGAGATAATCTAGAAGAGTTCTTTTTGGCTCATTTGAAGGTGAGAATCTAGAAGAGTTCCTTTTTATTTGTTTTATTTTATACACTTAATTAACAAAGTAAACATTTAAATAGTGTATTTATATTAATTTGGGGTCCGTAATAATTTTGCCAAAATGCCAAGGGGTCCGCCAGTGAAAAAGTTTAGAAACAGCTGCACTAGACCAGTCTACGTTCGGTCTGGGACGGACTGGGGTAGTACTGTTGACACTCGATATAAATGAATACTTTACACTCCTTGGCCGCCTCCTTTCGGGTCGGAGTTGAAGCATTAATATGATCCCTACGTGGGGCGGTCTGTCCGGCGCCACTGTAGAATTTGTTTGTATATAATTTTTTTTTATTTTATTGTAGATTATCCACCCAAATTATAATGATTTGTGCCAACAAATTAAAGTCATTATGCTATTATTGGGTGTTAACATAAGTTGTGTCCGTTTTTTTTTTCAAATAAAAAATGAGCACCAAAAGTAAAACAAAATGGTAAAGGTTATACGTCATTCGAAAGAAAATTTTCTGCTCTACAAGATGGTTTGCTCGCGCGTCATCGAGCTACGCATGCCCACAAGCAAAGGTTCGTTTACCGCATCATTACTGGTGATGAAAAATGGTTTGAAAATTGTGATGAAAAATGTTTGAAGGGGATCTTCATGAATAATATGGTTTAAGCGGTCTTCATCGAAGTCCATTGGTCGTCCGGAACGCTCCATGTCTTTCAGGTCGAAATTACCGTCTTTGAAACGCAAAAACCATCGACGAGCTGTCCTTTCATTCATAGCATCTTCACCGTACACTTCGCAAATATCGCGAGCAGCTTTGGCAGCTTTATTCCCTCGATTGAACGTGAACAGAAGGAGGTGTCGAAAATGCTCACTTTCGTCTACTTGACATTCCATTTTGAAGGCTTTTAATCAAATAAAATAATATATGTAACGTAAAAGCAAACACAATATCTTTTAGAGCAGAAAATTTTCTTTCGAATGACTTATAACCTTTACCATTTTGATTTACTTTTGGTGCTCATTTTTAATTTGGAAAAAAAACGGACACAATTTATGTTAACACATAATATATGAGTCAATATAATGAAATCAATTTAAAAAAATGACATCTACATCATTTAAAGTTTCAACTGATTAGGCATAAAAAATTTAACAATCTATCTACGAAGTGGAAAAAATGTACGAAGAAAGAAGAAACGCAACATTCATTGGACGCGGTCAAGATATGGCTTTTAGTAAATCAAATCTACCTCGCAAAGGGCAACCGAAAAATAGATGGTCTATAGTTTCATCATTCAGCCCACACTAGCAGCTGGGATTTTCCACAATACTTATTATGTAAAGGTGACTAGCCACCACGCAATGTCCCGTATGCAAACGACACATGACAAGACACTTGCATCTTGTTCATTCTTATTATATTAAAACATTGTTTCAAAGGGATAGATTATTGGATTGATTTATTGCTAGAACCCTTATTTATACCAGTTATATCCCAGTCCAACGTCCATCGATGCCAAGTATCATGTTTAATTTTATTTAAATATCGGTTACTGGCTGTGAAAACTCGGATAGGAGATAACCGGCAGAACATGCTTCCTTTGCCAAGGCATCAACACATTCATTACCAGTGATACCAATATGTGACGGAACCCATGCCAGAGAAACATCTATATTTTTTGACATCAATTGGAATAACTTGGCTTTGATTGAGCTAATAATTTATTTGTAAGAGTTACTCAAAGAATTACCTTAAATTGAAGTATATTAATTTTAGTTTAAAACTAACCGCAAATTATTACGAGTAAACAATGATAGTTTGTTCCGATTCTGGACTATGCGGACGTATGTTACTTGGATGTTACAGAGGACCAGCTGGACAAATTACAGCGTCTTCAAAATGTGTGTCTAAGATTCATTTTCAACCTACGAAAGTACGATCATATAACTTCATACCAGAAGGCATTGAACTGGTTGAATGTTAGAAATAGACGCCAAACTCACATTACTGTCTCTATTGTATAACATCCTTAAATGTCCCGCCGCACCCTCTTATCTCGTCGAAAATTTTCAGCGTCTTTCCAATCATGGATTAGCGCTACGCTCAAACAGATATTGTTTATTGGCCTTTCCAGTTCACCACTCCTCTTTCTTTACGTCGTCCTTTACTGTCCATGCAGTGAGACTCTGGAATCAGTTACAAACCAATATAAGACTCGCTCCGTCCTTGGCATGCTTTAAGAAGCGACTGAAAAAACTCTTTATTTCTAATCAGTAAAATAACGCGTTTCATTCCTGATTTTTCTTTTCCTTTCCTCTCCACCATCCCTTCCTTTCCTTTTGATTGATGATATCTCACTTTATATGAAAAATAATGTTCGAGTGATTGTCCGTCTTTGTGGGGTTCGTGGTCATGCGCTCACGTATGTGTTTATGGATTTCGTGGGGATGGATTGTCATTTGAATGATTTATGCGACCATGTAACTTGCTTCATTTACTTTTGTCTGGTTGGTTGGAAGAGATTGCCGCCTGGCAATAAGCCCGCCAGATTGTATTGCAATAAAAGTGTTAAATAAATAAATAAATGAATAGTTTGGAGAAAATTGAGGAAATCTGACAAACCTTTCACAGTCGGTAGCTGTGGTGTAATGGTTAGCATTCACGCAAAGTAAGCGGGAACTCGAGTTCGGTTCCTGGCGAATTGACTTCGAAACTGGTTTTATTCTTAGACTGTTTTATATCTGAATTTGTTTTTCTGTAGACAATCTTAGAATATTGAAAAACGAAATTTGTCGACATGGAACTGGTTGAGTTTTGGATATCTGTAAAGGATAAATACACTTGTATTAGAGTGAACGGTACCTTGACTGACTACAGCGGTCAATTGTTGAAATACTAATGTCGAATGGGAATGTATGCGGATTACTGTTTTAGCAGAATGCTTCTTGTCTGAAGAGATGATGATAGTAGTTGTTGGTAAATAAATAAAATACGTCAATTAGCAATGCGGAAAGAGAGAGTGAATGAATGTTTTATTTATCGGTAAGTGGGTATTTATGCATTTCAGAATGGGCGCGGGAGTGCGTCCGCGATATATTTTTATCTCACTTCTGTGCGTGCCGAAATGGTCGATTGCAGTATTGCAGACATCGCAAATAGTATTGTGGGTAAACAATTTGTTTGCGGGATCGGCGAGACAGCGTGATGCGTTCTCTTTCTACTGTGGAATGCATCGTAAATAGTATTGTGGGTAAACAATTTGTTTACGGGACTGGCGCGCTGTCCGGCCGCGTCAATGTTTTGGTATGTGACCTTTGCACATATCCAAAGGTCGTTTCGTCGGTCGTTGACCGTATGTGTTGACAATATTCAGCGACGACCGTGGTTCCCACACTGTTAACAGATGACATGGTACTGTTGGCGGAGAGTGAAGATGAATTGCAAAGTTTGATAAGTATGAGAGATGCGAAGAGAGAAATCTGAGAATGAATGTTGCAAAATCCAAAGTCACGGTGATAGAAAAGTGTGGAAGGAAAAGTAAATGCGACGATATATGGGTGGGAAATAAGAAATTGGAGCAAGTTGAGGAATTCTACTATTTGGCTAGAATTTTCTCAGATGATTTAAGAGGAATAACGAATGGCATGTAGCGATAGGAAATAAAGTCAAGAGAGCACTAAAACATAAATACTCGAACGGTATAATTTTCCAGCCTTTTACAAATATATTATTTATAGTTAATGCATTAACAGGTTAGTTAGTTAATGCATTAGGGTGTGGGTTAATGCATTAGGGTGTGGGATGAAAAAGGGTGTGGGCTGAAAAACATCTGGTGTCCCCGTGGCTGGGTTTGCCCTATATTGGTGGGGTGTATCTTGGCCGAGGGGATGCTATTAGATGAGCCCAGACCTTTTGATAGCTTCTGTATTTAATGTATTATCTGCAATTTATGTGTTTTAGAAGTGTTATTTAAATATAATCTGTACATACTATGTTGCTATCAATAAACCTATTATTTATTTATTTATTTAACATTGAGGAGGTTTAAACACATTGTAATTTGTTTTATCAAACACTGTTTATTCCACTTTTTGTAACGGTATAACCCTACCGGTTTCAAGGTGCACACCTCATCATCAGGGGAGCACAAACAAGACTGAATTCTGTTCGAACTGGTACCGACATACACGCTTCTAACGGTAAACATTCGGGTTGAGGACTGGGGGTGGAGGGAGGGTGGAGACAATATTTTACAAATAGTTGATCAATACCATCTCGCAATTTCCCTTTCGAGTTAGGCAGAAAGGATATAACATTAATTCTCATAGCTTTCTCTTCGCATCTCTCATCAATTACTCTTGTATTTATTCGTGGTGCCATTATTGTATCAAATACCAATTTGGTTGAATTCTGATACAATTTCAATCTAATTCTATCGACAAAGGCAATTTATTCGAGAGCTAATGGTATTTCTAACCCGTTAACTCTGCCCCTGGGCCGCTCCGCTCGCATGCAAACGAGCAGTGAAGCAAGCGATATCGTCAAAATCTCCGTCGTAATTTCCCGGCGCTGCGTTACAAAACACGAATACTCCCGACCCGGCGCTCGTTCAGTTCAATGTAACAAGTCACATTACACCGGACTCAAATCTCGGGTTCAATTCCCAATCAAGTAGAACCACACTCGTAGGTTCGAGGGCGATGTTTGCTTAAGAGCTATTCAGGTAGTATTTACTCGGATTATAGAAAAGTTACGAGGGACATCGAACGGCGTATACGAGTGCCAATAAGGAATAAAGGGGAAAAAACGTACGTAGTCGAATCGGACAGTATCGAAATATGCTTAGATGATAGCGCCCATGGTAGTATTTCTGTACCATCTTAGATGATAGCGCCCATGGTAGTATTTCTGTACCATCTTAGATGATAGCGCCCACGGTAGTATTTCTGTACCATCTTAGATGATAGCGCCCATGGTAGTATTTATGTACCATCTTAGATGATAGCGCCCATGGTAGTATTTATGTACCATCTTAGATGATAGCGCCCATGGTAGTATTTCTGTACCATCTTAGATTATAGCGCCAATGGTAGTATTTCTGTACCATCTTAGATGATAGCGCCCACGGTAGTATTTCTGTACCATCTTAGATGATAGCTTAAATGGTAGTATTTCTGTACCATCTTAGATGATAGCGCCCATGGTAGTATTTCTGTACCATCTTAGATGATAGCGCCAATGGTAGTATTTCTGTACCATCTTAGATGATAGCGCCCACGGTAGTATTTCTGTACCATCTTAGATGATAGCGCCCATGGTAGTATTTCTGTCATGTGACTACAATTCATCTGCTCAGCCAATTCTACGGTGGTTTGTAGGGGATCTTCATGAATAATATGGTTTAAGCGGTCTTCATCGAAGTCCACTGGTCGTCCGGAACGCTCCATGTCTTTCAGGTCGAAATTACCGTCATTGAAACGCAAAAAATATCAACGAGCTGTCCTTTAATTCATAGCATCTTCAACGTACATTCGCAAATATAGCGAGCAGCTTTGGCAGCTTTATTCCCTCGATTGAACGCGAACAGAAGGAGGTGTCGAAAATGTTCACTTTCGTCTACTTGACATTCCATTTTGAAGGCTTGTAATCAAATTAAATAATATATGTAACGTAAAAACAAACACAATATGTTGTAGAGAAGAAAATTATCTTTCGAATGACGGTATCATATTTACCATTTTGTTTTACTTTTGGTGCTCATTTTTTAAATTAATAAAAAACGGACACAACTTATGTTAACACCCAATACATTAAATACGAGTATGTTCCATGTCTTGCTCTTATGAAGTCCGAAAATGGTAATACACTCTAACATATTGTATTATATATTTTTTGACATACATTTAACTAAAAGCATACATGAAGATAGATTTGAGCTGATACGAAAAGTATAAAAATCAAAAACTAATTATTTCTCATTTAAAATCCATCATCATTGTCAACCAGAGTCGATCCACTGCTGGATGAAGGTCTCCCCAAGTTGACTCCAAATAGTTCGGTATTTTGTTCGTTGGTGCCATGTGATGCTGCCATGCTTCCTGATTCATCTATCCAGCGGTACTCGTACCTTCGATCTTTTTCTGGGCCTCTTTATGCCTCTTGGGTATCATTGGATTATTTCGGACGTCCATCGGGAATCTGACATTCTGGCTATGTGTCCTGCCAATTGCTACTTCGTTTTCTTGCACACCTTGATTAGGTACGTCTTCTACTTTTGTTATGTTGTTGCGAATCCAGGTGTTTCGTTTACGGTCTATTTTAGTATATCCCAACATGCATCTCTCCATGCTCTTTTCTGCGGTCTGGAGCTTATGTGTGTTCTTTACTGTGAGCGTCCATGTCTCACTAGTACTGGGAGAATACACTGGTTGTAGACCTTTCGCTTCAAAGATATTGGGAGATTACTTTTGAAGATGTTGTTCAAACTACCAAATGAGCTCCATGCTAGTTTTGTCCTTTGTGCTATTTCCTCCGATATGCCACCTACAAAAGAAATGAGTTCGCCCAAATACACATATTATGTTATGTTATTCCTGGACAAGTTCCAGTGGCTTTCCATATATAATTATTGGTTTTGGGGTAGCAAAGCTGTTCATAATATATTTGATTTTTGATATATTCATTTTTAAATCAACTTCTTTACAGACCTCTGCTAATTCCTGCAGTTGGTGCTGAAGATCATTCGGGGCTTAAAATCAATAA
This sequence comes from Odontocerum albicorne, assembly GCA_949825065.1. Lineage (NCBI taxonomy): Eukaryota > Metazoa > Arthropoda > Insecta > Trichoptera > Odontoceridae > Odontocerum > Odontocerum albicorne. The sequence continues at coordinate 26,865,749 of OX463861.1, forward strand.
CTGGTATTCAATAAATATTTTCTTAAAAGATGAACAACTATCACCCGGTGAACCACATCAAATACTGGATTTAAAAGGACTGATTCCACGGAACAGGGCCACACACAACAATACGCAGAGATATACCACTTCACTGAACACGGCCGGCTCCCGTCTCTGTTAACATTGTGGTCGGGCAGTGCGGTTAGGCCGATAGATAACCATGGCTTCATGCTAAAATTACTGTATGGCTGCGTGAACTATGTCAAATCAGATCACATATAGATCTAAACAGGAGATCATCGACGAGACACATACGAGCAATAAAGTTTTTAGAGCTATAATAATAATAATAAAATGGTAATTTATATAGCGCTGCTAATTTATATAGAGAGCAGAACGGAATTCGGGATTCGAACCCACTATTATTGCATGATTAAAACTATTCCAAAATAAACATACATAAGTTGTTATTTATAGTTAAGGCATTAACATTGTGGAGGTTTAAAGACATTGTAATTTGTTTTATCAAACACTGCTTATTCCACTTTTTGTAACGGTATAACCCTACCGGTTTCAAGGCTTTCACCTCATCATCAGGAGAGCACAAACAAGACTGAATTCTGTTCGAACTAGTACCGAGATACACGCTTCTAACGGTAAACATTCGGGTTGAGGACTGCGGGTTGAGGAAGGCATGGGACAATCTCGGCGACCAGCGGAGAGATTCTTGGGATATATGTGTTTGCCAGATGTTCACCTCGATGCACTGACTTAGAAATTTCTAGGCCCTCCAATATGTCCAATTTATATCCGTTACTACTGATATGTAAGAATTTGGCATCATCGATAAAAAACGTATGGTTTTTACGGTGACAATGATTAGCGATTTCAAAATAAATTACCGCCTTAACAAATCCTCTGATTAGATCAATTGCACCCCCAAAAATGCACTGTTCGGTGCGGTGTTATGGCTGAAAGAGTTATCGCTCTACAAAAGTCGAAGTTAGCCGATTATGACCGACATTCTCTTTCTTAAGCCCGATGTGTATTACTTACCGCCGGGTACTGCACATACATTTTCTGATATGTAATAGTGACATATTCGGATTTACGTGAAGAGTAGTGTATATTGTTGAAATAATCATAAATTGTAATAAGACTTCCCAAAAAGGGTCGTCTGCAAGTGTTTCCTAAAGCTGCACACATCACCCACATATCTAACACTTAGAAGCAGACCATTCTACGCCACATGACCAGCAACGGCAAAATCTCTGTCATAATAACGTTTTGTCTGTCTGGAGTGATGAAGTGTGAGTTCTGACTTTCGATGTGAATGTAAAAGACAAAAAAAATATCGCTCATGTATAGTATAAATATTTACAGATAATGTTCAAAAAGACCTTAGCATCATGTTCAACAGTAAATAATACATTCGGTTATCATATTGACAGCATGTGTTTTTCTATCAATACAATTTTGGGATTTGTGATAAGGAGTCTCTAGAGGAGGTATTACACGCAGCAGCTTGCAGCGCTACATGTTGATATCAGCATGTAGAGCTGCAAACTGCGCGTGTAATAGGGAACAAATGTTGTGTGCATGCTGCTAACAACATCGGATCGTTTTGATATTTTCAACAAGCACACGAGCATGCTGTTGTGTGTAATACGTCTGTCAGCATGCGGACGGCAGCTTGACGTACTGCGCATGAGTCTGATCCCTTCCACGCCAGCGCTTCCCTCCCTGCCGTCCGGCTGTTAGCCTTGCAGTGCCACGTGCGTATTGAAAAGTAACCTGATTTGAAGTTTTGTGTACCTGTTTATAGTGTTGTACTTGTGTATAGCAAAGAAAAGCAAAAAAACACTTGATTAACATCTAAAACTGCTAACAGGGCATCGGTTTCGCGCACAGACATTTTGAATACATTCACTTGGCACTGACGGCACGCAACTAGACGCGTTCAGGGTTGGTCCAGCGCTCCCCACCTAGCTTGGGCGTGGATATGTGGTCGCGCAACATCTCCAGCCAGCAAGCACTTCAACTTGTAGCGCTGCAAGCTGATGCGTTGAATAGGTCACGCAACATATCCATCAGCAAACACATCAACTTGTAGCGCTGCAAGCTGCTGTATGTAATACCCCCTTAGGGCATTTGATGGTGACGCTGTTATGGATATCTTAACAATTTATTTACTGGTTCGCAGTAAATATAAATATAGGTTTATTGATAGCAACATATAATGTACACATATAAATACATTTCTGAAGGCGCAACTATTCACCCACTATTTAAAGAGCAAGACCCACTCATTCCAGCATTTGCTGGCTGAGTATGAGAAGGCTCCCTCGAATAATGTTAGATTTTGATTCGGGATGATGAAAAGTTTCTCTGCTTCTAGTTTCATAGCCGTGAAAGTAGGTTACAGTGCGATTCAATTCAATAATATTTGATTTTTTATTGATTCTTTTAGTTTTTTTTAATAGAAGGCCGAAGAGGTGTTGACAGTAGGTAAATCTCCTGGCTCCGCAATATACGTGATTGGACTGGCATAAGGGGCGTTGGAGATTTTTTTCGGGCTGCCGGGGACAAAGATATCTACTCTCAAGTGATATTCAACGTTGGGGGGACCTGACATGACACTGAGAAGAAGTTTTTTTTTCAAATACATATAATATTTGTGATTTTTTCCCCGTGCTGAAGGAGATTTATGAAGTAGCACCTGTCTAATTCCGTCTTTTATATTTTGTTTGTTAATGATTTGTCTTTGTGTCTTTTTTTCAGTGTGGGCTGTGCGCCTGTGGACGGCCCGTATTTGTTGGTAACATGTGATTTTGTACGATTTGATACCTAATTCTTTCCGATTGTTTTTGTTTCTATCCTTAATGTGTTGAGCACTCACTACTGGCTTTTTTATTTTTGCTATAAGGTACATTGTACCGTGCATTCATATAATTTTTTGCTACGAGGTGGATTGTACCGTTTATTCATATACATTTTTGCTATAAGGTACATTGTACCGTTTATTCATATAATTTTTTGCTATAAGGTAAATTGTACCGTTTATTATATAAATTTTTGCTATAAGGTACATTGTACCGTTTATTCATATAAATTTTTGCTATAAGGTACTATGCGTATCCAGAAAGCAACTGTACTGAGGCTCTCACGACCGGATGGATTTTATTTTCGACATGTTGGCTACACTTCCGTGTAGCCTGACCCTTCCCCTCCGCAAAGAGACCGGTTCGAGGTCAGTACGTTGAGAAGTGTCGACGCGACAACACGTTTCGTGAAAAATGTCAACCCAATCTCCCGCCAAGTGCGAAATACGCGGCGTCATCCGTTATCTCGTTTGGAAGGGAAAACCTCCGATTGAGGTTTATAATGAGGTGAAAACTGCATATGGTGATAAAGCTATGAATCGTACGAATGTGTACAAGTGGTGTCGCAAGTTTAAAAACGGTCACGTCACACCTCTTCACCCTCCGCCAAAAAGTTCAAAACCACAATTTCAGCCAAGAAAATCATGGCATCCGTGTTTTGGGACTGTCAAGGCATAATTTTAATTGAATATATGCCTCAAGGAGAGACCATCAACTCTGCAAGATACTGTGAGACCCTAAAAAAATTGCGGAGGGCGATTCAGAACAAGAGGAGAGGCATGCTGACAAAGGGAGTCTGGTCTGCCTGCTGCACGACAATGCCAGACCACACACGGCCAACGCCACGAAGGAACTGCTCGCCTCGTTTAAATGGGATGTCCTGAACCATCCCGCGCATTTCCCTGACCTAGCACGTTCAGATTACTATCTCTTTACCTCCCTGAAGCTGTACATGGGTGGAAAAAGGTTTTCAGCCGACGAGGAGGTAAAGGAAGAGGTGGAGAAGTGGACGGAGGGGTTGGCGGGAAACTACTTCGAGGAAGGCATCAAAAAGTTGATACCCCGCTTCACCACCTGCATTGAGAGGAATGGCGACTATGTCGAAAAATAGCTTACATATGTACTACGGTAACCACGTAATTTTTTTGTTTAAATAAAAAAAATTGTAACCTACAAAAATTCAGTACACTTACTTTCTGGATATGCCTCGTACATTGTACCGTTCATTCATATAAATTTTTGCTATAAGGTGCATTGTACCGTTTATTCTATATTTTTTTGCTATAAGGTACATTGTACCGTTTATTCATATAAATAAATAAATATACAGTACGCTGCTTCGTAGCAATTTAGAATGTGGAGCATTTGTGCGGAGCCCACGGAGGATTCGTTTCTGGAATCGGTTACAGACCAATATAAGACCCGCTCCGTCCTTGGCATGCTTTAAGAAGCGACTGAAAAAACTCTTAATTTCTAGTCAATTAAATAACGTGTTTCATTCCTGATTTTCCTTTTTCTTTCCTCTCCACCATCCCTTCCTTTCCTTTTGATTGATGATATCTCACTTTATATGGAAAAAAATGTTCGGGTAATTGTCCATCCTTGTGGGCATATGCTCACGTATGTGTTTATGGATTTCGTGGGGATGGATAGTCATTTGAATGATTTGTGTAAATTGCTTTATTTACTTTTGTCTGGTTGGTTGGAAGAGATTGCCGACTGACCATAAGCCCGCCAGATTGTATTTGCAATAAAAAGTGTTAAATAAATAAATAAATAAGCTGGGTGACTTGAAACAGGCATTCCTAGTTAGTCGGCCAGCAGGTCTATACTACGGTACCTAAGCATAGAAATTAAGCATGATGGGAAAAAAGGGAATATGTTTTTTTTAATAATTACTGAAGTGTATATCTTCAAACTGTTGCAAGACTTGTCCTAAAATACTTGCCCGTTGGTCCAAAAAATATTGGGAAACCCTGGTTTAAAAGAACATTATATATTATACATATAAAAATATATCAGTATGCGGGGTTCTTTCCACAAACAATGCAAACGTCGGCTCTTTGTCTGGACGAACAGTGACTCTTACATTAAGTGGAAGGGGTAAGTCCAGCCCCTAGCCGCCCTGAAAGCAACATTCACGGACGGGGAGCGGTGGAAGGGGGCGTGGGTCTATTTACAAGCGTAAAAAATAAATGAGTGCCGCCCTGAAAAGCCGATAGAAAGGTTAGATAAATATACGGACAGGCGCGGTGCGCTGAATGAGGTGCGGTGGAGTAATGGGCGGGCAAATGTCACGGGGACAGCTTTAAATGCTTTCAGAAAGCTCAATTATGCCATCAGCGTGATGTGCCATTTGCTCGTACAGTAATAATAACACAGCGAAGCATTCATCCATCCTGTCGTGTAGCTGGTTCATAACTTATTGGACGTAAGGGGCTGAAACACCATCCCAGCAGCCCGGAATCGACCACACCTGCACGCGATGCATCTGTTAGTGAACTGAGGGAGCCCTCACGACCGAGAATCGGCGGTCAATACGGTGATGGAACCCGACAATTTTCCACATAGAATAATAAATTGACTTCTTCCAGGGCAGTTTAAGCTCTGTGGATTGTCTTGTCGTTTCAGTTCTTCTGTGCCACAGGATAACCATTGCAGAGTTGCAGTCCAAATTGGATCGGAAGGGTGACCAGACCAGTCCAACTTAATTAATTATCCCATTCGAATGGTACTTAATTGTCATCCGGAGGTAAAATTCCCTCCCATTCGGATCTCAAGGGGAGGGCGCCTATCCGAGCAAATCATCTCAAGAGACACTGTGAAGTATACAACAAAACTCTGCTCACCCGGAAAGAAGAACAGCCCTTATTGACAGGGAACGTCAGCGGGTGAACCCGGACATTGTTCAAACGAGACTCGCCTTCTTGGTGAGGGTAGCATTGAGGAGGACAAGTACACATTTTTTTTCGCGAAGGGATACCCCGCAAATTGCATGAATGATCATCGATCCTCCTATGATAATCCTTGACTCCACTCCAATCATTCCTACACTCAAAAGTTGTTAAGGGTAGTTCAGTTATGTATCTCACTTTGTCAGTGCAACACATTAGGGTTGTTCCTCTTGTGCGTCATTCTTTTATGCTACCAGTGACCACAAACCCCTCTCTATACTGTTTCTTTGGCCATGAGCAATGTGTCCAAAGAATCGGAGAACTCGTCGTACATAGTCGGACTTTCTAATCTCCAGTGACCACGAGCCTCTACAAACTGTCTCATTTTCCACGAGGGATATTGTCGACAGTCTGTCGGAGACTTTCAGTTCTTCGAGAATGGAGTCATTGGTTCGCCTTACCGGCCATGGAGATCGAAACATCCTTTACCGACCCCAAATTTCAAACGCATCTACTCTACGACTTTCACTTGCTTTGAGAGTCTACGTTTTCGCGGCGTACATAACTATTGCTAGGACAAGACGTAATTTTGTCGTGGTGGTGATGGTTTTGTCATGGTGGTGATGGTTTTCCTATCCCATATATTTTCCTGCTTTGACATCGCATTCTTCGCCATTTCAGTTTTTCTTTTCCCCACAGCTTCGCATCTTCCATTGTTGGTAATAAATACTAGAGCCTAATTTAACAAATTTACCACTTCTAGACCATGATTCACATAATTTGGTGGCAGTTTGTCACTGCGGTATTTTTTCCCAACTTGGTTTTTGACTTATTAATTTCCAGGACCAGGAGTTCGCTCTCGTGTTCCACCTTTTGAAGGAGCGTGCCCATTTCTTCTTATGATGCATCAATATAACATAAGTTGTGTCAACTGAATCTTTCAGATTTGATACCATTCTTCCACAAATTGCATCTTGTCGTCACGTCATGTCGTTCCACAAATGGCATCTTGACATCTTGTCGTCTCGGTTTTCAGGTGCTCTCCTCATAATATATTATCCATACAAGTTAAACAACTCGGGAGAAACAATGCACCCTTGTCGAACGCTCTTTTGCACTTGAAAGTTAATGTAGTTTACTTTGACTGTAACAAAACAACGTGAATAAAGTGACCTGATAAGGTTCACAAGGTTCGCTGGTACTCCCATCTATATAAGGATATGCCACATCTATGGAACTGGCGTGACATGACGTTAAGTATGCGGGGACGTAGCTACTGATTGCCTGCCTTATTTGTGAAGGGGCATTATTGGGTGAACAAGTCAGATGAATTGAGTGGATCAGATAGTCCACCATTTGAGAATGAGATGTATTGACTGATAATTACGAGAATGTGACGGATGTATCGCTTCTTGGCAGTGGCGTAACTAAGACATTGCAGTTAATGCGGTGCACTAGGCCCCTCGTTAGATAGGTGCCTAAAAGGTATGCGCCTTAAAAAAAACTTTTTGTACGGATATTTCTGCGAGTATCGTTAATTTTGAGGAATGTCTATTGGCGTTAGTGCTACTTAGAATATCTACAAATTCTAAGAAAGCAGAAAAAAAAACAGACGTCTTAAAACTGCTTGATGACTTGCCTAAATTGAGATGAAAACCATTCTAGAAATTAAATGTATTGACATTTGAAAAGAGTTTTTTTTTTAACTTGTATTTATTTTTCCACAGCGCACGCATTCGTGGTAGCCTGGGGGTCACTGAAATAAATAGTAAGCGGGAAGAGCGACATCTGAGATGGTACGGACACATAAGATGGAGACCACCAGACCATACTGTAAATCAGGCAATGTCTGTGGATCTTCCTCGACAGCCTTCTAGAGGAAGACCAAAGAACTCCTGGATGACTCAATGCGCCAAAATCCTGCAGAGAAACGGCCTAGATGAAAGCGACACCCAGAACCTGAGAATATACAGCCTGAGAAAGAGAAGAGCCGACCTCAACAGCCTTCCTAGGCAATGAGTTGGGACAGTGCTAGGAAGAAGAAGAATTATTTATTTTTTCCACAGGAACTTTTATTTATTTTTCTAGAAAGTGTGAATATTATAAGAGATCAATTTTGTCTTGACCAGTAAGTTGATAAAACCACATACGAGTAGTGCTAAATATTCTTACAGGCGTATATTTTATTCAATACATATAACATACAGGGGTCTTTTTTTCATTTTGCATTGGTACGCAATTCTTTTAGTTACGTCACTACTTTCTGACTTTTGTGTTACCTAATATGCGATGATTTTGGGAATCGTGAGTCGTCTTATCGATGTATTTCTACCTTTAGGAGAGGTGGATTGAATTGTACAATATTACTTTTTTTGTAAACAGTACAAAATGACGGGCGTATTGCTATGTAACAATTTCTTACACCCAACACAAATAAGTTTAAATGAAAATTAGATATGAACCTTTTTTTTTAAATATACGAGTAAAAGTAACTCTAACCAGATTTGGACCCTTCTTTATTCTCTTCGGGTATAAACAGGAATCGAACCCAAAGCCCCCGGGTTGAAATCAAGTGTCTTACCAACTAGACAACGAAGATAGTTATCTCATAAATATGGGTTATTAACTATAAACAATCGATTATACGTACTTGAATCTGTGCGGGTGCACAGCTGCCATTCTGACCGCCGCAACGTAGTCGGATACCAGGTCCGCGCAGAGCAGCCTCGGCTGGTCGCAGTCCGGTCTGCCGGGGCACCACTCACGGTGCCTGCGGGACTGCATCGTGCCCCTGGGATCCCGCACCAGGTACAGCATCCTCGGCCCGGAGCTAAGGACAGAGATGCCACTGTGAGATTTATGTAACGTTAATTGTTATTTGTCCTGAATTTGTTTTAATCTGCCAAGATGGTAGCCTAAGGAAACATTATATGAAAGAATACAGAATTAAGTGATTAAGAATGAATGTGGACTTAAGGCTGATGTGTTCAGAGCACTTTGCTTAGATGATAGTCCACAACAGTATTGTTGTACCAGCTTTGAAGTGTATGAGTGAAACGTGAATGTGGAAAAAAAATGAAAGGAATGCTGTAGTATGTTATATATGGGTGAGTAATGAAAGTTAGTACCCGGCAATAAGTAATACACATCGTTTGTAGAGCGTCGTCTCTGTCGCACGAGGCGCTAAAAGTCCGGTATCGTAGTCATGGTGCGGTTAGCGCATCGTGCGACAGAGACGACGGTCTACAAACGATGTGTATTTCTTACCGCCGGGTACTATATATGCATACATATATACACACAAACATACACATATATACACAAAACATACACATACATACACACATATCATATACATATATTCAAAGTCACTTGAATACGTTGATGAGTGCTTTCTAACGCGCTCAATCTTAGAAGAAAATTTACTTTTGCTTTTGGTAATGTGATATGAAATATGTCAATATCCGAAGCAGTCCCGTTCAGAAGAGTTAAGGCCCTTCTAACATGCATAGCGGCTGGAAGACCCGTTCTTGCGTATGTTATTGAGAACAGTTCTTGTCTAGTGTAATTAGTAGGAACATTTAACGTTAATCTTTGTAGTAATGCTGGACAGCTCACAACTCCTCGAACGAGTCTGACAACGTATACCAGGAGACGCAGATCTCTTCTTACGCTCAAGGAGTTATACCCGTGCATTCCCAGCAGAAACTGAGTAGGATCTCTCTCCGTGGTTGCAGTCCTAAGACTGGTTTGCAGCAATTTCAACTCTTCTCCTCCATTCCCCCCTGTCCTGTGCGGCTCTTTTTAAATCTGTATATGTTGAGCAGCGCACGTCCACCAAAAGGTCCTCCAGGTACTCTCGGCGTGGGCGTCCCCTAGAGTTTGTCCCCTCGGTCATACCCTCCATTATGGCATGCAAGAGGCCCTCTTGTCGTATTATATGCCCGATCCATCTTGCACGCCTTTCGGACAGGATCCTGAGCAGGTGCCTTCCTCCTTCGATTCGTTGGAGAACCTCTTCATTTGTGATGCGGTCTCTCCAGGAAATTCCTAATAGTCTTCTGTAGGACCACATCTCAAAAGCCTCTAGTCTTCGTCTATCTCTTTCGGATAGGCGCCATGTCTCGCAGCCGTACATCAAGATACTCCATACATAGGTCTTGATGACGAGTATTCTCAGTAGTAGGATAAAGCCATGGATATACACCAAACTCACTCATATAGAGATATCATAGATATTTTTTATACTTTGTCCACCATGAGTGAGTTCTGCGCCCCTACCGGGCTACAAATGCAAGCATTTCTTTCTAGTTTGCTACGGATCAATGAATTAAACAACCTTTTGAACACCATTTGGTTTTCAAGTGACTTAGAGATTCTCATTACAAATCCTAGAGTTTCATAAGCTGAGTTGCACATAATTTGTATGTGAGGACCAGATGATGTAAGATTTACGAAGGATATCGAACGGCGTATAGAGGTATGAAACAAAGTGAATGGGGAACTAAAACACATATATTCGAACAGTGACAGTAACAAAACACGACAAGATGATGGGCCACGGCAGATTTTAATTATGTATGGGAATAAAACGTGGATGTGGAAAAAGCATGAAATGAAATTTAGAAGAATGCATGGGGCGACAATGTAGAACAGAGTAGAGAATAAAGTGATAAGGGATGAATGTGAAATTACGGCTGATGTTTTAAGTAAGATGAAGTAGAGCACTCATGAGGTCGAGTCTAATGCGTGTGTTATTTATCAGACTAGGACACCTTTTTTTATTTATTTTTTCGGGCACCATCGATAATCAAACTCGAGGCCACCTGATGGACGTTAAAGTCTCACTAACTAGGTCAAAGAAGTTGTCATTTTAACACAGCGAATGGTGCTGCGTATTTATGTGGAAATATCTGCTTTTGTAAAAGATAATGTAAACAAAGGTCGACTCTGTTGCAATACTATTATGTATTGTGGTGCATTATTGCACTATGCAATAATGCACCACAATACATGACTTGATGCAATTGCAGTTTCCTCAGACTGAAATACATGATGACTTATGTTTAATGCAATTTATATTTCTAACAGCAACAATTTCATTGGTTAAACGCGTAAAAAAATGTAGGAAGGATAGTGATCTGACGTATGTATGCAAAAAAGAACCAACCCACAATTTACATGTTCTGGGACAAATGGGGAAACTTGATGTAGTTTTTGTTTGAATAGAACAGTTTTATTTTTTAAAAACGAAATATAATATAATCACGAAGGATCCATTTCCCGGGTTTTTTTATCAGATCAGTCTATAAATTACGATCAATTTTATCAGATCAGTCTATAAATTACGATCAATTTTATCAGATCAGTCTATAAATTACGATCAATTTTATCAGATCAGTCTATATATTACGATAAATTTTATCAGATCAGTCTATAAATTACGATCAATTTTATCAGATCAGTCTATAAATTACGATAAATTTTATGAGAATAGTCTATAAATTATCCAAGGGGGATCCCCTTCAAACCACCGGGATCTTCATGAATAATATGGTTTAAGCGGTCCTCATCGATGTCCACTGGTCGTCCGGAACGCTCCATGTCTTTCAGGTCGAAATTACCGTCATTGAATCGCAAAAACCATCGACGAGCTGTCTTTTCATTCATAGCATCTTCACCGAGCGGCTTTGGCAGCTTTATTCCCTCGATTGAACGCGAACAGAAGGAGATGTCGAAAATGCTCACTTTCGTCTACTTCAGTGCTCCGCAACCGGTGTGCCGTGGCACACTGGTGTGCCGTGAGCCGGATACAGGTGTGCCGCGGTCAAATTCAATGTATTTGACATTTTACAATTTTTCATTATGTATTTAATACACAATGACAAATTATTTTTCATAATATTCTCTATTTTTCAATTAATTGTGGGCCTGGTCCAACAACATTTAAGTATGTTTCAGCATAAATTTGATCAATATTTTTATTCCATTAATACGGAACAATACGATTGGATTCGAAATCCTTTTGCAACCGATGCAATAAATTCTACGGAAGCACTGCCTCTGCAAATTCGAGAGGAATTTACAGATTTAAATAATGACATGACTTTAAAACTTCACTTCTCCGAAGTTCCATTAGATGTTTTCTGGATTTACGTTAAAAAATAATATCCTCGCATTTCCGACAAAGCAATCTTAACACTACTCCCATTTTCGACGACATATTTATGTGAGCAAAGTTTTTCAACTCTTGTATTAATTAAAAATGATCTTGACCGAGAACTTCGGGTTGCGCTGTCAAAAATCGAGCCGAATATAAAACTTTTGTGTTCATTGAAACAAGCGCAGGTATCACATTAATTAATTATTATTTTATAATAATTATTAAGATTGCGTAAAAATAAAAATGTTATAGTTTTATGTATGTATACTTTTCAAATAAAAAACAAAAATTTATTGTAAAATTTGTGTATCAATTTAATACCTATATACTATATTTTAGCTATTGGTGTGCCGCGGAATTCTAGGAAGAATTTTGGTGTGTCGTAGGTGAGAAAAGATTGCGGAGCACTGGTCTACTTGACATTCCATGTTGAAGGCTTGTAATCAAATAAAATAATATATATTGTATTTTATAATGCCTTAACTATAAACAACAATAATATATATGTAACGTAAAAGCTAACACAATATCTTGTAGAGCAGAAAATTTTATTTCGAATGACGTATAACCTTTACCATTTTGTTTTACTTTTGGTGCTCATTTTTAAATTGAAAAAAAAAAACGGACACAACTCATGTTAACAACTCTATTAGTTTATAACATTATGGGCGTATTCTCATTACATGGGCTGAAAAATCCATGATTTTTAAGTTGTTTTTTTTTCAGTGAATGCATTATTTTTTTAAATTGTTGTATTTTTAGACATATTTATTTATCTTTTTAGAACATTTTCATAAAATTTCGTGATAAAAAAAAATTATATTTCTGTTGTTATTGAGTCGGAAGTAAGGCCAGGCCGCCCGTACATGGAGGAAATGGGCCCCATTATGCCCGTAATTGTGGCTGTTGTACAAGTCTGAGAATTAAAAAAAAAAAGGTTTTACTTAGAAAGTATGTGGCTATGGCGGGTACTAGAATAATTAAAAATAATCATTAGAAAACAATGGCGGTTTGTTGAAATGAAAAGTCTTTAGAGGAGTGAAAAAAATGAATCGATCGAAATAATTCTAGTACCGGCTATAGATAGAGGTATAACAAAGATATTAAGTACTTATTCATTAAAATCGGTTAATTGGTTTTGGAGTTATTACGGGAATCGTTTAAAAAAGTGATTTTTTAGGAAACACGTTTAAAATTTCAAGTGCGATTTTTACACGAATTAAGTGCTCCATTTTCCTTGCGTCATGTCGCTACCCTTTTTTCAATGTCTCTTTTAACTCGCCCATCAGACGTTAATATAATAATAATAAAAGGGCATATTATACAGCGCCAAACTCTCCTCAAGGGCGCTCCAATCATCATCACGGATGGGATAAGGTTTATTATACGAATGAATGAACTACGTAAGCACGATCTAAGAAGGCCCGCCTTTGTATACAGAACACAAATAGCTCGCCTTGATCTACGAGTACATACGAGTACACTAGTCTGCAGTCTGCAGCGATTAATTGATGGGTTCGCGCTGCTGTAGTAACAATTGCCATTGTTGCTCTGAAAACGGACTGCATGGATGTGCAGAATTGCAGAGGGTATCAATAACTGCAGGTTGCAGCAAACATAGATTAATCTGGACTAGATCAAAATCTGGAAAGAATAGATATGACCAAAGACATAGGTATCCTTAATACCTTCGAACACTAGGCGGAAAAAGTGCCTGTGTCGTTCGAGGAGAGTAGCACAGCGCGGGGTTCGAACCGACGACCTTCCCCGCACAGAAGTCCAGCGCGTTATTTTACTGCACGGCCATGCAACTTTGAAATACGGAAGTCAAACGTGGACGTGGAAAAAGACTGTTGTGGAAATGCGTGTACTTAGAAGAATATATTGGGTGACAGTGCATGATGCAATACGGAATGAAGTGATAAGGTATACATGTGAACTTAATGCGTGATGTGGTGTGTTGTGTTGATAAATGTGATATGTTGAGCAAGATGAACAGGAGCACGCTGAGATGATTTGGTCATGTAGAACGAATTAATGAAAAAATACTAAAAATATATATACCATATACTCGTATATTGTTAGACATTAAGAAATAAATAATGGTTGGAATCATATTTTCTTTTCATCGATGGGTTATTGCATTAAAATGCAGAATTCTTAGTATGTGTATATCATATATAGATCATTCAGCTAGAAGAGTCATTTTGCAATAGTGTAATAGTGCGTTTACAAAAATTTGTCACTTTATTTTTTTAATGAAGTGAAAAAGCAAAAAAATATAAAAATAATATTTTATATTCAAACATTGAAATGAACACACACGGTTTGTAAATTTAAAATGCTGTCAGCTTAAATTGTAATGCACATAAAAATAAAATGAAAGTACATTTATTTAACATATTAATTGTTTAGGCATGGCAGATTCTAGGAAACATTAAATAACAATTATGAATATTTTCAAGATTAAAAATAAATATAAGTACAAGTATTATAAAGTGAAAATGTTGGTCAGCTTTAATTAGATTATAGCACATAAAAATACAATTATTATTGTATGTAAGATTATTTAACATATTAATGTATCATAATAACATAATTACAATGCCAAATAATAAAGTTTTAAAATAATAGTGGATGGAGTGATACTAAATTCTAGGAAACTTTAAGTTATAACAAAGTACATTCTAAGCTTTTGAAAAATGTTGAATTATAAATTACATTAGACAAAAATCGCACTCCTAATTTCGACATGGTAGTGTTTTTCTAATCACCGAGTATTTTAACAACAATACAAACGTGCGCTCTACGCGAACCAATCGTGTGGCATTCTAAAACCAATACCACTACATAAGTTGTGTAATACAAAGAGTGTTATTCACACTATTGCAAAATGACTCTTCTGGGTGAACGATCTATACGAATTTGAGTGTGGTTATTGTTTGTGATATCTTACTATTGATTTTTTTAAATGTTGTTCCTTGAAGTATAAAAGGTGCGCAAATCTCACCCCCTATATCTAAATATTGTTGTTTTGTTATTTACAGCGATGAGAGTATTTAATTGATACATGTGATGAGCTTGTTGACTGAAAACACGAATTCCTAGTTAGTCAGCCAGCAGGACTGCGGTACGGTATTTGAGCATAGTAATTAAGCATGATGGGTGAATGGGAATCTGTTTTTTATATTGGTCCAAAGTTTATTATTGGTCCAAAGAAACGTTGAAAAAATTCGATCGCGGTGCTTCAAAAGACGTCTATAAGATCGTGACAGGCGACGAATCATGGATCTATGCATATGAGCCAGAATCTAAACAACAGTCGACTATATCGGTCTTTCAAGACGAGTCAAATCCAACTAAAAGTTGTTCGCGCACGAAGCACTTCGATGGCTTGTTTCTTCGGTATAAATGGTCATGTCGCAACAGTGCCTTTAGTGGAACGCCGTACGGTCAATTCTGAATGGTACACCACCATTTGTTTGCCAGAAGTGTTCGGAGAAATTTAGGAAAACCAACCGCCGAAGACGGACCATTCTCCACCACGAAAATGCGAGCTCTCACACATCGGCTCAAACATGTGACTTTTTGAGAACTCAAAACATCGAATTGACGGGTCATCCGCCGTACAACCCTGATTTGGCACCCAACGACTTTTTTTATTCCCGAACATCAACAATTAATTGCGAGGGCAACGTTTTTCGACGCCTGAAGAAGCGGCTGATGCGTTCAAAACGCATGTTTTGAAGTTACCTCATTCGGAGTGGAAAAAGTGTTTCGAAAATTGGTTTAAACGCATACAAAAGTGTAATGATCTTCATGGAGAGTATTGAGAAAAACAATCAAGCCATTTTCGATGATAAATATGTATTTTTACTTGTCTGTCTCAAAATTTAAGTAGCAACCCTCGTACCGTTACAAAAAGTGGAATTAACAGTTTTTGATAAAACAAATTACAATGACTTTACCATAAACCTCCACAATATTTATGCCTTAACTATTAATAATATATTAAAATAGTTTATTTACCCGACAGTTGGCGACCCCTGTTGGCAGTCGTATGCAAATGGCACATAATGAGATGCGATCCCCCATCCGTTTTATTTTAATAGCCAGCTATTTTCTATTTAACTTTATCTAACATACAAGTCTATTTCATCGTGACATTAAGTCTTGATTGCAAACATATTGTATTTCATTTCAAATCTATGCCCAATACAATACAATTATTGTATTGACTGAATTGATTGTATTGACAGCTTATATTTATTGTCGTTAATTGGTGTTTTTTTGTATTTACAAGTACAAGAATGTGGGTTGAAAAACATCTGATGTCCTCGCGTCTGGGCTGAGATGAGTCCATACATTTTGATACTTTCTCTTTGAAATGTATTTTCTTCGATATAGAAGTTTCACTTCTACCGCGCGAGAGTCTCACGCATCTGTTTTTTTTTACATTAATTATTACAACTAATTTATTCCTTCCTTCCTTTTATTTAGATTGATGATATCTCGCTTTATATGAAAAAAAAATGTTCAGGTGATTGTTCGTCTTTGTGGGATTTACTGGCGCATGCTCACATATGTATGTTCGTGGATTTCGTGGGGATGAACTTCGAATTGCTTCCGCACCCACCGTATTCTCCAGATTTGCCCCCCAGCGACTGAATATGTATTAATTTGTAAAAACCCCTCATTTGAATGTTTTTTGCGACCATGTAACTTGCTTTATTTAGGTTGGTTGGTTGGAAGGAATTGCCGCCTGGCGATAAACCCACTTTTTTATTGCAATCAACACTGTTAAATAAATAACAACATAGATGGCGGTGGGATCGAACTGAATTCAGCTTCCTTCCTTCCTTTTATTTTGATTGATGATATCTCGCTTTATATGAAAAAAAAAATGTTCAGGTGATTGTTCGTCTTTGTGGGATTTATTGGCGCATGCTCACGTATGTATGTTCGTAGATTTCGTGGGGATGAACTACGAATTGCTTCCGCACCCACCGTATTCTCCAGATTTGGCCCCCAGCGACTGAATATGTATTAATTTGTAAAAAAAACCCTCATTTGAATGTTTTTGCGACCATGTAACTTGCTTTATTTAGGTTGGTTGGTTGGAAGGAATTGCCGCCTGGCAATACACCTACAATTATTTTTTTTGCAATCAAATCTAGATGGCGGTGGGATCGAACTGAATTCAGCTAATACTTGTACATTAAGAAGTGATTCTGGTCACATAATTAATCTAGAAAAAACATATTTTCGTTTTTATAATGACAACGGACATAGCGAATCGTTTAAAAAGGAATGAGCTAATGTACGTATTGTTCGCTCCACCATTGTGATCAGAAATGGTCCACTACACCATTATTCTCATCCAATAATGATGAGTAATAATTGCACTCCATCATTAGCATAGTCCGCTCGGCCAACTCGGCCCGCCCTCCCCGACCGGTCGGGTCTGACTGCGGCAGCCAGGCACAGGGTCTCCTCCACTATTAAAAGCCGATCAGTTTCCCGTTCGTTTCCTTTCCGCTTTTTATTTGTAACTTCCCCGCCCTCTCTAAATATGAAATTACTTCGTCATTCTCTGAACGAATATATTAACGTGAATCGAAATATTGAAATCACGCTTATTATAATCAGAAGTTCCATTTGCAGGATAATTGTGGTTTCAGGTAAGGTAAGGCCGACTCCTCGGTCAAGTGGTTGAAAAACAACAAAAAATATTAAATTTTATTTGTAGTTAAGGCTGTGGCGGTTTACGCATTGTAATTTGTTAAGTCCAACACTGTTTATTCGATTTGTAATAATCCTACCGGTTTCAAGGTATTCACCTTATAATCAGGGGAGCACAAATAAGATCTTATCATCGGGGGAGCACAAACAAGTCTAGTTTGTGCTCCCCTTACGATGATTGGATATTTCTGGTTAGTTGAAAGAGATAGCCACATGGCAATATGCCCACCAGGTTGTTATGTATACAAAGAAGGTGTAATACAATACAAGATTAATAATATATTACAAATTAATACATATGTTATTATTTATAATTCGTTTTTTTTCCAGCCTTTTTCACGTTTCACTTCCCACACACTAAGTCGGATAAAATGAAAACTATAATAAAACACTAATTCGGATATAATGAAAGCTATAATGAAACACTAATTCGGATATAATGAAAGCTATAATTAAACACTAATTCGGATATAATGAAAGCTATAATTAAACACTAATTCGGATATAATGAAAGCTATAATTAAACACTAATTCGGATATAATGAAAGCTATAATGAAACACTAATTCGCATATAATGAAAGCTATAATGAAACACTAATTCGGATATAATGAAAGCTATAATATAATAAAACACTAATTCAGATATAATGAAAGCTATAATGAAACACTAATTCGGATATAATGAAAGCTATAATGAAACACTAATTCGGATATAATGAAAGGCTATACGAAAAAAACCTCTATCTGCAGTTTTGTAGTGTTTGTCCGATTTTTGTCAATATTTTCAGAAAGCATCTCCACTCGACCTTACATCGGTTCATCTTCGGTCTGATTGGCTACTGCGATACTATGATCTAGTGACGTCAAAGGATAGTTTTGCTACATTCGAAATTTTCTGTGAAAGTACTGGCAACTTGTTATGGCTGATTGAACTCCAGGCCTTAAGCCACTTTATAAGAATATTTACTGAAATTTATTTTTATCAAACACTGTTTATTCCACTTTTTTGTGACGGTATAACCCTACCGGTTTTAAGGCTATCACCTCATCTTCAGGGGAGCACAAACAAGACTTAATGCTGTTCGAACTGGTACTGATATACACGCTTCAACGGTTGGGGGCTGAGGGGTGAGGGAGGCATGGGACGATTTCGGCTAAGAGCGGAGAGATTTTTGGGATATAACTGTTCAACAGTTGTTCGGATCGATGTACTGACTTAGAAATTTCTAGGGCCTCTAATCTGTCCAATTTATTTCCGTTACTACTGATATGTAAGAATTTGGCATCATCGATATAAAAAGTATGATTTTCACGGTGACAATGATAAGCCGTTTCAGAATAAATTAGAGGATTTGTTAAGGCGGATTTGTGTTCACGAAATCTTTCACGAAATCTTTCAAAATCACGAAACAACATATAATATTTACTGTATTGCGAGTTATTTTACATATCCCGTGATGTCCGACCTAAAGTCCGTCGTCGCTACTATTTACACTCAGATATGTCACCACTGGAGGAGTCCATTTTAGCAGTTCCTTCTTCATCACCACGTGAAATCGCGTTCATAAAAAATAATAATAAATAAGTTTTCGATCTTCAAACGTAGTTCGCGCTCTCTCCGTCGTCTTGTCCCTCATGTCTGAGGATGAAGGCAGATGTCGATGACCCTTTTAATGGTCTCCTTCCATCTGGATCTGTCCCGGGTCAATCGGAGAGCATCAGATATTGAAGATTCCGTCGCAGTCATGATCAGGTCACTCCACCTGGTTGGGTTGGGCCTTCCTCGAGATCTCGTTCCTTCGACGCTTCCGACGACCACAAGTTTCTTGTGATGATGTGGCCGAAATATTGCAGGACACGTCGCATACACACTTACGAAGGCGATCTTTCAATTGAGCTCGGCTACGATGGACACATTTGCTCTCATGACTGTCCATGGTATCCGGAGCATCCTGCGAGAACACCACATTTCAAACGCATCGATCCATCGTCTTTACGATTCTCTCCAGGTCCAAGTTTCAACACCATAAAAAAATATTTAATTTATTTTTATTTAATTAACGACACAACAGTGTCTTTATATACAAATGAACATGTGACAGGTTATACAAGTATTTAAAATTATTGACAAAAAATACAAAAGTTTATCTTAACATGAAGATACAAAAAGCAGTAGTAATAATAAATTACAGTCATTGTTTTAAAATTATTTAATAATTATATGTATATTTAAGTTCAATATATGTTATGTATGTATACCACAAAATATTACCAAACTTCACCAAGCAGACTTACGTAATTGTCCAAGACTTATTTTATAGAGGTAAAGAACTCAGATTTGTTTTTAGTGGAATAACGCTTACATAGAACAAAAATTGGATTTTTTTGGAATTTTGAGAATATTGAGAAGACCAGTGTTTGGACGAGTATCATTTTCATGTGTTTTGTAAGGGTGCGATCTTTCCACATTTTCACAAGACGTCCCATAGCATTTTTGGCTATTCCGATTCTCCTTCACTTCGCGCTGAATGGGTACTTATTGCGCCCCCCGTAACAGCGTGGCTCGTGGCGGGGTCGAACTGACCTAAGTATTTGTCCGAGTGCTGTTCTCGCAAATTCTTAAGCTCTGCGAAGTATTCTTCAGCACTTTATCAGCGAATGTTTACACGACGTTAATATTTCTGGTCGTGTAAACAAACTTTTGTGAAAAATATACATTCTTTGTATATATTGAACATATATTGTATATATGTTCTCAGTGTTTAATTTAGTCGAACGATGTTTAAACTATGCCTCGTCTTCCTGTTATAAGTGAGATTTTTTTGCGAAATGCTTGCGAAGTTATTTGATGTAAAGGATTTAAAATTTGAATGTTACGTTGTTCATTTTTTAATGGATACATTCAAAGGAATAAACTCTAGCACGTATAAATGTGGTCTCAGCGAGGAAATGTTGGATCATATATTGTTTGAATACCCACAAAATGACGCATGCTATCACTATACTCAAGAAAATCTAGGATGGCCCCTGTGACGTTTGAAATGTCATGTCTCAAAGGGATGGGGTAAAATTGTTTTTTTTTTTACAAATCGATTTGTTTTTTTATAAATCTAAAAATTGTTTTTCTCTAAACTGATGTTTTAATTCCTAATTTTCATTATACTGACTTTCTAATGTATTGTATGATTTGTATATATCTTTTAATAGGCCAAGATCCACTATGAATTAATACTAATTACGAACATTTAATTTTAGGTATAAAAAAATCGAAAATCCAAGTATCGTATACCCCATCTCTAGCCAATGCGGGCTAACGTAGTGACTTTTGACAAACGTCGCCAAATATTATTCGATTTTAACAAACTGCCACATTTTTGCTAATTTGTAACAAAATGTATTAATTTGTCATTTTTGTTAGTTTTATGTAATGTATTTACCTAAATAAATTGCTATTTATTAAAATCGAGACTTATATTAAAGTTGATATAATAATTCAAATTACTGAACGTCGTTACAAGGTTGTATCGGGGCAAATTTGTGAACTGTCACAGGGACCATGCTACATTTTCTCTAGTATATATTTATTCAACATTCATGGAGAGAACACCATGATAGAAATACTTGACGGATGGGAAGGTGGACAGTAAGAAAGAAGAAAACAAACTGTATCCCATGGACCGCAAAACGTTTCAACGTCTCTATTATCCAAGAATTGGAGATTTGACCAACAAATGAACTAACCGGTCTTTATACTGCAAAGAACCCGTTTGATTAAGCCTCTGGTGTTCTTCATAGTACTCTACGGAGTGAAAATATGAACGATGAGAAAACAGGAAACAAATATGATAGACGCCTTCGAGATGTGGTGTTGAATGCGGACGCTCCGTATCCCATGGACCGCAAGACGCACCAACGTCTGTATCTATCATCTAAGAATTGGAGATGGCCAAAAGACATTCGACAATATGAAGAAACACTCAACTTATACACAAACAGTTATTTTGTATGATCCTAATACTCAACTTATACACAAATAGTTATTTTGCATGATCCTAACACTCAACTTATACACAAATAGTTATTTTGTATGATCCTAACACTCAACTTATACACAAATAGTTATTTTGCATGATCCTAACACTCAACTTATACACAAATAGTTATTTTGCATGATCCTAACACTCAACTTATACACAAATAGTTATTTTGCATGATCCTAACACTCAACTTATACACAAATAGTTATTTTGCATGATCCTAACACTCAACTTATTCACAAATAGTTATTTTGTATGATCCTAACACTCAACTTATACACAAATAGTTATTTTGCATGATCCTAACAATCAACTTATACACAAATAGTTATTTTGTAATGTTTTCAATGTGTCAATAATTGTGAGTAGGAATACCGAGTAAGCACGGCTTTAACCTTTCCCTTCCTGTGCTAAAAAAAACCGCGCGTTTCAGTGCTGTGTATTCAATACACATGTAAAAATGAGCGATTTAAAATCGGAAAAATAAGAATAATCATAGCCAATCGCTTAAATTAATTAAATTTGAATTCAAAGTGATAATAATTCAAATTTAATTGTTGAAAACATGAAACAAATATCGGGCGACGTTCACAAAACGGGCGAAACGACCACCTCTAACAAGGGCCCGCGAGCTACTGAAGCGAGAGAAGTGAGTGAGCTGAGATTCTATTTCTTGCGTTCCCATATACCGAAGTAGAGTGAGAGGGAGATGTGAATAGCGTCGCTTCCTCACCCATAGCGGTTTTTTTATAATGAATATACCTACGTCACACACTGGCACACGTTTGATTGTATTGGTGAATTTATTCCCGATTTATACAAAATATATGTGATGTGGCCGATAAGTGCTAATTATTATTAATATTATTTTTTTCATTCAATGCGTAAATGTATTACGGAGGAAAACCTAAAATCTGAACCCAGTATTTATTATATTTATAGAGATATTAAAGTTTTTAGAAGCAATGTGTACTAGTTACACATCACAGGGAATGGAGGGTTAATACCCTTCTCTGCCTTGTAATGTGCCTGTAACCAGTTTTTATCTTTGAATAGTATTGCAACATTGTCTGCAAATGTCAATAGATCGCCGCCCACATGGATTAATAACGAGTGATAAATAGTGCAGGTCCTACTTTGCTTTCTTGCGGATTGATTTTTTAGAAGCAATCTGTACTTGTTACACATCACAGGGAAGGAAGGGTTAAGGAGAGTTTGCTCTTTAAACGGCACTTTAAAAATTGCCCCATAATTATTATTTTTATTATAATGTCGGCACCAGTACACTATAATATATTACTATGCTTGATGCATTTGATATAGCGCGGTTGTTTTATATTACGTTTTGTGCTCCGTCTAGCTTGTTTCCATATGCAATGTTTACACGAGCTTAGTACTTGTCATTAGTACTTGTCACTCTCACTTGTATCCACGTGTAAACAAGCATAGTAGTATTAAGCATTAGTAAATCTTATATAGTACTAATATGCTTGTTGTCACTAAGCAGCTTAGTGCAAACGATAAGTACTAATGACAAGTACTAAGCTCGTGTAAACATGGCATTATGCTATATTCAACGTCCTTTTCAATTTGCACATCGCACGTAAATACTGACCATATAATAATGAAATAAAATATATATCATTTGGTTAAACGTCTGCAGAGAAAGCAGACTCGACGAGAATTCACAAATAAATGTACACAGAAGGAGAACAGGTATTGAAGATGGCGAAAGTCGTGGAAACCCGAAAAAGGACAAATGAATATAAAAAAATAGCATTATATCGTGAATTGCTTCGTAAACATTGATACCGTGATTTCAATTCGCAATTCTTCGTTTTTAATCATCATCATATGCAATCACTGGTTAATAAATATTGATTTATTAATTTATTTTTCACAGTACGATACTGCTGGGTTGAATAAGATGAAGGAGGGAACTTGGAGATAGTTTGGACATGTGGAACGAATGCACGTAGAAAGACTAACAAAACAAATATACAGAGCAAATGTGAGTGAAAGGCGTGGTAAAGGAAGATCAAGGAAAGAATGGTTGGATCAAGTGAATGGTTTATTGAAAGAAGGAAATGGATAAAATCTGAAAAATCCTTAGTTGCACACTGCCTAAGGGCGCTGTCTAAATTACACAAATGTGACACAGCGCGTGATGTTATGTGTGGGTTTTTTCTTATTTTGTATCTAAATGTCCACTTTAACCCTTCCCTTACGGTGCTAAATTTGAAACGCGTGCTCCGGTGTTGGGTAGTGAGTACGCGATCGAAAATTAGCGATTTTAAATCGGAAAAATAAGAACATTCATAGATAATCCCCTTAATGAATTATAATTGAAGTTAAAAATTATAATAATTGAGATTTATTTGCTGAAAACATTAAAAAACCATCTGGCAACGCTCACGGAACGGACGTACGTCTAACCTATTTGCAAGCCTAGAAGCTACTGTGGCGCGGAACGTCAGTCGCATACCCCGGCGCTTACGTTTATGCTTGCGACGTTGAGACAATTCAGCTCCTCGCAATTCAGTGGAGTATGTAAGAGTGAGATGCGAATATAGTGTCGCGCTTCCCGCATACTATTCACCTATCGTCAAGACACAAGGTCGAGGCACTCACAGCGTTTAAATGCGAATTTGTTTCCGATATTTTCACAAAATACCCACGACGTAGTCGATAAATTCTGATTATTATTAATATTATTTTTTAAATCAATGCGTAAATATATTATAGAGGAATACCTAAAATCTTAACCTTGTATTTATTATATTTATAGAGATATTGATGGTTATTAGAAGCAACGTGTAGAAGATACCCAACACAGGGAAGGAAAGGTTAACATAGACTATCAAGTAAAATTAAAATAAATCAAATGAAGGTGAAATAAAAACAGGAGCCATTTGCTCTACTCAACACTTCTCTATCCTAACAATCAACCACCTCAACTCAGCCACCATCTTCCTGTCCTTACACTCAACTACCTCAACTCAGCCACCATCTTCCTGTCCTTACACTCAACTACCTCAACTCAGCCACCATCTTCCTGTCCTTACACTCAACTACCTCAACTCAGCCACCATCTTCCTGTCCTTACACTCAACTACCTCAACTCAGCCACCATCTTCCTGTCCTTACACTCAACTTGGTATTTTTTTGTAAGAATTTTAATCTGTCAATAATAGCGAGTTTGTGTCCTAAATTAGGGCGCCCTTGGGTAGAGTCTGATCTCTAAACAGTGCTATAAACATTTTCGATTTATCACTATTATTTATAATTTGATCATCATTCGAAACGGAAGGGCTAAACATTTCTATAGGCGTGGTAGGGCAAATTGGCCTGAACGTCACGAAAAGTGAAACGGTGTACGAGTATTATATTATTATTATTAAATATTTTATTTATTAATAAATTACTATTAATTATTTTAATATTAATAATTATTAATAATAATTAATATTATTTAGTGTACTTATTATATTATTATTAAAAAAAATATTTATTATTAAAATTATTATTAAAAATAAATTTTTTTTTTTTATTTAATTAAGAGATATTCTTGAATTAAATTCCACATAACAGTTTCATAATCCTAAAAAAAACAATAAGAATCGTTAACAAATGGAAAAAAAGCAATGCATAAAATCAACTTTTCCTAGGAGCTAAGAAGTTCATTTCTACCGCGCGAGAGTATCACGCATCTGTTTTTTTTAATTACGTATTGGGGATGAGGGTGCAAGTTTGAAACTGGTAGTGACACCATCCATTCTAATTTTTTTTTTCTTTCTCGTTATACTTGTCATTTTGACAAATTAGTTTTAAATTCAAAGACGTTTTGGGCTGCCTTCTCGGTGCGCACCGCACCTGTGAGTATTTTAACACCCTTTTTTTTTAAATATTTTCATTGTTTCTTTTTTCTGTTTTTGTAGTCATTAAATCTGTTTTTGTTTAAATATTACATTTCCTTTGTTTGTTTTCTTATTTCAGTGTACATTTATAGTATCTCCATGTAATTTTTGTATTTTATAATGTTTACGCATGTTTTTGCAAGTATGTACATACTGGGTATGAAAAGGTGTCTTATAGGTACAGTACCCGGCGGTAAGTAATACACATTGGGCTTAAGAAAGAGACTTTTGGCCATAATCGGTTAACTTCGGCTTTGTAGTGCGTCGTCTCTATCGCACGATGCGTTAATAGTCCGGTATCTACAATGACAGAGACGACGCTCTACAAAGCCGAAGTTAGCCGATTATGGCCGACAGTATCTTTCTTAAGCCCGATGTGCATTACTTTTTTTTGTATATAGTCTGTAAATAATAATAATAATAATAATAAAGGGTCTTTGAGAGAACAGACTCGCCTCAAGATTTTGAAAGACGGTAAATTGAGAAGTATGAATAATAGAAGATTGTGCATGACGAGATGTATGAATGTGCAAGAGATGAAAGTTGTGTGCTTAGATAGAAAAGTTTCAAGATGTTTTCTCTCTGCTTACCCCTTGATGATATGTATTTATATGTACTCTCGAGGAAGGTCTAAGTCGGGACTCGACCCCACCATTATTAACATAGTATAGTAGTAATATTACAAAATAAATATATTTATGTTGAGTGTAAGAATATGAAGAAAGTGGCTGCAGCTAACAGATGAAGTTCTTCCCAGCATCTGTTTATGTTCACAAATACGTATTAAGTAAGAAAACATACGAGTCGTTTAGTATTAAAAATAGTAATCTGTCAATTTTGCGTGAATTGAGTTAAAACCGTGGAAATGTTCCTATTGTAAAACTATAGTACACATTTTTAAATGTTTACATGGTAACAAAAACAACAATAACCCTTATATTGTTGTTTTTGGTTACCATGTAAACATTTTGGTTACCATGTAAACATTTTGGTTACCATGTAAACATTTTGGTTACCATGTAAACATTTAAAAATGTGTTGTTTTACAATAGGAAGATTTCCTTGGTTTTAACTCAATTCACGCAAAATTGACAGATTGCTATTTTTGACACTAAACGACTCATATAGGACATGTGAAACGAATGAATGAAGAAAGACTAACAAAATAAACAAATATACAGTGGAAATGTGAGTGGAAGGCGTGTTAGACGAAGACCAAGGAAAGTGTGTTTGGATCAAGTGAATGGTATTTTGAAAGTGATAAATGTCAGAGAAATCGTAGGCGCTGTATGAAAAGGTGTATGGATGTAGAAGACGCGAAAGATATGTGTCGCGTTAGGAAAGTTTGGTGTTGTCTTCTTACTGTCTGCCCCGATAGAGAGACGTCGTGATGGTATCCATGTATGCTTTTTTTCTTTTTGTATAATGTAAAGGCGTGAGCTCAAAAAACATCTGTGATATCCCCGGTCAATTTTTTTCTCTTTACCCTTGAGGTATTACTTAACAGGGACGCAGGTAAATCGTACAAGATGAGCCCAGACTTTTTGATAGTATCTGATTTTAATTGTTTCTCGTAATTCGTATGTAACCTATATAAATGTACATTTTTTGTTGTGAATTAACGAGATTTAAATTATAAATATGTTTACGAGATGAGCTCAGACCTTTCGATACATTCTCTCTTAAATGTATTATTTTTTCCCAAGTCTTTTTGTTTCATTATTATGTGTACACACTATTATTTATTTAAAATATACTCGTACGTGTACAGCAAACCAATACACACTAAGGCGTCATCCATTTACAAGACGGACGACGCCTCGGTGTGTTTTTTAGGTTGTCCGCATGCGAATATGAAATAAATACAAATGCGAAATTTTTAAAACCTGCAGACCAGACGGCACATCTCGTATGCAGTCATGAGGAACGGGGGGAGAATATATCACATGGGCAGGAGTCGACAGTTAAATAAGATAAGAAACCGAGTCAACGGGGCACTAAAAGTTAACAAACCAAGCGAAACCTGCTTAAATTTGTCGTCGTTGTCGTTGGGCCTCGTAGTCCAAGATCATCTCGCCATTGCAAACTTTATTTAGTTTGAAAGCGAACCTGTACCGAGGAGTTTTTATTTTTTTAAGTGAGTGAGCCGTTGCGCACCAGCAAACTCACCACTATATTGTCACACCACTATACTGGATCCGATGGCACACCGGTATGTTTTTCGAAAGAATATATATGAACGAAGTTATGGATATCTTTATAGGGTGTGGGCTGAAAAAACATCTGGTGTCCTCGTCTTATTAGATGAGTTCATATTTTTTGATAGCTTCTCTCTTAAATGTATTATCTGCAATTAATGTGTTTTTGAAGTGTATTTAAATATAAGATATTATGTACACACTATGTTGCTATCAATATATATGTACATATTATGTTGCTATCAATATATATGTACTATACATACTATGTTGCTATCAATATATATGTACATACTATGTTGCTATCAATATATATGTACATACTATGTTGCTATCAATAAACCTATATTTATGTATTATTATTTATTTATACACATGAATATTAAGTGGAAAAAATGCTGTGTCATTCGAGGGGAGTAGTAGCACAACGCGGGGTTCGAACCGGTGATATTCCGCAAAGAAGTCCAGTGCGTTACCGTGTGGTCATGCACCTCCCCTGCTTAAATTATGGTTCAAAATATGGGAGTGTTATCAACTCGTGGTCATTTGAATCTTGGTCCAACCATACTTTTCTCAGTAACCCTCTACCACGACTCCCACTTATGCTTGCATTCTAAATTTGTTTAGTCACTCTTTCGTCACCTACTCCTTCAACATGCCCAAACCACCTCGATAGGTTATTTTTCACCTTACTTAACCCTTCCTTACCTGTAATGTGTAACTAGTACACATTGTTTCTAAAAACTTAATATCTTTATAAATATTATAAATACTGGGTTCAGATTTTAGGTATTCCTCCGTAATACATTTACGCATTGAATGAAAAAAACAATATTAATAACAATAAGCACTTATCGGCCACATCAGAGATATTTTGTGAAAATTGGGAATAAATTCACCAATACAATCAAACGTGCGCCAGTGTGTGACGTAGGTATATTCATTCTAAAAAACCGCTATGGGTGAGGAAGCGATGCTATTCACGTCTCACTCTCATTCTATTTCGGTATATGAGAATGCAAGAAATATAATCTCAGTTCGCTCGCTTCTCTCGCTTCAGTAGCTCGCGGGCATTCGTTTGAAGTGTTCTCTTCGCCCTGTTTGTGAACGTCGGCCGATGTTTTTTCATGTTTTCAGCAATTAAATTTCAATTATTATCACCTTTCACTTCAAATTTTATTAATTTAAGCGATTGGCTACGAATATTCTTATTTTCCGATTTTAAATCGCTCATTTTTACATGTGTATTGATGTGTATTGAATACACAGCACCGGAGCGTGCTGATTTTTTTAGTACAGGAAGGGAAAGGTTAACACCATCAGTTTTTAGCTCACATTGATCTGTAATAATTACCTTTCTTATTCTGTCATACATCAACATACTACATATTTTTCTCAGTACAAGCATCAACTCGGCTGCTTTCAAATTTTATTACCATACATACGAGTATAAATGTTAACACTAATAAGCTACTGTGAACACTAATAGTAACACTAATAAGCTACTGTGAACACTAATAGTAACACTAATAAGCTACTGTGAACACTAATAGTAACACTAATAAGCTACTGTATAAATGGTAACACTAGTAAGCTACTGTGAACCATTATTTTAGTAGATCTTGTTATTGTTTGGTTTGAATATGTCTTTTAATGTCACATTAATAACTCGAAACACTTTTCTGTTATCTTAGAACATTCTTTCCAAATATCGCAATTCTTAAGCTTCTTCTAATTTATTTTATTTAATTAACGACACAACAGTGTCTTTTATATACTTTTATAAAATTATTAACCAAAAATACAAAACTTTGTCTTAAACTAACATGCACAGGAGATACAAAAAGCAGTAGTAATAATAAATTACAAAGTCATTGTTAAAAATTATTTAATATTAATATGTATACTTAAGTTCAATATATGTATGTATATCACAAAATATTACCAAATTTTACCAAGCAGACTTACGTAATTGTCGAAGACTTATTTTATAGTGATCAAGAACTTAGATTTGTTTTTAGTGGAACAACGCTTACATAGAAGAAGAATTGGATTTTTCGAGAATTTTATGGATAGATTTTGAGATATAGAAAACACGTGGGCTCACTTGTAGAACGAGATGCAAGTTGCTTTGCAGAATCGAAACCTTCCACATGTTGATGCAGGGTTACTCAACTCCAGAGGCAAAGTATTGTCCTTAATGTTTCGTTTATACTAGGTTATTTATATTAATAAAGGAGAGCACAAAGTTAGTAGCTATTTCTAAATATTGTTGTGATATTCTGGCGAATACTATATATACTTATATTAAAAATATCGAAATTGTTGCAAAACTCATTTCCAAGTCTTTGCATACGAAATATAGAGGAGTTAATTTTATAATTACGAGTAGTATAGCAATTTTCAGTATAAAAGTGATTGAGCTGTCTTGTAGATCTAGTGGGAATACGAAATGAAATGCTTGCGAGTAAGTGAGGTGCATCAATCACTGAGTGAATGATTTTGTATAGCAGTACTATATCGGCGGTTTTTCTTCTGTCACACAGCTTCATGAGTTTCATTGCAATTAATAAGTTGGGATAATTTCTTTGTTCATGTGGTATTCCAAGTTTGAAATTTATGAATCTTAGAAATTTCTTTCATTTTTCATCTAAAGATGACCATAAATGGCCTAGTTGGTAAAACGTCTGTCTTTCAACAGTTGAAAGAGTGGATATCGAACGGTGGGATATCTAACGGCGTGTAGCGAAAGCAAATAAAGTCGATGGGGCACTAAAACATTATATACTCGAACCGACTACTTTGATGTATGAGACTCTCATACAACTTTGATGTATGAGAGTGAAACGTGGACGTGGAAAAAAAACTAAGAGGAGCCGAATAAATGCTGTAGAAATATGTGCATTGAGAAGAATACATGGGGTGACAATGTATTATAGAATACGGAATATAGTGATAAGGGATACATTTCAACTTAAGGTTAACATGTTAACCCTTCCCTTACGGTGTTGGGAAGTGAGTATTGATAAAAAATTATCGATTTTAAATCGGAAAAATAAGAACATTCATAGATAATCCCCTTAATTAATTATAATTGAAGTTAAAAATTGTAATAATTGAGATTTATTTGCTGAAAACATTAAAAAACCATCTGGCAACGCTCACGGAACGGGCGTACGTCTAACCTATTTGCAAGCCTAGAAGCTAATAGTGGCGCGGAACGTCAGTCGCATACCCCGGCGCTTACGCTTATGCTTGCGACGTTGAGACAATTCAGCTCTTCGCAATTCAGTGGAGTATGCAAGAGTGAGATGCGAATATAGTGTCGCGCTTCCCGCATACTATTCACCTATCGTCAAGACGAGGCACTCGCAGCGTTAAAATGCGAATTTGTTTCCGATATCTTCACAAAATACCCACGACGTAGTCGATAAATTCTGATTATTATTAATATTATTTTTTAAATCAATGCGTAAATATATTATGGAGGAATACCTAAAATCTTAACCTTGTATTTATTATATTTATAGAGATATTGATGGTTATTAGAAGCAACGTGTAGAAGATACCCAACACAGGGAAGGAAAGGTTAAGTAAGATGAACAAGAACACGCTGAGATGGTTTGAGCACGTGGAACGAATGAACTAATAATGACTAACAAAATAGATGTAAAGTTTAAATATGCGTAGAAGGCGTGTAAAGGAAGACGGATAGATAAAGTGAAAGTTTTCTGAAAGAATGAAACGTAGAAAGTCTGAGAATTCGTAAAAGTCGTATAGATGTAGAAGATGCTAACGATGTGTATCGAGAAAGGAAAGCGACACGCTGTCCTCTGCGTACCCCGACAGGGAAGTGACGTGATGGTTTGTATGAATGCATTATTTTCAATTTCTATTACTCGGAATTTTACAAAAAAAATCTCAAGTCTTTTCCTTAATTTGTTTTTAAATACGTTAAAAAAATAACCGAGTAAAAAAACATATATAACCTGTCCGTAACATTTACACTTGACAAAGTGGATCCTTTCAGACCCCAGATAAAGTAATAAATTTGCAGAGCCCCCTCCCCATGTTCTCCACCGGCCCAGTTGGCCACCTCTGCTCTGCCTGCCGACGCATGCATAATGCTACGACATGGACACGTTCAGGGCCCGGCTGCCAGATGCCGGCGCGATCCAAAATTGACCTCGGTCCCGGGTTTCGGTACCCCTTTCATAAATATTCTAACATAATTTTTTTTAGACAGTATACAGCAGATGTTGTCAACCTTGGGATAGTTACAGAAAGTAATGGAAAAAAAACGAACAACATTCAAAGTACTATATATAAATACCATCACACCATTTCCCAATTAAGGTTGGCAGTGAGAATTGAACGCCAGATTTTCCTATCTCGACACAAATCCCTAGCTTCTACATCCATACAACCCCCGCAGTTTCTCTGCCTTTCTTTTCCTTCTTTCAAAATATCATTCACTTAACACAACCACACTTTATTTGGGCTTTCTCTCACACGCTATCATTCTTCATTCATTCGTTCTACATGCCCAAACAATCTCAGAGTGCTCTTCTTCATCTTATTCAACATATAAGCCTAAAGTTCACGTTTATCCTTAACCAATTCATTCCGTATTCTGTCATGCATTGTCACCCCATGTATTCTTCTACGAGTACGCACGTTTCAGATTTTTTTACGACTAGATTTCACTCTCCATGCATCAATTATTGTATCAAAATGCTGCTGTTGACTATCATCTTAACAAATGTTGAAACTGTCCGATTCGCGTATACTCGTACATATTTTAGTGGTCTATTGACTTTGTTTTTTAACGCTACACAACGTTCAATATCCCTCGTTACTCTTCCATCATCTGAGAAATAACTACCTAAATCGCGAAATTCTTCTATTTGATCTAATCTTTCGTTACATTGCCCGCATTTACGCAACGTGACCTACAGATTGAGTACCCCTACTGACAGAGCGATAGCAAAGACTGAATAATGCGAGTTGCCTAAGAAAGATCCTTGGTCACCGATTACATTTGCATTCATTTTTAATTGTTAACTAACTCAGCGTGTGTGACCCAGTGGATGTATACAGAAGCACATGCACTGAGATTTATTTTTGGTAAAAAAAAACGAAACGTACTGCATGTGCCAAGTTATAAATTAAGAAAATCCATTTTTTAACAGTTTTGTTAGAAACCCGAATAAATACTAACACATATGAGTGAAACGATGACCTGGAAAATACAGAAGAACCGAATAAATGTTCATACATATAAGTGAAACGAAGAGCTGGAAAAATAGAGAAAAGTCGAATAAATGCTCATACATATGGTGAAACGAAGACCTGCAAAAATATAGAAGAGCCGAATAAATTCGTATACATATGAGTGAAACGCAGACCTGGAAAAAGACAGAAGAGCCGAATAAATGCTCATACATATAAGTGAAACAAAGACCTGGAAAAATAGAGAAAAGTCGAATAAATGCTCATACATATGAGTGAAACGAAGACCTGTAGAAATAAAGAAAAGTCGAATAAATGCTCATATGTACATAGTCTAACACATAAATTCAAATAAATTTAGAAGATTTATTGCTACAAAGCAGCAATTTCCAAATAAACCAATATATTCCCCCTTGGACGGCGATTATACATGGTCGTTACATATATTCATCCCGTTTTTTAAATAATCATTAATAATAAAGGAACACTTTTTTATAGCGTCGTTTAAAGAGCAAACATTCCTTAAGGGCGCTTTAGCTCGGGTACTTGAACCAGCTATAATTTACAGATGAAAAATCTTACAAAATAAAATTCATTTTTTATAATAAGCAACCCATCTAAACTAGGATGATTTGTGCCACCAAATTAAAGTCATTGTGCAATTATAGCAGCCAATACAATAAAACCAATTTAAAAAATGTCAATTCTAGATAATTTTATAGTTACAACCAGGGCTGTGGAGTCGGAGCCGGAGTCGTGGAGTCGGAACATTTTAGGCGGAGTCGGAGTCGGAAAAAATCGACCGACTCCGACTCCGTTTAATTATTTTAACATTTTCTTTAATGAATAACGTTACGGTATGTGTTAACCAGTTAACCTCTCATCGTTTCATGCATGATACTATGCACACTTTTATAATCGCAATAAACCCGAAAAGGGGATTACGTTCAGTTTATTGCAGCCGTACAAATAGTAAATTCCTGCACTTAGATTCCTAGGGTTTTTATTTATTTTCTAGGAAAATAAATAAAATAAGAACACGTGTCGGTTATTTTCCGCGCTTAAAATGATTAAATCAGATTTAAGAGCTTCCATAAATCCTGACTTAATAGAAGCAATTCTTTTTTTGAGATCTAATTCCATTTAGACCACGAATAGGAAATAAGATTTATATAAAGTATATTTACTTTCAAAAATCTTATCTTGTGTTCTATTCAATATTGAATCAAAATAATAATAAACAATATTAATAAGATTTAGTTAACGTATGAAAACAAATGAAGCAACCTTTTTATTTTAAAGTGTTTTATTATTTTTTTTAATACCTACCTGTGTTGTTTTTCTAATTATTTTAAAAGTTTTATTTAATTCTTTTTTTAAATATTCATATATATTTTTAATATTATTTTTGTGTGAAGATATTGCTTAATGCGTATTGTTTGTATATTTTTTTATTAAATTGTTTCATTTGTGTACGAATATAATTAATTTTTTATTTATATCTGTATCCATTATTAATAAGTCAATATAAATACATTAGGTAGACGCAGTAAATTATAAAATAAAATAAAAATTGAAGTCAGAGTCAAGAGTTGGAGTCGGAGTCGGCGTATAAAATAAAGCCGGAGCCGGAGTCGGAGTCGGTAAATTTTCATCCGACTGCACAGCCCTGGTTACAACTGATTAAGCTTCAAAAATTTAACAATCGATCAATAAGTGGAAAAGTGACACGAAGAAAGAATAAACGCAACATTCATTGGACGCGGTAAAGATACGGCTTTTAGTAAATCAAATCTGTCTCGCAAAGGACAATCGAAAAAAAAAGCATGATCTATTGTTTCATCATCCAGACCACACTCACAGCCGAGATTCTCCACAATACCGATTTTGTAAATGTGACTAGCCACCACGCAGTGGCCCGTCCGTAAACGAGACATGTCATACACATCCATCTCGTTCATTCTTATTATATTTAACCATGGTTTCGAAGGGATAGATTGTTGGTTTGATTTAACATATATCTCTAGATACCTTATTTACACCAGTTGCATCCCTATTCAACGGCCATCGGCGCCAAGTATCATGTTTAATTTAATTGAAAACATCAGTGAGCTGTGATAAATCAGATAGGGGACAGCAAAACTCATTGAGTGCAAGGATAGGAAGGTTGTGGCTGTGGCCAAAACATATTCAGATGCGGGTGAGCACCCAATCTAATGGCCACCACCTTCCTATTTTTATAATCATCTTATTTTATTATTTATTATATTTTGAATCTTTCAATAAGAGTGAGTTTGAATCCCGAGTAAGAGCGCCCTTGAGGAGATTGAATGTTTAAACAGCACAATATAAATTGTTCATTATTTTTTTACATATAAAGTAAAAAAAAACAATTAGATTTGTGTCACATTTGTGTATACGCACTATACCATACTAATGCGCGTATACATATGCACATACAAACAAATTAATTATTGTAATTTATTTTTATCAAACACTGTTTATTTCACCGTGAGAATCATACTTTTTCTATCGATGATGCCAAATTCTTACATATTAGTGGCAACGGAAATAAATTGGAAAGATTAGAGGCCCTAGAAATTTCTAAGTCAGTATACCGATCGGGACATCTGTTGAACAGTTATTTCCCCAAAATCTCCCCGATCTTGGCCGAAATTATCCCTAGCCTTCCTCACCCCCAGCCAACCAACCGTTGAAGCGTGTATATCGGTACCAGTTCGAACAGCATTTAGTCTTGTTTGCGCTCCCCTGAAGATGAGGTGTGCACCTTGAAACCGATAGGGTTATACCGTCATAAAAAAGTGGAATAAACAGTGTTTGATAAAAATAAATTACAATGTCTTTAAACCTCCACAATGTTAATGCCTTAACTATAAACAACAAATTAATTAGTTTAACGAGGTGACTAAAGTTGTACAATAACCAAAACCGACTTTATATATACATTTTTTAATAATACAATATTAAAATTACAATTTGTACAGCGCCGAGAGCAGACTATTCCCAAGGGTGCTCCATTTCGGAATTCCAATCAATTTTTATTGAAAGATCAAAAGTATTAAATAATAATTATATGAGTTGAGTGTAAGGATAGGAAAGTGGTGCTTGCGACCATTAGATCAGGTAGAGTACCCGGCGGTAAGTAATACACATCGGGCTTAAGAAAGAGAATCGGCCATATCCTTTTTATACCGAAAATTGCTATACTAATTATAAAATGAACTGTATAATTAGTATGCAAAGACCTGGAAATGAGTTTTGCAACAATTTAGATATTTTTAATATAAGTATATATATAGTATTCGCCAGAATATCACAACAATATTTAGAAATAGCTTCTATGTTAACTTTGTGCTCTCCTTTATTAATATAAATAACCTAGTATAAACGAAACATTAAGGACAATACTTTGCCTCTGGAGTTGAGTAACCCTGCATCAACATGTGGAAGGTTTCGATTCTGCAAAGCAACTTGCATCTCATTCTACAAGTGAGCTAACGTGTTTTCTATATCTCAAGATCTATCCATAAAATTCTCGAAAAATCCAATTATTCTTGTTCTATGTAAGCGTTATTCCACTAAAAACAAATCTAAATTCTTTACCACTATAAAATAAGTCTTCGACAATTACGTAAGTCTGCTTGGTGAAATTTGGTAATATTATTTGTGGTATATGGTACATACATATATTGAACTTAAATATACACATTAATATTAAATAATTTTAAACAATGACTTTGAAATTTATTATAACTACTGCTTTTTGTATCTCGACCATTAAGACCATTTTACGTTACAGTCTAGCATAATAATTCGCCCTATTGGATCGATTCGGAACAATCAATTTATTCGATAAAGACGAAATCCAAGTTCTACTTCTCACCGAAGGAACATGTCCGAGTTTCGATAAAAAATATACTTAGTATCGAGTGACAGGCATTCGATCACTAGTACACATGGAATATTAAGTATTTTGACCAAATGAAAACTACATTACAATTGGAGTGGCGAAGCGTCTGCAGTGGTATTCCGACGGACAATGGCCCAGTGCCCCAGAGACGGACGTGAGAGAATTACTGCACGGTCCAGCGCAGACGGTAAGTTCATCTGGCATTTCTTCTTTTTTTAATTTATCATCTCGGTGATGAATTCTTTCAGAATTGATCGCGTTGCAATTGATAATTTGTTCACGGGTAATTTAATTATTGAAAACTTTCGTGGAAATATGTATAATATTTATTCCTTTAAAGTAGTTTCTTCCAATTAACTAGCTTTTGATTGATTATAATTGTCAAAAAAACAGACGAATTTTTTACAGTAAAAAAAAAAAGAAAACCGGATACAAATATTTAGAAGTCCCTCCATTTCATTTGATAATATCCAAACCATTCGAGACTTCTTCAGCATATCATATTCAACGTTCCCCCTATTTATTCATTGTGTGTGCGCCCCATCAACTTATATGTGCGGCGTAAGGAAAGAATCTGTGACTGTATTGTACTATAGCGTAGGTACACAGAGCGTGTGATTGTGTTAGTCAACTCCTGTGTGATGATTGGTTAGTTTCTAGTATTAGTGTGTCATCGTGTCAAAAAAATAGTGTCACCATGATTTCTAGTAATAATCTAAACTGTGTTTCTTAACCAATACGTTTCTAAAAAAAAACAAATAAATATTTCTATTTCTTTAAAATTTTCCATTGTGTATTTGTAAATAAAATATAAGGTTTGTTATAAATAAAACTTCTTGTTTCTTTGAAACTTTTTTTTTCTGTATCAATAAACAAATATTTGTTCTAAATAAAAATATCCACTTCTGTATTTTCAAATGAAAAGTAAATACATAATCTGAATTTATAATAAATAAAAAATCATGGTCACCCTTCTACACTATTCTTTCCTTACGGCGCGCGCTTATCAAATGAAATATATAATTGCGCAAAACAAAATATGGTTACAAGCTCCTTTCTTTGAGATGTGTGCGGAAGATGGAAACATGTGTGCGGGCAATTTTTAATAGATGTGCGGCCGCACACGCGCACACCTTAGAGGGAACATTGGACTGCGGAGAATTGAGTCAGCTACCGAGTTAGCAAAGAAATCTGGCCAATTGACGTCAAAATAGAGACAGAAAAATTCAAAAGACGACATGAACTTCTCTGCTCGACCTTCTACTGTCGGTCGGCCTACTCCCGAAATATATTTGAACGCAACATTAAGAGAAAGAAGCCCAGACGCAGAAATGCGGACACGAACCGGTGACA
This sequence comes from Odontocerum albicorne, assembly GCA_949825065.1. NCBI lineage: Eukaryota > Metazoa > Arthropoda > Insecta > Trichoptera > Odontoceridae > Odontocerum > Odontocerum albicorne. Next base: position 26,904,081 of record OX463861.1, read on the forward strand.
GCGCGAGCATATTAATCACATATTTATATCACACGAGATGAGACAGGACAGCGTCGGAATCTTCGTCATCAGATCATATCCCAGTTTAGATAAGCAAATAGATCAAATCTCTATGCTGTTGTATAGTTTACGTGAACTAGGGTGTGAGCTGAAAAATATCTCACGTTCTGCCAGCTAAGCTTGCTCTCCTATTGGTGGGGGCATACCACGACAGTGAAGAGACCAGACATTTAATTTATTGTACATTTGACAAAGATTTAACAAAATAACGTCAAATAAAAAAAATTGTCACATTAAAATGATTAAATATAGCAAAACGAATACAGAAACAAGGTTAATAATACTTCCCTGTGAAGTGACACAGTTATACCTACAACGTTTATCTAGGATTTAAATCCAAATTTACCTAAATGTAATAGAAAAAATAAGTATATATAGTAAAACACTAATAACATCCCCCCAGTTCTATCATCGGCTGTCCACAAGGAATCCGATGTTTTTCAGCCCACACCCTTATTTGAAAAATCAGTTTACAAAGATATCATCACGCCGTCTATCTGTCGGGGTAGGCAGAAAGGAGAGAGCACTAGATTTTCATATTGCGACATACATGTTTCGTCTTTTCTTCATCAATTCACTTTCTCATACAACTCCAACGACTCTGACTTTTTACGTTTCCTTCTTTCAAAATATCATACATTTGATCCAACTCTTCATAGTTTTCCTCTACCACGCCTTCCATTCACATTTGCACTGTATATTTTTCTTGTTAGTCTTTCTTCATTCATTCGTTTCACGTGCCTTAATCATCTCATAGTGGTCTTTTTCATCTCGCTTAACACATCAGCCTTAAGTTCACACTTTTCCCTAATCCCTTCATTGCGTATCCTGTTGGATCATTTTAAAAGCTTCAAAACGTATCTCACATTATATTATTTATAGTTAAGGCATTAACATTGTGAAGGTTCAAAGACATTGTAATTTGTTTTATCAAACACTGTTGATTCCACTTTTTGTAACGGTATATACCGTTACAAAAAGTGGAATCAACAGTGTTTGATAAAACCAATTACAATCTCATATTATATAATATATCTAACATATACCATACAGAAAATATTAGCCATTATGTATTTCTAAATGAAACACACAGATTTTTAACAATTTTTTAAATGTACACAAAATGAACAACTTGTCAAAAAATACGTTTCGTGTACTGCATAATTCCAAACAGTTGTTAACAGAAAAATCAAGAAAAAAAGGGAAAAGCTGAAAGTGTGTTTCAAGTTTATTTTTTATATTTTTATCCACTTTGCACGGATTTCTCCTGTTACACAAAGAGGGTCTGCTTCTAGCGTTAGCTTATTCGTTAGGAAGAATATCAGCCAGGATTCTTCTCATACTGCTAGGCGGTGCCGAGACTATATCCACAGTGTCATTCAGTTGGTTTAATATCTCTATTCCACGCGAGACTGAGTGTTTAGCCATGATATTCGTCCTGTAAGTTGGTATGTAGAACAGAGGGTGATTCCTTGCACGGATATATTTATTGGGTACATATAAACTTAGTGCTTCTAGAATCGCGGGACAGTTAAAGGAACCTTGGAAAACCTTTATTAGGAATATCGCAATGGATTCTTGCCTTCTTGTTTCGAGGCTTCTATAGTTACACACCGTGAGAAGTTCGGCATGGTGAGCATATTTTGGGTAATCCCCCTTTGTTCTGTACCATAGATATCTGAGGATTTTTTTGTATTTGTTCTATATTGTTTTTATATTTGAGCTGATGAGGAGCCCAAACCATAGATGCATATTCTAATTTGGTTCTTATTAGATAATTATATAAGTTTCGAATTGGAATAACTCCAGTATTAAACAATTATTGTTCAATTCAAACTACAGTTAAACCCCGTTTTTACGTTTTTGAAGGGGCTGATAAAAAAACGTAATTAGAGGGAAAACGTAGATTGGGGGCTAGAAAAAAAAATTGAAAAATGTTTTTTATTTAGATAATCACGCAAATCGGTTTGATACATATTTTTGCCCTGGTTTACAGCTCTTTCGATCTTATAAATCGATAAGAAAGCTTCGTCTTGTGCGTTTTCAATGCTAGTAAAGTAGCTTTTACATGGTAAGGCCCTCAATATGCCTCATAGCATCTTCTTTTGTTGGAATTTGATGGATTAAGTTTACTTCTTCTTCACCAGATACTCGTAATTCTTGGTTGGATAAGTTTTCGTGGATGTGACTGTCCACTATATCATCGATATCCACAACTTAAGATGTCATCACAATTAGAGTAGGAACATCCGTCTGCTTCCAATCTTCAGCCATCTCCAAATCAACACTTCGAGATTCCCCGCAAACTGATATATACACCACAGAGTGCCTCTTCATGAAACCATCTATCCAGCCATTTGATGCAGTAAATCCTTCGATATTTAATCGAGACGCAATGTGCAGGAACTTGCCTGTGATTCGCTAAATTTCCCACCAATTGCATCATATTACACGACTCGTGTAACCTTGACCATGAGCGCTGCAGCTGCAGGCGCACACGTGTCTATAAATAGAAACAACATATTTCTGCTTCCTAATATTCATTTCAAATATTTTAAATCGTCGCGCATTTAATTAAACATTGTATCGGACGTGTGCCGTCACCCGTGTGTGTGTGTATGTGATATGAAAAGGACACTGTGTGTAGATCTGTATTATTAAACTTGTATGTTCCTGTATTTGTATATGTAAAATGCTTGTATGTAAACCCTTGTATTTCCATATGTTAAAATATATGTTTGTTTGACTCCGATCGCATTCGCGACCGCACTGGAAAGAAGTGACTTGCTAGGCGGTGCGATCGGAGTAAGGCCAAGGTCAGTCGGGCTAAGCGGCGCCCCGAGCCATCAAAATGGTTGTATTTTGCGGGTAACGGGCGCTTGCTATGACCGATTGACCATTAATATAGAGGGCCCCCCAATTTGGAAATCACTTCTCAACTACTCACTGTGGTCGTCATTAAATACTTCTCAGTAATACCGAATTTACCGTGTTTTTACTCGAGACCCGCTACCCTACATCGACTGGCTGAGAGGAATCTCTCCCTGCTCTTCTTCTTCTTCTTCTGCTGGATTTTCACTACGGAATTCGCTAGCGCGATTTTCTGAGCGCTACGCGGCGACCAACCACCTATCTACAGTCTTTGTACCTGTCCGGTACAAACATGTTTATAAATTGATTTGCATTTTAAATATTTCAAACACAAATTGCGGGAAATAAAAACGTAAAAGCGGGTACTAAATGTACTAAAATAAAACGGGATTGTAAAAATTGAACGCAAATAGCGAGAAAACGTGAATTCCGGGCACGTAAAAACGGGGTTTCACTGTATAAAAATAGTTTCATATAATTCTATGTTTTTTTATTTTTCACTCATAAAACGTTTTGTAGAAAATGTGCAGTTTTTTTCAAATAACTCTTTAACTTACGTATTTATGGTTTTTGAGTGGTTTATGAGTTTTAGCCTTCAATTGTCCATTAGTACCATTAAAATAGATTTTAGATAACACTGGAAACAATATTGTATCCGTTAGTATTAAAACAAACTACAATTATCGATGGAAACGATAAAATCTAAATGTATTTTTTATACATTATAAATGGGTTTATTCGTTTTGCTTCAAAATACTCAACTGTAGTTTTGAAATGATCACATGGATGGTTGATAGTTTGATGCGATTGCCCTATTGAAGTAGACAGAGAAGATTTAACGCTAACTTTTCCAATCACGACACACTTTCTTCGCCTCATTTATATTCATACGTCGTCTCACATCGTTTTTTTTTTCAGCTTCTCTGCCTTATTTACCTTTCCTTCTATCAAAATATCATTCACCATACATTCCTCCGTAGTCTTCTACCACGCCTCCTATTTAGTAAGTCTATCGTCACCTATCCGTTCGACACGTCCCAACCACCACGAAGTGCTCTTTTTCACATTACTTAGTTTGAATATATATGTGATTTAGTGCCCCATTGACTATATTTCTTATTGTTACTCACCATTCCACATTTCCGTCGTCTGAAAACATTCTTCTCAAAACGATTCTTTAAGTCATTATATTTTTTTATTGTTATCTCTGATTTAATTTTCCTTTGAATAAATAAATAAAGGTTTATTGAAAGCAACATCGTTTGTAAATACATACGAGGCATATCCAGAAAGTAAGTGTACTGAATTTTTGTAGGTTACAATTTTTTTTATTTAAACAAAAAAATTACGTGGTTACCGTAGTACATATGTAAGCTATTTTTCGACATAGTCGCCATTCCTCTCAATGCAGGTGGTGAAGCGGGGTATCAACTTTTTGATGCCTTCCTCGAAGTAGTTTCCCGCCAACCCCTCCGTCCACTTCTTCACCTTCTCCTTTACCTCCTCGTCGGTTGAAAACCTTTTTCCACCTATGTGCAGCTTCAGGGAGGTAAAGAGATAGTAATCTGAAGGTGCTAGGTCAGTGGAATGCGCGGGATGGTTCAGGACATCCCATTTAAACGAGGCGAGCAGTTCCTTCGTGGCGTTGGCCGTGTGTGGTCTGACATTGTCGTGCAGCAGGCAGACTCCCTTTGTCAGCATGCCTCTCCTCTTGTTCTGAATCGCCCTCCGCAATTTTTTTAGGGTCTCACAGTATCTTGCAGAGTTGATGGTCTCCCCTTGAGGCATATATTCAATTAAAATTATGCCTTGACAGTCCCAAAACACGGATGCCATGATTTTCTTGGCTGAAATTGTGGTTTTGAACTTTTTGGCGGAGGGTGAAGAGGTGTGACGTGACCGTTTTTAAACTCGCGACACCACTTGTACACACTCGTACGATTCATAGCTTTATCACCATATGCAGTTTTCACCTCATTATAAACCTCAACCGGAGGTTTTCCCTTCCAAACGAGATAACGGATGACGCCGCGTATTTCGCACTTGGCGGGAGATTTAATTTACATTTTTCACGAAACGTGTTGTCGCGTCGACACTTCTCAACGTACTGACCTCGAACCGGTCTCGTTGCGGAGGGGAAGGGTCAGGCTACACGGAAGTGTAGCCAACATGTCGAAAATAAAATCCATCCGGTCGTGAGAGCCTCAGTACACTTACTTTCTGGATACGCATAGTATATAAATACATTCCAAAATCGCACATACGAGCATATCTCAAGATAATCTACAGAAAATAAATTTAAGAGAGAAGCTATCAAAAGGTCTTGGCTCATTGCATAATATCCCCCCGGCGAAGATACACCCCACCAATATAGGGCGAGCCCGGCCGTGAGGACATCAGGTGGTTTTCAGCCCAAACCCTTTCCTCCTTTTCATTTATAATGACTTTGTATTTCACAGCATTCATTCCAAGGTATTTTTATTTACAATTAACTTATCAAAACACTACCATGCCATCCGTATACAACAGTCTTCATTAATTCCCGTTCGAGATTTTAATGCAACTCTCATTTTTATTTTGAATAGTTGTCAAATATTATATCCTACAGTGTTGGATATTTTGAGAGAAGGAAATGTAAAATTCGTATTGAATAAAGAAGTTAAACAGGATCCTCTTCAAGCGCTGCATTCAACATGCTCCAAGACCGGGATGGATGAAGACAGGTGGTGCGTCGATTTCAGTACATATCAGAGGGTCACGACGTTCATAATTGATCACACGATGAAGAAGAGTGAAAAATTAAAGGTTGGAGCAAAGTTTGGTAGTTTTGCATAATTAAACTCCGCCAAATGTTAAGTGACTAACAAAAAACATTTTTCATTTTTGAAAGCCTTCAGATATTCCTCGTCTTTAAACTCGACAAGCAGATATGGCGGATGTCAGACCGCCACACCCAAGTTTAGGAGGCATCATAATATGGAAATCTTTCTTCCAGTCACAATAATAGTCAAGCAACTTTAAGTAAAACAAGACTAATTAATATTCAGACCCTGACCCGCCCGAAGATTTATTTTCATTTATTCCCCACCCCATTTACCATTGAATCATATATCTTCTTCTTGATGTGCCCTGTCAGGTCCCCCCGACGTTGGCAATCACTCTGGCGAAGGCTTCTCTGTCTTGCGCGACCCGGAACAGCTCCTCCACACGTCTCATTCCGGTCCAGTCTCTTATATTTCGCAGCCAAGACGTTTGCCTTCTACCTGGACCACGATGTCCCTCGATTTTCCCCATGAGTATTAATTGGAGTACACTATATTTATCTCCACGCAGAATGTGACCCAGATATGAGATCTTACGGACCTTAACATCTTTCAGCAGCTGTCTACTGCAGTCAGCTCATATATCTCCCCACTTATTGTACAGGAAATGTATTTTTAGCAATTTAGTTTATCTTCACCTGACGATGAAGACAGTGGTCTTCGAAACTGGTAGTAAGTCCAAAAATAAACCAGTGGTGAACACAAAAATATAAAATAAGCGTTTTATTCACTTATTTTTCCTTTTACATAAGACTAAAAGCTTAATAAAAAAATGATTCCAGCGGGAATCGATCTCTCAACCTCCAACACAGGAGGCAGTTGACTTATCTGCAAGACCTCTCAACCTCCAACATAGGAGGCAGTTGACTTATCTGCAAGACCTCTCAGCCTCCAACATAGGAGGCAGTTGACTTATCTTCAAGACCTCTCAACCTCCAACATAGGAGGCAGTTGACTTATCTGCAAGACCTCTCAACCTCCAACATAGGAGGCAGTTGACTTATCTGCAAGACCTCTCAACCTCCAACATAGGAGACAGTTGACTTATCTGCAAGACCTCTCAACCTCCAACATAGGAGGCAGTTGACTTATCTGCAAGACCTCTCAGCCTCCAACATAGGAGGCAGTTGACTTATCTGCAAGACCTCTCAACCTCCAACATAGGAGGCAGTTGACTTATCTGCAAGACCTCTCAACCTCCAACATAGGAGGCAGTTGACTTATCTGCAAGACCTCTCAACCTCCAACATAGGAGACAGTTGACTTATCTGCAAGACCTCTCAACCTCCAACATAGGAGGCAGTTGACTTATCTGCAAGACCTCTCAACCTCCAACATAGGAGGCAGTTGACTTATCTGCAAGACCTCTCAACCTCCAACATAGGAGGCAGTTGACTTATCTGCAAGACCTCTCAACCTCCAACATAGGAGGCAGTTGACTTATCTGCAAGACGCCGGTAGTCGTATCAATTCAAGGTGTACGAGGAAGGAAGTATGGAGAACTGTTAACTTGGGAAGATACTTCGAAAGCGACGCTGGAAACCAGTCCATTTGATAGTTTCTAGCGCCATATAACTACTATGTTAAACACGGCAGAGCGAAGTTCAGAAGTGTCACGATCGCGGCAGCATACATCAATGCTCTACTCGTATTATCCAATGGAAGCTAATTGAACACACACAATGCATTATTAAATTTGCAGACGGTACGGAACAAGTGGGGACTTGATCCTCCGATACCCCTTAGGAGAGAAGCGGGAGAGAACGGCGGGGTTTTGAAGAGGACGTTTCGCTGTGGAACTATTTTAATTACGCAGAAATATAATATCATGCCGTTTCCCTGTCAGGGTCGTCAGAGAGGACAGAGCGCCAGACGAGATACCCCCCCCCCCCCATCGATCTCCACCAATAGAAGGCGAGCCCGACTGCGAGTACATCAGATGTTTTTCAGCCCATACCGTTTGTACACGTTAATTAAAATACAAAAAATGAACGATAACGATACGCTGATAATTCAATTATAGTATAAACTCAATAAATATGTATAACAGTTACTAACGTTCAACTCATGCGCAGTTCTATTGTATAATGTCAGCAGGTCAGTAAAAATGCTACTAATTATATATTTAAACATATATTAGGTCCTTACATATGAAATTGGCGTTTTGTTTGGGAGGAACATAAAGTTGATTTTTTTTTAATATAATATATTTATTTAATCAAAGTATGTACCATTGCTATCTATGCACTTTTGCCATCTCATAGGTAGTTCATCGATCCCTTTACTAAAAAAACCATTCGGACGGGAATCAATAAAATCTTTGAAGTCGGTTTGACTGCCCCATCGGAGTTGAATTTTTTCCCTTGCAAGAAGTTATCCAAATTTCGAAAAAAATAGTAATCTGTTGGGGCAAGGTCCGGAGAGTACGGTGGATGTCTTAGACATTCCAATTGAAGCTCTTCTAATTTGGTAGCCGTCTGTTGTGCAGTGTGTGGTCTAGCGTTATCATGAAGCAGCAGTGGCCTAGAGCGATTAACCAGCCTCGGTTGTTTAGCAGCTAGCTTTTCCATCATGGTTTGCAGTTGCTGACAATAGACATCTGCCGTAATCGTCTGGCCAGATTTAAGAAAGCTGTAGTGAACGACACCAGCACTAGTCCACCAAACGCACACAAGTAACTTTTTTGGAGTCAATTTTCGCTTGGGGCATGGTTTGGCTGGTTCGGCAGGGTTCAGCCATTGCGATGAGCGCTTCCGATTATCATACAGGATCCACTTTTCATCACAGGTAATGATTCGATTCAAAATCCCTTCATTATTGTGCCGGTTGAGTAATGCAACGCAGCAGTCAACGCGCGTTTGTTGATTTGCTTCACTCAATTCGTGAGGTACCCACCTTTCAAGCTTTTTCACCTTCCCAATTTGCTTCAAGTGGATTAAAACAGTTTTATCACTAACACCGCAGCCTGCAGCTAACTCGGACGTGGTTTGCGATGGATCCGCTTCCACAATAGCCTTCAATTCTTCATTATCAACTTTGGTCTCCGGCCGTCCACGGGGCTTTTTCTGCAGGTCGAAATTTCCAGAACGAAAACGTTGGAACCAAAAACGCACTGTGTTTTCTTATGCGGCACCGTCGCCATACACATCATTAATCCTTCGAGCCGTTTCTGCAGCACTGGTGCCACGGTGGAACTCGTACTCGTAAATAACGCGATATTTCAAGTTTTCCATTTTGTAAACTGAGTGACGCAAAGAAAAAAAACAATTGAGGAAAAAACAAATGAATTATAATTTTCGAAACACAAATACTTGAGTAAATAGCTGTATAAATTTTAATTTGGAATTCCTAACCAAAGAGAAGATATTTGAGATCGAAGTTGCCAGTACGGCAAAACGCCAATTTCATATGTAAGGACCTAATAGAAACAAAACAACATAGAGATTTTTTTATTAAACAAAATAATACGAGTATATTGTACAAATATTTGTCAATGTCTACGTTATATACACATTTATTACTTAACTAATCTTATTTATATATTTATTATAATTTATGAACTTACTTAATCTTATTTTCCTACATGTCATTTAATTTTTATTTTTTATAATCTTAATATATGATTTCTAAGAAATAATTAACATCTACATACCACTTATAACTAGATAACAATTCTTACAACTAATTAATTAGCAAGAATAGGTCCACTTGTTCAGGCTACTTGTATTCCATCACATTCACTCAGACCTTGGTCCTCCCAGCTAATACTGTAGGTGGACTAGTCAGGCAACAGATAATGCTTCGGGAGCTTGTGCTTATAACGGAAGGGTAGATCGGATTTACTCTCGTAAGCCCCCAGGGCAGCGACTAAGGGATTGCTGTGATTTTGTTGGCTTTTATGGAACTTCACGGTCCGAGCGAGGATGTGGTGTTGTAGGGTTTCTTCTCGCTGTTCGGCGTGAAGTCGGGTAAGGTTTGTTCTGGGATGGGTGTTAAAAGATATCTTGAATGCCTTGTTCTGCACTCTTTGGAGTTTCAGGTGATCCGTGTTACTCACACTACCCCAAACGGGTGCAGCATAGGTCAAGATAGGACGAATAAAACAACAACATAGAGATTACCGTTGTACACGTAGATTAAAAAAAATAGAAATATAATTAATGTCAATTAATATGCGATCAATTTAATCAATTCAGTTAATAAAATAACAGATCGCCGACAATAAAATAGCATGCAACATACAATATTATCGCATGCAACATACGAGTATAATATAATCGCATGCAACATGCAATAGAGGTGCATGGTGGCGCGGTAATGCACTGGACTTCCGTGCGGAAGGTCGTCGGTTCGAACCCCGCGCTGTGCTACTCTCCTCGAACGACACAGGCACTTTTTCCGCCTTGTGTTCGATGGCATAAGGATACCTATGACTTCGGTCATATCTATTCTTTTAAAAATATATCGTATAACCTGTAATCACACGCACATTCCGAGGCAAAGGAAAAAAACACAAATCAATTGAATATTCAGTTTCAATGCAAAAATCGTGTTATTGACCAAATGAATAACACGTGTTAATTGTTTTTTTATCACATCACTGTAACAATTATTTAACAAAAGATAACGTATCAATGTTTTTCAAACACGACTAACAATGCCAAATACGTAAATACAGAGTGTCCCAAAAAAGTGTGTACGCACTTTGAATTATTATACATGCAGTATTTATTAAAGAGTGAAACGTGAACTTGGAAAAAGACTGAGCGGTGCCGAATAAGTATTGTCGAAATGCGTGCATTGAGAAGAATACATGGAGCGACAATGTATGATAGAATTCGGAATTAAGTGATAAAGAGGGGGCGTGAAATTAAGGCGAGGAAGAGCACAGTGAGATGATTTGGGCATGTGGGACGAATTAATTAATAAAAACGGATGAATGTGAACTTAAGGCTGATGTGTTGAGTAAGATGCTGAAGATGGTTTGGGCATGAATTAATGAAAGAAGAAAGATTAACAAAACATATACAATATATAGTGCAAATATGAGTGGAAGGCGTGGTTGAGGAAGACCAATGAAAGTGTGGTTCGATAAAGTATATGATATTTTGAAAGAAACAAACGTAGAAAGTCAGAGACATCGTAGGAGTTGTACGAGTGTAGAAGAAGCGGAAGATGTTAGTCAAATTAGGAAAGTCTGATGTTCTGTCCTCTCTGCACACCCCGACAGGGAATGACAGGTAGTATGTAAGTTTGTACAAGACTTGTACAAGCTTACATACTATAGTTCGGAAATTCTGGGATGAGTCCTGTGGCAGCTTACAAATTTGCCCCAATATAACCTTGTAACGATGTTCAGTAATTTTAATTATTTTATCAACTTTAATATAAGCCTCAATTCTAATAAATAGCAAGTTATTTAGGTAAATACATTACATAAGGTTGTATTGGGGCAAATTTGTGAGCTGTCACAGGACTCATCATAGAATTTCCGAACTATATCTGTCATTCCCTGTCCCTCAAGACTTGAGAAGGAAAAATAAAGATTGTTAAGGGCAACGGGCATACGAAAATAAAGGGAAATTTACAAAAATGATACTTAAGATAAAATGGAACAAACAGTCTCCCAAACCATTGAAGAAATACTGAAGAAGGACCCTCCTGAACTTAACAACATCCACGCTAGAAATACTGAAGAAGGACCCTCCTGAACTTAACAACATCCACGCTAGAAATACTGAAGAAGGACCCTCCTGAACTTAACAACATCCACGCTAGAAATACTGAAGAAGGACCCTCCTGAACTTAACAACATCCACGCTAGAAATACTGAAGAAGGACCCTCCTGAACTTAACAACATCCACGCTAAAAATATTCACCAAACCAAACATGGAGTTATCCTATTGTATTCATCAGAATTGGTGATGAGTAAATGGGAGAAGTTCATATATTAATAATAAGAAAAAGACAACTTTTATAGCGCCGTTTAGATATCAAACTTTCCTCAAGGTTGCTCCAACTCTGTACTCGAAACCACTATTATTGACAAATCAAAAATAAATATATGTTGAGCGTAAGGATGAGAAAGTAGTGGCTGCGGTCCGAAGACAGAGTACTTCACCGCAATTGCATATGTTTAAAAAAACATATGTGGTAAGAAAGCCGCAGAAAACTTTTCAAGGTAAGACGAACTACGAAGAAACCTTTGCACTTGAAGATCTTCCGATATGTGATAGTAACACATTCGGTTTTAGGTGTAGTATTGTGTATACGCGTAGTGTTCGTATATGATCATAAATTATGATAAGACCATTATCACGGTAGACATCTACGCACTGAAAATGAGGACACGTTGAAGGACTTGGCCGGTATATAATTTCTCTTAAGCTTTGTATGTAATATTTTTCTTGTTAATGTATATAATTTCTCTTAAGCTTTGTATATAATTGGGTTTGAACTGTGTATATAAACTTTATGAAAATAAATAAATCGGGTTTAATATGTATATCGAGGCTTTATAAAATAAATAAATAAAAATGGAATAACACATACAACGTTTTATTTATTATTGCCAGATGGAACTCTTGCCGAATTGGGTCGATTTGTTTTGGGTACCATCCGGAATCGAACCCAAAATTCTCAGTTGGAAGTCAAGCGTTTTATCAACTAGACCACAGAGGTTGTCTTATTGGTAATAATGTTGTTTTTTATGCTTTGTGAAAATTCGATGGAATCACTGTAGAGAGTAGTGAAATAGCTGATATTGCGTGCTGCCGACGGAGTCCAATTGACAAAAGTGAACTTGACAACTTTCATTCCAAAGAATAATTCTAAAAAAATATTGCTATATAAAGGCTTTATTTGAACTTTGCAATTATTTAGGGAACATAATTTAACCAAATGTTCGCCTCTTGCTGCCTACACAACACAAATACGAGCTCTTTCAAAAAGATTACACATAATATTTACACAAATTTCCGGCGATATTTCAATTATTGCCGCATGAATATTTTTCTGTGGTTGTTGTTTAATCGACGTAGACCTGTTGGCAGTGACACGCCCTTTAACATAACCCCGCAAAAAAAGTCTAGAGAGGTTAAATTTAGAGCTCTTGGCGGTCTGTTGATGTCACTGTTTCTGAAGATTTATCGATCTGAAATCTTCTAAATATCGATTGTAGCTCGTGCTGTATAACATACTCGCATAATGCCATCTTGCCGAAACCATATATATGTTATGTTATCCGAAATCAGTTTATCTGACTGGTGCAAACATCCATGCAAACCATCACGCCATTTCCCTGTAGGGGTAGGCAGAGAGGACAGAGCGCCAGACTTTCCTATTTCGAAACACATCCTTAGCCTCTCTACAACCGTACAACTTTCTAAATTTCCTTTTATCAAAATATCATTCACTTGATACAACCATACTTGTATAGATCTTCCACTATCACGTATTCCGCTCACATTTGCATTAAATGTTAGTTTTAAACATATATTTCGTCATTCATTCGTTCCACATGCCCAGACCATCTCAATGTGCCCTTCTTCATCTTACTCAACACACCAGCCATAACTTCTCAATTCATCCCTAATCACTTTCTTCAGTTTCTGTAAAATATAATCACACCGTGTATTCCTTTCAGTGCACGCGTTTCTACATCATTTCTTCACCTTCTTTCAGTATTTCCTCCACGTTCACGTTTCACTCCAATGCATCAAACTGGCATCAAAATCTAATCGATTTTGATTTTGTCAGGTTTGAGTTTATCTGTTTAAGTGCCCCGTTGACTTCGTTTCCTATCGTTAATGCCAAATAACACAATTCCTCAACTTGGTCCAATCTTTCATTATACGCCCATTTAATTTTATCTTTCGCGCTTTTCTATCACAATTACTTCGAATTTCGCAACATTTATTCTAAGATATCAACCTTCAAAATTGAACCAAGCTAAAATAGCGCGGGTGATATAAGTTATTACGTTGATTTTTGACCATCCAGTATTCCAGGTCACTACCAGGGAGTGAGGCCTTCGTATAGGGCGGCGGCCGAGCCTTACCGGACTGGCCTCGACGCAGCACGGAACCCTCGGTAGTCTGCAATTAGAACTTATGTATTTTAAAATAGGGGAAACACTCGCAAATCAGACAATTCGTCGTATATTCTGTAGTAAGTATTTGAAATGATTTATTTAAAACATGCATGCACACCATAACGCCAAGTCGCTTATAGGGTTTAACAGAGGACAAATTCCACCCCTTTATTTCTACGTCCACAGCCTTTGCTTCATCCACATCTATACACTTATTCAGTGTCTCATATCTCTAAACCTTTTCTCTCACATTCTCGTAACATGCAGTCAATACATCTCATTCTCAAATGGTGGACTACCTGATCCACTCAATTCATCTGACTTGTTCACCCAAGAATGCCCCTTCACAGATAAGGCAGGCAATCAGTAGCTACGTCCCCGCATACTTAACGTCATGTTACGCTAGTTCCATGGATGTGGCATATAGTATATCACATTTACTTTTTCTGTCACACGTTTCTATCACCATGACTTTGGGTTTCGTCACATTCATAATACAGAAAATAAAGAACATTTTAAATTTAATTAATAAGCAATCTATCTACACTAGGAAGATGTATGCTACCAAATCAAAGTCACTATGCAATTATATGAGACAATATAATAAAATAAATTTAAAACATATTAAATTTAGACAATTTATAGCTTCAACTGATTAAAATTTAGACAATTTATAGCTTCAACTGATTAAAATTTAGGCAATTTATAGCTTCAACTGATTAAACTTCATAAATTTAACAATCGACCTAACATAACGTATAAGTGAAAAAGTTCTTAGAAAAAAAAAGAAATGCAGCTCTCGTTATGACGTTAAATATGGCGTTTAGTAAATTAATAGAGATATGGTATTTCGTAAACCTTTTTTAACCCTTCCTTCCCGGTGATGTGTAACTAGTACACGTTGCTTCTAAATACTTGAATATCTCTATAAATATAATAAATACTGGCTTCAGATTTTAGGTATTCCTCCGTAATACATTTACGCATTGAATGAAAAAATAATATTAATAATAATTAGCACTTAGGTATCGGCCACATCAGAGATATTTTGTGAAAATCGGGAACAAATTCACCGATACAATCAAACGTGTGCCAATCTGTGACTTAGGTATATTCATTCTAAAAACCGCTATGGGTGAGGAAGCGACGCTATTCACGTCTCACTCTCACTCTACTTTGGTATATGGGAACGCAAGAAATAGAATCTCAGTTCGCTCGTTTCTCTCGCTTCAGTAGCTCTAGGGCATCCATTTGAGGTGGTCTCTTCGCCCGATGTTTTTTAATGTTTTCAGCAATAAAATTTGAATTATTATCACTTTTGACTTCAAATTTAATTGATTTAAGCGATTGGCTGTGAATATTCTTATTTTTTCCGATTTTAAATCGCTCATTTTTACATGTGTATTGATGTGTATTAAGTACACAGCACCAGGACGCACGGATTTTTTTTAGCACAGGAAGGGAAAGGTTAAAGTAAAGACAAACTTGCGGTATATCTCAATGGACAACTTCATCATCCTCAGGCGGATATAAATCCTAATAAAAACATATTTGGTTTATGACAGTCTTTAGATAAAGATTAACTAGGATTAACACAAGATTATTTATTGCCGAAATAAACGACACTCACCTTTACCTATTACGATATCAAAGCATAAAACATACGAAAACGTTATCTTCCAAAATATTACTAATAATTCAGGATACATAACATACTTGTATATATTTAATGAAAATAGTGAAAAAGGTGGTGTTGATTGTAAATGAATACGTGGTATTTCGTATTGTAAATCAATACGTGGAAGAACATGTCTTAGGGTGAACGGGGCATTGATTGAGTGGTTTGATATTTCAAAAGGGGTAAATCAAGGATGTGTCGTGTCATTCTGGTTGTTGCATATTTACATATTCGTGTGTGAAGGAACTAAAGAGGTCTATGGGTAGTATTCAAATTTCGAATGGGATTGTTTGCGGATTGCTGTACGCTGATGACATGGTAGTGTTTGCGGATTGGTGTACGCTGATGACATGGTAGTGTTTGCGGATTGCTGTACGCTGATGACATGGTAGTGTTTGCGGATTGCTGTACGCTGATGACATGGTAGTGTTTGCGGATTGCTGTACGCTGATGACATGGTAGTGTTTGCGGATTGCTGTACGCTGATGACATGGTAGTGGTAACGAAGAATGAATCACAGAGTCTGATAAGTAAATTGTTTGAAAGATGTAAAAATCAAAGATTTGAGAATGAATGTTGCAAAATCTAAGTATCAAAATAATTAAAATAATTTTCGGTGCCGTACTCACGAACTAGGTTCTTAAGAGCATTACCACTCGCACACGGAATGACCTTGATGAATACATTTTCTGATATCGACATCTTTAACATATCGGTGAATAAACTGTTTAGTCAATTTTGTAGATCTAATTGACGCACTTCACAAGGAGACATGAGTAACGTTATTCCTGTAGACATTATGCTATATTAAGACTTTATAATTTATAATTTTCCTTGTTATTTGATGTGATTTAGTTAAACCTGCATCAATTAGTGTGGGCTGAAAAATATCTGGTGTCCCCGTGGCTGGGCTCGCTCTGTATTGGTGGAGTGTATCCTTGCCGAGAGGATGTTATTAGATGAACCCAGACTTTTTGATAGCTTCTGTCTTTAATGTATTATCTGCAATTTATGTGTTCTTGAAGTATATTTAAATATATTATGTACACACTATATTGCTATCAATAAACCTATATTTATGTATTTAATTGTAAAATAAATTAAAAAAATGAATAAATTCAGAAGTAAACTGACCTAAGAGTGACACCAGTTTGAAAGTGAACCCGCCAGGAATCGAATCTGAGGTGTCCGCTTGCTGAACGTGAATGCTAACCGACTAATAATAGGCCACCAAAAAAAATTATTGAGTAGGAAAAATACAATCTCCATCAAGGGCAACAATAATCGATAAAACCGAGAAAGACCAGAAATGAATAATCAAGGTTATATTGATAAAGCCCTTCAGATATCCAAGTGAGCAG
The DNA here is from genome assembly GCA_949825065.1 of Odontocerum albicorne. NCBI lineage: Eukaryota > Metazoa > Arthropoda > Insecta > Trichoptera > Odontoceridae > Odontocerum > Odontocerum albicorne. The sequence goes on from OX463861.1 coordinate 26,920,966, forward strand.
CTTTTTCAAAGATTTTAGTATTCTGAGAATAACACGAATGTTCTTGTTTATAATGAAAATGGTTCTAATGATTCACAAACACTCCGGAGCTCATAGGATGATTGACAACATCAACATGTGGAATGTTTCGATTCTGAAAAGCAACTTGCATCTCGTGTTACAAGTGAACCCGTGTGTTTGTTAAATTTTAAAATCTATTCAAAAAAATCCTCGAAAAATCAAATTATTCTTGTTCTACGTAAGGGTTGTTCCACTAATAATAAATCTAAGTTCTTTACCACTATAAAACATGTTTTCCACAATTCTATGGCGTTTTGGTAAAGAGGTACAAGTCATCAATTACTTATTTGTCAGTTTGAAGTTTTGCAACACTTGCATTCCTGAAATACAGACCTCAGGTAAATTTTAAAGGTAAACTTTGAATACATAAATTATTTATGTAAGACCTTAGATTGAAGAAATGCTCAAGTTTGATAATTGACTGTTTTGCTGCCCTTTGTTGCCTCTAAGTACTTTTAACACTTGACACATGTCAATATGTAAAGGTGCGAGAGCTGACTGCCCTTGTTATTGTACTCGTAGTAGGGGAGGGGGAAGGTTAAGGTTGTTTTGGGGTTTGTCAACGGCCTGTCAATACTGTTGTGATTGGAGCAGAAATATTGATGACGTGACCGTAAATATGGCACAATAACAATAGGAAATACAAAAGATGATAAACGATGTTTAGTTATAAAATATAACCTCAAAAGTGCTTTGTTTTTTAATTAAATATACAAATATGAACACAATTACGCTGTTTCCTTGCTTGAGTAGGCAGACGGACAGAGCGCCAGATTTCCCTATCTGGACACACATATTTCGCCCCTTCCACGTCCATACATCTTCACTTACAACTACGATTCCTTCTATAAAAATATCATTCACTAAATCCAATCACATTTTCCTTCGCCTTCCTCTACCACCCCTTCCACTCACATTTGTAATATATGACATATTTATTTTGTTAGTCTTTCTTCCTTCATTCATTCATTCCATATGCCTAAACCATCTCAGAGTGATCCTAGCAACTGTCCTCTTCCTCAGTTTCAATCCTGGGGATTGGTTAGCAGCAAAGTTCTGCATCTCCTCCTCCACTCCGTTCGGTCTTCAGCGCTCTTCTTGAGCTCTGTACCATATAGGAGGTGCAGTCCATATCGTGGCATATTTACTCCAGATACTTCCGGCGAGGACGCCCTCTGCCAAACGATCCCTCAATCATTCCCTCCAGTATATTGTGCAGGAGATTGTCATGTCGCAGCATATGCCCCATCCATTCTGCACGCCTTTCCGATATGGTGTTTGACAGGTGCCTGATTTCTTCGATCCTGCTGAGAACCTCGTCATTTGTAATGTGGTGTCTCCAGGAAATCCTTAAGATTCGTCTATAGGTTCACATCTCGAAGGCCTCCAATCTTTTTCGATCTCTTTCGCCTATGCACCATGTCTCGCAACCATACATCAAAATACTCCACACATATGTTTTGACCAATTGGTTGCGGAGCTTTAGGTCCATGTTGTTGGATTCGAAAATCTTTGATTTCTTATTAAAGGCGAGTTTTGCTTGGTGGATGCAACTGTCAACCTCTCTTTTTGTTCGAAAGTAAAGCAACCTAAAGGATGTGAAAGACGCTTTAAACGTACGCTTCTGTAAACTGTCTTATCAGCAAGGTTACAGATATCGTCTGATGTGTATAAACTAAAGCGGAAATAAGTTGGTTTCTTCGATAACACTGTAAAATTGTACAATGCTTTCGTTATATACAGTAAAACATAGTAGATTTATTGCAATTTGATCTGTTAAAACCAAACAGAAAAAGTTGAAGATGCCTGAAGTGAAAACCAGAATAAAGACCTTTAAAAAATGGGTACAAACGGGAATCAAATCCACAACCCACGAGTAGAAAGATAGGTGCATTACCAAGCTGGTTGTGATTCAACACCGTAAATCAAGTCTTCGATATTAAATCCACTGGAGAAGGTATGGAACTCGCTTTCCGTCGTCGCACGTGTTAGAAATACTACCCCGCATGGGACAAAGCAACAACACTTCACGAGTGTCAAGTTTAGTGCATAAGTAACAAGCCTAACGCGGAAACAAGTCTAGCGTATGAATAAAAAGCCTAGTGCGTGAACTAGCTTAGCGCACGAATAACAAGTCTAGCACGTGAACAAGTCAAGAACGTGAACAAGTCTAGCGTGTGAACTAGTCGATAACGCTAACAACACGTCAAGAACGTGAACAACAAGTCTAGAGCGTGAATAAGTCTAGCGCATGAATAACAAATATAGTGCGTCAACAAGTCAAGAATGTGATCAATAAATCTAATGTGTGAACAAGTCAAACGCATGACTAAAAATACTAGCGCATGAAAAAGTTAAGCGAATGAATAAAAAGCCTAGCGAGTGAACAAGTCTAGAACGTGAACAACAAATCTAGTGCGTGAATAAGTCTAGCGCATGAATAACAAATATAGCGCGTCAACAAGTCAAGAACGTGAACAATAAATCTAGTGCATGAACAAGTCAAACGCATGAATAATAATACTAGAACAAGGCTAGCGAATGAATAATAATCCTAGCGAGTGAACAAGTCTAACACGTGAATAAAAAGTCTAGCGCGTGATCAAATCTAGTACATTAATAAAACTCCTAGCGTGTGAACAAGTCTAGAACGTGAATAAAAAATCTAATGCGTGAAAATTTTTAGATAATAACAAATATAGCGCGTCCACAAGTCAAGAACGAGAACAATAAAGACGCGCTATATAATAACAAATATAGCGCGTCAACAAGTCAAGAACGAAAACAATAAAGCTAGTCTGTGAACAAGCCAAACGCATGAATAAAAATACTAGCGCATGAATCGCTAGCGAGTTAACAAGCCTAACACGTGAATAAAAAATCTAGTACATGACTTATAATCCTAGCGTATGAGCAAGTCTAGAACGTGAACAACAAGTCATTTTACCAACTAGACTACGGAGGTGTAGAACAGTCACGTCTTCAAAACGTCAGAATAAGCAACGCTCTACTTTCCCACGTCTGCGTCTGTTACAGACTCCGTTAGCTCACCGGGCTCCGTGTCCGCACTGCCAATTGAGGATTGCAAAAAAAAACGAAAGTTCAACTTGATCTGAAAACTGATTCGATTAATGCATTTCCAAGAATTGGGACATTCGACTGATTCTCTTATAATTTAATTAGTTATTCTGCAGACAAAGAGTTAGCTAAGAGCAGCGCTGTCTCGTAACCAACTGTGGATTCGACAATTCGGATGACCATCTCACACCGTTCGCTGTTATCGCTTTGCGGACCAATCTGGATGGAGTTAAGGATTTCGGAGTGTACCGCATGGTCATATGGCAAACCACGTGATACAACACTCCGAAAGACCTTACTGAACTTTTACAAAAAAACAGCAATTCGACAAAACAAATCTTATAAAATAATCAATATGTAAATAAGAACACGAATCAAAATGATCACGAAAATATAAAATTTGAACAATATACACAGCGACATTGGGCCGTCCCCAGTCAGCTGCCCGCACTTCACCATATCCGATCATTAGAGAGTGGAAGATCTCTTCGATTGGGTGTCTAGGTACTTTTTTGTTTGCTATGGGGTAATTTAGTTAACCCAACCGTCCTGAACAGTCTTGGTTTATATGTTTCGGATAATTAATTATTTGAGACAACGCTCTCATAGATTGTTCTATCAACCTATAAGTCGAACCAACCTGCCTTTGGAGATGCCGATAGGTAGAGCAATCACACTGTTTAAACCGTGTGTGTCCTCATATAGACGTGTTTCATGTGTCGCTCAGCTCCTTCAGGAAAAATCTCATAAATTTAGAGTAATACTTGAAATTAGATATTTTTTATATCATTTATTTATTAATTTTATTTATTTATTTAATTAACGACACAACAGTGTCTTTATATACAAATGAACATGTGACAGTGTACTTAAAATTATTGACATGTACTTAAAATTATTGACAAATAATACAAAACTTTATCTTAAACTAACATGAAGATACAAAAAGCAGTAGTAATAATAAATTACAGTCATCGTTTTAAAATTATTTAATAATCTTTGAGAATTTTGTGGGAATTTTATGGATAGATATTGAGATATAGAAAACACATGGCCTCATTAGTAGAACGAGATGCAAGTTGCTTTGCAGAATTAAAACCTTCCTACATGTTGATGCAGGGTTACTCAACTCCAGAGGCAAAGTATTGTCCTTAATGTTTTGTTTATATTACGTTATTTATATTGATAAAGGAGAGCACAAAGTTAGTAGCTATTTCTAAATATTGTTGTGATATTCTGGCGAATACTATAAATATACTTATATTAAAAATATCTAAATTGTTGCAAAACTCGTTTTCCAAGTCTTTGCATACGAATTATAGAGGAGTTGATTTTATAATTTAATAAGCTATATTTTATCATAATGTTTTAGTGTAACATATACATACTTTAGTGTAACATAAACACACTTTATTTTGTCATAATGTTTTGTAACATATACATTTTCACTAATGTTTTTATCAAACAAGTCTTAAAAATTTGAATTGTTTTATACATGTTTTTGTACTTGTTATGTTTGGTCCTTGTACGAATTACGAAAACCTGTAATGTGCAAAGGACCTGAAAAAATAAATGAATAAATGTAGTTTGAATATCGATTTGGCATTGGTGCGAAACGAACAGTACAGTAAAAATTCAATACTTTATCAACTCTGCAATAAAGCAAATTGCTCTCGCACCCTGCCCATTCCGACAGGGAAATGGTGAAAATAAAAATAAAGGTGGATGACATACGTCATGCTGACGAATGTTGTATTTGATTCATTAAAGTTAAAAATAATTATAAACTAATCTTAACCGAATGTAAAAGGTCTTTCAAATTGTGCGGTTTTTTAAATTCTTGGATAAAACACAGATGGCGTCGCGAATTTACCTGGGTCTTGTGACATTTGAGAAGTGTAATGTATGACATTTATAAAAATGGAGTCGTATACAATACAACAGCGAGTTCAAATTGTTGAATTATTTTATGTATTGTGATCTCCGGAAACGGTGATGTTAATTGGCCACAAAGATCATGTGATCTGACACCGTTGGACTATTTTCTCTGAAGTTACGTGAAAAGCCAGGTCTATAAGAATGACCCCCGATCAATTCCTGAGCTGAAGGATAAAATTATTCGCGTTATTGATGAGTTAGAACCGCAATTATGCCAAAATGTTAACAAAAATTTTGACAAAAGAGTGGACATCTGTGGAGCTGCAAGAGGTGGATATTTGGCGGATATTGTTTTTTTTTGTGTTTAAATTTCATATATTATACTTCAATGACCAATAAAAAGTTTTTTGAAATCAAACCAAATTGTGTGTTTTATTCAAGAATTAAAAAAAATGTAATAAAAAAAACGATCAATTTGAAAGAACCTTTATATAATACTTCGTTTTTTTTTGTTTTCATTTGACAGAACACTAACATGAAATTATTGAATGAATAAACAAAAAAAATCCAACAAAATCCAACGATTAAAATCACAAATACCAGTGTTCACCTCATGCATAACTATATATGCTTTTTTATAGATCAGTTACAATTATGCAGATGGAAGAAAAAAACACTCCATCAGTCAATTCAGCCACCATCCTCCTAAAGTTGGGGTAGGGAACCTTTTCATGTTGGGAGGCCGCATCAGTTAGTTGTAACCCAATAAGGCCGCATTGAGTTAGTTGTAACCTAATAAGCCCGCATTGAGTTAGTTGTAACCTAATAAGGCCGCATTGAGTTTAGTTGTAACCTAATAAGGCCGCATTGAGTTAGTTGTAGCCCAATAAGGCCGCATTAAGTTAGTTGTAACCTAATAAGGCCGCATTGAGTTAGATGTAGCCCAATAAGGCCGCATTAAGTTAGTTGTAACTTAATAAGGCCACATTGAGTTTAGTTGTAACCTAATAAGGCCGCATTGAGTTTAGTTGTAACCTAATAAGGCCGCATTGAGTTAGTTGTAACCTAATAAGGCTGCATTGAGTTAGTTGTAACCCAATAAGGCCGCATTGAGTTAGTTGTAACCTAATAAGGCTGCATTGAGTTAGTTGTAACCCAATAAGGGCCGCATTGAGTTAGTTGTAACCTAATAAGGCCACATTGAGTTTAGTTGTAACCTAATAAGGCCGCATTAAGTTAGTTGTAACCTAATAAGGCCGCATTGAGTTAGTTGTAACCTAATAAGGCCGCATTAAGTTAGTTGTAACCTAATAAGCTCGCATTCGAGAAACTTCAATTAGATAAACTTCTAAATGTATATTATTGTATAAAAAGTAGTATGCTTTGAATTAAAAATATAATTTATTTTAATGTGATATAATTGGGTACAGTACCAATACATACATACATACCATCGCACCATTTCCCTATCGGAGTAGGTAGAAAGGACTCAGCGCCATACTTGCCTATATTGACACACATACTAAGGCTTTTTTACATCTATTCACTTATTTATGAAAATTTTACTATTTCTCTGACTTTTTACGTTTCCTTTATACAGAATAACACTTGATCCGACCATACTTTCTTTGGTTTTCCTCTATCACGACTTGAACTCACATTTGCACTATAAGAGTATACCGCGTCACACAAGGCACTAGTTTCCGTCTTGTTTTTTTCCATTTTTCTCAAATCCGCGGACACGCTCGCTTTTCCACACGCGGTCAAAAAAAACTACGCGTCCGATCCGGCTGAAATTTTGACAGTAGCTGTCAACGAGAATGTACTACGCGATAAAAAATTGTTCTTGCGATAATGGTGCCATCGGGCGGTGAGGCTAAATACTTATCGGACCGCCCTCGTATATCTATTTTGTTAGTCATTTTTTCATTTATTCGTTCCATATAAAACCATCTTAACATGCTCTTCTTCATCTTACTCAACACATCCACCTTAAGTTCAAAGTCATCCTCTATCACTTCATTCCGTATTCAGTCATATATTGTCACTCCATGTTTTCTTCTCAATGAACGTAGTTCTTACAGCTTTTATTCGGTTCCTCTCGGTCTTTTCCCACGTCGAAATTTCACTCCCATACATCAAAATTGTCACCAAAACACTATTGTAGACTATCATATTGGCAGATTTTGATTTTAAAAGAAGTTAAAGTGAGAAGCATGAATAATACAAGATTTGCATGACGAGATGTGAAATATGAATGTGGGGGAGGCGAAAGTTGTGTGACCGGATAGAAAAGTTCGAAGATCTGTTCTCTCTGCTTATTCCGTAAAGGATACGGCGTGATGATATATACGAGAATCCAGGTCTCATCGACGGTGACAACTCGACGCAAAAACTCCTTCGGATCTCGCTTAAATTGCTCCAAACACAGCTTCCAAGTTGAAAGTCGCACGCGCTTGTTGTCCACCGTAAGCAATCGCGGCACCCATCGGGCCGGCAACTTTTTCATTGTCAACTTATCATGTAAAATATTAATTGCCGTTCCCGTCGACACACCTTTTTTGGCCCCTGCTACTTTGCGCACTTTCGTTCGACGATCAGCGAGAATCATGTCGTAGACTTTATCAATTATTTCCTCGGTAACCACACCTGCCGGGCGTCCTGGGCGATCCTCATCAAAAACGGATGTTCAACGACGTTTAAATTCGTTGAACCGATGTCTAACTATTGCCATTGATGGCGAAGGCTCTCCATGAACAGCATCTTCGCACGTTTTCCCATTAAAAAGCGAATCACTGAACGATACTGCACTTTCTCCATTTTAGCGAAAACCCCGTTGCATTGCTTACTGCAATGGCTGTCAAATACAAACTAACCTATGAATCAGTGTTAAATTTGTTGTTGGCGTCGTTTAACAGATGGCAGCACACGATGGTAACAGCAACTTACCTTAGCAACGCCATCTGTCGTCAAACACGGGTATTTATTGAACTGCCCTCGTATGTATCATATGTCAATCACGGAAGATTATTTCATTGAATCTTCTTTTACTCTTTGGTATTTTTGATATATTTATTTTAGTATTAAAATTAAAATAATAAAAGACGAACATAGACATATGTTACTATAAATTTTTAATAAAATAGATAAAACACTTATTTTCACTACATTTCCTACAGTAGTAGCTGGGAGGATCGAGGCCTGAGGGAATGTGATGGAATGCAAGTATCATAAACGAGTGGACATGTACGTGCTACATAATTCGTTGTAAGAATTGTTATCTAGTTTTATAACTACTTATGTATTATGTAGGTGTTAACTATTTCTAAGAAATTACATTATATGTTATATTAAGATTATTAAATATAAAACGATATGTGGGAAATTAAAATCAAGTTAGTTCCTAGTTATAATATATAAATTAGATTAGTTCTTAAGATATTAATTTGTATAAAGGTTGCCAAATGTTTATGTTATAGATTACTTTATTAAATAAAAATAAATAAAAAATTGTATTCACCAGTTTTATTTGAGTTCACTGCCGGTTTCAAAGACTTCCATCTTCCTCGTCAGGTAAAGATGAAGATGAAGATGAACTGACGAGGAAGACGGAGGTTTATGAAAGCGGCAGCGAGCTCAAATATAACAGTGGTGAATAGTAACAAAAAAATAAGTGCTTTATTTATTTTATTAAAAAAATATAAACATGACACTACAAAGTGAGACAAACGTATTTTCTAAGAAACAAGAAGAAAAAAAAACATGAATAAAAATAAAAGGAAAATTTGGTTTTATTTAAAAAGCCACAGGTTCCATATCCCTGTCCTAAAAGCCTGAAAGTGTTGAACAAAATATATTCATATCCGAGTCAGCTACCGTACAGTACTCTCGGCACATTTTCACTATTGTGTTATATAGGCTGGCCCAGTATAAAGTGGACTTTTGTTTCCTTTACGAATTTTTGACTGTGTAATTGCAAAAAAAAACAGAGTGACAATACGAGGACGTGGTTAGCACAGAATGGAACCACTTTTCACATATCTAATAATAATTTGGAAGTAATTGAAGAAACGCTGCCCGGAATACAGATTTCGCGAAATGGTGACATTGTGTGGCCATCACGAAGCTTTGATTTATCTTGAACCAATTTTTTTTGTCGGGATACCTAAAACGTCAAGTATACGAAAATAATCCAACCATTACGCTGCAATTGAAACAACACGTACTTCGAGAGATCGAAGCGATGTTTCGTCAGAAAACATGCAAGCGCGTGCTTCAAATTTTTCATTAGACGATTGCCGTCGACGCGATGGTGGCCATCTCGACGACATTATTGAAAATGAAAAAAAATCCCCAATATTTTGTAACGTTTCTGCAGAATTAAAGTTGATAACAACAAAACTAATGTTTTATTATGAATTTTTCAACAATGGTCTTTATTTTGGATCACCGTGTAAAATCCTGAGTTATTCCTAAATGTAGCCACGCTGAACAAAGCAGGTCTTCTAAGACAGCGAGAGTGAACACTCAAATTAATTTATCTAATTAACTCGCATGTGTTATTTTACATCAGAAAACTAACATTTACATATTTTATGTCACTTGAAAAATATCTTAATATATTTTTGACATGTAAAACAAACAGAAAACGAGCTGTCCGAATTATTCTTGACATTTCGTGGAAAATGGTAAAACTTTTGATAACACATATTGTATGTGTATACATAATATGACGCCATTTCCCTTTCGAATAGGCAGAAAGGACAGAGCACCAGACTTTCCTAATTCGACACACACACATCATTCGCTTCTTCTACATCAATACACCTTCTCGTTTAACTCACGCGATTTCTCAGACTTTTTACGTTTTGTGCGTACCTTTGATAAGAGTAAACAACACGCCTCGAAAATATAAGATACCCTTTGACAAGTATTCACTTTGAGACGATTGGGGTATGTTTGCTTGGTCAGGTCTTTAAAAAATATTGTAGTTACTGAAGGTTTCGAAGGACAGCACACAAGAGTAGGACTACTGATCCTTTGGACTGACCAAGAGAAGAATGCAGCAAATCTGTGCAGAAGAATGCAGAAACTTGCAGAAGAATGCAGAAACTAGCACGAACTCAAACAGAGATTGTTTATTGGCCTTCCTAGTTCACTGGTCTTTTTTTTTGTATTCGTCCTTTACTGTCAATGCATTGATACTATGGAACCAGTTACAAACCAATGTTAGACACGCTCCGTCCTTGGCATTCTTTAAGCAGCGAATGACAAAACTCTTGATATACAGTGCAACTTGGCGAGTTTATTGCCATGTGGTAATCTCTTTCAACTTACCTAGAAATATTATGTTATACTTGCATTAAGTGAAAAATAGACTAGAATATTTTTCAAACGGTAATCAAACCGGATTGGAAGTCAGGCGTCTTACCAACTAGACCACGGAAGTCATCAAACAAAGACAAATATTTATTCATCTTCCCAACATTTTGGTTTCCATTGTGAAGATCATAAACTTGCAAATCCAAAAGAGAAAAATACACATAAAAACCAAGAATTATGAGGCATTCTTTTGTCTGCAGTCATAGTCTCACGCTAGACTTTCCCATGAACAGCGCTTCGGCAACAGAGGAAAGACTGAAGACGGAGTATTCCGTGGGAGAGAAGAACGCCGGTCTTCTCAGTCCACGGCATGGCACGCCACAATACACAAAGCAGCAATACCATTAATAGGTCGAGACAAGCAGGTCGTGCGAGTAGACAGTTTTCATTTAGACAGCAAAAAAAACACATACATACCACCACGACATTTCCTTATCGGAACACACATATTTCGCCTCATCTACGTCCATACACCTCCTCCTACGATTTGCCTGACTTTTTACATTTCCTTCTTTCAAAACATCATACTCATAACATTTGATCCAACAATTCTTTCTTGGTCTTTCTTTACAATACATTTCTCCCACATTTGCACTGTATATTTATTTTGTTATTCTTTCTTCATTTATTCGTTCCACGTGCCCAAACCATATCAAAGTGCTCTTATTCGTTTTACTCAACACATCAACATAAAAATCCCACTCATCCCTTATCACTCTATTCAGTATTTCGTCACATATTATCACCCCATGTACTCTTCTAAGTGCATGCATTTCGACACCATTTATTCCTCTCTTTTCATTCTTGTTCCACGTCCGCGTTTCACTCCTATACATCTTTTGGTACTAAAATACTGTTGTGAACTATCATCATCTAGGCAGGTTTTGATACAAAACGGTTCAAGAATATACGCATTAGTGTCGCAGCAAGTAACATAATATTTATAGTTAAGGCATTAACGTTGTGGAGGTTTTAAGATATTGCCATTTGTTTTACAAAACACTGTTTACTCCACTTTTTGTAATGGTATTTATTTATTTTACACATGACAAGAAATATACATTTAGATTAATGACGGAAGTTCTATGTGATCCGAAAATGCCAGTAAAGTTAAAAGGAAAATTATACCAGACGATTGTCAGACCCACACTCCTCTATGGTTCCGAATGCTGGACGATGTATAACTCTTACTCCAGGCAACTAGAAACTGCTGAAATGCGCATGCTAAGATGGTCAGCTGGTGTATCCCTAAGAGACAAAATAAAAAGCTCACGCATTCGTGGAAGCTTAGGTGTTACACACATCAACAGCAAGATGGAGGAGAGGCGATTGAGATGGTATGGGCACGTTGGACGCAGAGCACCCGATTACATTGTGAACCAGGCAATCTCCATGGATCTTCCTCGAATAACAACCAGAAGAAGACCAAAAAAATCATGGGTGGTGCAAAAAAGATAACCTGATGCAGAGGCACGGCCTGGAGGACGTAGAGCGTCGGGACAGAAGAGCATACAACCTGAGGACGGGGAGAGCTGACCCCAACAGTCTTCGCAGACAGTGAGTTGGGATGGAGCCAGGGAGAAGAAAGAAGAAATATACATAATTTGTGAAAAAACAACAGATAATTGAGTTTGTTCACACAATTTTAATGGATCTGGGTTTTGTTGCCTTTCATTTGTCGTGTCCGCAGTAAACTAGGTTTTTGCCTGTATCTCACTGAGGACATATAACATGAAAAAATAAATTGATACTTCTTTCCGATTTTTGGTTATATAAAACCCCGTTGCATATTCTCACCAACCTGACAAACAGTGACACTCAATTACATCGATCGTCCAGTTCATTACGCAGACAACTCCAAATAACCTTTTTTGAGACAATGAGAAAAGCAATATTATAATCGTCACCATAAATCAAATACTATTCATTTTTGCTCGAGTTTTATATATTTTATCAATAGATGTTGATAAAATCTATTGATAAAATACATAAAACTCGGGCAAAAATGAATAGTATTTGATTTATGGTGACGATTATAATATTGCTTTTCTCATTATCTCAAAACAGGTTATTTGGAGTTGTCTGAGTAATGAACTGGACGATCGACATATGTACATATCACGCGAAATCAAACTTCTCACATTTCATCACTCCAGACAGACCAAAAAAATTCACCCCCTACAACGTACCGCACATAATCATAAAAGTAAAAAAACAAAAATATAAGTATAAAACAACAAAAAACACCACACTCAAGAGCTCACATAAACCTTTTCCACAAGTCAGTTTCAAGTTGCTTGGAGTAAGAGTTATACTCGTACATCGTCCAGCATTCGGAGCCATAGAGGAGTGCGGGTCTGACAATCGTTTGGTATACTTTTCTTTCTAACTTTACTGGCATTTTCGGATCACACCCTTTGTACATGTAAATTATAACACAAAAAAATGAGAATAAATAAACAGTTAATACAAATATAATTCTAATTACATACAATATATGGAAAAAAACAAAACAGTTATTACTCAGTTAATTTAGCCACCAGGAGGATCATCCTAAACTCTGACAGTGTTGAACGAAATACTTGTATGTCCGCATATGTAATGGACACCAACATCACCCATCATAGCCTCTAAGCTTTGCAACGCTTAACCAATTAAGTGTAAGTCGTGATAAGATTGAGGGATAATTGTCTGATAATTTATTATTTCAATACGATGTGTAAGCTGTCACGTCACTGTCGTGATAAAATTGAGGGATAATTGTCTGATAATTTATTATTTCAATACGATGTGTAAGCTGTCACGTCACTGTTGTGATAAAATTGAGGGTTAATTGTCTGATAATTTATTATTTCAATACGATGTGTTGTCACGTCACTGTTGTGATAAAATTGAGGGATAATTGTCTGATAATTTATTATTTCAATACGATGTGTAAGCTGTCATGTCACTGTTGTGATAAAATTGAGGGATAATTGTCTGATAATTTATTATTTTAATACGATGTGTAAGCTGTCACGTCACTGTTGTGATAAGATTGAGGGATAATTGTCTGATAATTTATTACTTCAATGCGATGTGTAAGCTGTCACGTCACTGTTGTGATAAGATTGAGGGATAATTGTCTGATAAATTATTATTTCAATGCGATGTGTAAGCTGTCACGTCACTGTTGTGATAAGATTGAGGGATAATTGTCTGATAATTTATTATTTCAATACGATGTGTAAGCTGTCACGTCACTGTTGTGATAAGATTGAGGGATAATTGTCTGATAATTTATTATTTCAATGCGATGTGTAAGCTGTCACTGTCGCAATAAGATTGAGGGATACTTGTTTACTCAAAACAGGTAAAAACTTATCAAGTATGACCAGTCCTTGGGATCACTAATGAATCATTACAATTTGTTCTCAATAGCGGACATTATTTATAACTCAATTTAATAGAAGAGGCGAAAAATGTGTGTTGCGATAGGAAAGTCTAACGCTCTATATTATCTGCGAACCTCGGCAGGGAGATGGCATGATGGTATGTTCGTATGTATGTCAAACAACTTTTTATAATATCATTAATGTTCAGTTCTGCAATCTTGAAACGATCACAGTGTTTAGCGAAGGGCATCGTTTAACTGCATGCACATTCTTATGATAATTAGCATGGGTTGATGGCCTGCTGTATTCTTGCAGAATACACCCTTTCATTGTCTTACGTTGATCTATAATTATATATCCGAGTCATGGCGATTGACCGCAAGATAATTAATTACAGGGGTTTAAATAATAGAGCCCTGCGTTGCAAGGTAATTTCATCCCAAGATAGTGGACAAGGTCGGACTGCTGAAGACACTGAGGAGAGCCGTGAAGAAGTTGTCCGTTGACCACGAAAGGAACAACTAAATGTGAGCATCCTTTACTACACCCTTTACAACTAAGGTCCAAAAGATTCCGGTCTGAACAAGTTAGAGCATGTATAGCTAACGCCGATTACATCCATTCACATGATCAGGCGATGTACCAGTTAAAATTTGATACCTCGACCCTTAGTAGTATGTCAACTAGAGACTGTAGAAGACGTGTTGTTTCATTACATTTTAAAATGTCAAAAAAAGAAAATCGCGAGAGTTGTGATTTCCTTTCTTTTAACCCTTCCTGTCCTGTGATGTGTAACTAGTACACATTACACGAAGGACACCTTCTAAAAACTTTAATATCTCTATAAATATAATAAATACTGGCTTCAGATTTTAGGTATTCCTCCGTAATACATTTACGCATTGAATGAAAAAAATAATATTAATAATAATTAGCACTTATCGGCCACGTCAGATATATTTTGTGAAAATCGGGAATATATTCACCAATACAATCAAACGTGTGCCAGTGCGTGACGTAGGTATATTCATTCTAAAAACCGCTATGGCTGAGGAAGCGACGCTATTCACGTCTCACTCTCACTCTACTTCAGTATATGGGAACGCAAGAAATAGAATTTCAGTTCGCTCGCTTCAGTAGCTCGCGGGCATCCATTTGAAATGGTCTCTTCACCCGTTTTGTGAACGTCGTCCGATGTTTTTTTTCATGTTTTCAGCAATTAAATTTCAATTATTATCATTTCTGACTTCAAATTTAATTAATTTAAGCGATTGGCTATGAATATTCTTATTTTTCCGATTTTAAATAGCTCATTTTTACATGTGTATTAATGTGTATTGAATACACAGCACCGGAACGCGCGGAGTTTTTTTAGCATAGGAAGGGAAAGGTTAAAGAAAGGGGAAAAGTTCTGCAAGATTTAACGACGTTTAGATGCTTTCTATGCAGAATCTTCTCCGTCATATTCCACAGCGAAAGGTCGGGTTTAACAGTTTCACTTAGGCAGAGAATCGATTGAAGATGACCCTCGTCAAGGCACACAAGCAGAATCACTCATTTCAGAAACGGTTGCATAAGTGCAATAGCAAGTGCCAAAAAGTACAATTGAACACTAAAATTTAAGAAAATGTAGCAAGTTGTGGGCTTTCTGGAACCACAGTGCTAATTTTCGATCATCCAAAAGTGAGTTGAATGTGGTAATGAATTTAGAATGGGAAAGAAAAATAAATACTGAAGCAATTACCACGGATGATAAAACTATGGTTTTATACCACGATCTTCTATCGAAAAGATACTCGATGTAGTGGCACCGTTCGGGATCACCACGACCCAAAAAAGCCAAGTCTAAAAAAAACATTATAGTAACATTTTTTTGAGTTTTTCAGGGAATTCTACTAATTCATTTCAAAGAGAGAAACGCTACGGTTACTGGCGTTTCTCTCTTTGAAGTAAATCAGTAGAATTATCTGACATTATACATTTCGAACACTCAAAAGGTAGACTATTCGATGCCACAGGACCAGCAACGGCAAAAGCCCTGCCGTAATACTCCGCCTTATTGGATCGATTCAGAATAATGAAAGAAGACCTCAAAATTCTACTTCTGTCTGCTTAAAGATCATCTCTTAAACACAGATTCGAAAGAAATTATGGAGACATTCCATTATGTAAGGGACGTGAATTGCTTATTAACTCGAATGGTTCATGATATCACAATAAATTAGAGATAAGGTATACCGTATATTCACTTTGCCAATAATTTCTGGGACATATGCCAAGAATGCCGCGGGTTCACCAATGCAGGTACTACTTATATATTAACTAACATACATATGCAGGGCGCAGATGCACAATAGTGCAATCATTTTTTTTTCCACGAATAGAAATGTGTAATGAATTGGCCAGAATGTTAACACGCAAACAACCATTAAAAATATATATATGTGTGTGAAATCTTCAGATTTTAGGTATTCCTCCGTTATACATTTAAGCATTGAATGAAAATATAATATTAATAATAATTAGCACTTATCGGCCACATCAGATATATTTTGTGAAAATCGGGAATAAATTCACCAATACAACCAAACGTGTTCCAGTGCGTGACGTAGGTATATTCATTCTAAAAACCGCTATGGGTGAGGAAGCGACGAGATTCACGTCTCACTCTCACTCTACTTCGGTATATGGGAACGCAAGAAATATAATCTCAGTTCGCTCGCTTCAGTAGCATTCATTAACTAACATACATATGCAGGGCGCAGATGCACAATAGTGCAATCATTTTTTTTTCCACGAATAGAAATGTATAATGAATTGGCCAGAATGTTAACACGCAAACAACACTTAAAAAAATATATATGTGTGTGAAATTTCATATTTTTAATGCCTTACACTTTGTTAAAGATGAATATACGAATATTTCGTAAAACGCGGTTTTGTCAATTTATTTATTTATTCATTTACGATCGATTTCAGCCATCAAGATTTTTTACGAAACCCAATCAAAGTTCAGTGCAAGTAAATACACAAACACAAGATTCTTGAATAAAATATTGCCTGTCATAATTTTAGTTGTATTTTTAAAAAAAATGTCAATGGTCGTAAATAAATATAAATGAAATATTGCATGTTTATTTGTCCGTAATGAAGTTCGATATAAATATGTCAAAAGTGACGCTTGTTTATTAATTTAACACTTCATTGTAAAATAATCTGGCGGGCTTATTGCCAGGCGGCAATCTCTTCCTGCTTCTAATCTGCATAGCTCTTATTAAGTTTACATCATAATATACTAGCTGTAACCCACAAAAAATGTGTAAACTGACTAGCTAAGCTGAAAGGGTGACAAATAGAAACAACTTATTTAAAAAAAAAGTTTCTTTTTTACTCCAATAACTGAGTCGTCAATTTGCAAAACCCGCTCTGAAATATACTGAGTATCAAAATCCGCTTTGCACGTAATTTAATCAAAAATATTTAATGTGTTTCTGTTTCTGTTAGAACTTATTATGGGACTGATATTTTTGTCATTGTGTTTCTGTTAGAACTTATTATGGGACTGATATTTTTGTCATTGTGTTTCTGTTAGAACTTATTATGGGACTGATATTTTTGTCATTGTGTTTCTGTTAGAACTTATTATGGGACTGATATTTTTGTCATTGTGTTTCTGTTAGAACTTTTTATGGGACTGATATTTTTGTCATTGTGTTTCTGTTAGAACTTATTATGGGACTGATATTTTTGTCATTGTGTTTCTGTTAGAACTTATTATGGGACTGATATTTTTGTCATTGTGTTTCTGTTAGAACTTTTTATGGGACTGATATTTTTGTCATTGTGTTTCTGTTAGAACTTATTATGGGACTGATATTTTTGTCATTGTGTTTCTGTTAGAACTTATTATGGGACTGATATTTTTGTCATTGTGTTTCTGTTAGAACTTTTTATGGGACTGATATTTTTGTCATTGTGTTTCTGTTAGAACTTTTTATGGGACTGATATTTTTGTCATTGTGTTTCTGTTAGAACTTATTATGGGACTGATATTTTTGTCATTGTGTTTCTGTTAGAACTTTTTATGGGACTGATATTTTTAACTGTTTCTAAAACCATGAAGCAGAAAATATACCACGTTAATATTTCATTTAACATACATTTGAAGTAAGTAGATAATCATTATTTATTCAAAACCAAAAACGTCTTCGAGAGCGGGTTTTGCGTTTTGACGACTGAATTTTTGATAAGAAAATTTTTCGTATTCGTTCATTGTTGATCGTACGTTACCAGTTATCCTTGTTTGTGTGTGTTTTTAACAAAGAAATTCAATAACCGCGACGCTTATTGGCTTCTTCCTCACAGTCTTGCTGATGTTGCACCTATAGAAAGTCTAAGCTTCTGCAGCAACGCTTATTGGCTTCCACTTCAGTAACTTGCTGTTGTTGCACTTGTCGAAAATCACGCATTTGTTGAGCATTCACTCTTAAGCTTTCTCTGCCGTTCGTCTTTCAAGCTGTTGCCTCCGATAGTGGCACATATATTCAGCGTGCTTTGCTCTTTTTTGTTTGGATCCATTCTTATTTATTTAATTAAACAGTAACTATCACAACAGTGGACTTATTTCAAGACAACGATAATAATAATAATATATTGTAATTTGTTTCGTCAAATACTGCTTATTCCACGTTGTATAACGGTATAATCCTACCGCTTTCAAAGTTTTCACCTTATCATCAGGGGAGCACAAATAAGACTCCCCTGATGATGAGGTGACAATCTTAAAACAGTTTTATGAAAACCTTCGCGATACGCCGTTCGATATACTTCCTATGTCTTCCATCATCATGAAAATTCCTGGACCAAACATGAAGCAAATAAAAAACAAAATGATACAATATTTGCGAAGAAATTTTATTCTGCCTGTACAGCCCCTTGTACCCGGAAGCTAAGCTCGGGATACCGTAGAAGGATGGGGAGCTAGAGATGGGGAGACAGCAAGGGATGATGAAGACAGAGGGTGCTCCACTAGGTATGCTGTTGACACGCTTGCCGGGATCTTCTCTAGTGGGGGGTGTGGAAATGATGTAACAATGCCACATTTAGGTGAGGACCGTACACACCAGATAAAACAATTCGCAAAGTAGAGGCTCGAGAATACCAAACATGGTTGTATTATACCGCGTCATATTCATGGTAATATGGAAAGAGAAAGGATCTGAGAATGAATGTTGAAAAATCTAAAGCCATGGCGATAGAAAAGTGTGAAATGAAAAGAAAATGCGATGTATATATATATATATATATATATATATATATATATATATATAGGTGAGTAATTAAATATTAGAATATGGATGTACGGGTGAGTAATGAAATATTAAAAAATGGATGTATGGGTTAGTAATGAAACATTAGAATATGGACGTATGGGTGAGTAATGAAATATTATAATATAGATGTATGGGTGAGTAATGAAATATTATATTAGAATATGAACGTATGGGTGAGTAATGAAATATTAGAATATGGATGTACGGGTGAGTAATGAAATATTAAAAAATGGATGTATGGGTTAGTAATGAAACATTAGAATATGGACGTATGGGTGAGTAATGAAATATTATAATATAGATGTATGGGTGAGTAATGAAATATTATATTAGAATATGAACGTATGGGTGAGTAATGAAATATTAGAATATGGATGTATAGGCCGCAGCTATTTCCGGATGTTTAAAGAACACTATCTGGAAAAACAAGTTATATGAACATCCAAAGCAAGGTGAGGATATACAAGACCTGTGTCCGCCCCATAATGACATATAGCATCGAGTCCAGAGCCGACACTGTCAGAACCAAAAATCTCCTTCGGACCAGCGAAACGAAGATACTCAGGAGTATCGCTGGAAAATCCCTTCGTGATAGAGTACGAAACACAGAAATACGAAGGATGTGCGAAGTTGAAGATATTGTCAGATGGGGACGACAGAGAAGAAGGTTCTAGAACGAACATGTATCCAGAATGGCGGAACCAAGAACCGTAAGAATGGCCTGGGACAGTATCTTCGAAGCAAGCAGACCTCCCAAAAGATGGAAAGACAGCTGGCAGTCGACGTCACAAGAGAGAAACGATGATGCAGGACCATAACAGGCCAACATGCCTAAAAGAAGAGGAAGAAGATGTATGGGTGAGTAATGAAATAGTAAGTTAAAGAATTCTGATATTTATGTACTTTTATTCAGATGATGGAAGAGTAACGAGGTATATCGAACGGTGTCAGTGTAGCGATAGGAAACAAAGTCAATGGGGGAATTAAACAAATATACTCGAATCGGACAGTATCACAATCTGCCAATAAGATCGTCCACAACAGTATTTTCTTATCAAATCTGATGTATGGGAGTGAAACGTGGACGTGAAAAAATACTGAAAAGAGCCGAATTATTGCTGTAGAAATGCGTGCACTTAGAAGAATACGCGGGGTGACAATGTATGACATAATACGGATTGAAGCGATTAAGGGTAAATGTGAACTTAAGGGTGATATGTTGAGCGAGATGAAGGTATTCTTCAACTCGCTCAACATACTCGTATAACCTAGGTCGACTCTGTTGCAATTCTGAGATGGTTTGGCCACGTGCAACTAATGAGTGTCGAAAGACTAACAAAATACATAAACAGTGCAAATGTGAGTGAAAGGCGTGGTAAAGGAAGACAAAGGAAAGTAAGATTCGATCAAGTGTATATTTCGAAAAAACTAAATGTATAAAGGCAGAAAAATCGTAGGAAGTGTTTCAGAAGGTGTATCACTAATTGTAGAAGAGGCGATAATGTGTGTTTTGACATGAAAGCCTGGCGTTATCTCCTCTCTGCGTACTCCCGACAGAGAGACGGCGTGATAGTATGTATTAATGTATTTACATTGGATGCTACGCTAAAACATTGGATGTCAAAAATGACGATGTAAAAATAATTCATCGAACTTCAAACAAAATTTTTCATATACTCGTACATCTAAGCCTACAACATGGTTGTATCAACTTTGGTTGTAAGCAGTAATTGGTTTGACGCTAGACTTCGATTCAAAGGTTTTAAGTTCGATTCCTGATAAAGATAAAGATCTCAATAAATCCAATATTTGTTCTATGTAAGCGTTGTTCCACTAAAAACAAATCTGAGTTCTTTACCACTATAAAATAAGTCTTCGACAATTACGTAAGTCTGTTTGGTGAAGTTTGGTAATATTTTGTGGTATATGGTGGTTCATTAGTATATAAAGACACTGTTGTGTCGTTAATTAAATAAATAAATAAGGTAACAATACTCGCGCCCTTCATGTGCGGTAGTATTACCAGTCTGTGCCATCACGAACTGAAAGTTCCAATTATTTTAAACTACAGTGTTTTTTAATTCAATTTTAAATCCCGGCCATGATCTTAAATACGTTTACTTCGCCATTTCGGATGTGTACAACGGTAGAATATCACACGAATGAATTAATGTAGTATACAGTAGAATCTGCCGGTTTTACTATCCTGCCCTCATAAGCAAAAACGCAGCTAATGGATAAAGTTGAGTTTTGAGAAAACTGCACTTTTATGTTTTTTCATTGCTGCTTGAAAATGTCGTGATTCATAAACAAAAAAAGCAGAAAAATGTGATTCATAAGCAAAAACGCAGCAAACGCATGGCACTTGCTGTCTTTTTGCTTATGAATCACATTTTATGGTTTTTTTGCTTAGAAAAACCTAGTATGTATTTTGTAAAATCAAAAAATACATTATGTCGATTTTTGTGATGAAATAAATGGTTTTGTGTTGAAAGAATTTGATATGGAATATTGCCTCATACTTAGTTAAATTTCTGATTTTTTCCTGTTAGCTGCGTTTTTGCTTATGACGGCAGTATAACTCGAAACCTTTTTAAAACAAAGTGGGTTCCAATGGCAATCGAACCCGTATTACAAAGGTTAGAAGACACCTTACCAACTAGGCTATGGAAGCCTTCATGAGGCTTATGTATGACACAAAACATAATACACACCATTATGCCACGTCCCTTTTGAGGTAGAAAGAGCTCTATGCCTTTCTATCCACTTATGTACATAGTTTTCGCCACATCCTCCACATATCTCGCCATACATCCTTATATGTTTCTCATACTTTTTACTTCACCTCAGTGACACATATCTCGCCATACATCCTTATATGTTTCTCATACTTTTTACTTCACCTCAGTGACTTAGTTTGTAAGACCTTTGAAACCCATTTTTAATAGAGTTTGAGACTGGTTTTCACTTATGGCCTCATTTATATCATTCTGGTTGGTTGTAAGAGATTATCTCTGCTGTGTGCTTAAATATAATATTTGTTATATATTTTTGTGTTCACCGCTGGTTTATTTTGAGTTTACTACCGGTTTCGAAGACCTCCGTCCTCATCGTCAGATGAATATAAACTGAATTGTTTACAATATATTTCCTCTGCAAGTGTAAATAGTATAAGAGAAATGAGGTAGGGGAAGAGAAGTGGGGAGAGTTGTGATTCAATGGTAAATGGGGCGGGGAAAAATTAATCTTACGGGCAGACCAGGGTCTGGATATCCAAGGGGATGGACTTTACAAGGATGGATTTAAAATCCATCTCCTGGGATATCCAGACCCTGGTCTGCCCGTAAGATTAATTTTTCCCCGCCCCATTTACCATTGAATCACGACTCTCCCCACTTCTTTTTCCCTACCTCATTCCTCTTATACTATTTACACTTGCAGAGGAAATATATTGCTTACAATTTAGTTTATCTTAACCTGATGATGAAGACGGAGGCAGGTGTACGAAACCGGTAATAAACCAGTGGTGAACACAAATATATAAAATAAGTATTTTATTTATTTATTTTATTTCTGCTTACATAAAACATGGCACCACAAAGTGAAACTAAAGACTTTTCGAAGATTCAAAAAATAATGTGTTTTCTCTGCCAAGTCCTAAAGGGACACGACGTGATGATATTAATGTATAATCCGACGAAGTTTCCTGATGCAGGTATAATATAATATTTAAAGTATGTGCGTAACAAAGCATCGAACGCCAGGCATTGCCCTCCAACGCAACAGCTCGAGTTCTAATTTTGGAATGCAGTTAAAATAACTATGATTCGCTTCCGGCTATGGTGCATTCATCGGTCGAGCGGTAGTCGAGCATGGAGATGGAAAATAATGCATTATTCAAGTATACGCTTCGGAATATTATCCAATGGGTGTAATATCTATAATAAAGACTGTCGGAGGCCGTGGTCTAACGGTTGGCATAAAGGTTAAGAACGCGAGCGCCCTAGGTTCAATTCGATTCGATTCTGAACTGATTTTACTCATAGACCATTTTTCATATAATTTATGTTTATTTGAAAAAACCTCAAACAGTAGGTGTTTAAACACAGCCGATATAGTACTACTATACAAAATCATTCTCTCAGTAATCGCTGCACCTCACTTACTCGCAAGCATTTCATTTCGTATTCCCACTAGATCCACAAGACAGCTCAATCCCTTTTACACCGAAAATTGCTATACTAATTATAAAATAAACTCCTCTACAATTCGTATGTAAAGACTTGGAAATGAGTTTTGCAACAATTTAGATATTTTTAATATAAGTATATATAGTATTCGACAGAATATCACAACAATATTTAGAAATAGCTACTAGCTTTGTGCTCTCCTTTATTAATATAAATATCGTAATATTAACAAAACATTAAGGACAATACTTTGCCTCTGGAGTTGAGTAACCCTGCATCAACATGTGAAGAGCTGGATGAAGAGAAGAGATTCCTTGCTGACTGGCAGAACTTTGCCGAAATAAAAACACAGTATGACGTTTCAGAAAACGATCATATATTTGCTCATTTTGCGTCCTTTACGTTTAGTCCATCGCACATCGCAAGCACATCGATCGGACTGCTTATGCCGTTGTTATGCGCTAGTTTAACGCTTGTCACGCGTTTATCGCGCGCAAGGGCCGTCCGATCATATGAAGTGAAAATGCGACGACCACACAAAGGGGCGTTTTATTGCAATACAACAATATTAAAGCAACGATTTTCAAATATTATTTTTACAATGTTTTCAGATAATTCCAATAATCTATGTGACGCATACGTCCGATACAACTATCATATAAACATATTTTGATACTGTCAGGTTCGAGTACATATGTTGAAGGGCCCCATCGTTTTTGTTTCCTATCGCTACACGCCGTTAGACACTAACTGAATACACACAAGTAAAAATAACATTAACTAAATAAATATATTTGACAAATACACCAATTAAATACAAAATGAAAAAGGACAAACCAAATATATCCACAGTAAAGGACAAAAATGAACCTAAAACTTGGCCAATTGAGAGATTTGCCTCAGAGAGGATGAAAAGCTGTTTCACAGAAGAGATTCCGCTACCTGAAATGTTCTGTCGAAATATTTGGGTTTGCCAATTCGACTGGGAATTTGAAGAAGCAGAGTATTCGCAGCGTTCGACCTTAACATGAGACGAGATCCGGGGATCTCCTCCCGTCTAAAACAATCCTGGAAATATCGAGGAACCTGATTGTTGACCATCTTGAACACCATAACTCCAACCTTATGTTGAACTCTCTCCTCTATCCAACACCCATCCAAGTCTTTTAAGCAGTGGAGTTATGTGACACTTCTTCGAACCACACAAAACGAGATGTGCAGTCGCATTTAAAACTGAATGCAGTCTATTCAGTTGTGTTCATCACGAGGGATAAGCCTATGGTACTAAAGACTTGACATCAAAGGTGTGCGCGTGTGCGGCCGCATATCTGTTAAAAATTGTCCGCACACATGTTTTCATCTTCCGCACACATCTCAAAGAAAGGAACTTGTAACCATATTTTGTTTTGCGCAATTATATATTTCATTTGATATTTTATGATGGGTTCTCAGATTCCTTTCTTTGAGATATGTGCGGAACGTAGAAACACCATATAGAATTTATATGCATATGCATATTTGCGCACTTCCCTCTTTTTTTCTTACATATATACTATGCGTATCCAGAAAGAAAGTGTACTGAGGCTCTCACGACCAGATGTATTTTATTTTCGACATGTTGGCTACACTTCCGTGTAGCCTGACCCTTCCCCTCCGCAACGAGACCTGTTTGAGGTCAGTACGTTGAGAAGTGTCGACGCGACAACACGTTTCGTGAAAAATGTCAATCCAATCTCCCGCCAAGTGCGAAATACGCGGTGTCATCCGTTATCTCGTTTGGAAGGGAAAACCTCCGGTTGAGGTTTATAATGAGGTGAAAACTGCATATGGTGATAAAGCTATGAATCGTACGAGTGTGTACAAGTGGTGTCGCGAGTTTAAAAACGGCCGTACGTCTGTGCATGATGATCGGAGGAGCGGAAGACCTTCAATTGTGACTGACGAAATTGTTTTGGGATTGTCAAGGCATAATTTTGATTGAATATATGCCTCAAGGGGAGACCATCAACTCTGCAAGATACTGTGAGACCCTAAAAAAATTGCGGAGGGCGATTCAGAACAAGAGGAGAGGCATGCTGACAAAGGGAGTCTGCCTGCTGCACGACAATGCCAGACCACACACGGCCAACGCCACGAAGGAACTGCTCGCCTCGTTTAAATGGAATGTCCTGAACCATCCCTCGCATTCCCCTGACCTAGCACCTTCAGATTACTATCTCTTTACCTCCCTGAAGCTGCACATGGGTGGAAAAAGGTTTTCAACCGACGAGGAGGTAAAGGAGGAGGTGGAGAAGTGGACGGAGGGGTTGGCGGGAAACTACTTCGAGGAAGGCATCAAAAAGTTGATACCCCGCTTCACCACCTGCATTGAGAGGAATAGCGACTATGTCGAAATATAGCTTACATATGTACTACGGTAACCACGTATTTTTTTTGTTTAAATAAAAAAAAATGTAACCTACAAAAATTCAGTACACTTACTTTCTGGATATGCCTCGTAAGTTGATGGGCCACATACACACAATGAAACAATTAGGGGGAACGTTGCTTGACATGATAAGATAATGTATAAAAATTAAATGATTCCATTGTATTTGTGGAATTTAAAACGTAAAATTTAACAGAAACATCATTACGGGGTTTCACAAGGTCACGCACTAAACATACAAAAAAAAATTTGAAACTGTTTAAAAATGGCGTTGAAATTTGCATTGAAAATCACCACGCTGTCGCTTCTCATAAATTGACCCTAGCCAAGTGAGTTCACTGCCAATTCCATCCAGTACGCCAGTCAATCAATCAAACAGCCAGGGTCTATCGGGAGCTTTCTCCTCAGCATCGGTCACGATAATGGCGCACTGCAGTCGGAAGACCTTGGCGGCTCTTTGTGATCATCTCTTTTGCAATCTACTTCATCTTCTCGAGTAATGCCTAATTCAAGTGGAATTTGCAAATGAATACATCAATAATTGCCAACTTATTAACTTTTTAGGTTTGTTGATTAAAGAAGCTACGCGCCGTCATCTTCTGACCTCACCTCATCATAATAATTTTTGAAAAGTCCTTCGTGGCCTAGTTGAACTTACCGACCGCGGGTTGCGTTTGATTCCTATTGTTGCTCAGATTTTTAAATAGCGTTCTACGAGGCGTATCCAGAAAGTAAATGTACTGAGGCTCTCACGACCGGATGGATTTTATTTTTCGACATGTTGGCTACACTTCCGTGTAGCCTGACCCTTCCCCTCCGCAACGAGACCGGTTCGAGGTCAGTACGTTGAGAAGTGTCGACGCGACAACACGTTTCGTGAAAAATGTAAATCCAATCTCCCGCCTAGTGCGAAATACAGGGCGTCATCTGTTATCTCGTTTGGAAGGGAAAACCTCCGGTTGAGGTTTATAATGAGGTGAAAACTGCATATGGTGATAAAGCTATGAATCGTACGAGTGTGTACAAGTGGTGTCGCGAGTTTAAAAACGGCCGTACGTCTGTGCATGATGATCGGAGGAGCGGAAGACCTTCAATTGTGACTGACGAAATTGTTTTGGGATTGTCAAGGCATAATTTTGATTGAATATATGCCTCAAGGGGAGACCATCGACTCTGCAAGATACTGTGAGACCCTAAAAAAATTGCGGAGGGCGATTCAGAACAAGAGGAGAGGCATGCTGACAAAGGGAGTCTGCCTGCTGCACGACAATGCCAGACCACACACGGCCAACGCCACGAAGGAACTGCTCGCCTCGTTTAAATGGGATGTCCTGAACCATCCCTCGCATTCCCCTGACCTAGCACCTTCAGATTACTATCTCTTTACCTCCCTGAAGCTGCACATGGGTAGAAAAAGGTTTTCAACCGACGAGGAGGTAAAAGGTAGAGAAGTGGACGGAGAGGTTGGCGGGAAACTACTTCGAGGAAGGCATCAAAAAGTTGATACCCCGCTTCACCACCTGCATTGAGAGGAATGGCGACTATGTCGAAAAATAGCTTACATATGTACTACGGTAACCACGTAATTTTTTTGTTTAAATAAAATAAATTGTAACCTACAAAAATTCAGTACACTTACTTTCTGGACTTACCTAGTAGTATGGTTGATTGGAAGAGATTGCACATGGAAATAAACCCGTTAAATCATACTGTATACAACGCGGTGCATAGTCGCGCGGTAACACACTGGACTTTCGTGCGACTGGAAGGTCGTCGGTTTGTGCCCCGCGTTGTGTTACTCCCCTCGAATGACACAGTTATTTTTTCCGCCTAGTATTCGGGGGTATAAGGATACCTATGACTTCGGTCAAATCTATTTTCCGCTTTCCAGCTAACTTGACGTTGGAGTGGCCAGGGGATTCTCGACTACTAGGTCCAGCAACGATCACGACTGTACACAACGAAAGTTTAATATGATATAATGTGGAGCGTGTCTCTAGTGGAAATATTGAAAGCTTCTTAACGTTATTCTTAAATTCATATCAAGGGACATTTATAATTTACTGACATCCAAAACTCAACAAATTTTTAAACTAATTGCTAAGCTGACATATGTGCTCTTCAAAAACAATTTTAATATCGTAAGAGAAAACGACATGATTGAAAGTCACAAATTGCCGTAATAATTTATTTAAAACATGACAAGAAATATACATAATTTGCGAAAAAACAACAGGTAATTTAATTCGGACACAATTTTAATAGATCTGAGTTTGTTGCCTTTCATTTGTCGTGTCCCCAGTAAACTAGGCTTTTGCCTGTATCTCACTGATGACATATAGCATGAAAAAATAAATCGACACTTCTTGCCGATTTTGGATTAAGTAAAACCCCGTTGCACATTGTCATCAACCTGACAAACAGTGACATTCAATTACATATGTATACATAACGCGAAATCAAACTCCTCCCGCTTCATCACTCCAGACAGACCAAAACATTCATCCCACAATATACCGCACACAAACATAAAAAAAAAAACAAATACATACTATATATACAAAAATATAAATACAAAACAACAAAAAACAGCACACTCAAGAGCTCACACAAACCTCTTCCACAAGTCATTCCTCTTACAAGTACTCAAACTCCTGTCGCAATAACAACCACGCTCCGATCGACTGCCTAAACTGTTTTCCTCATTATTTGTGGAATGGAATTAAAATTCCTCAATGGAATCATTATTTGCAGCCGACGTAGAACCTGGGTTTCTGAGGATTGTATCTGGGCGCCGAGGCACACCCTTTAAAAACCTCAGCTTCGTACTATCTCAGTTAGGTTATTTACATCAAGGCTTCCGATTATCGGGTTTATGCGGATGACACAATTTTTTTTTAATTCTTTAATTCGAGAGGCAGAGATATCGTGAAAAATATTTATAATTGCATTATTTTTTTTAAATTTAACCTGGCTAGTTTATTATTGCCATGTAGCAATCTCTTCCAACCAACCAACCAGAAATATGTTTTAATGGACCCTAAGTGAAAACCAGCCTGCGATCCTATTTATTTTAAATCTGTGTTCCAGCGGGGACCGAATCTGCAACGTCCGGATTAGCAGACAAGCATCTTACCACCAGGCCACGGAGGTCTTTTTTTTTTTTAACCTGACGAGTTTATTACCATGTGGCAATCTCTTCCAACCAACCAGAAAGATTTTTTTATAGGCTATAAGTGTTAACCAGACTGGAATCCTATTTTAAAAAATCTGGGTTTCAGCGGGGATCGAACCCGCAACCTCCGGATTAGCAGACAAGCTTCTTACCACCAGGCCACGGAGGTCATCTTTATAGTGCTACAAAGTTTCTTTTCATTACACTTTCGTTGTATACAATACAACCTGGCGGGCTTGTAGACATATGACAATCTCTTCCGACCCTGGTTGGTTGATGATACAAATACCTGAAATGAAAACGAGACTGGAACCCTCTTTTTTTTAAAATACGATCAACGAGAATTAATATCGCAACGCTCGGGTTAGAAGACAGGCGTCTTACCAACTAGGCGATGGAGGTCGTCCGTTCCTGTAGAGTTCGTTCCCTAGCATACATCGCTCATATATTCCCGTTTTTCTGTTAACAGAGTTGCAGATAACACCAGTAAACGGCGCAAAGTAACAGTATTCAAGAAACTGCAACATGTCAGCCTGTTCAACATGTAACATTCCTATTAAATGTTCTGCATGGGTGTACATCAGAGGTTCCCAACCCCGTGCCCGCGGGCACCATGGCGCCCGCGGAACGATTCGTATGTGCCCGCCACTATTCGACAGAGACAGAATTTTTTCATAAACATTAATTAAAAATGTAAATTATTTTTATTTATTTGTTGTGGTGCCGATTGTTTGTTTGATGGATTTTCTAACAAACGTGAGATTGTCTCAGCAATACAAGACTTACAGTTGTCAAATAACACCGTCACAAAAAGAATACATGCAATTTCAATTTTGTTTTTTGTTTACTTTGTTTACGTTTTGTAAATACATTTCTCTGTGTGTATGCAATTTGAATAATAATTTTATTATTTTGAAACATTTTTGTTTATTATTTATTAATAAATTATGAATATAAGAAAATAAATTATGGGAAAATGAGAAGTTATGGAAGGAGTTTGTCGATTAAAAATAGGTGGTGCCCGCCACCCTACCGATATTTTAGAATGTGCTCTAGAGTACAAAAAGGTTGGGAACCCCTGGTGTACATACTGGCTGTGTACCAACTCGGCTGCGTCGGAGAAATACAGAGTAAATGCGTTAATTCTCGAAACGTGGGTCTTTCACAGTGATGTGCTCCAACGACTAGTTATGTTAGTAGAATGGTTGCCCTTCTAGTTAGGGATTTCATGTTCGGCTGTCGAGTTTTAGAGACACAGTGTCAAAAGTTATGCTGTATAAAAATTAGACATAAAATCACTTTGTAGTCCTCAAGGAACTAAAACACAAAATTTCAAACGTTATATTGTATAAAAATTAGACATAAAATCACTTTGCAGTCCTCAAGGAACTAAAACACAATATGTCAAACGTTATATTGTATAAAAAATTAGACATAAAATCACTTTGTAGTCTTCAAGGAACTAAAAGACAAAATGTAAAACGTTATATTGTATAAAAATTAGACATAAGATCACTTTGTAGTCCTCAAAGAACTAAAAGACAGGGTCAAAAGTTATGTTGTATAAAAAATATACATAAAATCACTATGTCGCCAAGGAACTAAAATATAATTTTAAGGCAAAAAGTATTCAAAATTACACTTTGTGGTTCTTTTGGCACAATAGTGTCAATTATGACACTATTGTGCCAAAATATTTGCAAATTACTCCTTAAGCGGTAGAAGATATCTATGTATGCACCTGTTTATACATATACAAATTTCTAACGGGAAAAATACCAAACCTTTTTGTTAATTCATAGTGTAGTAGTGTTCATATATAAACATTAATTTTGATAAAACCCCCCAAAAAGGGTGGTCTTCAAGTGCTTCCTAAAGTTGCACACACCACTCATATCTCTAACACTAAGAGACAGATCATTCCACTTTACAGGACCATACTCGACAGAAGGGCAAAATCCCTATCCTAGTCCCCGTTGGATCGATTTGGAACAGGCAATTTATTAGATGAAATCGATCTCAAAGTTCTACTTCTCTCTGATACAATGGAGACTTCTCATTAAGGGAGTTAATTACGGAAATAAAATTTGAAAAAATCCGTTCGTGACACTTGAATTTAAAAATAAAAAAAAATGTAAAACAATATAGATTTGTTTCGTGGCTAAATTAAATAGTTCATTTAAATATTCGATTTTTCATCGGTACAGACAGACAGTTCAGAAAAGTCACATACGAAATCCAACGTGATGACGGATTTTCATTACCTTTTGTGCATTAAAATCGCGTATAATGACATAACACAATAACCTCAGGATAACAGCTGGTGCTGGTGTATTGAGGACATTGGTCAAGGTATTTCACACAATATCCATAAGGTGCTAATCAACTAAGCACTGAAATTCATCCTAAGATGTTTAAAGACAAAGAGAAGAATAAAATATACTCATATGTATTTGGGAACCAACGTAAACGAAACACCTGGATTCGCAATGTAACAAAGGTAGAAGACGTTATAAAGGTGTGCAAAAGAATGAAGTGAAGGACAAAACTAGCATGGAGCTCATTTGGACGTTTAAACAACATCTTCAAAAGTAATCTCCCAATATCTTTGAAGCGAAAGGTCTACAACCAGTGTATTCTCCTAGTACTTACGTATGGATGCGAGACATGGACGCTTACAGCAAAGAACACACAAAACCTCCAGTTTGCACAAAGGGGCATGGAGACATGCATGTTGGGATATACATACTTAAAGAGACCGTAAACGAAACACCTGGATTTGCAATATAACAAAGGTAGAAGACTTAATAAAGGTGTGCAAAAGAATGAAGTGGCAATGGGCAGGAGACGTAGCCAGAATGTCAGATTCTCGATGGACATCCGAAATAATCCAATGGTACCCAAGAGGCATCCCAGAAGAAGATTTATGATTTCCCGTTGATTTCCATAGTAACTATAAATTATAAAAAAATATAGGGTGATGCAACACGAACTGCAATTTTAATTTTGCCGCCATTTTTCAGCTATCAAACCTACAATATTTATAATGAACATATGTCATCTATGTTACATGATGTTTTCACCATTTTTATAATAAATTTTATTAAAATCTAAGTATTCTACAGCCGTGTACTGCTGCATGATTGATTTATAGGTTATGTAGATGACGTATGTTTATTATGAATATTATACGTTTAACAGTTGAAAAATGGCGACAAATTTAAAATTTCAGTTCTTGTTGCGCTACCCTATATGTATTTATATATGTATAGGTACTTACGTATGGCTATCTCAGAACTTACGTAAGGCTGCGAGACATGGACGCTCACAGTAAAGAACACACAAAAGCTCCAGACCGCACAAAGGGGCATGGAGAGATGCATGCTGGGATATACTAAAAGATACCGTAAACGAAACACCTGGATTCGCAATATAACAAAGGTAGAAGACGTTATAAAGGTGTGCAAAAGAATGAAGTGGCAATGGACCGGACACGTAGCCAGAATGTCAGACTCCCGATGGACATCCGAAATAATCCAATGGTACCCAAGAGGCATTAAGAGACCAAGAAGAAGACCGAGGGTGCGCTGGATAGATGAAATCAGGAAGTATGGCAGCATCACATGGCATCAACGAGCAAAGAACCGAACTATTTGGAGTCAACTTGGGGAGACCTTCATCCAACAGTGGATCGACCCTGGTTGACAATGATGATGACGATGATGATGATTTGGAAGCCAAAGCGAACAATCAACCAGATTCCTCTTATCAGATATCCCTTCGATCAGACTAATACAATGGTTCTTATTGATGGTTCCGAATCGATCCAATAGGGTGGGGTAATACGACAAAAGCTTTTGCAGTTGCTAGTCCTGTGGCGTGGAATGATCTGCCTTTTAGTGCTAGATATATGGGTGCCGTGTGTAGCTTTAGGTAGCGCTTGAATTCCAACACTTTTTAGGAAGTCATATCAAAATATATGATTGTATATGAACACTAGACACATGTGAGAACTATATAAAACTAACCAATGTACGCAATCATCTTTGACATCTTCTTGACCTTATTGGTAAGACGCCTGTTTTTCCATCCGGGGGTTCCGGGATCGATTCCTGCTGGTAAGCATTACAAGGGTTCTAGTCTGGTTTTAACTCTCAAGTCTCTTGAACATCTTTCTCGTTGTTTACGAGAGTTGCCACATGATAATAAACTCGACAGGGTGTATATTTTTTTATCGACTTCATATAATTAAACTGGACAGGTCACGTTCCCGAGCCAACACGGAGTAATGTATTACAGCTCTGCGGGGGTTATCATATAATTAAGCCCGACAGGTCACGTTCCCGAGCCAACATGGACTAATGTACTACAGCTCTGCGGGGGTTATCATATAATTAAGCCCGACAGGCCACGTTCCCGAGCCAACATGTACTACAGCTCTGCGGGGGTTATCCTGTGCGGGGGTTATCATATAATTAAGCCCGACAGATCACGTTCCCGAGCCAACATGGACTAATGTACTACAGCTCTGCGGGGGTTATCCTGTGCGGGGGTTATCATATAATTAAGCCCGGCAGGTCACGTTCCCGAGCCAACATGGACTAATGTACTACAGCTCTGCGGGGGTTATCCTGTGCGGGGGTTATCATATAATTAAGTCCGACAGATCACGTTCCCGAGCCAACATGAACTAATGTACTACAGCTCTGCGAGGGTTATCATATAATTAAGCTCGACAGATCACGTTCCCGAGCCAACATGGACTAATGTACTACAGCTCTGCGGGGGTTATCCTGTGCGGGGGTTATCATATAATTAAGCCCGACAGATCACGTTCCCGAGCCAACATGGACTAATGTACTACAGCTCTGCGGGGGTTATCCTGTGCGGGGGTTATCATATAATTAAGCTCGACAGGTCACGTTCCCGAGCCAACATGGACTAATGTACTACAGCTCTGCGGGGGTTATCCTGTGCGGGGGTTATCATATAATTAAGCCCGGCAGGTCACGTTCCCGAGCCAACATGGACTAATGTACTACAGCTCTGCGGGGGTTATCCTGTGCGGGGGTTATCATATAATTAAGCTCGACAGATCACGTTCCCGAGCCAACATGGACTAATGTACTACAGCTCTGCGGGGGTTATCCTGTGCGGGGGTTATCATATAATTAAGCCCGACAGGTCACGTTCCCGAGCCAACATGGACTAATGTACTACAGCTCTGCGGGGGTTATCCTGTGCGGGGGTTATCATATAATTAAGCCCGGCAGGTCACGTTCCCGAGCCAACATGGACTAATGTACTACAGCTCTGCGGGGGTTATCCTGTGCGGGGGTTATCATATAATTAAGCCCGACAGATCACGTTCCCGAGCCAACATGGACTAATGTACTACAGCTCTGCGGGGGTTATCATATAATTAAGCTCGACAGATCACGTTCCCGAGCCAACATGGACTAATGTACTACAGCTCTGCGGGGGTTATCCTGTGCGGGGGTTATCATATAATTAAGCCCGACAGATCACGTTCCCGAGCCAACATGGACTAATGTACTACAGCTCTGCGGGGGTTATCCTGTGCGGGGGTTATCATATAATTAAGCCCGGCAGGTCACGTTCCCGAGCCAACATGGACTAATGTACTACAGCTCTGCGGGGGTTATCCTGTGCGGGGGTTATCATATAATTAAGCCCGGCAGGTCACGTTCCCGAGCCAACATGGACTAATGTACTACAGCTCTGCGGGGGTTATCCTGTGCGGGGGTTATCATATAATTAAGCTCGACAGATCACGTTCCCGAGCCAACATGGACTAATGTACTACAGCTCTGCGGGGGTTATCCTGTGCGGGGGTTATCATATAATTAAGCCCGACAGGTCACGTTCCCGAGCCAACATGGACTAATGTACTACAGCTCTGCGGGGGTTATCCTGTGCGGGGGTTATCATATAATTAAGCCCGGCAGGTCACGTTCCCGAGCCAACATGGACTAATGTACTACAGCTCTGCGGGGGTTATCCTGTGCGGGGGTTATCATATAATTAAGCCCGACAGATCACGTTCCCGAGCCAACATGGACTAATGTACTACAGCTCTGCGGGGGTTATCATATAATTAAGCTCGACAGATCACGTTCCCGAGCCAACATGGACTAATGTACTACAGCTCTGCGGGGGTTATCCTGTGCGGGGGTTATCATATAATTAAGCCCGGCAGGTCACGTTCCCGAGCCAACATGGACTAATGTACTACAGCTCTGCGGGGGTTATCCTGTGCGGGGGTTATCATATAATTAAGCTCGACAGATCACGTTCCCGAGCCAACATGGACTAATGTACTACAGCTCTGCGGGGGTTATCCTGTGCGGGGGTTATCATATAATTAAGCCCGACAGGTCACGTTCCCGAGCCAACATGGACTAATGTACTACAGCTCTGCGGGGGTTATCCTGTGCGGGGGTTATCATATAATTAAGCCCGACAGGTCACATTCCCGAGCCAACATGGACTAATGTACTACAGCTCTGCGGGGGTTATCATATAATTAAGCTCGAAAGGTCACGTTCCCAAGCCAAGATGGACTAATGTACTACAGCTCTGCGGGGGTTATAATATAATTAAGTTCGACAGGTCACGTTCCCGAGCCAACATGGACTAATGTACTACAGCTCTGCGGGGGTTACCCTGTGCGGGGGTTATCATATAATTAAGCCCGACAGGTCACGTTCCCGAACCAACATGGACTATTGTACTACAGCTCTGCGGGGGTTATCATATAATTAAGCCCGACAGGTCACGTTCCCGAGCCAACACGGACTAATGTACTACAGCTCTGCGGGGGTTATCATATAATTAAGCTCGAAAGGTCACGTTCCCAAGCCAAGATGGACTAATGTACTACAGCTCTGCGGGGGTTATAATATAATTAAGTTCGACAGGTCACGTTCCCGAGCCAACATGGACTAATGTACTACAGCTCTGCGGGGGTTATCCTGTGCGGGGGTTATCATATAATTAAGCTCGACAGGTCACGTTCCCGAGCCAACATGGACTAATGTACTACAGCTCTGCGGGGGTTATCCTGTGCGGGGGTTATCATATAATTAAGCTGGACAGGTCACGTTCCCGAGCCAACATGGACTAATGTACTACAGCTCTGCGGGGGTTATCCTGTGCGGGGGTTATCATATAATTAAGCTCGACAGGTCACGTTCCCGAGCCAACATGGACTAATGTACTACAGCTCTGCGGGGGTTATCCTGTGCGGGGGTTATCATATAATTAAGCTGGACAGGTCACGTTCCCGAGCCAACATGGACTAATGTACTACAGCTCTGCGGGGGTTATCATATAATTTAGCTGGACAGGTCACGTTCCCGAGCCAACATGGACTAATGTACTACAGCTCTACGGGAGTTATTCTGTGCGGGGGTTATCATATAATTAAGCTCGACAGGTCACGTTCCTAAGCCAACATGGACTAATGTACTACAGCTCTGCGGGGTTTATCCTGTGCGGGGGTTATCATATAATTAAGCTCGAAAGGTCACGTTCCCAAGCCAAGATTGACTAATGTACTACAGCTCTGCGGGGGTTATAATATAATTAAGTTCGACAGGTCACGTTCCCGAGCCAACATGGACTAATGTACTACAGCTCTGCGGGGGTTATCCTGTGCGGGGGTTATCATATAATTAAGCTCGACAGGTCACGTTCCCGAGCCAACATGGACTAATGTACTACAGCTCTGCGGGGGTTATCCTGTGCGGGGGTTATCATATAATTAAGCTCGACAGGTCACGTTCCCGAGCCAACATGGACTAATGTACTACAGCTCTGCGGGGGTTATCCTGTGCGGGGGTTATCATATAATTAAGCTCGACAGGTCACGTTCCCGAGCCAACATGGACTAATGTACTACAGCTCTGCGGGGGTTATTCTGTGCGGGGGTTATCATATAATTAAACTCGACAGGTCACGTTCCCGAGCCAACATAGACTAATGTACTACAGCTCTGCGGGGGTTATCCTGTGACACAGAAGGGCTGAGACGGCAGGGCCATCCACAGAACTTGAGATGCCCTGGAAGGAGTCGTGTCATTATCATTATATTTGGAAAGATTATGGTTTCTATCTACAGATACCGCCGATACTCGGTCGTTAGAGACTCGTCAGTTCACTAGAAGGCGCACCGCGTGCAGGTGAGGATATATTTTGAGCTTCTGAGTGGTGTTGCAGTCTCTTACACCCCGTACTGTATATAATGTAAGTTTAATACAACAATTCCCTGACACAACTTTATACATAATGGAAAATCAATAAGGTTTTATGTAAAAACGTGAAATTACCTAGAACTATTAAGTAACCATTATAAGGAAAATGGCCAAAACGAATTGATTGAATCTACACAGACTATGCCTCAGCTGTACATCGTGTAGAAACCAAATTATTAATATAAACATATATCTGTTCCAGCCAATAAAAACATTATCTGTATTACGACAGGGTAGCCAACTCTCTCCACTCATATTCAATATATTATTTTAAATAAATTAAACACTAATACTTATTTTGTATTCACCACCATTTTATTTGAATTTCAAAGACATCCGTCTTTCTCGTCAGGTGAAAATGAACTAAATGATGTCTTAAATATACTCGCATTCGAAAGATACAAAGAAGATATACAGCGGTGAGACCGGTGAATTTGCTAGTGTGCAGCAGCTCACTCATTTAAAAAAAAAACTCCACGGCACAGCTTCGCTTTCCAAGTGAATTGTTGTGTGAATGGCGAGGTGATCCTCGACTACGAGGTCCAGAAATGACGACGAGAGACACAACAAATAAAATAAGTGTTTTTATTTTCCTTGACATCAACGTACAATTTTTAACTCTGCATTCTATAAAGTTAACAACATCTCGGTTCTCAATAAAAAGAAGAACGCTTCAATCATAAACAATGACCATGGATGGAGCGCTGTCTGAACATGTAGAGATAGCGGCTGGGTACTCCGAAGCCAGGGGTCAAGTGCATGCACTGTGCGTGTGTTTGAGAGCCTTTGACCTCCTAGTGGCTGAGTATTAATCATGCTTTTACAATATACTTTTTCCTCGAACGTTTCCCAATTGTGGTCCGCTAAACCACTGTCTAAGATTTATAGTAAACACTGTGGAGGTTTAAAGATATTTTAATTTGTTTGAAGCACAAACAAGACTTGTTTGTGCTCCCCCAATGATGAGATACTCATAAAAATCTTGAAACTAATACTGTTATACAGTTATCTTTGATATCTGCTTGCGGGCGTTGCGTAGAATGAGACGATCGGAACACATCGGCAGGTTTTCTCTTTCTCTTTTTTTAAAGAATAGATATGACATAAGTCATAGGTATCCTTACACGCCTGAATACTAGGCGGAAAAATGTCTGTGCCATTCGAGGAGAGTAGCACAGCGCGGGGTTCGAACCGGCGACCTTCCGCACTGAAGTCCAGTGCGTTACCGCGCGACCATGCACCCTAATTAGAATGATATGATAGCATCACATATAAACTATGAAACTCGATTGAGGAAACTTCAAATTATACACAATAAAAGAATGAGGAATATTTTAATATGAAGTTAGTAGACTAGAATGAAGAACATGCTTTGTAAACTAGAAACAAAAATCTATAACCTTTACATGCATTCATATCATCATGCCGTGTCCCTTGCAGGGTAGGCAGATATACCAGATCTCCAAACTTTCCTATCCAAGCACACAACTGTCGCCTCCTCCATATCCATACATCTCGTCACGCACAATCTTCTATTATTTACACTAATCACTTTGCCTTCTTTTGAAATCTGGTCCATATTTTCCTTGGTCGACCTCTTCAACGCACACCTTGCACTTCCGACTTGTATATTCGCTTAATCATTCTTTCGTCATTCATTTTCTCTACATATCCCAACCATCTTAAAGCTACTTTCTTTATTTTACTTAATATATCCATTTCCCCCATACATTCACTTCTAATGTACTATATTTATTCCTTCTCTTTCAAACATTGACACACCACAATTTTTCCTTATTAATCTTACCCTTATTCTGCAAAGTTCTAGTTTCATTTCCACACTTCAAGGATGGATGAACAAGGATGGATCCAAGGATGGATGTTCAAGGCATGAACACACTGTTATAAAGTGCTCCGTTCACCTTGTATCCTGTCGCTACACTTATTACAATGTATCTTTCAACTCGTCCATTACAAGTAAACATACTGCCCAGATAACAAAACTCATCAACCTATCTCTATATTCCAAAGTTACATCATAATTTGTTACCAAAGTATATAAGAAAAAGGTGCGATGTAAAAAAAAGCAAGTCCATAATTACCCCACGCGAAGTCGCGATGGCTTTCGGCGTCTAAAATCCAAAATGACACAAAGTCAAAATAAATTATACTATAAATGTTTCAAATATAATATTTTTAAAGAAATGTCAGAAGACTCGAAGATGCCGCGGGAGTATTCGGACTTTTCGTTGACTAAGAGTTTGACATATTCAAGTATTGTTGAACTGAAAATAAAATGTAAATGGAAGTTCTTGGATGTTAAATGATTGATGAAAGGTAATCAGGTTAACATGTGATAATGTTGTAAAATAGCGAAAAGAAACAAAGTCGATGGAGCACTAAAATATAATACTCGAATCGGACAGTATTAAAATCTGCTAAGGTGATATTTTATAACAGTATTTTAGTATCAACTTTATGTGAGTGAAACGTGGAGGTGGAAAAAGAGACGAATAAATGGTGTAGAAATGCATACATTGAGAAAAATATTGTAGATGAGGTGAAAATTTATGACAGAATACGGAAATTGATTAGGGATGAATGTGAATTTAAGGCTGGTATATTGATTAGGGATGGATGTGAACTTAAGGCTGGTATATTGATTAGGGATGAATGTGAACTTAAGGGTGTTGGATTGATTAGGGATGGATGTAACTTAAGGCTGGTATATTGATTAGGGATGGATGTGAACTTAAGGCTGGTATATTGATTAGGGATGGATGTGAACTTAAGGGTGTTGGATTGATTAGGGATGGATGTGAACTTAAGGCTGGTATATTGATTAGGGATGGATGTGAACTTAAGGCTGGTATATTGATTAAGGATAGATGTGAACTTAAGGCTGGTATATTGATTAGGGATGGATGTGAACTTAAGGCTGGTATATTGATTAGGGATGGATGTGAACTTAAGGCTGGTATATTGATTAGGGATGAATGTGAACTTAAGGGTGTTGGATTGATTAGGGATGGATGTAACTTAAGGCTGGTATATTGATTAGGGATGGATGTGAACGTAAGGCGGGTATATTGATTAGGGATGGATGTGAACTTAAGGCTGGTATATTGATTAGGGATGAATGTGAACTTAAGGGTGTTGGATTGATTAGGGATGGATGTAACTTAAGGCTGGTATATTGATTAGGGATGAATGTGAACTTAAGGGTGTTGGATTGATTAGAGATGGATGTGAACTTAAGGCTGGTATATTGATTAGGGATGGATGTGAACTTAAGGCTGGTATATTGATTAGGGATGGATGTGAACTTAAGGCTGGTATATTGATTAGGGATGAATGTGAACTTAAGGCTGGTATATTGATTAGGGATGATTGTGAACTTAAGGCTGGTATATTGATTAGGGATGGATGTGAACTTAAGGCTGGTATATTGCTTAAGGATGGATGTGAACTTAAGGCTGGTATATTGATTAGGGATGGATGTGAACTTAAGGCTGGTATATTGATTAGGGATGGATGTGAACTTAAGGCTGGTATATTGATTAGGGATGGATGAAGGGTGTTGGATTGATTAGGGATGGATGTAACTTAAGGCTGGTATATTGATTAGGGATGAATGTGAACTTAAGGGTGTTGGATTGATTAGGGATGGATGTAACTTAAGGCTGGTACATTGGTTAGGGATGGATGTGAACTTAAGGCTGGTATATTGATTAGGGATGAATGTGAACTTAAGGCTGGTATATTGATTAGGGATGGATGTGAACTTAATGCTGGTATATTGATTAGGGATGGATGTGAACTTAAGGCTGGTATATTGATTAGGGATGGATGTGAACTTAAGGCTGGTATATTGATTAGGGATGGATGTGAACTTAAGGCTGGTATATTGATTAGGGATGAATGTGAACTTAAGGGTGTTGGATTGATTAGGGATGGATGTAACTTAAGGCTGGTATATTGATTAGGGATGGATGTGAACTTAAGGCTGGTATATTGATTAGGGATGGATGTGAACTTAAGGCTGGTATATTAATTAGGGATGGATGTGAACTTAAGGCTGGTATATTGATTAGGGATGGATGTGAACTTAAGGCTGGTATATTGATTAGGGATGGATGTGAACTTAAGGCTGGTATATTGATTAGGGATGAATGTGAACTTAAGGGTGTTGGATTGATTAGGGATGGATGTAACTTAAGGCTGGTACATTGGTTAGGGATGGATGTGAACTTAAGGCTGGTATATTGATTAGGGATGGATGTGAACTTAAGGCTGGTATATTGATTAGGGATGGATGTGAACTTAAGGCTGGTATATTGATTAGGGATGAATGTGAACTTAAGGGTGTTGGATTGATTAGGGATGGATGTAACTTAAGGCTGGTATATTGATTAGGGATGGATGTGAACTTAAGGCTGGTATATTGATTAGGGATGGATGTGAACTTAAGGCTGGTATATTAATTAGGGATGGATGTGAACTTAAGGCTGGTATATTGATTAGGGATGGATGTGAACTTAAGGCTGGTATATTGATTAGGGATGGATGTGAACTTAAGGCTGGTATATTGATTAGGGATGAATGTGAACTTAAGGGTGTTGGATTGATTAGGGATGGATGTAACTTAAGGCTGGTATATTGATTAGGGATGGATGTGAACTTAAGGCTGGTATATTGATTAGGGATGGATGTGAACTTAAGGCTGGTATATTGATTAGGGATGGATGTGAACTTAAGGCTGGTATATTGATTAGGGATGAATGTGAACTTAAGACTGGTATATTGATTAGGGATGAATGTGAACTTAAGGCTGGTATATTGATTAGGGATGAATGTGAACTTAAGGCTGGTATATTGATTAGGGATGGATGTGAACTTAAGGCTGGTATATTGATTAGGGATGGATGTGAACTTAAGGCTGGTATATTGATTAGGGATGGATGTGAACTTAAGGCTGGTATATTGATTAGGGATGGATGTGAACTTAAGGCTGGTATATTGATTAGGGATGAATGTGAACTTAAGGGTGTTGGATTGATTAGGGATGGATGTAACTTAAGGCTGGTATATTGATTAGGGATGGATGTGAACTTAAGGCTGGTATATTGATTAGGGATGGATGTGAACTTAAGGCTGGTATATTGATTAGGGATGGATGTGAACTTAAGGCTGGTATATTGATTAGGGATGGATGTGAACTTAAGGCTGGTATATTGATTAGGGATGGATGTGAACTTAAGGCTGGTATATTGATTAGGGATGAATGTGAACTTAAGGGTGTTGGATTGATTAGGGATGGATGTGAACTTAAGGCTGGTATATTAATTAGGGATGAATGTGAACTTAAGGCTGGTATATTGATTAGGGATGAATGTGAACTTAAGGCTGGTATATTGATTAGGGATGAATGTGAACTTAAGGCTGGTATATTGATTAGGGATGGATGTGAACTTAATGCTGGTATATTAATTAGGGATGAATGTGAACTTAAGGCTGGTATATTAATTAGGGATGAATGTGAACTTAAGGCTGGTATATTAATTAGGGATGAATGTGAACTTAAGGCTGGTATATTGATTAGGGATGAATGTGAACTTAAGGCTGGTATATTGATTAGGGATGAATGTGAACTTAAGGCTGGTATATTGATTAGGGATGAATGTGAACTTAAGGCTGGTATATTGATTAGGGATGGATGTGAACTTAAGGCTGGTATATTAATTAGGGATGAATGTGAACTTAAGGCTGGTATATTGATTAGAGATGAATGTGAACTTAAGGGTGGTGGATTGAGGAAGGCGAAGAAGAGCAACTGAGATACGAGTACTTGGGTAATTAGAAGGAATGAATGAAGAAAGACTATAAAAACAAATATATATATATTGCAAATATGAGTGAAAGGGGTGGTAAATGAAGACCAAGGGCAGTATAGTTGGATCAAGTGAATGATATTGTGAAATAAGGAAGCGTAAAATGTCAGAGGAATCGTATGGAAGTCGCAAAAAGTCAGAGGAATCGTAGGGAAGTCGAAAAAAGACAGAGTAATCGTAGGGAAGTCGTAAAATGTCAGAGGAATCGAGCTGTATGGATGAAGAAGTGACGAGATATGTGGCGCGATAGGAAAGTGTGGCACTCTTTCCTCTCTGCCTACCGCGACAGGGAAATGGCGTGATGGTATATATGTATTGAATAAAATCTATTAAAAAATTAAAAAATGTTCTGTAATTTGTTTTATCAAACACTGTTTATTCCACTTTTTGTAACGGTAAAACCCTACCGGTTTCAAGGATTTTCCCTCATCATCAGGGCAACACAAACAAGACTTGATGAGGTGAAAGCTTTGAAACCGGTAGGGTTATACCGTTACAAAAAGTGGAATAAACAGTGTTTGATAAAAACAAATTACAATGTCTTTAAACCTCTACAATGCCTTAATTATAAATAATATTAAAAAAAGGTTAGCTTTATTACTATTTGTTATAGTCTCCCGGCCACGCTTTTCAATATGTCGAAACCACCAATTC
Organism: Odontocerum albicorne; assembly: GCA_949825065.1. Lineage (NCBI taxonomy): Eukaryota > Metazoa > Arthropoda > Insecta > Trichoptera > Odontoceridae > Odontocerum > Odontocerum albicorne. The sequence goes on from OX463861.1 coordinate 26,964,684, forward strand.
GGATATATTGAAAGGAACCATACGAAATAAAAAAATGGGAAAGAAATGTAATCCTCGTATGATCGAGATTATTCCTTAGTCAATCGTTTCTCAACCTGTGGTAAAATACAAGTAGAGTCGCGAAAAAAAATTAAACTTACATGAAAATGGAAAATAGTATATTTTCTGAGAAAAACGACCACATTAATTGAAAAGAAAATACCGTCCAAAGGCAAATACCGTCAACAAGCCGAATGTGTTAATATCACAGAACGGAAGAGCCCAGAGGTCCTCTGAAGCTCGACTTCCCTCGGTGAGTTTTCTGCGGTTTTCTCTCCGAATATGTCTTCAATACATATGCAAATGCGGGGAAGCTCCAATCACACGGCCCGCAGCCGATACCTTCCCATCCTCACACTCTACACCTACACTTGATCTTATAAATATATGTATCTATTTTCCTCATAGGTCTAGCCGTATTCTTCATCTTCTCTCTTATAGTCTACAGTCCCTCAGACGGTAGAGAATTAAAGGAAGTAAATTATAAAGAGCAAAGAAAGCTCATGTAGCCTCGCCACGCCACGTCTTCGCGCCTTCTTCGCCGTCTTCTCCAGCATCGTCACCTCAACTCCACCGTCTTCACCATCGTCGCTTCACTGAGACCCCCCGGAATGGGCGGGAGGATGCCATACCTGATCTGCGCCACCAGGGCCGCTGACATGAGCTATCGTATCCCTTTGAGTATAGTCACCATGCCCAACTATGGTTGATTCGATTCAAATCTAAAGAAAACAAGAGAAATCAAAGGCTCATCGAGCCTAAAAATAAAACAGAGATTATCACACAAATACTTAATATAAGTATACACATATAAATAACACAATCACACATATGACACAACAGTGGAAAAGGTACTCCCTCAAATCACTGACAAAAAGATCAACGGTGCAGTAAAATGCGCACGTTTTAAAAATTTAATAAAAGCCTTATAACTCGTATATCTATCTATCTAGGCAAATACCGTCATTGTTATAGATACAATGCGGATCGCAAAGTCTTATTTTTTTTATCTTCTGGGGGGTCGTAAGGTTAAAAATGTTGAGAAACAATGCCTTCGTCAAATGCAAACAAATATCCAACTGAGCGAAGTGTCGAGCATGTACTCGTATACCGCTAGTTTGGGAAGTCTACGAGTATGATAGACCGCCAGATTATTCACAATCTTGCGATTAACAATGACGCCATATCTCATTAATTTGATGAGCAATAACTGATTTAATTTCAATAAAATTATGTTTGATTATTCAAATAAAAGTTTTTCTAATTTTCATGGGCGAAGTCTAGACTTAAGAAGGCAAGTTATAGTGGAATACAGTGAAACTGCGGTCTATCATACCTCCAGTATGAGAAGAATCCTGACTGATATTCTTCCTAACGAATAAGCTAACTCTAGAAGAAGACCCTCTTTGTGTAACAGGAGAAATCCGTGCAAAGTGGATAAAAAAATAAAAATATTATCGTTTACCCCCTGTGCTTCGTTTATTTCCCCCAGTCCCGAATTATTGCAATATAACACATCGATCAATAAGTCCCGGGACTAACTACTAAAATAACATTTGTGTGCCAAAATTATTTTTTATTCATCAACATAGTCTTCTTCAAGAGCGATACATTCATTCCAACGCTTTCCTAACTTTTCTATGCCAGCCGTGTAGACCGATTTATCTTTGGTTTCAAAATAGGTAGCAATCACTTCTTCATTGGAGCCAAATCTCTTTCCCTGGAGCATCTTTTTGAGGTCTGCGAACAGCCAATAGTCGCTGGGGGGCAAATCAGGAGAATACGGTGGGTGCGGAAGCAATTCGAAGTTCAACTCGTGCAATTTGGCCATCGTTACCATCGACTTTTGAGACGGTGCATTGTCCTGATGAAAGAGAACTTTTTTCTTCTTCATATGGGGCCGTTTTTTTTGCAATTTCTACCTTCAACCAAATGTTCATGCAAAATAGTGTAAACACTACAAAATGATACCTACATGATGTCAGCTATCTCATACAACTTTACTTTGCGATTTTCCATCACGATTTTGAGGGTTTTTTTGTTTTCTGGTGTAACAGCCTCATTTGGACGACCAGAGCGTTCAGCATCATTTGTGTCTGTACGACCGCGTTCAAAATCAGCATACCACCGACAAATGGTTTTTTCAACAGAGCAGAGCCCGGATAACACTTTTCAAGCCATCGCTGAGTTTGAACGGTATTTTTTCCCATTAAAAAGCAATGTTTTATCAACACACGAAATCGTTTTTTTCCATTGTTTTGAAAATAGCAAAAGTAGCGTCACTAAAACCACTGTAACTTAATGACACAATTTCATGAAAGTTTGACAGGTAACTTCTAAAAGCTGGTACTAACTGAGAATGGTATGAATTTGTTATTAGAGGTGCCATCTGTTGGTTAGTCTCGGGAATTGTTGATTGATGTAACACGCAAAAATATATCGCATCGATCGTTCTTCTCTGCATCGTTTTACCGCAATATTCGTTCAAAATATCGCAGCTTTTATTGAGTTATTAACTCGACAGATCGTTTGATCAAAACATTTTATGCCATTTTTCGTAACAAAATATAATGCTTAGTTTAAACTAAAATATAATGCTTAAACTAAAATAACGGCACTCGTAAAATACGAGCGTTCTGTTCGAGATGCAAGTATTTAAGAATACAGGCGGCTCTCGACTTTCGCACATTCTACTTTCGCACAATTCGCTATTTCGCACATTTAAAAAAAAAACATTTTTTTAAAGATTTTTGTCGATAATGCAAAAATTGTTGGCTTCCATGCTGTCGCTCTTACTTTTTTGGAAGAATATGGTATATGGAACGCTATAAACAATATTGGAGACTTGTGGACTGAAATAAAAGAGTCAACAATGAAAGGTTCCTGGAAACAATTATGCCCACAAATGACGAATGATTTTATAAATTCTGAAGAAACTCCGGAAACTATCACAGGTGAAATAGTTAGCCTAATGGATGAACTAAACTTGGACGTCAACAACGAAGATGTTAATGAGTTGATTGAATCTCACTCAGTACCTCTGTTCAATGAATATTTCATTGAGCAACAAAAGTTAAATGAAATACACAATGAAAGTGAGGAAGAAGAAGCTGATAAAATCGTCAAGACTTTGGCAATCAAAAATATGAAGGAAGCCTTCATGCATCATGACAAATTTGTGACTATCATGGAAGAATGTGATCCCAATGGAGAACGTATATCTCAAGTACGTTGGGCGATTGAGAAAGACACAGCGTGTTATAGAACTCTTTATCAAGAAAAGAAAAAAAAGGTGGTATTCAACTAACTCTTGACAAGTTTATAAAGAAAACACCTGAAAGCACTTAAACACGCCTCGTTAACTTAATTATGTATATTGATAAATAAATATTTTTAATATATTATTGATAAATGAATATTATTATTGATAAATAAATATTTTAAAATAGAATTTTATTTATACTCGTAGTAAAGGCATTAACATTGTGGAGGTTTAAAGACATTGTAATTTGTTTTATCAAACACTGTTTATTCCACTTTTTTGTAACGGTATAACCCTCCCGGTTTCAAAGATTTCACCTCATCATCAGGGAAGCACAAACAAGACTGAATTCTGTTCGAACTGGTACCGAGATATTTTCTTCTAACGGTAAACATTCGGGTTGAGGACTGGGGGTGGAGGGAGGGATGAGACAATCTCGGCGAGCAGCGGAGTGATTCTTGGGATATATGTGTTTGCCAGATGTTCACCTCGATGCACTGACTTAGAAATTTATAGGGCCTCTAATCTGTCCAATTTATTTCCGTTACTACTGATATGTAACAATTTAGCATCATCGATACAAAATGTATGGTTTTCACGGGGAAAATTTCAGAATAATTTAGAGGATTTGTTAAGGCGGATTTGGTATATTATTATATATGCGATTACTCTGATTCTTTGTTCATATTGCTCGTGGCTAAGGAGGCAGTTTGGACAGGTTTGTGGTTACTGGAGGCGTGGAAGGACGACGCACAAGAGGAAGAATCCCAATGCATTGGATTTACCAACAGAGAGACGTAACAGGACTACCCTTAACAACTTCCCTTCGAGCTGCGGAGTGCAGGGGTGGGTGAAGAAGAGCCGTCAGAGGCTATCATAGGAGTCACGATGCTCAGTCATGAGCTACACGACAGAATTATTCATATTTTTATACATAATTTCAAAGACATCAAATTTAAGTTTTTTTATGGAGAATTTAACAACAGAGATACGAAAGCAAGTGGTTGAAGTTTATCACGCAAATCTAGAGACAACTATTCGAAAACGAAACGTATATCGACGTCATTTTACTGAAGGAAATTGTGCAGCAAAATCCGGGCTGCGATAAACAGGAAGAGTATTGTCATGGTGGTGGCCAACTCTGGTCGGACACGGCATCTCGAGAAGAAGAAACAAATCTAATTGGACGGTTTGTCATTTAACAATTTCTGCAAAACTAACAGGCAGCCTCCGATCTTTGAGAGTTGCTAACAGGAGCAACATATATTCCAACTATATTGGAAAATATATATTAGGTCCTTACATATGAAATTGGCGTTTTGCCGTACTGGCAACTTTGATCTCAAATATCTTCTCTTTGGTTAGGAATTCCAAATTCAAATTTATACAGCTATTTACTCAAGTATTTGTGTTTCGAAAATTATAATTCATTTGTTTTTTCCTCAATTGTTTTTTTTCTTTGCGTCACTCAGTTTACAAAATGGAAAACTTGAAATATCGCGTTATTTACGAGTACGAGTTCCACCGTGGCACCAGTGCTGCAGAAACGGCTCGAAGGATTAATGATGTGTATGGCGACGGTGCCGCAAAAGAAAACACAGTGCGTTTTTGGTTCCAACGTTTTCGTTCTGGAAATTTCGACCTGCAGAACAAGCCCAGTGGACGGCCGGAGACCAAAGTTGATAATGAAGAATTGAAGGCTATTGTGGAAGCGGATCCATCGCAAACCACGTCCGAGTTAGCTGCAGGCTGCGGTGTTAGTGATTAAATTGTTTTAATCCACTTGAAGCAAATTGGGAATGTGAAAAAGCTTGAAAGGTGGGTACCTCACGAATTGAGTGAAGCAAATCAACAAACGCGCGTTGACTGCTGCGTTGCATTACTCAACCGGCACAATAATGAAGGGATTTTGAATCGAATCATTACCTGTGATGAAAAGTGGATCCTGTATGATAATCGGAAGCGCTCATCGCAATGGCTGAACCCTGCCGAACCAGCCAAACCATGCCCCAAGCGAAAATTGACTCCAAAAAAGTTACTTGTGAGCGTTTGGTGGACTAGTGCTGGTGTCGTTCACTACAGCTTTCTTAAATCTGGCCAGACGATTACGGCAGATGTCTATTGTCAGCAACTGCAAACCATGATGGAAAAGCTAGCTGCTAAACAACCGAGGCTGGTTAATCGCTCTAGGCCACTGCTGCTTCATGATAACGCTAGACCACACACTGCACAACAGACGGCTACCAAATTAGAAGAGCTTCAATTGGAATGTCTAAGACATCCACCGTACTCTCCGGACCTTGCCCCAACAGATTACTATTTTTTTCGAAATTTGGATAACTTCTTGCAAGGGAAAAAATTCAACTCCGATGGGGCAGTCCAAACTGACTTCAAAGATTTTATTGATTCCCGTCCGAATGGTTTTTTTAGTAAAGGGATCGATGAACTATCTATGAGATGGCAAAAGTGCATAGATAGCAATGGTACATACTTTGATTAAATAAAAATATTATATTTAAAAAAAATCAACTTTATGTTCCTCCCAAACAAAACGCCAATTTCATATGTAAGGACCTAATAGTTTTATGCTCCTGCTAACTATTAGGGTAAAGGAGATATTGATCTATTGGAATTTGTTTTATCAAACACTGTTTATTCCACTTTTTGTAACGGTTTAACCCTACCGGTTTCAAGGTCCACACCTCATCTTCACGGGAGTACAAACAAGACTGAATTATGTTCGAACTGGTACCGATATACACCCTTCTAACGGTTGGGGACATTCGGGTTGGGGACTGAGGACTGAGGGAGGCATGGGACGATCTCGGCCAGCAGCGGAGAGATTTTTGGGATAATGTGTTTACCAGATGTTCGCCTCGATGTACTGATATTGATATATTTAGACTGGCAATAAGTTAAACTATTCCTTTGTTTCACGAGTTGCCCCTTTTGTTACCTTCAACAAGTCAATTGAAAAACGATAGATAAAGGTTCCACTGTAATCCTTTTATAATATATAATGATGGAGATTGGTCACGGAAGATCGACGATTAGGAGATGAATTGCTCGTTTTCAGCAGGAATCGGTAGTCGCTGCCTCGAGCCGGAAGGCCGCGTGCTACCCGCACTAATGAGGATATTCAAAGGGTACAAGAGAGTGTTGATGATGATCAAGCTATTTCAACAAGACGATGTTCAGCTCAGCTCGGAGGAGTTCGAACGACATTGCGATGAATCTTAAGAAGGGATTTGCACCTCTTTTCGTATGAAATTCAGGTGTTATGAAATCGAAGCCATAGGATCCACAATAACGTCTTGAATAAGAACACTGCAACACGACTTATGGTATATGCCACTCTGTAAATATGACTTGATCCAATCATTTTCGAAATAATGACAGAGGAAAGACGCAAGGAGATAGCAGAAGAAATTTAAGGTGCTGATGAAATAATTACAGAAGAAAGACGCAAGGAGATAGCAGAAGAAATTGAAGATGCTAATGAAATAATGACAGAGGAAAGACGTAAGGAGATAGCAGAAGAAATTGAAGATGTTGATGAAAAATTTATTTGAATGAAAAATTTGAAAACTTTTTTTCCACATACAATGACCATTCCGAAAAGCATACCATTTGCAACACAGACACACTAGTTTACTTGTGGAAATAGGACATTCTGAAAAGTGTTTATTGTGTTATTTTATCATGAATGATCAAAATATCTTCCTATAAATAATTATGTTCTAGAAGTGGTTACTGACAGCTGATTGAACGTTTGAGAAAAATATTATTAATTCAAATTTATCGGATAGTTCGCCTTGTTGACGGGGTATTGTCAAATACAAACAAATTCAACAAAGAAATTAATTAATTCTCTGGTATTTACATAAATTAATAAGAAGAATTAACCATTTCCAATACGGTTCCATTTTTTTACTAAGCTTTACTAAAAGCTATTAAAAAGTGGAATAATACAATACTAATACAGTATTCGCCAGAATATCCCAACAATATTTAGAAATAGCTACTAACTTTGTACTCTCCTTTATTAATATAAATAACCTAGTATAAAAGAAACATTAAGGACAATACTTTGCCTCTGGAGTTGAGTAACCCTGCATCGACATGTGGAAGGTTTCGATTCTGCAAAGCAACTTGCATCTCGTTCTACAAGTGAGTCCATGTGTTTTCTATATCTCAAGATCTATCCATAAAATTCCCAAAAACTCCAATTCTTCTTGTTCTATGTAAGCGTTGTTCCACTAAAAACCAATCTAAGTTCTTTACCACAATAAAACAAGTCTTCGACAATTACGTAAGTCTGCTTGGTAAAATTTGGTAATATTTTGTGATATACATACATATATTGAACTTAAATACACATATTAATATTAAAAACATTTAAACAATGACTTTGTAATTTATTATTACAACTGCTTTTTGTATCTCTATGTTAGTTTAAGACAAAGTATTGCATTTTTTGTGAATAATTTTAAGTACTTTATAACCTGTCATATGTTCATTTGTATATAAAAGACACTGTTGTGTCGTTAATTAAATAAATAAACCAATGAGCCTAGCGAGTTAATTCTTCGATGTTTCTGTAAACACTATCTGCAAGCCCCGACCTCACACCAGACAGCATGTTCACGCCAGAGCCTCCAACACCGCATTCTCGCTTGGACAGTGAAGTTCTATAAAAGCCAAGAGGACCACGCCAGGCCGAAACAAATTCACCGTACCGCCCCTCGTCCCCCAATCCGCAAAGGTAGGCGTCAAATTTTGAGAAGAGCACAAATATAACATATCATACATTTATCTATCCCCATATTTATCCATTTAAAATATTTATCTTAAAAGTCACACCGTTATTCCCCTGCCCCCATATTTGCAGTATAATAGAATTTAAAATATTTATCTTATAAGTCACACCTTTATTCCCCTGCCCCTATCTTTGCAGTATATTATAATTTTAAATATTATCTCATAAGTCACACCGTTATTCCCCTGCCCCATCTTCGCAGTACATTATAATTTTAAATATTTATCTTATAAATCACACCGTTATTTCCGTGCCCCCATCTTCGCAGTATATAGTATTGTATTGGGTGTAAACATAAGGTGTGTCCGATTTTTTTTAAAATTTAAAAATGAGCACCAAAAGTATGAAGGTAATGTTATACGAAGGTAATGTTATACAAAATGGTAAAGGTTATACGTCATTCGAAAGAAAATTTTCTGCTCTACAAGATATTGTGTTTGCTTTTACGTTACATATATTATTTTATTTGATTACAAGCCTTCAAAATGGAATGTAAAGTAGACGAAAGTGAGCATTGTCGATACCTTCTGTTCACGTTCAATCGAGGGAATAAAGCTGCCAAAGCTGCTCGCGATATTTGCGAAGTATACGGTGAAGATGCTATGAAAGAAAGGACAGCTCGTCACGTAGCAAATTAAAATTAAGTTAGTTTCTAGTTATAATATACTCGTACGAGTATAAATTAGATTAATTCCTAGTTATAATATACGAGTATAAATTAGATTAGTTCTTAGTTATAATATACGAGTATAAATTAGATTAGTTCTTAGTTATAATATACGAGTATAAATTATATTAGTTCCTAGTTATAATATACGAGTATAAATTAGATTAGTTCCTAGTTATAATATACGAGTATAAATTAGATTAATTCCTAGTTATAATATACGACTATAAATTAGATTAGTTCATAGTTATAATATACGAGTATAAATTATATTAGTTCCTAGTTATAATATACGAGTATAAATTAGATTAGTTCCTAGTTATAATATACGAGTATAAATTAGATTAATTCCTAGTTATAATATACGACTATAAATTAGATTAGTTCATAGTTATAATATACGAGTATAAATTAGATTAGTTCCTACTTATAATATACGAGTATAAATTAGATTAGCTCCTAGTTATAATATACGAGTATAAATTAGATTAGTTCTTAAGACATAAATTTGTATATAGGTATAGTATTTGGCAAATGTTTGTACTATAGATAACTTTATTAAATTAAATAAAAACTTGTTACGAGTGATGTCAAGAGCACCTGCAATGCACTATGCACATATGCATAACTATAACATGAACCAACATAAGAAAAATGCGTATTTACATTTTTTTTTATTTTAAAAAGTACATCACGAACGTTATGATTTCCATAGTAACTATAAATTATAAAAAATATAGGGTGGTGCAACAAGAACTTCAATTTTAATTTTGCCGCCATTTTTCAGCTATCAAACCTACAATATTTATAATGAACATATATTATGTCATCTATGTTACATGATGTTTTCACCATTTTTATAATAAATTTTATTAAATTCCAAGTATTCTACAATCGTGTACTGCTGCATGATTGATTTATAGGTTATTTAGATGACGTATGTCCATTATTAATATTATACGTTTGACAGTTAAAAAATGGCGACAACTTTAAAATTTCAGTTCTTGTTGCGCTACCCTATATGTATTTATATATGTATAGGTACTTACCATATGGTTCTCTCAGAACTTACGTATGACTGCGAGACATGGACGCTCACAGTAAAGAACACACAAAAGCTCCAGGCCGCACAAAGGGGCATGGAGAGATGCAAGTTGGGATATACTAAAAGAGACCGTAAACGAAACACCTGGATTCGCAATATAACAAAGGTAGACGACGTTATAATTATATAGGTGTGCAAAATAATTAAGTGGCAATGGGCAGGACACGTAGCCAGAATGTCAGACTCCCGATGGACATTCGAAATAATCCAATGATACCCAAGAGGCATAAAGAGGCCCAGAAGAAGACCGAAGGTATGCTGGATAGATGAAATCAGGAAGCATGGCAGTATTACATGGCGGCATCAACGAGCAAAAAACCGAAATATTTGGAGTCAACTTGGGGAGACGTTGATCTAGCAGTGGATCGACCCTGGTTGACAATGATGATGATGATGATATAGGTATAGATAGACATTTGGCAAATGTTTGTATTACATGTTACTTAAGTAAATAATAAATAAAAAACAATGGATGAGAGCTCTTGAATAAAAAAAAAAAGAGTCGTCCTATAAATGAGAGACAATTCCGATATCAAGGCGATAAATAATAAAAGGAAAAGCTGAAGAGGAAGCAGACCGGGTTTCGGAGAATCACTCTCCGATCCGATCTGGTGTGGGCTGCGTGCTGACTGCGTGCGGATGGCGAGAGAAAGTCGAGTCTGATATCACCCGGTTGCAAAGTTCACGTGACACTTACAGATTAACTGCAAGATCATGACAGCTTCGCGAAGAATGCAGTTTTTTACTGTTCGGCCTCATGGTTTTTTTTTTAAGATCACCAAAGAATTATAAGACACGATAAAAAGGCACGCGTTCAAACACTCAAACAAAATATAGACAGAAGCAAATATATCTACTGTTCTATATACCAACTTAGGGGGTCCAGATGAGGCGTTTTACGCGCGATTCGAGAAGCGCGTTTCGAATTAATCAAGGTAAATTGATCTAGCTTCGCGGTATTTATGAAACTTACGAACATATATGTTTCTGTAAAATGTCTTCTTCCTCTTAATTCAGTCCTCTGGACGGCTGTCGAGGAAGATCCACATACATTGCTTGATTTAGAGTATGATCTGGTGGTCTTCGTCTTATGTGCCCGTACCATCTCAACTGTCGCTCTTCCCGCTTACTATTTATGTCAGTGATCCCCAGGCTACCACGAATGCGTGAGCTTAAATTTACGAACATGTATGTTTCTGTAAAATGCCTCCGTGCGACTGAGTTAAGAGGAAGAAGACATTTTACAGAAACATACATGTTCGTAAATTTGAGCTCACGCATTCGTGGTAGCCTAGGGATCACTGACATGAATAGTAAGCGGGAAGAGCGACAGCTGAGATGGTACGGGCACATAAGACGGAGACCACCAGACCATACTCTAAATCAAGCAATGTCTGTGGATCTTCCTCGACAGCCGTCCAGAGGAAGACCAAAGAACTCCTGGATGACTCAATGCTTCAAAATCCTGCAGAGAAACGGCCTAGATGAAAGCGACACCCAGAACCGACGAATATACAGCCTGAGAACGAGAAGAGCCGACCCCGACAATAATATTGACAACAGTCGAATTCAGTAGTTTATTGAAAATTGTACATATAATTACGCCATTTCCTTTACGGATTTGGACCATAGAATAAGTGTGGGATGGATGAAATTCAGGGCGGTAACAGGAGTCTTGTGTGACCCAAAAATGCCTATAAAACTGAAAGGAAAGGTATACCAGACTATCGTTAGACCCGCAATTGTGTATGGCTCAGAATGCTGAACTATGTACAGCTACTACTCTAGGCAACTTGAAACAGCAGAAATGCTAATGCTTAGGTGGTCGGCAGGAGTATCACTGAACTATAGAATTAAGAGCTCACGCATTCGTGGTAGCCTGGGAGTCACTGACTTAAATAGTAAGCGGGAAGAGCGACAGCTGAGATGGTACGGGCACATAAGACGGAGACCACCAGACCATACTCTAAATCAAGCAATGTCTGTGGATCTTCCTCGACAGCCATCCAGAGGAAGACCAAAGAACTCCTGGATGACTCAATGCTCTAAAATCCTGCAGAGAAACGGCCTAGATGAAAGCGACACCCAGAACCGAAGAATATACAGCCTGAGAACGAGAAGAGCCGACCCCGACATCCTACCTAGGTAATGAGTTGGGACAGTGCCAAGAAGAAGATACATGTTCGTAAATTTCATAAATACCGCGAAGCTAGATCAATTTACCTTGATTAATTCGAAACGCGCTTCTCGAATCGCGCGTAAAACGCCTCATCTGGACAGGGCCTTACGGAACGAATATCATGGCTAAACACTCAGTCACGCGTGGTATAGAGATATTGAACCAACTGAATGACACGGTTGGTATATTCTCGGTACCGCCTAACAGTATGAGAATAGTCCTGGATGATATTCTTCCTTACGAATAAGCCAACTAGAAGCAGACCTTCTTTGCGTAACATGAGAAATCCGTGCAAAGTGGATAAAAAAAAGCAGCCTCCGTGGCCTAGTTGTTAAAAGGCTTGTCTCCCAACGCAGCGGTTGCGGGTTAGATTCCCGTTGAAATACAGATATGTTTTTAAATAATTCTTGTCTGGTTTTACCCAAGGCCTTTGAACATCTTTCTGGTTGTTTGGAAGATTTTGCCACGTAGCAATAAGCACGCCAGGTTGTACTATACGCAACAAATGTGTAATTTAATAAAGGGTCTTTCAAATTGAGCGGTTTTTTTTAATTCTTAAATAAAACAAACAATTTGCTTTGATTTCAAAAAACTTTCCATTCGTCATTGAAGTATAATGTATGACATTTAAACACAAAAAACAATATCCGCCAAATGTCCACCTCTTGCAGCTCCTCACATGTCCACTCTTTTGTGAAAAATTTCGACGACATTTTGGCATAATTGCGGTTCTAACTCACCAATAACACGAATAATTTCGTCCTTCAGCTTAGGAATTGATCGGGGGTCATTTGGGGCTTTTTACGTGACCCCAGAGAAAATAGTCCAACGGTGTCAGATCACATGATCTTGGTGGCCAATTAACATCACCGTTTCCGGAGATAACATAACATAAAATAATTAAACAATTTGAACGCGTTGTTGTATTGCATACGACTCCATTTTTATAAATGTCGTACATTACACTTTTCAAATGTCACAAGACCAAGGGAAGTTCGCGACGCCATCTGTGTTTTATCAAAGAATTTAAAAAACCGCTCAATTTGAAAACCCTATACAATACCATCACAACAATTAGGTAGAGAAGAGAGAGAGCATAAAGTCTTGTCAGGTATTATTTAAAATTATCATGGATAGCTGAGGTACAATATATGAGAGATACGGAATGAAGTGATTAATGATGAATGTAAACTTAAGGCCGATGTGTTGAGTAATATGAAGAACAACGCTCTAAGATGGTTTGGGCATTAAGAACGAATGAATGAAGAAAAACTAACAAAACAAATAGATAGTGGGAGGCGTGTGAAAGGAAGACCGAGGAAAGACTTATGATTGGATCAAGTGAATGGTATTTCAAAAGAAGGAAACAAAAAAAAGTAAGAAAAATCGTAGAACTTGTACGAGTGTAGATTGTATAAGTTGTATGGGCGAAGAATATGCGAAGGATGTGTGGTGAGATAGGAAAGTAAGTAGCTTTGTCCTCTCTGTCTACCCCAACAGGGAAATGGCGTGATGGTATGTATAATTAATGTAATTAGTGGAATAACAAAGTAATTTATTGTTGAATGAAGGTCCGACGCCAGGGGAAAAGGAAAATTAAATCATCGCAGTACCACAAAATTAAATCATCGCAGTACCACAAAATTAAATCATCGCAGTACCACAAAATTAAATAATCGCAGTACCACAAAATTAAATCATCGCAGTACCCCAAATTAAATCATCGCAGTACCACAAAATTAAATCATCGCAGTACCACAAAATTAAATCATCGCAGTACCACAAAGTTAAATCATCGCAGTACCACAAAGTTAAATCATCGCAGTACCACAAAATTAAATCATCGCAGTACTACAAAATTAAATCATCGCAGTACCACAAAATTAAATCATCGCAGTACCACAAAATGTGATCCAGGGATTGATCCAGATGGCAGTGAAAATGACAACAGGGCGAAGGGACAAGATTAAAGCTAAAAAGTTTGCCAGTAAAGCTCATATGGCCAGAGTGAAATTGGTTAGTCCAATAGCTTGGATATACCGACGGGGAGTCGAGACGAGTCTTGATGCAAGGAAAAAATTGACACGCTACCAATGCACATGGGTGTTTTTTTACCCTCCTCCATCTCGTCTTATTTCCCGACGAACCTTCTGGACCGAAGGACAACGGTTGGCTGAGAGGGAATGCGAGCTCCCCGGATAGCTGGTCACAGCAATGGAATCGGCCCTTGGTCGGAAATCTCCAGCTTGTGAGTGAAACTAACGTGCTTCGTCAAGGATTTAACCTACCACAAAGATTGTGGCGTATAGATCATACAGCCAGAAGACTCATTTTGCAATAGTGTGAGTAACAGTGCGTTTAAAAAAAATTGTCACTTAATTTTTTTGATGATGTCCTCCTCCGTGGTTGCAGTCCTAAGACTGGTTTGCAGCAATTTCAACTCTTCTCCTCCATTCCCCCCTGTCCTGTGCGGCTCTTTTTAAATCTGTATATGTTGAGCAGCGCACGTCCACCAACAGGTCCTCCAGGTACTCTCGGCGTGGGCGTCCCCTAGAGTTTGTCCCCTCGGTCATACCCTCCATTATGGCATGCAAGAGGCCCTCTTGTCGTATTATATGACCGATCCATCTTGCACGCCTTTCGGACAGGATCCTGAGCAGGTGCCTTCCTCCTTCGACTCGTTGGAAAACCTCTTCATTTGTGATGCGGTCTCTCCAGGAAATTCCTAATAGTCTTCTATAGGACCACATCTCAAAAGCCTCTAGTCTTCGTCTATCTCTTTCGGATAGGCACCATGTCTCGCAGCCGTACATCAAGATACTCCATACATAGGTCTTGATGAGGAGTATTCTCAGTTTTAGGTCTATATTATTTGATTATATTATTTTCGACCTTTTATTAAATGCGAGTCTAGCCTGATGTATACGGCTGTCGACCTCGCTCTTGGACCGACCGTCCCATGTTATTTTGCTCCCGAGGTAAACAAACTCCTTGGTGTTCTTTAGTGGTTTACCCGACATCACTATTCGCTTAATGATGTGAAAAAGCAAAAACATATAAAAATAATATTTTATATTCAAACATTGAAACGAACACACACGTTTTGTAAATTAAAAGTGCTGTCAGCTTAAATTGTAATAATCATAAAAATAAAATGAAAGTAAGTTAATTTCACATATTAATTGTTTAGACATGACAGATTCTAGGAAACATTAAATAACAATAATGAAATTTTTCAAGATTAAAAATAAATATAAGTACAAGTATTATAAAGTAAAAATGTTCGTCAGCTTTAATTAGATTATACCACATAAAAATACAATTATTATTGTATGTTAGATTATTTAACATATTAATGTGTCATAATTACAATGCCAAATAATAAAGTTATAAAATAATAGTGGATGGAGTCATACTAAATTTTAGGAAACTTTAAGTTAGAACAAAGTACATTCTAAACTTAAAAATGTTGAATTATACTATACATTACATTAGACAAAAATCGCACACCTAATTTTGACATGGTAGTGTTTTTCTAATCACCGAGTATTTGAACAACAGTACAAACGTGCGCTCTGCGCGAACCAATCGTGTGGCATTCTAAAACCAATACCACTACATACGTTGTGTAAAACATAGAGCGTTACTCATACTATTGTAAAATGAGTCTTCTGGCTGAATGATCTATACCCTGAATTATACCATATTATTCATTAAACTCAAATCAATGACAATATAAACAGGAAATTACACTAACTATGGTAACACTAAAATGAAATACAAGAAATGTTATTATTCAACAAACTAGTCGATTAGGGTAGCTAACACTTCAATTGCTCCATTTCAAAATGAACGTGGTAAACAATAGCCGTGCGCTGTGTCAATACAAACACTGCAGAGTGTGACCACCTTGGGAGGGGGTGCAAACAACAAACAGCCTTGCGCCTCCCCCCTGCAGCCCATTAAACTTTGTTTGGCATTCAATTAGCCCCTAACAGACACCCTCACACAATTATAGGTTTAAAACGTCTATAGTTGGAGTTGTATGTATAATTATATTTTTCTAGTTAGTTGAAAGAAATTACCACAGGGTGATAATATATTATAATAAAGGAACAATTTAAATAGCGCCGTTTAGAGAACAGATTCTCCTCAAGACCGCTCTAGCTTGGGATTCGAACCCGCTATTATTGATAGGTCAGAAATATTACAAAATAAATATTTATAAGTTGAGTGTAAGGATAGTGGTTACAGCCGTTATATTGGGTACTTTCCCGCAGCTGCAATGTTTAAAAAACCTTTTGGTAAGAAAACAGCTGTACTCGACGTATCATCATCATCATTATTATCAACCAGGGTCGATCCACTGCAGGATGAAGGTCTCCCCAAGTTGACTATAAATAGTTCGATTTTTTTGCTCGTGTGATGCTGTCATGCTTCCTGATTTCATCTATCCACCGTACCTTCGGTCTTCTTCTGGGATGCCTCTTAAGTATCATTGGATTATTTAGTATGTCCATCGAGAGTCTGACATTCTGGCTACGTGTCCTACCAATTGCCACTTCATTTTCTTGCACGCCTTTATTACGTATTCTACCTTTATTTTGTTGCGAATCCAGGTGTTTCATTTACGGTCTCTTTAAGTATGTATATCCCAACATGGATCTCTCCATGCTCATTTGTGTTTTATACACTTATATGTTGAGTGTAAGGAAAGTGGTTACAGCCGTTATATTGGGTACTTTCCCGCAGCTGCAATGTTTAAAAAACCTTTTGGTAAGAAAACAGCTGTACTCGACGTACCATCATCATCATTATTATCAACCAGGGTCGATCCACTGCAGGATGAAGGTCTCCCCAAGTTGACTATAAATAGTTCGATTTTTTTGCTCGTGTGATGCTGTCATGCTTCCTGATTTCATCTATCCACCGTACCTTCGGTCTTCTTCTGGGATGCCTCTTAAGTATCATTGGATTATTTAGTATGTCCATCGAGAGTCTGACATTCTGGCTACGTGTCCTACCAATTGCCACTTCATTTTCTTGCACGCCTTTATTACGTATTCTACCTTTATTTTGTTGCGAATCCAGGTGTTTCATTTACGGTCTCTTTAAGTATGTCTATCCCAACATGGATCTCTCCATGCTCATTTGTGTTTTATACACTTATATGTTGAGTGTAAGGAAAGTGGTTACAGCCGTTATATTGGGTACTTTCCCGCAGCTGCAATGTTTAAAAAACCTTTTGGTAAGAAAACAGCTGTACTCGACGTACCATCATCATCATTATTATCAACCAGGGACGATCCACTGCAGGATGAAGGTCTCCCCAAGTTGACTACAAATAGTTCGATTTTTTTGCTCGTGTGATGCTGTCATGCTTCCTGATTTCATATATCCAGCGTATCTTCGATCTTCTTCTGGGACTCTTTATGCCTCTTAGGTACCATTGGATTATTTCGAATGTCCATCGATAGTCTGACATTCTGGCTACGTGTCCTACCAATTGCCACTTCATTTTCTTGCACGCCTTTATTACGTATTCTACCTTTATTTTGTTGCGAATCCAGGTGTTTCATTTACGGTCTCTTTAAGTATGTCTATCCCAACATGCATCTCTCCATGCTCATTTGTGCGGTCTGGAGCTTTTGTGTGTTCTTTGCTATGAGCGTCCATGTCTTGCAGCCATAAGTGCTGGGAGAATACACTGGTTGTAGACCTTTCGCTTAAAAGATATTGGGAGATTACTTTTGAAAATGTTGTTGAAACGTCCAAATGAGCTCCATGCTAGTTTTGCCATTCGTGCTATTTCCTCCGATATGCCACCTACAAAGGAAATAAGTTGTACAAAATACACATATTCCTGGACAAGTTCCAGCGGCTTTCCATCTACAATTATTTGTTTTGGGGTAGCAAGGCTGTTCATCATATATTTGGTTTTTGATACATTCGTTTTTAAACCAACTTCTTTACTGACCTCGGCCAAGTACTGGGAGAATACACTGATTGTAAACCTTTCGATTCAAAGATATCAGGAGATTACTTTTGAAGATGTTGTTGAAACATCCAAATGAGCTCCATGCTAGTTTTGTCCTTCGTGCTATTCCATCCGATATGTCCCCTACACTGGACACATGCGTCACATAAATTAGAAAATTAATTTGGTAAAATTATTATTCCAGTTTTGCCGTTCATTCCAGTTCTTCTTTTCACCTAACCCTCGCATGCTGCATTGATAGTAATACTGGAACCTATAGTAAGTAAATAAAGTCAGCACCAACTTCCAGACCATGATTCAAATTATTTGGTGGTTGTTTATTACAGCGGTGTATTATCATTGACTAAGTTATTGACCTATTGATTTTCAGCTTGCTCTCGTGTTCTACCTTTTTAAGGAGCGTGGCCATTTCTTCTTTTGATGTAGCAATCAACGTCGTGACATCTGCATATCTCAGCTTTTAGAGCTTTCATTCACCAATAGCAACCCCATTGTCCCAGTCTTCGCCGTGACAGAAGCATTCGACTCAAAATAGGCAGAAAGTTACGCATCCTACTAAAAGAATGTAGGGAAGCAAATATTTTGCGGCTTAACTCAGAGACATGATAACGTCAACTCAAAACGTTCATAGAAGTTGGAGAAATAATAGAAGTTGTATAAGAAGGTGTATGGATGTAAACGAATCGAAAGATGTGTGTCTCGATATTAAATACTGGCACTCTGAGATGATGGAAGAGTTAAGAGGGATACAAAAATAGGAAACAAAGTCAGTGGGGCACTCAAACATATAAACTCGAACCGGATACTATAGTATTAAAATCTGCTATAATAGTTTGTAATTTGTTTTATCAAACACTGTTTATTCCACTTTTTTGTAACGGTATAACCCTACCGGTTTCAAGGCTTTCACCTCATCTTCAGGGGAGCACAAACAAGAGTATTGTTTGTGCTCCCCTGAAGATAAGGTGAAAGCCTTGAAACCGGTAGGGTTATACCGTTACAAAAAAGTGGAATAAACAGTGTTTGATATAACAAATTACAATGTCTTTAAATCTTCACAATGTTAATGCCTTAACTGTAAATAATATAGTCTATAATAGTATTTTGGTGCCAACTTTGGTGAATGGGAGTGAAACATGGACGTGGAAAATGACTGATAGGAGCCGAATAAATGCTATAGAAATGCGTGCATTGAGAAGAATACTCGGAGTAACGATGTATGACAGAATAAAGTGATTAGTGATGAAAGTTAACTTAAGGCTGGTGTGTTGAGTAAGATGAAGAGTTTGTTGAGATGGTTTGGATATGCGGAACGAATGAATGAAGAAAGACTAACTAACAAAAAAATACTTATAGTACAGAGATTAGTGGATGGCGTGTGAGAGGAAGATCAATAAAAGTATGATTGGATCAAGTTAATAATATTCTGAAAGAAGGTAACGTATATAGAAAGTAAGAGGAATCGTAGAAGTTATATGGATGTACTCGTAGAAAAGGTCAAGGATGTGTATCGAGATAGGAAAGTCTAGCGCTCTGTCTTTTCTGCCTACCCCGACAAGGAAATAGCGTAATTCTTCTTCTTCTTCTTCTTCCTGGCACTGTCTCAACTCATTGCCTAGGTAGGCTGTTGGGGTCGGCTCATCTGGTTCTCAGGCTGTATATTCTTCCGTTCTGGGTGTCGCCTTCATCTTGACCGTTTCTCTGCAGGATTTTGGAGCATTGAGTCATCCAGGAGTTCTTTGGTCTTCCTCTGGACGGTTGTCGAGGAAGATCCACAGACATTGCCTGATTTACAGTATGGTCTGGTGGTCTCCGTCTTATGTGTCCGTACCATCTCAGCTGTCGCTCTTCCCGCTTACTGTTTATGTCAGTGACTCCTAGGCTACCACGAATGCGTGAGCTCTTATTTCTATCTTTCAGTGATACTTCTGACGATCACCTAGGCATTCGCATTTCTGCTGTCTCAAGTTGCCTAGAGTAGGAGCTGTACATAGTTCAGCATTCTGAGCCATACATAATCGCGGGTCTAACGATAGTCTGGTATACCTTTGCTTTCAGTTTTATAGGCATTTTTGGGTCACACAAGACTCCTGTTACCGGCCTGAATTTCATCCATCCCACACTTATTTTATGGTCCAAATCCGTAAAGGAAATGGCGTAATTGTACGTACAATTTTCAATTAACTACTGAATTCGACTGTTATCAATATTATCTTGTAAATGATGTCCATTCTGATTTTCCGTAAATCATTCAGAAGACTGTTAAATGCCACAATTGGGGATTTCCTGTTTGCGTACTATCGGGAATCAAACAAAACCAAAACACCTGGGTGAAAGACAAACATTCTACCACTAGATCATGAAGGTTGTGTAATCAAAATTGTTAACTCATTTGATTTCTTAGTAAGGAAATAAAACGGAGGCGAATGAAAAATTTGCATAAGAATTGCAAACAAAAAACACTGTACATAACATGCGATAAAAAACCTTGATTTTATGTAGGTCTGTCTGTCAACACAGCTGGCCATAAACCTGGCATTGTGCACAGTGAATTCTGTTTGCTGTTTCAGTACACGGAAACCCAAGATAAGCCTTTCAGGATCATCTGCTAATATTAGTAAACCTTTTCCCTATCAGTTATGGAGAAGGTATGTTACATAGTTTGTCAAGGGCAATTTTTTTAAATACACATATTAACATACATACACGCCATCTCCCTGTCGGGGCAGGCAAAGTGGACAAAGCACCATACTTTCCTATCTTGACACACACATCCCTAGCCTCTTCTACATCCATCACTTTCTTATACAACTTCTTCGATATCTCTAACTTTCTACGGTTCCTTCTTTCAGAATATTATTCACTTGATCTAACCATACTTTCCTTGGTCTTCCTTTACGATGCCTTCCACTCATATTTGCAATATATATTTGCTTTGTTAGTTTTTTTCATTCCTTCGTTCCACATGTCCAAACCATCTTAACGTACTCTTCTTCATATTATCTAACACAACAGCCTTAAGTTTCACATTCATCCTTATCACTTCATTCAATACTCTGTCATACATTGCAACACCGTGTATTAATCTCAAAGCATCCATTTCTACAGTTTTTATTTAGCTTCTCTCAGTCTTTTTCCACGTTCATGTTTCACTTCTATACAACAAAGTTGGCACGCCTGATGTGTTGTACGTACTGGGCGTATGTTTGTATGAACACACGAGGAGTGTGCTCAGCACTGAACGTTTTAAGCTCACATTCATCCTGAACCACTATACCACAAGGTGTATGTATTTGTGTAATAAAGAGGATTTTTTTTCTTAAAAATGTAAAATATATGTTCTTCTGTTACTTATTTTTAGTTTATTTTATTTTATTTAATTAATGACACAGTGTCTTTTATATATAGTATATAATAGAAATGAATATATGACAAGTTATACAAGTACTCGTACTTAAAATTATTGACAAAAAAATACAAAACTTTATCTTAACCCTATAGTGCGCAATGATGCACATGTGAATCAACCAAAGTTTTTCTAAATATTTTTGTGTCGAGTGGTATAAACAACGTCTCACGCGCTTTTACAAATGTGATACAATAATCTCCATGCTTTAAAACCACATAGGTTTAATAGAAAACTGTTTTACCGGTCAATTTGGCAGTTGAAGTTTGACTTGTTGCGCGTAGATGACTTTTGTGATTTGCTCCAGTTTGAAATCAAATTACTTTATTATTGGTGATCAAGGTAATCTTATTTTTTTTCTTTTATTCTTTAGTACATATGTGTAAAATAAGTTAAGTAAAATATATAATTTCATTTATATCATTACATCATATAATTAACTTACAAATGCGCAGTGATTCATATATGAACCATACTCTTTTTTTTTTAAATATAAATATACAATATAAAAACAAACAAAACAAGTTTTATTGTAGTTTTCATGTTCCAGTTCACATTTAATGCATAAATATATTTTTATTTTTGAAATAAAAAAAATCGCGCATTGTAGGGTTAAACTAACATACACATGAGATACAAAAAGCAGTAGTAATAATAAATTAAAGTCATTGTTTAAAATTATTTAATATTAATATGTATATTTAAATTGAATATATGTTATGTATGTATACCACAAAATATTACCAAACTTCACCAAGCAGACTTACGTAATTGTCGTAGACTTATTTTATAGTGGTAAAGAATTTAGATTTATTTTTAGTGGAACAACGCTTATATAGAACAAGCTTACATAAGTCTACTTGGCTAAATTTCAGTATAATAAACATTATCAAATTAAATACTCGTATATATATTTTATAAATTCAAAAAATTAGATAGTTATTATTACTACTTAAATTTTATTGTATCTTAATGTTAGTATAAGATAAATTTCATGTAAATTTGTCAATAATTTTAAGTATTCAAATCAACTTATGTGCTAAGGTTTTCATATTGTCTCACTGTTGTGTTGTGAATCAAATAAATCAAAAAATGTTTCTTAATTTTGTTTGTTTTGTTTTGTGAAACCTACCTACCTTAGAATGAGCGTATGCCTAGATAGCACTTAATATATTTCATTGCAATAATTTTAATTTAAAAGAGAAAATCTCCAAAATTGTATATATAAATTCTATAGTATATTGCAATAACTTGATTCAAAGAGGACAGCTTTTCATTACGTAACACTTACAAATTTGTATAACATCAACACACAACATCAGAAAAACCTTCATTGCTACTCGCTGTTCAATGCAAACACTACACGCAGTTTGATCTTATACACCGTTCAGCGCTACACAATAACCCCTGTAACTTAAATCATCCGAGAGAAAAAACTACTTTAATAACCGAATTCCTTAACTTGTTTTAATCTTTCAATGCTCACACATATTTATACATCATGAATTTTTTAAACAGTTTACTTTAAATGAACGTTTATTCGCTATAACAGAATAAATCAAAACATAAAACGAACCAGTTAATAAATTATTTATAATGCAACACAACAAAGGTAACAATTGAATCATTTAAAAGTAGACACAAGCAGGGAAAATATAATAATGGTTGGTGTTTACACAAAGATAAACGATTTGAAAGAAAACATTTATTATACTTTATTATAAATTCAATAATTCAGATTTATGAGTTTACCATATTTAACTACTATAAAATGATTAAATACTAGTGAAAAATAAGAACTTTAAATATTCAAAAGTAAATTGATCGGAGGAGAAAGATAATAAATAATAAATTCAGGTATTCCTCGCTTTGTTCAAGTTAATAATTTATACTCGGAGTGTCGGTCCAATTTTCGGACACCTTACTCCTTCATCTGGTATTGTAAAACGGACTTGGGTTATTTGTTTTTGGATATTTGGGCGGTGGTATACAAAAATTTTTTAGAGAGGAAAGGATAGGATTTGGTACATAAATTAATGTTATATATGGAATACATATACGTCACATATTAATATATTTATATTTTATATCTCCCCGGAGAAGTAAGGCCTCAGGTAGATAAAGCTGCAGTTGTAGCGGGCTGCCTGAGAGATCTCATATGGATGAATAAAGATATGAGAACAGATAGTTTTATTGTACGCATTTATAAGACCTGTGTGCGACCTATCCTCACATGTGGCATCAAAACGAGGGCGGACACTGTCAGGACAAAAAGTATACTAAGGACAACGGAAATGAGAACTCTGCGCGCTATTGCTGGGAAGACTTTGTGTGATCTTATAAGGAACATCACAATACGAGGTCTGTAAATGTCCAAGATGGGGACTACAGCGTCGACGATACTGGTACCAACATGTACGGAAAATGAATTTCACAAGAATCCCATATAAGCTCTGCATGGGGTGCCGGATGGACGGTGTCCACCAGGGAGACCCCCGAAACGATGGAGAGATAGCTCTGTGAGGTAGATAGCTCTAGGAGGTCTGTGAGGTCCAAGATGTGGTCAGATTGGGACGACAGCGTCGACTATACTGGTACCAACATGTACAGATAATGAATTCCACAAGAATCCCATATATAGCTCTGCATGGGGTATCGGATGGATGACGTCCACCAGGGAGACCCCCGAAACGATGGAGAGATAGCTGGAGCTCAGCATCACAAGAGGATAATCCTGTAATAACAGACTCCTGAGTCTACAGAAAGTTGAAGAAGAAGATATTTTATATGTCACGAGCGTTGACAAATATGTATACAGAGAGAGAAGGGATCGATACAATATTATAATACATACTTTGAAGATGGTGGAGGATAATGCTGTGACTCGTAAGATATATTTACATAGATAAATATGGGGCCTCGCTTTGTGCAATGAATTGGTTCCAGGGAAAACCGTGTAGATTTAAAAACGCATAAAGTGAATTGATTTCTTGTTTATAGTTAAGGCATTAACATTGTGGAGGTTTAAAGTCTTGTTTGCGCTCCCCTGAAGATGAGGTGAAAGCCTTGAAACCGGTAGGGTTATACCGTCATAAAAAAGTGGAATAAACAGTGTTTGATAAAAATAAATTACAATGAATTGATTTCTATCTGGGAAAGATATGGATAGATTCGTAGTGAAAAAAAATAATTTATTAGACAGAATTCTGTCTACTGAGAGCCTTGTGATAGGTGGTAGAAACACGTGTTGCGGGAATTAATATAATTAGTGGAATAACAAAGTAATTTACGAATTACTGAATTTAATAATAAAAAGGATTTTTAAAATAAAAAATGCATACTTAACTTAATGCCGTGTTCCTTGCTAGATAAGTAGAGACACAGATCTCCAAACTTTTCTACCATGCACACAACTTTCGCATCCACCCCACAACATCTTATCGTGAAAATTTTCTTTTAGTCATGCTTCTCACTTTGACTTCTTTCAAAATTGTCTCCATTTGGTCCAGCCACGTTTTCCTCGGTACTCATGTATGCACATTTTGCACTTATGACTTATATATTCGCTTAGTCATTCTTTTAACACTCATTCTCTCTACGTGTCCAAACCATTTTAAAGCTCCTTTTTTCTTCTCCTTCTTCCTAGTGTCATGTCAGGTTCCCCTAACCTTGACTATCACCTGAGAGTAGACATCTTTGTCCCCGGCAGCCCGAAAAAGATCCTCAATGCTCCTTATACCAGTCCAATCACGTATATTGCAGAGCCAGGAGATTTGCTTCCTGCGAACACCTCTTCGACCCTCTATTTTGCCTTGGATGATCAGGTGCAGTAATTTGTACTTTGCTCTTCTAAGTACATGACCCAAGTAGGACACCTTTCGGATTTTAATATTAGTCAGCAACTCTCTATCAACTTTGGCTCTTCGAAGAACCTTTGTGTTGCTGACCATATCCGTCCAGGGTATCCGTAGCATTCTCTGGTGTATCAATATTTCGAATGCTTCCAGTCGGTTCATACTACCAACTTTGAGGGTCCATGATTCCACTCCATGTAGTAACACTGACCAAATGTAGCATTTAACTAACTGCTTTCTTCACCTGAATTTTATTCATGCATTAATTTCTGATGTCTTCATTCTGCCTTCTTTCAAACATTGACACTCCACAAATGTATCTTAATGCACACATCTCCAAGCATTAATCTTCCTATTATCCTTCGTCTCCCAAATCCAAGTTTTACTTCCATACATCAAGGTGGGCACCGACACATTATAATATATTGACGTTTTTGCTACTGTTGATATTGTGCAGTTATTGTATGTAACATTGAGTATAAAAAGTGGTATTTAAATTAGTTTTTGTAGCAAGATTTATATTTCATCACTTCTACTATCGCATGCTATGAAACAAAACCCTTTGTTCATGTCTAACTCGTGCTAGTATACCAGATGAATTATTCTACTAGACTTGAAGACTTAAGGTATGATGATCTCGAAACTCCAAGGGAGATGTCAACGATCCAACCAACTGGGACACGAAGTTCATCAAATGATTTAATACAATATTATTATATTTATTTATTATTTATTTAACACTTTTATTGCAAATACAATCTGACGGGTTTATTGCCAGGCGGCAATCTCTTCCAGCCAACCAGACAAACGTAAATGATGCAAGTTACATGGTTGCATAAATCAAATGACTATCCATCCCCATGAAATCCATAAACACATACGTGAGCATATGCCAACGAACCCCACAAAGATGGACAATCGTATAAAGTGAGATATCATCAATCAAAATAAAAGGAAAGGATGGTGGAGGGGAAAGGAAAAATCAGGAATGAAACACATTATATTACTGATTAGAAATTAAGAGTTTTTTCAGTCTCTTTTTAAAGCATGCCGAGGACGGAGCGAGTCTTATATTGGTTTGTAACTGATTCCAGAGTCTCACTGCATGGACAGTAAAAGACGACGTAAAAAAAGAGAAGAGGTGAACTGAAAAGGCCAATAAATAATAACTGTTTGAGCGTAGCGTTAATCCATGATTGGAAACTAAATAAGATAGACAGTTTTTCTCTTACCTATCGTCAGAAAGCAGCTCCTCAGCCAATTTCAGCCTCAGTCTCACAACCTTCATGCTCTGGAACGGGAACAGTCGGCACAACTTGGTGAGGAATGTAGAGTTCCAACAGAACTGAGGAAAATCCAAACACTGCTCCCATAACCTCTCGTTGTGTTTAAAGAGATACGTGTGGTCCCGTCCCCAGTTTAAATAACTGTCCATATTATAATAATCACAGTTCAACAGTTTCTTTAAACTTCTAACAGCCATGGACGCGTTGGGAGGACCGCGGATTTGTGTTATATCGAACTCTAGTAGCGGTTCGTAATGGTAGTAATTTCCCGGTATCGCGTTTAAAATATCACCTAAAAACGTGGAACCGGAACGCCACGTTGTTATGACGATATTTCTAATCGGTGTTCCTCCTGTTTCTAAAGTAAGATCGGTGAGCTTCTCAGCTTTTATACCGTACTTTCCTTTTGGATAGTTATAGTCTATCATTTCCACTTCGATCTTGCTCCGTTGAAGGTTTACAATGTCGTCTATCGTGTACGATTGATTTTGAGACATCACTATCTGTCTCTGCTGTAGTGCCAGCTTCGTTCTGACGGCATTCTGCGCCGGATACGCCTGATTCTCCACGGAGAAACTTTGGATCGTTCTTCGGAAGTCAGGAACCGGTCTGTAGTTAACGTTGCCGGAGAATCTATGACTGGCCAACAGAAGCAATACGAACAGTCCGCTTACGAAGCAGACTCCGTACAGATTTATCCGATGGGACATTTTTGTAGTTGATGAAATTCAATTGAATTATTTTAGAAGCATTATATAAAACACAATCTAATAGATCTTACTGCAATCTCTTACAATAAATCATTTTATGACCTTATGTAAAACATATATTTATATTTTGATTTTATACAAAAAAATAAAACTTTTTGCAAATCAAAAGATTATATTTTTTGGTCAAAAAACAGCTCGATTCAGTCTTCCTTGCACATGTTTATTTTATAAACAATAAATTTTACGCGTTTGTTACCGCGCGGCAATCTCTTCCAACCGATATTTTCCAGAGTATACGCGTCGTACGGGGTGAAACTAAATAAAACTGGGATAAGATATGTCACATATTGCGGCAGGATACACATGCACTATGACGACACGGCGGAGTTGCGGTTATTATTTACCGGACGCACGAGAGCACCACTAATACTAAAAGCCATCTTTTGACCTACTGATCATCTGTCAAATTGAGTACAAGCTGGAGTTGCCACACTTACCGAGTAATCTGGCCAATTCTGAAAAAAAATTGAATTTTGATTCATACATACATTCATCACGCCGTATCCCTTGCGGAGCAGGCAGAGAGAACAGATCTCCAAACTTTTCTATCCAAGCACACCATTTTCGCCTCCTCTACATGCAAACATCTCGTCATGAACAATCTTATATTATTTATACTTCTCACTTTACATACTTTCAAAATCTGATATATTTGGTCCAGTCACGTGTTCTTCAGTCTACTTCTTCTATGCACGCCTTTATTGTTGACTACTCGCTTAGTCATACATCGCAAACACTTTTTACCAAACTTATTTCTATAACCAAAACCTTTGATTTCGCGACATTAATTTTCATTCACTTCTTCTTCTTCAACTTTCCGTAGACTCAAAAGTCTGTTATTACAGGATTATCCTCTTGTGATGCTAAGCTCCAGCTACCTCTCCATTGTTTCGGGGGTCTCCCTGGTGGACGTCGTCCATCCGATACCCCATGCAAAGCTATATATGGGATTCTTGTGAAATTCATTATCTGTACATGTTGGTACCAGTATAGTCGACGCTGTCGTCCCCATCTGACCACATCTTGGATCTCACAGACCTCTCGGATTGTGATGTTCCTTATACGATCAAGCAAAGTCTTTCCAGCAATAGCACGTAGAGTTTTCATTTCTGTTGTCCTTAGCATACTTTTGGTCTTGACAGCTCACTAATTACATACCTTAAATCGCCTTCTTTTTACGCAAGCATAACCATATCATCTGCATACAGAAGCCCACATACATTTATTTCACTACTTTTTACACCTCGACCGTCGTCTTTTAGATCACACAAACATAAATCTATATATGGTAAATAAAGCAACCAAGGTAACATCACGCATCTTGCTTTACGCCTTTCGTAATTTTAAACCACTCAATAAATTCCTCAATTACTACACGTCCTACTCTTTCAATACTTCCCACAATTTTTTACTTCTCGATCATACACTTTTTCTAAGTCTACAAATGCATAAAATACTATTTTCTTTCTTTCCAAACATTCCTCAGATATGTTTCATAACACAAAAATGTGGTGTATGCATCCTGAACTACCAAAAAACGGTACCTTGCGCATCTTATACATTCATTTCAGTTATTTTTCTCATTCGCTCTATCACAACTTTAGCATGCAGTTTACTTATCACATTTTCTTTTTATTAAATGGCCAAATCATAAATTGCAATCATGCCAAATATGTTACATTTTAAATAGAGTAGGGTTGTTATTTTTTCACTTGATTAACATAAAGACGTGTTTAAGAAGTTGATTTGGAAAAGAGTCAAAGTATGTCATTTATTTAATAACTTCAATTTGATAAATAAGTATCTTCTCAAATGATACTTGGTTTTCAGTGATTCAGCATTTGTTTTTAAATTTTTAAAATTACAATTTGTTATTTATATAGCTTATATCATATGATGACCTTCGTGACAAGACATGACTTCTTCTCGAGGGTTTTGGCTTCGATTCCCTGTGGTAACACAATAAAAGAGTCTCAGCCTGGTCAAAAAGTTCATCAGGTAACAATACTCATACGCGTATTAAGTATGTGTGTAAGTGTTGTTTCTTCACGTATGGTAGTATCACCAACATATGCAATAACGAACCGTCAGTTTTTTGCCTCCAGTGGTTCTAACTCCGAATGCTTGATTGCTGGGACTAGAGATAATATTGGTTCTCAGGCACGCTTTTCAATATGTCCAAATCACCAACTTGGATATGTTCAAGGGTACCACACAAAATAAAAAAAATACCTGTATAAATCGTTTCATTATGTATGTGATAAAATAAAAGTGGGGAAAAGATTTTTTTTACAAAAGTATTAAAAAGTATATTGTTATTATGTTAATTCCTAAAATTTCTTTACTAATGCAGGATGAGCACTTATAAAAAAGAAGAATCTTTTCTCATAAAACAAGTTTTTGATCTATCAAATTTATTATATTTATTTACTCTAGTAAATCATTTGATTTTATGAAAAAAAATATGATTGAAATTTGTGATCCATGCTAAAGTATTATTTTTTTTTCGTCCGAGAGATATCAGATTTAAATAAATATAAAACGCAATGAACTCAACAAATTGTTTGACTGATTTTAAGGTTTTCAGAGAAACGTCGACTTTCTTGGAAGATAAAGTAAGTTTGGTGTTCAACATACGAGTAAAACAATTTTTTTTCATTGTGTGATTTCCATAAATATAACCTAGATTTCAACGCAATAAAACGTGTACTATCGTTTTGTATGCCGTGTCGCAAAATCTTAAATATTATTAATATTTTACCAAAACATGTGAGGAATATGTGAGGAAACAAAATCGTTCTGTATTGTTTTGTTTGCATTTATTTTTTAAGGCCCACCTTTCCATTAATTTCTCATTTTAATAGTTTAATATTTTGCCTATTCCTTTCAAATAAATAAAAAAGTAATGTTTGGTATAATAGATTTTTTTAATATATACACGCAATTCGATTGTTTCAATTTTAGCAAATATAACCAACATTTTGTTTTCTGGCAATATTTTTTGTCGCAGTATTCCAGATACAAGATGTTAAGTAAAATGACAAGTCGGAGGGAAAAGTGTATTTTTAGTAAAAAATGTTTCAAAGTTACCTTTATTTCGTAAAAACTTTCAAAAAATGTTTTAACTTTTTCATAATTCTGTCAACACGCATTTGACTACAAACTCGTTCCGAAAGTTAGTTGTGCATTCGATTACCATGGCAACGCAAAATCCATTTTATTCCACCGAAAAAATATGACTGCAATTTTATATAATAAACATGAAAATACACTAAGAAAAAATATGCAAATAAATATTTCGTTGCATTTATCGTCTAAAATTACATTTGTTTTTACTTTTCAGTATCTAAGATTTTTAGTTAAGTTACATTGATTTTTTTAATGACATGTGTTTTGAAATATTTTAATACGTTGATTATACAAAGACGAAAAAATGAAATGGATCATTTCTAAATTTAATTGGTCATCTAAGAAAATTGTTTACAATAAATCCGTGGAGTAAACCTGCTTGTCAAACACATATGATGGTTTAAACCTTTGATATTGCTTTTATTAGTTTTTAAAAGATGGCAGTAAAATCGGATTACAAAACAGAACTTATTTTTTATTTAGTTATTCTTAATATTAACAAATACTCAAGGAAATTTTAAAGTAATTGGAGGTCATAATGTAACTGATAAAACTATTCGCAATAATTAAATCGTGATTTTAGTAGTTGTTTGACAGTTCGGAAATGGTTTAATTTTATGACATCATCTGAAAACAACATGGCTGCCATTCCCGAAAATAAGCGTTTATAATAAATATATAAGTTTTCGTGCGTATTTTTTTTATTATAACATAATGTTATAATAAAAAAACTATCACATTTTTTATCTCCCATCATGTATCTGATAAATCGTTTCAAATTATTTGAGTTTCTATATAGTATTTAAAAGCTTAAAATTAATAAAACACGATATAAGTTAGAGGAAACATAAGGCCACTGGCACACGCTTAGTTTGATGATTGACAACTGAATTAATTTTATTGAATTTGGGAATTCTAAAATAGATTCAGAAAAAGATATTTTTCTCTTTATTTGAAATAGATTTAAAAACAAATAAATAAACTCACCTGAATGAGCTATGTAAGAACATATATACGTTTACTGAAACGTATGGATTAAGTTGTACTAGAAAAGCGTAGAAGTATAAAATAACTAATTTAAATTATACTTGTACACATTTAAATTTCACTTGTACACATTTATTTTAAGTATATTATTTTATGACTTCTCGGAAATCAACATAATTTTGATGAAATAAGTTCACATCAATTTGTGGGAAAACCAGATGATTAATTATATTTCTTGTCACAATAGTCGAGAAAATATTGCCTCGTCTAGAGCTTTGTACATTTACAAAGTGCAAAATGTTTTCTAGCGTTTTAATCATTTTCCTGGTAAGTATTCAGTCTTAAAATATCATCGGTTGTATTAATAAGCTGTTTGAGTATAGAAATAAAAATTTACCCTTAAAATCCCGCAGCATAAAAAAAGACTTATATGAAACCATATGAAGCAATAAAAAAATTAACTCAATAATGAACAAATTGTGGCGTTAAGTACTATCGCGCATGATTAAATTCATCTGATGCGGGAGTTTATTAATATAAATAACCTATTATAAACGAAACATTAAGGACAATACTTTGCCTCTGGAGTTGAGTAACCCTGCATCAACATGTGGAAGGTTTCGATTCTGCAAAGCAACTTGCATCTCGTTCTACAAGTGAGCCCGTGTGTTTTCCATATCTCAAGATCTATCCATAAAATTCTCAAAAAATCCAGTTTTTGTTCTATGTAAGCGTTATCCCACTAAAAACAAATCTGAGTTATTTACCTCTATAAAATAAATCTTCGACAATTAAGTCTGCTTTGTATCTTCATGTTAGTTTAAGATAAAGTTTTGTATTTTTTGTCAAAATTTTTAAGTACACGTATAACCTGTCACTTGTTCATTTGTATATAAAGACACTGTTGTGTCGTTAATTATATAATATAATAAAATAAGAAAAAAGCATATTTTTTACAAAATATTAAATCATAAGTAAAATATTGACTTCGCACGTCTAATATTCAAATAATGAACCGTATTTCATAACTGCATTTATTAGATTATTTTGAGTACGTTTCCACTGTAAATGTATTTTTTAAGGAATCGTGTTATGTGGTTTGTTGTGTCAACATATATTAGTATCAGCTCAAACTAGTCAAACACTTTAGTTACAACCGTTGTGAAGCACTTTCTAAAACATGATGAACAATGCTATATTACAATTAATATTGAATAGTAAATTTTGAATGTAAATATACAAAATAAATACTAAAATATAACAAGTAATTTTGTATATGAACTACAGCTTGTGTTATTTTAATTTTGTCAATTTACTTTGATTAAGGATAATAAAAGTTCCTTTACTAACAAAGAACAAAAACAAAAGTATCAATTTTTCATACAATTATGATATATGTATATGTCTTCACAATGTCGTTTCATGAACATCTAAATCGACCTTAAAAATATCAATAGGTTTTTTTCGAAATTGATTTTTTCTAGTGAGTTTATCATTTCTTTATACATTTATTGTATTTACTACAACGTGGCATTAAAAATGCAAATTTAAGATCTGTCCCCACTATTTATATTTTCTCTGTATTTTTTTTCTTTATAAACCACGTTATTCAAAATGAAAAGGCATAATTTAATTTCTTGTGAAAAGTTGACTTTTGTGGCTTAGTTGATAAAACACCTATTTTTCGACCTGGAGGTTCGATACCTTTTGGTGTCCATTTGTTTTAAAAAGGTTGTTAGTCTGATTTTTAATTCATGCATCATTTACATAATTTGATAGATTTAAAAAAAAAGACCACCACGTTATCAACTCGCTAAGTTGTACTGTACTGTATATAATGAATTAATAGTACAAAACTAATTCAAATTCTCCTTTACTTAATATCGAATAATCTAAATTGCTCAAATGATTCAACAAGTTTCATAAAAAAAGAGCAACACGTTTTCTACAATTCAGCTGATCTTAACATGTGCACCCAGCTTAATATTTAGTTTGACTAACTTCATATAGTTGGCGGCCATATTGCGCATTAGATAATGTGCAATAAAATTCTAAATTTAGCGCCTGGAAAAGAAAACATTCTCAAATGTGGCTGACGATCGGCGAGGTGTTGTGTTCTCGAACGAATTTCTCTCGATATGTGAAAGGGGAAAATAACGTGTAAACTAACCGAATAAAAGACATTCAGTGTTACAAAAGTGATCGTTAAATAGTTCATAAATAATAATATTAAATAAGTGTACTGTGCCGTTCGTCCGTGTTCAATTTATTAATACTTAAATGTGTGTATACCTCTATTTTTGACATAGTGCAAATTGGAAACAAAACAAGAGTCAATTAGGATCCTTACTGAATGGTATGTTTTATTTTATGATTGTGTTTTATTTATTAAATAAGTGCCTGTTTTATTGATGTGGTGATGTGAATTGTTTAGATTGTTATGTTCGGGCGAGGTGGACTTTCCTTTCATTTCGTATAGTCTAGCGCCACCCTTTTTGCTTCTGTCAAATGTCAATGTACTAGGGATGGGAACTTTTAGTTCGTCTGTTGTTTTTTTCATTATTTACGAGTTTACAAAGTTTTGTTTGTTTGTAGAATTCAACTACAAGAGGATAATTTGCATGGTGAATAAATATATAATTCAGTTTTTTACCAGTTTTGATATATGATATATGTACCATCACGCCGTCTCCCTGTCGGAGTAGGCAGATATGACCGAGCGCCAGACCTTCCTATAGTGACACATTTTTCACCTCTTCTACATCCATACACTTTCTCATACAACTCCTACGATTTCTCTTATATTTACATTTCCTTCTTCCAAAATATTTGACACTTGATACAATCATACTTTCCTTGGTCTTCCTCTACCACGCCATCTCGTCACATTAGCACTGCATATTTGTATTGTTAGGCTTTCTTCATTCAATCGTTCCACGTGCCCAAACCATCTCAAAGTGTTCTGTTCATCTTATTCAACACACCAGCATTAAGTTTACTTTCATCCCTAATCCCTTCATTCCGTATTTTGTTACACATTCACACTCCATTTCTATTTTTCTTGGTGGAAACATTTCTACAGCATCTATTCATAAAAGTCAAACTTTCTTTTCTCCGCGACCTCTCGGAGTATTTAAAAATAAAACAATGACGCTAGTATAAATCTACTGCATCAGTTATGGACCTTCTAATTTGTTCTTCAAGGATTCGGTGTTCGCTGTAGTGCAAGAGCTTGCACACAATAAACCCATATAATTATCCATATAACAATCGTTCTCGATCGAGAGGGATGGTCTCCCAATCTTGAATTAATAGTATTCAATTTCAGCTGTATGCATGACAATCTAGCGGGTCTACGAGTCTTGTTTTATGGCAATTCTTCCAATCACTCAGAAATTCCCAGATCTAAAGTCAAGTGTTATACAGTAGAAAACTTATTTATTTATTTTATAAAGTTTATATAAACAGGTTAAACCCAAAGTAACAAACAAATAAAAATGAATAAAAAAGGAAATATTTGTTAAGCCGAAACAATTGAATCTAATGTTGAAGATGTCAATATCCGAGGCCTTATTCAAAAGGGACAACTAGTGAAACAAAGAAATAGTTTGACTTGTTGCCAGTCTAAATATATACAATATCCCCTAATAGTTGGCAGGAACATAAAACTATATATTTTCCAACAATGTTGGAATATACTCGTATGTTGCTCATGTAAGCAACTCTCCAAGATCGGAGGCTGCGTATTAGCTTCGCAGAAATTGTTAAATGAAAAACCGTCCAATTAGATTTGTTTCTTCTTCTCGAGATGCCGTGTCCGACCAGATGTTGGCCACCACCATGACAATGCCCGTCCTGTTCATTGAAGCCCGGATCTTGCTGCACAATCTCCTTCAGTAAAATGACGTCGATATACGCTTCGTGTTCGAATAATTGTATCTAGATTTGCGTAATAAACTTCGGCCATTTGCTTTCGTATCTCTGTTGTTAAATTCTCCATAGTAAAACATGAATTTGATGCCTTTGAAATTAGATATTAAAAATAATCTAACTTAAAAAATATGAATGACTTGTCGTGTAGGTCATGACTAAGACTCCCATGATAGCTTTTGACGACTCCTGTCCATTCATTTTTGCACTCCGCGGCTCGAACGTCAGTTGTTAAGGGTAGTCCAGTTGCATCTCTCACTTGGTCAGTCCAATGCATTGGGGTTCTTCCTCTTGTGCGCCGTGTTTCCGCGCCTCCAGTAACCACAAACCTGTACAAACTGTCTTCTTGGCCACCAGCATAGTGTCCAAAGAAAAAATATGAATATTTCACAATAAATTGCGTTGTTATCCACTAATTATATTAATACACGTGTTCATTAATTCATTTAAAGGACAATTTTATATAGTGCCGTTTCGAAAGCAAACTCTCCTCAGGGGCGTTCTAACTCAGTACCCGAACCCACTATTATTAAACAAATCACACCTGGTAGCCATAGATAGGGTCTTTTAAATTGAGCGTTTTTTTTAAATTCTTGAATAAAACACACACTTACTTTACTTTGATTTTTAAAAAAATATTGGTCATTGAAGTATAATGTAGGTATGACATTTAAACACAAAAAACAATATCCGACAAATGTCCACCTCTTGCAGCTCCACACATGTCCACTTTTTTGTCAAAATTTTCGATGACATTTTGGCATAATTGCGGTTCTAACTCACCGATAACGCGAATAATTTCGTCCTTCAGCTCAGGAACTGATCGGGGGTTATTCTTATAGACCTGCCTTTTCACGTAACCCCAGAGAAAATAGTCCAACGGTGTCAGATCACATGATCTTGGTGGGCAATTAACATCACCGTTTCCGGAGATTACAATACGTAAAATAATTGAACGATTTAAACGCGTTGTTGTATTGTATACGACTCCACTTTTATAAATGTCATACATTACACTTCTCAAATGTCACAAGTCCCAGGCAAGTTCGCGACACCATCTGTGTTTTGTTCAATAATTAAAAAAAACCGCTCAATTTGAAAGACCTTTATAATAGCGCCCGAGCGAATCATGTATAACACTTTCTTTGTATACAGTTCATGTAGAAAAATGTATATGAGGACTTATGTGAAATCCAGACTGATTTTTTTTTTAACTGGGTTTTAGCGGGAATCGGACCCGCAATCTTCGGATCGGAAGACGGGCATCTTACCAACTGGGTCACGGAGGTTGTGTTTCTACCTCATATCTCGAAGCTCTCTTCAGGCAGAACGATCTCGATTTGTTATAAGAGCAATGCTTATTGACCAGATTAGTGTCATGTTACTTTTCTATGGACCATCCACAACAAAAGTGTGTGTGTGGAAATTTTGTGGATTTACGAAAAGATTTCAATTTTAATAAATTAATTACAATATTTTATAGAAATATTTCTTAGAATTCAACAGTATTAATGTAGAGGAAAAATGTTTAAAAGGTCTGAAACCTTAAAAAAATTATGCTCCAAAGAAAATCCGTGATCGAATGTGCGCTGAACATTTTCGGCGAGTTATTATGGGGCGGCGGGAGAGTTAGGTGACATTACATGTACCTGTCGAGGAATCTTTTTATTTAATCAATCAGCTTTTCTTGAGATGGGTAAAGAAAAGATGGGGAAACTGAAGGCCGCATGTTACAACATTTAGTACACGTGTAGTTTATCTGGAGTGTTATTCCTCTGTTGGTTTTATTTTATCGAGTTACTGAAGAGGAAAATAGGAAAATATTTTGCACAAACATCCGCCGGAAGCAATCGCGAAACTTCAAATCGAAAAGCAAATTCCATTTGCTCGCTTCTTCTACTCTGGTGAAGGCAGGTATTTTCTCATGCTGTGGCTTGGAAACTGTTATTGAATTAAATATTTAATATGTTGTTTATAGTTAAGGCATTAACGTTGTGGAGGTTTAAAGACATTGCTATTTGTTTTTATCAAACACTGTTTATTCCACTTTTTTTTTGTTATTCCACTTTGTCTTGTTTGCGCTCCCCTGAAGATGAGGTGAAAGCCTTGAAACTGGTAGGGTTATACCGTCACAAAAAAAAAGTGGAATAAACAGTGTTTGATAAAAATAAATTACAAAATATTAAATATTATTTGTTTAGTGGGTTATCAGAATACATGGGGTGACAATGTATGCCAGAATACGGAATGAATTGATTAGGGATTAATGTGAACTGAAGACTGATGTGTTGAGTAAGATGATGAAGACCACTCTGAGACGGTTTGGGCATGTGAAACGAATGCATGAAGAAAGGCTAACAAAACATATGTACAATGAAATGTGGAAGGCGTGGAAAAAGAAGTCCAAGGAAAGTGTGGTTGGATGAGGTGTATGATATTTTGAAAGAAGAGAACATATAAAGTCAGAGGAATCGTAGGAGCTGTATGAGAAGATGTATGGATGTAGAAAAGGCAAAAGTCTGGCAGTCTCTTTTCTCCACTTCCTAATTCGAATGTCTAGTGGAAAGTCTGGCACTCGGTTTTCTCTGCCTCCTTACTACCTACCTCTATAAGGAGACGGCGTGATGGTATGTTTGTATGTAATTTTGTAACTGTTCACTGACAACTGCTAAAGAAACGAATCGTTTTTAGATTATACGTGGAAGTCGTATGAGAATATGTATGTATGTATGTAGAAGAGGCTACAGTACCCGGTGGTAAGTAATACACATCAGGCTTAAAAAAGAGAATGTCGGCCATTATCGGCTAACTTCGGTTTTGTAGAGCGTCGTCTCTGTCATTCATACACGTGTTCCGTCGCGATTTGTCAGTCGAT
Source organism: Odontocerum albicorne (assembly GCA_949825065.1). NCBI lineage: Eukaryota > Metazoa > Arthropoda > Insecta > Trichoptera > Odontoceridae > Odontocerum > Odontocerum albicorne. The sequence goes on from OX463861.1 coordinate 27,002,990, forward strand.
CGAGCGACAGAGACGACGCTCTACTAACCCGAAATTAGCCGATTATGGCCGACAGTATCTTTCTTAAGCCCGATGTGTATTACTTACCGCCGGCTACTGTACGAAGCTGTCTAGATTCATGAAGCTAATGTATCAAGTAAGATAAAGAAGATCACGCTAAAATGGTCTGGGCATGTAAAATGAATGAATTAAAAAATGTTAAAAAAACAGATATACGAGTATAGTGCAAATGTGAGTGGAAGGCGTATGACAGGAATACCAAGAAAAGTATAGTTGGATCAAGCGACTGATATTTTTAAAGAAGGAAATGTGGAAAATAAGAGAAATCGTAGAATCTGTAGAAGAAGGCGTATGGATGTGTGTCGAGAAAGGAAAGTTTGGCGGTTGTTCTTTTTGCTTATAGCGACAGGGAGATGGCGTGATGGTACGTACTCGTATGAATGTACAGTACCCGGCGGTAAGTAATTCACATCGTTTGTAGATTGTCGTCTCTGTCATTCATACACTAGTTCCGTTGCGATTTGTCAGTCGTTACCGGACCGGACTGTTAGCGCATCGTGCGACAGAGACGACGCTCTACAAAGGATGTGTATTACTTACTGCCGGGTATGTGTGTTAATTAAGTTGAAAAAAAAAGAATGAAATACAGATACAAAATACTTATCATTTAGCAACAAATTGGAAACGAAATGTAAAGGATGGAATCGGACAACTGTAAATTCACAAACCTGCCCAGTACAGGAAAAATATGGATTAAAATAAATATGTATAGGCAAGCAAGAGAAATATTCTCGTGCCATTCAAAGATTAAGGCCTAGTTTAAAAAACATGAATGAAGGTAGGAAACCCCTGATATTATACAACACAGAAAATTTGGCGTTCTGTCCTTTCTGTTTCTCTCCCTGGCTCCACCCCAACTCATTGTCTGCGAAGACTGTTGGGGTCAGCTCTCCTCGTCCTCACAGGTTGTATGCTCTCCTGTCCCCCAGGCCGTGCCTCTGTATCAGGTTATCTTTTTGCACCACCCATGAATTCTTTGGTCTTCCTCTGGTTGTTATTCGAGGAAGATCCATGGAGATTTCCTGGTTCACAATGTGATCGGGTGCTCTGCGTCCAACGTGCCCATACCATCTCAATCGCCTCTCCTCCATCTTGCTGTTGATGTCTGTAACACCCAGGTGTTCTGTCCTTTCTGTTTATTAATAATTAAATAAATGAATAATGTGTATTATACTGCCCTCATAAGCAAAAACGCAGCTAATGGCAAAAGTTAAGTTTTGAGAAAACTGCACTTTTATGTTTTTCATTGCTGCTTTAAAATGTCGTGATTCATAAACAAAAAAACAGTAAAATGTGATTCATAAGCAAAAACGCAGAAAACGCACAGGCACTTGCTGTCTTTTTGCTTATGAATCACATTTTATTGTTATTTTTTGCTTAGAAAAACCTAGTACGAGGCATATCCAGAAAGTAAGTGTACTGAGGCTCTCACGACCGGATGGATTTTATTTTTCGACATGTTGGCTACACTTCCGTGTAGCCTGACCCTTACCCTCCGCAACGAGACCGGTTCGAGGTCAGTACGTTGAGAAGTGTCGACGCGACAACACGTTTCGTGAAAAATGTAAACCCAATCTCCTGCCAAGTGCAAAATACGGGGCGTCATCCGTTATCTCGTTTGGAAGGGAAAACCTCCGGTTGAGGTTTATAATGAGGTGAAAACTGCATATGGTAAGAAAGCTATGAATCGTACGAGTGTGTACAAGTGGTGTCGCAAGTTTAAAAACGGTCGTACGTCTGTGCATGATGATCAGAGGAGCGGAAGACTTTCAATTGTGACTGACGAAATTGACGAAATTGTTTTGGGACTGTCAAGGCATAATTTTAATTGAATATATGCCTCAAGGGGAGACCATCAACTCTGCAAGATACTGTGAGACCCTAAAAAAATTGCGGAGGGTGATTCAGAACAAGAGGAGAGGCATGCTGACAAAGGGAGTCTGCCTGCTGCACGACAATGCCAGATCACACACGGCCAACGCCACGAAGGAACTGCTCGCCTCGTTTAAATGGGATGTCTTGAACCATCCCGCGCATTCCCCTGACCTAGCACCTTCAGATTACTATCTCTTTACCTCCCTGAAGCTGCACATGGGTGGAAAAAGGTTTTCAACCGACGAGGAGGTAAAGAGGAGGTGGAGAAGTGGACGGAGGGGTTGGCGGGAAACTACTTCGAGGAAGGCATCAAAAAGTTGATACCCCGCTTCACCACCTGCATTGAGAGGAATGGCGACTATGTCGAAAAATATCTTACATATGTACTACGGTAACCACGTAATTTTTTTTAAATAAAAAAAATTGTAACCTACAAAAATTCAGTACACTTTACTTTCTGGACTTACCTAGTATTTTGTAAAATTAAAAAATACATTATGTCGATTTTTGTGTTGAAATAAATGGTTTTCTGTATTTTTTTTGTGGATTATGGTTCAGAATTTGATATGGGATATTGCCTCATACTTAGTTAATTTTTTCCCCGTTAGCTGCGTTTTTGCTTATGACGGCAGTATAATTTGACAACACAATGGCCTGTGACAAGGATGGCGAACCTATTTCTTCAAGTGTGTTAAAAAATATGTCCAAAAAAAAATCTTCATGTGTCAGTTAAATAATACGAAAATTAAAATTGTATCAGATAAATAATTATTATTTTTCTAATATCATTTTAATTTTCACTTTTTTCTTCTTCTGATAACAACAATAGATTTTTATGTTTCCTGCCAAACTGACGTCTTACATTGAAGGTACGTGTCACGACGATTTCATTACAAATAACACCAAATTTTCGAAACCATTCTTCCACTTCCTGTTGGTTCAATACTCAGTTTTCGATCCTGTTGGTTCAATACAGATATTTCGATAAGGATACATCGAAAAATAATGATTTAAAGTCCGTCGCGTAGTATGCTCGGGGACGCCAGCAATGCAAGACAGCAAAACAGATAATATTTACAATAGGACACCCCCTCTACCTCACGTTTGGCAATAATCTTTCTCTTTCTCGCTCGCTCACATATAAAGTTACAGGCGTGCGTGAAACATAATGAACCCGCGCCACGTATGCCTATTGCTCTAGAGATGGGAAAGAGTAGTTAATAATATGAACGAATCTTTTTTCGGCCGTTCAATAAAAAGAACCATTGAAGTAGCAGTAGTTATAGGTTCGCCACTCCTGCCCTATCAATCCAACCCGCCAATATCTCGCGTAATAACGTTTATTACCGCTATAAAGCATCTATTTTAATTTCGGTTCATGACAGATGTCGACCGTAAGATTCCTTTTCCTCTCCTCCAAGACCCGTATTGCTAAACAAATCGCACCATCTCTTGACCAGTGACTCAACTCATTTTACTATTTGCGTTGAACATTTCAATGTTGGTCTATTGTTACTCATTCGTTCTACATGCCTAAACTATGTCATATATTCTTATTTATTCTACTCAACAAAACACGTTCATTGTAATTTTGTTAATTCTACTTTATATAACGGTATAACACTACCGGTTTCAAGGTTTTCACCTCATCATCAGAGAGCACAAACAAGACTGGAATAAACAAGGTTTGATAAAACAAATTACAATGTCTTTAAACCTTCACAGTATTAATGCCTTAACTATAAATAATATATAAAACACGTTCACTTTATTCACTGGCAGAAACGCCATGGATATGCATGTCGAATACCATAAAAAAATAATTCTATAATATTTATTTATTTTATTTATTTAACACTTTTATAGCAAATACAATCTGGCGGGATTATTGCCAGGCGGCAATCTCTTCCAACCAACAAGCTAAAAGTAAATGAAGCAAGTTACGTGGTCGCATAAATCATTCAAATGATTATCCATCCCCACGAAATCTATAAACGCATACGTGAGCATACGCCCATGAACCCCAAAAAGACGGACAATCACTCGAACATTCTTTTTCATATAAAGTGGGATATCATCAATCAAAAGGAAAGGAAGGGATGGTGGAGAGGAAAGGTCAAGAAAAATCAGGAATGAAACACGTTATTTTACTAACTGGAAATTAAGAGTTTTTTCAGTCGCTTCTTAAAGCATGCCAAGGACGGTGCGAGTTTTATATTGGTTTGTAACTGATTCCAGAGTCTCATTGCATGGACAGTAAAAGATGACGTAAAAAAAGAGGAGCGGTGAACGGGAAAAGCCAATAGACAATCTCTGTTTGAGCGTAGCGCTAATCCATGATTGGAAAGACGCTGAAAAATTTCGGCGAGATAAGAGGGTGCGGCGGGACAGTTAAGGATACTATACAATAGAGCTAGTATGTGAATTTGGCGTCTATTTCTAACATTCAATCAGTTCAATGCCTTCTGGTATGAAGTTATATGATCGTACTTTTGTAGGTTGAAAATGTACTATATCTATTATTGGTGTCGATAATATTTTCTTCCGGTGTCGCTCTTCTTCGATGGTTCTGAAGCTCGTATCGGGCCTTGGCCTCCATCAATCCTCGCCTCCAACTCCTGTCTCCCATCGCGGCCTTCCAATCTGTCACTTGTAGTAGTTGGGCCGCGTCCTTCTTCACCTCATCATCCCATCGCAGCCTAGGTCTACCGACCTTTCTTCTCCCGCCCGGATGTCCCTCAAGGATCCTCTTAGGTACCCGTGATGACGGCATTCTCTGCACATGCCCAGCCCATCTCAGCCTTCTCAGTCTGGCATGTACAGAGAGCCTGGGAGCTTTATAGACGTTATACAGCTCATCATTGTATCTTATTCTCCAGGTTTCGCCATCGTTCACGTGCTCCAATATTTTACGTAACAGTCTCCTCTTAAATGTGTCCAGCATCTCTAGGATCTTGCTGTCATCGTCCACGCTTCGCACCCGTATGTCACTACTGTCCTGATTATGGTCTTGTACAGGGTGAATTGTATTTTTCCGTGGATACTTCTTGATTTAAGCACTGGAAGAAGAGAGAAGTATGTTTTGTTTCCTGTCGCAATCCTTCGTTTGATCTCTATGTGGGCTCTGGTTACAAATCTAGACTATTATTGGTGTCGATAATTATATTTTCTTCCGGCCACGCTCTTCAATACGTATGAATTAAAATTTCGAATATGTTGAAAGGTCCAGACGGTCCAAAGGTTCTTTTTCTACATCCAATTTTCACTCCCATCCATCAGAGTTGGCACTTATATACGAGTACTATTGTGAACATTCATCTTGGCAGGTAAGGTTCGATTGTACACGTTGTAAAGCGGAATTTATTTAATTTATTCGATAGAGCAAAGCCAGCAATTAAGGTAGTTAAGCCCCAGGAAATGATTCAGCCAGGAATTGAACCTAGGACGCCGGCTTGCTTAACATAACTGCTAGACTATGGCGCCGACTCTCTAATATGAATATTTTTGTATAAATTAAACATGAAATTACTTTGTAACACTTATTATATTACCGCGATACGTGTTACAATCCTCTATCCCGAGGTTTACTTTAGGTGGAATAATTTCGATTTTTTAAAATAACTTAAGTATAATGGGGTGATGTTTCAGTTTTAAATGAAATCTTTGAATGGGGTAGTTTATCGGATTCTTTGTTAAATAAGACAGCGATGATATTTCCACGTTATTTCAACAATCCAATCTGTCCTTAGTATCTATATAGATACATATTATCACGCTGTATCCCTTGCGGGGTAGGCAGAGAAAACAGATCTCCAAACTTTTCTATCCAATCACACTACTTTCGCCTCCTCCACATTCATACATCTCGTCATGCACAATCTTGTATTATTAATATTTCTCACTTTAACTTCTTTCAAAATCTGGTCCATTTGGTCCAGCCACGTCTGCATCTTCCACGCACAACTTGCCCTTCTGACTTAGGTTACGGAGGTCGTATTGTATAGTATTACACTTTCGTTGTATACAGTACAACGTTGCGGGCTTATTGCCTATATATGGCAATATCTTCCAACCAACCAGAAAGATGTTAAAGATGCCTTAACCTTTCCCTTCTTGTGCTAAAAAAATCCGCCCGTTCCGGTGCTGTGTATTCAATACACATATAAAAATGACCGATTTAAAATCGAAAAAATAAGAATATTCATTGCCAATCGCTTAAATAAATTAAATTTGAACTCAAAAGTGATAATAATTTAAATTAAAAAGCTGAAAACATGAAAAAAAAACCATCGGCCGACGTTCACAAAACGGGCGAAACGATCATCTCAAACGATAGCCCGCGAGCTACTTAAGCGAGCGAACTGAGATTCTATTTCTTGCGTTCCCATTTATTGTAGTATACCGAAATAGAGTGAGACGTGAATAGCGTCGCTTCCTCACCCATAGCGGTGTTTTAGAATGAACATACCTACGTCACACACTGACACACGTTTGATTGTATTGGTGAATTTATTCCCCATTTTCACAAAATATCTCTGATGTGACCGATAAGTGCTAATTATGATTAATATTATTTTTTCATTCAATGCGCAAATGCACGAGTATTATGGAGGAATACCTAAAATCTGAACCCAGTATTTATTATATTTATAGAGATATTAAAGTTTTTAGAAGCAATGTGTACTAGTTACACGTCACAGTGAAGGAAAGGGTTAAGTGAAACATAGACTGGAAATCATTAAAAAATTATGGGTTTCAAACGGAATCGAACCGGCAACGTCCGGGCTGGGATACAAGCGTCTTACCAACTAGGCCACGGAGGTCGTCTAGTTTGTCCAAACATCGGAATTCCACGCTCAGGGCAAGATTTGATTATTACGAATGCCAGGGCTTTGGAATCTCTTTTTGCCCCCTACTGGAAACACGTGTTATAATTAATAATTAATGGTTCAGACACGGAGATGAATGAATGGTTTAACATCAATTTTCCCTCCGCGTTTTGCCTTACATTGACACACCACATAATGAAGTGTCAGTAAAATGAATAGCTTTTTTTGGTTAACGACTCTGCTATTGAAGAAATGGCCATGCTCGAGTGAATTCTTACGGTTGATCTGAACCGCTGCCGGTCATGTGGCCAAAAGATCGAGTGCTGGTGCCGACTGTTGAGGCCACCCGGTCGCAAAAAGAGGCGTATTCGACTGTTACGGTTTTTCAATGGCAAAAATAATTACGCGCAAGTTTAAATGTGAAGGTAAATGCTTTCCGCTGTCTGACTGCAAAACCCGCTATATTCAATATTTTCTCATTTTATTTTATTTTTTGTCGATTTAATAATACACATCATCACACTGCGTTATCTGCAAGTTAAGCAGAGATAACAAATCTCAAACCTTTTCTATTCAACCACGCGACTTTCACCTCTTCCACATTCATACATTTCGTCATGCACAATCTTCTATTATTCGTACCGCTCACTTTACCTTCTATCAAAATCTGATTTTCTCGGTCTATCTCTTCAGACACCTTGCACTTCTGTTTTTTTTACTCGCTTTGTCATTCTTTCATTCTTCATTCATTCTCTCCACGTTCCTAAACTATCTTTAAGTTTCTTTCGTCATCCTACTTAAAAAATCCATTTTATCCACGCATTCATTTCTGATGTCTTCATTTCGCCTTCTTTTAAACATTGACAGTCCAAATTTTTTCCTTAATGTATATATATATCCACAGCATTAATATTACTCTTAACCTGCTTCTACCAATTCCAAGTTTTACTTCCATACATCAAGGTGGGCACCAACACACTTATATATTATGTTTTTTGCTACTGTCGATATAGCTCCGTCTTTCGAATTCTGGTCTATTTAGACCACCGCAAAAACAAATCCAGCTGTTTCCATGTCGGGGTACGCGTATACTCATAGTTCAGAACGTTTCCCTGTCGGAGTACGCGTATACTCATAGTTTAGAACGTTTCCCTGTCGGAGTACGCGTATACTCGTAGTTCAGAACGTTTCCCTGTTGGAGTACGCGCATACTCGTAGTTAAGAACGTTTCCCTGCCGGAGTACGCGTACACTCTTAGTTCAGAACGTTTCCCTGTCGGAGTAAGCGTATACTCGTAGTTCAGAACGTTTCCCTGTTGGAGTACGCGTATACTCGTAGTTAAGAACGTTTCCCTGCCGGAGTACGCGTACACTCTTAGTTCAGAACGTTTCCCTGTCGGAGTACGCGTATACTCGTAGTTCAGAACGTTTCCCTGTCGGGGTACGCGTATACTCGTAGTTCAGAACGTTTCCCTGTCGGGGTACGTGTAGAGTTCAGACGTTTCCCTGTCGGGATTGGGGTCGAGTTCAGAATGTCAGATCTTTCTATCACGACAAACATCTTTGTTTATTTTTTTATGTAAAAGGCAATCCACCCAAACTTGGATTATTTCTGCCACCAAATTAAAGTCATTATGTAATTTAAGGAAGGGTTAAGAAGATCGCAGTCTGATTTTAACTTAAGACTTGTTTAAACACCTTTCTATTTGGTCGGAAGTTATTGCTATGTGACAATAAACTTTTCGGGTTGTGCTGCATACAAAAATAGTGTAACACAATACAAAATGTATTTTTTCTAAAGGGTGCCTATATTTCAGTAAATCTATTTACATGAAACTATGTACATATAGGATTTTGAATCTAGACAAATAATCTCTTAATTTGTGGAGGAACAATTTCCTGTCTTGCCATAATACTGTTACTTTGCATTGAATAGTTTCATGGCAAAAAGAATGGCTCGCATTCTCAGCGGTCTTGGATTCGTCTTTTTTGCCTGTAATATTATATATTATATTGCCAGATCGAGATAGATGCTTTAAGACAACGTTCAGCGATATCTTAGAAGGTTTCGAGTGGAGGGAGACTTGAAAGGAAATAGATTTGGAGAGAAATCACTCTGAGTGGAATTTAAAACGCTGGTTTCTTATCAACATTTTAATATCCCAGTTGATGTCTTCTCTGCGAAGAAGACTTCTATTTGAAGGAATGCCAGTTAATGAAGGCTTTGAAATTAATCGAATGCTTTATGACTTGAATACAAAAAGAGACAAACAATTTTGAAGTCAATCCATTCACGACACTTTAACCAATATATATTGTTTAGTGGTTTTTTTGAAAAGCGTGACCGGCAGATAATATTGGCTTCGGCCCCATTACTCTAGCCTTCGGGTTTAGAGCCTTTGGAGTAGACACAGTAACATACTCGCGGTTCTTCATTAAACGCGTTGGTAACACTATCGCCAGGCGTTGCGAGTATTGCTACCAGACGAACTCGTTTACAAGACTGGTACTCCTTTTTTTAGGTAAAAAAATATATAATCGTAAATTTTGATAAGTCCTCCAAAAAAGGGTTTTCACGAAGTATTTCCTCAAGCTTCCTTGACATGACCACAGCGTCTCCAGTGAGAGCGGCGCGATGCTAATGTTGAAGGCCGGTGCCCGTCTAACTGTACCGAATTCTTCCTTGGCATCCTTGAGCTGGGCACAAGATTAACTGCAGCGCTAACTGTACCTCCATCTCATTATAGTCTGCCTCCTGTCTCCTGCCTCTTGCGTCCATTGTCCCGTGCTCGTTACACTTCAACTACCTTCTTGTTCATTCATATAGTTTAAATAGTATTTTCAAACTATTTTTAATTAAGTTAAGTATTATTTAACATACGCGAACTTACATGTGAGTTCTTTTATCTGGGCCGTATGTTTACGTGTGAATTGCGAGTTGAAAGGGACATTAAAAAAAATGTATCGACAGGGAACCAGGTAAACATAGCACTTTATGTTATATACAACAACCGCGCAATATCAATAGTAGCAAAAATTACAATACGTAATAGGGTGTTAGTACTCGTGCGCCTGATTGGAGGGCAGTCCATGCTCAGAAAAACAAATCACTTAGATACTGAGGACAGCGACAGGAAACAAGGTAAATAGAGCACTTAACGTTATATATAACGACCGCGCAATATAAACAGTATCACAAATGACTATAACATACATAACAGGGTGTTGACTATACATAATAGGGTGCCCACCTTGATGTATGGAAGTAAAACTTGGACTTGGCAGAAGAACGATAAGAGTAATATTAATGTTGTTTAGATGCATGCACTAAGAAAAACTTGTGGAGTGTCAATGTTTGAAAGAAGGCAGAATGAAAACATCAGAAATGAATACATTGATAAAATGAATGTTTTGAGTAAGATGAAGAACGGTGTGTGTATGTGGAAGAAGTAGACCGAGGAAAACGTGGATGGATCAAATGGAACAGATTTTGAAAGAAGGTAAATTGATAAGTGTGAATAGTACAATATTGTGCATGACAGATGTACATTATGAATGTGGAGGAGGCGAAAGTTGTGTAGTTGGATATACTCGTAAATATTTGGAGATCTGTTATCTCTGCCGACCTCGCGAGGGACACATCGTCATGATATGTACGAGGTAAGTCCAGAAAGTAAGTGTACTGAGGCTCTCACGACCGGATGGATTTTATTTTCGACATGTTTGACCCTGACCCTTCCCCTCCGCAACGAGACCGGTTCGAGGTCAGTACGTTGAGAAGTGTCGACGCGACAACACGTTTCGTGAAAAATGTCAATCCAATCTCCCGCCAAGTGCGAAATACGCGGCGTCATCCGTTATCTCGTTTGGAAGGGAAACCTCCGGTTGAGGTTTATAATGAGGTGAAAACTGCATATGGTGATAAAGCTATGAATCGTACGAGTGTGTACAAGTGGTGTCGCGAGTTTAAAAACGGTCGAACGTCTGTGCATGATGATCAGAGGAGCGCAAGACCTTCAATTGTGACTGACGAAATTGTGGAAAAAATCGAAAATGCGCTCCGTGACGATCGCAGATTGAATATATGCCTCAAGGGGAGACCATCAACTCTGCAAGATACTGTGAGACCCTAAAAAAATTGCGGAGGGCGATTCAGAACAAGAGGAGAGGCATGCTGACAAAGGGAGTCTGTCTGCTGCACGACAATGCCAGACCACACACGGCCAACGCCAGGAAGGAACTGCTCGCCTCGTTTAAATGGGATGTCCTGAACCATCCCGCGCATTCCCCTGACCTAGCACCTTCAGATTACTATCTCTTTACCTCCCTGAAGCTGCACATGGGTGGAAAAAGGTTTTCAACCGACGAGGAGGTAAAGGAGGAGGTGGAGAAGTGGACGGAGGGGTTGGCGGGAAACTACTTCGAGGAAGGCATCAAAAAGTTGATACCCCGTTTCACCACCTGCATTGAGAGGAATGGCGACTATGTCGAAAAATAGCTTACATATGTACTACGGTAACCACGTAATTTTTTTGTTTAAATAAAAAAATTGTAACCTACAAAAATTCAGTTCACTTACTTTCTGGACTTATCTGGTATATAATATACTCGTATATGTACGAGGGACGGCATATGACATTTTTTTATCGTGTAAAATTTCGAAACTATATTTCTTTTATAAATTGAAAAGATTGGATGTTTCAATATAAAAACGACTCGCGTGGCCTAGTTGTTAAGACACCTGTCTTTCAACTTGTAGGTAGCGGGTTCGATTCTCTCCAGTATCTATTGACTCACTGCCCAATGCCCGCGCCTCGCTATGCTACTGCCGAATAGTTAGGAATCTGAAACAACACATGGTATTGTAGATTGACCGCATGAGCAAAACTTTATTTATCGTCTGTTATTATAATTAGTTATGTTTTAATGTTATCTTCTAATTCCACACTAATATACGACCTATTTTGAATGTTGGATCATTTTTGAACTGTGAAAGTGGAATTAAAACACGCAAAGTGTTCAGTTTATTTTAATTGAAATAAACAAATCGTGCGTGAAACAATGAAAATTTAAATAAATAATATTTCTAACATTTAAGAAAAAATTTAAATAAATGCTGTATAATTCTGTACTAGAAGATTTGGAAAACCTAAAACTGAGACACGACCAAATTAATTCAATTCTGAAAGTGGGAAGATTGAATGACTTCTTTATAGTAGGAGAGTGATGACTTGCGTGACCTAGTTCAGGGGTGGGCATGCAAGAGGTCAACGAGAGCCACATTCTGGATTTTCATATATATATAAAGAGCCACACCATAGTCACGTTCTCACGTTGTATTAAATACACTGTAGTTCGGAAATTCTAGGATGAGTCCTGTGACAGCTCACAAATTTGCCCCAATACAACCTTGTAACGATGTTAAGTAATTTTAATTATTTTATCAACTTTAATATAAGTCTCAATTCTAATAAACAGCAAGTTATTTAGGTAAATACATTACATTACATAAGGTTGTATTGGGGCAAATTTGTGAGCTGTCACAGGACTCATCCTAGAATTTCCGAATTATAATTCTAATTTATTACATATTCTACACAAATCTTAGTTGCTGTATAAAGTATCAAATATACACATATAAGAAAATATAAAAAAAGCGCAGAATACTGTTTGCGTGGTTTGCGCACATAAAGAGGCATCAGATGCGCGCGCACCCTACACATTGAAATCAAAGCACACACGTATACACCGACACTTGCCTTTGTCTTTGACGGTTGCATTCATACATGCGCATCTTGTCTTTTTCAACATTTAGAAAGGAAAATCGCGAAAATAGAAGTATAATGGGGAAAGAAAGTATCTATATTTTTATAAGAGACATTGGGAGCCGCACTTAACCCAACGAAGAGCCGCATCTGGCCTAGTTGGTAAGACGCTTGACCCATGCGTTTCGGGTTCGATTTCCGATGGCACCATAAAAAAATGATTTAAAAATCATCTCAGTCTGGTGGCATTCCTCTGGTAACAATACTCGCGAGCACTAGACGTCTGCGAGTGTTGTCTCTTCACGTGCGGCAGCATTACATACACATGCCAAGTCGGATTACGATATCCATTCTTACTCTAGTGGTTATAAACCCGAAGGCGCAATTAACATTTCCCTTCCTGTGCTAAAAAAAATCCGCCCGTTTCGGTGCGGTGTATTCAATACACATCAATACACATGTAAAAATGAGCGATTTAAAATCGGAAAAATAAGAATATTCATAGCCAATCGCTTAAATTAATTAAATTTGAACTCAAAAGTGATAATAATTTTAATTTAATTGCTGAAAACATGAAAAAAAAACCATCGGCCGACGTTCACAAAACGGGCGAAATGACCACCTCAAACGAAAGCCCGCGAGCTACTGAAGCGAGCGAACAGAGATTCTATTTCTTGCGTTCCAATATAGTATACCGAAGTAGAGTGAGAGTGAGATGTGAATAGCGTCGCTTCCTCACCCATAGCGGTATTTTTAGAATGAATATACCTACGTCACACACTGGCACACGTTTGATTGTATTGGTGAATTTATTCCCGATTTTCACAAAATATCTCTGATGTGGCCGATAAGTGCTAATTATTATTAATATTATTTTCATTCATTCAATGCGTAAATGTGTTACGGAGGAATACCTAAAATCTGAACCCAGTATTTATTATATTTATAGATATATTAAAGTTTTTAGAAGCAATGTGTACTAATTACACATCACAGGAAGGAAGGGTTAATGAGGAATAAGGCGATGCTGTTTCCCGGCCAAGATCTTCAATATATCTCTAGCTGCTTATTCTTATCTGAAGAAATGATGATAGTAGTTGGTAAATAAATGCGGAAAGAGAAAGTGAATCCTTTATTTTGATAGTACGTAGGTATTTATAACATTTCAGAATGGGCGCGAGAGTGCGCTCGCGATATGCTTCTATCTCGCTTCTGTGAATGCAGAAATGATAAATTGTAGTATGTAGGTAACAATCTATTTACGGAACCGGCGAGACAGCGTGGTGCGTTCTCTCTCTAGTATGTAGTGCGGTCCGCTCGCTACGGGATGACTGGCCGGCGGGTGATCTTTGGACTTGAATGGACGGCGTATGTACTTTGGACTGTTTGTTTAAATTTGTCGAGGAATGCGAATCTCATCGGTCATTTACCGTATGTATGCGACAATATTCCGCGACGACCGTGGATCCCTACATATCCATCATCATCGATCTCATCGCCAATTCGGATATCTTGAAGTGTACCATATGATGAAGAGGAATCATCATCATTCTGTTGTGTAGCTCATGACTTAGCTACGTGACTCCCATTATATGCTCTGACGACTCCTTTTCATACGTCCCTGCTCTCCGCGGGTCGAATGGTAGTTGTTCAGGATATTCCAGTTTTGTCTCTCACTTGGTCAGTCCTGCGCATTGGGATTCTTCCCCTTGTGCGTCGTTCTTCCACGTTTCTAATAATCACAAAGTTCTCCAAACTGTCTTCTTGACTACGGGCAATGTGCCCAAAGAATCGAAGGAACCGTCGAAGGCATATTTTCGACAATCTGTCGGTGATTCTCAGTTGTTAGATAATGGAAGCGTTATTAATTTTTTTATTTAACACTTTTATTGCCAGGCGGCAATCTCTTCCAACCAACCAGACAAAAGTAAATGAAACAAGTTACATGGTCGCATAAATCATTCAAATGACTATCCATCCCCACGAAATCCATAAACACATACGTGAGCACATGCCCACGAACCCCACAAAGAAGGACAATCACCCGAACATTATTTTTCATATAAAGTGAGATATCATCAATCAAAAGGAAAGGAAGGGATGGTGGGGAGGAAAGGAAAAGGAAAATCAGGAATGAAACACGTTATTTTACTGACTAGAAATTAAGAGTTTTTTCAGGCGCTTCTTAAAGCATGCCAAGGACGGAGCGAGTCTTATATTGGTTTGTAACTGATTCCAGAGTCTCACTGCATGGACAGTAAAGGACGACGTAAAGAAAGAGGAGCGGTGAACTGGAAACGCCTATGAACAATCTCTGTTTGAGCGTAGCGCTAATCCATGATTGGAAAGACGATGAAAATTTCTGCGAAATAAGAGGGTGCGACGGGACAATTAAGGACGTATACAATAGACAGTATGTGAATTTGGCGTCTATTTCTAACATTCAACCAGTTCATTGCCTTCTGGTATGAAGTTATATGGTCGTACTTTCGTAGGTTGAAAATGAAATTTACACACATTTTGAAGACGCTGTAATTTGTCCAGCTGTTCCTCTGTAACATCCAAGTAACATACGTCCGCATAGTCCAGAATCGGAAAGAGCAGATACTGTACGAGTAAAATTTTGGTTTTAGTTGGTAGAAATCTTTGCAACACTTTAAGGGAATGAAGGCTGAAGAAGATCCTTCGGCTTACCTCATTTATTTGATCTCGCCTTGAGAGAGTGTTATCTATTAGCACTCACGCCATGAGAGAGTGTTATCTATTAGGCGTTAGTTCGCCTTGCTGTCCATGAACTCCATAACATCATTAATTGTAGACGAAGAATACAAATTCAGTAAATAAGAATGGTCAAAATGTTTTGTGGCCAATTATACTTATAGATTTAATCGTATTTTCAAGGCATTACCTGTAATGAAATCACGTATCATACGTCTCAGCAATCCTTCTTCGACTGTAGCAATCCCAGTCTTGATTGATTTTTTAGGATGATCAGTCTTGTTGTTGCGCTGTAAAAAATATACCGTTCCGAGAAGTTATTGAGATTCTGAAACGTTAAACGTTTATTGTCAGAGTTGAGTGTGTTATTGTATTTTATTTTATTGTATTGTATTGTAGCAATCAGCTTGTAACACGATACGTAACAGGCCGTTACGTTAGTTATCTTTTGTGTCGGTGCCGACAGCTATGATAAATTGGGACGCTGCAAAAAATCTGCAACTCTCTGTATAGTATATGTAGTTTGGGAAATAATAGCTTTGGCCGGTCTATTATTCTAATGGGTCTCTGCCATGGGTTTTTTTTTCTAAAATAATCCTGAATATATTATATTATTATACATACCATCACGCCGTTTGCCTGTCGGTTTAGGAAGAGAGGAGAGAGCCCCAGACTTTCCTATCGTGACACATATATTTCTCCTCTTCTATATCCATACACCTTATACAAATTTTACGATATGTCTTATTTTGTACATTTCATACATATAATACATACTTACCACCACACAATATACCTATCGGCATGGGCATAGAGAACAAAGCGACATACTTTATTTACTTCTTTAAAAATGTCACACTTGATCCAACTATACTTTCCTTGGTCCTCTACCACGCCTTCCACTCACATTTACACCGTTTAATTATTTTATTAGTTTTTCTTCATTCATTCGTTCAACATGTCCAAAGCACCTCGACGTGTTCATATTACATTTTTTATTCTGTCATACGTCGTATGTAGCTCACACTACATTTCTTATTCTGTCATACATCGTATGTAGCTCATACTACGTTTCTTATTCTGTTATACATCGTATGTAGCTCATACTACATTTCTTATTCTGTCATACATCGTATGTAGCTCATATTACATTTCTTATTCGGTCATACATCGTATGTAGCTCATATTACATTTCTTATTCTGTCATACATCGTATGTAGCTCATATTAAATTTCTTATTCTCTCATACATCGTATTTAGCTCATATTACATTTCTTATTCTATCATACATCGTATGTAGCTCATACTACATTTCTTATTCTCTCATGCATCGTATGTAGCTCATATTACATTTCTTATTCTGTCATACATCGTATGTAGCTCATATTACATTTCTTATTCTGTCATACATCGTATGTAGCTCATATTACATTTCTTATTCTGTCATACATCGTATGTACCTCATATTACATTTCTTATTCTCTCATACATCGTATGTAGCTCATATTACATTTCTTATTCTATCATACATCGTATGTAACTCATACTACATTTCTTATTCTGTCATACATCGTATGTAGCTCATATTACATTTCTTATTCTGTCATACATCGTATGTAGCTCATATTACATTTCTTATTCTCTCATACATCGTAAGTAGCTCATATTACATTTCTTATTCTCTCATACATCGTATGTAGCTCATATTACATTTATTATCCTATCATACATCGTATGTAACTCATACTACATTTCTTATTCTGTCATACATCGTATGTAGCTCATATTACATTTCTTATTCTGTCATACATCGTATGTAGCTCATTTTACATTTCTTATTCTCTCATACATCGTAAGTAGCTCATATTACATTTCTTATTCTCTCATACATCGTAAGTAGCTCATATTACATTTCTTATTCTCTCATACATCGTAAGTAGCTCATATTACATTTCTTATTCTCTCATACATCGTATGTAGCTCATATTACATTTCTTATTCTCTCATACATCGTAAGTAGCTCATATTACATTTCTTATTCTCTCATACATCGTAAGTAGCTCATATTACATTTCTTGTTCTCTCATACATCGTATGTAGCTCATATTACATTTCATATTCTCTCATACATCGTATGTAGCTCATATTACATTTCTTATTCTCTCATACATCGTATGTAGCTCATACTACATTTCTTATTCTGTCATACATCGTATGTAGTTTATATTACATTTTTTATTCTTTCATACATCGTATATAGCTCATATTACATTTTTTATTCTGTCATACATAGTATGTATCTCATATTACATTTCCTATTCTTTCATACATCGTATCTAGCTCATATTGCATTTCTTATTCTGTCAAACATCGTATGTAGCTCATATTACATTTCTTATTCTCTCATACATCGTATGTAGCTCATATTACATTTCTTATTCTGTCATACATCGTATGTAGCTCATATTACATTTCTTATTCTGTCATACATCGTATGTACCTCATATTACATTTCTTATTCTCTCATACATCGTATGTAGCTCATATTACATTTCTTATTCTATCATACATCGTATGTAACTCATACTACATTTCTTATTCTGTCATACATCGTATGTAGCTCATATTACATTTCTTATTCTGTCATACATCGTATGTAGCTCATATTACATTTCTTATTCTCTCATACATCGTAAGTAGCTCATATTACATTTCTTATTCTCTCATACATCGTATGTAGCTCATATTACATTTATTATCCTATCATACATCGTATGTAACTCATACTACATTTCTTATTCTGTCATACATCGTATGTAGCTCATATTACATTTCTTATTCTGTCATACATCGTATGTAGCTCATTTTACATTTCTTATTCTCTCATACATCGTAAGTAGCTCATATTACATTTCTTATTCTCTCATACATCGTAAGTAGCTCATATTACATTTCTTATTCTCTCATACATCGTATGTAGCTCATATTACATTTCTTATTCTCTCATACATCGTAAGTAGCTCATATTACATTTCTTATTCTCTCATACATCGTAAGTAGCTCATATTACATTTCTTGTTCTCTCATACATCGTATGTAGCTCATATTACATTTCATATTCTCTCATACATCGTATGTAGCTCATATTACATTTCTTATTCTCTCATACATCGTATGTAGCTCATACTACATTTCTTATTCTGTCATACATCGTATGTAGTTTATATTACATTTTTTATTCTTTCATACATCGTATATAGCTCATATTACATTTTTTATTCTGTCATACATAGTATGTATCTCATATTACATTTCCTATTCTTTCATACATCGTATCTAGCTCATATTGCATTTCTTATTCTGTCAAACATCGTATGTAGCTCATATTACATTTCTTATTCTCTCATACATCGTATGTAGCTCATATTACATTTCTTATTCTGTCATACATCGTATGTAGCTCATATTACATTTTTTATTCTGTCATACATCGTATGTAGCTCATATTACATTTCTTATTTTCTCATACATCGTATGTACCTCATACTATATTTCTTATTCTGTCATACGTCGTATGTAGTTCATACTACATTTCTTATTCTGTCATACATCGTATGTAGCTCATATTACATTTTGTTATTCTGTCATACATCGTATGTAGCTCATTCTACATTTCTTATTCTCTCATACATCGTATGTAGCTCATATTACATTTCTTGTTCTGTCATAAATCGTATGTAGCTCTAATTACATTTCTTATTCTGTCATACATCGTATGTAGCTCATATTACATTTCTTATTCTGTCATACATCGTATGTAGCTCATATTACATTTTTTATTCTGTATTCCTCTTACTGCACTGTATTTATATAGCGTTCTAACGGGCGCTGTATAAATTGTTTTATCATTATTATTATGAGTGATAAAGACGATAAATAACACAGTTATAAAAATTGATAATCAAAAATATGTTATTTATGACGATAATGTAGGAGAGAAACATCCCCTCGTCACATTTTGAGGGTTCAACCTATTTACATCAGTTGACGGTAAGTGATTAATCAATTGCCTCGAGTTGGTAATATTGTCGGAGGCTGAGGAGGGATTCATTATGGAGGCTGCCGCGGGCACCTGGAATCCGTTTACCGCATTTTCAATTTAATATACATACTCTATACCGAGAGCTCCCAAACTTTTTCCGGCCGCAGACCCCTTTACCAAAAACTTTTAAAACCGTCGACCCCTTAGTCATTTACTTTAACATACTTACTCAAATTAATAAGTTTGTGCAGTACACGATATTAAATATTTAACTAGATATCAAACTTTTCATTTTAATCATTTGTAATTAAGGATTGGAAAAGATAAAAGGACTACGGATTATGCACCGCATTAACTTGTGCAACATTTAATATTGAAATCTGCGCTGACTAAAATTAAAGCAAAAAAATACGAGCGGAGGTTTTTTAATTTTTGTAAATTCAAAATAATTACAAATATTCTTGATTAGGTACCTATTGGAATCATAGATATTTTGAAGTAACAAACAAATAGCAGTAGTAAGGGGGGCTTATTTTTTTTGCCGTCGACATCTAATTTTTTTATTGAAGCTATCGACCCTTAGAAAAAACTCTTAATTTCTAGTCACTAAAATAACGTGTTTCATTCCTGATTTTTCTTTTCATTTCTTCTCCACCATCCTTTCCTTTCCTTTTGATTGATGATATCTCACTTTATATGAAAAATAATGTTCGGGTGATTGTCCGTCTTTGTGGGGTTCATGGGCATGTTCTCGCGTATATGTTTATGGATTTTGTGGGGATGGATAGTCATTTGAATGATTTATGCGACCACGTAACTTCCTTCATTTACGTTTGTCTGGTTGGTTGGAAGAGATTGCCACCTGGCAATAAACCCGCCAGATTGTATTGCAATAAAAGTGTTTAATAAATAAATAAATACATAAAAATCGAATCGACCCCAGGGGGTCGATATTGACCACTTTGGGAACTCTTGCTCTATACTGTTAGCATCAATTACAATTAGCATCCCTCGGACTTCTGATCAATTGCCTTTATTGATAGTGATGTTTCCTGTAAGTTGTTTTAAAATTTCTACCTCTGTATATCCGCATCAGTTTCTTTATTGTATTGTTAGTTACAGTCATTCATTTGCATACACACTTAAAAACACCAAAACTCAATCTTTTATCTTTCAATAATTTTCGTAATCACCAAACTAAGCCGCTTGCCTGAGGTTAAGTACTCCTACTCCTATGCTGGAAGAGAATGGAAATGCTGATGAGAATATCAACGTAATTGGCTACCATGCGAGTAGTGTCTCGTCCTTTAGATCACTTATGAGTGATTATCGGCAATTACATATTATTCACCTGAACATACGCAGGTACGATGGAAACTTCGATGATTTTATTGTTTTTCTATCAGATCTAAATGCTGATTTTGACTTGATTATTCTAACGGAGTGTTGAATCAAGGACAAGTTTCTGCCAAATCACTTACACGGTTATAACATATGTACATAAATCTACACATAATATAACTCAAAATGAGGGAGTTGTGGTATATGCGAAAAAAGATCTTGAAATTACTGTCACTGAAATAAGCGTCACTGCTGCTAATATGTTGAGGATCCAACTGAATATGCAGACTATAATTGGTGTTTATCGTCCTCCACATATGCATGATATTGAGTCCTTTTTGGTGGGTCTCGATCAATTGATTAGGCAAAGTTCTCGGGAGGTCGTGCTTATGGGGGATGTGAACATTGATATATTGATGGAAGATCAAAGAAATATCTTGAATTACCTAGAGCTAATGACTTTTCATGGATTAATTCCTTTTATCACGACTCCCACACGCGTGACTTTAGGCTCGGGTTCCTGCATTGATCACGCAATGATGAGAACTCGGCAGAAGGCTAGAACAGTAATGTATGAGGCAACAATTACTGACCATTACGCAATTATATTGGGG
Source organism: Odontocerum albicorne (assembly GCA_949825065.1). Lineage (NCBI taxonomy): Eukaryota > Metazoa > Arthropoda > Insecta > Trichoptera > Odontoceridae > Odontocerum > Odontocerum albicorne. The sequence continues at coordinate 27,024,233 of OX463861.1, forward strand.
TTTTCAGAGGGGGCAAGTAGACAAATAAGAATGACCATGAACAGTAAAAGAATTACGAACATACCAGAGCTCTTGCAATCCCTTGATTCGGAGAATTGGCAAGACACTCTCAAGTCCCATAATGTAAATGAAGCTCTGGAGAGCTTTATTAAATGCTTTTAACTCCCATATCAACTCAGCCACACATACAATACACAGTAGAAGCAGAAGGTACAAAAAACTCAAACCTTGGATCACTGATGGATTGATTTATTGTAAACGCAAAAGAGATCGTCTGCACCGGAAACTCGAGACATGCAGTGATCCACACTCAATAACATTTTACAAGCAATATAGAAATAACATACATGCAAGAAACTCATCCAAAAGGCAAAGGAAAATTACTATAGAGCAAAAAATGAAGCCTCAAACAATGATAAAAGATAATTTGGAGTGTAATCAGGGACACCACCGGCACAGTGAGGGAGGAAAATGCCCCTTCTACATTTAACATTGATGGCACAAAAATATCATTGATACAAGAACCACAAAAAAATTGTAGTGGCATTAACGAATATTTCGCCAATGTAGGCAATAATCTCTCACATAACATAATTGATAGGAAGGAAGGAAAACCATTTAGACAGTCGATTGGAGCGTGGTTGTTATTGCGACAGAATTTTGAGTATTTGGACTTTCAGGATGAATGACGTGTGTAAAGTAGACGACCTCCGTGGCCTAGTTCGTAAGACGCTTGTCTCCCAACCCGGAGATTGTGGGTTCGATTCCCGTTGGAACCCAGATTTTATTTAAAGAGATTTCACTCAAGGCCGCTTTAACATCTTTCTGGTTGGTTGGAAAATATTGCTACTTGGCAATGAGCCCGCCAGGTTGTACTGTATACAACGAAAGTGTAATACAATACAATACAGGGGCTTTACATTATATTTTAAAATATACATGTATGTATATTCTAATACACATTTTTTTTTTAAATTTTGTTATTTTATATTTTGAGTAACTTAAAAGCCCATCCAAGAATCTCCGAAAACACGTTGCTCGGCTTCGTAGTCAGGATCCTATAGAAGATATGGTTGTAAAGGCGAAATTGCGGTGAACCGGGCATGTGATACGCATGCGCGATCACAGACTCCCAAAACGCGTCTTGTACGGAAAAGTGATGAGCAAGCGAAGAGTTGGTGGGCAGAGGAAGTGCTATAAGGACAGTCTGCGAGAGTCGCTTACTTTGTGCGGGGCCCCTGAGGACTGGGAGTGGATGGCTCAGGACCGTGAGGGGGAGAGAGCCGTATGCTCTCGGGCTGATGACGTTTCAGCGGCTAGACGTGTGAGAAACAGTCTGCGCCCTGCGAACATGCGTCAACATGTCCAGGCGGCTCAGCAGGGTCCACATGTCTGTGGCATTTGCGGGAGGGAGTGCGTATCCAGGATCGGGCTGTTGTTCCGTTCTCCCACGTTCGACGTGGGAGAACGGTTCAAGACTGACGTTGGAGTTGCGAGGGGATCCTCGACTGCGAGGCCCGACAACGAGTGTATACAACAGAAGTGTCATACAATGCCATACGAATAATAGAAATGATTCCTCATATTATGTATAGTTGCCCACACTCAAGACCCACACTCAAGAGCCCACACAAATCTTTTCCACACGTCATTCATCCTGAAAGCCCAAGTACTCAATTAAATACTGTTTATTCCACTTTATATGACGGTATAACCCTATCGGGTTCAAGGTTAACAAGTGTTGTTTGTGCTCCCCTGGTGATGAGGTGGAAATCTTGAAACCGGTAGGGTTATACCGTTATATAAAGTGGAATAAACAGTGGTTCGCCAAACAAATCACAAAAATAATTTATTTATAAGTTTATATCTGGCCAGTAGTGTCGGCCACGTCTGACCAATATACTGCCACGTGACCCAAATGGAAACATATCCAACAGCAGAGGGCCGCCCCTCTGCCCCTTTGATTAATTACATCTGACACTGGATACCAGTCGCCATCTACCTTTTCGGGACTAGGTGAACTGAGGCGAAACCTTGCAAACCAATTTATATATACAAGAAGGATCCAATAACAATAATTGAAATAAAATACTTATATAGTGCCGCTTAGAGAGCAGGCTCTCCTCAAAGGCGCTCTGACTCGAGGTTTAAACCCACTATTATTGAAAGATTAAAGAATTAGGAAACAAATATATGTAGTACAAATGTGAGTGGAAGGCGTGGTAGAGGAAGACCAAGGGAAGTAATGGTTGGATTAAGTGAATGATGACGACCTCCGTGGCCTAGTTGGTAAGACGCTTGTCTCCCGACCCGGAGGTTGCGGGTTCAAATCCAGCTGGAAACCAGATTTTTTAAAATAGTATCTGGTTTTCTCCATAGGCTACTTAAACATCTGCAAATCTCTTCCAACCATAATTTCTGGTTGTTTAGGGGAGATTGCCACATGGCAATACACCCGCGAGGTTATGTTATTGTATACAGCGAAAGTGTAATACAACACAATGATATTTTGAATGAAGGAAACGTAACAAGTCAAATAAATTGTAGGTTTTGTATGAGAAGGTGTATAGATGTGGAAGAGGCGAGATATGTGAGTCATGATAGAAAAATCTGGCGCACTGCCCTCTCTGCCTACCCCGACAGGGAAATACCATGATTGTATGTATGTATGTACCAAATATTCTTTTTTCAGTTCACGCATTTTCACCGCCTTTACTCGCCATCTTTCAACCATTTTCCACGTCCACATTTACTCGCATACACCAATGTTGACACTGATATGTTTTTGCATCATATTTTGACAGATCTTATATTGCTTCGTTTGAGTGTAGGGACAGTTAAGTATAAGGAGAAAAAAACACATCCCTTAACTTGGTCTATCCATACTTCACATACGCGCTATATTTCCCTAAATAGCTCAAACCATTTAACATTTGAGTTGGATCCTTTTTGTTTAAATTCGTTAATATTTCATTTATTGACGTATCAGGCGCATAGCATAATTAGACATTTTATGAAATGTCGGGAGATTTCTTATATTGTACATAATAATAAAAATGCAATTTATATAGCGCCGTTTAGAGAGCAGATTCTCCTTAACCCTCCCTTTCCTGTGATGTGTAACTAGTACACATTGCTTCTAAACACTTTAATACCTCTATACCATAAATATAATAAATACTGGGTTCAGATTTTAGGTATTCCTCCGTAATACATTTACGCATTGAATGAAAAAATAATATTAATAATAATTAGCACTTATCGGCCACATCAGACATATTTTGTGAAAATCGGGAATAAATTCACCAATACAATCAAACGTGTGCCAGTGTGTGACGTAGGTATATTCATTCTATAAAAACCGCTATGGGTGAGGAAGCGACGCTATTCACGTCTCACTCTACTTCGGTATATGGGAACGCAAGAAATAGAATCTGAGTTTGGAGTTGTGTTTCTTCCTTCGAGGTATAACATACAGTGTTAGTGTTCCGAGTCCCGTCTCAGTAGCTCGCGGGCATCCATACGAGGTGGTCTCTTCGCCCGTTTTGTGAACGTCGGCCGATGTTTTTTCATGTTTTCAGCAATTAAATTTAAATTATTATCACTTTTGACTTCAAATTTAATTAATTTCAGCGATTGGCTATGAATATTCTTATTTTTCTGATTTTAAATCGCTCATTTTTACACGTGTATTGAATACACAGCACTGGAACGCGCGTTTTTTTTTAGCAATGTAAGGGAAAAGTTAAGGTCGCTTGAATTCGTGATTCGACTCTACCATTCGTGATTCGACTCTACCATTATTTGTCTCAGTTGTTCCGATTGTCTTACCGCATAGTTTGGATTATGATATGCCGCCGTTTCGAAAACGTCACGATTTTCATCTTCAGGGCTTGTTCGCCATAAGTGGTTACGTTCCGGATACCGCTTGGCCTATAGCGGAGTCTCAATCGCAACGTGAGCGCATGGGTCTGTCCTACTACAGAAGAATAAGCGACCTGCTTCCACAAATATTGAAGTTATTGTTCATTGGTATTTTGTTGTTTTTGTGATTTGGTTATGGGGTACCATGCTGATTGGAGGTGGAATTCGTCGTTTCTGTTAGTATCATTTTGTGGCATTGAGGCGTGTTCTACTGTTGTAGCTTTTCTCCTAGCAATTCGCACAAATCTGCGCAGCTCTTGTCTGGTTGGTTTAAAAAAATGCTATATTGCAGTAAACTCTCCATTTCTATACTTTACAATAAAAGATCTCAATAAATAAAATTATGCTCTCACTTCATGAGACGCCCAGACATTTCACGAAATGCAATATCACGACACGCGACTGCGGCAGGTAGACCAACCCTCAACGCAACTAATGTGTTTCTTTGATAACTTGTATTGCGGCTCACGAGGGTTTGGATATTAATAAAACCCCATTAGGGGATATTAAACGAGGAAAGCTTTCTCTGAAGGGAAAATGTAAAATAATAGAGACGAACGTCTGCCTTAGAAATCACACAACAATGAGATATGGAACAGGGTTGCGTCATGTTTCCATTGTTAGTTTTTCCAATATACGTATATCATTTCTTATGTACGATCTTAAATATTCTCAAAGACTTAAATTATTGAATTTCATATTTACGACACAATGTTTTTTTTCGACAATTTTAAGCGTCTTTCCGATCATAGATAACATATATTGTTTATTGGCCTTCCCAGTGCACCACTCTTCTTTTTTTACGTCGTCCTTTACTGTCCATGCGGTAAGACTCTGGAACCAGTTACAAACCAATGTTAAAAAATTGTAACTATTTGGTTCATCGACAGAGGTGGAGCGAGAAGTGGGGATCTTTAGAAGTTCTTCACAATTATAGCGCGTGTGAGTATTGTTACCTCTTTTACTAGACTCGAATCCTTTTTTTTTCGGGTACTATCTAGAAACTCCGGGCGGAAGTCAAGCGTCTTATCAACTAGGCTACATATATTATCAAGAATGCCGAAGGAATCGAACCCGAAATAATTGGTGCTAAGCAAACATGCTAACCTTTAGGCCACAACATTTGTTTATTACATCTATGCTCGGTCTACCACCCATCTCGGTCTTGCCTAATGGATGGATGGTGTTACAGGGGAACTTGATTCGGGATCTGGCCAAACTATTATATTATGGGCAATAGAGTCACCATAAAACTTTATGGCGCTGAAGACATTACACTCCTTGTAGACCTGTGATTATTTATATTCGCCTCATACCATCATCCTCCCATGGCGCGTAACATTCAGAGGTCCAGTATCTTTTCGCTCCGTGTAATTTTCTGAATAAACAGAAATATAAGACATACCAAACAAGTCTTCTGAGTCTCTCAGCGACCTACTTCAACAGTATAACACTTATAAAGCTTATGAATCTCACAGGTTATCAAGCTGGGGAGACTTCGTTACAGAGTTATTAAATCGTTTATCAATAATCGGTAAAAAGAATCAACCTATTTTTCCATGTTTTTATGTCCTGAGTAAGATATAGACAAAAACCTAGTTTACTGAGGATTTGAAAAATAATTATTTAATAATTAATTAATCGAGTTATTAAATGAATGATCAATAATCAGTAAAAATCATCAACCTATTATTCCATGTTTTTATGTCCACAGTAATATATAGACAAAAGCTTAGTTTACTGAGAATTTGAAAAATAATTATTTAATAATTAATCGATCGAGTTATTAAATGAATGATCCATAATCAGTAAAAAGCTTCAACCTATTTTTCCATGTTTTTATGTCCCGAGTAAGATATAGACAAACGCCTAGTTTACTGAGGATTTGAAAAATAATTATTTAATAATTAATCAATCGAGTTATTAAATTAATTATCAATAATCAGTAAAAAGCATCAATCTATTGTTCCATGTTTTTTTATGTCCTCAGTAATATATAGACAAAAGCTTAGTTTACTGATAATTTGAAAAATAATTATTTAATAATTACTCGATTGAGTTATTAAATGAATGATCAATAATCAGTAAAAAGCATCATTCTATTTTTCCATGTTTTTATGTCCCGAGTAAGTAATAAACAAACGCCTCGTTTACTAAGGATTTGAAAAATAATTATTTAATAATTACTCGATCGAGTTATTAAATGAATGATCAATAATCAGTAAAAAAACATCAACCTATTTTCCCATGTTTACATGTCCTCGGTAAGATACAGAAAAAAAAAACCAGTTTACTGGGGATTCGACAAATGAAAAGGCAACAAACCCTAATCGATACAAATTGAGTGTCCATTTTAAATGACCTGTTTACATTTTGTAGTATGTCTTGTTTTTCATAAATGAAGTATTCATATAATTGCTTATGTAAATTAATAAATAAATAGTTGTTTCAAGACATTGCCATATGGCAATAATACCGCCAGGCTTTATTGCTAACACATCGATCAATAAGTCCCGGGACTAACTACTAAAACAACATTTGTTTGCCAAAATTCTTCTTTATTGATCAACATAGTCTCCCTCAAGAGCGACACATTTATTCCAAAGCTTTTCTATAATATTAGAGAAGGCGAAAAGATGTGTGTCGCGATAGGAAAGTCTGGCGCTCTCTCCTCTGTGCCTATCCCGACAAAGAGACGCCGTGATTGTATGTACAGTACCCGGCGGTAAGTAATACACATCGGGCTTTAGAAAGAGCCGGTCGGCCGTAATCGGCTAATTTCGGCTTTGTATAGCGTATTTTAAAAAATCTGTCAATTAATTTTTATTTTAATACGAGGCATATCCAGAAAGTAAGTGTACTGAATTTTTGTAGGTTACAATTTTTTTTATTTAAACAAAAAAATTACGTGGTTATCGTAGTACATATGTAAGCTATTTTTCGACATAGTCGCCATTCCTCTCAATGCAGGTGGTGAAGCGGGGTATCAACTTTTTGATGCCTTCCTCGAAGTGGTTTCCCGCCAACCCCTCCGTCCACTTCTCCACCTCCTCCTTTACCTCCTCGTCGGTTGAAAACCTTTTTCCACCCATGTGCAGCTTCAGGGAGGTAAAGAGATAGTAATCTGAAGGTGCTAGGTCAGGGGAATGCGCGGGATGGTTCAGGACATCCCATTTAAACGAGGCGAGCAGTTCTTTCGTAGCGTTTCCCGTGTGTGGTCTGGCATTGTCGTGCAGCAGGCAGACTCCCTTTGTCAGTATGCCTCTCCTCTTGTTCTGAATCGCCCTCCGCAATTTTTTTAGGGTCTCACAGTATCTTGCAGAGTTGATGGTCTCCCCTTGAGGCATATATTCAATTAAAATTATGTATACAGTCCCAAAACACGGATGCCATGATTTTTTTGGCTGAAATTGTGGTTTTGAACTTTTTGGCGGAGGGTGAAGAGGTGTGACGTGACCGTTTTTAAACTCCACACCACTTGTACACACTCGTACGATTCATAGCTTTATCACCATATGCAGTTTTCACCTCATTATAAACCTCAACCGTAGGTTTTCCCTTCCAAACGAGATAACGGATGACGCCGCGTATTTCGCACTTGGCGGGAGATTAGATTGACATTTTTCACGAAACGTGTTGTCGCGTCGACACTTCTCAACGTACTGACCTCGAACCGATCTCGTTGCGGAGGGGAAGGGTCAGGCTACACGGAAGTGTAGCCAACATGTCGAAAATAAAATCCATCCGGTCGTGAGAGCCTCAGTACACTTATTTTCTGGATACGCATAGTATAATATGAAAACATTGTTAATTTGTTTTATTCCACTTAATGGATATTTATTCTTAAGTGCCTGTGTTTTCATTTTATATTAATTATGGAGTTCCACAAAGTGACGTCACAGTTATTTAAACAAATATTTTTATGTTCTTTAAATGTTTTATTCCACTTAAAGGATATTTATTCTTAAGTGACTGTTTTATTATTTATGAAGTTCCACAAAGTAACGTCGCAGTTATTTAAACAAATATTTTTATGTTCTTTAAATGTTTTATTCCACTTAATGGATAGTTATTCTTAAGTGACTGTGTTTTCATTTTATTTTAATTATGGAGTTCCACAAAGTAACGTCGCAGTTATTTAAACAAATGTTTTTATGTTCTTTAAAGGTTTTCACCTCCCTCTTGAACTTTGTGGTCCCGCCCTTTATAATATTTGTTGATTAATTATCCTCTTGTAATTTTATGACCCACTTTTATGAGTGTTTTCGGGGCTCAGGGATCAATGCCCATTGTGTACGAACATGCTCGTACATTTATTTAAGACTTATGTATGTGTTATGTTAAGCCGCCTGGAGTGTCTCGCCTAAGAAATGTCGGCTGCTGTTCAACCAATGAAGTATTTGCATTTCGCTGTATACAGTACAACCTGGCGGGCTTATTGCCATGTGACCGTCTTTTCCAATCAACCAGAAGGGTTTTAAAGAGTTCTTAAGTTAAAACCAGACCTGAAACCTTTTGAAGATATCTGAGTTCCAACGGGAATCGAGCCCGCAACCTCCCGGCTGGAAGACAGGCATCTTTCCATCAAGACCACGGTGTCGTTCGTCAATCGTTCGTACGTTAACATCTTCAGTTATGTTGCGTGTATCCTTATAACATACGTTAGATTTAAAAAAAAAAAAATTATCCACTGCACGGATTTCTCCTGTTACACAAAGAGGGTCTGCTTCTAGCGTTAGCTTATTCGTTAGGAATAATATCAGCCAGGATTCTTCTCATACTGCTAGACGGTGCCGAGAATATATCAACAGTGCCATTGAGTTGGTTCAATATCTCTGTATCACGCGAGACTGAGTGTTTAGCCATGATATTCGTCCTGTAAGTTGGTATGTAGAACAGAGGGTGATTCCTTGCACGGCTATATTTATTGGGTACATATAAACTTGTTGCTTCTAGAATCGCAGGACAGTTAAAGGAACCTTGGAAAACCTTTATTAGGAATATCGCAATGGATTCTTGCCTTCTTGTTTCGAGGCTTCTATAGTTACACACCGTGAGAAGTTCGACATGGTGAATATATTTTGGGTTTTAAACAAATAACAATTGTTTAATTATATTGACTCATATAATTTCACAATGACTTGAATTCGATGGCACATATCATCCTAGTTCGGATGGATTTCCTATTATAAAAACCATGTCATCTGCATACAGAAGTTCACAAACATTTACTTTTATTGTAATTTCTTTTATCAAACACTGTTTATTCCATTTTTTTGTAACAGTGTAACTCTACCGGTTTCAAGGTGCACACCTCATCATCAGGGGAGCACAAACAAGACTGAATTCTGTTCGAACTGGTGCCGAGCTGTCTCATCCCTTCCCAGCGGTGATGTCTCATCCCTCTCTCCACCCCCAGTCCTCAATCCGAATGTTTACCGTTAGAAGCGTGTATCTCGGTACCAGTTCGAACAGAATTCAGTATTGTTTGCGTTCCCCTGATGATAAGACGAAAGCCTTGAAACCGGTATGGTTATACCATTACAAAAAGTGGAATAAAGAGTGTTTGATAAAACAAATTACAATATCTTTAAACTTCGACAACGTTGTAGGGACTACGGTCGTCCCTGAATATTGTCAACACGCACGGTCAACGACCGACGAAACGACCTTCGGACATGTCCAAAGGTCGCATACCAGAACATTGATATTGTTTACCCGCAAATACTATTTACGATACATTCCACAGTAGAAAGAGAACGCATCGCGTTGTCTCGCCGTTTTCACCAACATATTATCTACCCACAATATTATTCGCAACGTCTGCGACCACCTCTGCACGCACAGCAGTGAGATAAAAATATATTGCGGGCGCACTCACGCGCCCCGTTCTGAAATGTATATATACCTATCGATAAATAAAGATCACTTATTATTAATCATTTGACCATTCGTCACTGTTTACTATTCATTGATTATTCACTCTCACTTTCCGCATTGCTAATCGACGTATTTTATTTTAAAAACCAAACAATCAAAATCATCAGCACGTCCAACAAGGACATCCGCTAAAATGTTAATGCATCAACTATAAATAATATATAACATTTACTTTTATATTATCACCGAATTGTTCTATTAGAATCCATGTTACTCCCTTATGAAGAAAGGGTTGGAAATTGTTTTAGGGAATTAATTAACGGTTTTAAATCATAAATGAACATCGTCCGGGTTATGTCAGGGGTTGAGAACCTTTATTCCATTAATTTTGGAAAATAAACGAAACCCTCCGCCGAGATACCTGGAGGTAAAGGAACACAAGACGAGCTCTTCATTAGGGATAAGTTATTTTCTCGTAGAAATTAATCAAATATCAAGTATCAACAACGTCCGTAGCTTTTATGGTAAGATCCCTGCCCCTCGCATGGGGAGTTCGTGTACGTTCCCGATGGTAACCAAGAAAGGCTTCCAGGCTGGGCTGTTTACATTTAAATGTAATGGTGATAGAAAAGTGTGAAAGGAAAAGTAAATGCGATATATACTCGTACACACTCGTAGGTGAATAATGAAAGATTGGAGCAAGTTGAGGAATTCTTCTATTTAGGCAGTATTTTCTGAAACAACGGAAGAGTTAAGAGGGATATCGAACGTGTAACGATAGAAACCAAAGTTTATGAGGTACTAAAACAAAACAAATTTAATAGGGTATCAAAACATAACATAGTTAATACGAGTATGATGTTAAAAATAATGTTTATATGGTACTAAAACATAAAGTAAACAGGGCACTAAAACATAACAAAGTTAAAAGGGTATTAAAACACAACAAAGCTAATAGGGTACCAAAACATAACAAAGTTAAAACGTTACTAATACACAACAAAATTAATAGGGTACTAAAATATAACAAATTTAATAGGGTACCAAAACATAACATAGTTCATTAGATATTAAAAAATAATGTTAATAGGGTATTAAAACATAACAAAATCAATAGAGTACCAAAGCACAATAAAGCTAATAGGGTACCAAAACATAACATAGTTAATAGGATGCCAAAACATAACAAAGTAAATAGGGTACTAAAACATAACAAAGTTAATAGTGTAATAAAGCATAACAAAGCTATAAGGGTACTACTCGAATTGGATAGATTCAAACTCTGTTAAGATGATAGTCTACAAAAGTTTTTATGTCAACTTTGATGTGTGGAACTAAAATGTGGACGTGGAAAAATATGATATGAGCAGAATAAATGTTGTAGAAATGCGGGCATTGAGAATAATACAACGAGTGATATTGTACGAGTATAGTAGAAAATGAAGTGGTAAGGGATGAATGTGAACTTAAGGTTGATGTATTAAGTAAGATGAAGAAGAGCACTCTGAGATGGTTTGGACATGTGTATCGAATGAATGAAGGAATATTAACAAAACATATATATAGTGCAAATGTAAGCGGAAGGTGTGGGAGAGGAAGACCAAGGAAAGTATAGTTGAATTAATTGAGTGATATTCTGAAAAAAGGAAACGTAGAAAATCAAAGAAATCGTAGAAGTTGTATGAGAAGCTGTATGAATGTGGAAAAGGCTAATAATGTGTATCGAGATAGGAAAGTATGGCGCTCTATCCTCTCTGCCTACCCCGACGGAGAAATGGTGTAATGGATATACACATATATGGTAGGTATAATAAATTACCTTACAAGAATTTACATTGACTTTCTTCGCCTTTCAAAAACTATAATTTCAAAATAACTTATTCTACAAATGTTTCAAAATTCTTGATGGAATTTCTAAAGACTAAAAGATGGCCGAGAGCATCCGGACTTGACGTTGTTTATACCTTAAATGTTAAGGATAGGTTTTAGCATTGAATGGGGAAAAAATTCTAAATCTAATTTCACCGCTGTAAAATGATTATTTATTTATGGTACTTATTTATTATCAACGGCCTTAACTTTGGCAAAAGTCTAATTCCAATACATACACACTTACCATCACGCCATTTTCCTGTCGGGATAGGCAGAGAGGAGAGAGCGGCAGATTTTCGACACACACACACAGAACTCGACACACACACAGAACTTAACACACACACTGGACGACCTCCGTGGTCTAGTTGGTAAGACGTCTGTCTCCCAATTCCGGAGGTTGCGAGTTCGAATCCCGCTGGAACCCAGATTTAAAAAAAAAAAGAAAAGGATTCCTGTCTGCTACTTCACTTTCCTCTTCGCCTCTTTAATATTTTTTTTTAACCTGGCGAACTTACTACCATGTGGCAATCTTTCTGGTTGGTTGGAAGAGATTGCCATATGGCAATAATACCGCCAGGTTTTTTTGTATACGAAGAAATTGTAATACAATATAATACATTCTTAGCCTCTTCCATGTCCATACCTGTAGGAACCTTAACGTTTTTTTAAAAACAATGGCGTACCGGTCTGGTTTTAACTTTAACTTATTTCTGTTTGGTTGGAAAATAATGCCACATAGCAATAAGTACACCTTCTCATACATGTCCTGCGATTTCTCTGATTCTCAGCGTATTCTTCTATTGAAATATCATTAATTGATTCAATCATACTACTTTCCGTGTTCTTCCTCTACCACGCCTTTTACACACATTTGCACTGTATATTTGTTTTGTCAGTCTTTCTTCATTCATTTATTCCACACGCCTTCTCCAACTCAGCATGCTGTTCATATTACTCAACACACCAACCTTAAGTTCACATTCATCCCTTATCACTTTATTTCGTATTAATAGTACAGGGTGTTTTTTTGGGTGTGATAGGATTTTTAATTGGCCGCCAAGATCGTGCGATTTAACGCCTCTGGATTATTTTCTTTGGGGTTATGTTAAATCACGGGCTTACACCAACAAATCCAAGACTCTTGATAAACTTGTGGCCAACATTTGTCGTATTATTGGCGCCATACAGCCGGAAATGCTCCACCGAGCCATCGAAAATTGGCGTGTACGAATTGTCTTTTTCTTCTTCTTCATCTTATTTTAGGCCTGTTGGCCTGTTATGGTCCTGAATCATTTTTGGCTCTTGCGACGTCGACTGCCAGCTGTCTTTCCATCTTTTTGGAAGTCGTCCTGGAGGTTTGCTCGCTTGGGGGATACTGTCCCTGGCCATTCGTACGGCTCTTGGTTCCGCCATTCTGGATACATGTTCGTTCCAGAACCTTCTTCTCTGTCGTCCCCATCTGACAATATCTTCAACTTCGCACGTCCTTCGGATTTATGTGTTTCGTACTCTATCACGAAGGGTTTTGCCAGCGATACTCCTGAGTATCTTCATTTCGCTGGTTCGAAGGAGATTTTTCGTTCTGACAGTGTTGGCTCTGGACTCTATCTGGAGCGCAGCGAAATCAAAGAGCGCTTGGATGCTGTGTAAGGTGACTCTTCTCCTTCGATGGCGACCGTAAAAAATGGGTTTAACGAGTTTCAACGTGGTCGCACGTCGGTTTTTGATGAGCCACGCCCAGGTGCCCCGAAAACGGCTACCACGGAGGATAACGTGACAAAAATCCTTGATTTCGTATTGGCAGACCGCCGATTGGAGGTGCGCGAGATAGCTGAGACAGTAGGCATCTCAAAAGACCGCGTGGGTCATATCTTGCATGAAGTATTGGGCATGAGAAAGCTGTCGGCGCGATGGGTGCCGCGTTTGTTCACTCCGGACAACAAGCGCAACCGTGAGACCACTTTAGAGCAGTGTTTGACGATGTTTAAGCGCAATACGGAGGACTTTCTGCGTCGTTTCGTGACGGTCGACGAAACATGGGTACACTGGTACACACACGAGACCAAGGAACAGTCGAAACAGTGGACTTCACCCGGCGAACGTGCTCCGAAGAAGGCGAAGACTGTCCTATCGGCCGGAAAGGTGATGGCCACCGTTTTCTGGGATTCAAAAGGTGTGATCTACATCGACTTCCTGGAGAAGGGCAAAACGGTCACGGCTCTACTATGCCGAATTATTGGGCCGACTCGACGCCGAATCGCAGAAAAAACGTCCCCATTTGGCGAAGAAAAAAGTGCTCTTCCATCATCACAACGGCCATATTGGTAGAATTAGGCTACGAACTGCTGCCCCATCCACCGTATTTGGCCCCGTGCGACTTCTTTTTGTTTCCAAATTTGAAAGTCACTCGCCGGGCAGAAATTTGAGTCGAATGAGGAGGTTATCGCCGCCACGGAGGCCTACTTTGCAGACCTCCAGAAAACGTATTTTTCAGACGGGTTAAAGAAGTTGGAGCATCGCTGGGTCAAGTGTACGAACTCAAAGGAGATTATGTTGAGAAATAAATCGCCACTTTTCCAAAATTTTTGTTATTCTTTTGTAGGCTAAGTACTTATCGGACCTCCCTCGTATGCCTCGGAGATGCCGGGCAATTGTTACTAGTGGAGGCGACTGGACAACTTAATAATAATAAAGCATCACGGTTTATATAATGTAACATGTGTGTATTTTTTAGTGCCTTATCTCAAATAGTTTTTCGGGTTTCACCGTACACGTTCTTGTCAAACAGAGTGTAACTTGCTTTATTTACTTTTGTTTGGGTGGCTTGAAGAGATTGCCGCCTGGCAATAAGCCCGATTGATTTTGCAATGAAGTGTTAAATAAATGAATACGGTATATTCAAGGATATATCATACGATGAAAAAAAAAATACAAACGTGTAAATAAAATAATAAATAAATAACTAATAAGATTATTTATAACAACATAGTATGTACAGATTATATTTAAATAACACTTCTAAAACACATAAATTGCAGATAATACATTAAATACAGAAGCTATCAAAAGGTCTGGGCTCATCTAATAGCATCCCCTCGGCCAAGATACATCCCACCAATATAGGGCGAACCCAGCCACGGGGACACCAGATGTTTTTCAGCCCACACCGTATATATGGGGTCTTTCAAATTGAGCGGTTTTATAATTCTATTTTTTTAAATTCTTGAATAAAATACACAATTTGTTATGATTTCAATTTTTTTTGATTGGTCATTGAAGTATAATGTATGACGAGTATGTCATTTAAACACAAAAAAAAAACAATATCCGCCAAATGTCCACCTCTTGCAGCTCCACAGATGTCCACTCTTTTGTCAAAATTTTCGATGACATTTTGGCATAATTGCGGTTTTAACTCACCAATAACGCGAATAATTTCGTCCTTCAGCTCAGGAATTGATCGGGAGTTATTATTATAGACCTTTCTTTACCACGTAACCCCGGAGAAAATAGTCCAACGGTGTCAGATCACATGATCTTGGTGGCCAATTAATATCACCGTTTCCGGAGATTACAATACATAAAATAATTCAACAATTTGAACGCGTTGTTGTATTGTATACGACTCCATTTATATAAATGTCATATATTACACTTCTCAAATGTCACAAGACCCAGGCAAGTTTTCGACGCCATCTGTGTTTTATCCAAGAATATAAAAAAACGCTCAATTTTAAAGACTCGACTATTACGCATTCAGTGATGAATTTGACGTAAAAATACATAATTACTCTCCGGACAACCCAATGGTTTCATCTACATGCTACAGCTACTCGTATGACTTTATATTAATTATTTTTATTGATGTTTTTTATTTCTCTGATTCCTTATTATTTCTTCCGCTTCTTACTCGCACTATTTTTGTAGATCTTTCGATTTGTAACTGTATCTTTGGGTAACGCTTTGTTAAGGCCAAAACCGACATTAGGTTAAACCTCGTGGGCCAAACGTGTATTTTTTAAAGTTCCACTTTTCTCCGTAGGAGCATCTCTCAGACACAGATTTGAAAGATTTTATTTATTTATTATGAAAAAATAAATCGATACTTCTTTCTAATTTTTGATTATATAAAACCCCGTTGCACATTCTCATCAACCTGACAAACAATAACACTCAATTATTTATTTAATTAACGACACAACAGTGTCTTTATGTACAAATGAACATGTGACAGGTTATACAAGTACTTAAAATTATTGACAAATAATACAAAATTTTATCTTAAACGATACAAAAAGCAGAAGTAATAATAAATTACAGTCATTGTTTTAAAGTTATTTAATAATTATATGTATATTTAAGTGCAATATATGTTATGTATGTATACCACAAAATATTACCAAACTTCACCAAGCAGACTTACGTAATTGTCGAAGACTTATTTTATAGAGGTAAAGAACTCAGATTTGTTTTTAGTGGAATAACGCATACATATAACAAATATTGGATTTTTTGAGAATTTTGTGGGAATTTTATGGATAGATATTGAGATATAGAAAACACATGGCCTCATTAGTAGAACGAGATGCAAGTTGCTTTGCAGAATTAAAACCTTCCACATGTCGATGCAGGGTTACTCAACTCCAGAGGCAAATTATTGTCCTTAATTTTTCTATTATACTAGGTTATTTATATTAATAAAGGAGAGCACAAAGTTAGTAGCTATTTCTAAATATTGTTGTGATATTCTGGCGAATACTATGTATATACTTATATTAAAAATATCTCAATTGTTTCAAAGCTCGTTTCCAAGTCTTTGCATACGAATTATAGAGGAGTTGATTTTATAATTAGTGTAGCAATTTTCGGTATAAAAGGGATTGAGCTGTCTTGTGGATCTAGTGGGAATACGAAATGAAATGCTTGCGAGTAAGTGAGGTGCATCAATCACTGAGGGAATGATTTTGTATAGCAGTACTACGAGTATATCGGCTGTTTTTCTTCTGTCACATATATGTATACGTCATTATATATGTATACATCACGCAAAATCAAACTCCTCACATTTCATAACTCCAGACAGACAAAAACATTCATCCCACAATATACCGCACACAAACATAATAATAAAAACAAAAATATATTGTATAAACATAAAACAACAAAAAACACCACACTCAAGAGCTCACACAAACCTCTTCCACACGTCATTCATTTTGCAAGCCCAAGTACTCCTGTCGCAATAACAACCACGCTGCGATCGACTTTCTAAATGATCTCCCTCCCTATATTAAATTCCCTCCTTATTGAATTCAGCACGCTATTGTATGTCATTTAAGCTAAATAGGCATATTGCCTTCGGGCAAAATATGTTTTAACTCTAGGGATGGTGAACATTTCATTAGTTGCCATGCGTGTCATGTGTGTCTGCTGAGTCTGCATCTTCCCTTCCTCTCGATGGTAGTGCCAGAGAATGGATTTGAGATGTAAATTGGGTATGTTTAGGACCCGATACATTGGAGATTTGTTATTTAATCCAAGTTTAAAATTGTTTTGATTTTCTTTCCAGGTGAGTGGACAACAGAATGTTTCTTTCTTCCGAGTCCATATTGGCGATCAGTGGTGCGGACTGAGATGACAGTCGGATGGAGGCGTCTACAGTTATGTAGTCTCCCAGGCTTCGTCCCTTCTATGGAGTAAGATGGTAAACAACATTCATAACGTGATTTGCAAACAACATTTGGAATTCGATTATTTGATTTTTTCAATACTTGCAATACCATATCGTTGAGTCGATTCTTGGTGAGAGCGTTACAAAATATACAGTATTTTAGTGCCAACTTTAATATTTAAAAATGAAACGTGGACGTGGAAAAATGATTGAAAGGAGCCGAATAAATGCCGTAGAAACATAAATTCCGATATGTTTTGAGACTTTCGCGGTTGTTCATATCAGTTATGGCCCCTGCGGTCGGGCTCGCCCTACATTGGTGGGGGTATCTCGGCCGGGGGAATGTTTGTGGGATGAGCCCGGACCTTTTAATGTCTTCTCTCTTGAATGTATTTTTTTTGTCATCTATTTATTTTCTGTGTTTTTTTCTCTTATTATTCTACATGTGCAAGGGTGTGGGCTGAAAAACATCTGGTGTCGCCGTGGCTGGGGTCGCCCTATATTAGTGGGGTGTATCTTGGCCGGGGGGATGTTATTAGATGAGCCCAGACCTTTTGATAGCTTCTGTTTTTTTAATATATTCTCTTTTTAATGTGTTCTTGAAATGTGTCTAAATGTATTATGTACATACTATGTAGCTATCAATAAACCTGTATTTATTTATTTATTGTATATAAAGTAATTCGAGAGTGTTGTACCGCGTGATTTGGTCTATGACGCCGTCGTTTCGAAAACGTTTCAATTTTAAATGTCAGTGCTTGGTCATATACAACTTCGCCATGGCGAAGTTGACTACGAACACGTCCTGAAGATGAAAACTGCAACGTTTACGAAACGTCGGTATCATATGCCAAATCACGCGGTACAACAATCCAAAATACCTTATACTTAAAATGTCGAATAAAAATGTCCATGGACTGCTGTATGCTGGTGGCGTGGTGGTGTTACCGAGAGTGAAGATGGTGCTACCGAGAGTGAAGATGAATTGCAGAGTTTGATAAGTAAATTGTGAGAGAGATGTGAAGGGAAATATCTAAGAATGAATGTCTCGAAATCCAGAGTCACAGAGTTAGAATTGTGTAAAGGGAAAAGTAAATGTGATATAGTAAAAATTTAAAGATTGGCGCAAGTTGTGGAATTCTGCTATTTGGTAATGGAAACATTAAGAAGGATATCGAACGGGATGTTGCAATAGGAAGAAAAGTCAATGGGGTTCTACAACATACGAACGGGATGTAGCAATAGGAGGGAAAGTCAATGGGGCTCTACAATATACGAACGGGATGTAACAATTGAAAGAAAAGTGAATGGGGTTCTACAACATACGAACGGGATGTAGCAATAGAAAGAAATGTCAGTGGGGTTCTACAACATACGAACGGGATGTAGCAATTGAAAGAAAAGTGAAAGGGGTTCTACAACATACGAACGGGATGTAGCAATAGAAAGAAAAATCAATGGGGTTCTACAACATACGAGTGTACACTCGAAGCGACAGATTGAAAATTATACTTAGATGATAGTCCACAACAGTATTGAGTACCAACTTTGATGCTTGTTAGTGAAACATGGGCGTGGAAAAAGAATGTAGAAATGCGTGCATTGAGAAAAAAATACTTGGGGGACAGTATACGGAATGAAGTATGACAGTATACGGAATGAAGTGATTAGTGGGAATGTGAAATTGTGGCTGATATGTTGAGTAAGATGAAGAAGAGCACTCTGAGATGGTTTGGACATGTGAAACGAATAAATAAATAAAGACTTATAAAACAGATATTAAGTGCAAATGTGGGTGGAAAGCATAGAGGAAGACCAAGAAAAGTGTGGTTAAATCAAATTAATGGTATTTATAAAAGAAATAAACGTATTCAATTTTTTATGTACGAGTATATAAAAGAGACAGGAAAGGCTGGCGCACTGTTTAAGTAAGCTGTCTGTCGTGATAAAATTAAGGGATAATTGTCTGATAATTTATTATTTGTAAGCTGTCACGTCACTGTCGTGATAATATTGAGGGATAACTGTCTGATAATTTATTATTTCAATACGATGTGTAAGCTGTCACTGTCGCGATAAGATTGAGGGATAATCGTCTGATAATTTATTATTTTAATACGACGTTGAAGCGGGAAGCTGTCATTTTCGTGATAAGATTAAAAGATAATTGTCTGATAATTTATTATTTGTAAGCTGTCACGTTACTGTCGTGATACTATTGAGGGATAATTGTCTGATAATTTATTACTTCAATACAACGTGTAAGCTGTCATTGTCGTGATAAGATTGAGGGATAATCGTCTGATAATTTATTATTTTAATACGATGTGGAAGCTGGAAACTGTCACTTTCGTGATAAGATTAAAGGATAATTGTCTGATAATTTATTATTTGTAAGCTGTCACGTCACTGTCGTGATAATATTGAGGGATAATTGTCTGATAATTTATTATTTGTAAGCTGTCAGGTCACTGCCGTGATAATATTGAAGGATAACTGTCTAATAATTTATTATTTCAATACGATGTGTAAGCTGTCACTGTCGTGATAAGATTAAGGGTTAATCGTCTGATAATTTATTATTTTAATACGATGTGGAAGCTGGAAGCTGTCACTTTCGTGATAAGATTAAAGGATAATTGTCTGATAATTTATTTTTTGTAAGCTGTCACGTTACTGTCGCGATGATATATAGGGATAATTGTCTGATAATTTATTACTTCAATACGACGTGTAAGCTGTCACTGTCTTGATAAGATTGAGGGATAATTGTTTGATAATTAAATTTTTTAAGCTGTCACGTCACTGTCGTGATAATATTGAGGGATAACTATCTGATAATTTATTATTTCAATACGACGTGTAAGCTGTCACTGTCGTGATAAGATTGAGGGATAATTGTCTGATAATTTATTATTTCAATATGATGTATAAGCTATCACTGTCGCGATAAGATTGAGGAAAAATTGTTTACTCCAAACAGGTAAAAACTTGTCAAGTATGACCAGTCATTGGGATCACTAATGAATAATTACAATTTGTTCCCTTTATGACTCAACTCAATATTTCTAGTTGATTGGAAAGCATTCTCATAAGACAATAAACCTGCAAAGTTGTACATAATGTAACGAAAGTGTAATGCAATGTTTACCCACAACATTAATTAGTCAGTATTCATGATCTACATTCCACTGTCATTCTTTTTGACCGGTTTATCAAAATTAACTTGAAATCTTTTCCGGTTATAATCTCTGGAATAGGCTCGGATAATATTAACATATGTGGGTGGTTACAATCTCTGGAATAGGCTCGTATAATATAAACAGATATATAGGTGGTTATAATCTCTGGAACCCCAAAATCAATTAACTTAGATGGAAAGCCGCCAGAACTTGTCCAGGAATATGTGTATCTGGGCCAACTTATTTCCTTTGTAGGTGGCATATCGGAGGAAATAGCACGTAGGACAAACCTAGCGTGGAGCTTATTTGGACGTTTGAACAACATCTTCAAAAGTAATCTCCCAATATCCTTGAAGCGAAGGGTCTACAACCAGTATATTATCCCAGTACTTACGTATGGCCGCGATATATGGACGCTCACAGTGAAGAACACACAAAAGCTCCAGACCGCACAAAGGAGCATGGAGAGATGCATGTTGGGATATACTAAAAGAGACCGTAAACGAAACACCTGGATTCGCAATATAACAAAGGTAGAAGACGTTATAAAGGTGTGCAAAAGAATGAAGTCGTAATGGGCAGGACACGTAGCCAGAATGTCAGACTCCCGATGGACGTCCGAAATAATCCAATGGTACCCAAGAGGCATAAAGAGGCCTAGAAAAGACCGAAGGTACGCTGGATGTATGAAATCAGGAAGCATGGCAGCATCGCATGGCACCAACGAGAAAACTACCGAACTATTTGGAGTCAACTTGAAGAGACCTTCATCCAGAAGTGTATCGACCCTGGTTGACAATGATGATGATGACGAATCTCTGGAATAGTCTCTTATAATATTAACATATGTAGGTGGTTATTTTTAGTATGAAAAAGTCGTCTATCCAGTTTTTTGCTCCGCTTCGAACCTGTCACATTTACAGACAAGTCTATTTGTTATTCTGTGAACTAGATCTAATGCGTTATTATGGTTGCTATACACGAGCTGAAAAGTCGCGCGTATCATCATCATCATTATGGAATATCTTTATTGAGGTAGGCAGTGGAAATATATCTCCTCATCATTATATCCTGGCACACATCGTTTGCTTCTGCCACGTTCATATACACTTTCATACAAACTCTCCTATTATAAATGTCATTAACTTTTTCCTCTTTTGAATTTGATTTATTCGGTTGAGTCGCGTTGTCGTTGAAAAAGGTGGAATCGTGTAATTATGGATGAATGTGTTTGCCAGATGTTCACCTCGATGCACTGACTTAGACATTTCTAGAGCCTCTAATCTGTTCAATTTATTTGCTTAACTAGTGATATGTAAGAATTTGGCATCATATGTTATATACCAAAAATCTCTCCGTTGCTCGTCGAGGTCGTCCCATGCATCCCTCAGCCCCCAGTCCCTGACCCGAATGTTTACCGTTAGAAGCGTGTATCTCGGTATCAGTTCGAACATAATTCAATCTTGTTTGTGCTCCCCAGATGATGATGTGAAAGCCTTGAAACCGGTAGGGTTATACTGTTACAAAAAGTAAAATAAACCGTGTTTGATAAAACAAATTACAATGAAGAAAAGAAACATGATAGATGCCTTCGAAATAGGGGTGTTAGATGCGGAGGATTTTATTCCATGAACCGCGGGGCGCATCGATGTCTGTTATCATCCAAGAGTTGGAGATAACATCACGCAGAAAATAATGCTTGCATACTTTGGGCATGTTGCTATAATGAATTATGAAAGTCGGAAGAATCTGATGATCACGAGGACAGTTGAGAAAAGATGAGCAAGAAAACGGTGTGTTTTGAAATAGACGAGGCAAATACAGGCGTTGACGAGATCCACTTATCCAGTAACCTCACTGGTAAAAAGAGGCGGGCATGGACCTACAATCAAAGATGTAGAAATCCAAAGTGGAGCCAAAACTGCACAACATGCTGCGTTTTAAGGCTCAGCTTTGAACACACGACGAAGAAGAAGTCTTTGAGAACTCGAAGAAGAAGAAGTTCTCTCGACACGCCCAAACCATTTCAAGATTCCTTTCTCAGTTCTTCTTGTAACACCCGACTCGAACGAACAGTTTTTGTAGAGAATGCGCTAATTTTTATCATAGTGTGTAGGGGGCGTTAGGAACTAATTTATAATATTGAATGACCTTAAATCTGCATACTTTTAATTTTTTTGTGATGAAAACGTTCTCGGTTACAGTGTTTACCAGTTATCGTTAGTTCTATGTCTTATGGTTGTATGTTACTACAGAGGTCGATGGGTGGCGTACATACGACTATGTCGAATGGCAATTGTTATTGGCGCAAACAATCTTCTTTAAAGGATGCTCCTTCAAATTGTTATTGGCACAAACCATCTTCTTTATAGGATGGAATTCCTAATGAACTAATTATTAAGAGAATTATATTTGAGTATTTTCAAAGAACAATTCGTGGAAAGTCAGTTAAATTTTGAATGAGAAAGTGTGTGGATGTGGAAGAGGCCAAGGATGTATGTCGAGATAGGAAATTCTAGGGCTCTGTCGTCTCAGCCCACCCTGACAGGGAAATGTCTTAATTGTAAATATGTGTCTAAAGCGTTTAATTTTGATTTTCCTAATTATGTTTTTATGTGGGTTGAATCCTTTTCCCTGTAACCCTGCGTAAGACAAGTGGAATTGACCGTATCGCTCTCGCAGCCCACGGTGCGAGTAGGTTAATAGTTCTGCTCTCGGAGACAGATATCTGGATAGAGCAACTGTCGAAAAGTGTGGCCATATCGCGTATCAATGCTTTACTCCGAACTCAAGAGATACGAGATACATGTTATATGGTATGTTGTTTCAGGTCAATTTGCTACGTCATGACCGATATTGGCAACATAATGCGTAGCACTATTCTTAACGCACGATTCAAAACTCTTTTTTTATCTTTATTTAATTATTTTCTTTAATTTTTTTTACATTAAAATATATAAATCACCTTAGTAGGCGTATGCACATGTTTTTAAAAGGGTGTGTTCTTTAGAGGCGTGAATTTTGGGCGTTTTTTCAGACTAAATAAAAAAAACAAAAAAAAATTGATAAAAAAAATTGAAAATTCAATCTTGTCGTAAAAAAAAGAGGGTAGAACTTGTCGACATGATTGGAACCTTTTCGTAAATCGGAAACAAAAATTATACACAGTTTCTTGGTAAGAAATAATGTTATAGTTGGTACCACAAAGAAAAAAAACTTAATTTCCTTTTGATTGATGATATCTCACTTTATATGAAAAATAATGTTCGGGTGATTGTACGTCTTTGTGGGGTTCGTGGGCATATGCTCACGTATGTGTTTATAGATTTCGTGGGGATGGATAGTCATTTGAATGATTTATGCAACCACGTAACTTGCTCTATTTACTTTTGTCTGGTTGGTTGGAAGAGAATGCCGCCTGGCAATAATCCCGCCAGATTGTATTGCAATAAAAGTGTTAAATAAATAAATAAATAAAGGTGTTAAAGAATCCTTAAGTGAAAACCGGACTGGAATGCTTTATTTTTAAATCTGGGATCAAACAGGAATCGAATTCGCAACCTCCAGGTTAAGAGACAAGCCTCTTGCCAACTAGGCCACGGAGGGCGTCTATTTAGATAGGGAAACGGCGTTAATGTATATATTCGTATGCATGTATTGTATGTTTGTGAAAGGTAAATCACGATGATGAAAACACGGCGGTAAGCGGGTGCCTACTGTATCTGTAAATTGTATTTTAAAGCTTAGTCGAACTTAAAAGATGGAGTTAACAACACAAAGGCGGGGCTTTCTCCATGCCTCTGTTCCCAGTTGTTGGCCATGATCCCGGCAACTTTCCTCGGGTAATCCCATTCAAACTTTTTCGAATCCACTCGAAACCTAAGGGTTGTGTTCTGCAAACCTTTCATAAAGGGATTAACCACAATTTCACGACTTTTGGAAATATTTTATCTTCAAAGTGTTCCGCTATTGTCTTAGAACTTTATACTCGTAGACTAGTATCGCACAGAATACCCTCGAAGTATGTTTTCCCTTCAATTCCCATTCTTATCCTTTGAGAACTTTTCTCTAGTCTTTTTATTATTTAGATATTTGTAATTTTTTCTACTATAATTTAAATAAATATCGAACATATTTTATATTTTTGTATTCACCACAGGTTTATTTTTGGGTTTACAACCGGTTTCGAAGACCACCGTCTTCATCATCAGTCTAAATATTAATAACCTAACCAATTTTAATAATAGCCCTCTGCTTAATGTGTTTCATATTTATAATCCACCCCCCTGGATATCCAGACCCTGACCTGCCCGAAAGATTCATTTTCATTTTTCTCTGCCCCATTTGCCATTGAATCACGCATCTCCCTCTACCTCATTTATCTTATATTATTGACACTTTTACAGGAAATATATTTTTAGCAATTTAGTTTATCTTCACCTGACGATGGGAAGGTGGTCTTCGAAACCGGCAGTCAACATTAAAATAAACGTGTGGTGAACACAAAAATATAAAATAAGTGTTTTATTTATTTATTTTTCCTTTTACATAAAACATGGCACCATAAAGTGAAACTATAGTTTTTTTGAAGATTCAAGAAATAAATAAATATCTTTTGCAAAGAGTGTGACGCATTCGTACAACTTGTCGGTTGGTAAAAAAATTATACAGTTAAAACCCCTTAGATGTACACAATAGGATTACGAAACGTAGTAATTCAGAGAAATTGTAATAGTTGTATAAGAAGGGGGGCTGTTGTGAGATGAGCTCAGACCTTCTGATAGCTTCTCTCTTATATGTATTTTCTTTTACATTGCCTTGAAATATTGTATATTTATAATTTCAGGACATACATGTATTATACGAAATATGCTGAAGACTTTCGTGGCCTAGTTGGTAAGATGCTTGTCTCCCAGCCCGGAGGTTGCGGGTTCGATTCCCGTTGGAACCCAGATTTTTTAAAAGTATTCCTGTTTGGTTTTCACGTAAGACCTCTTTAACGTCTTTCTGGTTGGCTGGAAGATATTGCTACTTGTCAGTAGGCCCGCCAGGTTGTTCTGTATACGACGAAAGTGTCGTACAATACAATTGTTATGTTGCTGACAATAAACCTATATGTATTGTTTATAGTTAAGACATTAACGTTGTGGAAGTTTAAAGACATTGTAATTTGTTTTATCGAACACTGTATTTTAATCTCCGGAAACTCTTATTTAACGGGAAAGGCAAAAATGGAATACTTAGCAACAGTGGTGTGTATAAACTTTTATGTGCTGACTGTGATAATTTCTATATAGGAAAGACAGGAAGATCTTTTGAAAAGAGATTTCGTGAACACAAATCCTCTAGTCTAATTTATTCTGAAATGGCTAATCATTGTCACTGTGAAAACCATACTTTTTCTATCGATGATGTTAAATTCTTACATATCAGTAGTAACGGAAATAAATTGGACAGATTAGAGTTCCTAAAAGTTTCTAAGTCAGTACATCGAGGCGAACATCTGGTAAACACACATATCCCAAAAATCTCTCCGCTGCTGGCCGAGATCATCCCATGCCCCCCTCAGCCCTCAGTCCCCAACCCAAATGTCCCCAACCATTAAAAGCGTATATATCGGTACCAGTTCGAACAGAATTCAGTCTTGTTTGTGCTCCCCTGAAGATGAGGTGTGCACCTTGAAACCGGTATGGTTATACCGTTACAAAAAGTGGAATAAAAACAGTGTTTGATGAAACAAATTACAAAACCTATTATTATTTATTTCTTATTCTTAGAAAGGGCATGGATGTAAAAGGTACAAAGGGTGTGCGTCGATATTTTAAAGTCCGGCACTCTGTCCTCTGTGCTTAAATGGACAGAGAAATAGCATGATGGTTTGTACATTTACGTATGTTATAATTTGTTACCAATCAAATTTTAATGTACCACTTGAAGGATTGTCGTCTTTCTAGAAGGAATTAGCCTGGTGGGCGACGTGGCCACCTCCCACACCCATTTGCTCCGGTCCTCGGCTGAGGCCTGACAGATTTGCAGTATCCAGTTCCTGCCAAGTCCACTCGACAGAGAATGCTGTCCATTATCCTCTTCCTTATCTAAATAATGTGACTGGGCTGCTGCCTGTTGGCTGCGCTAAGAAAAAACATAGTAAACACATTCTCACACATCACTGGGGAACAAGAAATATTTTTTATTTATTTTATGTTTATTACAAGTTTAACCCAATTGTATCGGCGGTCGTGATCTAACAGTTAGTAGTAACGATATGTGTATCGGTGGTCATTATCTAACAGTTAGTAGTAACGATATGTATATCGGCGGTCGTGATCTAACAGTTAGTAGTAACGATATGTGATAGTTACTTATTCGGCTTTAGGTTGAGTGACGGTGTATATGTGTAGTGATCATGTAAAAGTTTTTATGAGTTTCCTAAAACGAATTCCCTTCAAGTCTTTCCTAAAGCTGCTCACGTCACCCATATCTCGAACACTTTGAGACAGACAAAGTCCGATTCAATTGAAATATAGTTCGACTAAACGAAGGTAAATATTTCTAGACTTTTAACGTTAACATAGGTAGAAATTAATGTTTATTCAAATATATGTGTATTTAAAAATTGAAACACAATTTAATATTCTTTTTCATCTTCTTTTAGGCCTGTTATGGTCCTGCATCATTGTTTCCCTCTTGTGACGTCGACTGCCAACCGTCTTTCAATCTTTTGGGAGGTCGTCCTGGAGGTCTGCTTGCTTGGGGTATACTGTCCCTGGGCATTCTTACGGCTCTTGGTTCCGCCATTCTGGATACATGTTCCTTCCAGAACCTTCTTCTCTGTCATCCCCATCTGACAATATCTTCAACTTAGCACATCCTTAGGATTTCTGTGTTTCGTACTCGATCACGAAGGATTTTGCCAGCGATACTCCTGAGCACCTTCATTTCGCTGGTTCGAAGGAGATTTTTGGTTCTGACAGTGTCGGCTCTGGACTCTATTCTGTATGTCATTATGAGGCGGACACAGGTCTTGTATATCCTCACTATTTCATCCACTTATTTATTTAGTCTAACTAGTTTCAAGCTATGTGCAATTCATCTTCAAGGGTATTTCATCAGTTCGGAATACGCTTAAAGATGAGTCACGTATGACTTGAAACTAGTTGGGTTAAATATACATATTCAAGTGGATTAAATAGTGTTTTAATTTTTAGTTAAAGGTTAACCAAATAATAAAATAAAACAAATTTAGCAACGCTCTTTAAAGAGTAAACTCGCCTCAAGGACACTCAAAAATAAAAATGATCAATTTATTTAACTTTATGTTGATAAGATCTCTCAAAAAAGATTATCTAAATTTAGTTGAATGCATATACTCGGTTTTTTCTTTGGTGCAGTCTGTATAGCGTGGGACATGATAATGTAAGCGGCAAGTTAATTTGGTTTGAGTTAGCGTAATATATTGTAATATTACATGCGTCGTGTTATGTTTACTGCGCGGCTCTGTTGTCCTGTCCTTAACCCTTCCCTAACGGTGATAAAAATTAAACGCGTGTTCCGGTGTTGGGTAGTGAGTACGCGATCAAAAATTAGCGATTTTAAATCGGAAAAATAAGAACATTCATAGATAATCCCCTTAATTAATTATAATTGAAGTTAAAAATTATAATAATTGAGATTTATTTGCTGAAAACATTAAAAAACCATCTGGCACCGCTCACGGAACGGGCGTAGGTCTAGTCTCGTTGCCAACCCAACAGCTACTGCGGCGCGGCAGGGCTGGGGGCTAACTCGGGCGTCGCTTACACTTGCGAGGTGGAGACAATTGCGCTCCTCGCTATTCAGTGACGTATGCAAAAGTGAGATGCGAATATAGTGTCGCGCTTCCCGCATACTTTTCACCTATCGTCAAGACCCAAGATCGAGGCACTCACAGCGTTTAAATGCGAATTTGTTTCCGATATTCAGAAAATACTTACAATGTAGTCGATAAATTCAGATTATTATTAATATTATTTTTTAAATGAATGCGTAAATATATTATGGAGGAATACCTAAAATCTTAACCTTGTATTTATAATATTTATAGAGATATTGATGGTTATTAGAAGCAACGTGTAGAAGATACCCAACACAGGGAAGGAAAGGTTAAGCCCGTGCATGCACCATCATCATCTTCACCATGACGGCGTCGTTGCTGGGACTCGTAGTAGAGAATGCCCTCGCTATTCCGACATCGATTCAATTGGACAATGCAGCTGTGCTGTCGAGTATGTTTTTTTAACCTTTCTCTTCCTGTGCTAAAAAAATCCGCGCTTTCCGGTGCTGTGTATTCAATACACATGTAAAAATGAGCGATTTAAAATCAAAACAAATAAAAATATTCATAGCCAATCGCTTAAATTAATGAAATCTGAAGTCAAAAGTGATAATAATTGAAATTTAGTTGCTGAAAATATGAAAAAAAAACATCGACCGACGTTCACAAAACGGGCAAAGCGACCACCTCAAACGAAAGCCCGCGAGCTACTGAAGCGAGAGAAGCGAGCGAACTGAGATTCTATTTCTTGCGTTCCCATATACCGAAGTAGAGTGAGAGTGAGACGTGAATAACGTCGCTTCCTCACCTATAGCGGTTTTTAGAATGAATAAACCTACATCACACACTGCACACGTTTGATTGTATCGGTGCATTTATTCTCGATTTTCACAAAATATCTCCGATGTGGCCGATAAGTGCTAATTATTTTTAATATTATTTTTTCATTTAATGCGTAAATGTATTACGGAGGAATACCTAAAATCTGAACCCAGTATTTATTATATTTATAGAGATATTAAAGTTTTTAAAAGCAATGTGTACTAGTTTCACATCACAGGGCAAGAAGGGTTAAGTGAGTTAACGGCTGCACACCAGCAAACTCACCGGCCGCTCCGCAATACTTGGTCCGATGGCACACCGAAGTGAGACAATAAGAGCACACCAGCATATTTTTTCCTTATTTTTAAAGAATAAATATGACCGAAGCTATAGGTATCCTTTAACTCCCGAATACTAGGCAAAAAAAATGCTCGATTAATTTAACCCTTCCTTCCCTGTGATGTGTAACTAGTACACATTACTTCTAAAAACTTTAATATCTCTATAAATATAATAAATACTGGGTTCAGATTTTAGGTATTCCTCCGTAATACATTTACGTATTGAATTAAAAAAATAATATTAATAATAATTAGCACTTATCGGCCACATCAGAGATATTTTGTGAAAATCGAGAATAATTACACCAATACAATCAAACATGTGCAGTGTGTGATGTAGGTTTATTCATTCTAAAAACCGCTATAGGTGAGGAAGCGACGTTATTCACGTCTCACTCTCACTCTACTTCGGTATATGGGAACGCAAGAAATAGAATCTCAGTTCGCAGTTGTTTCTTCCTTCGAGGTATAACATACACAGTGTTAGTGTTCCGAGTCCCGTCTCAGTAGCTCTCGGGTATCCTTTTGAGGTGGTCTCTTTGCCCGTTTTGTGAACATCGGCCGATGTTTTTTTCATGTTTTCAGCAATTAAATTTCAATTATTATCACTTTTGACTTCAAATTTGATTAATTTAAGCGATTGGCTATGAATATTCTAATTTTTCCGATTTTAAATCGCTCATTTTTACATGTCTATTGGTTAGGTTAGGTTAGTTAGGTTAGGTTAGTTAGGTTAGGTTAGTTAGGTTAGGTTAGTTAGGTTAGGTTAGGTAAGGTTATGTCAGGTTAGGTTAGGTTAGGTTGTTAATTAAATTTAATAAATAAAATAAAATACACAGCACCGGAACGCGCGGATTTTTTTAGCACAGGAAGGGAAAGGTTAAGGGGGTAGCACAGCGACGGGTTCGAACCGGGGAAGTCCAGTTCGTTACCGTCCCGTCATGTACCTCAGGAGCTGAGCTCTAAGGTCGATATCTTCTTCATCCAACAAATTGATTCCTCCATCGATCGACCCAATAGGACAGGCTACTATGATAGAGGTTTTCCCGTTGGCGGTCTTGTAGCGTGGAATGGTCTTGTGGTCTATTCGTACCTCTTGAGTGTTAGATACCATATATGGCTGACTTATAGTTATATTTGAAAGGGAAAGAGATCTTCCAACAACGGAAATAAAATCTCATCAATTCATTTGATGTATCGCGTCTGGATTATTGCAATTCAGACTTATTCGCTAATTTCTAGACTTCAATTTGTTATGAATTATTTGCTAGACTTGTATATCGTCGTTGTTCTGCGAAAAGTATTAAGTCCATTTTTGCTTAAAATGACTCTTTAATGTCATTTTACTTAAAATAAAAATATCTACACATGGAAAAAACATTATGTCCAAAAGTTATATGGTTTCGCTGTTATGAAAATATAAAAAGTCATATAACTTGATTTTACACCGCCTTCCGAAACTTAAATTGCATTTATCTCAAAACTCAATATTTGGACTTGAATGCTTTTCGCAGAACAACGACGATATGGTAGTCATAAATATTGTCATATTAGTCCGCTTCTCAAAATATTGTCATATTTGTCCGCTTCTCAACATATTGTCATATTAGTCCGCTTCTCAAAATATTGTCATATTTGTCCGCTTCTCAACATATTGTCATATTAGTCCGCTTCTCAAAATATTGTCATATTTGTCCGCTTCTCAACATATTGTCATATTAGTCCGCTTCTCAAAATATTGTCATATTTGTCCGCTTCTCAACATATTGTCATATTAGTCCGCTTCTCAAAATATTGTCATATTTGTCCGCTTCTCAACATATTGTCATATTAGTCCGCTTCTCAAAATATTGTCATATTTGTCCGCTTCTCAACATATTGTCATATTAGTCCGCTTCTCAAAATATTGTCATATTTGTCCGCTTCTCAACATATTGTCATATTAGTCCGCTTCTCAAAATATTGTCATATTTGTCCGCTTCTCAACATATTGTCATATTAGTCCGCTTCTCAAAATATTGTCATATTTGTCCGCTTCTCAACATATTGTCATATTAGTCCGCTTCTCAAAATATTGTCATATTTGTCCGCTTCTCAACATATTGTCATATTAGTCCGCTTCTCAAAATATTGTCATATTTGTCCGCTTCTCAACATATTGTCATATTAGTCCGCTTCTCAAAATATTGTCATATTAAGTCCGCTTCTTAAAATATTGTCATATTAGTCCACTTCTCAAAATATTGCCATATAAGTCCGCTTCTCAACATATTGTCATATTTGTGCGCTTCTCAACATATTGTCATATTAGTCCGCTTCTTAAAATATTGTCATATTAGTCCACTTCTCAAAATATTGTCATACACGAGTAAGTCCGTTTCTCAAAATATTGTCATATTTGTCCGCTTCTCAACATATTGTCATATTAGTCCGCTTCTCAAAATATTGTCATATTAAGTCTGCTTCTCAAAATATTGTCATATTACATCCGCTTTTCATATTAAGTCATATTAAGTCCGCTTCTCAAAATATTGTCATATTTGTCCGCTTCTCAACATATTATCATATTAGTCCGCTTCTCAAACGTCTACATTGACCCAAGTGTAGAGACAGAGATCTTGTTTATTCCAATCTTTGTATTTTTTAATATTTATAATAAAAATAAATAAAAACCTTTTTAATTTTGTATTTACCAGTTTTATTTTAGTTTACTACCGGTTTCAAAGACCTTCGTCTTTCTCGTCAGGTGAAGTTGAACTAAATTATTTCTAAAATACTTTTTTTTTCTAACTAATACGTACAGGAGAGAGGGAGATGAGAAGAGGTTTACTCCCCTCCCCTTATTAACCACTTCATCCCTACCCCTTCTCCGGGACCTATTACAATTAGAAAAAAAAAATAAGACATCATTTAGTTCCACGGTCACCTGACGAAGAATATGTAGGTCTTTGAAACCGGTATTGAAGTCAAATAAAACAGTGGTGAATAAAATATAAGAAATGTTTTATTTTATTAAAATTTGTCAACATGACATCACAAAGTAAAACAAACGTCTTTTTTAAGATTCAAGAAATTTATATTTTTATATTGAGATCCCCTTTGGCAGATAATTCAAATGGTGCACCGATTCTGTGGTCTGTTCATTGGAATGGTCGGTGGAATAATCTACGTGTAGAGTAACTCTGAGGATGTGATGAAAGTTTAGAACGTTACTTAGTACAAGTAGAAAATCTTGTGGAGTTCAATGTCTTTATTACTGCACTTAGGACAGCATTGCATTACAGCAAGACTGTTGCAGTTCGTTGAACCGTTGCAGCAGCCCGACAGAGCGCCAGATTTGGCCTTCACCAATTCGGAGCGGTGCCGGGGGCGGGGCGGCCTCATGCTCTTGTGCCAGAACCAGTTATCAGCCTCTCAAACATACTGTCATTGCTGGCCATACGATATCTTGCTGAAAACTTTTCCTTGTATTAGAACTTACATACATACCATCACGCTATTTCCCTATCGGGGTAGGCAGAGAGACAGAGCACTACACTTCCCTATCTCTCGGCATATTCTTCGCCTCTTCCACATCTATACTTTTTTTATTTCTATTACGATATCTTTCATTCCACAGTCGCTCATCTACAGCGGTCACTCATCCATAGCGATGGATGATGTGCAGCAGATGTAACACATAGAAGTAGTGTGGGATGGATGAAGTTTAGATCAATGACGGGAGTTCTATGTGATCCGAAAATGACAGTAAAGTTAAAAGGAAAAGTATACTAAACGATTGTCAGCCCCGCACTCCTCTATGGCTCCGAATGCTGGACGATGTATAACTCTTACTCCGGATCCACAGATCCACCATAAAGCCACAGTGGATGTGGATAAATCGTTGCCTGTCAAACACAAACTGCCCATCCAATAGGGCTGTAATTTGAAATGTAATGAATAATGAAAATGATGTACTCAATCAAAATCAAACAACCCGCCAAATTTAAAGTTACTCGTTATTTTTAACCAATCCTCGTATATGGTTTATACTAAAGAAAATGTAGCATGGTCCTTGTGACGGTTCACAACTTTGCCTCAATATAACCTTGTAACGACGTTCAGTTATTTTAATTATTTTATCAACTTTAATATAAGCCTCGATTCTAATATATAGTAAGTTATTTAGGTAAATACTCGTACATTACGTAAAACTAACAATAATGACAAATTAATACACCTTGTTACAAATTAGCAAAAATGTGGCAGTTTGTTAAAATCAAATAATATTTGGCGACATTCGTCAAAAGTCACTACGTTAGTCTGCATTGGCTAGAGATGGGGTATACGATAATTGGATTTTCGATTTTTTTATACCTTAAATTAAATGTTCGTAATTAGTATTAATTCATAGTGGATCTTGGCCTATTTAAAGATAGATACAAATCATACAATACATTAGAAAGTCAGTATAATGAAAAAATAGGAATTAAGACGCCAGTTTAGAGAAAAACAATTTTTAGATTTATAAAAAAAACTATTCCATTTGTAAAAAAAAACGATTATACGCCATCCCTTTGAGACATGACATTTCAAACGTCACAGGGACTATGCTATATTTTCTTGAGTATAGTACCCCATTGACGTTGTTCGTATTGCTCACGATTTAGGACACCTGCACTGTGTCGTAAATCCGTGGTTTGCGTGCATTCTTCTGCATTTTTAAAAACCCGTTATTCTATGATATCTGTTCAAATAATTTCAAGGATAATATCTAAAGATAAAATATATAAAGCAGTTCCATGTAAACAAATCCAAGAATAAGGTAATAAACGTTAACAAGTTTACTATTAAGTCACAATGTGGATAATAACTGGTAACATAATCCCGTATTATCTGACATTCCACGGGGCATCGCGCCTCGCAGCCAGGTCTGATCGTCTCCTATCTGATCGTAGACTGTGAGAGACACGTTTTACTGAAAAGTAAAAAAAATAGCTCCGTTTATAAAGTAAATTCTCCTCGAGGGCTCTCTAACACGAGACTCGAACCCAGTTATTAGTTATTGACAGATTTAAAATATTACGTAAATAAATATTTATATCTTGAGTGTACGGATAGGAACGTGCGGCTTTTAATAAAATGAGAAGCGTATTCTGCGATGATAATCTAAGCTTGAAACTTCGACGACAAAGTCAAATGCTACGTTTGGTCAGTGTTATTGCATGTAGTAAAATCATGGACTCTCAAAGTTGATAGTATTAACCGACTGGAAGCATTCGAAATGTGGATGCACCGGAGAATGCTACGGATACCTTGGACGGATTTGGTCAGCAACACGAGGGTTCTTCAAAGAGCCAAAGTTGATAGGGAGTTGCTGACTAATATTAAAATCCGAAAGGTGTCCTATTTGGGTCATGTATTTAGAGGAGCAAAGTACAAATTACTGCACTTGATCGTCCAAGGTAAAATAGAGGGTCGAAGAGGTGTTGGCAGGAGGCAAATCTCCTGGCTCCGCAATATACGTGATTGGATTGGTATAGGAAGCGTTGGGGATCTTTTTCGGGCTGCCAGGGATAAAGATGCCTACTCTCAGGTGATGTTCAACGTTGGGGGGACCTGACGTGACACTGGGAAGAAGATAGGAAGGTAGTGGTTGCGGCCATTATATTAGGTACTTCCCCTTATCTGTATTTGTTTATAAAATCTTTTTTTGTAAGAAAACCGTAAAAAAACTTATAAAGGGAAGACGAACTAAAAAGAAAACTTTATAGATCTTCCGATATTTGATAGTAAACCATCAGGCTTTGTGTTAATTTAAAATCATAAATTTTAATGAGGCCTCCCAAAAAGGGTTGTCTTCGATTGCTTCCTAAAGCTGTACACGCCACTCATATCTTTAATACTTTAAATCTAATACCATATATGCTGACCATATATGGTATTAGATTTCAGCTCTTCACAACTAAAACAAATTTTTGAAAGAATATTGAAACAGATGAACTCTTCTCTTGACTGCCAGTTAGAATTAATAATTTTATCTTTCCATTAGAAGTTATTTTTTTAATTTTGTATTTTCAATAAATGGTTTTAAATTTGATGTTTTCTTTATAAAAATGTATATAGGGCATAAAACATGTATAATATTTACTCGAACCAAACAATATTTAAATATGCTAAGATGTTAATCCTCAAGAGTGTTTTAGTGCCAACTTTGATGAATGAGGAGTTAAACATAATGAAAACAACCGACTAAATGCTGTAGAAAGGTGTGCACTTACACGGGGTGACAATGTATGACAGAATACGAAAGGAAGGTGTTAGGGATGAATGTGAACTTAAGGCCGATGTGTTGTGTAAGATGCAGTAGAGTACGCTGAAATGGCTTGGCCATGTGGAATGATTGAATGAAGAAAGTCTAATAAACCAAATATAAAGGGCAAATGCGAGTGGAAAACGTGATAGAGGAGGACAAGGAAAGTATGGTTGGATCAATTGAATAATGTTATGAATGAAGGAAATGTGAGAAGTAAGAAAAACCTAGAAAGTGTATGGATTTAGAAGAGGCGAAATATGTGTGTCGAGCTAGGAAAGTATGGCGCTCTATCCTGTGTACCTACTTGGATAGGGATATTGCATGATGTTAAATATGTATGTACGTGTGTTTATGGGTTTATTTAGTGGATATTTTAAAGAATTATTGGATTTGTCGAAGGCCGAAGAGGTGTTGGCAGGAGGCAAATCTCCTGGTTACGCAATATACGTGATTGGACTAGCATAAGGGGCGTTGTAGATCTTTTTCGGATTGCCGGGGACAAATATATCTACTCTCAAGTGATATTCAACGTTGGGCGGACCTGACATGACACTGAGAAGAAGAAAGATTTGCCGAAAGACTTATTCTGATATTTTTGTCAATATCGATACAAACATTGTCGACACTTTTGTTTATAGGAAAGTCTGGCGCTCTCTCTGGCTACTCGATAGGGAAACAACGTGATGGTATGTTCATTAAATGTATTCAAGATTAGTGAAGGGGAAAAGAGACAATGAATATAACAGTTAATACCGGTTTCCTTAAACAAACTAAGGAGCAGCCAACACCCAGCGCCAGAGAACAATGGGCCGGGAGTTGTTGGATCAGCTGGACCGCTATCAATAGTGGCCTCCCGAGTGGGTCAGACCAGAAGCGGTCTGGCTAGTACTGCAGTGGGTGGTCCACTGCTGTTGCGGACACTCGATGTACTGTTCACCACTGCCGGGGTTTGTCGATGATGGATACTTGAGGATAATTACTGGTTTAAGTGCCAGTGGTGTGACTTGAACAAAGAAGGTGAAGAAGTGCCTCTTTGTTTATTTATATGCTCGTACATACCCTCACACTGTTTACTTGTTGGGGTAGGCAGAAAGGACAGAGAGCCATACTTTCCTATCTCGACACGCATACTTTGCCTCTCCTACATCCATACACCTTGTTCATACAGTTCCTACGATTAGTCTTACTTTTTCTTTCAAAATATCATTCACTTGATCCAACCATACTTTCTTTGATCTTCCTCTACTACGCCCTTCACTTAAATGCGTACTTTATAATTGTTTTATATATTTTTTACTCAAAACACTATTCAACTATACGAGTATATAATGGTATAACCCTACCGGTTTCAAGTTTTTCATCTTATCATCAGGGAAGAAAACTTTTATTTTTTCATTCATTCGTTCTACATGTTAAAAACCATTTTAGACTGGCATACTTCATCTTATTCAGCACATCAACCTTTAGTTCACAAGACAGTTGTTATGTCGGAAGTTGATGGTGATGACGGGCAATTGTTACGTTGGAAGTTGATAGTGATGACGGGCAATTGTTACGTTGGAAGTTGATGGTGATGGCGGGCAATTAATACGTTGGAAGTTGATGGTGATGACGGGCGATTGTTACGTTGGAGGTTGATGGTGATGACGGGCAATTAATACGGTGGAAGTTGATGGTGATGACGGGCAATTGTTACGTTGGAAGTTGATGGTGATGACGGGCAATTGTTACGTCGGAAGTTGATGGTGATAATGAAAAAATATGCATTTTCTTCAACATTTGATTCCGGTGACTTGTACAATATTTTACAATTTAGTATTTCACGGAGATATATTTGCAAGAGGGAACGTCATAGTGACCTCGTTCGTCCCTAGTACAAATGTACGAGTACCTGAGGAATTTGGCCATAATGGACCCTTAGT
Organism: Odontocerum albicorne; assembly: GCA_949825065.1. NCBI lineage: Eukaryota > Metazoa > Arthropoda > Insecta > Trichoptera > Odontoceridae > Odontocerum > Odontocerum albicorne. The sequence goes on from OX463861.1 coordinate 27,061,958, forward strand.
CCTTTAATGGACCCTTAGTTATGTTACCAGACAACACATACGAGTAGTCCAGGTAAATGACACATTTGCCCAGACAACACATAGTCTAGGTAAATGACACATGTGACCAGACAACACATAGTCCAGGTAAATGACACACGTGCCCAGACAACACATAGTCCAGGTAAATGACACATGTGACCAGACAACACATACGAGTAGTCCAGGTAAATGACACACGTGCCCAGACAACACATATTCCAGGTAAATGACACATGTGACCAGACAACACATAGTCCAGGTAAAGAGTACCTGAGGAATATGTCCCTAATGGACCCTTAATATGTTATATCCATTTTGGTGAAAGATAATGTCTTTAACTCTTTTCCATTGAGAGTGCAGGAACAAATGACACATGTGACCAGACAACACTTAGTCCAGGTAAATGACACATGTGACCAGACAACACATAGTCCAGGTAAATGACACACGTGCCCAGACAACACATATTCCAGGTAAATGACACATGTGACCAGACAACACATAGTCCAGGTAAATAACACATCTACCCAGACAACACATAGTCCAGGTAAATGACACATGTGACCAGACAACACATAGTCCAGGTAAATGACACATGCACCCAGACAACACATAGTCCAGGTAAATGACACATGTGACCAGACAACACATATTCCAGGTAAATGACACATGTACCCAGACAACACATAGTCCAGGTAAATGACACATGTGACCAGACAACACATACGAGTAGTCCAGGTAAAGAAGAAACTGGAACTACTTGTCTCACGCTCCCGTTATCTCTAGGGGCTGCGAGTGTTTCCAAGAGCAATTTGAAATAACGATGAAGTATAAATGACTGACCTGCACAATGTTATATTTCTAAAGTTATTATTTATGAATCCTGTTGATAAGACAGTCGATCCTCTTCATGGACGGAAAAACCCGGATAAGTGTCCATCACATAACACAATGGACACTTTCTTAAACGTTTTATTCAGGTGAGTTGTACAATGCTGCATATGACGGAGATCATTTACGAGATGGAACGTAGTAGTGACCTCGTTCCTCCCTTGTGCTAACCTAAGGACTTTGGGCTTGATATATCCATTTTGGTGAAAGATATATCTTCATCTCTTGAATTGAGAATGTTGGAAAAAGGGTACATATGACCAGAGGATATATATTTCGGATTAAAATACTAAAATTCTCTATTTCACGCTACACTTTTCTCATACGGCTGGTTGTGTTTTCAAGAACATATTAAGACAATTTTCAGCGTCTTTCCAATCATGGATTAGCGCTACCCTCAAACAGAGATTGTTTATTGGCGTTTCCAGTTCACCGCTCCTCTTTTTTAACGTCATCCTTTACTGTCCATGCAGTGATACTCTGGAATCAGTTACAAACCAATATAAGACTCGCTCTGTCCTTGGCATGCTTTAAGAAGCGACTGAAAAAACTTTTAATTTCTAGTCAGTAAAATAATGTGTTTCATTCCTGATTTTTATTTTCCTTTCTTCTCCACCATCCCTTCCTTTCCTTTTGATTGATGATATCTCACTTTATATGAAAAATAATGTTCGGGTGACTGTCCGTCTTTGTGGGGTTCGTGGGCATATGGTCACGTATGTGTTTATGGATTTCGTGGGGATGGATAGTCATTTGAATGATTTATGTGACCACGTAACTTGCTTTATTTACTTTTGTATGGTTGGTTGTAAGAGATTGTCGCCTGGCAATAATCCCTCCAGATTGTATTTGGAATAAAAGTGTTAAATAAAAAATAATTAAATGAAATATTTAGTTTTATAAATCTCCAATGACCGACATGTGCAGTGTTACGTTTCTAATCTTTTACTTTATGGATCCTGTTAAAAGGAGAGTTGATATCAGGGTTCACTTTATAGAGAAAAAAAACAGGATATGCGTCCATCATATAACATTATCCACCCATTGGATGTTCTGGCACGCTTACTCTATGACATAGTTTGGTAAATGACAATGTTATCAGCGAATCTAAATTGTAGAATTAAATTTTCCGCACTCCTATACTAAATTCATATTCAAAAAAATAAAAAAATAATCATAAAGTAATCGACTCAATTAAAAACGACGCCATGCCGGAACATCAGAAGATTCCGTCTCTAATCTACGCACAGAGAGCGGCCATATCCTGGCCCCATGCGTTCTGATGTCACCGGGACATTCTCGGTTAAAAATGAGGAGGCGTTTTAGAAAAGATATATAGTCTTAGAAAAGATATTTACTGGTATATCTATCCTGGAAGAATATAGTGTCATTGACAGATTCAATGTTTTCTGGATTTTACGGAACAATAACAGGAGAAACTTCAGTGTTGCATAATGTGATAGGCGATCCCTCGTTTTTTATTATAAATAATTTCATCTCTTTTCTTTTTTCATCTTGAGAGTGTAGGAGGAAAGGGCACAGACAACACATATTTCAAGTAAAAAAGAAACTAGAACAATTTTTCTCATGCTCTAATAATTTCTAGGGGCTGGGAGCAGCGGCGGCTGGCCCCGAGGTATGCTGGTGCGCTGAGCACCAACGCACCTCGAGACGCTGAGCGAATATAAAATATCGCTGTCTCACGGTTTACTGTACGTCTCTGTCTGCCCTATATGAATTAGCGTTTCCGTCCGGTGCGTATTGGAAATCGCTCCGGTAGTATTGGCAAACTTGGCCAGTCTATTTGAAAGGAATATTTTTGAATTTTTTTTTTTGAATTTCCACTTAAATAAAAATCCTCGTACAATTTGTCTGTATTCTTATACATGCTTAACCTATATAAATATTTAACATTTTCGGAAGTCATGTTTGCGAATATATAATTTAAATATTGCGAATTATTTCTCTGGTTCAGCGCACCACCACGCCTCCAGATCAGCCGCCGCTGGTTGGGAGTGTTTCCAAGAGCACTATAAAACAACGATGAAACATTTATGTCTGACCTGCACAATGTTATATCTCTAATGTTATAATTGATGGGCCCTGTTTATAAGACAATCAATCCTCTTCATGGACGAAAGAACAGAATAAGCGGCCATCATATAACAGCGGTCCTGTTGTCGTTTGTTGAACTTCATGGTCCAAGCTAGGATGGTTTCTTCACGCTGTTCGGCGTGAAGTCGGGAGAGGTTTGTTCTGGGGTGGGCGTTGAAGGAGATCTTGATGGGTATTGAAGAATGCCTTATTCTGCACTCGTTGAAGCTTCAGGTGATACCATGTTAAATTGTGGTGTTTTTTTTAATTGTCCCGGTTCAGACATCGCTTCCCATGGTGAACCTATCTGAGAACATTGTGTGTGTCTCTCAGTCGTATCGGAATTGCTTCTTTTAATGATGTTTGTCAAGTTAGATTTCACGGTCCGAGCGGATTACCTCTGTAATTGTGTTTACCCACTCCGCAGTCCGCAATCCGCGCTGGACCAATGGAGACTCCGGTTTACGGATGGGCAAGCTGCTCGCTGCTCGCTCTCTTGAGACCCTTTGAAGGCTGTGCCACGTCGAGTTTAAACGTTGTTTTTTTTCCTGGTGTAATTGCTTATCAAATAGAACACTCGAGGGTCGAAAGCGCTCTAAGTCAGGATTGAAACCCACTTTTATTGACAGTTTAAAATATTACAAAAAAAATAAAAATATTGTAAGTATAGAAAGGTAGTGGCTGCGGCCGTTAAATAAGGTGCTTCCCCGCACGTGTATATATTTAGAAAAAATAATTTCTTACGAAAACTACAGAAAACTGACCAAGGAAAGACGATCTACAAAGAAACCTTTGTAGTTATTTATAGTTAAGGCATTAACATTGTGGAGGCTTAAAGACATTGTAATTTGTTTTATCAAACACTGTTTATTCCACTTTATGTAACGGTATAACCCTACCGGTTTCAAGCCTTTCACCTCATCACTAGGTAGCACAAACAAGACTGAATTATGTTCGAACTGACACCGACATACACACTTCTAACGGTAAGCTTTCGGGCTGGGAACTGGGGGCTGGGGGAGGCATGGAACGATCTCGTCGAGCAGCGGAGAGACTCTTGGGATATATGTGTTTGCCAGATGTTCACCTCGATGCACTGACCTAGAAATTTCTAGGGCCTCTAATCTGTCCAATTTATTTCCGTTACTACTGATATGTAAGAATTTGGCATCATCGATCCCCTGATGATGAGGTGTGCACCTTGAAACCGGTAGGGTTATACCGTTACAAAAAGTGGAATAAACAGTGTTTGATAAAACAAATTACAAACCTTTGTAGATCATCCGATATGTGATAGTAACACATTCGGCTTTAGGTGTAGTATAAGGTGTTTTTTTTAATAATTACAACTAAAGATACGTATTTACTGCATGGCTTGCGGTAGGAGAGACGACCTTTGCTTTTATATATTATACAATACTTGTTACACGCTAGATTGTAATTAGTGCATGAAGTATACAACTAAATTGACAACTAGCTTCCTCTATTGCTCTAACAAACGGTGAATGGAAGGCGTGAGAGAGGAAGAGCAAGGAAAGTATTGTTAAATTAATTGAATAATATTTTGATAGGAGATGTAGAAGTCAGGGAAATCGTATGAGTTTTACGAGAAGGTTGATGAATGTGGAAGATATGAAACATATACGAGTATAAACAGTCTAATGGAAAAGGTGACTGACAGGAAAGGTGATTGACGGGAAAGGTGACTGACGGGAAAGGTGACTGACGGGAAAGGTGACTGACGGGAAATGTGATTGGCGGGAAAGGTGACTGACGGGAAAGGTGATTGACGGGAAAGGTGACTGACGGGAAATGAAATATAAGACATTGTTTATTTTTAGTTAATATTACCTTTTATTCAAAAAGCACCCTTTGTGAGTCAATACAATACTGGAAGCGGTTGGTAGTAACATCTTCTGAAGCACTCCTGAAACTCATTCTTCGGAATTGTCTCCAAAATCGCGGTCGAAGCCTTCTGGATGTCTGAAATCGTGTCGAAACGCTTTCCTTTCATACATTTTTATAACCACAACCTTCGGTTTATTTCATTTTCAAAACTTTAACTAATCATCTCTTATACATCTTATTTATTTATTTATTTATTTAACACTTTTATTGCAATACAATCTGGCGGGCTTATTGCCAGGTGGCAATCTCTTCCAACCAACCAGACAAAAGTAAATTAAGCAAGTTACGTGGTCGCATAAATCATTCAAATGACTATCCATCCCCACGAAATCCATTAAGTCTTAGATAGCGTGAGGCTCTTCGTTTTGTCCGTGGATATCAACATGTTTTATCAACATTGTATATTTTAGTGAGGTTTGATGGAGTCTATATAACATGCTTTGGAGGTCATCTTCGGATTCTGTAGTGAGAACTGATGGTCAAAAATGACCATGCAAAATACGTAATTTTCGTCTAGACAATCTATTTTATGAATTTATACAGGTGTTCCAATAAAAGCGCCGGATTCAGTTTTTTGTTTGGTTCTTGGGTCAGTTGGATCTTGAAGGCATACAGACCCAGATCTTTTGCGAGAATTCGCTGTAAGGTGCTTCTTTAAACTTTTTCTTGTGAACGATGACGAATTGATGTCCTTGGGGTTTCGGTAACACTTTCTCTAACTGCGGCTATGTTTTCGAGTGAACGCCCGCTACGAGGACGCGTGGCAAGGGTGACTTATTGTCCAAAATCTAACCAGTTTCTTTAAATTTTTTAATAAGACTTCGTATTGATGACTCATTTGAACCATTATTTTGACCGGAAATTCCACGAAGTTTCCGAACTGTTTTAGCAAAACTTTCCCCATTTTTATAATGAGTTTTAAGAATAATAACGCGTTGTTCTTTCGTGTAGCATTCCATATTTACTAATCGTAAGATTGACAGATGGTACATATAATTTTTTAGAGCGTATAAAAACCTTATAAAAAAAATGTCACAAAATTTAAATCCGGCGCTCTCATACGTTTGGTCATTGTTATTGCATGGAGTGGAATCATGGACTCTCAACGTTGGTAGTATGAACCGACTGGAAGCATTCTAAATGTGGATACACCGGAGAATGCTACGGATACCCTGGACGGATATGGTCAGCAACACGAGGGTTCTTCAAAGAGCCAAAGTTGATAGATAGTTGCTGACTAATATTAAAATCCGAAAGGTGTCCTACTTGGGTCATGTACTTAGAGGAGCAAAGTACAAATTATCGCACCTGATCGTCCAAGGCAAAATAGAGGGTCGAAGAGGTGTTGGCAGGAGGCATTTGGCTTAAATAAATATTTGATTGATAGCAACATAGTATGTACATAATACATTTAGACACATTTCAAGAACGTATTAAAAAGATAATACATTAAAAAACAGAAGCTATCAAAAGATCTGGGCTCATCTAATAACATCCCCCCGGCCAAGATACTCCCCACCAATATAGGGCGAGCCTAGCCACGGGGACATCAGATGTTTTTCAGCCAACACCCTTGATATCGACGTTTCGAAAACGTTGCAGCTTTTATCCTTAGGGCTTGTTTGTTGTAAATTTCAGCACAGTCAAACTGTCGTTGTTAATAATAATAATAATAGTACAATTTATAAAGCACCGTTTAAAGAGCAAACTTCCCTCAAAGGAACTTTAAGTCGAGACTCAAACCCACTATTACTGAAAGAGTAAAAACACGGCCAATAAACTAATGTATATTAAAATCCGAAAGGTGTCCTACTTGGGTCATGTACTTAGAGGAGCAAAGTACAAATTACTGCACCTGATCATCCAAGGCAAAATAGAGGGTCGAAGAGGTGTTGGCAGGAGGCAAATCTCCTGGCTCCGCAATATACGTGATTGGACTGGCATAATGGGCGTTGGGGATCTTTTTCGGGCTGCCGGGGACAAAGATGTCTACTCTCAGGTGATATCCAACGTTGGGGGACCTGACATGACACTGATAAGAAGAAGGTAAACACGCCCTGAAAATCTCCTGGCTCCGCAGTATACGGGATTGGACTGGTATAAGGAGCGTCGGGGATTTTTCCGGACTGCCGAGGACAAAGAGGTCTGCTCTCAAGGGATATTTAACGTTGGGGAGACCTGACATGACACTGGGAAGAATAAGAAGCTCTCATTGGGACATCCTATATATAAATTAAACAACCATAGTGACATCATACGCCCCTGCTTTGTCTCTTTAGTAATAACGCCTAACACTGCTATATTTGCAAGTCGAAAACCCATTGGTTGTCAAAAAGAACACCCAAGACGTGAACATTGTTTGAAAGTTAAATGTGTCTCCCATAGTATGTGATCAAATCGGGGACGATCAGACCTCTGGCTGCGAAGCGCGATGACCCATGGAATGTCAGATAATACCAGTTATCATCTACATTAACTATGTCTTGATGGTGTTTGAGTCATTTTCTTTTTCCTGGATTTATTTACATGAAATTGTTGTGTATATTTTTATCTTTAGATATTATCCTTGAAGTTATTTCTACAGATGTCATAGAATAACAGGTTTTATATAAATGCAGGAGAATGCACGCGAACCACGGATTTACGAGACATTGCAGGTGTCCTAAGTTTGGTTAAGCCGTGAGCAATAAGAAACAAAGTCAATGGGGTATCAAAACATATACGAGGGTTGATAAAAAAAATACGAGAATTATTAAATTTCGCGGGCTCTTTGATTATGATTGATGCCATTATTTTTCCTCACGTTGGCAAGACTGTTTGTGATGAATATTTCAAGCCATATTGGATAGGCAGTTTGTATTTGACAGGCAAGGATTTACAACGTATTTTGGCACGTTTGCGATTTTTTCATTTTAAAAATGATTTTTTTATAGGTTGAGGTGATGTTTAACTAGTAAAACTGTCAGAGACAGAAGAAACATAAAAGTAAGAGCAGTGTGCTAAAATCAATGCGGAATAAACCTTATTTGCGGAACCACTCTCAAAGAATGGATGGAACCCGGATAGTTTATGGCTTCCCCATAGGAAACCGACCACGAAGCAAATCCCCAAAGAGATGGAGGGATAGCTGGTAGTCCACAACTCAGGAATAATACAATAAAACACACATCTAGAATATACTGTGAGATAAAGAGGATGAAATTTATGTTGTGTCATATATTAGTTTAGTTTAGTTTTTAGTTCAGTTTAGTTTAGTTCTTAGTTTAGTTTAGTTTAGCTCTGTGTTCCATGACATATAAGTGCCTACTCAAAAGAGTATTATTACTTTGTTATTCCACTAATTACATTACTTTTCGTTACCCTATCATTACGCCTGAAGAAAGCCTCGGGATAAGAGGTAGAAACAAGTGTAGCGAAGATTAACGTTATTAGTGGAATAACAAAGTAATTCATTGTTAAATATTCTAATATGTAATTCTACAAAATTAAAACCGAAACCTAAGACAAAAACTAAATTATTTATTTCTTGTTTGTTACAACAGCGCTTAAGACAAATCGCGCAAAAATGTTGCGCACTCTGTGGCATAGATTATCTTTGAAACGGCTGTTGTAAGTCGTGAAATGATGTCAATGCAAAAATGTCATAAATGTAAAACGTCGTAACTTAAAGTTCGCCTGTACCTGTCGCTGTATTCATTTTATGGGTGACAACATTGCTGGCTCTCTCGAAACCTTATGAAGGCTTTCGAGCTATATCATTTGGTTTTGTCGTTCAATTTCTCTACAATAACATGTGGAGAAAATTAATGGTGAAACAAGGACTAAGGTGGTTTATAAGTTAGAAGTGCAAGGTGTCCGTGGAAGAGGTTGACCGAGAAATACGTTGCTGGATCAAATGGACCAGATTTCGAAAGGATTTTGAGAAGGGACAGAAAACAAAGTAAACAGCACTCAATGTAATATACGACAACTAGATATATCAACAGTAGCATAAAACACTACATAAAAGTGTGTTAGTGCCCACCTTATGAAGTAAAACTTGGATTTGGTAGAAAAACGTTAAAATTAATATTAATGCTGTGAGAGATGCGTGCTGCACTAAGGAAATATTGTGGAATGTCAATGTTTCAAAAAAGGTGGAATGCAGACATCAGAAATAAATGCATGGATAAAATTGATGTTTTAAGCAAGGTTTATGAGCTCGGTCCTTTTGGGAAGAGATGATGATGATTTGTTGATATATAAAACTCGGTAGATCGCAATGCGGAAAGAGAGAGTTTTTATTAGTAACGTAGGTATTTATATCATTTTAGAATGTGCGCGGGAATGCGCTCGCGATATGCCTGCGTCTCGTTCCTGCGAATGCAAAAACGATTAATGTTGTATGTAGGTATCGTGGTGCGTTCTCGCTCTAGTATGGAATGCGGTCCGCTCCGGGCTATGGGTTGAATGGCCGGCGTGTGAACTTTGGACTTGTTTATTTAGATTTGTCGAGGAATGCAAAGGTCACTTCATCGGTCATTGACCGTCTGTATGGATGCCCACAGTGTTCCGAGTGTGCGACTGAGTGTGCGACGACCGCCACAAGGTGAAGAAATGAGCTTTAATATGGTTTGTACATGTGGAGAGAATGAATGATGAAAAAAATACTAAACTAATGTACTTGTCAGCCATGTGTCTTTTATATCTCAAGATCTATCCATAAAATTCTCAAAAAACCAATTATTGTTCTAGGTAAGCGTTTTTCCACTAAAAACAAATCTTAGTTCTTTACCACAATAAAATAAGTCTTCGACAATTACGTAAGCCTGCTTGGTGAAGTTTGGTAATATTTTGTGATATAAATACATATATTGAACTTAAATATACACATTAAAATTAAACAATGACTGTAATTTATTATTACTACTGTTTTTTGTATCTCCTGTACGTGTTAGTACTTGTATAACTTGTCATATGTTCATTTGTGTATAAAAGACAATGTTGTGTCTTTAACTAAATAAATAAATACACAAATGAGCCTAGAGAGTAAATTTCTCAATATTTCAGTGTATGCACATCCACAAGCCCCGATTGATGATGTCTCAATATTTCAGTGTATACACTATCCGCAAGCCCCGATTGATGATGTCTCAATATTTCAGTGTATACACTATCCGCAAGCCCCGATTGATGATGTCTCAATATTTCAGTGTATACACTATCCGCAAGCCCCGATTGATGATGTCTCAATATTTCAGTGTATACACTATCCACAAGCCCCGATTGATGATGTCTCAATATTCCAGTGTATACACTATCCGCAAGCCCCGATTGATGATGTCCCACTTTTTTTGTTTATACTCTTATGTATGAATTCTATAAAGGAGTAAAATTATTTGAATATTTCTTCGCGACCATGTAACCTCTTTTATTTGCTTTAGTCTGGTTGGTTGGAAGCGATTGCCACCTGGCAATAATCCCGTCAAATTATTTCACAATAAAGTGTTTAATAAATAAATGTTTTGATCCCATAAAACAAGAATGCACGATACCGCGTCTGTTGTTTGTTTCCCTTCACAACACTGTGTACAGTCACGCAGCACTCTGATGTCACCACGCCCAGTGATGGTGACGCAAAGCCGAAACCATCCAGCTCTCGTTATAGCCCGACACCCTGCCCCGGGGAGGGGGTGTTCCCACCAGCTTGGCACCGGCCTGCACTGCGCTGTCAAGGAGGCCGCCAGAGCTGCTTCAGGGATAGTGCTGCCAGATGAAGTTTACAACACTTTCAAAACATCGGACATTAAAATAAACGTTACACCTTTAACCTTGTAGAAAATAGAAGCTGGATAATATCTGGCCTTGTTGGTAAGATGTCTGTCTTCCAACCTGGAAATTGTGGGTTTGATTCCAGATTTTTTTAAAAAGCGTTTTAATCTGGTTTTCGCTCAAGGTCTGTGTCACAGCTTTTTGGTTTGTTTCAAGTCTAATTGCGTTGTTTGTTGCCTTATCTTAATTTTATACACTTTGGCTAAGCAATAATAATAATAAAATGACAATTTATGTAGCGCCGTTGAGAGGACAGACTCTCCTCAAGGGCGCCCTAGCTCGGGACTCGATCACACTATTATTGACAGATTAAAAATATTACAAAATAAATATATATTTAAGTTACGTGGAAGGTTAAGAAGGTGATGGCTGCGGCCATTAGATAGTAGGTACTTCTCCGCATCTGCATATGTTCAGAAAAACACGTGGTAAGAAAACCGCAGAAAACTTTCCAAGAGTAGACGAATTACAAAGAAACCTTTGTAGATCTCCCGATATGTCATAGTAACACTGAGAGCTCTCTAGTAGCAATAAGGGCTTTGTAGATCTCCCGATATGTGATAGTAACACTGAGAGCTCTCTAGTAGCAATAAGGGCTTTGTAGATCTCCCGATATGTGATAGTAACACTGAGAGCTCTCTAGTATCAATAAGGGCTTTGTACATCTCCCGATATGTGATACTAGCACTGAGAGCTCTCTAGTAGCAATAAGGGCTTTGTCCATCTCCTGATATGTGATAGTAGCACTGAGAGCTCTCTAGTAGCAATAAGGGCTTTGTAGATCTCCCGATATGTGATAGTAACACTGAGAGCTCTCTAGTATCAATAAGGGCTTTGTAGATCTCCCGATATGTGATAGTAACACTGAGAGCTCTCTAGTATCAATAAGGGCTTTGTACATCTCCCGATATGTGATACTAGCACTGAGAGCTCTCTAGTAGCAATAAGGGCTTTGTCCATCTCCTGATATGTGATAGTAGCACTGAGAGCTCTCTAGTAGCAATAAGGGCTTTGTAGATCTCCCGATATGTGATAGTAACACTGAGAGTTCTCTAGTATCAATAAGGGCTTTGTAGATCTCCCGATATGTGATACTAGCACTGAGAGCTCTCTAGTAGCAATAAGGGCTTTGTCCATCTCCTGATATGTGATAGTAGCACTGAGAGCTCTCTAGTAGCAATGAGGGCTTTGTCTATCTCCTGATATGTGATAGTAGCACTGAGAGCTCTCTAGTAGCAATAAGGGCTTAGTAGATCTCCCGATATGTGATAGTAACACTGAGAGCTCTCTAGTATCAATAAGGGCTTTGTAGATCTCCCGATATGTGATACTAGCACTGAGAGCTCTCTAGTAGCAATAAGGGCTTTGTCCATCTCCTGATATGTGATAGTAGCACTGAGAGCTCTCTAGTAGCAATAAGGGCTTTGTAGATCTCCCGATATGTGATAGTAACACTGAGAGCTCTCTAGTATTAATAAGGGCTTTGTAGATCTCCCGATATGTGATACTAGCACTGAGAGCTCTCTAGTAGCAATAAGGGCTTTGTCCATCTCCTGATATGTGATAGTAGCACTGAGAGCTCTCTAGTAGCAATAAGGGCTTTGTCCATCTCCTGATATGTGATAGAAACACTGAGAGCTCTCTAGTAGCAATAAGGGCTTTGTAGATCTCCCGATATGTGATACTAGCACTGAGAGCTCTCTAGTAGCAATAAGGGCTTTGTCCATCTCCTGATATGTGATAGTAGCACTGAGAGCTCTCTAGTAGCAATAAGGGCTTTGTAGATCTCCTGATATGCGATAGTAATACTGAGAGCTCTCTAGTAGCAATAAGGGATTTGTAGATCTCCTGATATGATGTAACAGTGAGAGCTCTCTAGTAACAATAAGGGCTTTGTAGATCTTCCGATATGCGATAGTAACACTGAGAGCTCTCTAGTAGCAATAAGGGCTTTGTAGATCTTCCGATATGCGATAGTAACACTGAGAGCTCTCTAGTAGCAATAAGGGCTTTGTAGATCTTCCGATATGCGATAGTAACACTGAGAGCTCTCTAGTAGCAATAAGGGCTTTGTAGATCTTCCGATATGCGATAGTACGAGTAACACTAAGAGTTCTCTAGTAGCAATTAGGGCTTTGTATAATAGATCTCCCGATATGTGATAGTAACATTGAGAGCTCTCTAGTAGCAATAAGGGCTTTGTAGATCTTCCGATATGCGATAGTACGAGTAACACTAAGAGTTCTCTAGTAGCAATTAGGGCTTTGTATAATAGATCTCCCGATATGTGATAGTAACATTGAGAGCTCTCTAGTAGCAATAAGGGCTTTGTAGATCTTGCGATGTGCGATAGTAACACTGAGAGCTCTCTAGTAGCAATAAGGGCTTTGTACATCTCCCGATATGCGATAGTAACATTGAGAGCTCTCTAGTAGCAATAAGGGCTCTGCTTAGAAGAATATTGAGGTTAAAATACCCACTAACCTTGATTCCATAAAAGAAAGTTGATAAAACGAATTTTGCCTGCCATATGCAGGATAATAATAGGTCACTGTCTGATAGGAAGACACCTTTATAAAATCCATATAAAAGAAAGCTCAACATGCACGTGTGGAATGGGTAAGGAGACCCTTGACCGTGTTTTCTTTGTGTGTCCTCTGCGCTCCACCGCATACACTATTTACTCAATTGGTGTCTCTCGTCTGTTCAACATGTCCCACCTGCTCGCATTTAATTCTCCATGAATTTATAGTCACATATCTCAATTTATTGTTCAAAACTCCTTAAATATTTAGTATTACAGAAGTTTCTTACATGTTCTTACACTACTTTCTTTCCTTCATATTGTTATTGGCACAAATAATCTCTATTGGATGGAATGCCTAATTAACTAATAACAATAATATTCAGTGCTTTTTTAGCGGTGGAGCGCAGTGGAGCGGCGCTCCACAGCAAACGGAGATACGTTGTACAAAAGGCTTGACAAGAAGTGCGCCCCGGCATTCAAAAAAAAAAAGCATTGCCAGTGCTTTATTGCGGTGGTGCGCCGTGGACTGGCGCTCCATCTTTTTTATGGTATACAAAAAGCTTGACAAAAAGTTAGCTCCGGCATCTTTTTTTTTTTTTTAAGCATTGATAATACTAATGGATACGTTTATTCACTGAATGTTTTGAATAAATTAAGGATACCTATAACTTCGGTCATAGATATTCTTTATAAAAATTAAAATAAAAAAAAAACGTGCCTGTGTTTTCCGATCGTCTCTCTTCAGTCGTGCCATCGGATCTAATACAGAGGTGTGGCCAGTGAATTTGCTGGTGTCTAACGGCTTACTCATTAAAAAGAGGTGAAACAGATGAAAAAACTACACTGCTTTGCTTTCCAACTAAATTAACGTTGTAATAAAAAGGCGATCCTTAACTACGAGCCCTAGCAACGACGACGACGAAGGTTTTGGACCTTTTTGATGAGGATCTCGGTATGTTGGATAACTTTTCGTTTAATTCCTCTTTTGATTTATTTTTTAATACTTGTATTCGTAGTTTCGAACCACACACTAACTGACACGCGCGCTCGTACATTCCCAAGGCCACTAATACAGTCATTCACACATCTATGAATGAAAAATAGAAAACATCCGAGTGTGTTGAAAGCAAAATGTGTTTTACTAATAAGCATGAATTCAGTATAAACTGATATCTGAAGAGTAAGGCATGTTGTACGGAAGAGGGGCATGCCAAAACGTTTTAAGAAATTATTTTAACACTTGCCACCCTATGATGGATAGTGAGTGACCAGGACTTACATAATAAAATAATTTTATAGCTAATTACAAAAAATAACCTAGCAGCTTTTGCATAATTTTAAACATATATGTTTCGCTGGATGCTGAGCGTCCAGCATAGTAGCTGGCGGAATTGTTTAGCACAGTAAGGCGAGTGTTAAAAAAGTAACAAAAAAATTATGCGTCACAAATCAGTTGGTTATTGTTAATTTGGTATTGCTTATTAATAAGAGGATTCAGGAAGAGGAATACATTTATGGAGAAGGAAAAAAAAAGAAGCGAAGAGTTTCTCCTCGTTTATTGTACTGTATTGTATTACACTTTCGTTGTATATAATACACCCTATTGGACTTATTGCCATGTGGCAATCTCTTCCAACCAATCAGATACACGCTAAAGAGGCCTTAAGTGATCACCAGACTGGAATATTTTTTTTTTAATCTGGGTAACCTCCGAGCTGGGAGACAGGCGTCTTACCAACCAGGCCACCATTTATACGGGATTAGGACCGACACCGTCGTTTGACTAAAAGGGAATAAAATTTCTGCAACATCGAAGTTTTAATTTATATTTTTTGTAAATTATAAATTATTCGAAACTTTACAATATTTTATCAATGGTTTCAG
This sequence comes from Odontocerum albicorne, assembly GCA_949825065.1. Taxonomy (NCBI): domain Eukaryota; kingdom Metazoa; phylum Arthropoda; class Insecta; order Trichoptera; family Odontoceridae; genus Odontocerum; species Odontocerum albicorne. The sequence continues at coordinate 27,077,094 of OX463861.1, forward strand.
CTGTAAGTTTGTGGAATTTCGTATTAGAATATTTAACAATAAATTACTTTGTTATTCCACTTCTTCTTCTTCCTAGTGTCATGTCAGTTTCCCCCAACGTTAACTATCACCTGAGAGTAGGTATCTTTGTCCCCGGCATGCGGCAGCCCGAAAAAGACCCCCAACGCTCCTTATACCAGTCCAATCACGTATATTGCGGAGCCAAGAGATTTGCCTCCTGCCAACACCTCTTCGACCCTCTATTTTGGCTTTGAATGATCAGGTGCAGTAATTTGTACTTTTGTCCTCTAAGTACATGACCCAAATAGGACACCTTTCGGATTTTAACATTAGTCAGCAACTCTCTATCAACTTTGGCTCTTTGAAGAACCCTTGTGTTGCTGACCATATCCGTCCAGGGTATCCGTAAAATTCTCCGGTGTATCCATATTTCGAATGCTTCCAGTCGGTTTATACTACCAACTTTGAGGGTCCATGATTCCACTCCATGTAATAACACTGACCAAACGTAGGATTTGACTAAACGTTGTCGAAGTTTCAAATTTAGATTATCATCGAAGAATACGATTCTCATTTTATTAAAAGCCACAAAAGATGATTCAATTACACTAATTACATTGATCCTCGCTACACGTGTTTCTACCTCCTCTCCCGAAGCCCTCTTCAGGCGCAATGATCCTGGTTTGTTATGGGAGCAGTGCTTATATATCAGACTGGTGTTATGTTACTTTACTATGGACCGCCCACAACAAATGTAGAGTACGGTATGTTTACGGAAAAAAAATCAATTTTATTAAACATATTTCTTAGAATTTGACAAGCATTTTCAAAATTTTTCCTCTGCATTAATATTGATGAACTCGAATAAGTATTTATATAAAATATGTAATTAATTTATTAGAATTAAAATTTTTCCATAAATACGCACACACTTTTATTGTGGGGGGTCCACAGAAAAGTAACATGACACCAGTCTGATATATACTCGTAAATACTGCTTTCATAACAAACCGGGACCACTTCCCCTGAAGAGGTCCTCGGATTATGAGGTAGAAATATGTGTAGCGGGGATGAATATAATTAGTGCAATAACAAAGTTATTTATTTTTGTATTACAATTTTATCTAACGCCAACGTCGGAGAAAGAAGTTCTAGCGACTATTAACACACTTAAGGCAAGTAGCGCCCCGGGGCCTGATCAGATTACATCTGCACTGGTAAAACATACTCAAAGATTTATAGCACTACCACTGAAACATGTGATCAATTTGAGTTTTAGAGGTGTAACTTTCCCAACTGCATTAAAACGTTCGCATATTGTCCCAATACACAAGGGAGGCTCGATGGATGACTTAAAAAATTATAGACCCATATCTCTGCTGAGCATTCTTTCAAAAATTATTGAGAAAATAGTGAAGGACCGACTGATGAAATTTTTCAATATGCACAACATTATCTCTCCTAATCAGTTTGGTTTCCAAAGGAATGTGGGAACTGAAACTGCTTTGCTTAGTCTAGTAAACAGCGTTACCAACACTTTGGATAATAAGAAGGCATGTTTGGCAGTTTTTTTGGACCTTGCAAAGGCTTTTGATACAGTGTCTCACCGAATATTACTTACCAGATTGATGGAGGTGGGCATATGTGGGCGCTCTTCTAGTTGGTTCTCTTCTTACTTGTCTGATAGAACTCAGAGAGTCAAATTGGGTGATAGTGTATTTGGTGAGCCTCTTTTTGTAAGATTCGGAGTACCTCAAGGTAGTGTTCTGGGACCTATATTGTTCCTGATATATGTCAATCAGTTGTGTAATCTTTCTCTCAGGGGTAAGATTATTACTTTTGCGGACGACACGGTTCTTCTATTCGAGGGCCGAACATGGGATGATGTATTCTTAAAGGCTAACGAAGAATTGCGTGTAGTTAAAGAATGGATGGACTCAAATTTATTGACTCTAAATTCCCAAAAAACTAAATACATCACATTTAGCATATCTACAAGAACTCAAGCACCTACAAATAAATACATAACACTACACACTTGTTCACCCATGTCTGACTGTAGTTGTGTTTCCTTGGAAAGGGTTGATAGTATAAAGTACCTTGGAGTTTATGTTGACCAGTTCCTTCGTTGGGAGGTCCATATTAACACTTTGAGCGCAAAAATCAGAAAACTAGGATACATATTCCGTATGATTCGAAATGTGCTCAGTGAAAATATTCTTAAAAGTATATACTTCGCCTTATGTCAGTCAGCACTTTCTTACGGTATATCAGTTTGGGGGGGATGCACCTTAACCCAGAAACACATATTACAGGTTTCCCAAAAATTGATTGTGAAAATAATCAATAAACTTCCTGCTCGGTATCCCACGGCGGAGCTTTTCAGAGAGTATCAGGTCCTGAACATAGCCAATTTACATCTCGAATCCATTCTCTGGCACTACCATCGAGAGGAGGGGAAGATGCAAACTCAGCAGACACACATGACACGCATGGCAACTAATGAAATGTTCACCATCCCTAGAGTTAAAACCTCTTTTGCCCAAAGGCAATATGCTTATTTGGCTCCCATTACATACAATGGCGTGCCGACTTCAATAAAAGTAAAGGTAGGAAAACCATTTAGACAGTCGATCGGAGCGTGGTTGTTATTGCGACAGGATTTTGAGTACTTTGGCTTTCAGGATGAATGACGAGTGGAAAGGATTTATGTGAGCTCGTGAGTGTGGGTCTCTTATTATTGTTTTAATTTTGGTTGTTATTGTGTTTGTGTTTCTGTGTGTTTTTCTTTTTTTTGTTTTGAATTTGTTTTGATTTTTATTCTTATGATTGTGTGCAGTATATTGTGGGATGAATATTTTTGGTCTTTCTGGAGCGATAATGTGTGAGGAGTTGAGTTTCGCAGGATGTTTCCAGTTGTAGTTGAGTGTCACTGTTTGTCAGGTTGATGAGAGCGTGCAACGGGGTTTTTTGTGTTATAAAAAATCGGAAAGAAGTATCGATTTATTTTTTCATGCTAAATATCCTCAGTGAGATACAGGCAAAAGCCTAGTTTACTGGGGATACGACAAATGAAAGGCAACAAACCCAGATCCATTAAAATTATATGTCCAAATCAAATTATCTGTTGTTTTTTCTCAAATTGTGTATATTTCTTGTCATGTGTAATAATAATAATAATAATAATAATAATAATAATAATCTTTATTTTATTTTTTACTAGCTGTACGCGGCCACGCGTTTTTGTGGCTAAGGTTTAAGTTTAAGCTTAAGTTTTGAGATATGGCAACAACAGTGTAGATACGTCAAATCTGTCATCAGCATCGTAAAGTTTGACGTTTTTAATGGTATACGTGCTCAGAAAGTTTTGTCGTACGAGTGCAATTGGTGCTGTTTACAGTGACTTGAAAAATTGATCTCGGCCAAAAATGGAATTAAATCGTGAACATTTTTGTACGATGATTTTTTATTGCGATGTTTCACTTAACAAATAATGATATATTTAAATCTCCGTAGTGCAACTGCCATAACTATAAATAAGAGTAGTATATTAATAAAGATTACATGAATACCATAATGCTGACTATGGACCGACTCAGTCCTTTGAAAAATAAGCGTTGGGTTATCTGCAGTTCTTGGAACTGTCCTATGTTCCCTCCCAGGTTCTGATTGAATGCATTAGGAATGTACTGTATAACGTATAACGTTTAATACGATGTATTTTTTTATCTTTATATGCGTTCATCTTGGTAAAGAGCCGGTTTTTTATACAAGATCTTCCAATAAATTATACCCGTACGTACGTTGACAACGCGCTCATTAATAACCACGCATATGATTGAAAAATGAAACGTTGTTTTAAGTTTCAAGAGTGTAAACCAATCCAGTAATCTATCTCTTCGAAACCATGGTTTAATATCATTCAAATAAACAAGATGGAAGTTTATATGTTGTTTATAGTTAAGGTATTAACGTTGTGGAGGTTTAAAGACGTAATTTATTTTTATCAAACACTGTTTATTCCACTTTTTTGTGACGGTATAACCCTATCGGTTTCAAGGTGTACACCTCATCTCCAGGGGAGCACAAACAAGATTAAATGCTGTTCGAACTGGTACCGATATACACGCTTCAACGGTTGGGGGGTGAGGGAGGCACGAGACGATTTCGGCCAAGAGCGGAGAGATTTTTGGGATATAACTGTTCAACAGATGTTCGGATCGAACATCTGTTGAACAGTTATATCCCAAAAATCTCTCCGCTCTTGGCCGAAATCGTCCCATGCCTACCTCACCCCTCAGCCCCCAACCGTTGAAGCGTGTATATCGGTACCAGTTCGAATAGCATTAAGTATTTTTTGTGCTCCCCTGAAGATGAGGTGTGCACCTTGAAACCGGTAGGGTTATACCGTCACAAAAAAGTGGAATAAACAGTGTTTGATAAAAATAAATTACAATGTAAGTTTATGTGTCTCTTGCGAATGGGTCACTGCGTGGTGGCTAGTCAGCACCTTTACTAAATGCGTATTGTGGAAAATCCCGGCTGCGAGTGGGGTCTGGATGATATATTATTTCTTATGTGTTTTTCTGTTGTCTTTTACGTGGCATACTCGTATTAGATTTATTGAATATCATATCTTTGTCGCGTACAGTGAATATTGCATCTCTTTTTTTCAAATAACTTTTCCACTTTTAGATCAATTTAATTTTTGAAGTTTAATCAGCTTAAAATTGTCCGAATTTGTCATTTAAAAAAAATAGTTGTATTATTTTGACTCGTATAATTGCAACAGTGACTGATATGGTGGCACTAAATCATCCCAGTGTGAGTGGGATTGCCAAGTAATAAAAAAGTGATTTATTGATTTTTATTGATAAATTTGTGAAATTCGAAAACCGGTTTTGAAATTAAGAAATCGGTCGTAATAATTTGGTTTATACTCGTACATAGGTAAGTTCAGTAGCCAATTAGAGAGTATATTTTATTTCAGACTTTTTTGTTTTACTCGAATAAGAACAAGATTAAGTAAGGATCGTTCTGTGGACATTCTGTTTTACTTGAATAAGAGCAAGATTGTAATTTATTTTTAACAAACACTGTTTATTCCACTTTTTTATGACGGTATAACCCTACCGGTTTCAAGGCTTTCACCTCATCTTCAGGGGAGCGCAAACAAGACTAAATGCTGTTCGGACTGGTACCGATATAGACACTTCAACGGTTGGAGGCGGGAGGGGTGAGGGGAAGGCTAGGTATTATTTCGGCCAAGAGCGGGGAGATTTTGGGGAAATAACTATTCAACAGATGCTCTGATCTGTATATTGACTTAGAAATTTCTAGGGCCTCCAATCTGTCCAATCTATTTCCGTTGTCGCTAATATGTAAGAATTTGGCATCATTGATAGAAAAAGTATGATTCTCACGGTGACAATGATTAGCCATTTCAGAATAAATTAGAGGATTTGTTAAGGCAGATTGGTGTTCACGAAATCTCTTTTCAAAAGATCTTCCTGTCTTTCCTATATAGAAATTATCACAGTCAGCACATAAAAGTTTATACACACCGCTGTTGTTAAGTATTCCATTTTTGCCTTTCCCATTAAATAAGAGTTTCCGGAGATTGAAGTTAGTGTAAAAAGCTGGCTTTATGTGACTTGGAATATTTTTGGTTATTTCATTTGATATATTTTTTATAAATAGGACTTTGCTCCATTTATAGGTATGCTTATAGGTGTCGTTAAATATATAATCTTTTATGAGTTTCTTTTTTGTTTTGTTTTTTAAAAGTGAATCAATGAGGCTTCCAGGATAGCCATTATTTGTAGCAATTTTTTTGATGGTTATTAATTCCTTTTTAAAATTGTCGTCGGTTAATGGGACACTGAGCAATCTATGAAGCATACAGTTAAAGGCGGCGAATTTATGATTATTAGGATGGTTAGAAGTTGCTGGAATTATGGAGTCTGAATAAGTATTTTTCCTATATATATCAAAGTCAAATGTGCCTTTAGTCTTGTTTGCGCTCCCCTGAAGATGAGGTGAAAGCCTTGAAACCGGTAGGGTTATACCGTCATAAAAAAGTGGAATAAACAGTGTTTGTTAAAAATAAATTACAATGTCTTTAAACCTCCACAACGTTAATGCCTTAACTATAAACAACATAAGAGCAAGATTAAGTAAGGATCGTTCTGTGGACATTTTGTTTTACTCGAATAAGAGCAAGATTAAGTAAGGATCGTTCAGTGGACATTTTGTTTTACTTGAATAATAGCAAGATTAAGTACGGATCGTTCAGTGGACATTTTGTGAATAAGAGCAATATTAAGTAAGGATCGTTCAGTGGACATTTTGTTTTACTTGAATAAGAGCAAGATTAAGTAAGGATCGTTCTGTGGACATTTTGTTTTACTCGAATAAGATCAAGATTAAGTAAGGATCGTTCAGTGGGCATTTTTTTTACTCGAATAAGAGCAAGGTTAAGGATGGATCGTTCAGTGGACATTTTGTTTTACTCGAATAAGAGCAAGATTAAGTAAGGATCGTTCTGTAGACATTTTGTTTTACTCGAATAAGAGCAAGATTAAGTAAGGATCGTTCAGTGGGCATTTTTTTTACTCGAATAAGAGCAAGGTTAAGGATGGATCGTTCAGTGGACATTTTGTTTTACTCGAATAAGAACAAGATTAAGTAAGGATCGTTCAGTGGACATTTTGTTTTACTCGAATAAGAGCAAGATTAAGTAAGGATCGTTCAGTGGACATTTTGTTTTACTTGAATAAGAGCAAGATTAAGTAAGGATCATTCAGTGGACATTTTGTTTTACTTGAATAAGAGCAAGATTAAGTGAGGATCGTTCAGTGGACATTTTGTTTTACTCGAATAAGAGCAAGATTAAGGAAGGATCGTTCAGTGGACATTTTGTTTTACTTGAATAAGAGCAAGATTAAGTGAGGATCGTTCAGTGGACATTTTGTTTTACTCGAATAAAAGCAAGATTAACACGTTCACTGCGTATAAAATACTTAATGTCATACAGAGATGCTGAAAATTCGCGAATTTTTGAAAACCCATAACGTTGTTAAAAATCAAATTCTACTTTCTATTGAAACATCATATACAAGTGTATTCCTTCGTGTCTTCAAAACACATGAAACCGGCGACGAATCCTTATCGGGAGACGTTTATGGGTGCACTAAACATTCAATGCTCCCGTGTTCATACAAAATATTTGTATGGACACGGGGACCGTGTTCGACGCAGTGAACGTGTTAAGGAAGGGTCGTTCAGTGGACATTTTGTTTTTTTTTTAATTATATTTCGCAAAGAAAAATATTTCATAAAATTTAAATGACAAATGTTTAAGGAGCTTTAGATATTTCGTTTTAGTATATTTTTTAATAATGTGTAAGATTTAGTTTATGTTCGTACATTTTTAAATATTGAATAATCTGAAAAACTTATAAAGGGTCTTTCAAATTGAGCGGTCTGTTTTATTATTGAATAAAACACACAATTTGCTTTGATTTCAAAAAACTTTTTATTGGTCATTAAAGTATAATGTATGATATTTAAACACAAAAACAATATCCGCCAACTCTCTACCTCTTGCAGCTCCACAGATTTCCACTTTTTTGTCAACATTTTCGATGACATTGTGGCATAATTGCGGTTTCTCACCAATAACGCGAATAATTTCGTCCTTCAGCTCAGGAATTGATCAGGGGTCATTCTTATAACATAGAACTGGCTTTTCACGTAACCCCAGAGAAAATAGTCCAACGGTGTCAGATCACATGCTCTTGGTGACCAATTAACATCACCGTTTCCGGAGATTACAATACTTAAAATAATTTAACAGTTTGAACGCGTTGTTGTATTGTATACGACTCCATTTTTTTTAAATGTCATACATTACGCATCTCAAATGTCACAAGACCCAGGTAAGTTCGCGACGCCATCTGTGTTTTATCCAAGAATTTAAAAAACGCTCAAATTGAAAGACCCTTTATATATATTTTTGTAAATCGGCTTTAACTACTTTTTTTCGTTGAAAATATTGCTGGTCGAAAACATTTTTTTCACAAAACAAATATATAGCGCAAATGTAAGTGAAAGGCGTTGTAGAGGGAAGTATGGTTGGATCGAGTGAATTATTTTTAGAAATAAGGAAACGGTAGATAAATCGAAAGAGTTGAATGGGTAGGTGTATAGATGTAGAAGATAAGAAAAATGTGTATCGTAATTGAAAATTCGCGTGCTTTTTCCTCTCTGCCTGCCCCGACTGGGAAATGGCGATATGGAATCTATGTATAATATATTTTACATTTTGTATATTGTAAGATTTGGTTTACGCTGTTATATTTTTGTAGTTATGTATGATAAATATTAAATAAGCTGAAAAACTTAAAAAAAGGTATCAATATTTTTTTAATTACATTTTTTTACGAAAATCGGTTTTAATTAAATGTTGGCGTTCGAAGCCGGCTTTAATTAAATATTGTTATTCGAAAATCGATTTTTCCATAATACGAAAAACTGTCATCCTGTCCTAGTTGGCGCTTTACACGATGATATGAAAGAGTCGGTCCTGGACATTAATGTCACTGGGCAGGAATACTAGACATGAGACCCTGAGTTTGGTGGTTCACCTGCTCTTTGTGCTGTTTCCCCTCTTCCTGGAAACCGGGCTGAACTGGCCCGTGCTGTTTGTTGATTGTCGAACTTTTAATTTATGGATTTTTTATGACAGCGACCTAAAGAAGGCGGAAGTTGTTAGTAATCGTGGCTCTAGGATGGTTTGTAAAGGGGACATAATACATGAAAACCACTTTATATGTTAAAATGTAATATGAAGTGTTATCAAGCCCTTTTTTTCCAGACGTTTGTGTTCTAACGTGCATTTTCAAATATGGTTTGAGCGTTTTTTCGTATAAGGTATTTAGGAGTTTTGTACCGCGTGGTTTGACTTATAATGCCAACATTTCTAAAACGTTACAGTTTTCATCTTCAGGGCTTGTTAACCTTCTTCTTATCAGTGTCATGTCAGGTCCCCCCAACGTTGGATATCACCTGAGAGTAGACATCTTTGTCCCCGGCAGCCCGAAAAAGATCCCCAACGCCCATTATGCCAGTCCAATCACGTATATTGCGGAGCCAGGAGATTTGCCTCCTACCAACACCTCTTCGACCCTCTATTTTGCCTTGGATGATCAGGTACAGTAATTTGTCCTTTACTCCTCTAAGTACATAACCCAAATAGGACACCTTTCGGATTTTAATATATATTAGTTTATATGCCGTGTTTTTAATCTTTCAGTAATAGAGGGTTCGAGTCTCGACTTAGAGTGCTTTTGAGGGAAGTTTGCTGTTTAAACGGTGCTTTATAAATTGTATTATTAACAACGAGTTTGACTGTGGTGACATTTAGAACAAACAAGCCCTAAAGATAAAAACTGCAACGTTTACGAAACGTCGGCATCTTAAACCAAATCACGCGGTACAACACTTCGAAAGATCTTATACAACTGATGTTTTTTTTTCAGATTTGATATCCCATAGTATCCGAAAACATAAAAAAAAACTGTATTGAGGGATTGTCTGAATGTGTGACGTTGTTTAGATGTTGGTCTATCTTTTTTTAGGGTGCACTTGCTGCAGTGCTGTGTGCATGCACACAATAGTTAAATTTATGCAAAGGCGTCATCCATCCACAGGATGTACTGGCAAAATGAGAGATTGCCACATATGTAGCATCTTAATGCGTTGATGTGTCTGCTTGTCTGTGCTTGCTGCTTTGCTGTTTGCATGCATATACTATATTAGGACAATACTCGCACAGGCGTCATCTATGTATCTCCAGGATGGACTAGCATGTTACATTGTAGCGAGGGATGGCCTGTAGGTATGTAGTCTTGGTCAAGTATTGGTCTGCCATCTAGTCTGTGCTTGCTGTAGTGATCTTGAAGTACACAACATAACAATACACCCTTTAACGAGTGATTACCTTTATGTATGAAACACTGCTCAGGTGTCAGATCTGCCTGCTGGTGTGTGCTTGATGTAGTGCCCTGTGTAAGTACACAACATTGCAATACTCGCAGAGACGTCATTCATCCACAGGGGGGACTGACAATCTTCCACACTAGCGATGGATTGCCTATATGTATATAGCACTGCTCAGGTATTGATGTGCTTGCTAAAAAGCTATGAAAAAAATGAATGGGAGCCAAATAAATTATGTAGAATTCGCACTTCGCATGGAAGAATACATGGTGTGACAATATATGCCAGAATACGGAATGAAGTGATTGGAAATAATGTGGACTTAAAGCGGATGTGTTGGGTAAGATGAAGAAGAGTACTTTCAAATGGTTTGGGCATGTACAACGAATGAATGAGGAAAAACCAAGGAAAGTAAGGTTGGATCAAGCAAATTATGTTTAATAATAAGCATACTTAGAACGTCAGATAATCGTGGGATTTGTATGATAAGGTATATGGATGTGGGACACTCTGTTCTCCCTACCTAGATCGTTAGGGAGATGGCGCGATGGTGTTTTGTGCTTGAACTTTTAGTCTTTTTCCACATTCACGTTTCACTCTTTTATTTTTTATTTTTTTATTAAACAAAGTAAATTATTGTACAAACATTTGTCAAGGCTATACCTATATACACATTTATTACTTAACTAATCTTAATTATATGTTATCATTTATGAACTTACTTAATCTTATTTTCCTACATGTTATTTTATTTTATTTATTCAAACTTAATATATGAGATCTTAAAAATAATTAACACTTACATACTACTTATAACTAGATAACAATTCTTACACTTATTATTTATCAAAAACAAGTCCACTCGTTCAGGCTACTTGTATTCCATCACATTCACTTAGACCTTGGTCGTCCCAGCTAATACTGTAGGTGGACTAGTCAGGCAACAGATCACGTTTCACTCTTATAAAGGATCTTTCAAATTGAGCGGTTTTTTGTAATTCTTGGATAAAACACAGATGGCGTCGCGAACTTGCCTGGGTCTTGTGACATTTGAGAAGTCTAATGTGTGCCATTTATAAAAATGGAGTCGTATACAATACAACAACGCGTTCAAATTGTTAAATTATTTTATCTCCGGAAACGGTGATGTTAATTGGCCACCAAGATCATGTGATCTGACACCGTTGGACTATTTTCTCTGGGGTAACGTGAAAAGCCAGACCTATAAGGATGACCCCCTATCAATTCCTAAGCTGAAGGGCGAAATTATTCGCGTTATTTATTGGTGAGTTAGAACCGCAATTATGCCAAAATGTCATCGAAAATGTTGACAAAAAATTTGGACATCTGTGGAGCTGCAAGAGGTGGACATTTGGCGGATATTGTTTTTTTTGTGTTTAAATGTCATACATTATACTTGTATGACCAATAAAAAGTTTTTTGAAATCAAAGCAACTTGTGCGTTTTATTCAAGAATTAAAAAAATTGAATAAAAAAAACGCTCAATTTGAAATACCCTATACTTTACATCGAAGTCGACTCTAAAACACTAATATTCATTGTAATACAATACTACTAATTTGATGAATTAAAATAAAAACGTCACATTGAAACACTGGTGATTGCGGCACTGCGTGTGCAGATGCAGGTGCAGGTGCTGGCATATAGTAGTTAGATAGTTGTGACTCGCGCCGTGATGTTATATTATATCTAATGAGTATAACTATTATATTGTTATGGTGGCGTAACAGTTCTCCCACGGAGGCGAGTGCAGTGGTGGACCGGCGCAGTCACATCCGAATTGATCGGAATCTGGGAGACACTTCTACACTGCAGCGCGTCGGCATTCGATAGAGTAGGACAGGCAGAGATCTCCGTGCCGTTGTTGGTAAGACTATTTCTACCAACCCGAGAATTATCGCTTGGTTTTCCTTTCGAACCCAATGTTTTATAAAAAAGGTTCAAGTCTTGTTTTCGGATTTCGGATTACGGATTTCGTCCGCGAGCCGTAGTTTACCGACCCCTGGTATAAATCGTAGAACAGTAGACAACATGTTGATACGCACACCCTATTGGTATTTTGAGGAAAATACAAAGCTTTAAGTAAAATGTATTATTATAGAAAGTGAACCAAAATACCCGAGATATTGTTAATTCACGCCTTTTATTTTTTCAAGCGGGTTGTATGATAATGTCGATACTTGGGGAAAATTTAAAAAAATGTTACCTCTATAACATATTCGAAAGTAAAATATTAGAATCATTATCTGTTGCCTGACTAGTCCACCTAGCAGAGAGGACCAAGGTCTGAGTGAATGTGATGGACAAGTAGCCTGAACGAGTGGACTTGTTCTTGCTAAATAATTAGTTGTAAGAATTGTTATCTAGTTATAAGTAGTATGTAGGTGTTAATTATTTCCATAAAAATCATTATTATTTAATTATTTAACACTTTTATTGCAAATACAATCTGGCGGGCTTATTGCCAGGCGGCAATCTCTTCCAACCAAGCAGACAAAAGTAAATGAAGCAAGTTACGTGGTCGCATAAATCATTCAAATGACTGTCCATCCCCACGAAATCCATAAACACATACGTGAGCACATGCCCACGAACCCCACAAAGACGGACAATCACCCGAACATTATTTTTCATATAAAGTGAGATATCATCAATCAAAAGAAAATGAAGAGATGGTGGAGAGGAAAGGAAAAGAAAAATCAGGAATGAAACACGTTATTTTACTGACTAGAAATTAAGAGTTTTTTCAGTCGCCTCTTTAAGCATGCCAAGGGCGGAGCGAGTCTTATATTGGTTTGTAACTGATTCCAGAGTCTCACTGCATGGACAGTAAAGGACGACGTAAAGAAAGAGGAGCGGTGAACCTGTCTCATATATTAAGATTATAAAAATAAAATGACATGTAGGAAAATAAGATTAAGTAAGTTCATAAATGATAATATATAAATAAGATTAGTTAAGTAATAAATGTGTATATAGGTATAGCCTTGACAAATATTTGAACAGTATATACTTTGTTTAATAAAAAAAAATAGGTAAACAATATGAAAATGAAAGGCAACATTGAATAATGAAACGCGGGAGGTTATAATTACTTCTATTTCCGACTGACTGGATTGTTTCTTTTCAACGGGAAACGCCAGTTGCTTAAATTAGCAATAGTTCTTGCTATTTCAAACAAAATATGACATTTTTTTATACAAAAATTAAAAAAAAAAATAGAAATTAACATTAAAAAATTTCAAATAGAAAATTAAATAATATCGAAATGTTCAAAATCCATATTGATTTTAACCCTTTTAATCCCACGGGGCCGATTTTCACCCCCAACTGGTGTATGCGAAAAAATCAGACGGGGCCGATCATCGTCCTCAAAGTTGTCATACAAGTTTTTATGTTGAATAAATTTTTTTTTATGAAATCTGAAAATTACTTATTATTTTACACTCTACTCGTACAGGGAGGTAAACACAAAAAATAGGTTTTAAAACTAAATATTAAAATAAAATATAAACTACTGTTTTTTTGCCAAAAAATGCTTTGGATTTTTCGCACATTTTATGCAAAATATGCTGGGATTAAAAGGGTTAAGATACAGAGAACGTAAAATATTGACTAAACATTGTTTAATCCACTTTATATAAAAATATAACCCTACCGGTTTCAAGGTTTTCACCTCATCATCAGGTAGCACAAACAAGACTGAATTATTTTCGAACTAGTACCAACATACCATACACACGCGTCTAACGGTGTTTGACTTAACAAATGTTTAATAAACAGCGTTTGACTAAATAAATTACTGTTATGGCCTTTTGCAACGAAAACACTTTTAGAATTTCAACGTGTAGTTTTATTTGTATAAAAGTAGAATAACATTTGAAGTATAATATTAACAGTATTATATAATAAGGATGATGTTAATATCTTGGCGGCTTTAAGAATAATGATGCTGCCTCAGATATGACGTCTTATTTAAAGCAAAGATAACTATTCCACGACCCTTCAATAGATTAGAGAGGAAAGCGTAGGGTATGTTATCCTGTCAAATCAATATCAGTGATTTATATCTCGTCACAGCTTCTCCCATTTAGTGATATTAAATCTTTATTGAATTTGGGGAGATAACCGCCAGCGAGATAGTAAACTAAAAAATAAAACATCGAGTAGGTCGACACTAAAGTAATAACGCTAAATCTAGTACATGATAAGCTTGACAAGGGTATAATATAACTTATAATATTTATTTGAATGTGGATAAGATAACATCGGTTTTGGTGATTATACCGTGTTACAGATAATTCCAAATAGGTTCTTAGATAAGTGGTACATGCATAATATATTGAGGGTGAATGAGATAAGAATATAAGATTAACGTGTGCTGGCAGTAGAGAGATACATGACATTATAATATCTTTAAACCTCCACAGTGTTAATGCCTTAACTATAAATAATATATTGACTAAACGATAACCTCCGTGACTTAGTTGATATGAAGTTTGTCTTCTGACCCGACTGGAACCCAGATTAAAAAAAAGGTTTTCCGCCAGGCTTTCAAACGACACCCAGAACCGAAGAACATACATCCTGAGAGCGAGAAGAGCCGACCTCAACAGCTTACCTAGGCAATGAGTTGGGACAGTGCCAGGAAGAAGAAAATAAGAAGTTTTCTGTCAGGCTTTCACTTAAGGCCTCATTAACACATTTCTGGTTGATTGAAAGAAATTGCTTCAAGGCAATACTCCCACAATGTTGTACAGTATACAAACAAACTAAACTGTTATACGAGGCATATCTAGAAAGTAAGTGTACTGAATTTTTGTAGGTTACAATTTTTTTTATTTAAACAAAAAAATTACGTGGTTACCGTAGTACATATGTAAGCTATTTTTCGACATAGTCGCCATTCCTCTCAATGCAGGTGGTGAAGCGGGGTATCAACTTTTTGATGCCTTCCTCGAAGTAGTTTCCCGCCAACCCCTCCGTCCACTTCTCCACCTCCTTTACCTCCTCGTCGGTTGAAAACCTTTTTCCACCCATGTGCAGCTTCAGGGAGGTAAAGAGATAGTAATCTGAAGATGCTAGGTCAGGGGAATGCGCGGGATAGTTCAGGGCATCTCATTTAAACGAGGCGAGCAGTTCCTTCGTGGCGTTGGCCGTGTGTGGTCTGGCATTGTCATGGAGCAGGCAGACTCCCTTTGTCAGCATGCCTCTCCTCTTGTTCTGAATCGCCCTCCGCAATTTTTTTTAGGGTCTCACAGTATCTTGCAGAGTTGATGGTTTCCCGTTGAGGCATATATTCAATTAAAATTATGCCTTGACAGTCCCAAAACACGGATGCCATGATTTTCTTGGCTGAAATTGTGGTTTTGGCGGAGGGTGAAGAGGTGTGACGTGACCGTTTTTAAACTCGCGACACCACTTGTACACACTCGTACGATTCATAGCTTTATCACCATATGCAGTTTTCACCTCATTATAAATCTCAACCGGAGGTTTTCCTTTCCAAACGAGATAACGGATGACGCCGCGTATTTCGCACTTGGCGGGAGATTGGATTGACATTTTTCACGAAACGTGTTGTCGCGTCGACACTTCACAACGTACTGATCTCGAACCGGTCTCGTTGCGGAGGGGAAGGGTCAGGCTACACGGAAGTGTAGCCAACATGTCGAAAATAAAATCCATCCGGTCGTGAGAGCCTCAGTACATTTACTTTCTGGATACGCATAGTACACAATTCGTTCGGGCGCTGTTAAAGCTGCGAAACACGATTTGTTTAGTAATAGTGAACTCGAATCCCGAGCTAGAGTGCCCTTGAGGAGAGTTTGACTCTAAACGGCGCTATATAAAATTGTCCTTTTATTTTGAAAACAAAAAAACGAAAATAAAAGATATTTATCTTTATCGTCAATTGGTGATTTAGGTTGTATTCCTACTCATTCCTCGGATATCTTTTGGGTTTAGTTTCCTCTCTATGTGGGTTGACAAAAAGAAACATAAAGATATTATTCGCGTCTCATTTTGAAGATGCGGCCCTGAAACGAGGCCCATAAAGCGATTACTTTTTTAATCTAAACAATTACGGAGATAATAACCATTCTTTTATTAGTCCTACCATTACAGAGCTACGAGTATGCGAAGAATTGCTGCGCTGTGCCAGGCGGCGCATCATGTGGGGATTTCAAAATCAGCCTGCGGGTACTGAGATAGGCTAAACGTTTTTAGTGTATTATGAGGGTTTGGAAATTACTACTTGTAAGGTCGTACGATTTTTAATTACTACACCTTATGTTATGGGTCTACTTATAGGGTTAAAGGGAACTACCCTTAACAACTGCCCTTGCGGTATGCAGGGATGGATGGATAGGAGTCGTCGGAGGTTATCATGGGAGTCACGATGTTCAGTCATGAGCAACACGACAGGAGATAATGATAATATTTTTAATCTGTTATACTTGAGAAAATGTAGGATGGTTCCTGCGACATTTGAAATGTCATGTCTCAAAAGGATGGGGTAAAATTGTTTTTTTTTTTACAAATCGAATAGTTTTTTTATAAATCGAAAACTTGTTTTTCTCTAAACTGACGTTTGAATTCCTAATTTTCATTATACTGACTTTAAAATGTATTGTATGATTTGTATCTATCTTTAAATAGGCCAAGATCCACTATGAATTAATACTAATTACGAACATTTCATTTTAGGCATAAAAAAATCGAAAATCCAATTATCGTATACCCCATCCCTGGCCCAATGCAGACTAACGTAGTGACTTTTGACAAACGTCATAAAATATTATTTGATTTTAACAAACTGCCACATTTTTGCTAATTTGTAACAAGATGTATTAATTTGTCATTATTGTTAGTTTTATGTATAAATAAATAACTTGTTATTTATTAGAATCGAGGCTTATATTAAAGTTGATAAAATAATTAAAATTACTGAACTTCGTTACAAGGTTGTATTGGGGCAAATGTGTGAACTGTCACAGGGCCCATGCTACAATTTCTGAAGTATAATAATAATGAGTTCGCATCATGAGTAAGACCGACTTGAAGAAGAGTTATCTCCCTAAATGACGCTATGTATTATATAATATTTTGTCCTCTTTATTATTCAATACGAGTGACAGCCAATTGTTCGGATGATGGATTAGTGGACTCAGTGTCGATTCCCGATGGGCATGGGTTTGGCTGGTCCTGCTATCAGTGGCTAATGAATATTACAATCCTCTTGTAATTGGATATCGATCTGCTTCCAAGTGGGTCATCCATCCAGTCTACCAGTCTACCCGGCTCCCGTTCCCCTCCGAGTGGTAACCCTCCGCTCTGGCTCTTCTCGCCTTGCCCACTGCCCCGCGCTGGAGTATCGGGTATCGTGATCGGTTTACTCAGCGGGTTTTCTGCTACCTGTTGATATGCGTTCTCATTTTCCTACATATTACACAATATCATAACGCCGTTTATCATAATAAAATGAAAATTTATATCGCGCTGTTTAAACAGCGGATTTTCCTCAAAGGTCTCTAATTCGTGAATCAAATCCACTTTTATTAACAGTTTAGTATATACCAATTAACAGTATAGTATTAGGTGTTAACATAAGTTGTGTCTAAAAATGAGCACCAAAAATAAAACTAAATAGTAAAGGTTATACGTCATTCGAAAGAAATTTTTTTGCTCTACAAGATGTTGTGTTTATCTTCCGATATGTGGTAGTAACACGTTAGTTTTAAGGTGGATTATTCTTTTTTGTTAAGTCATATACGTCATATTATGTCCTCACCCGAACAGCGAGAAGAAACTCTTCAATACCACATCCTCACTTGGACCGTGAAGTTCTGTAAAAGCCAACAGGACCACAGCAATCCTCTAATCGTTGCCCTGGTGGCTTACGAGAGTAAGTCCGATCTACCTTTTCGTTATAAGCACAGGCTTCCAAAGCATCACCTGTTGCCTGACTAGTCCACCTACTGTAGTAGTAGCTGGGAGGACCGAAGTCTGAGTGGATGTGATGGAACGCAAGTACCCTGAAGGAGTGTTCTTGTTCTTCGTTACCTAGTTATGAGTAGTTATAAGCACAGGCTCCCGAAGCATCACCTGTTGCCTGACTAGTCCACCTACAGTAGTACGAGTAGCTGGGAGGACCGAGGTCTGAGTGGATGCGATGGAATGCAAGTACCCTGAAGGAGTGTTCTTGTTCATGGTTATCTAGTTATGAGTAGTTATAAGCACAGGCTCCCGAAGCATCACCTGTTGCCTGACTAGTCCACCTACAGTAGTACGAGTAGCTGGGAGGACCGAGGTCTGAGTGGATGCGATGGAATGCAAGTACCCTGAAGGAGTGTTCTTGTTCATGGTTATCTAGTTATGAGTAGTTATAAGCACAGGCTCCCGAAGCATCACATGTTGCCTGACTAGTCCACCTACAGTAGTACGAGTAGCTGGGAGGACCGAGGTCTGAGTGGATGTGATGGAATGCAAATACCCTGAAGGAGTGTTCTTGTTCTTTGTTATCTAGTTATGAGTAGTTTGCAGGTGTTAACTCATTCTAAGAAATCATATATTAAGATTATAAAAAATAAAATGACATGTAGAAATTTAAGATAAGAAGTTCTTAATGAATATATAATCTATAAATAAGATTAGTTAAATGGAAAATATTTGTACCATGTATTAATTAGTTTGCTAAATAAACAATAAAAAGAAATCACAATGCAAAAAGGTGTTTTTAAGATTAATCTAATTGATTATAATTTTATTATATAAAATGCGCGTTATCTATAAATACGAGTGTATATCATCAATCAACTAAATATGACAGGATAATATTATTTCTGTATCATTAGTAAAATAACCACGTCAAAATTACGATAAATTCTGGTATCAATTTTTAATTTTTTTTATTTAACAAAGTAATATATTGTACAAATATTTGTCAAGGCTATACCTATATGGTATATTTTGTAATTTATTTTTATCAAACACTGTTTATTCCACTTTTTGAGATGGTATAACCCTTCCGGTTTCAAGGCTTTCACCTCATCTTCAGGGGAGCGCAAACAAGACTAAACGCTGTTCGAACTGGTACCGATATAAACGCTTCAACGGTTGGAGGCTGAGAGGTGAGGGAGGCACGGGACGATTTCGGCCAAGAGCGGAGAGATTTTTGGGAAATAACTGTTCAACAGATGTTCGGATCGGTGTACTGACTTAGAAATTTCTAGGGCCTCTAATCTGTCCAAAAATTAACCGACCTTTATAATTAACCGACGACAATTTGTACTGTAGATAGACTAGTCAAGCATTATCTATTGCCTGACTAGTCCATCTACAGTATTATCATAGCTGGGACGACCAATGTCTGAGTGGATGTTATGGATAACCGACTTTTCTAATTAACCGACGACAATTTGTACTGTAGATAGACTAGTCAAGCATTATCTATTGCCTGACTAGTCCATCTACAGTATTACCATAGCTGGGACGACCAATGTCTGAGTGGATGTTATGGATAACCGACTTTTCTAATTAACCGACGACAATTTGTACTGTAGATAGACTAGTCAAGCATTATCTATTGCCTGACTAGTCCATCTACAGTATTACCATAGCTGGGACGACCAATGTCTGAGTGGATGTTATGGATAACCGACTTTTCTAATTAACCGACGACAATTTGTACTGTAGATAGACTAGTCAAGCATTATCTATTGCCTGACTAGTCCATCTACAGTATTATCATAGCTGGGACGACCAATGTCTGAGTGGATGTTATGGATAACCGACTTTTCTAATTAACCGACGACAATTTGTACTGTAGATAGACTAGTCAAGCATTATCTATTGCCTGACTAGTCCATCTACAGTATTACCATAGCTGGGACGACCAATGTCTGAGTGGATGTTATGGATAACCGACTTTTCTAATTAACCGACGACAATTTGTACTGTAGATAGACTAGTCAAGCATTATCTATTGCCTGACTAGTCCATCTACAGTATTACCATAGCTGGGACGACCAATGTCTGAGTGGATGTTATGGATAACCGACTTTTCTAATTAACCGACGACAATTTGTACTGTAGATAGACTAGTCAAGCATTATCTATTGCCTGACTAGTCCATCTACAGTATTATCATAGCTGGGACGACCAATGTCTGAGTGGATGTTATGGATAACCGACTTTTCTAATTAACCGACGACAATTTGTACTGTAGATAGACTAGTCAAGCATTATCTATTGCCTGACTAGTCCATCTACAGTATTACCATAGCTGGGACGACCAATGTCTGAGTGAATGTTATGGATAACCGACTTTTCTAATTAACCGACGACAATTTTAAAAAGGAATTAATAACCATAAAAAAAAATAGCTACAAATAATGACTATCCTAGAAGCCTCATTGATTCACTTTTAAAAAACAAAACAAAAAAGAAACTTATAAATGGGGCATAGTCCTATTTATAAAAAACATATCATACGAAATAACCAAAAATATTCCAAGTCACATAAATCCAGCTTTTTACACTAATTTTAATTCCTGAAACTCTTATTTAATGGGAAAGGCAAAAATGGAATACTTAGCAACAGTGGTGTGTATAAACTTTTATGTGCTGACTGTGATAATTTCTATATAGGAAAATACAGGAAGATCTTTTGAAAAGAGATTTCGTGAACACAAATCCGCCTTAACAAATCTTCTAATTTATTCTGAAATCTAATCATTGTCACCGTGAAAACCATACTTTTTCTATCGATGATGCCAAATTCTTACATATCAGTAGTAACGGAAATAAATTGGACAGATTAGAAGCCCTAGAAATTTCTAAGTCAGTACACCGATCCGAACATCTGTTGAACAGTTATTTCCCAAAAATCTCTTCGCTCTTGGCCGAAATTGTCCCATGCCTCCCTCACCCCTCAGCCTCCAACCGTTGAAGCGTGTATATCGGTACCAGTTCGAACAACATTTAGTCTTGTTTGTGCTCCCCTGAAGATGAGGTGAAAGCCTTGAAACCGGTAGGGTTATACCGTCACAAAAAAGTGGAATAAACAGTGTTTGATAAAAATAAATTATAGTTCAATGTCTTTAAACCTCCACAAAACTATAAAAAAACATATATGGTATACACAATTGAAAAAAGTAATCTAAAATACTCGTATATCATATACATTTGCCAAAAGCTATACCTATTATATAAATTAATATCTTCAGAACTAATCTAATTTATTATAATTTATGCACTTAATCTTATTATCCTACATGTCATTTTATTGTTATTTTTTATAATCTTAATATATGATTTCTTAGAAACAATTAACACATACATACTACTTATAACTAGATAACAATTCTAACAGCTAATTATTTAGCAAGAACAAGTCCACTCGTTCAGGCTACTTGTATTCCATAACATTCACTCAGATCTTGGTCGTCCCAGCTATGATAATACTGTAGGTGGATCATTCAGGCAACAGATAATGCTTCAGAATCCTGTGCTTATAACGGAAGGGTAGATCGGATTTACTCTCGTAAGCCCCCAGGGCAACGACTAAGGGATTCCTGTGATTTTGATGACTTTTATAGAACTTCACGGTCCAAGCGAGGATGTGGTGTTGTAAGGTTTCTTCTCGCTGTTCGGCGTGAAGTCGGGTAAAGCCTGTTCTGGGATGGGTGTTAAAAGATATCTCGAATGCCTTGTTCTGCACTCGCTGGAGTTTCAGGTGATCCGTGTTGTTCATACACACTACCCCAAATGGGTACAAACACTTCAATGAATATATTATACATATAATGGAATATTGTACGCAGCTTCAGGAGTACCAAAATAATTAAAAGTTTCGTCTTTCTTTTGGTGCACATTGCTCATGATCCAGCGAGCTTTGGGACATATTCTTTCAATAGTCTGGAACTAACTTAGCTTGTCATGCTACACGTTTCTTGTAGGTCCACTCGGCAAAATGTTTTGTTTCACAGAGTGAAGTGGTTGCAACTAATTATTTGTACAACAATATGGGCATTGTATGAATTTTCATATGATTTTAACTAATTACAGAAGTAAAGTGAAGAAGTTGTTTTTGTCGAAATAAATTGATTGAATTGTTTGGATTTGCTTTGTTGTGTTGTTCGACTTGTACTGATGTTTTCCTATTGTATAACACTGCTGTTAAATTCTAAATCTTTGTATCAAAAAGGTCACCTGACCCTTGAAATAAAAAAAAAACCAAATTCACATACATTTTCTACATTATCCTTAACTGTCCCGCTGCCCCCATTTTATCTTGCTGAAAGTATTCAGCGTCTTTCCGAACATGGACTTGCGTTTCGCTCAGACATATATTGTTTATTGGCCTTCCCAGTTCACCGCTCTTCTCTTTTTTTTACGTCGTCCTTGACTGTCCATGCAGCGAGGCTCTGGAACCAGTTACAAACCAATGTTAGACTCGCTTCGTCCTTGGCATGCTTCAAGAAGCGACTGAAAAAACTCTTAATTTCTAGTCACTAATATAACGAGTTTCATTCCTGATTTTTCTTTCCTCTCCACCATACCATGCTTTTTTTTTTATTGACGCTATTTCACTTTTAATGAAAAGGAATGTTCGTCTTTCTGAGGTTTATGGTGAGAATCACATTTTTCTGATTATTTCAGTTGTAACATAAGCCGACTGATAGCAAATTGTTATTCAGATAACAAATAATCTCACTTTAAATCAATATTCAAGTTTGCCGTTAATACGAGTAGATTTAATAATTTTATTAAAAAATCTGTGCGATCCTTATCTGGCTTATGTTTCCTATTATAACGGTATTGATTTTACTTGTTGTCTCTGCTGTCTTACAATCAATCATTTTTGTATTTAGTTTTGGCTGATATAACCGATTCACTGTCAGATACGAGTACGAGATATGCCGTCTCATAGATCTGTGCGCGCCACTTCAGAGACGAGATATCTCGTCAATATTACGGCACCCAATTACTGCGTCACAACTAAATATTATTGACAAATTTATAAATCAGAACACTCACTGACTTCTATCCAAATCATATATACAAATATTTTATATTGTCTCAAATCTTTGAACCACTTATCGACATATTTAGAAAATAGTTCCACTTGACAGTTGTAGATGTCAACGTTCAGGGCTGTCCCTTTTTAAAGTTGTAGCCGAAATCCTTAGTTCTTTGTTTATAAAGTTCGCGATAAGTTGGTTATTTTTTCAAGTTTTTTTTGATAAGTTTACGTAATTCTTTTAACCTCGCTGGTAAATTATACTTTTATTTTTTTCAGTGCTTTAGCGTATTTTTTTTTCTTTATTTTATTTCGAAATCGGACTATTTTATGTACAATAGTGAACAAAAACTAGTTACTCGTACATATTTCTTCATTGTTTCTTGCTGTAAATATTTTTTGCGTATTGGATATTGGTCTTGTATCGGACGTATGCGTCACTCTTTGATACGAGGGTCATCCATAAAGTAAGGTTACAACATTTATGTAGGATCGAAAAATGCTTGTATTTAATTGAAATTCACAGGATACTTCACAAATATATTAAACTATTTTTCAACGTAATCGCCGTCGAGATCGAGACATTTCTGTAGTCGGGGCACCAGCTTTTGTATGCCAATGTCATAGACCTCCGCCGCCAGCTCTTTCAGCCACTTTTTTTAACCTGGCGAGTTTATTACCATGTGGCAATCTCTTCCAACCAACCAGAAAGATGTTGTTATATGCCCTAAGTGTTAACCAGACTGGAATCCTATTTAAAAAAATCTGGGTTCCAGCGGGGATTGAACCCGCAACCTCCGGATCGGCAGACAAGTGTCTTACCACCAGGCCATGAAGGTCGTCTTCTTCTTCTTCGTACTTCTTCACAGCTTCCTCAACCTCCTGATTGTTGGAAAATTGTTGGGGTGTAGTGATACATCCACGTCTCATCCCCCGTCACGATAGAGCTCAGAAAAGCTTCTCCCTCCTGTGCAAAACGATCCAAAAATTCACGCGTGGCGGTCACGCGATTTTGACGGTGCTCCGGTGTGAGCATTCTGGGTACCCATCTCGCACACAACTTCTTGTAACCAAGTTTTTCTGACACAATATCACCAAGGAGACTTCGAGAAATGTCAGGAAATTCTTCGTTAAGGTCGTCAAGCGTCACACGGCGGTCATTTCGAACTTGTTCTTCAATTTTTTGCACAAATTCGTCAGAAATCACTGCGTTGCCTCGTCGTGAGTATCAGTACGGCCTTCTCTGAACAACCTAACCCACTTCGTGACATATTGTCGACTCATCACATCACTACCATAAACTTCCACGAGCTTCCGATGGATATTCGCGGCGGTATTGTTCTGCAAAGTCAAAAAACTTATGACCGCACGGGTCTCGCACGGACGAGAATTGGCGGGAGCGCGCGACGACATCTCCATCGGAAGAATTTACTCTGTGACTGAACAAAATGGCCGTTAAGATCCCCCCTACACGCCAGGTGCACCAACTTTGAAACAAAAAATCCCTCGGCCTCAGGAGCCCTTGTAACCTTAGTTTCTCGATGACCCTCATATGTGTAGATATTTGTTTTCTTGGATTACCTTGACAGATGTATAAATTCCTGTTAAGATGATCCAAGAAAACAAATAGCTACACTTATTAAAAGGTGACGCATACGTCCGATGGAGGTCTAGTAGTGTTGAAATAAGTGTGTGACAACCCTGAACAAATGTCGAATTTAAAATTTAATTTTTTACTAAGAAAAACAGTTTTAAGTGTTGTAATATTTCACAATCTCTGATAAGTCGATAATTAGTTCTATGCATTTTTAACAAAAACAATGGAAATTGGCTGGGTTATTTTTTGCAAATCATGTTCGGCCTGACGGGATTCACCATGTTTTGCGGCAGAGAAATGGTTAAAAGCGGGAGTCTTTATCTAACCTGAAGAGACGATGTACGTGTAACACTAGCTCTTCTTTACGGCTCGGAATGTTGGCTCGTCTATGACTCGTCGAGCAAGAAGAGGGTGACTTCTGCAGATATGCGAATGTATCAGTGCCCTGTGAGAATTTTGCTCGGAGATTAAATTCACATTTTCAAGAGAGCCTAGGTGTTACTGAGGAGAAAATAAAAGAACGACAGCTTCGATGATATGCGTCTATGATGAGAAGACTCTAAACCCACATTGTGAGAAGTTATAATCGTGGACTCCCATCAACCACCAAATCTATTGTATATTCTATCGAGTTCTATTTACTCGATAGAACGTATCAAGCGTCTTCGCTGTTGATTCGGTATAACGATATCAAAATTTATGATATATAAAAACTACACTACACCTTAAGCCGAACGTATTAGTATCACATATCGGATGATCTACAAAGTTTTTTTTTGTAGTTTGCCTTTCTTTGGTAAGTTTTCTTATGTCTTCCGAAACATATGCAAGTGATCTAATGGTCGGAGCCACTACCTTCCTATATTCCATTACCTTCAACTTATAAATATTTATTTTGTTATATATTTAATCTGTCGATAACAGTAGATTTCGAGTCGTACTATTTTTCTCATTTTTTTTCGTTTCCTTATTTTAAAATGTCTCTCACTTGATCCAACCATACTTATATGCAAAACAGAAAAAAGGTACACATTTGAAATGAGATGTGTATTTTATTTCATATTTGATACAGGTTTAATCCAATTTCTTACAGTAAATATATAAAAATAAGAAAATAATCGCCGTAGGAACAGTAATAAATTTCGCTTCCATGTGAAGTGACCGAGCTATGCATGCCTACACAATTTATTACAAAACTCAATTCTCAATTTATCCACCGAGAAAGGAAGATATTAATATCACAAATTTCGTTCAACAGTATCATTCCGTGTGCGAGTGGTGACACTCTTAATATCTCAATTCGTGATTGATCTTGTATTTCTTTATCAAGTCTTGAATGGTCTTTCTTGTAGACTCATCTACGACTTTGAAAAGTATTAATTTGAGTGTTTCTTGTCGCTCTCTTAGAGAACCTGATGTGTTAGGTGTTATTTAAGTGTTTCTTGTCGCTCTCTTAGAGAACCTGATGTGTTAGGTGTTATTTAAGTGTTTCTTGTCGCTCTATTAGAGAACCTGATGTGTTAGGGAGGATGGTGGCTGAATGAACTGAGTATTTTTTTCTTCTCCATATCGTTGCCGATACTGCAGGTACACGTACCTAGGATTGCCCAAATTTTACAGGGGAGACTTAAAGCGATTTTTCTACAAAAATATAATAAAATATAAACGTCACTTGGTATTGCAGTTACGAATAAATGCGTTCCACATCGAAAATAAATATAATTGTTAATGCAAAAATGTGTCAATTATACAAGAGATGACAAAAAATAAAGAAAGTTACTTATACCAAAAAAATCGAGTTACGTGTTCCTGCAATATCGGGGACGATACATTGTATATTATTTTGTAAGCTGGTTGATCAAACATTGTTTATTCCACTTTAATTAATGATACAACCCTACCGCATTCAAGGTTTACACCTCATCACCTACTATACATACACACGCGTGTAACGGTAACAATTTGGGTTGGAGATTCTGGGTTGAAGGCGGCAGGAAATAACTTCAACAAGCAGCGTTGAGATCTTGTGAATGTGTGTATTTACCAGATGTTCATTGCAATGCACTGACTTGCATATTTCTAGGGCATTTTATGTCCAATATGCAAGAGTTTGGCATCATCGATAGAAAATGTGTGATTTTCTCGCTGACAATGATTAGCTATTTCATAATAAATTAGAGGATTCGTTAATGCGGATTTGTCTCTTTTTAAAAGGTCTTCCTGTTTATCCTATATAGAAATTATCGCAGTCAGTACATAAAACTTTATACACACCACTGTTGCGAAGTATTCCATTTTTGTCTTTCCCGTTAAATAAAAGTTTTCAGAGATTGAAATTAGTGTAGAAAGCTGGCTTTATGTGACTTGAATATTTTTTTTGTAAGCGCATTGGGATGAACATATGCTCGCAAGATCTCGGCGTTGCTTGCTGAAGTTGTCTCCTCCTCCCTCCCTCCACACACGATCCCCAATCGATTTTTTTAACGTTAGACGTGTGTATGTCGGCATTAGTTCAGTCTCGTATGTGCTCCTCTTATAGTGAGGTGAAAACCTTGAAACCGGTAGGGTTATACCGTTATATCCTTCCTTCCGTGGTTGCAGTCCTAAGACTGGTTTGCAGCAATTTGAACTCTTCTCCTCCATTCCCCCCTGTCCTGTGCGGCTCTTTTTAAGTCTGTATATGTTGAGCAGCGCACGTCCACCAACAGGTCCTCCAGGTACTCTCGGCGTGGGCGTCCTCTAGAGTTTGTCCCCTCACCGTTATATAAATAGGAATAAACAGAATTGCATACGATATCGTTATATTCTCACAAAACCCGAATGATGATCTTCACCACCAACTGCAGAAATTGGCAGAGGTCAGTAAAGAAGTTGATTTAAAAATAAATGTATCAAAAACCAAATATATGATGAACAGCTTTGCTACCCCAAAACCAATAATTGTAGATGGAAAGCCGCTGGAACTTGTCCAGGAATATGTGTATTCGGGCGAACTTATTTCCTTTGTAGGTGGCATATCGGAGGAGAGAGCACGAAGGACAAAACTAGCATGGAGCTCCTTTGGACGTTTCAACAACATCTTCAAAAGTAACCTCCCAATATCTTTGAAGCGAAAGGTCTACAACCAGTGTATTCTCCCGGTACTTACGTATGGCTGTGAGACATGGACGCTCACAGCAAAGAACACACAAAAGCTCCAGACCGCACAAAGGAGCATGGAGAGATGCATGTTGGGATGGACGTCTGAAATAATCCGATGATACCCAAGATGCATAAGTAGGCCTAGAAGAAGACCGAAGGTACGCTGGATTGATGAAATCAGGAAGCATGACAGCATCACATAGCACCAACGAGCAAAAAAGACGAATTATTTGGAGTGAACTTTGGGAGACCTTCATCCAGAAGTGGATCGATCCTGGTTGACAATAATGATGATGATGATGACACAGTGTTTTACTAAACAAATTACAAAGTCTTTAAACCTCCACAGTGTAAATGCCTTAACTATAAATAATAACTATATAATTTATAATATCTTCACTGACCTGCCGATATGACGGAACTGTGCATGAGGTGAACACTGGTAATTGGGGTTTTGATCCTTGGTATTATTTATAAATTATATGTTTTATGTAAAAAAAAAATTACTAAAGTGTTCGTTTAAATAATAAAAAAAACGTACGCACCAAAAATATTACTTCGTGATGGCGGAAATAATTGTCAGGTATATCAAACAAAGGTTTGTCAATTAACGTGAGTTGGGGGACCCAACAGTAGTTAAAATATTAAATAATTGATCAGCCCGTCGTGCGTGTCGACACTATCAAAGACCTTGGCATCATGTTCAACAGTAAATAGACACATAGTTCTCATCGACAGTATGTGTTTATGGTAGCTACCAATAAAAGAGTCGTTAGGGTATTTAGTAGTTGCGCTGTTATGAGATTTCTTTATAATTCACTATTCATTGTGTGGTACACGGCCGGTACGGTGAAGAAAGCACTCACAGTGACCGGTAAAAAGTTACATGTACCATCACGTCGTGTACCTGTCGGGGTAGGCATAGAGGAGAGAATGCCTACTATTCTATCGCGACACACATCTTACGCTTCTTCTACATTCATACACCTTCGACGACCTCCGTAGCCTAGTTGTAAAGACGCCTGACTTTCGACCCGGGGATTGCGGGTTCGATTCCCGTTGATAAAAGGATTCTTATCTGGATTTCACTTCAGGTATGTTTGACATTAATATGAGTCCGTCAGGTTGTATTGTATTGAACGAAAGTGGAATACCGTTTCATACAACTCCTACGTTTCTCTTCATTCTTAATCTTCTTCTTTCTAAATATCATTAATTTGATCGGTGTGTATATTTGTTTTATTAATATTTATTCATTCATTCGTTCCACGTATCCAAACCATCTCAGTGTGCTCTTCATCTTACTCAGCACATCAGCCTTAACACACGGTTCACTCTCATCCTTAATCACTTCATTTCGTATTTTATCATACAATTGATAGAAATTTCTAGGGCCTCTAATCTGTCCAGAGGCAGAGATAAATTTCTAAGTCAGTGCATCGAGGTGAACATCTGGCAAACACATATATACCAAGAATCTCTCCGCTGCTCGCCGAGGTCGTCCTATGCCTCCCCCAGCCGCCAGTCCCCAACCCGAATGTTTACCGTTAGAAGTGTGTATGTCGGTGCCAGTTCGAACATAATTCAGCCTTGTTTGTGCTCCCCTGGTGATACGGTGAAAACCTTGAAAACGTTAGGGTTATACTGTTACATAAAGTGGAAGTAACAGTGTTTGATAAAACAAATTACAATGTTTTTAAACCTCCACAATGTTAACTATAAATAATATCTTCTTCTCCCTGGCTCCATCCCAACTCACTGTCTGCGAAGACTGTTGGGGTCAGCTCTCCTCGTCCTCAGGTTGTATGCTCTTCTGTCCCGGACTACGTCCCCCAGGCCGTGCCTCTGCATCAGGTTATCTTTTTGCGCCACCCATGAATTCTTTGGTTTTCCTCTGGTTGTTATTCGAGGAAGATCCATGGAGATTGCCTGGTTCACAATGTGATCGGGTGCTCTGCGTCCAACGTGCCCATACCATCTCAATCGCCTCTCCTCCATCTTGCTGTTGATGTCTATAACACCTAGGCTTCCACGAATGCGTGAGCTTTTTATTTTGTCTCTTAGGGACACACCAGCTGACCATCATAGCATGCGCATTTCAGCAGTTTCTAGTTGCCTAGAGTAAGAGCTATACATCGTCCAGCATTCGGAGCCATAGAGGAGTGCGGGTCTGACAATCGTTTGGTATACGTTTCGTTTTAACTTTACTGGCATTTTCGGATCACATAGAACTCCCGTCATTGATCTTAACTTCATCCATCCCACACTAATTATATGTGTTATATCTGCTGCACATCCTCCATCGCTATGGATGAGTGACCCAAGATTCTATAAATAATATAAATGAAAAATACTTGAAATTATTAATTTCTGACTATAATACGAGTAGAACACCAAGAATTGTCATAACAAGAAAGATAAAAAATTGTCTCGATACTTTAAATTCTTATAAATTCAGTATTTATTAATGTATATCTAAGATTAAAACTTCAAACGAAAGGAGACAGGCGTAGAATATTAGTTATCGCAAGTGCTCAAATTGATGGACCTGGTCCATGCACTGCACTGCCAATAACGTGGAATCGCAAGCATCACGAATAATTTGTTTTGGTATTGGGGCGCATTTTTTTTCAATGTCTGTTCTCAATTCATTAATTGTTGCCGGTTTTATGCCATAAACTTCATCTTTGACGAGTCGCCATGAAAAAAAAATCGATTGGCGTGACGGCTGGGGAACGCGGGGGGTATTTAATGCTACCTCAACATCTAATCCATCTGTTAGGCAATTTTTCATCAAGATATACCCTCACATCACGATGATACTCGGAAGGTGCACGATCTTGCTGTATTTAAATGTCATTCTCATCCTTAAACTCCTCACTAATGCATGGCATGACAAATTCCTGCAGCAAGTTCAAGTAAACTGCAAGATGTAAAAGTGTGTATACATTTGTTTAGGACATCCTATTTATGTCAAAGAATCTGTTTTTCAAAGGTTTCATCATCCACAGTTGTCTTCATATGAAACGATAATGACAACCTTTATGGATAATTTGAAGTAAAGCAACTGAACAAATATTCCGCGTGCCTAACACGTGTGACAAATGAGCTCATGGAAGCCGCCTTCTGCGGGGCCTTGGTGCTACTATCTGCCCGCTAATGTGTGCTCTGTACCCGCACACTCCACGTCTCTCACCGTCACATAATGAGCCCAGCATAATCAGCTGTTCTTTTCGAAAGCGAAACGTTTACCCAACTGACACACTTTATTATTGCAACATCTATTTCTTTAGCACGGATTAGTGTTACTCCAAGGGTTCCTCCGTCTTCTTTTGCTGATATACAGCTTCATCCAGATTTCGCGCATAATTGGAAGCAGTCAGATTCGATCCTTACACCACCCACGCTGATATAGAGGGCAAAATAAGCCCCCATCCATTGCGACCTACACTGGAAGATCAATATCTTATAAGATGGGTAGAAGAAAGTGCTCGAAGAGACTTCTTTTTCGGTAGCGACACACTTGAGTGTTAAAACAATAGTTAGTTCCTACGTTACGAGAGAAGCAAAATTACTCGTAGCGCAGTAAAATATAATTTTATCGGGCAAATTTTTTACCCTGAAATCGCCAACGTACCATTGACTCTGGTTTGTAGAGCCAAAGATTATGGTGTACACCAAGAGTTCCCAAAGGGGTCGATATCGACCCCCTGGGGTCAATTTGATTTTTCTAGGAGTCGATATTTTCAATAAAAAAAATTGGGGGTCGACGACAGCAAAAATAGACCCCCTTACTACTGCTATTTGTTTGTTACTTCAAAATATCTACGATTCGAATAGGTACCTAATTAAGAAGTAAAATAATTAAAAAAAACTATTTTTTTGATAAAAACACATTACATACCATACTTGTGAACGAAATCGTAAAATGTGTCATTAAAAGAGTCTATTTTTTTGCTTTCATTTTCATCAGCGCAGATTTCAATATAAAATTTTGCACAAGATAATGCGATGCATAATCCGTAGTCCTTTTATCTTTTACAATCCTTAATTACAAGTGAATAAAATGAAAAGTTTGATATCTAGTGAAATATTTAATATCGAGTACTGTACAAACTTATTAATTTGAGTAAGTAAAGTAAATGACTAGGGGATCGACGGTTTTAAAAGTTTTTGGTAAAGGGGTCTGTGGCCGAGAAAAATTTGGGAACTCTTGGTGTAGACAGTTCATTTAGATTCCTCCACTCCCACACTCTGTTATGGGACAGTAATGAGTTCCCTTCTTGCGCGATCTGTATTAGAAGATAGAACTCTCCTTTATTATTTATAAGTGCGACGTCGTGTAGTGACGAAGAAGGATTTGTCCGAATGGACTCCTCCGGTGGCGACACGCGAGTGTGAAAAGAATATATGCGATGACGGACTTGAGGTCCGAAATCACGGGAAAAGAGAAAAACTCGTAACGGAGTAAATACACTTAGAAAGCGGCTTATGGCCTGGAGTTCAAACAGCCTAGCATATCGTCGTTAATATTGTTATAGAAAATTTCGCATATAGCAAATTTATCTTTTGATAGTTTAGGGAATCGTCGTTAAGGAAGAGATGATGATGGTTGGTGATAAATAAATAAAACACGTTAGATCGCAATGCGGAAAGAGAGAGTGTTTATTTTTATAGTAACGTAGGTATTTATATGTTTTTGGAATGTGCACGAGAGTGCGCTCGCGATATGCTTCTGTCTCGCTTCTGTGAATGCAGAAACGGTTATTGTCGTATGTGGGTATTCATCTAAATACGGAACTGGTGAGATAGCCGTGGTGCGTTCTCTCTCTCTGGCGTGTGGTGCGGTCGCTCGGCCGGCATGTGACCTTCGGACTGTTTACTATAATTTATCGAGGAATCCGAAGGTCGTTTCATCGGTCATTGACCGTATGTATGCGGCAATATTCCGCGACGACCGTGGTTCCCCACAACAGCATTAGATCGAGTAAGTGAATCGGTCCGAAGATGAACTTATTTAAGGCTTAGTGGAGATCCCTTCGAAAATTGTTGACACGATTACTATCGCAGTAACACAAAGTGTGATCTACGGATCGATGCAGCTGGCGGCAAAAATTACAGCATGACGAAGGGACAAGTTGTGAAGCTTAAGGCCTCGGCCAAACAGATAGGAGCCTCGCTTGGTGCTTAGAGCTACGCTGCGAGCTAGGCGACATATCCTAGCGAACCAACGCACCGCATACTATCACAATGGTCACACTGCACGCTTCGCGCCACGCTACATGCTACGATTAGTCACCGAGTGAATCTCCTATCGAACAGACGTGTTGGTTAATTTTATTGTGTCACCAAGTGATTTTACAAGATGGCGGAAGTTTTAATAACAGCTGTGTATAAAAGGGAGCCATTGTGGAACCCATCGAGTAAATTATACAAAAATGCACCTGTAACAAAATCGCTTTGGAATGAAGTTGGGCTGAAAAACATCTGGTGTCCCCGTGGCTGGGTTCGCCCTATATTGGTGGGGTGTATCTTGGCCGAGGGGATGCTATTAGATGAACCCAGACCTTTTGATAGCTTCTGTATTTAATGTATTATCTGCAATTTATGTGTTTTAGAAGTGTTATTTAAATATAATCTGTACATACTATGTTGCTATCAATAAACCTATTATTTATTTATTTATTTAAGTTGCACAGGAAGTAAATAAAAATGGTAAGATGTAATGAAATTGGTTAGTTTTGAGAGTGGCATCGTTTGTTGACTAAACCGATCCCAAATGTCAAATGAATTTGTGCGAAGCACTTTGGTGTGGCCGAGCATGAAGTCACTTAGTATATGAGTCACGTAAAACCTAGCTTAGCACCTAACGAAGCACTTTGGTGTGCCCTCGGCCTAAGAGTTCGCCATTAAATCTCCCATGGCCAAAGTGAAATTGGGTAGTTCAATGGCTTGGAAACATCCATGGGGAGTTGTTATGTGTCCTATAGTAATGAAAAAATTTGATTGTTAAATTTTTTAAATGTCATTTTTGTCCCACGGAGGTTGACGACCATCGATGTTGCCAAGGCAATGGTGGTCTAAAATATATATTCTCTAACAATTCCTACAATTTCTCTGAATTTGTATATATCTGTTTTGTTAGTATTGCTTAGATGATGGAAGAGTTAAGAGGGATATCGAACGGTGTGTAGTGATAGGAAATAAATTTGATTGGGCGCTCAAACATATTTACTTAAACTGGACAGAATCGAAATCCGCTAAGATTATAGTCTGCAACAATATTTTAGTACGAATTTTGATGTATAGGAGTGAAACGTTGATGTGGAAAAATAATAAAACGAGCCGAATAAATGCTGTAGAAACGCGTCCACTGAGAAGAATACACGGGATGTCAATGTATGACAGAATACGAAATTAAGTGATTAAGGATGAGAGTGAACTTAATGCTGATGTGTTGAGTTAGATGAATAATATGTAAAAAAGAAATATGATTAAATAAATAAATAAAACACTTATTTTATATTTTTGTGTTCGCCACTGTTTTTATTTGAGTTTACTACCGGTTTCGAAGACCTCCGTCTTCATCGTCAGGTTAAGATAAACTTAATTGCTCACAATCTGCAAATGTAAATAGTATAAGAGGAATGAGGTAGGGGGAGAGAAGTGGGGAGCGTTGTGATTCAATGGTAAATGGAGCGGGGCAAATATGTCTGAATATCCAAGGAGATGGATTTTAAATATGAAACATATTCTACGGTATATTCTTCTATACTATAGAATAACAATGGGCATATTAACAATTTTTTCGTCGACGTATTCCTGTGAATCATTATTTTCTTCAATGAACTTTATTAAATCAGACATAAGAAGTAGACTTACAGACGAAAGTACTACTGCTTGTATTTTATTAAAAGCTACCAGCTATGAACCCGATATAAAATATTTGGCATCTAGCATCCAACAACAAAAATCTCACTAATAAGTTTTGAGGTTCACAATTTTTTTCAAGTCTATTTTTTTATTTATTTCTCTTAGTTCGCCATTAATAAGTACTTAATTATTTTCCTCGGTGTAATAATTTTTGTTTTTATTAAAAATCTGAAGTTACACAAACATTTGATGCATTTTTATTTACATGGCATGTGGCACGCGACATATTATTTTATTGAAAAAAAAATTTTTTTGGCACTCAGTCTCAAAAAGGTTCGCCATCCCTGTTCTATAGTCAAGTGCAGAATTGAATCGTCCCGTGCTGTTTTTAATAAAATGAGAATCGTATTCTGCGATGATAATCTAAACTTGAAACTCCGACAACGGTTAGTCAAATGCTACGTTTGGTCAGTGTTATTGCATGGAGTGTAATCATGGACTCTCAAAGTTGGTAGTATGAACCGACTGGAAGCATTCGAAATGTGGATTCACCGGAGAATGCTACGGATACCCTGGACGGATATGGTCAGCAACACGAGGGTTCTTCAAAGAGCCAAAGTCGATAGAGAGTTGCTGACTAATATTAAAATTCGAAAGGTGTCCTATTTGGGTCATGTACTTAAAGGAGTAAAGTACAAATTACTGCACCTGATCATCCAAGGCAAAATAGAGGGTCGAAGAGGTGTTGGCAGGAAGCAAATCTCCTGGCTCCGCAATATACGTGATTGGACTGGTATAAGGAGCGTTTGGGATCTTTTTCGGGCTGCCGGCGACAAAGATGCCTACTCTCGGGTGATATTCAACGTTGGGGGGACCTGACATGACACTGGGAAGAAGAAGTGCTGCTTTAACTTCCAGATGTGATTTGTTTAATAATAGTGGGTTCAAATCGTGAGTAAGAACATCCTTGAGAAGATATTGCTCTCTGAACGGCGCTATATAAAATTGTCCTTAGAATTTGAATGTGTGTCACGATAGAAAAGTTTGGCGCTCTTTCCTGATAGAGAGTTAGCGTGGGTATGTATTATACATTTGTTCTATCTACTCGTATATCAAATTGGACCGATAGTTTATTTTTCCTATTTGCGATTTGGTTGCATATTATCTGAGATTGGTCACGACTTGTGACCATCTGGTCTGACCGCGACTCTCATCTCCAGACCGTGATGCAGCGCGTCTGCCTGCCGTCGGTCCATTGTGCTGCTAATGGGGTTCTGTCCCCTCCAGACATGGTCTTTTCTTCGACGATGTCTCGTGACTTCTTGTATACAGTTTGCGTCTATCAACAGTACCCAATTATTCGGTTTGTTAACAATACAAAAAGTCTTCTAACGGGAAACAATTTATAAATGCATTTCGAAAGGTAACAATACGCTCACACGTCGCGTAAACCAGACGGAGACGATTTTTTTTCGGTACCATAATTATCATCATCATCACAATACCGTGGCATCATATTTAACAATATACTTAAATTTGGTTCTCAATCCTTAAACGTATTCCTTTAATAATAACAATGACAACTTCTGTGTCCCAGTTGGTAAGACGCCTGTCTCCCAACCCGTAGGTTGCGGGTTCAAATCCCGCTGGAACCCAAATTAAAAAAAAAAGGATTCTAATCTGGTTTTCACATAAGGCCTCTTTAACATATTTCTGGTTGGCTGGAAGAGTTTTCCATATGGCAATAATATAGCCAGTTTGTGCTGTATACAACAAACGTGTAATACAATAAAGGACAATTATTATAGCGCCGTTTAGAGATCGAATTCTCCCCAAGGGGTCGAAAACCAGCAATTATTGGCAGATTAAAAATATTACAAAATAAATATGTATAAGGTATGACAAAATACGGAATGAAGTGATTCAGGATGAATGAGAACTTAAGGATGATGTATTAACACTTGCCACCCTATGATGGATAGTGAGTGACCAGGACTTACATAATAAAATAATTTTATAGCCAATTACAAAAAATAACCTAGCAGAGTTTGCATAATTTTAATTTAAAACATACATTTTTCACTGGATGCTGAGCGTCCAGCACAGTGGCTGGCGGAATTGTTTAGCACAGTAAGGTAAGTGTTAAGGAAGATGAAGACGAGCGCTCTGAGATGGTTTGGACATGTAGAACGAATCAATGAAAAAAATACTAACAAAACAAATATACTGTACGAATGTATGTAGGAAGGCGTGGTAGGAGAGGACCAAGGAAGACATAGTTGGATCAAGTGATTGATTTTCTGGAAGAAGCACATAGCAAAAGTCCGAGAAATCCTAGATGTTGCGTGAGAAGATATATGGATGTAGAAGAGGCGATATAGTGTTTGCGAGAATGGTGCTCTCTCTCCTCTCTGCTTACACCGACAGGAAAACGGCGTTATGGTATGAATATGTCATTGTAGTTTAAAAAATGGTGAAGCGAAAGCCACACCAACGGATGAGAAAAAGGGAATAGGTACTAACGGGTGTTGAAGACGGGAGTCGGATGTATGAGCTGATCTCTGCTGATGTTCCAGGACTCTGGAGCTTCGTTCGGGCTGAAGAGGTCGGTCACGGTGGTTGAAAACTTATTGTCACTGGTTCGTTGTTGAAGTGTAGTGCTTGCTATTTTTCCTCTTGATGAGGTATTCTGGTGTCATCCGGATGACGTTCTGTGCCCAACTGAACTCGTCGACGGGAATATGTTCGTCGCGCCAAAACCGCCACAACCCGCGACAATACTATATTTTAGAACTTGTGAGAACAATATTAAATCGCGCGACAGGGCCGGCAGCGATAACAGAGCGGCCCAATCTCGGAACGATATTTCGCGTCACGCTCTGGCGTGCACAAAATATTTTACCGAAAAGCCATATAGAAATGTTTATTCTGACAAATGTGTACAAGAAACTGGTATTCTGACAACCTGAGATCGTTTCTGACTGTTGAACTATGAGCTGACAATCTTTAAAATAACTATTATATTATACTCGTAATAAAATAACAACTTATAGCACCGTTCATAGACCAGACTCTCTTCAAGGGCGTTCTTACTCGGGATCGAAGCCACTATTGTTGACAATTTATAGTACCGTTCATAGACCAGACTCTCTTCAAGGGCGTTCTTACTCGGGATCGAAGCCACTATTGTTGACAATTTATATTACTGTTCATATACCAGACTCTCTTCAAGGGCGTTCTTACTCGGGATCAAACCCACTATTGTTGACATATTGAAATTAGTTGAGGAATTCTACTATTTATGTAGCATTTTCACAGATGGTGGAAGAGTTAAGAGGGATATCGAACGGCGTGTAGGAATTAAAGTCAAAGGTGCACTAAAACAAATATACTTGAACCGGATAGTAACAGAATCTGCTAAGATGACAGTAGCAGATAGTATTTTTGTGTCAACTTTGATCTATGGAAGTGAAACGTGGATGTGGAAAAATACTGAGAGAAACTGAATAAACGGTGTAGAAAATCGTGCATTGAGAAGAATACAGGGAGTGACAATGCATGATAGAATACTGAATGAAGCGATTAAGGATGAATGTAAACATAAGGCCGATGTGTTAAGGGGCTATTCTACTCTAGAAGCGTGGATTTCTGGCGGTTTTTCCGACTAAATAAAAAACAAAAAATATTTTTCGTATACATTTTTTTACAGTTTGTTTATTGATGATTTGAGAATGCACAAAAAAAATTGAAAAATCAAGATATTATCAGCTGTTATATTAGGTCCTTACATATGAAATTGGCGTTTTGTTTGGGAGGAACATAAAGTTGATTTTTTTTTTAATATAATATATTTATTTAATCAAAGTATGTACCATTGCTATCTATGCACTTTTGCCATCTCATAGGTAGTTCATCGATCCCTTTACTAAAAAAACCATTCGGACGGGAATCA
Source organism: Odontocerum albicorne (assembly GCA_949825065.1). NCBI lineage: Eukaryota > Metazoa > Arthropoda > Insecta > Trichoptera > Odontoceridae > Odontocerum > Odontocerum albicorne. The sequence continues at coordinate 27,115,704 of OX463861.1, forward strand.
ATAAAATCTTTGAAGTCGGTTTGGACTGCCCCATCGGGGTTGAATTTTTTCCCTTGCAAGAAGTTATCCAAATTTCGAAAAAAATAGTAATCTGTCGGGGCAAGGTCCGGAGAGTACGGTGGATGTCTTAGACATTCCAATTGAAGCTCTTCTAATTTGGTAGCCGTCTGTTGTGCAGTGTGTGGTCTAGCGTTATCATGAAGCAGCAGTGGCCTAGAGCGATTAACCAGCCTCGGTTGTTTAGCAGCTAGCTTTTCCATCATGGTTTGCAGTTGCTGACAATAGACATCTGCCGTAATCGTCTGGCCAGATTTAAGAAAGCTGTAGTGAACGACACCAGCACTAGTCCACCAAACGCTCACAAGTAACTTTTTTGGAGTCAATTTTCGCTTGGGGCATGGTTTGGCTGGTTCGGCAGGGTTCAGCCATTGCGATGAGCGCTTCCGATTATCATACAGGATCCACTTTTCATCACAGGTAATGATTCGATTCAAAATCCCTTCATTATTGTGCCGGTTGAGTAATGCAACGCAGCAGTCAACGCGCGTTTGTTGATTTGCTTCACTCAATTCGTGAGGTACCCACCTTTCAAGCTTTTTCACCTTCCCAATTTGCTTCAAGTGGATTAAAACAGTTTTATCACTAACACCGCAGCCTGCAGCTAACTCGGACGTGGTTTGCGATGGATCCGCTTCCACAATAGCCTTCAATTCTTCATTATCAACTTTGGTCTCCGGCCGTCCACGGGGCTTTTTCTGCAGGTCGAAATTTCCAGAACGAAAACGTTGGAACCAAAAACGCACTGTGTTTTCTTTTGCGGCACCGTCGCCATACACATCATTAATCCTTCGAGCCGTTTCTGCAGCACTGGTGCCACGGTGGAACTCGTACTCGTAAATAACGCGATATTTCAAGTTTTCCATTTTGTAAACTGAGTGACGCAAAGAAAAAAAACAATTGAGGAAAAAACAAATGAATTATAATTTTCGAAACACAAATACTTGAGTAAATAGCTGTATAAATTTTAATTTGGAATTCCTAACCAAAGAGAAGATATTTGAGATCAAAGTTGCCAGTACGGCAAAACGCCAATTTCATATGTAAGGACCTAATATTATATCTTGTAAAAAAAAGTGGGTGAGCTGGTCGACATGATTGGAACCTTTGTCCTAAATCCGAAACTAAAATCATACACAGTTTCTTGATAAGAAATAATGTCGTTATAGTTGGTACCAAAGAGAAAAACGAAACAATTCGTTAAATGGCGGCTGTCTGAAAAAAATTCAATTTTTTATCCTTTTTTTCAAACTTTTTAAATTAAAAAAAAAAGTTGTGAAAAAATAGTTTTGATTTTTCCAAGGTAGGGACGATATACTCATAATTACTTAACAAAGTTTCATATCGAATTTGAAGACAATCGGTTGGATAGAACTTGAGATTTTATGTCGACCAGGTCGAAAAAAGTAGTTTCGAGAAAAACCCGTTTAAAGTTTTGAGATTATTGTCCGAGTCATTCCGGTGCGGCGTAATTGCTGCATCATTTATAGCTATAACTTCGTAAATATTGAGAATTTTAAAATTTTCTTTTGAGAACGTATTCTTAAAAGTCTTAACTTTAAAAATATGCAAAAAAAAACGATTTTTTCAAATGTCTAGATTAGAATAAGACCACTTAAGACGATGAAGAGTACGTTGAGATGGTTTAAGCATGTGACACGAACGAATGAAGAAATAATGACAAAACAGATATACATGTATAGTGCAAATTTGAGCGGAAGTTGTGTGAGAGGAAGACCAAGGAAAGTGTTGTTAGATCCAGTTAATTATATTTTGAAAGAAGAAAACGTTAAAAGTCTGAGAAATCGTACAAGTTTTGTGAGAAGGTTAATGAATGTATTATAGAAGAGGCTAAGTATGTGTGTCGTAATAGCGCTATATCCCCTCTGTCTTCCTCGACAGGGAAACGGCGTGATGGTATCGGTACAACCCCTATCTTCAAAACTGTTCTAGTCTGGTTTTCACTTGCAACCTCTGTAATATATTTGCGACTGAAAAATCTCTTAATTTCTAGTCAGTAAAATAACGTGTTTCATTCCTGATTTTTCTTTACCTTTACCTTCCACCATCCCTTCCTTTCCTTTTGATTGATGATATCTCACTTTATATGAAAAAAAATGTTCGGGTGATTGTCCGTCTTTGTGGGGTTCGTGGGAATGTGCTCACGTATATGTTTATGGATTTCGTGGGGATGGATAGTCATTTGATTGATTTATGTGACCACGTAAATTTACTTTTGTCTGGTTGGTTGGAAGAGATTGCCGCCTGGCAATAATCCCGCCAGATTGTATTTGCAATAAAAGTGTTAAATAAAATAAATAAATATATTTCTAGTTGGTTAGAAGAGATTGCCACGTGGCAATAAACCCACCAGGTTGTACTTAATGCAACGAAAATGTGATACATGTACTCGTATATAATGTGGGCTGGAACATTTTTGCATTTAAATATCCTAATAAACAAGTGATGTCATTCTTTATAAAAGGGGAAAATTACCCCGTCACCAAAATAAAATAGCGTGACACTGACAGTAAAATTTATTACAAACAACCGAAGTAGTAAAAGAAAACACCCCATATTTTAACTATTAGTTGACAACGTGTACAAATCCGTCAGTATCATCGAATCATAATTTTGGATACTCTGCTACAGCGACTCCCAAAGGGTGCAATATCGCCTCCCTTGTAGGGGGGTGATTATAATTTTTAGGGGACGTTGAGGAGTTGTCATCGCTCCTCCACTGACACTGTTTCACTATAAATTAGATTCCCTTACAGTGCGATCTTACACTTGCAAGAAATTGTATTTTACCATACTTTGATGAAAACATTGTACTCTTGTGGGAGCTCCTCATCTACTAGCGACACATTGGAGTGAGAAAACCGACAAAAGGTTATGCACCATGGACATGGTAGATGATTAATGGGAAAATAAAAAATATGTACTATAGAAAACTTTCGAACATTTCTTCTTCATTGTGTGTTCAATGTTAAGCCTCGTGATACTCTGCTATGTCTCGCACCACTTGTCTCCATCCCTCTCAGTCCTGGGATATGTTGAATGCAGCGATTAACCTTTCCCTTCCTGTGCTAAAAAAATCCGCCCGTTTCGGTGATGTGTATTCAATACACATCAATACATATGTAAAAATGAGCGATTTAACATCGGAAAAATAAAAATATTCATAGCCAATCGCTTAAAAGTGATAACAATTTAAATTTAATTGCTGAAAACATGAAAAAAAAACCATCGGACGATGTTCACAAAACGGGCGAAGCGACTACCTCGAACGAAAGCCCGCTGGCTACTAAACAAGAAAACTGAGATTCTATTTCTTGCGTTCCCATATACAGAAGTAGAGTGAGAGTGAGACGTGAATAGCGTCGCTTCCTCACCCATAGCGGTTTTTTAGAATGAATATACCTACCTACGTGATACACTAGCACACATTTGATTGTATTGGTGAATTTATTCCCGATTTCCACAAAATATCTCTGATGTAGCCGATAAGTGCTAATTATTATTAATATTATTTTTTTCATTCAATGCGTAAATGTGTTACGGAGGAATACCTAAAATCTGAAGCCAGTATTTATTATATTTATAGAGATATTAACGTTTTTTGGAGGCAATGTGTACTAGTTACACATCACAGGACAGGAAGTGTTAAAGATAATTATGGTAACTCCTTTGATCCGTCCATCTCATAAAATACCTTCCTCTTGCTCGTCTTTCTTAAACTTTATTATTCTTTCAAGGAACATGCTCAAAGTACGTTAGGATTCTTTTTCTGCATGTTGTCAAAAGTCTTTCGGTAATCTCCAATTGTTAGTGCGCCTTGTGGTCAATTCATTCTCTCCATATGTCCAAACCATCTTAGAGCTCCTTTCTCCACCTTACTTAAAATACCCATGTTATCCTTGCATCAATTGCTGATGTCTACTATTCGCCTTCTTTAATACATCAACACTTCACAAATTTGCCTTCATGCACGCACCTCTACAGCATTAATCTTAATTTTATTCATATTCTGCTAAATACTAGCTTCAAGTCGTCATGCGTCAAGGTGGGTACGAATGCATACGTCAAGGTGGGTACGAATACATTAATATAGGTGGGTACGAATGCATACGTCAAGGTGGGTACGAATACATTATTATATTTCGTAAATTTTTTTGTCAGTAATATAAGTTATTGTTTTAACATTATACATTTACCTAAATTTTAATATTATTCAATGCGTTTTCTTATTTATTTGTATAACACTTAATTGCAAAACAATCCGGCAGGCTTATTGCCAGGTGACAATATTTTGCAACCAGACAAAAGGGAATTGAGGAATTTTCATTGTCGCAAAAAATATTCAAAATCATTATTAATCTGTACAAAAGTCATGAATAATATACATAGTCAAAATAAAATTGAGATATCATCAATAAAAAGGAAAAGGAAGAGATGGTGGAGAGGAAAGAAAAGTTGGGAATGAAACACGTTACATTACTGACTTGAATGAAATGAAACGAAACGGGAATGAAACACGTTACATTACTGACTTGAATGAAATGAAACGAAACGGGAATGAAACACGTTACATTACTGACTTGAATGAAATGAAACGAAACGGGAATGAAACACGTTACATTACTGACTTGAATGAAATGAAACGAAACAGGAATGAAACACGTTACATTACTGACTTGAATGAAATGAAACGAAACGGGAATGAAACATGTTACATTTCTTGTACCTTATCCGCATTATAAGAACTTAAAATCTTCTTCTTATTATTTTAGGCATGTTGGCCTGTTATGGTCCTGCGTCATTGTTTCCCTCTTGTGACGTCGACTGCCAGCTGTCTTTCCATCTTTTGGGAGGTCGTCCTGGAGGTCTGCTTGCTTGTGGGATACTGTCGCTGGCTATTCTTACGGCTCTTGGTTCCGCCATTCTGGATACATGTTCATTCCAGAACCTTCTTCTCTGTCGTCCCCATCTGACAATATCTTCATCTTCGCACATCCTTCGTATTTCTGTGTTTCGTACTCTATCACGAAGGGTTTTGCCAGTGATACTCCTGAGTACCTTCATTTCGCTGGTTCGAAGGACATTTTTGGTTCTGACAGTGTCGGCTCTGGACTCTATGCTGTATATCATTATGGAGCGGACGCAGGTCTTGTATATCCTCACCTTGCTTTGGATGTTCATATACTTATTTTTCTAGATAGTGTGCTTTAGACATTCTGAAATGGCTGCGGCCTTTTGTGATTGTTCAAGCACTTCGCCATAGAGGTCATTATTGCACATTATGCTAGCAACTAAGTATTTAAATTTTGTTACTTGTTCAATTGGTGTGTCATTGATCGCCACACTGCATCCAACTTGCTCTCTGGCTAGAGTCGTGCATTTTGTCTTGCTGATGGAGATAGACATGTTGTATTTTTTGGAAGCAGTGTGGAATCGATTCTATGCGAACTTAAAATATCAATGTTAAATACGGGGGAACTTTGACTTATCTTATGATCCCCAAGGGGGCGTTGGTTCAAAAATGTTTGGAAACCCCTGCATTGCTATAGAAACTTACTATAAGTCGGGTTAGTCACGCAATGACAAATTTAATTAATTGAAGTTTCAATTTCCATTCAGGCTTTGTCCGATTTCATATCATAAATTGATCGCTCTTTGACATGACATCATCATAAAAAAAAAATATTCGCCAATCGTTGAGTTTGTTTACTGTTTGGTGAATCCTTCAATGAATCGAAAGAAAACGATTTCATAACATTATTATCCAAACATTCATTGTGGCTCCATTGAGAAATTCTACCTGTTGATATCGATCTGAGTTTTAAAGATAAGCAGACGTTTATTCCAGTTGGTGTGCAGAATAATGCGATACTGTATCGCGAACGATTTGATTTTAAACTTTGTCTTTTTGTATTCAAGTCCCTTAACCATCATTGTATCGTTTGAATCTGTCGTTGGAGTCTGAGAGATGTTTCTTCGGAGAGCAGTAGAATTTGGAGGTCGATTCATCGAATAAATTGTTCTAAATCGATTCACCAGGGGGTTATTTGTCGTTGCTGTTCGTGTGTCGTTTTTTATTTTTTCTTGTCGGGAACCGAGCCCAAACTCAATTTTTCTCCGAGTGGAATAAAATCGCCTTATTTATCAACTAGGCCACGGAGATCATTTATTATTAAAAAAATGTCTAAGTATGCTAATATAATATATTTTTATTTTACATTTGGTCAAACTTTCAGGACGCGGTTTGAGTCAATGCTATATGTGACATCTATGCAAATTTTCTTGAAAAAAAAATATCTCGTAGCATATGAGCCTGACAGCTGTCAAGCGAAATATTTTGAACGAAACTTATTGGATTTTCTATCTATATCGGATGTCGAGCTATGATTCAAGATGGTCGAGGTTTATGTAAGACGCGAGGGACGCTGAATGGACCTTCTCTACATATAGTTGACAAAATCAATATCCTTCAATTTACGTAGTGGATACGTACAAGAAAATTTCCGTAAATAGAAATCGCGTAAATATAGGCAAGAAACTTATATTAAAATATAAGATACGATCCATATTATCGAAATTCGCGTCAATTTAGATATGTCACTCATATAAATGTCAAATATCGGTAAATTTTTTTACTTAAAACGAGTACATATATTCATCTAATAAAAATCTAATTTATTCGTAAAAATTTTGTTTTTCAATACACTAGTACTAACAGTTCAAAGTGATAATAAAATAAAATTAAATCATAGTATAAATAGGCCAAAACCCATACGATGGTTGTCGTCAAAGAAAGAATACGAGAATTGAATTTTGAATACAAGAGAGCGAGAGAGGAATACTTAGATTCTCTCCGAAAGTAATTCGAAATTTGAATCTCGGTGGGTCCGTGATACTGAACGAATTTTAAATACCTAGCTAACAATTTTTGAACCGGTGTAAAAGGGGACGATTTATAAATGATATATATAAACAAATTTTACATTTATGAATATATATTTTCATAAATGTAGAATTTGTTTTACTTCCGTGAATATTTCACGGGCTGCAAGTAGTAAATACATTATTTATTTATTATGTTACTAGTCTGTCTCTCCGTTGAACATAACTTCAGTGCTAGGCTCGCTGAGTGAGGCGAGTGTTAAGTCATTCAGATGTATAATTTACTAATTACCGTATTGACCCGACTATAGGGCGACCCCTATTGTTCAATCAGCTTTTTGGAGAAAAAAAAACATTTCCCTCACCATTATAATATAATATTATGAAAAATAAAATGCAAAATGTTTAACGAAAAACATTTATTGAAATAAAGTACCCAGATAATAGTAAAGTATGTCACATGTTTAAACATGAAAAGAAGAAATAAACAAGTCCAACTACAGTAGCTGATCAGATCAGTCAGATTCACACATGGCTGTAGCATCCTCAGCATCAGTCCCATCTCATCTTCAGTGATGTTATCGTCTTCGGAATCCTCAATCATATTTTCCTACAAAATATCATCTTCAGCACCTTCCATTTTATTGGATATGCAACATTTTTTAAATCCATCGATGATGGTCTCATTGGAAATTTGATTCCACGCCTGCAGGATCCACTCACGCAGATTAGTGACAGGTTTTTTTTTATTTTTCTAGTAGGTAGCAAAGATGCAAAACGAAGCACAGAACAAAGAGAACACCTCAAAAACTGTCAGAAATGACTACGCACAGGTTATGTGTAAACAATGACGTCTTTTGAACGCTCTCATTACGATGTTGCCATTTCGCTAATCGCGAGTAGTAGTGAATTTATTGTTACTCACTATGTTTGTGACTCGAATATAAGGCGACCCCCCTATTTACATGTCGCCTTATTAAATAAAAACCTCGCCTTATAGTCGGGCTAATACGGTAAGACAATTTTCAAATGATGAGAAAGAAGATCATCTTTTATAAACTTTTTCTTAACCGCGTCAAAATGAAATCGCGTAAATAGAGGGACAGTTGTATCTTATCTTCTTTCTTTTGTCGAACTTCAATTTATGGATAGATATATAGATAGCTTCGAATATATTGGTGCTTGCCTTGATTGTACGCTTGCCCTGATATTACGAGTACGCTCTCATTCGGTGGACATATACGTTATACGGTTTATTCAGGTTTCTATAGTCTTAGAGAGTTCACATTTGTGCGTCGATGTCTTCCAACAAGGTAAATAAAACTATTATTCATTCAGTTGTTGTGTCGGGTCTGGATTGTTGTAACGCTGTTTATTTTGATTTATCTGATTTACAAGTTTCTCGACTCCAGTCCTGTTTTCAATGCAGCTGCTAGGCTGACATATGGTCGTCATAAGTATTGCCATATTGATCCGATTCTAAAAATTCTATACTGACTCAAGTGTCGCGAACGGATTGATTTCACACTTTGTCTCTTTGTATTCAAGTCCCTTAATTGGATGTATCCATTGTATCGTTCCAATCTGTGTCTGAGGAATGTTCCTTCTGAGAGAAATTTATTTATTTATTTATTTTCTCAAAACAGGCTTAGCCCAATTACTTGGAAACATAAAAGAAGTGTTAACATTAAAAATAAAGAAAAATTATATGCAATAAAAAAAATTATATAAAATGAAATTTAATGTATATGCATACATATATACACACAAACATACACATATATTCAAAGTCACTTAAGTACGTTGATGAGTGCTTTCTAACGCGCTCAATCTTAGAAGAAAATTTACTTTCGCTTTTGGTAATGTGACATGAAATATGTCAATATCCGAAGCAGTCCCGTTCAGAAGAGTTAAGGTCCTTCCAACAGGCATAGCGGCTGGAAGACCCGTTCTTGCGTATGTTATTGAGAACAGTTCTTGCCGGCGCAGTCTAGTGTAATTGTTAGGGACATTTAACGCTAATCTTTGTAGTAAAGAAATATAACTTTAAGGTCGATTTCTTCTTCATCCAATAAATTTGTCATTCCAAATCAATTCTGCCGGGGTATTAACATATGCTAGAGCTTTTTCCGTTGCTGGTCCTGTGGCGTTTGCCGCCTAGTGTTAGATGTATGGGTGGGGTGTGCAGCTTTAGGAATCCCTTAAAGATAATCCTTTTTGGGGGATCTTATCAAAATTTATGAGTTGGAGCGCTTTTGAGGAGAATTTAATCTATAAATGGCGCTATATAAATTGTCCTTATGAACTTCAACACGTCTATTTTGTGATTCGGACATAATTAATAGTGATTGGTCTTCCTTTCACATGCCTTCCACTCACATTTGTGTGCACTGTACACTGTTTTTTTAAGTCTTTTTTCTATCATTCGATCCACATGCCAAAATTATCTCAACGTTCTCTTTTTCATCTTAACGCAAAATAAAAGTCCAAATTTTGACAAAACAGAGAATTAAAATAGAATAAATTTTTGCGCGGAAAATTTCTTGTCACACGAGCACGTGCATCTAGGATTTGTCGAACTATTTATTAGCGCTTATACTATATGTGAATTTTGTTAGTGTATATCAGCTGTCACGGAACATGCGATCAACCTTGTGAGATGGCTGATATATGAAATTAAAATGATTGAATAAATAGGTTTATTGATAACAATCAACTATACTAATAAATATATTCTGTTATTAGACATATGACAAAGCAATGGAATATACATATCACATTATAAAAGTAAATTATTTTCTTTTCTAAGATATGATACTTTGATGTCGGTAAGCACTCATGAAATTAAATAGTTAATATAATAATTTGTTATTTAAACTTGTTTAAGATTTTTTTAATTAATTTTACTGGGCACATTTTTTACCCTGGAATCGTCAACTGGCAATTTACTGCTGGTAATCCGTGCATAGTGGATAAAAATGATTTTTTTATCCACTTTGCACGGATTTCTCCTGTTACGCAAAGAGGGTCCGCTTGTAGTTAGCTTATTCGTTAGGCAGAATATCAGTCAGGATTCTTCTCATACTGCTAGGCAGTACCGAGAATATATCCACAGTGTCATTCACTTGGTTCAATATCTCTATACCACGCGTAACTGAATGTTTAGCCATGATATTCGTACTGTAAGTTGGTATGTATTAGGTATGTGGCAAAAAAAATTGGTGATGAAAAATGTTTGAAGGGTATCTTCATGAATAATATAGTTTAAGCGGTCCTCATCAAAGTCCACTGGTCGTCCGGAACGCTCCATGTCTTTCAGGTCAAAATTACCGTCTTTGAAACGCAAAAACCATCGACGAGCTGTCCTTTCATTCATAGCATCTTCACCGTACACTTCGCAAATATCGCGAGGAGCTTTGGCAGCTTTATTCCCTCGATTGAACGCGAACAGAAGGAGGTGTCGAAAATGCTCTCTTTCGTCTACTTGACATTCCATTTTGAAGGCTTGTAATCAAATAAAATAATATATGTAACGTAAAACCAAATACAACATCTTGTAAAGCAGAAAATTTTCTTTCGAATGACGTATAACATTTACCATTTTGTTTTACTTTTGGTGCTCATTTTTAAATTGGAAAAAAACAGACACAACTTATGTTAACACCCAATATAACAGAGGGTGATTCCTTGCACGGCTATATTTAATGGAGGTTTAAAAAGTTAGTGGTTTTAGTATTGCGGTTTGTTGAACCAAATATTATGGCGTAGACCTAGAGTTCCCAAACTTTTTTCGCCCGCTGGTCCCTTTACCAAAAACTTTTAAAACCGTCGACCCCCTAGTCATTTACTTTACATACTCAAATTAATAAGTTTGTACAGTATATTTAATATTGAAATCTGCGCTGACGAAAATTAAAGCTAAAAAATAAGAGTAGAGTATTTTTAAATTTATGACATTTATGAAATAAATATGTGAATTCAAAATAAGTACAAAGATTGACAAATATTCTAAATAAGGTACCTATTGGAATCATATATATTTTGAAGTAACAAACAAATAGCAGTAGTAAGGGGGTCTATTTTTGCTGTCGTCGATCCCCTATTTTTTTTATTGAAACTATCGACCCCTAGAAAAATCAAATTGACCCCAGGGGGTCGATATCGACCACTTTGGGAACTCTTGGTGTACATAGATCAGTTCGATCCCTCCTTCACCCACTCTGTTATGGGGGACAGAAAAAAGTCCCCTTCCAGTGCGATCTATACTAAAAGATCGAAATAAGCGCGATGTGACGGAGAAGAATATGTTCAAAAGTAGAGATCCATTCGGAAATTGACTCGATTATCATAGCCGTACCTTTTTCAATTAATCTGAGTTTCAGCGGGATTTGAACCCGCAATCTCCGAATTGGGATACAGACGTCTAACTAACTAGCGCGCTGAAATATAATTACACAACAGGGCGAAGGGACAATATCGAAGCTTAAAAGTTTGGCACCAAAGCTCCCGTAGCAGAGAGAAATTGTGTAGTCCAATAGCGATTCACCCACGGGGAGTCATAGTATTAGCCGTTATGATGTGGACAGGAATATTAACCTGAATGCAATTTCTTCTAACCCGTATTTATTCTTAATTGTTTTTAATTAACCCGTATTTATTCTTAATTGTTTTTTTATAGATAATTTCGATGACCTCTCCGTCCATCAACGGTTTATCCCAGGTCTGCAGATTTGTCCACTTTTGTGAGTAAAAAATGTATTTTCTTTGGACTAGATATTTAGAACTTTTTTGAGCTAGATATTTTGAACTATCTTTCAGCTACACACATATTTCGAACTATGTTAACTATGCCACATATATTTAGACTTTTATTATGAACTATAAGCTAGATATTTTGAACTATATTTCAGCTACACACATATTTCGAACTATGTTAACTATGCCACATATATTTAGACTTTTATTATGAACTATAAGCTAGATATTTTGAACTATCTTTCAGCTACACACATTTCGAACTATGTTAACTATGCCACATATATTTAGACTTTTATTATGAACTATAAGCTAGATATTTTGAACTATCTTTCAGCTACACACAAATTTCGAACTATGTTAACTATGCCACATATATTTAGACTTTTATTATGAACTATAAGCTAGATATTTTGAACTATCTTTCAGCTACACACATATTTCGAACTATGTTAACTATGCCACATATATTTAGACTTTTATTATGAACTATAAGCTTGATATTTTGAACTATTTTTGATCTAGGTATTTTGATTTAGTTATACGAATTGCTGCTCCAAGTTTTTAACCTGCCATAAAAAAAACTGTGATGTATCCTGAATGGTCTTAGACGTGGGTATAGTTACAGTTCACATGTCGTACATAGGTTGGGTTTCATTGATTTCTCGTCTTCATGTGAAATTATCTAGATTACCGGTCAAATCGTGGAGTAATAAATTTTTTTTATTATTCTTTTATGTACATGGTTAAAGTGGTGCATCTCGTGGGCTTATGCAGCTGTGCAGCAATTTTTTCTAACCAACCAGCTTATATTGGATACATTAAAATGTTTCAATTCATGACAGATTTAGAAAAACAACATACTCGTTTCAATTTTAATTAAAAAAAAAACAAAAAAATACTAATTACTATTGTGTCAGACGTATTTGTTACAAAGATTAATAATTTTATTTATATGATTAATCGTGTTAACATTGTAAAACTATGACTTGTAATATTGTTAAATTGTATTATAATAAAACGTCCCTTTGTGCGGTCCTCGCATTATCACTACAAATAATCAGGCGGCCCCTGCGCGCGATAATCGCGCGGCAAGTATTGAGCTAGCAAAGGGTGACGGTATAAGCGATTGGATCGACATATTTACGATGTGCGATGGGCTAAACATAAGTGACATAAAACGAGCAAAATATATTCTCGTCTGAAACATCATACTGTGTTTTTATTTATACTAAGTTCTACCTGTCAACAAAGAATCTCTTCACCAATGCTTATTGAAGTCGCGCCAGAATCTTCAAGAATTCAGCAGCAACCGTCCACCTATTATACAGTCTTTGTAACTGTGTTGTACATCTATCAACAATGATAGAACCAAGCCACTTTTACATCCATACAACTTCCACGATTTCTCAATTCAGAATATCAATGTTGCTGTTAATAAACCTTTTTATTTATTTATTATATTTGGAACCAGTTTTGAGCTAGATATTTTATCATCCATACCACACTCGCAGCCGGAATTCTCCACAATATCTTCTTCTTTCTGGCACTGTCCCAACTCATTGCTTAGGTAGGCTGTTGGGGTCGGCTCTTCTCGTTCTCAGGCTGTATATTCTTCGGTTCTGGGTGTCGCTTTCATGTAGGCCGTTTCTCTGCAGGATTTTGGAGCATTGAGTCATCCAGGAGTTCTTTGGTCTTCCTCTGGACGGCTGTCGAGAAAGATCCACACACATTGCCCGATTTAGAGTAGGGTCTGGTGGTCTTCGTCTTATGTCCCCGTACCATCTCACGTGTCGTTCTTCCCGCTTACTATTTATGTCAGTGACTCCCAGGCTACCACGAATGCGTTAGCTCTTAATTTTATCTTTCAGTGATACTCCTGCCGACCACCTAAGCATTAGCATTTCTGCTGTTACAAGTTGCCTAGAGTAGGAGCTGTACATAGTCCAGCATTCTGAGCCATACATTATTGCGGGTCTAACGACAGTCTGGTATACCTTTCCTTTCAGTTTTATAGGCAGTACCTATTCTAAAAAAGGTGACTAGCCACTATTAAAAAGACGATAATCCAGAATAATATTCTAGTAGAAGTAATGAAATTGTTTTTGATTTTGTGACTCCAAGCGAACAGTTAAAGCTTAAGTCTGTTATATGAACTACGAATAGCGCGCACAGCATATGTCGGTTAGTTTTGTGCACGCCGCGCCGTCATAATTTGTACTTCAATTCCAGGATATTCGCTTCCTGTGCCTTATCTTGGAGCCGTTCAGCTGATAAGGTCACCAGAGCGACACACTAGATATATGCATACTTAGTTATTTCATCGTTTTGGAGATACGTCTGGAATTAAGGTTTTATTGTATAGTTTTATCGTTTTATTTTCTTTGCGGAAAACACATTTCTACTGAATATTTTTACACAAGGCACTCTCTTACATGTCCAGGCATACGCCTGTCGAAGGGCAGGTAGGGTACAAAAACAAAAAAAAAACAACAATTAAAGAACAATTTCTATAGCGCTGTTTAGATAGCATACTCTCCTCAAGGGCGCTGTAACTTGGAACTCCAGCCACTTATTGAGATTAAAAATATTACATAATAAACTTTAACGCATTCGTGGTAGCCTGGGGGTCACTGACATAAATAGTAAGCTGGAAGAGCGACAGCTGAGGTGGTACGGGCATATAAGCCGGAGACCACCAGACCATACTTTAAATCAGGCAATGTCTGTGGATCTTCCTCGACAGCCGTCCAGAGGAAGACCAAAGAACTCCTGGATGACTCAATGCTCCAAAATCCTGCAGAGAAACGGCCTAGATGAAAGCGACACCCAGAACCGAAGAACATACAGCCTGAGAACGAGAAGAGCCGACCTCAACAGCCTAACGAGGCAATGAGTTCGGACAGTGCCAGGAAGAAGAAGAAGAACACAATAAACTTTAATAAGTAGAATGTAAGAAAAGGAAGATAGTGGAAGGTACCATTTATTCTCTCCACATGTTCAAACCATCTTAAAACTCCTTTGTTTATCTGACTTCCGTTTTATCCACGAATTAATTTCTGTCTATTTGTATATATTTTTTATTTAACCTGGCGAGTTTATTGCCATGTGGCAATCTCTTCCAACCAATCAGAAATATGGTTTTTAATGGACCTTAAGTGAAAACCAGTCTGGAATCACTTTTTTTTAAAATCGGGGTTCTATCGGGGATCGTACCCGCAATCTCCGGATCAGCAGACAAGCGTCTTACCTCTAGGCCACGGAGGTCGTCTGACAATGTATTAATGTCTTCATTCCACCTTCTTTCATACATTGATTCTTTACAAATGTTTCTTAATGCACGCATCTCCACACCATGAATATTACTCTTGTCCTTTTTCTACTAAGTCTAAATTTCACTTTCATACCTCAAGGTGGGCACCAACACTCTATTATGTACTTTAATTGTTGCTACTGTTGACATAACGTGGGTGATGTATATGTATATAATATTAAGTGCTCCGTGTGCCTGATTCCCTGTCGCTACATTTATTTTAATGCCCCTTTTAACTCGCTCATCACACATAAATATACTCTTTGAATACTCTTTGAAATGAACTCTTCAACCTGTTTCAGAATTTTTTTAATGAAAAAAATTTGAAACAAAATATTTGCGAGTAAGAGAATTTAAAGGTACATCCGTGGCCTTTATACCCGATTACGCATTTTGATTCAATTTATGAATAAAATAGTGAACGCCACTGGTATGTGATTTAATACATACTCGTATATTAGACACCACCAGTATGTGATATAATATAATAGTGGCCACCACTGGTATGGGATATAACAAAATAATACACTCCACTGGTATGTGACATAAAAAATTAAAGCAAAAAGCATATATTGCCAAATTCTTTCAAAAATGTCAACTTGTCATCTGACAGACCAAACGGCCTTCGGTGTTGCTAGAAATAGTGTCGAACGCGAGTACCTACTTAACATATTGTACTGAATATAGAACAACTTAAAATAATTTATTACGCATTAATTCAGTATTTTGTTATGGAGTTTAAGCTGTGGTAGAGCGTATCCATATACTGTGGATCCTTTGTCTCCCAGCCACACTCTTTCATATGTCTAAATCATGGTCATCGTCATCATCATTGTCAACCAGGATCGATCCACTGCGGAATGAAGGTCTCTCCAAGTTGACTCCAAATAATTCGGTTTTTTGCTCGTTGGCGCCATGTGATGCTGCCATGCTTCCTGATTTCATCTATCCAGCATACCTTCGGTCTTCTTCTAGGCCTTTTTATGCCTCTTGGGTACCATTGGACTATTTCGGACTTTCATCGGGAATCTGATATTCTGGCTACTTGTCCTGCCCATGGTCTTTTATTTCGATGGTCCTACAGCCCATATCGAGCTTTGTCCTCCGTCAATCTTCGCCTCCAACTCCTCCTGTCTTCCGCCACGACCCTCCAATCCTGCGCCTGCAGCAGCCGGATTGCGTCCCTCTCAACTTCGTCCTCCCATCGCAGTCTCGGCTTGCCCACTCTCCTTCCACCCGGGTGTGCCTCCACGATTCTTTTGGGTGCTCGTGATGACGGCATTCTCTGCACATGTCCGGCACATCTCAATCTGCTCAGTCTGACATGTACAGATAGCCTGGGAGCTTTGTAGATATTATACAGTTCGTCGTTGTATCGTATTTGCCAGGTTTCGCCATCATTCACGTGGCCCAGGATCCTACGTAGTACTCTTCTCTCGAAGGCATCCAGTAACTCTGCAGATTTAGCTGTTAGTGTCCATGATTCGCATCCATATGCCACCACTGTTCTAATAATTGTTTTGTACAGGGTGACTTTGGTTTTTCTGTGGACACTTCTGGACTTGAACACCGTCAGTAGGGAGAAGAACGTTTTGTTAAATTCTAGCTACTTGTCCTGCCCATTGCCACCTCATTTTATTGCACACCTTAATTACATCTTCTATCTTTGTTTTGTTGCGAAACCATGTGTTTCGTTTACGGTCTCTTTTGGTATATCCCAACATGCATCTCTCCATGCTCTTTTGTGCGGTCCGGAGCTTTTGTGCGTTCTTTGCTGTGAGCGTCCATGTCTCGCAGCCAGCAACACTTGTTTGTTGACTGTGAGAAATGGACGCTCATCCCATGCTCCCCCGATGATGAGGTGAAAATCTTGAGACCGGTAAGGTTGTAATTTTAATATAAAGTGGAATAAACTGTGTTTCGCCAAACAAATTACAATGTCTTTAAACCCCCACAATGTTAATGCCTTAAATAAACTATAAATAATATTATAAAATAGTCATTTCATGCCGCTTCTCCTCTACTTTCTTTTATTTTTAATATAAAAGATTTATCACATTATGCATAGTTAAGCGAGGCTTAAATACATTGTAATTTATTTCAAATACTGTTTATTCCACTTTATACAATATAACGGTATAAGCCTACTGGTTTCAAGGTTTTCATCTCATCATCAGGGAAGTATAAACAGTACTATTGTTTGTGCTCCCCTGATGTGTGTTAATACGTCATGGTTATCCATTAGGAGTGCTAATGGATGACACCCTCTAATGGCGAGATCAAATAAATGAGGTAAGCCGAAGGATCTTTTTCAACCTTCGTTCCCTTAAAGCGTTGCAAAGATTCATGTGCGTTGGAATATGAGGTAGAAACACGTGTAGCGGGGGTTGATTTAATTAGTGGAATGACATAGTAATTTAAATATTTTAAAACGGAGTGCCACAAAGTTAAAGTTTAAACCTTTTATAATATACGTATGTGTGTGTGTATTGGAATAATTAATGTTTTGATGGCGAAGAAAATGTTTTAAATATATAGTATAGTATTTCCTATAATTTAAATATTGTACATTTAACGCTTTTACTGAAAACCTTTAAAACATGTGTTTATTTCTTTATATTATACGAGTAAAAAAGAAAAAAAATACTCGTGTATATATAATCGTAATTTTAATTGGTCGTTACATATTGTTATCAAATAAAATGAATAAATAACACTGTTTAAATGAACCTTTAGATAACAATCAACTTCTAATCAGGTACTCGGAGAATTAAAATAACACTCGTATTCATATTTCAAAACGATTTGTCCCATCAACAATACAAAGTGGAACTGTTCATTCAGTCAGAATCACTGTTTTGTTTCGGTAATTTGACTGTCGATTAAATTCCCTGTACATTAGAACATGGATGGGCTCGTAACAATTATGAACGATAATACGAGTATAATGGATCACTGATTCAACGAACCGTCCCAATGTTGCAGTATTTATAAAATGTTTTTTTGTCAAACGAAATCGAAAGTTGTAAGAGTGATGTCTATTTTTTAAATGAAAACCAACGAATCGAATCTAAATTAAACGTCGACAAATAGGACAATTCATTAAAAATGGATAACTCGAAAAATTCGCCAAACAAGAACTCCAAACTATTCTCAGAAACAGTAAATAAATTCACTAAGTTTATCGCTGAATGCACTGAAGACGGGATACGAGCTGCTGGTCTTCTTATGAGAAGAGGTGCAAAGACTGCGAAGGCAACACCTGTAAAGCAAAATCAAGAACAAGGAGTCCTACAAGAGAATGACAAGAGTGAAGAAACGGCTGAAGCTACTGTTCGTGAGATGAAACAAGACGTGGAAAATATTGGTAAAATTATTGACAAAGATTTCGAAACTTTGAGATCTGAACTTCTTAACAGCGCTCTTAAATCCGATACAAACGATAGTTTGACTGATTTTACAACAGAAACTGACTGGCAAGATTTCATTATGAATTTCGGAGAGGATATCGCCATAGAAAATGCAGAAAAAATTCCTAAACATTTGACTAGAAAATCCAATATAGTTGTAGAAAAGTTGCGAGTCGCGAATGAAGCTATTGATAGTGTTGACATTGAAGGAAGCAACCCTACAGAACACACTAAAGAAAATTACTTGTCCAATTTATTAGACGAGCCACCAGAAGCCACTGGTTTTCTCAGACCTGCAGATCTTGTCGGAAACGATCTAAATACTACAGACAAAACGGAAGCGCAAACGAACAAGACGTTTAAAGCAGAAAAGCGCCCATCAGCTGTGAAGATTTCGTTAAAAATACCGGAAGCATCGAGTCATGTATTGTCTTGGATGAGCGATACCATGAATTCTATAGTCTCTGAAGTTACGTCTTCGAAAGAATCTATTGCGATCGCGAACGATGCTGTCGGAGATAAACCAGCGTCGTCATCTCTTATGTCTATGCTGGAGAAAAAAGACGTTTCCTGCGTGGTTGTTGGCGATCCCTCCGATGACTTCTCCCAGGCGTGCAAGATCGTCTGCGAATTTGACGAAGACTCCCAGCTGAACGCGCAGAAGTGCGAATACGCTTGTCTCGCAGTGAACAGGTTGAGGGACGAGGTTCTTCAGACCGCCAAGGAAATATCTAACAAGGGCGAAGTTGAGAGGAAAATCCGTCATTAGGTTTCTCGATGTAACAAATTAGGTTTCTCGGTGTAATAAATTAGGTTTCTCGATGTAACAAATTGGTTTGACAATTAAATATTTTATCACAAAATCTGTATTATCTTCTCAATACCTTTGTTATGATGATTTCTTTACAAAGACCGTATGCATGTTGTGTAAATAAATGTGTGCATTGAGAAGAATACATGGGGATGGCAATGTATTATATAACACTTTCGTTGTATACAGTTCAACCTGGTGGACTTATTACCACGTGGCAATTGCTTCCAACCAACCAGAAACATGTTAAAAGAGGCATTGAGTGAAAACCAAACTGGAATATTTAAAAAAAAAACGTGGGCTTACAACGGGAATCGAATCCGCAATCCCCGGGTTGGGAGACATGCGTCTTACCAACTAAGCCACGTAGGTCATCTATGTATAACATAATACGGAATGAAATGATTAGAGATGAACGTGAACTTAAAACTTCTTCTTCTTCCTCTTCCTATAGATCATGATCTGTTTGTTCCCCTTCTTGTGACGTGGATTGCCATCTTTCACGCCATCTCTTCGGAGGTCTTCTCGGTAATCTTCTTCCGGCTGGGTTCACTTGAAGGGCGACACGTGGAAGTCTGTCGTCTTGCATTCTGTTTACATATTCGTTCCTGTATCGCCTTCGTTGTCTTCCCCACCTGACGATGTCTTCCGTACCACACTTTCTCCTTATTTCGGTGTTTCTGATTCTATCTCTTAGTGTGTTTCCGGTTATAAATCTCAGTGTTTTCATTTTCGAGGTTCTCAGGAGAGATTTTGTTCTAGATGTGTCTGCTCTGGTCTCTATTCCGTAGGTGGCTATCGGTCTTACACATGTCTTGTATATTCTGACTTTACTTTCTATTCTCATGTGTTTATTATTCCACCCCGGTGTTCTTAGGCATCCCGATATTTCAGCCGCCTTATTGACTTGTCTCAAGGTTTCATCATACAGATTTCCATTTCCACTGGTGCTCACTCCAAGATACCTAAACTCCATCACTTGCTCTATTATTTGGTTATTCACTGCTAGTTTGCATCTCACCGGGGTCTTAGATATTGTGAGGCTCTTCGTTTTGTCCGTGGATATCAACATGTTATATTTTAGTGATGTTTGATGGAGTCTATATAACATCCTTTGGAGGTCATCTTCGGATTCTGCGGTGAGTACTGCATCGTCTGCGTAGCACACAATGCTGACTTTTTTGTCTCCCAGTCTGTATCCTATGTCCATGTCTGCAACTTCCTCAATTAATTTGTCCATTATTAGATTGATTGTGGTTAGCTGGGTCTGCTTTGTCTCCCTTTTTGAATATTGGGATGGGGATGCTTGTATGCCATTCTGTAGGGATTATTGTTAAGTCGAATATCTTTAAAATGAGTTGGTATAATTCATAATGTAGTTTTTCGCCTGCATATTTTAATGATTCATTTGCTATGTCGTCCAAGCCTGGTGATTTTCGATTTTTTAAATTTTTAATAGCCTTCTTCACTTTCCACAACTTAAAACTGATGTATTAAATAAGATGGAGACGTGAACTCTGAAATGGTTTGGTCAAGAAAACAAATATGATAGAGGAAGACCAAGGAAAGTGTTTTTTGATCGATTCCATGATATTTTGAAAGGAGACTTGGAAAGTCAAAGAGGGTTAACAACGTGTATACATGTAGAAGAGGCGAAGAATATGTGCCGAGATAGTCAGAAGTCTGGCGTTCTGCCCTCTCTGAATACACCGACAGGGCTATGACGTGATGGTATGTTTGTGTTAAGGATAACTGTATATTTATAAGTATTAGCTTTAGATTATCACAAGATGACACACCGTATTTCCATTTTTATTGTATATAAGATATTCCATCAATCTTGATTAAACACTGGCTCAAATATACGTTTTGAGAGGTGTTTGACAGGTGCCTGGTTTCTTCGATCCTGCTGAGAACCTCGTTATTTGTAATGTGGTCTCTCCAAGAAATCCTTAGGATTCGTCTATAGGTCCACATCTCGAAGACCTCCAATATTTTTCGATCTCTTTCGCCTATGCACCATGTCTCGCAACCATAAATCAAAATACTCCACATATATGTTTTGACCAATTGCGTGCGGAGCTTTAGGTCCATGTTGTTGGATTCGAAAATCCTTGATTTCTTATTAAAGGGGAGTTTTGCTTGGTGGATGCGACTGCAACCTCTCTTTTTGTACGGCCATCCCATGTGATGGTGCTTCCACCTTGAGGTTTACCATGTAAATAGATAAATATGGATAAAAATAATTTATTATTTTAGATACTCGATACTCTATATGGTGTACACTGTGGCCTAGTGGCAAACTTATCCGACCAACCATACAATCAATGCCTTTACAAAGTTTTTTTGAGCGGAAAGTGCAAAAAAAATACACAAGTTTATTGAAATACTGCTCAATTTGGTCACCTAACTAGCGTATTCATTCGAGCACAATTCAAAGAGATCAGAATAAATTTCTGAGACATATTGATTTCCGTCTCGGTATCCCTCCTGACATGCTTCACTACGGTCTCTTATTGAATTATATTGTAGTATGTATACCCACATTCTTAAACTATCTGAAAGAAGGATTTTCTTCCATTGGATTTTTCTATATAAGGTTATTTACAATATGAAAATAAACAAGGACAAAACAAAAGTGATAACCGTGGGCAGAGACGAACACCAAATGAACATACTACTATAATTTCAGGAGCTGCACTTAAGAACGCTAAAGAGTTTGTCTATCTTGGAAGCAAGATCACGTGGGATGGCCGTACAAAAAGAGAGGTTGACAGTCGCATCCATCAAGCAAAACTCGCCTTTAATAAGAAATCAAAGATTTTCGAATCCAACAACATGGACCTAAAGCTCCGCAAGCAATTGGTAATAACATACGTGTGGAGTATTTTGATTTATGGTTGCGAGACATGGTGCATGGGCGAAAGAGATCGAAAAATATTGGAGACCTTCGAGATGTGGACCTATAGACGAATCCTAAGGTTTTCCTGGAGAGACCACATTACAAATGACGAGGTTCTCAGCAGGATCGAAGAAACCAGGCACCTGTCAAACAACATATCGGAAAGGCGTGCAGAATGGATGGGTCATATGCTGCGACATGACAATCTCCTGCACAATATACTGGGGGGAATGATTGAGGGATCGATTAGCAGAGGGTGTCCTCGCCGAGAGTATCTGGAGCAAATATGCCACGATATGGACTGCACCTCATTTATAGAGCTCAAGAGGATCGCTAAAGACCGAGCGGAGTGGAGGAGGAGATGCAGGACTTTGCTGCTAACCAATCCCCAAGATTGAAACTGAAGAAGAAGACAATATTATTGATAGCTCCGAGCTTTTTGAACGCTACATACATACACTACACTACACCTAAAGCTGAATGTGTTAATATTATAATACATACCGGAAGATCTACAAAGGTTTCTTTGTACTCCGTCTTCCCTTGTTAAGTTTGTGCAGTTTTCCTAGCAAATATGTTTTTCTAAACATATGTAGATACGCGAGAGCGATCATTATTTAAAAGCCGCAGCCACTACTTTCCTATCTTTTCACTTAACTTATTCTTTTCAATATGTCAATAATAGCGGATTCAAATCACAAGTAAGGGCATCCTTGAGGAGAGTTTGCTCTCTGAACGGGGCTTTATATATATACTCGTATGTTATATACGAGTACTATGTAGTATATACCTTGCCATTTTACTGTCATATTGGTAAATTTTGGCATTCTATTTTAAAATAAATACTCGTTTATGTCTTGTATATTTTTTTTGTGGAGTGGTCCTTGGTCACATAATGGTGCTTGAGGAGTCATTACATTTAAATGAGCCGAACATTCTGCACATTTTTTAAAAGCACTACATAAATGATACATTAAATCTCATTGAGGTTTGAAAGTCTACGATAGGAATCAATCAATTCACTTAAAACTATTTTTTTTCACTGTTCTCTTCAGCTTTAAGATTTTCGATATCTTTAGCCATCTTGAACACTTCTTGCTGCATCTCTTGAACTTGAAGACAGGCCCTCTCACATTTGCCATAGTCGCCATCAGACCCTCTCCCGAACCCGCAGACAGTTTCGCAGGCTTTAGCATACTTCTTCTTTTCTTCCTTGTCCAATATCCCTGTGTTATCTTTTAGTGTTATTACCAGTTTGTACAGATTTTCTTCAGCTTTTTCTTTGATGATCTCTCCTGCTTCGTAAGTTTTCCTTTTTACCGTTTCAGCCGCTTCCATACTCTTTTCTTCTATGACAACCTTAGCAATTTGTGCCTTCTCGGCCGCTTCCATTAATTTATTCTTCAAAATCTTTGACGCCTTTTCAGTTTGGTCTTTCGACATCGTAACAACTTCTTCAATTTTCTCTTTAGCCTTGTGTGCTAATACCTCGGAGGTTTCTTTGACTATAACAGCATTAATTGCTACAGTTTCTCCTATTTTGCTTCCAACTTCGTTAGCTTTTTTCTGTGCATCACTGACTATAGATTGCACAGCCTCTTTGGTCATATTTGATACCTCTACTACCTGCTTTGATGTGCTTTCTTTTACAGCTTTGGTAGTTTCTTGAGCGTACTCTGCTACAGTTGATGACAGTTTAACACTCGTGTCCTTGACAGATTTGACAACTTTTTCAAGTTGTTTACTCATTTCATCCATATTTAATAGCTTACGCGTATTACTCTTTTCTTATCAAATCTTTAGTATCACAGATTTTAAACTATTAACGTTTTACTGTGGGAAAAAAATGACTCACTTGAGCTCGGCAAATCAAAATAGTATCACAGATTGTTCATCTATACACACATTCCACGTTATTGTTGTGACTAATGGCGTAGAACTGTTATTAGCGACCCAATAGAGAAGAAGTCGCAAGTACTGAAGGTCTTTCTTTGCCTTATATGCAATAGGATATGCCTATCATAATTTAATCATCTCCGGTGGCACCAACGTCAAGTACCCTGATCACCCACTTTGTATTGTGCCTTCTATTATACTTGTCACTGGTAATGAGTATTAATTAATTTGATTATTTCACCGGTAACTGGGTCACTTATACTTCAAATGACTTGTTTTAAAACTTGTCTCAACGTTTTGAAGTCTCGAGTATGCGTAATGGTTCCACTTGTCTTAAAGACTTGTTACTTTGAAATTCGCTTACGACTGGACCGTTTGTTGTTTATAATATGACTGATATACAAGACGTCCAAATATAATGACCGATGATGCTTTTGTTCATTCTTGGCAGCATCGTCACATGGCATTCTTCTATCGTCATACCGATAATGGTTCAGCTGTAGTAAGCTAAAAAGCAGTAACTGCATGCAAACTAAATAAAAAGTGTTTATACATGTCATCGGATTCAGTTCAAATTCTCTTGTAAAACTATCAGTCTGGTAAACTTCAAACCAACAAGTTCACGATTGGATTGATGATATTCTTCGTAAATATAAACTTATTTTATGTTCTTTGTTCTTGTTTTAAGCAGAAATAGTGTAGTGGTTATTGTTTGAAGCAGAAATATAGTAGTGTGTTTCTTGTTTTAAGCAGAAAGAGTGTAGTGTTTCTTAAGCAGAAAGAGTGTAGTGGTTCTTGTTTTAAGCAGAAATAGTGTAGGGGTTCTTGTTTTAATCAGAAATAGTGTAGTGGTTCTTGTTTTAAGCAGAAATAGTGTAGTTTTTCTTGTTTTAAGCAGAAATAGTTTAGTGTTTCTTAAGCAGAAAGAGTGTAGTGGTTCTTGTTTTAAGCAGAAATAGTGTAGGGGTTCTTGTTTTAAGCAGAAATAGTGTAGTGGTTCTTGTTTTAAGCAGAAATAGTGTAGTGTTTCTTGTTTTAAGCAGAAATAGTTTAGTGGTTCTTGTTTTAAGCATAAATAGTGTAGTGGTTCTTGTTTTAAGCAGAAATAGTGTAGTGGTTCTTGTTTTAAGCAGAAATAGTGTAGTGTTTCTTGTTTTAAGCAGAAATAGTTTAGTGGTTCTTGTTTTAAGCAGAAATAGTGTAGTGGTTCTTGTTTTAAGTAGAAATAGTGTAGTGTTTCTAGTTTTAAGCAGAAATAGTGTAGTGGTTCTTGTTTTAAGCAGAAGGAGTGTAGTGGTTCTTGTTTTAAGTAGAAATAGTGTAGTGGTTCTTGTTTTAAACAGAAATAGTGTAGTGGTTCTTGTTTTAAGCAGAAATAGTGTAGTGGTTCTTGTTTTAAGGAGAAAGAGTGTAGTGGTTCTCGTTTTAAGCAGAAAGAGTGTAGTGGTTCTTGTTTTAAGCAGAAGGAGTGTAGTGGTTCTTGTTTTAAGGAGAAAGAGTGTCGTGGTTCTTGTTTTAAGCAGAAAGAGTGTAGTGGTTCTTGTTTTAAGCAGAAATAGTTTAGCGGTTCTGGTTTTAAGCAAACAAATTGGGTAGCTTTTGTTTTCAGCTAAAAAGTGTGGATGATTCACGACTAAAGCAAATGGTTATTGTTTTAAGTAAAAAAAGGAAAGCAATAAAGTGCGAGCGGTTTTTGTTTTAAGCAAAAAAAGATTCGGTGGTTCTAGTTTTAAGCAAAATAGGTGAGCAAATAATGGGGATGATTCTTGTTTAAGCAAAAAAAAGGTGAGCAAATAGTGTGGATGGTTCTTGTTTAAGCAAAAAAAAGGTAAGCAAATAGTGTGGATGGTTCTTGTTTAAGCAAAAAAAAGGTGAGCAAATAGTGTGGATGGTTCTTGTTTAAACAAAACAAAGGTGAGCAAATAGTGTGGATGGTTCTAGTTTTAAGTTATATTTGAATGGTTCTCGGTATAAGTAAAACAATCGTGTTTCATTCCTGTTTTAAGGCAAAACGTTCAGCGTCTTCTTAGTTTAAGCAAAGCAAGTGTGGACAAGAAAAGTCCAAGACAGGGAAGCGTGGAAGGTTTTAGAAGAGGCCTACATCCAGCAGTGGAGAGACGACTGAAAAAGTAGAAGAAGTGTGGATTTGTGGAGGAAGTTGTCATATATTATCTGCTGTGGGTCTATTTAATTTCAAGATCCAGTGGCAAAGTACGTATGATACTCGTAACTAGCAACGGGTATCAAGCAATAACATAAGCCGGGTCCCAGTACGAGTACTCGCGGCGTACGGAGTAATGCTCCTGTACCGGGTGCTTGGCTTGGCAAGTGTCTCGAGCAGATCGACTATTTCCGTCTGGCTGCGAATAGACTCAAGGTGGAAGTGCTCTGTTGTATGTAACATAGGATTGTTTATTATACCGTATCTATCGTACTTCCACTCGTGCGGTCCACTCCGCTCCGTTCCGTTCGTACCGTGACGGGGAGAGAGAGAATTCCTCGGCCCGTCCAAGTCGGTCAGTAGTCGGTATGGAAGGAGATCTTAAGATATACAAGTTGAACTTATTATATAAATGTTTGAATCCCATTTTTGGTCTAAGTGAACAAGTAACGAGACAAACTTAAGGGAAGATTATTCTTCTTCATAATAATATTGGTGTACAAATAAGTTTCCGCCATTTATTATAAAAAAAATGGGCATTTATTGTGAAAGAACGGAACCTCATGTTTCATTCGAAGTAGTACCCATCGCTTGCCACTACTTTTCCCCATCTTTCTGTCAGCATACGAATACCGCGTCAGTCATCATCATCATCTTTTGAGGCTATCCACGAATCGACTCAATTTTTGGTATCTTCATATGATGTGAAGTGCTGCTCAGACAGGCCATGCGTCATCGATCAAAACAAGTGGTAATCAGAAGGAGCAATGTCTGGTGAATACAGCGGGTGGGGTAAAACTTCTCAATTGAGTGTTTCCAAATAGGTTTTGACCGATGCCGCAACATGTGGACTAGCATTATCATGCAGGAGAATAATTTTGTCGTGTCTGGCGTAGTAGTGGGCGCGCTTTTCCTCGAGTGCTCGACTCAATCTCATCAATTATGTTCGGTAGACAGCCCCAGCAATGGTTTCATTCGGTTTGAGCAACTCATAATACACGACACCAAGCTGATCCCACCAAATACACAACAAGAGTTTTTTTCCATGAATATTTGGCTTAGCCGTAGATGTTGAAGCATGACCAGGGGATCCCCATGATTTCTTCCTTTTTGGATTATCATAATGGATGCATTTTTCATCACCAGTGACTATATGGTGCAGAAAACCCTTTCGTTTATGCCTGGCAAGCAGCATTTCACATGTGGAAAATTGGCATTCAAAGTTTCTCCGTGTCAGTTCATATGAATCCCAATTTCTTTGTTTTTGAATTATTCCCAATGATTTCAACCCATGTGAAATTGCTTGTTGAGTCACTCCTAATGTAAGTGCAAGTTCTTCTTGCGTTTGGCACGAATCTTGATCCAATAATACTTCCAATTCCGCGTCTTCGTACACTTTCGGCCTTCCGCTACGTTCTTTGTCTTCGATGTCAAATTCACCGTTCTTAAACTTTTGAAACCACTCACGACAACTTCTCTCACTTAAGGCAGCCTCACCATATGCTTCTACTAGCAATCGATGCGCCTCAGCTGCAGATTTCTTCAAATTGAAGAAGTAAATCAAAAGTTCCCGCAAATGACGCTTATTCGGCTCAAAACTTGACATTTTCGAACACAAAAAAATATTTTATACTGATAAAAATTCACTAATATTTCAAGGTCATGTTGTTGACAGATGTCCAACCTTACGATAATGACATTTTACATCTGACAATTTTAACCATAACTTACTGGTGGCGCCAACTTTTGTCAAACGGCGGTGACTTATTTGTACACCCAATAAAAAGTACAATTGAAGATGATAGTCCACAATAGTATTTTGTTGCCAACTTTGATGTATGAGAGTGAAACGTGGACGTGGAAAAAGACTGTCAGGAATCGAATAAATCCTGTAGAGATGTGTGCATTGAGAAGAATAACATACATTGAGTGACAGAATGAGGTGATAAGGGATGAATGTATATTAAAGGCTGATGTGTCAAGTAAGATGAATGAGATTATGCTGAGGTGGTTTGGGCATGTAGACCGAATGAATGATGAAAGACTAACAAAACAGATATACAAGCCAGATGTGAGTGGAAGGGCTATGAGAGGAAGACCAAGGAAAGTATATGTACGGCACAGGTACAAAGACTAGCAATAGGTGGGTAGCTGCTGTTCGATGCTCGGAGAATTCAGCTCACGGTGAAAGTAGCAGGGTGAAGAGATTCCTCTTTAGCAGGTAGTAGATGGTCGCAAGTAAAAGGCAGTAGACAGAATGAACTGATAATGTATTATTTTTAATGTATTTATACCATAGGTACATCAATGTATGGCAATACGGAATGAAGTAATTAAGGATAAATGCGATATTAACCGTTTTAATCCCAGCATATTTTGCATAAAATGTGCGAAAAATCCCAAGCATTTTTTGGCAAAAAAAACGTAGTTTTAAAAAAAAAATTATCTCAGTTAATATTTAGTTTTAATACCTATTTTTTTTGTGTTTACCTCCCTGTAGTGTGTAAAATAATAAGTAATTTTCATGTTTCATAAAAACAATACTTTTTTTATTCAACATAAAAACTTGTATGAAAACTTTGAGGCCGATGATCGGCCCCGTGGGTTTTTTGGCATAAACCAGTTGGGGCCGATAATCGCTCCCGTGGAATTAAAAGGGTTAAGGCTGGTGTCTTGATGAAGATGAAGAAAACCACGCTGAGATGATTTGGACATGTGGAACGAATGATTGAAGAGTGACTAACAAAAATATGTGTAGTACAAATGTGAGGGGAAGGTGCGTGAGAAGAAGACCAAAGAAAGTGTGGTTGGATCAAGTGAATAATATTCTGATAAAAGGAAACGTATAAAGTCAAAGAAG
Organism: Odontocerum albicorne; assembly: GCA_949825065.1. Taxonomy (NCBI): domain Eukaryota; kingdom Metazoa; phylum Arthropoda; class Insecta; order Trichoptera; family Odontoceridae; genus Odontocerum; species Odontocerum albicorne. The sequence continues at coordinate 27,144,772 of OX463861.1, forward strand.
TTGTATGTATGTAGAAGAGGCTAAGGATGTGTGTCGAGATATGAATGTCTGGCGCTATGTCCTCTCTGCCTACTCCGACGGGGAAATGACCTGATGGTATATATCATATGTATGTCGGCTGATATTTCAACGGGCTGGAACGATCTCAGCTTGTCAAGCTATATTTTCCTTGCTATACCAGGCTAAATATTTTATTCTGCATTGATATATAAAACGAGGAAAGAAACATGATACGAGTATAGTAGATACAGTCAAAATGTGGTGTTGTACGGATCGCAAGGCGCATGAATGTTTCAATAGATGTTGAAAAAATGCTGAAAAAAAATTGAAAAAACCAGGTTGGTTGAAAGAGTAATAAAGTGCTTTATACTCGTACAATGAAGTATTTAAAAGTAATTAAATAGAAAAATAAAGTACTTTTTTATACATAATTCGCATCACACTAGAAGGCGGATTAATGGTCCAAACAATAAAGCTACCGACGTACCCGAGCCTATGCAGAGGAATCTCTACCATCCGTCCACCTGTTGTGCCGAAGGGTCACGATATCGTGCCGCAGCCGGCCTTCCTTAATTGCTCCTTCTTCATTCAGCCGCTTTATCATCTCGGCAGAGGTCATCACGGATGATGGTGATGATGATGACCGAATACCAACACCATGCGCAGTTCATTCAAACATTGTTTTTTTTTTGTACTGTCAACCAGCAGAGATACCCGGCAATAATTGCCTGTCACACTCTGCATTGAAAATGTTGATATGACGGTATTATTATAGAATGGAGTGATTAGGGATGAGTGTAAACGTAAAACAGATGTGTTGAGCAAGACCCCCCCCCTCCACATTATGTAACAGGAGAAATCCGTTAAAAGTAGAGGATTAAAGAAAAAGACGAAGAATAACATATTGCAGGTTTCCCAAAAATTTATTGTGAAAATAATTAAAAGACTTCCTGCTCGGTATCCCACGGCGGAGCTTTTCAGAGAGTATCAGGTCCTGAATATAGCCAATTTGCATCTCAAATCCATTATCTGGCACTACCATCGAGAGGAGGGAAGATGCAGACTCGGCAGAGACACATGACACGCATGGCAACTAATCAAATGTTTACCATCCCTAGAGTTTAAAGCTCTTTTGCCCAAAGGCAATATGTTTATTTGGCTCCCATGACGTACAATGGCGTACCGAATTCAATAAAGGTAAAGGGAGGAAAACCATTAAGGCAGTCGATCGGAGCGTGGTTGTTATTGCTACAGGAATTTGAGTACTTGGGCTTTCAGGATGAATGACTTGTGGAAAAGATTTGTGTGGGTTTCTTCTTGTTGTTTTAAATTTTGTTGTTTTTGTGTTTTTGTATTTTTTTTATTTTTATTCTTATGATTGTGTGCGGTATATTGTGGGATGAATATTTTTGGTCTCTCTGGAGTAATGATGTGTGAGGAGTTTAATTTCGCATGACGTTTCCGGTTGTAATTGAGTGTCACTGTTTGTCAGGTTGATGAGAACGTGTAACGGGGTTTTGTTTTTGTGTAATTAAAAATCGGAAAGAAGTATCGATTAATTTTTTCATGCTAAATATCCTCAGTGAGGTACAGGCAAAATCCTAGTTTACTGGGGATACGACAAATGAAAGGCAACAAACCCAGATCCATTAAAATTGTATGTCCAAATTAAATTACTTGTTGTTTTTTTCACAAATTATGTATATTTCTTGTCATGTGTAATAATAAATAAATAAAAAAATATATATATTCTGAGATGGTTTAAGTACGTGATTTGAATGAATGACTAAAAACTAATATAATATACATTGTAGTTGTGAGTAGAAGACGTGGTAGAGGAATGTCGGAGAAAGTATGAGTGGATCAAATGTACGATATTTTAAAAGAAGGAAATGTAAAAACAAAATAATTTTGATGAATGTATTATACATATATTTTTTACGAGTAAACCATATAGTGATTCATTCTTTCTGTATGTATGATTTTATAAAATAAGGTATAATATAACAATTATACGACATCAAATAAAATAAAGAAGTAAATGTGTACATGAAACAGCTTTAAACAAAGGTAAAACAAGTAGGTACATTCCGTTACAAATGAAATGTCACATTTACCCAAAAATATTTCTTATGTGTATGCATCGAAGAATTTTCCATGCGAAGAGTTGGGAGGGAAAACCTTTAGCCGCGAAGACTTGTAGTCGAAGAATTATAGGCGAAGTATATTCGAGTGAAGAATTGTAACCGAATTATTCTGGGCGACGGATTGTAGTCAAAGAATTGTCGGCTGAGAATCGTGAGCTCAGAATTGCGGGCTAAGAATTGCGGGCGAAGAATTGTGGTCGAAGAACTGTGAGTGCAGAATTGTGGGCTACGAATAATTCTAAATCCGTGAAAGAAGCGTTAAGTGAAAATCAGACTGAAAATTTGATTCAAACACATCCTGAAATAAAGTGTTATACACATAACATGCGTTGTTGTATTTTTATAAATATAGTATATGCAAATCGGAGTAATTTTGTTCAATTATTGCGTTGATTGGGGCGGAGTGAGGGTCGTATTGTTAGCTTTTTTTTCATGTTAAAATAGTTAAACATACATTGAAGTTCATTGTCAACTTATTTTCATGTTAAAATAGTTAAACATACATTGAAGTTCATTGTCAACTTATTTTCATGTTAAAATAGTTAAACATACATTGAAGTTCATTGTCAACTTATTTTCATGTTAAAATAGTTAAACATACATTGAAGTTCATTGTCAACTTATTTTCATGTTAAAATAGTTAAACATACATTGAAGTTCATTGTCAACTTATTTTCATGTTAAAACGGTTAAACGTACATTGAAGTTCATTGTCAACTTATTTTCATGTTAAAATAGTTAAACATACATTGAAGTTCATTGTCAACTTATTTTCATGTTAAAATAGTTAAACATACATTGAAGTTCATTGTCAACTTATTTTCATGTTAAAATAGTTAAACATACATTGAAGTTCATTGTCAACTTATTTTCATGTTAAAATAGTTAAACATACATTGAAGTTCATTGTCAACTTATTTTCATGTTAAAATAGTTAAACATACATTGAAGTTCATTGTCAACTTATTTTCATGTTAAAATAGTTAAACATACATTGAAGTTCATTGTCAACTTATTTTCATGTTAAAACGGTTAAACGTACATTGAAGTTCATTGTCAACTTATTTTCATGTTAAAATAGTTAAACATACATTGAAGTTCATTGTCAACTTATTTTCATGTTAAAATAGTTAAACGTACATTGAAGTTCATTGTCAACTTATTTTCATGTTAAAATAGTTAAACATACATTGAAGTTCATTGTCAACTTATTTTCATGTTAAAATGGTTAAACGTACATTGAAGTTCATTGTCAACTTATTTTCATGTTAAAATAGTTAAACATACATTGAAGTTCATTGTCAACTTATTTTCATGTTAAAATAGTTAAACATACATTGAAGTTCATTGTCAACTTATTTTCATGTTAAAATAGTTAAACATACATTGAAGTTCATTGTCAACTTATTTTCATGTTAAAATAGTTAAACATACATTGAAGTTCATTGTCAACTTATTTTCATGTTAAAATAGTTAAACATACATTGAAGTTCATTGTCAACTTATTTAAACTGAAATATTATTATACCATTATTAAATAGGTTTTTTTCTTCACATTTTGTGTTCTGTAGTAATATAGTATATCATAAAACGGGTGTTTTTTAAAGGGGGAAAGGATTTAAGATTCCTATATCTCTCGGTAGGGGCGCCAGTTGTCAAGCTTTCATTGCCATTTTTACTCAGTAACGTTTGACAATTCATCATGAATGATATACACCGCAACAACGCTACGATATTATTGTGGCATACTTCGAAAATCAGCGTTGAATTGTCCAAACTCAAAGATATGTTTTACCGGAAAATTTTGTTCAGTGATGAGGCACATTTTTGGATCAACGGATATGTTAATAAACAGAATTGCCGCATTTGGAGCGAGGAGAAGCCACATGAGGTTATCGAATAGCCATTACATCCACAAAAATTTACTGTTTGGTGTTCTTTATGAGTTGATGGAATCATTGGTCCTTATTTCTTTAAAGATGAAGCCGGCTAGAACATTACAGTCAATGGCAATCGCTATAGAGCCATGATTACTGACTTTTTCATTCCCCAATTGAATGCCATGGATGTGGAGGAAATGTGGGTTCAGCAGGACGGCGCTACATCCCACGCAGCAACCGTCTCAATCCATTTACTGAAAGAAACTTTTAGTGATAACACAATTTCGCGAAATGGACCTGTTAATTGGCCACCAAGATCCTGCCATTTAACGACCTTAGATTATTTTCTTTGGAGATACGTGAAGTCGCTAGTCTATGGTAATAAACCGGACTCGATTGAGGCATTAGAAGACAACGTAAGACGAGTTATGGTATTGGCGATATACGGCTCCAAGTACTTGAAAAAGTGGTCCAAAATTGGTCTGATCGGTTAAGGTACATAAGAGCCAGCCACGGTCAACATATGAATTAAATTATCTTCAAACAATAATTGTCATTAAACAACCTATCAATTGAATTCAAATACACGGCCATTTAAATCATTTATATGCGTTTTATTTCAAAAACAAATTCTATCACACCTAAAAAAACACCCTATATGTGTAATAGTGTCCGACTTGGTGTATGTCGGTGAAGTCTCCTTCTATGTTACACATCACCTTTTGCGTTTCTTGGACGTATAAAAGTGAAACATGGACATGGCAGAATAAGGATAGAAGTAAGATTAATGCTGTGGAGATGCATGCACTGAGGAAATCACTTGGTGAGACACCTAGTCTATTAGTCACGTAGCATCTAGCGAAGCACTTCGGTGTGGCCTTTGCCTTAGGGCCTATTAAAAGAACTTTCTGGTTGGTTGAAAGAGATTGCCACGTGTTATAAACTCGCCTGGTTAAATAAAAAAACGAGGAAGGCGAAATGAAGATATCAGAAATGAATTCATAGACGAAATGGATATTCTAAGTAAGATGAAGAAATGAGCTTTAAGATGGTTTGGACGTGTGGAGATAATATATAATGAAAGAATGACCAGGTGAATATACTAGGCAGAAATACAAGGTAGAACGAGGAAAGGTAGACCGAGGAAGAGGTAGAACGAGAAAAAAGTGATTCTATCAAATGGAAAAGATTTTAAAAGAAGGCAAAGTAGAAGTTTGAATATTATAAAATTGTGAATAACGAGATGTATGAATGTGGAGGAGGTGAATATTGTGTGCATGGATGTATGTACACGTATGTATCTTTTGCGTTTCATGCGGCTCGAGTATTGGACGATCTTCCTGACTCAATCAGATGTGCTTATCAGTTTTTATAAAAGAATCGTTATTTATCTTAAAATACCCTTCACCCCTAATTGTCTGTCAATAATTCATATTTTACTGATGTCCACAACTCATTTCCATGCTGCCAAATTCTGCCATGCATCAGCACATCGAAGGTATGATTAAAAAAAAAAAACCACATAAGTCTCAGTTGTGTGAAAATATTGGAATATTCCGCAAACTTTGGCAACCACTAATCTATCTAAAGCCGAAGATTTTTTTGCGTCTTTCGTATGACTTCAACACCATTTTACTGACATAAACAAATTGTTAGATAACATCATTGCCTGTTTACACCAAGCACGGCCCGGAGTGATGACAGCCTCTGATGATAATGGATGACACCGATGTGATAGAGATACCCCAGCACCCTGCCAAGCAGATGACGTGGCCCCACGGCAGAGTTAACCTGCAGCCAAGGTCTGTTGAGTCATCTACTGTCACGAGCTGGACACAGGTCGTAACTCTTTTCAGCCTGTGCCTTATCCAAGACTATTGACATACTTAGTTTCTTAGTATTGAGATGGTTTGGCCATGTAGAAACAATGCATTAAGAAATATGTACAAAATTATGAGTATGCATGAAGAGATATATAGACGTGACGGAAGCGAAAAATTATCATTATTTATGTTTAAGAGAGAAGTGGAAAAAATAATGCATTTCTCAGAATATTTTTTGTATTATACTTTCGTTGTGTACAGTACAACTTGGCGGGGTAATTGCCGTGTGGCAATCTCTTCCGACCAATAATCTTTTAAGTGATTATTAGATTGGAATCCTTTTAAAAATATCTGAGTTCCAACGGGAATCGAACCCACAACCATCTGGTTGGGAGAAGAGCATCATACCAACTAGGTCATTGAGGTCGTTGAACTTTTATCCTAATTTTTTTTTGTTTCCTTTCCTTATCTTTGAAAGTATTCATTTTCTTTTGTTTCCCTTCCTTATCCTTGAACGTATTCATTTTCTTTTGTTTCCCTTCCTTATCTTTGAACGTATACATTTCCTTTAGTTTCCCTTCCTTATCCTTGAACGTATTCATTTTCTTTTGTTTCCCTTCCTTATCTTTGAACGTATACATTTCCTTTAGTTTTACCATCATTGATAGAGATGAGTATTCATTTATTTGTCTTTTTTACTTTTATTTAAACGAATATATTGTATTTTTTTGTAAAATTGACCATGGATTGAAACAGTTGTATACATCTGATATAAGCTGGCTGGTTGGAATTTTTTTTTGTAAAACAATTATCTCGCCAGACGTACTTTGTTTAACCATGTAGAGTAGTGATATTATGAGAAGACTTTATTTGTATAGTACTCCTCAACATATCCGAATTGGTGATATGGACAATTTAAATAGCGTGGCCGGCAGACATTATTGTCTTCTGCCCCATATTTTTTTCCACTTTGCACGGATTTCTCCTGTTACACAAAGAGGGTCTGCTTCTAACGTTAGCTTATTCGTTAAGAAGAATATCATCCAGGATTCTTCTCATACTGCTAGACGGTACCGAGAATATATCCACAGTGTCATTCAGTTGGTTCAATATCTCTATACCACGCGTGACTGAGTGTTTAGCCATGATGTTTGTCCTGTAAGTTGGTAATAATCGAGCCTTCTGGTTAAGAACCACTAGAGTAGGCACGTTCCAACGGGAATTGAATCTGCAACCCCCAGGTTGGAAGGCACGCGTTATACCAACTAGGTCGCGGAAATCAAGTAGTGACATTATTTATTTATTTATTTAATTAATTAACTACACAACAGTATCTTTATATACAAATGTACATGTGACAGGTTATAAAGTACTTAAAATTATTGACAAATAATACAAAACTTTTTCTTAAACTAACATGAAGATACAAAAAGCAGTAGTAATAATAAATTACAGCCATTGTTTTAAAATTATTTAATAATTATATGTATATTGAAGTTCAATATATGTTATGTATGTATACCACAAAATATTACCAAACTTCACCAAGCAGACTTACGTAATTGTCCAAGACTTATTTTATAGAGGTAAAAACTAAGATTTGTTTTTTGTGGAATAACGCATACATAGAAAAAAATATTGGATGTTTTGAGAATTTTGTGGGAATTTTATGGATAGATATTGAGATATAGAAAACACATGGCCTCATTAGTAGAACGAGATGCAAGTTGCTTTGCAGAATTAAAACCTTCCTACATGTTGATGCAGGGTTACTCAACTCCAGAGGCAAAGTATTGTCCTTAATGTTTTTTTATATTACGTTATTTATATTAATAAAGGAGAGCACAAAGTTAGTAGCTATTTCTAAATGTTGTTGTGATATTCTGGCGAATACTATATATACGAGTACTTATATAAAAATATCTAAATTGTTGCAAAACTCGTTTCCAAGTTTTTGCATACGAATTATAGAGGAGTTGATTTTATGAAAATACTATCATCGTGAGTGCAAGTGAATCAATCATTCGCAGCCGAATTTGAGAAGTTTACGCCTCTCGTTTCGCTTTTCATCTCGTTTACAAACAAGTGATATAAAACTAAATATCACTGAGACAGCACGAATCATCAATTATATTTGTTACGAAGATAAAATCTTCGCTTCATGTATGTCTGCAGTCTATACACCAAACGTGGACAACTTGCGACCCGCACAGCTCGGGGTCCGCGCGGGATATTTTGTGCGGACCCCGAGGGGTGTGTTAGCAATCATCCTCTGCAACTCGGTCGCAGATTTTCATAAGCACCGGGAGATGAGCCCTCATATAACGGGGGTGTTAGCAATCTCCCTCTGCAACTCGGTCGCAGATTTTCATAAGCACCGGGAGATGAGCCCTCATATAACGGGGGTGTTAGCAATCTCCCTCTGCAACTCGGTCGCAGATTTTCATAAGCAACGGGAGATGAGCCCTCATATAACGGGGGTGTTAGCAATCTCCCTCTGCAACTCGGTCGCAGATTTTCATAAGCAACGGGAGATGAGCCCTCATATAACGGGGGTGTTAGCAATCTCCCTCTGCAACTCGGTCGCAGATTTTCATAAGCAACGGGAGATGAGCCCTCATATAACGGGGGTGTTAGCAATCTCCCTCTGCAACTCGGTCGCAGATTTTCATAAGCACCGGGAGATGAGCCCTCATATAACGGGGGTGTTAGCAATCTCCCTCTGCAACTCGGTCGCAGATTTTCATAAGCAACGGGAGATGAGCCCTCATATAACGGGGGTGTTAGCAATCTCCCTCTGCAACTCGGTCGCAGATTTTCATAAGCAACGGGAGATGAGCCCTCATATAACGGGGGTGTTAGCAATCTCCCTCTGCAACTCGGTCGCAGATTTTCATAAGCAACGGGAGATGAGCCCTCATATAACGGGGGTGTTAGTAATCTCCCTCTGCAACTCGGTCGCAGATTTTCATAAGCACCGGGAGATGAGCCCTCATATAACGGGGGTGTTAGCAATCTCCCTCTGCAACTCGGTCGCAGATTTTCATAAGCACCGGGAGATGAGCCCTCATATAACGGGGGTGTTAGCAATCTCGCTCTGCAACTCGGTCGCAGATTTTCATAAGCACCGGGAGATGAGCCCTCATATAACGGGGGTGTTAGCAATCTCCCTCTGCAACTCGGTCGCAGATTTTCATAAGCACCGGGAGATGAGCCCTCATATAACGGGGGTGTTAGCAATCTCCCTCTGCAACTCGGTCGCAGATTTTCATAAGCACCGGGAGATGAGCCCTCATATAACGGGGGTGTTAGCAATCTCCCTCTGCAACTCGGTCGCAGATTTTCATAAGCAACGGGAGATGAGCCCTCATATAACGGGGGTGTTAGCAATCTCCCTCTGCAACTCGGTCGCAGATTTTCATAAGCACCGGGAGATGAGCCCTCATATAACGGGGGTGTTAGCAATCTCCCTCTGCAACTCGGTCGCAGATTTGTTGTAATATTTATTATTTGGAATAACTTATCATTTATTTATTTAACACTTTTATTGCGAATAAAATCTGGTAGGCTTATTGCCAGGTGGCAATCTCTTCCAACCAACCATCATTCTTAATAATAGATGTTTTATTTTAAAATTATTCGGTTATTTTAAGAAATAATAGTTATTATTTGTTGCAATAAAGAGGGGGTGGTAGCGTAGGTAGTTACATAAAACGCTGGATTTTCGTCTTTCGTTTGGAGCACATTGTCTCTTTTTCAGGCATTAATTTTTTGACATACATTTTAATTTTATGAGCTGAGATCCTTCGAGCACGTGGACCGAATGAATGTTGAAAAACTAACAAAACAGATTTTTTATTTATTTATTTATTTTATTTATTATTACACATGACAAGAAATATGCACAATTTGAGAAAAACAACAGATAATTTGATTTGGACATACAATTTTAATGGATCTGGGTTTATTGCCTTTCATTTGTCGTATCCCCAGTAAACTAGGCTTTTGCCTGTATCTCACTGATGATATATAGTACAAATGTGAGTAAAATGCATGTGTGTGGTAGTCCAATGAAAGTATGGTTGGATCAAATTAATGATATCATGAAAGAAGGGAACGTAGAAAGTCAGAGAAATCGTAAAAGTTGTATGGATGAAGAAGTGGCTAAGAGCATGTGTCGAGATAGGAGAGTCTGGCGCTCTATCCGATCTGCCTTCCACAACAGGGATATATTGTGATGGTATGTGTATTAATGTAAAAAAATGCACGTGCGGCTCGCTAGCCTTACCCCTATGCCGGTTTTGGCACGCGGCCCATAAAGGTCGGCTACCACTGCTATATACGATAATGGTATAATATATTGGTCACTCACTGCGGAGAATCATCCTCATCTGACGGTGGTTAGATCACGTTGTTTGCGCAGGTTCAGGAGGGAAACAGGTTTTGACAAATGATGTGTCAATGATTTACCTGGTTCCGTATCCACTCTGAGTGATGATTGGCCTCGGTAAAAAAGTGCTTTTGTTTAAACACCCATGGAGAAGCATGACGAGACACATCCACCAATTATCCTACTTCTTAATCGTGTACTCAATGCTGAGCGTCGTGGTCTACTGCTATATCTCGAACTCGGTGCACCACCTGCCTCCATTCCTCCTGGTCCTTGACCAGCTCCGCTTGAAGATGTTTCTGTCAACTTCTTCATTTGATCCATCCATTTCATAGAATACCTTCTCACTCGCCTTCTCTCAACTGTCTCCGAGATAACTAGCTTCTTCAGAAATTCTGACGATCTCCGTGATCTAATTGGTAAGACGCGTGTCTCCCAACCCGGTAATTGCGCCTGCTCTTGCTTGACGCGAATGCTAATCGTTAAACCCCACTTAAAAACTCGTATTATAAATCCCGATAATTTACACATCATTTTGCATACTTTTTTTATGATCGTGTATTAGCATCTTAACAGCGTGTTACTATGTAACTAGGAAATAAACGCTACACGTAATGTTCCAATATTAATAATACAGGTACTGCGATACGATCCAATAACAGGGATTGGAGTGACCTGCATTCAGTAGCAGTGTGTGGCGGCCAATTAACCCAATTCTCCGGAATATGGCCAAGTCATGGCAGTTAGTTGCTAGCGCTTCACGCGATACTGAAATCAGCGTGGGAAGTAGGAGTTCCCTCCTGGTGGGTGTAACAAGCGAGGTCTTATCTGCCACCCTTGCCTTGTTATGTCGTTCTTTCTTTCACAAAACACCTGCAGCATTGTCCTAACTGAGCATAATAGTCTTGACTAAGCTTCCATAGTCCACTGAGACTATTTAATGACTATTCTAAGCAGGAATCATTTAAAATTATATCAAATTTTGCAGCAACCGTACTCTGCAAGGATTTATGTCTGCAAGGATTTATGAGCGCTAAAAAACATCAATTCAATGAAACACGGGTTTCAAGTAGAGCATATGTTATATAAAAACTACCAAAAATATATATGTTGTGGGATGTGTGATTGCTAACTATACATCCAACTAGGAACGAACTCCGTGACTTTGGCCTTTGTAATATATGTATATATCTTTGTAATTTGTTTTATCAAACACTGTTTATTCCACTTTTTTGTAACGGTATAACCCTACCGGTTTCAAGGCTTTCGCATCATCATCAGGGGAGCACAAACAATACTGAATTATGTTCGAACTGGTACCGAGATACACGCTTCTAACGGTTAACATTCGGTTTGAGGACTTTGGTGAAGGGACGGGTGAAGGGAGGCATAGGACAATCTCGGCGAGCAGCGAGTAGATTTTTGGGATATATGTGTTTGCCAGATGTTCACCTCGATGCACTGACTTAGATATTTCTGGGGCATCTAATCTGTCCAATTTATTTCCGTTATCACTGATATGTAAGAATTTGGCATCATCGATAGAAAATGTATGGTTTTCACGGGGACAATGATTAGCCATTTCAGAATAAATCAGAGGATTTGTTAAGGCGGATTTGTGTTCACGAAATCTCTTTTCAAACGCTCTTCCTGTCTTTCGTATGTAGAAATTATCACAGACAGCTCATAAACAAATTACAATGTCTTTAAACCTCCACAATGTTAATGCCTTAACTATATATAATATGTTATGTATATGTATGATATATATTTGTTTATATCATGTTATTTCTAGTTCAGATATTAACACTGTGGAGGTTTAACTACATTGTAATTTGTTTAGTCAAATAGTTTATTCCACTTTATATAACTTGTCTTGTTTGTGCTACCTGATGATGAGAAGAACCTTAAAAACCTTGAAATCGGTATTGTTATACCGTTATATAATATAAAGTGGAATAAACAGTATTGGACCAAAAAATACAATGTCTCTGTTTGTTTTAAAGATATTGCATTAAATAAATAAATAAATACAGGTTTATTATTGATAGCAACATAATACGAGTATGTACATAATACATTTAGACACATTTCAAGAACACATTAAAAAGATAATACATTAAAAACACAGAAGCTATCAAAAGGTCTGGGCTCATCTAATAACATCCCCCGGCCAAGATACAGCCCATCAATATAGGGCGAGCCCAGTCACTGGGACAACAGATGTTTTTCAGCCCACACCCTTGAACATGTTATAAGAGAGAAAAAAACACAGAAAATAAATAGATGACAAAAAAAATACATTCAAGAGAGAAGACATTAAAAGGTCCGGGCTCATCCCACAAACATTCCCCCGGCCGAGATACACCCCACCAATGTAGAGTGAGCCCTACCGCAAGGCCATCGGGGGGCTTCCAGCCCACACCCCCGCATATCTAGATTAAAGAATAAATAAAAAAACTAAAACGTATGGCAGAAAACAAAATAAAAAGTAAACTCCTATATAATTAACCTTGTATTTATTATATTTATAGAGATATTGATGGTTATTAAAAGCAACGTGTAGAAGATACCCAACACAGGGAAGGAAAGGTTAAGGCAGATAATCGATTGAAGATGACCCTCGTCAAGGCAGACTATCAAAAGCACATACAACAGATACTGTGTCGGTGCAAGGGAAAGAAACGATTGGTCGACTCGATGAAGTGGGGCACCGTTCAGGATCACCACGGCCCAAAAAATCAACGTAACACAAGCGCAAAAAATAATTACGGGAAATTTTTTTAGTATTGTCAGGTCACTTTTGAGGACGATTATATATATTACAATTACCACCCCATTAGAGTGACCACGTTGAAAACAATGATTTTTTAATTTCTATAAAGAGTTGAGATGGACTGCGGTCATTGAGTTGAGTTGAGATGGACTGCGTTCAGTTGTTGGAATGGTGAGTCTTACAACCTTGTCAGATGGAAGAATAATCGTTGACTTCACAACATTATTTAATATTGTCTTCTCATATTTTAACAGTCTGGAACTAATTTGTTAGAATATATAGGAAGATAATGTGTGATAGAATATCGAATATATTGGTTAGGGATGAATGTGAACTTAAGATTGGTGTGTTAAGAGCACTCTGAGATGGTCTGGGTATGATGAAGATTAACAGTCCAAATGTGAGTGAAGGGTGGAGGGTGTGGTAGATAAAGACGTAGAACTGTTGCTAGTCATCTGGGAGCCAAATGGAGAAGGAAAAGACAGGCAAGCGATTGCAAGGGCTGAAGCTCTTAGCCCTTCATGCAACAGGAGATATAAAAAGGGTCTTTCGAATTGAGCGGCTTTTTTAATTGTATTTTTTTTAAATTCTTGAATAAAACACACAATTTGCTTTGATTTCAAAAAACTTTTTATTGGTCATTGAAGTATAATGTATGACATTTAAACACAAAAAAAACACTATCCGCCAAATGTCCACCTCTTGCAGCTCCACATATGTCCACTCTTTTGTCAAAATTTTCGATGACATTTTGGCATAATTGCGATTCAAACTCACCGATAACGCGAATAATTTCGTCCTTCAGCTCAGGAATTGATCGGGGGTCATTCTTATAGACCTGGCTTTTGACGTAACCCCAGAGAAAATAGTCGTCCAACGGTGTTAGATCACATGATCTTGGTGGCCAATTAACATCACCGTTTTCGGAGATTACAATACATAAAATAATTCAACAATTTGAACGCGTTGTATTTTATACGACTCCGTTTTTATAAATGTCATACATTACACTTCTCAAATGTCACAAGACCCAGGCAATTCGCGACGCCATCTGTGTTTTATCCAATAAAAAAAACGCTCAAATTGAAAAACCCTTTATTATAATCCTTTCGGGCAATGGCCATTCATTCATTCAATGTTATATAAGAATAAATATTAGCGCATGCTCTACTAAAATGTATACATAATTCGCAAAGTGGCATGGATTTGAAGATCGTTTCCAGCAGCCATTAAACTCTTCTGAATCACCAGACATGTTATTATGTTAATCATTTGTTTGCGCATGCTCTCGCTAAATCAAACAAACAATCGTGATGACTCCTTAACGATGTGTGCCAAGTGCAAATGTTACGCGAAACATGGGAAATGTTTGGCGCTCACGTTCTCTCCGCTAGCCCCGCGCCTCACTCGTGAAGGTTGATGCACTCGAGATGAGAATCTCTCAAGTCCTTGGCTGGCTGGCGATTTGATTGTTTTGGCATTTTATTTACTGTCTGGTTCCTGCATATTTGTGCATTCAAGTGGACGAAATACGCTGACGTAGACTTGTCAATGCACTTAAGATTTGGTAGCAGCAGATCGTTGTGTTGTATTGTATTAGGTGTTAACATAATTGTGTCCGTTTTTTATTTAAATTTAAAAATGAGAACCAAAAGTAAAACAAAATGGTAAAGGTTATACGTCATTCGAAAGAAAATTTTCTGCTCTACAAGATATTGTGTTTGCTTTTACGTTACATACCTACTATATATTATTTTATTCGATTACAAGCATTCAAAATGGAATGGCAAGTAGACGAAAGTGAGCATTTTCGACACCTCCTTCTGTTCGCGTTCAATCGAGGGAATAAAGCTGTCAAATCTGCTCGCGATATTTACGAAGTGTACGGTGAAGATGCTATAAACGAAAGGTCAGCTCGTCGATGCTTTTTCCTTCAATAATGACGTCGAATTGCGGACAATGGTTGGACGAATTCCTCGAGTCAAGACCGGATGGTTTTTATCGCACAGGCATTGAAAAACTTGTAGAACGTTGGCAAGAAATTGTAAATAATGAAGGAGAATACATTATTCACTAATTTGTTGTAATTTTTTTTGTTGTGTCCTCTTCATTTGGAAAAAAAACGGACACAACTTATGTTAACACCCAATATAACACTTCAATTGTAGACTAGGTTAGTTAAAAAAGTTCGGTAAAGTGATTTGAACAAAAATGCCATTACAAATGAAAACATTCACATTTATCAAAAAAAAACATTTTTTTCAATACAATATATTATGTTACGTCGATGAATTTGCGAGGTAAAAATTGTAGCCGCGATGAATTTTTGGCGAATTATGTTCCGGACACTTTCTGTAACGTTATTCTGGTTGTTTGGAAGATATTGCCACATGGCAATAAACCTGCCAGGTTATATTGTAATTAAGAAAAAGTATATTACATACAGTATTCTATGTTGTAGGGAAACGGTGTAATGAAATGGTGTATGTATGCATCGAGTGTTTCAAAAGGGGTTCGTGACGATTCAAAATGAATATTTCTCCACAATAATAAAGACCCTAAGAATACTGAAAAAAACGAGGAAATAAACAAGATCTACATATGTAACCTAACCTAACCCAAATTTACCTTACTCAACCTAACCTAACCTAACCCAAATTTACCTTACTCAACCTTACCTAACCTAACCCTAATTTACCTTACTTAACCTTACCTAACCTAATCCAAATTTACCTTACTCAACCTAACCTAACCCAACCTAAATTTACCTTACTCAACCTAACCTTACCCAACCTGACGGGCTTATTGCCACACGGCAATCTCTTCTAATCGGCCAAAAAGATGTTAAAGGCACCTTTAGTGAAATTCAGACTGTAATCATTTTTTTAAAATCTAACTTGCAATGGGAATTGGACATGTAACCCTCAAGTTGTAAATATTTAATAAAAACAATATTTGTGTTTATATAATTGATATTGTTTCTTCTGTTGACATCTAAATATATTTTAAACACATTATTATTGTAATTTAAAAGGAGGACCGTTGTTCCTGTGACAGTTTCGGGAAAGACTGGACATTTAAGTCTTGATTTATACATAATTGATTGCAGTCACCGAGATGATGAAATGCTTTTAAATATTTGATGTTATAGTTCGGAAATTATAGGATGAGTCCTGTGACAGCTTACAAATTTGCCCCAATACAACCTTGTTACGACGTTCAGTAATTTTAATTATTTTATCAACTTTAATAAAAACCTCAATTCTAATAAATAGCAAGTTATTTAGGTAAATACTCGTACATTACATAAGGTTGTATTGGGGCAAATTTGTGAGCTTTCACAGGACTCATCCTAGAATTTCCGAACTATAGCTGGAGCTTTAGATAATACAGAATTTGTTGTTCTTTCATTTGGGTAACGGCCATGGCGAGTGGAATTACAAAATCCTTTTTATTTCGTTTTTTATTGTTTAGTTGTTGGTCCAAGCAGGTCTTACGAATTGCTAAAAACTATAATGTGTCGTGTCCATCGAGGAATCTTAATCAGAATGACTTCACTGAATGATTTCATCAAATAATTAAATCAATGATAACATATTACATAGGCCTTGTTTGTTTCCTCGTTTTTTTCCTCAGTATTTGTAGGGGTTTCACTACTGTGGAAAACTTTTTTTTAAATTATTATCATTGTTTTTTATTGTGTCAAGATAATGTAAATTCATTTTCATTTTCCTTGTATTGTTTTGTGCTGCCAAATTTGATGTATGAAAGGGAAACGTGGACATGGAAAAAAAATGTAGAAATGCGTACGTTGAGAATAATACATGGAGTGATGACGTATGATTGAATACGGAATAAAGTACTTAGATATGAATGGTGAACTTAAGGCGGTGTGTTGAGTAGGATGGAGAAGAGAACTCTGAGATGGTTTGGACACGTGGAACAAGTGAATGAAGAAATATTAACAAGACAAATATGAGTGGAAGGCGTTGTAGGGAAATGGGAAGACCGAGAAAAGTATATTAAAAAAAAGGAAACATAGAAAGTCAGAGAAATAGTAGTAGTGATGCGAATGCACAGAAAGCGACGACCTCCGTGTCCTGGTAGTAAGACACTTGTCTGCCGATCCGGAGGTTGCGGGTTCGATCCCCGCTGGAACCCAGATTTTTTAAAATAGGATTCCAGTCTGCTTAACACTTAGGGCCTATAAAAACAGCTTTCTGGTTGGTTGGAAGAGATTGCCACATGGCAATAAACTCGCCAGGTAAAAAAAAAAAGCGAAGGATTTGTGTCGAGACATGAAAGTCTGGCGCTCTGCCTTCTCCTCTTACTCCAACAAGGAAATGGCGTGATGTTATGTATTTATATCATGTGGTAATTGATTCCAACCGACCAGAAATATATTAAAGAGGCCTTAAGTGAAATCTAGACTGGAACCCTTTTTAACAAATGAGTACGAACAGGAATCAAACCCGCAACCGCCGACTCGAAAGACAGACATCTTTCTATAAGGGTTAAATATTTCAATAGTTAACGGCGCCGTGGCCGAGTAGTTAGCACGTTTAATTCTCGGCGTCCCGTGTTCGTTTCCCGGCGCTTTTCGGACTGGTTCTCTTTTATTTTGAATTTATCGTTTTCCGAGCGCTAAACAGCTGTCGAAGTTCTTGGAGCACTCTTGGACAACCAGTGTTACGTGGACCTGTTGTAGATGATTGTAAAGAAAAATGCGGAATAAGTGCTTCCAAAATTTCGTAACGAAGATGATAAATGGAACTTTAAAATAGTCTATTTCGTCCATATTCTTGGTTGCTTATTCAATCAGGTCTTTAGAATCGGTTAAATCTGGTCATATTATTCAACGCATCAAAGTATTATATTAGAGACGTATTTTTTAAACTTTTTTTTTGTCTTTTACACCCCTGCTGTTCTGTAATGGGTCTTCTGTTTTTGTATTCATCCGAGATACCTCTCAAATGGCTGCGCAATTAGCATAAGGAGTTTTCTCCTCTGTTGGCAACCGTCCACAATCCTCGAGCCTCTTCTCGGAGGACTTGCATAACTGCGAGTGCTTCTGTCTTTTTCTGCGCGAGGACTGTTGCAACTAGTGATGGTGCTGGGAAATTCCATTGTGCAACAGCTTGGCTCATCGCATTTGCATCCTCTGGCGCCAGCTGTCCCCGACATTACGGTGCATAATACAATTTGCATGCAACACATTTAAGTGTGATCTTCTTGTTCGTATTAAAACTATGACAACTGCAAATCTAAAGTAACGGATGTAATAAGAGCAGAAGAAATGCGCGCATTACAATGTTTTATTAGAATTAAAAATTATCGGAAGAAGATGAATGTTTTATGTTGTTTATAGTTAAGGCATTAACATTGTGGAGGTTTAAAGACATTGTAATTTATTTTTATCAAACACTGTTTATTCCACTTTTTTTATGACGGTATAACCCTACCGGTTTCAAGGCTTTCACCTCATCTTCAGGGGAGCGCAAACAAGACTAAATGCTGTTCGAACTGGTACCGATATAGACGCTTCAACGGTTGGAGGCTGGGGGGTGAGGAAGGCTAGAGATAATTTCGGCCAAGAGCGGGGAGATTTTGGGGAAATAACTGTTCAACAGATGTTCCGATCGGTATACTGACTTAGAAATTTCTAGGGCCTCTAATCTGTCCAATTTATTTCCGTTGCCACTAATATGTAAGAATTTGGCATCATCGATAGAAAAAGTATGATTCTCACGGTGACAATGATTAGCCATTTCAGAATAAATTAGAGGATTTCTTACCGTGAGAATCATACTTTTTCTATCGATGATGCCAAATTCTTACATATTAGTGGCAACGGAAATAAATTGGACAGATTAGAGGCCCTAGAAATTTCTAAGTCAGTATACCGATCGGAACATCTGTTGAACAGTTATTTCCCCAAAATCTCCCCGCTCTTGGCCGAAATTATCCCTAGCCTTCCTCACCCCCCAGCCTCCAGCCGTTGAAGAGTCTATATCGGTACCAGTTCGAACAGCATTTAGTCTTGTTTGCGCTCCCCTGAAGATGAGGTGAAAGCCTTGAAACCGGTAGGGTTATACCGTCATAAAAAAAGTGGAATAAACAGTGTTTGATAAAAATAAATTACAGATGAATGTTTGTTTGAGATGGGATATTATACGTGGAAGTAAAATAAAGAAAGAAGTTTTGAGATGTGTCACATTGAGAAAATGAGTTGAATGATTGAAACAATTGAAAAAAGTATTTGTTATGTGTGAAATTAATGGAAAGTGAGGAAAAGGTAGACCGAGGGATGAGTGAAAGTAGATAGTTGAATTTAAAAAAAATCAGAATGCACTGTGAAGAATAAATTTTCGTCAGAATACGGAACGAAGTTACAAGGAAGGAATGTGAACTTACGGATGATGTTTTGAGTAAGATGAAGAATGTCACTCTGAGATGGTTTGGCCATGTGGAACGAATGAATGAAGAGACTTATAAAACAAATATACAATACAAATATGAATGGAATGGTGGAAGTAAATCAAGGAAAGTGTGGTTGGATCAAATAAACGATGTTTTGAAAGAAGGAAAGTCTAGTAAGAGAAATCGGAGAAGTTTTATGAGAATGTTTATTTATTTTATACATGAAAATAAATATGCATCAATTGTGAAAAAATAACAGGTTATTTTAATGAATCTGGGTTTGTTGCCTTTCATTTGTCGTGCCTCCAGTAAACTAGGCTTTTGCCTGTTTCTCACTGAGGGCCGAGGGCATATAGCATGAAAAAATAAATCGATACTTCTTTCCGATTTTTGATTATACAAAACCCCGTTGCACATTCTCATCAACCTGACAAACAGTGACACTCAATTACACATGTATGTTATACATCACACGAGATCAAACTCCTCACACTTCATCACTCCAGACAGACTAAAAACATTCACCCCACAATGTACCGAACATAATCATAAAAATAAAAGAAAAACAAAAGTATAAATATAAAACAATAAAAAAAAACACCACACTCAAGAGTTCACACAAACCTTTTCCACAACTCATTCCTCTTGCAAGCCTGAGTACTGAAACTCCTGTCGCAATAACAACCACGCTCCGATCGACTGCCTAAATTGTTTTCCTCCCTTTGCCTTTATTAAATTCGGCACCCCATTGTATGTCATGGGAGCTTAATAGGCATATTGCCTTTGGGCAATGACGCTAAATAGGCATATTGCCTTTATGGATGTAGAATAGACGAAAGATGTGTGTCATGATAAAAAAGTTCGCCGTTGTGTCCTCTCTTGGTATCAGTTGGATAAGGCCTTTCGGAGTGTTGTGCCGCGTAATTTGGCTTACGATGTCGACGTTTCTAGAATGTAGTTTCTAGAGAACTGCAACGTTCTCGAAACATATGCAACATTCTTATTTTAAAGATGATGACGACGAATGAATGACGAGTGGAAAGGATTTATGTGAGCTCGTTAGAGTGGGTCTCTTCTTGTTGTTTTAATTTTGGTTGTTTTTGTATTTGTGTTTCTGTGTATTCTTTTTTTGTTTTAAATTTGTTTTAATTTTTATTCTTATGATTGTGTGCGGTATATTGTGGGATGAATATTTTTGGTCTTTCTGGAGTGATGATGTGTGAGGAGTTGAATTTCGCAAGATGTTTCCAGTTGTAGTTGAGTGTCACTGTTTGTCAGGTTGATGAGAACGTGCAACGGGGTTTTTTTTGTGTAATCAAAAATCGGAAAGAAGTATCGATTTATTTTTTCATGCTAAATATCCTCAGTGAGATACAGGCAAAAGCCTAGTTTACTGGGGATACGACAAATGAAAGGCAACAAACCCAGATCCATTAAAATTATATGTCCAAATCAAATTGTCTGTTGGTTTTTTCTCAAATTGTGTATATTTCTTGTCATGTGTAATAATAAATAAATAAATAAATAAATAAAGAACACTTACAAGAAATTAATCAAGATTTATACACAAATCGTATAATTTATAAATAATACCAAGGCTTTTAATCCCAATTAGCAGTGTTCATTTCATGCATAGTTCCATCACGTCAGCAGGGCTGTGGAGTGTTACTGATTATATATAATATATGAGAAAAAATAATATAATACGAGTACATTCATGCCTCATTTAATTCAGCCACCGTCTTCCTAACGTTGGACAGTGTTGATCTAAGTATGTCCACATGCGAGTTATTGTATTGTACTCTCGGAACATTCTTACTACTGGGTTATAGAAGCCGATTTTACTTCTTAGCCTTTCCCTTCCGGTGCTAATAAAAAACCGCCCGTTCCGGTGTTGTGCATTCAATACACATGTTAAAACGAACGATTGAAAATCTCAATAAATAAGAATATTCATAGCCAATCGTTTAAATTAATTAAATTTGAAGTCAAAAGTGATAATTCTTGAAATTTAATTGCTGAAAACATAAAAAATAAAACATCGGATGACGTAATAAAACGGGCGAATAGACCACCTCAAACGAATGCCCGAGAGCTACTGAAGCAAGCGAACTGAGATTCTATTTCTTGCGTTCCCATATACCGAAGTAGAGTGATAGTGAGACGTGAATAGCGTCACTTCCTTACTCATAGCGGTTTTTTAGAATGAATATACCTACGTCACACACTGGCACACGTTTGATTGTATTGGTGAATTTATTCTCGATTTTCACAAAATATCTGATGTGGCCGATAAGCGCTAATTATTATTATTATTCTTCTTCTTCCTCTTGGTTTAGGTCGTATGACCTGTTTGTGACGGTGGGCTGTCCTGGGATGATGACGTCCAGCTGTCCTTTTACCTTCTCGGGGGCCTTCCTGGTAATCTCCTGCTGTTAGGGTTTTCAGTCTTAGCGATTCTTGCCAGTTTTATATCCTCCATGCGGTCCACATGATCCCTCCAGGAGCGCCTTCTGATTCTTCCCCACCTCACTCACTATGTCTTCAACACCACATACAGACCTTATCGTCTCATTTCTGATTCGATCTCTGAGAGTTCTGCCTGCGATGGAGCGTAGGGTTCTCATTTCTGCCACTCTGTGAAGTTTTTTTTGTCCTGATGGTATCGGCTCTCGCTTCTATCCCATATGTCATGATGGGGCGGAAGCATGTCTTATATATCCTGACCTTACTTTCGGTTAGCATGTGTTTGTTTCTCCATATAGTGTCCCGCAGGCAGCCAGCCAAAGCTGTCGCTTTATTAGTTTGTGCTCGTACTTCACTGTATAGGTCACTGTTGCTGGAGATTTATTATTATTTTTTCATTCAATGCGTAAATGTATTACGGAGGAATGCGTAAAATCTGAACCCAGTATTTATTATATTTATAGAGATATTCAAGTTTTTAGAAGCAATGTGTACTAGTTACACATCACCGGACAGGAAGGGTTAATGTAGCTACACTGAACAATGTGGGTATCTTAAGAGAGCGAGAGGGAACACTTAAATCAATACGTACCAGAGTTGCAGGTGAGTACATAAGACCATTCAAGACTTAACAAAGAAATATAATACAAGATAAAAAGTACGTCTACGGGCATGAAGTGATTGAAGGTCGTAAAAAGACAATATGTCGCTGAACGACCCAAGAACACTTAGCAACCCCTCCCTATGCTACAGACACCTAAAAAATCGCTGCTGGACCACCTTAATTAAACCAACATACAACCATTTAGTTCATCTTCTTCACTGTGTGTTCGTTCAATGCTGAGCGTTGTTGTTCTCTGCTATGTCTCGAACTCGGTACATCAACTGCATCTATCCTTCTTGGTCCTTATCCTTAAAGAGTATGTTGGCTTCTTTATTTGATCCGTCCATCTCATAGGACACCGTCTTCTTGCTCACCTTTTCTTAACTGTTCCCGTGATCACTAATTTCTCTAGAGCCCAAAGTACGTTATGACATATGTTTCGAGGCTTTCGCGGTTCTTCGTTTCAGTTGTATAATATTTTTTTAGTGTTTTACCACGTGGTTTGGCTTATGAGGCCGACGTTGCGGAAAGCGTTGCAGTTTTTATCTTCAGGGCTTGGCGAAGTTGACTACGATGAAGATGAAGCCCTGAGGATGAACATTGTAACGTTTTAGAAACATCGGCGTCATAAGCCAAACCACACGGCAAAACACTCCGAAAAGCACTATTCAAATGGTAACATATATTATGACTCTTTTTCTGTATGTTGTTGTAATTCATATTATATAGTTAAATTCAATAAAGGCAAAGGGAGGAAAACAATTTAGGCAGTCGATCGGAGCGTGGTTGTTATTGCGACAAGAGTTTGAGTACTTGGGCTTGCAAGAGGAATGACTTGTGAAAGGGTTTGTGTGAACTCTTGAGTGTGGGGTTTTTAGTTGTTTTATTAATATTTTTATATATTTTTATTTTTATTATTATGTGCGGTATATTGTGGGATGAATGTTTTTTGTATGTTTGGAGTGATGAAGTGTGAGGAGTTTGATTTCGCGTGATGTATACATATGTAATTGAGTGTCACTGTTTAGCAGGTTGATGAGAATGTGCCACGGGGTTTTATGTAATCAAAAATCGGAAAGAAGTATCGATTTATTTTTTCATGCTATATGTCCTCAGTGAGATACAGGCAAAACCCTAGTTTACTGGGGACACGACAAATGAAAGGCAACAAACCCAGATCCATTAAAATTGTGTGTCTAAATTAAATTACCTGTTGTTTTTTTTGTAAATTATGTATATTTCTTGTCATGTATAAAATAAATAAAATAGTCAGGGTTTCTTATTACAGAGGCATACTCCAGGTTGCTTCTTACCAATGACTTAAACAGTATTATCAACGATGACAAATTCTTAAATGTTCTTCATAAATCATGGGCCTAACTACGCGGTACATCACTTCGAAACATCTTATACCACTACCACCGAGTCCGATAATTATTTGCAGTTGCATAATTATGCGATCATCTGTATAAATCAGACACTTGTCTTGGAAGTATTTATTTCACTTCACGGAATGTTTTTATAGCAAGTGTTTAACAAATGAAGTATCTAATTAACAAGCGACTGCAACAACATCTTCTCTGCATGATCCACCGCTTGAATTACAATTAAAAATGATAGAAAAAATAGCAGTGTGTTGGCACAGCCTCTCGAAGAATAGCCGAGATTGAGCGCTTAACCTTGGTTGAACAAATAATAGCTGTATGCTTAATGGAACCACCATATATCATCATCACATCTCTTGATGCCTGACTGTGAGTGTTTCTGGTTTTGTTTTTTTTTTTCAATATTCATCATGAAACTATTTTTCAAGTTATTGTTATTTGTTTAATCAAACACTGTGTATTCCACTTTTTGTAACGGTATGAACACAAATCCACCTTAACAAATCCTCTAATTTATTCTGAAATGGCTAATCATTGTCACCGTGAAAACCATACATTTTCTATCGATGATGCCAAATTATTACTTATCAGTAGTAACGGAAATAAATTGGACAGATTAGAGGCCCTAGAAATTTCTAAATCAGTGCATCGGGGTGAACATCTGGCAAACACATATATACCAAGAATCTCTCCGCTGCTCGCCGAGGTCGTCCCATGCCTCCCTCAACCTCCAGTCCTCAACCCGAATGTTTACCGTTAGAAGCGTGTATCTCGGTACCAGTTCGAACACAATTCAGTCTTGTTTGTGCTCCCCTGATGATGAGGTGAAAGCCTTGAAACTGGTAGGGTTATACCGTTGCAAAAAGTGGCATAAACAGTGTTTGATTAAACAAATTACAATGTCTTTAAACCTTCATAATGTTAATGCCTTAACTATAAAAAATATTTTGTAATTTATTTTTATCAAACACTGTTTATTCCACTTTTTTGTGACGGTATAACCCTACCGGTTTCAAGGCTTTCACCTCATCTTCAGGGGAGCACAAACAAGACTTGTTTGTGCTCCCCTGAAGATGAGGTGAAAGCCTTGAAACCGGTAGGGTTATATCGTTACAAAAAAGTGGAATAAACAGTGTTTGATAAAAATAAATTACAATGTGTTTAAACTTCCACAACGTTAATGCCTTAACTATAAATAACATATAAATAATATATTTTTCAAGTGTTTTTTTTCTGCGCAATGAAACTCGATTAATTTGTTGTGTCGTTTCTGGAATAAGAATTCTTAGGTTTTCCAACTCTTGTTCTGTGATAAACAGTCAGCGCGCTGCGAACATGTGTCAACATGGCCAGGCGGCTCAGCAGGGTCCACATGTCTGTGACGTTTGCGGGAGGGAGTGCGCATCTAGGATCGGGCTGTTTTCTCACAGAAGATCACATGATCGACGTGGAAGAACGGTTCAAGATTGACGTTGAAGTGGCGAGGGGATCCTCGACTACGAGGTCCGGCAACGACAACGTTTCTGAAATATTGTAATTCTACTTGTATTTGTTCTGGTTTGCCTGGTTTGTAAAATTCTAGACTCCAGTCTGTTTTCAACGCAGCTGTTAGGCTGATATATGGTAGTTATAAATGCTCTCATATTAGTCCGCTTCTAAAAAGTTTCTACAGGCTCAAGTATTGTGAATGGTTTGATTTCAAACTTTGTCTTTTTCGAGTCAAATCTCTTTATAGCATGTCTGTTTTGTATCTTCCGAATCTATGTTTGAGATATGTTCCTTCTGAGAGGAGTAACATTTTGAGGTGGATTTCTTCTTCATCTAATAAATTGATTGTTCCAAATCTATCCAATAATGTGGGATATAATAATAGAGCTTTTGCCGTTGCTGATCCTGTGGCGTGGAATGGTCTGCCTCTTAGTGATAAAGATGTGGGTGGCTTGTGCAGCTTTAGGAAGCAACCCTTTTCGGGAAGTCTTATCAAAATTCACGATGGTATATAAAATATTCAAAACAAAATTATTTAAAAGTCATGTAGGATACCTACCTAAATAAATAAATAAGTGAATTGTTAAACACAATTAAATTAAATTTATTATTGTCAGATAGTAAACATACAGAGTCAATGACCGATGAAGCATTCAAGGATTGTCACACGCTATGAACAACAACAATATTTACTATTTACAGTGTCTGCGAATTGGCTAGCCATCTCCAAATACAAATAAATAATCTACCGCCAATTCATGCGCTAGAGCAAGGCAGATATGTATCGCGAATTGGTTCACTCATTTGTATAAATTACTCGCACGCCGAGAAATAAAGATATTATTATTGTCATTCATTCAGCTGTCAAGACTTGTTATTTATTTGCCCGCTGTCCACTTTCGCTTTTTATCCGCATTCCTGAGTCTATATTTATTTGAATACAAATCAAGATCATCACGTATATAAACATAAGCAACCCGCTATATTGATGACCCTGAACGAGAAGGAACGCAGAATCGACTAAAACGAAGATAGCGATGTCGATATCAAAATCATCAGCACGTCCTAATAGGACACATGCTACATTGATAACGACCATCGTTACAGTCACTTAAATAAATTATTTATAGTTACGGTATTAATTGACATTGTGGAGGTTTAACGTGTTCCTCGCGGGAAGCACAAACGCCTGTGATCTGATCTGTAGCATTCCTTTGTGTATTTTACGTAATGTTTAGTTTATCTCCTTTATTTAATGAGTCTCCTTAAGAGTAATGACTATTATTTATTATCAGAAAATTACTTGAATGTCATGTTTACTTGGTGTTGTAATCAAATATCAGTGGTTCTAAACAAAATGCGCGTTTAAACTTAGAAATTTAAAAACGCCGAAATTGTGCCGCGCACAGGATTCGTGGAATTTAATTTTTAACGCGGTGTACAGGTTAAAGGCGTGGTAATTTTTTTAAAGTGAAATGAACAGTGTTTGATAAAACAAATTACAATTACTTAAATACAAGTAATGAGTGTTTTATTTTTAGTTTTTTTTAATTTGATATAAAATTGTAAATATCCGAAGTAATCCCGTTTAAAAGAGTTAAAGATTTAGGCATAACGGCTGGGAGACCACTTCTTGCATATATTATGTGATTGAGAACAGTTCGTGCTTAATTGTTAACGCTAATCTTTCTAGTAATGCTGGACAGCTCATAGCTCCTCGAACGAATCTGACAACGTATACCGAGAGTAGAAGGTTTTTTCGTATGTTCAAGGAATTATATTCAAGCATGCCCATCAGAAACTTAGTAGATATCGCAGATATTTTTTCTGTGCCTTCTCCACCATAAGTGAGCTACTCGTATGTGTCCCCAGCGAGCTCCAAATGCAAGCATTGCTTTCTAATTTGCTACGACACAATGAATTAAAGAGCGTTTTGAACATCGTTCACAGCAACTCAATCGATGAAAACATTGTAAACAGATTCAGAGTAGTTAGCTTACAGTGTATTGAAAAGAAAACCAGTAATTAACTGAATTATTTGTAGCGTGTCTACCAGATGATCCGAATGCTTATCTTTGCTTTAGATTGTCAGCAAAATAATATAATCTGTGTACCTATACAATTCAGTGATCTTCAATGTCCAAATCAATAAGATGACACAACCAGATTAACAGTACCTCTTAATTGTGCGCTCCGTCTGTAGAATATCAATCAGCACGCAGCTGGCCCAGAGCTCTATATGGTTCCGGCCTGGCGGTATCTGCAGACACGGGCAGTGGAGGGGGTCTTCAACATGCTCGACACGTGCACATACTGCGGGAGCACAGCACTGTGGAAGGTTGCATACAAGGGGCATATTATGGTACATAGCTAAACTACTTAATGCCGAATATCTTAGCACCGCATAGCGGAAGAGCTTCAGAGGTCCTCTGAAGGTCGTCTTCCCTTGGTGAGTTTTCTGTGGTTTTCTCACCAAATATGTTCACACATATGCAAATTCGGGGAAATTTCTAATCAATAGGCCGTAGTCACAACCTTCCCATTCCTACACTTCACTTATATTTAATAGTATTATATATTTTCCTCCGTTAGGCGTTGTATTTGTCGCTCTTCTTCTCATTAACATATGCCTTCTTTCTCTTCTTGCGGAATGGCGATGGGTACTGTACCTGGCTCGGTTTGGTGCTGCCATTGGTGGGCAGCAGGGCTAGCGGGTGGATGACGGAATCTAGCGAGCCCTGCCTGGCCGCAGACATAAGAATTTGTCTATTGGATTGGTTCGCCACTCACATCTCTGTCTGACACGAGCTACGCGGCTTGGGGTCTTTCTGGAGGATAGACAGGAAACTCGCACAAACTTGAAATTCTAGACAATCATGATATTTCCTCAAAGTACGAGGGTGTAGCAAATAGACTTTTTTGTTTTACTTTTTTATTTGCAGGAGGAAAAATACCAAGTACACATAATTTTTCTACATAATCTCCTGCATACGAAATGCATTTTTCCATGCATTGTATAGAGGCAAATAATTCGCTCATATGTATGGCACAATAGGGGAATAGGTACTCCTCAAATCACTGACAAAATATACGATAGGTGGAAACACGCACAACACTAATGGGAATTAAATTCAACGACCTCGTACTCTCCCTACAATCATTGCTTTTGAAGTTGGTGAACTTTATCTCTTGGGATAGTTCTCTTAAGCGTTGGATGATTGAAAACGACGAAGCTTTTTAGTAGGGTTCTTTCTTAGAAGTTGAAACGGTAGCTCCCTTAGACTGAATTTGGTTAATCCATCCTGTCATATAGCTGACGACTGAGCGTTGCCACTCTTCCGCTACCCCTTGTCGACTCTTCTACATCCATCCCTGCATTCCGCAGTACAAATAGCGGTTGTTAAGGATAGTCCTGTTGTGTCTCTCACTGGTCAGTCCGACGCATTGGGGCTCTTCCTCTTGCGCCTCGTTTTTCCAGACCACAAGTTTCTTCAAACTTTGTCCTAGGCATATTGTCGACAATTTGTCGGCAATTCTCAGTTCTTCAAATTTCATAAATGGCGCAAAAGAAGTAGATTTTATGTTATGCCATGTCATTGTCTTTTTGTGCTGCCTTACTTTACCTAGCGTCAATGGATATTCAGCTCTGACGATGCATCGCCTTTTATTTTCCATCAACCTCTTTCTCTTGTAGAGTTAGCAGAGAAAACATATGTCACTTGAGAAGTTAATCTTAATGGGACAGCATACATGTTAGTCTGAAATAATTCTTGGAATCCATTGATGACAGAACTAGTTATGTAACCAATAACCACATTTATTGATGGTCTGCTTCCCAGCCCTTGTCTTACACCCTAATCCATTGCTCATTACGCCATGAAACAATCTGGATTAGCTGAGGTAGTGCCACGCGGCTTTTTCTATAGCACACGAGGCCTAATTACCCCGTTGACATTTCGTTGAACTTATCAAAATTAAACTCCCTTTTGGTTGCGACTAATTTGCGTATGTAAATTATCCCCTATTTTTGCGCGTTTAACATAAATCCCTGAGCCAAGAGTATTAACGTCGTCATTTTCGTAATTTATCCTAGTTTTTGTTAGTGTTGTTGTATCTTTTAGGTTGAATGGGAAACTACTTAAATATTTTGTATTCGTTGGAAGTTATCTAGATAACAAACGTCCGCATAGTCAATAATTAGCAAAAGCAAAGAATGCACAAGTACGATTTTGGTTTGAGTGGGTATCTGCGCATCAGTTGTAACAATCCTGTATGTGCAAACATATTAAACCGTATAAATGTTAAATAGATTATATAGATTTTGTCATTGTGGCTTGTTTTTGTTAATGCAACTGTTATATTATGGTATTATTGTTAATGCAACTGTTATATTATGGCATTATTGTTAATGGAACTGTTGTATAATGGTATTATTATTAATGTAACTGTTATGTTATGGTATTATTAAGTAATAATTAATGAATTGATTATGTTTATTTTTGTTAACGTTCCTTTTCTCTAGTTATATTTTTATTGGATCGATCTTTTTCTGCTTCAAAGTGTAAGAGATATGGGTGGCGTGTGCAGGTTTAGGAATCACTTGAAGGCAACCGTTTTTGGGAGTTCTTATACAAATTTATGATTATACACATATATTAACACTATACACATATATTAACACTATACAAATATATTAACACTATACACATATATTAACACTATACACATATAATACACTCAAACTAAAGCCAAATGTGTTACTATCACATATCGGTAGAACTACAAAGCTTTCTTTGTAGTTCGTCTTTGCTTGATATTTTTTCTACAGTTTTCTTATCGAATATGTGTAAACATATGCATGGCCGCGCGGTAACGCACTGAATGTCACTGGTTCGAACCCCGCGCTGTGCTGCTTTCTTCGAATAACACAAGCATTTTCTCCGCCTAGTATTTGGGAATATTAGAATACCTATGACTTCAGTCATATTTAATCTTTTAAAAAAAAAGAAAAAATCACAATATGTCGGTGTACTCAGATCGTCAAATCTTGTATAGCGGCGCGGACCATCAAATCTTGTATAGCGGCGTGGCCGATGAGTTTGCTTGTGTGCAACGGCTCAAAGGAAAAAAAAAGCTTTAAAGGAAACAAAAAAACTCCATGGCACAGCTTCGCCTTCTAGTTGAATCGACGTTGGAATGGTGAGGGAATCCTCGATGTTGCTATTGCAACATTCGTATTAGGCCCAAAAACGACGACGAAACATGCGTGTTTCTAATCATGTAGTATTTTTTTGTTTAATTTTATCACCTTTTTTTTTATACCCTTGAGCCGGAAACTTTTGGACTTTACTATGTACACATTTGTTTATTTTACTAAGCTTATAAATAGTATACGTGTAATGCCTGATTAAAACAACGTTTTATAATATAATATAATAATATATTGTAGATCTAAGTCTAAAAAAACATCTTGTTTCCAGACATCTTGTCATGCATACACATCAATATTAGTATTCTCCCACGAGAATCCTAGCTTGCTTGCTTGCTTGCTCCCGGCATCTTCGGTATTTCTAGGCTTTTGGTTTTACATTTTGAATTCTTTATACACCCACACTGCGCATTACGTTCTTTTGACGGAATTTCGCTTTGACGAAATTAAAAAAAAAAAAAAAAAAACAATTTCCTTTTGAAAGAAAATCTTTAAAATTGGACCAAGATCCACCCTTGAGCGGTACGAAAGAGCTAACAAAGATTTCTGGAAAATTAACTCTGACAAAATTAGTCGACGCTTTTTCACAATTTGAAAGGGATATTAAAAAAAACCCCTCTTCGAAAATGATCTCGATGAAAAGAGAAGACGAAGCATGATGAGGGAAATTAGAATATGCTAAACAGATAGCTTTTGTGTGGATGGTTCCGCCCTGTTCCTGCTTTCTAATCGACACATTCCGATATTGAATCTTCTTATTCTTGTGTGTTTATAACATACTCGTTTATATGACTGACCTGCACAATGTTATAACTATTCCTAAAGTTATTATTTATGGATCCTGTTGATAAGACAGTCGATCCTCTTCATGGACGAAAAAACCCGTATAAGTGTCCGTCACATAACACAATGGACACTTTCTTAAACGTTTTATTCAGGTGAGTTGTACAATGCTGTATATGACGGAGATCATTTACGAGATGGAACGTCATAGTGACCTCGTTCCTCCCTTGTGCTAATCTAAGGAATGGAACGTCATAGTGACCTCGTTCCTCCCTTGTGCTAATCTAAGGAATGGAACGTCATAGTGACCTCGTTCCTCCCTTGTGCTAACCTAAGGACTTTGGGATTAATATATCCATTTTGGTGAAAGAGATATATTCATCCCTTCAATTGAGAATGTTGGAAAAAGGGTACATGTGACCAGATGATATATATTTCGGATTAAAATACTAAAATTCTCAATTTCACGCTACACGTTGATACCCCGCTTCACCACCTGCATTGAGAGGAATGGCGACTATGTCGAAAAATAGCTTACATATGTACTAGGGTAACCACGTATTTTTTTTGTTTAAATAAAAAAAATTGTAACCTACAAAAATTCAGTACACTTACTTTCTGGATATGCCTCGTACTTCAGAATATATTCTAGACCAAGAGTTCCCAAAATGGTCGATATCGACCCCCTGGGTATTACAGTAAGAATTATAAAACGCGAGGTAACGTGTCTTTTAAAAATAAACTTCAAATCAGGATAAATATACGACTATACTCGTATATTTCAAAACGTGATTCATGAAAATACCAATGAAAAGTACAAGAAATTAAAAAAAAATAATCGATTACATCAAATAAACTTCAATAAACAATACACACCTTTAGTAGGAAGAAAGTAAAATATCTCGCGAGGGAAACGAGAATAAGAAACTGTATACCAAGAGTTCCCGAAGTGGTCGATATGGACACCTTGGGGTCCATTTAATTTTTCTAGAGGTCAATAGTTTCAATAAAAAAAATTTGGGGGTCGATGACAGCAAAAATAGACCCCCTTACTACTGCTATTTGTTTGTTACTTCAAAATATCTATAATTCCAATAGGCACCTAATTAAGAATACTTGTCAATATTTGTACTTATTTTGAATTTACACATTTATGTCATAAATGATTAAAATCCGAAAGGTGTCCTACTTGGGTCATGTACTTTGAGGACCAAAGTACAAATTACTACACCTGATCATCCAAGGTAAAATAGAAGGCCGAAGAGGTGTTGGCAGGAGGCAAATCTCCTGGCTCCGCAATATACGTGATTGTACTGGCATAAGGGGCGTTGATGATCTTTTTCGGGCTACCGGGGACAAAGATATCTACTCTCAAGTGATATTCAACGTTGGGGACCTGACGTGACACTGAGAAGAAGAAGAGTGTCATAAATGTCAAAAATTAAAAAAAAACTGATCGTATTTTTTTGCTTTAATTTTCGTCAGCGCAGATTTCAATATTAAATGTTGCACAAGATAATGCAATGCATAATCCGTAGTCCTTTTATCTTTTTCAATCCTTAATTACAAGTGATTAAAATGAAAAGTTTGATATCTAGTGAAATATTTAATATCGAGTACTGTATGCTACAAACTTATTAATTTGAGTAAGTAAAGTAAATGACTAGGGGGGCGACGGTTTTAAAAGTTTTTGGTTAAGTGGTCTGCGGCCGAAAAAAATTTGAGAACTCTTGCTCTCTCAAATATTTTATCGATTTTTTTTTGTTTATGGAATACACAATGAATAATTTATATATAAAAAAAATTATATACGGAATTTCGATTGACGGACAACATTTTAGGAACAAATCTCTTCCGTAAACCGAGGTATAGGTGTACTATGTAATTATAATATAATATAATATTATTTTAAGACCTTACGCACATTTTACTTAAGAGATAATTGACGTAATAACAAGGTATTTTGTATTGGCTTGTATGGAACAAAATAATTAAGGCAGAATGTTATCATCATCATTATCATCAGTCTGATTGACACCAGTGTTGTATATACTTCCTTTGATCAAAACGTTTTAAGACCGGCTACCGCGTGGCGCTGTCAGTCACCCGATTGGAATTCTTTTTTTTGTTAGGTTACCACATCTATCATTGACACTTCCATCCAAATTTCAGCGTCATAGCTTGACATTTGTTAAAGTTACGCTGTACTGAGTACATCTACCTTTGTGCGTGTTTTCGATTTTTTACAAGTTTGAAAATGGCATTAACTGTGCATCAACGAGTTTGCTTTAAATTTTGTGTGAAAAACGGATTTAACGGTCCGCAGACCTTGGAAATGTTCGAGAAGTGTTTTTCGGTGGCACGAACGCTTCAGAAGTGGTCGTGAGTCGGTCGAGGATGACGAACGCAGTGGCAGTCGAAAACCGATGAAAACATCGATAAAATCAAAGAAATGTTGGCCGAAAGTCGCAAATTGACCATTAGAGAGCTGGCAGAGGACTTGAACACTTTAACTCGATTTTATGAGGAAAGTCCTAAAACTTTTTGATCAAGGTAGTATGTTATATGCCTCCCATCTCCTCCTCCACTCATTCCTGTCCTGTGCACATTGCTTCCAGCCACTTTTTCGATGTCATCCGACCTTCTTGCGAGAGGTTTTCTCACTCTTCTTCCCCTGTCCTTGGTCGCCACTCCATCACTTCGGGGGTTTATATATCATCGGATATATACATTTACTAGGACAAATTGAGTTTTGTTAATCTGACTAGCCATTTCTTACTCATAACAATTAAAATTGTTAATCTAATAGATTAATTAAAAATGGATGTTAACAATGAAGATAGTAATAAGTTATTTAAATCTTTGTCGAATGAAGACTTGTCTGCCGATCCGGAGGTTGCGGGTGTTCAATCCCCGCTGGAACCCAGATTTTTTTAAATAGGATTCCAGTCTGGTTTACAATTAGGGCCTATAAAAAAATATCTTTCTTGTTGGTTAGAAGAGATTGCTACATGGCAATAAACTCGCCAAGTAAAAAAAAAAAAAAATAGACCTACATAATTGACCAACAAGAAGCTAATAAGATATACTTAATACGCCTCCTTAACTTTATTAATATCACAATGCGTCTCAGTAACTAGTTTTGCGTTTATATTTTGCATTCATCAATATTTTTACTCTACGAGTAGTTAAGGCATTAACATTGTGGAGGTTTATAGGCAGTGTAATTTGTTTTAGCAAACACTGTTTATTCCACTTTTTGTTACGGTATAACCCTACCGGTTACAAAGCGTTGTACACCTTTCATCAGGGGAGCACAAACAACACTGAATTCTGTTCGAACTGGTAACCGGTATACACGCTTCTAACGGTAAACATTCGGGTTGGGGACTGGGGGGGGAGGGAGTGATGGGACAACCTCGTCGAGCAGAATAGAGGCCCTAGAAATTTTCAGTGCATCGAGGTGAACATCTGGTAAGCACATATATCCCAAGAATCTCTCCGCTGCTTGCCGAGGTTGTCCCATGCCTCCCTCAACCCCGAGTTCTCAGCCCGAATGTTTACCGTTAGAAGCGTGTATCTCGGTACCAGTTCGAACGGAATTCAGTCTTGTTTGTGCTCCCCTGATGATGAGGTGAATGCCTTGAAACCGGTAGGGTTAGACCGTTACATAAAGTGGAATAAACAGTGTTTGATAAAATAAATTACAATGTCTTTAAACCTCCACAATGTTAATGCCTTAACTATAAATAATATATTTTTCAAGTATTCTTTTTCTGAGCAATGAAACTCGATTAATTTGTTGTGTCGTTTCTGGAATAAGAATTCTTAGGTTCACCACTAATTACAATATTATATCTATATTTTCGTTTCATTCATTCATTGCCGTGTCTGAACTATAAATTTTCACTTATGCAACGTGTTTCCAGTTGGAGGCAACAGAGATCGCCCTATCATTCGCATCGATCAGGTCCTGTCCAGAGCACCTATTAGTCCCGATATTCGGACAAACTATGTTAGCACGTGTTGTGACTTCTGTATATTCTCACACTTTCATTCAATGCTAATTTCGTTCAAGAAAGCCCATCTCTGCATATTCCCTCGCATCATAATATAAATAGGCCAAAGCCCGTACGACGGTTGTCGCCAAAGAAAGAATACGATAATTGAATTTTGAATACAAGAGAGCGAGAGAGGAATACTTGGATTCTCTCCGAAAGTAATTCGAAATTTGAATCTCGGTGGGTCCGTGATATTTTAAATACCTAGCTAACAATTTTTGAACCGGTGTAAAAGGG
Source organism: Odontocerum albicorne (assembly GCA_949825065.1). NCBI lineage: Eukaryota > Metazoa > Arthropoda > Insecta > Trichoptera > Odontoceridae > Odontocerum > Odontocerum albicorne. The sequence continues at coordinate 27,180,441 of OX463861.1, forward strand.
GACGAGGTATAAATGATATATGTAAACAAATTTTACATTTATGAATATATATTTTCATAAATGTAGAATTTGTTTTACTTCCGTGAATATTTCATGGGTTGCAACTAGTCTAGTATTATTCATCTGAACTCCGCCCCTACTCTAGTAGGAGTCTATTCAGTGCTCTCCAAGTAGGTCAAGGTAAAATAAATATTTTTAAACACACGATAAATTTTAACGTAATTAAAAAATATTGTCCCTTAAGGATATCCCATCGCGAACAATAAATCGTCGCCGATATTGCAGGAAAACGTAACTCGATTTTTTGGCATAAGTAACTTTCTTTAATTTTTTATCATCTTTTGTATCATTGACACATTTTTGCATTAACACATATATTTATTTTCAACGCGGAACACATTTATTCGTAACTGCAATACCAAGCGACATTTTTATTTTATTATATTTTTGCAGAAAAATCGTTTTTTGTCGTCTCCCCTGTAAAATTTGGGCAATCCTAGATACGTGTTCCTGCGGTATCGGCAACGACATACAAGTACTTATTTAATAGCAATTAACAATTTATCATAAATGTGTATACAAAAACTGTTACTTAGTTTATAATAATTATCCTGCAACAGCTGATGGTAATTTCATCTAATGAATTGATATAATTATGAATTGTTAATTACCATTAAATTAGTATTATATTTATATGTATATGTTTGTATGTAGACGTGTTGTTTTATCATTGTTTGATGTGAACGTGTTGTTTTATCATTGTTTGACGTGGACGTGTTGTTTTGTCATTGTTTGATGTAAAAGTGTTGTTTTATCGGTGGTTAATATAAAACTGTTATCTTATTTTTGTTTGATGTAAAAGCGTCATTTGTTGTAATTAAAATTTTATCATTGAAAATTGTCATTTTATCATTTTTTAAACAACGCGTGTACATCAAATAATGACAAAATGATAGTTTAAACAACGTATTTATGTAAATCTTTGTGTTATAACATTTTGAATTTGCTACGAAATGTAACGGCGACGAAATGTACTCCTTTTAGTGTTCTGTCATTTTTACTCGAAAAAACAAAAAGTTTCTTCCCCCTCCCTTCTCTAAATGTTGTCAGAGCAAGCCCCTTAAGTTTATTTATGATATTGTCCTCGTTTTCAAACTAAGTTAGTTCAGAATATCCCTGAAGAGATGGGTCGCATAACATATGACCTGAAACTGAAGATGAGTCGCACAACATATGACCTGATACTGAAGATGAGTCGCACAACATATGACCTGAAACTAGTTTAGTATATTAATTAATATACGAGTACGTTTTCAAGTTGATCACACAGTGTTGCAATTTTTAACTATTGGGCGTTAACATAAGTTGTGTCCATGTTTTTCTATTTCAAAATGAGCACCAAAAGTAAAACAAAATGGTAATGGTTATACGTCATTCGAAAGAAAATTTTCTGCTCTACAATATATTGTGTTTGCTTTTACGTTACATATATTATTTTATTTGATTACAAGCCTTCAAAATGGAATGTCAAGTAGACGAAAGTGAGCATTTTCGACACCTACTTCTGTTCGCGTTCAATCGAGGGAATAAAGTTGCCAAAGCTGCTCGCGATATTTGCGAAGTGTACGGTGAAGATTCTATGAATGAAAAGACAGCTCAGATTTTCGGCGAGATAAGAGGGGGTGTCGGGACAGTTAAGGATATTATACAATAGAGACAGTATGTGAATTTGGCGTATATTTCTAACATTCAACCAGTTCATTGTCTTCTGGTATGAAGTTATATGAATAATAGTGAGCAAGTGTGTGTCTAGTGAGTTCCAAGTTGTTTTTAATTCCAAACTAACTTTTCTTAATTAAAAAAAATCCACGCACACATGTATTTGAGATAGAAATTAAATTTTCTGGAGGGGGGGGGGCTGAAATAAAATTTCTTCTTTAAGGGGGCGGTAAACTCTGATTCACACTGTGTTAACGCTAATAATCTAGAAATATTAACACCTATTCATGTTTGATAAGGGGGCGGTAAACTTTGATTCACACTGTGTTAACGCTAATAATCTAAAAATATTAACACCTATTCATGTTTGATAAGGGGGCGGTAAACTTTGATTCACACTGTGTTAACGCTAATAATCTAGAAATATTAACACCTATTCATGTTTGATAAGGGGGCGGTAAACTTTGATTCACACTGTGTTAACGCTAATAATCTAGAAATATTAACACCTATTCATGTTTGATAAGGGGGCGGTAAACTTTGATTCACACTGTGTTAACGCTAATAATCTAGAAATATTGACACCTATTCATGTTTGATAAGGTGGCGGTAAACTCTGATTCACACTGTGTTAACGCTAATAATCTAGAAATATTGACACCTATTCATGTTTGATAAGGTGGCGGTAAACTCTGATTCACACTGTGTTAACGCTAATAATCTAGAAATATTGACACCTATTCATGTTTGATAAGGTGGCGGTAAACTCTGATTCACACTGTGTTAACGCTAATAATCTAGAAATATTAACACCTATTCATGTTTGATAAGGGGGCGGTAAACTTTGATTCACACTGTGTTAACGCTAATAATCTAGAAATATTGACACCTTTTCATGTTTGATAAGGGGGCGGTAAACTTTGATTCACACTGTGTTAACGCTAATAATCTAGAAATATTGACACCTATTCATGTTTGATAAGGTGGCGGTAAACTTTGATTCACACTGTGTTAACGCTAATAATCTAGAAATATTAACACCTATTCATGTTTGATAAGGGGGCGGTAAACTTTGATTCACACTGTGTTAACGCTAATAATCTAGAAATATTGACACCTATTCATGTTTGATAAGGGGGCGGTAAACTCTGATTCACACTGTGTTAACGCTAATAATCTAGAAATATTGACACCTATTCATGTTTGATAAGGTGGCGGTAAACTCTGATTCACACTGTGTTAACGCTAATAATCTAGAAATATTAACACCTATTCATGTTTGATAAGGGGGCGGTAAACTTTGATTCACACTGTGTTAACGCTAATAATCTAGAAATATTGACACCTATTCATGTTTGATAAGGGGGCGGTAAACTTTGATTCACACTGTGTTAACGCTAATAATCTAGAAATATTAACACCTATTCATGTTTGATAAGGGGGCGGTAAACTTTGATTCACACTGTGTTAACGCTAATAATCTAGAAATATTGACACCTATTCATGTTTGATAAGGTGGCGGTAAACTCTGATTCACACTGTGTTAACGCTAATAATCTAGAAATATTAACACCTATTCATGTTTGATAAGGGGGCGGTAAACTTTGATTCACACTGTGTTAACGCTAATAATCTAGAAATATTAACACCTATTCATGTTTGATAAGGGGGCGGTAAACTTTGATTCACACTGTGTTAACGCTAATAATCTAGAAATATTAACACCTATTCATGTTTGATAAGGGGGCGGTAAACTTTGATTCACACTGTGTTAACGCTAATAATCTAGAAATATTGACACCTATTCATGTTTGATAAGGTGGCGGTAAACTCTGATTCACACTGTGTTAACGCTAATAATCTAGAAATATTAACACCTATTCATGTTTGATAAGGGGGCGGTAAACTTTGATTCACACTGTGTTAACGCTAATAATCTAGAAATATTGACACCTATTCATGTTTGATAAGGTGGCGGTAAACTCTGATTCACACTGTGTTAACGCTAATAATCTAGAAATATTAACACCTATTCATGTTTGATAAGGTGGCGGTAAACTCTGATTCACACTGTGTTAACGCTAATAATCTAGAAATATTAACACCTATTCATGTTTGATAAGGGGGCGGTAAACTTTGATTCACACTGTGTTAACGCTAATAATCTAGAAATATTAACACCTATTCATGTTTTTTTTTATATTGTTCTAGTTTCGTACACATGTTCAGGAACTTATTAATAAAAATCAATCCTTATGTTTAATATTATTGTTATGCTGATAACATATTATTTTTTAACATCAGAATTAATCAAACAAATAAATCGACCGCAAAATTGCAACCTTTTCCTTTCTAATGCGGAAAACTGACGAATGTTATTTATTCTATGACACGCATTAGGCGCTGTTAGTCATGCGTATACATTGCAACGTGGTTTTTTTATACAAATCATTTATAATTAAAAAGAATGACAAATCAAAATATTATTGAATAACAAAAGTTTAGTGGAGTTTGCAAATTTCTGAACGCATTGCGAAATTTTTTAAGTGTTTATGAACACGCACAGGAAGTCTTACTCTACGCGAAGAAATATGTTGTATTTTTCTCGTGTTGAATAAATACAACTTAACAAGCGTGTATACCCGGTATTCATTGCATTTCAACACTCATACTCTTGATCCTTGGCTTCGCAACAACACTCATACTCTTGATCCTTGGCTTCGCAACAACACTCATACTCTTGATCCTTGGCTTCGCAACAACACTCATACTCTTGATCCTTGGCTTCGCAACAACACTCATACTCTTGATCCTTGGCTTCGCAACAACACTCATACTCTTGATCCTTGGCTTCGCAACAACACTCATACTCTTGATCCTTGGCTTCGCAACAACACTCATACTCTTGATCCTTGGCTTCACAATAAACACTCATACTCTTGATCCTTGGCTTCGCAACAGCACTCATACTCTTGATCCTTGGCTTCACAACAACACTCATACTCTTGGTTCTTGGCTTCACAACAATACTCATACTCTTGATCCTTGGCTTCGCAACACAATTCATACTTTTGATCCTTGGCTTCGCAACACAACTCATACTTTTGATCCTTGGCTTCACAACAACACTCATACTCTTGATCGTTGGCTTCGCAACAACACTCATACTTTTGATCCTTGGCTTCGCAACAACACTCATACTCTTAATCCTTGGTTTCGCAACAACACTAATACTCTAGATCCTTGGCTTCACAACAACACTTATACTCTTGTTCAACAACAACACTCGTACAGTTGTCGAGATAGGAAAGTCATGCACTCTGTCCTCTCTGCTTATCCCAGCAGGAAAGCTACGTAATTGTATTATGTACATCTATATGTACTACTTAACAGTTTTCGAGAGAGAATCGATAAAATATAACATATATTTTATTAGACTTTTGTCTATTTGAATCTTCCTGAAGCTATGCAAAAATGGAATAATTTGGATTCGGTTCTCCTGAGTTGTTCCGGCCTGCAGTAGCATAACGGGGACCATGATGGTGCCCAACCTTCAATAAGATACTGTAGGTCGAGAAAAATAAAGAGTCTATCGAATTGAGCGGTTTTTTAAATTCTTAGATAAAACACAGATGGCGTCGCAACTTGCCTGGGTTTTGTGACATTTGAAAAATGTAATGTATGACATTTGTAAAAAATGGAGTCGTATACAATACAACAACGCGTTCAAATTGTTGAATTATTTTATGTATTGTAATCTCCGGAAACGGTGATGTTAATTGGCCACCAAGATCATGTGATCTGACACCGTTGGACTATTTTCTCTGGGGTTACGTGAAAAGCCAGGTCTATAAGAATGACCTCCGATCAATTCGTGAGCTGAAGGACGAAATTATTCGCGTTATCGGTGAGTTAGAACCGTAATGATGCCATAATGTCATCGAAAATTTTGACAAAAAGTGGCCATCTGTGGTGCTTCAAGAGGGGGACATTTAGCGGATATTGTTTTTTATGTTTAAATGTCACACATTATACGAGTACTTCAATGATCAATAGAACGTTTTTTGAAATCAAAGCAAATTGTGTGTTTTATTCAAGATTTAAAAAAATTGATATATGAAAAACCGCTCAATTTGAAAGACCCTTTAATAGTGCTTTGTTATAATCATTTAGGATAAGCAGTATATGTTACAAGCTACAGAAATAACGTTAATTCAGGTGTAGAACGGTCCAAGACCATCCAGTTGTAAACTATCAATTTCTAACCATGTGCAATGGATAAATAAAAGACACAGTAAAAGATTAACATAAATACAGATGTGCAAATACACTTCTTCTGCAGATTCGATTATTGAAAAATTATGCATCGATTTACGCCAATACGTTGAGCAAACTAATCGATATTTTATTTTGATGTGCCTGTCGTCCTGTCTTATCCGGACAATTTCTGCTGTTAAATATAATTTATTGAACGCTTCATGTCATAAATAGTTAATGGAACGGATATAATATGTTAAGTAGCCAAGGAATAAACACTTGTCATGAACGCACACAATTACATTATTAAAATGGCGCAGGAATGGAGTGTGGAAGTTACAGAGCCATTAAAGTGCCAAGTTTTTTTTTAAAGAATAGATATGACCGAAGTCATAGGTGTCGTTCGAGGGGAGTAGCACAGCGCGGGGATCGTTGTGTAGTAATCACTGTGAAAATGGTGAGAGTGAAAAGAAAGTGTGGGATGCCCAGGGTGCCTTTTTAAGTAAAAGAGAATGTGCGGATCAGATTTTTTTTCCGTATGCTAAATTTAAAAGTAGATTGTGTGTTTGTGGACTTGGAAAAAGTATATGATTGAAAAAGTATATGATGTAAAATTATATGATTGAAAAAGTATATGATTGAAAAAGTATATGATGAAAAAGTATATGATTGAAAAAGTATATGAGTTTGTGGACTTGGAAAATGTATCATTTCAATACACTCCTATATTATTTTGGTGTATTTTAGATTCCCAACCTTTCTTGAAAAGCCGTCTCAGTTACTCGATCGTTCGTTCACTTCTACGAGTATACACCATTCGTTCTGCGCTCAGTTCATCGCAATCTGACGCTTTGCATGTGTTTTACACCCGTTCGTACTTGTCAACTGATCTCATGCAGATTTTTCAAACACTCGCCATTTTCAGCTATACCTGACTCACCGTTTTTTTCTACTAGTATCACAACTCTCGTACAGTTCTTCAAAATATTCCTTCTATCTCGAACGAACCCTTCTTTCTTTTGACAAAACCCTCCCATTCTCGCATCTTACTCACTTCCTTAAAAAATATTGTCATATTTACCTCGCATTCATACTCAACTGTCTGCCTTATTCATCTTTAACTCTTTTCTTCAACCAGTCTTCTTGGTTTTATCTTCCATTCTTTGTACTCTTTCTTTCCATTGCTTCATCATTACTACATTTTCCTGCTTCGACAAATATTCTCCATGCACTATTTTTTCTTTCACGCAGTCTTGAACTTCGTTTTCCCATCATGCACCCCCTTTTTCACTTACAACTTTCGTCGTGCCACATACATATTTTGCTGTGTCCACCAGTATATTTTTAATATTCATCCATTCATCTTCAAAACCTTATCCATCCCTTATAATTCTCATTTCTTCTTCCACAATTTCTAAATTCCTCTTTTTTTTCGATATATCATGCTGTTTAAATATCGTGATATGGAGTTCCACGAAGTTAAAACCGAAACACTTGCTTTGTATACAGTACAGTCTGGCGGGCGTATTGCCATGTGGTTACCTATTCCAATCTACCAGAAAATTATGAACGAGACCTTAACGGAAAACTAGAGTGAGATTCTTGGTAAAATGGAATCCAACGGGAATCAAACCCTCAAACTCTGCGTTGGGAGACAAGCGTCTTAGCAATAAACCACGCAGGTAGTCATCTTCAATCGAGAACTTAAGATTTATCGTAATTAGTTTATAAAAACATGATTACGATGAAGCAATTAGTTATTGCTTCACCCAAGAGTGCAGACTCGCCATTATAGAGAACGGCCAGCAATTGTCCAGGAATGTTGCGTGAAGAAGATGGTGCCCATTAGTGGCACTGTGTCAGTGGACCGGTGGAAGATGCGAACATGGGCCTCTGACGAGGACGCCATCACTCAGCCAGGCGACAGGTTGATGACCATAATTGCTGATGGCTTTGTTAACGTAATTCTTGCTGTTGTAACTACAGGTCAAGATGGAATGTAATCAGGTGTGCATTATTCCGTGCATGTATCACATAGAAAATAAATAAAGGAAAAAGTGAATGCGATATATGTGATAGTAATCAATTAAATATGCAAGTTGAAGAATTCTGCTGTTTATTATCTGAAGGTTATCAGATGATGGAAGATATATTGTACGGCGTGCAGCGACAAGAAACAAAGTCACTGAAACATGTATGTTCGAACCAGACTCCACATTTAGTAGCAACTTTGATAATGAGAGTGAAACATGGAAAAGGACTGAAAGAAGCAAATTCAACACTGTAGAAATGAAGGTGTGTAACTATAGAAGCTTCGAAACAAGAAGGCAAGAATCCATTGCGATATTCCTACTGAAGGGTTTTCAAGGTTGCTTTAACTGTCCCGCGATTCTAGAAGCACTAAGTTTATATGTACCTAATAGATATAGCCGTGCAAGGAATCACCCTCTGTTCTACATACCAACTTACAGGACGAATATCATGGCTAAACACTCAGTCACGCGTGGTTTAGAGATATTGAACCAACTGAATGACACTGTGGATATAGTCTCGGTACCGCCTAGCAGTATGAGAAGAATCCTGGCTGATATTCTTCCTAACGAATAAGCTAACGCTAAAAGCAGACCTTATTTGTGTAACAGGAGAAATCCGTGCAAAGTGGATGCAATTTTTTTTTAAATGCATGCACTGATAAAAATGTATGACAGAATACAGAATGAAGGGATTAGGGATAAATATGAACTTAATACTGATTTAGTAAGTAAGATGAAGAGGATAACTTTGAGATTGTTTGGGTATTTAGAAATAATGGATGAAGAAAGACTAACAAAACAATTGAGAGTGGAAAGCGTGGCAGGGGAAGACCAATAAAAGTATAGTTGGACCAAGCGAATGATATATTGAAAAAAGGAAAATTGTTGGAGTTGTATTAGAAGGCGTAAAGATGTAGAAGAGGCGAAGGATGTCTATCGAAATAGGTAAGTTAGGCGCTCTGTTCTATGTGCTTATCCCGGCAGGGGAATTTAAGTATGTACGTTTGATCTATCCTTTTTTGATATTTCAAATGATTAAACAAATGTTTTATTTTTTGGGTTTTGCATACATACATCTATATATTGTCTTGTTTAATGATGATGACGATGGTGTCTTCATGATGACGTTTGATGTGTCCATGGTGACGTTTGATCTTTGATGTGTCCATGATGACGTTTGATGATGCTGTCTCCATTATGACGTTTGATGATGTCTCCATGATGACGTTTGATGTGTCCATGATGATGTTTAATGATGTCTCCATGATGACGTCGGATGTGTCCATGATGACGTATGATGTTTGATGTGTCCATGATGACGTTTGATGATGATGTCTCCATTATGACGTTTGATGATGTCTCCATGATGACGTTTGATGTGTCCATGATGACGTTTGATGTTTGATGTGTCCATGATGACGTTTGATGATGCTGTCTCCATTATGACGTTTGATGATGTCTCCATGATGACGTTTGATGTGTCCATGATGATGTTTAATGATGTCTCCATGATGACGTTTGATGTGTCCATGATGACGTTTGATGTGTCCATGATGACGTTTGATGATGATGTCTCCATTATGACGTTTGATGATGTCTCTATGATGACGTTTGATGTCTCCATGATGATGTTTAATGATGTCTCCATGATGACGTTTGATGTGTCCATGATGACGTTTGATTATGATGATGGCGTCTCCATGATGACGTTTGATGTTTGATGTCTCCATGATGATGATGATTATGATGCTGACGATGATGTCTCCACAATTTGTATTCTCTGTCCGGCAGAGATAGCAGCGCCGGAGATCGGAGCGTCTCATTACGGATGCAGCCGCATAATAAGTAGTTGTGTCGTGTCGTGTCGCATTGTCACTCGCTAATTATTATAGTAGCTTATTTTGACAGAAAGGATCCAACCCACAACGCTGTTATCAAAAATATCTGATGAAACCATATTTTATTTCTCAAATGTGCTAATGTCAATTTGCTGAATCGTGAGAATGCAACATTTGGGTAACTCGATTTTTGAATTTGGTGGATATCGGTTGGATGAAATCAAGTATTGTAATCTTCTTCTTCTCAGTGTCATGTCAGGTCCCCCCAACGTTGAATATCACTTGAGAGTAGATATCTTTGTCCCCGGCAGCCCGAAAAAGATCTCCAACGCCCCTTATGCCAGTCCAATCACATATATTGCGGAGCCAGGAGATTTGCCTCCTGCCAACACCTCTTCGACCCTCTATTTTGCCTTGGATGATCAGGTGCAGCAATTTGTACTTTGCTCCTCTAAGTACATGACCCAAATAGGACACCTTTCGGATTTTAATATTAGTCAATATTAAATAATAGCGTGGTTTAATTAATGATACCTACGTTTCGAAAACGTTTCATTTTTCATCTTCAGGGCTTATTTGTAATCGACTTCGGCATAAGTGACTTTGCGCTGGATATCACTCGGCCTATAGCAAAGTCTCGACCGTAACGTGTGCGCGTGATTTCGTCCCAAAGTTATTGTTCATTTTCATTTAGTTGTCGCTTAGTGTGAATCCGTCGTCTCTGTTAAAATTGTTTGAATTCTCGAAATGTCGACATAACAATCCAAACCCCGGAGTACAACACTCCGAAACACATCAATCGCTTTTTTACGTCCATCTTTTCACACAACTTCTACGATTATTCTGAATTTCTACGTTTCCTTGTTTAAAAATATCATTCACTTGATCCAAGCATACTTTTCTTGGTCTTCTACCACGCACTCTACTTACATTTTCTTGGTCTTCTACCACGCACTCTACTTACATTTTCTTGGTCTTCTACCACGCACTCTACTCACATTTTCTTGGTCTTCTACCACGTACTCTACTTACATTTTCTTGGTCTTCTACCACGCACTCTATTCACATTTTCTTGGTCTTCTACCACGCACTCTATTCACATTTTCTTGGTCTTCTACCACGCACTCTACTCACATTTTCTTGGTCTTCTACCACGTACTCTACTTACATTTTCTTGGTCTTCTACCACACACTCTATTCACATTTTCTCGGTCTTCTACCACGCACTCTATTCACATTTTCTCGGTCTTCTACCACGCACTCTACTCACATTTTCTTTGTGTTGTACAACGCACTCTACTCACATTTTCTTGGTCTCTACCACGCACTCTACTTACATTTTCTTGGTCTTCTACCATGCACTCTATTCACATTTTCTTGGTATTCTACCACGCACTCTACTTACATTTTCTTGGTCTTCTACCACGCACTCTATTCACATTTTCTTGGTCGTCTACCACGCACTCTACTCACATTTTCTTTGTCTTCTACAACGCACTCTACTCACATTTTCTTGGTCTTCTACCACGCACTCTACTTACCTTTTCTTGGTTTTCTACCACGCACTCGACTCACATTTTCTTGGTCTTCACCACGCTCTCTATTCACATTTTCTTGGTCTTCTACCATGCACTCTACTCACATTTGTACTATATAATTGTTTTGTAAATATTTTTTCTATCATATGTTCTACATGCCCAAACTATTTCCGATTTGTATCAATGTGCTCTTCTTCATGTTAAACTCTTCAGACCTGGTTTATTCTTCTTCAGTCAATCCTGGGGATTGGTTAGCAGCAAAGCTATGCATCTCCTCTTCCACTCCGCTCGGTCTTCAGCGATCCTCTTGACCTCTGTATAGGAGGTGCAGTCCATATCGTGGCATATTTGCTCCAGATACTCCCGGCGAGGGGGCCCTCTGCCAATCGATCCCTCAATCATTCCCTCCAGTATATCGTGCAGGAGATGTTCATGTCGCAGCATATGCCCCATCCATTCTGCACGCCTTTCCGATATGGTATTTGACAGGTGCCTGGTTTCTTCGATACTGCTGAGAACCTCGTCATTTGTAATGTGGTATCTTCAGGAAATCCTTAGGATTCGTCTATAGGTTCACATCTCGAAGGCCTTCAATCTTTTTCGATCCCTTTCGCCTATGCACCATGTCTTGCAACCATACATCAAAATACTCCACGAATATGTTTTGACCAATTGTATAATGGACGTATAATGGACATTAGAGTTCATATGCACTTTGTAAACATCTTTGTGGCATATTTATGTTTCCGATGATAACTAATGAAGTGTAGGATTCGAGTAGCATTATCGACTTTGAACGTATTTCTGTTCCCAATGATAACTAATGAAGTGTAGGATTCGAGTAGCATTATCGACTTTGAACGTATTTCTATTCTCAATGATAACTAATGAAGTGTAGGATTCGAGTAGCATTATCGACTTTGAACGTATTTCTGTTTCCAATGATAGCTAATGAAGTGTAGGATTCGAGTAGCATTATCGACTTTGAACGTATTTCTGTTTCCAATGATAACTAATGAAGTGTAGGATTCGAGTAGCATTATCGACTTTGAACGTATTTCTGTTCCCAATAATAACTAATGAAGTGTAGGATTCGAGTAGCATTATCGACTTTGAATGTATTTCTGTTCCCAATGATAACTAATGAAGTGTAGGATTCGAGTAGCATTATCGACTTTGAACGTTTTGGGCGCTATCTATATAAACTAATACGCGTGTAAGAATATTTTTTTAAACCTTAGAATAAATTCAGGTCTTAATACATTAAAGTTCTTTTGAATGAACTAATTTCGATGTACAGGAATAAAATGACCTTATTTTTAGTTGCCTAAATCACCAATGTAGAATTTTTAAAATAGAAGCGAGTTAATATGACAATATTTATGACTAATATATTATATACACGTGTTCGCATATCATATCAGCCTAACAGCTGCATTGCAAATAGACCGGAGTCTAGATATATTTTGCGAATCAAGATGTTGACCGATCGGCAAAGCCTGTTGACTCGTAATGTCAAGGTGGGCGATCCTATTGTCCCATCTCACGCTTGTGTTGGATAATTTGTGCATATATATGTATATTGGAGCACGCTCGTGCGCTGCTGTCCATTTCCTGCGTCCTGCTATGGACACCCGACCCGAATGCCAAGGACGCGCGCACTGTCCGGATGTGCGATGCTTCAATTGTTATTGCTATTTCAGTCATCGGTAAGCGTGGTCAGTAACAAACGACTTGCAAAGCGCTGTATATTATCGCATCAAGAGTTTATGGGGTAGTTAACAAGGTGGGAGAAATTAGAGAAATATGTACTTACCAGAAAAAGATAATAAAAAAATAATCATTGCCAATACGTGCAATGAACGAACCGTGAAGTCCGTGACTATTCGGTGGTTCTATGTTCGGTGGCACTAAATATGTCCACATCCGAGTCAGCCACCTTTAGGATCCTCCTAAACTCTGACAGTGTTGAACTAAATATGTCCACATCCGAGACAACCGCCAGGAGGACCCTTCTAAACTCTGACAGTGTTGAACTAAATATGTCCACATCCGAGTCAGCCACCAGGAAGATGCTCCTAAACTCTGACAGTGTTGAACTAAATATGTCCACATCCGAGTCAGTTGCCAGGAGGATCCTCCTAAACTCTGACAGTGTTGAACTAAATATGTCCACATCCGAGTAAGTTGCCAGGAGGATCCTCCTAAACTCTGACAGTGTTGAACTAAATATGTCCACATCCGAGTCAGCCACCAGGAAGATGCTCCTAAACTCTGACAGTGTTGAACTAAATATGTCCACATGCGAGTCAGTTGCCAGGAGGATCCTCCTAAACTCTGACAGTGTTGAACTAAATATGTCCACATCCGAGTCAGTTGCCAGGAGGATCCTCCTAAACTCTGACAGTGTTGAACTAAATATGTCCACATCCGAGTAAGTTGCCAGGAGGATCCTCCTAAACTCTGACAGTGTTGAACTAAATATGTCCACATCCGAGTCAGCCACCAGGAAGATGCTCCTAAACTCTGACAGTGTTGAACTAAATATGTCCACATCCGAGTAAGTTGCCAGGAGGATCCTCCTAAACTCTGACAGTGTTGAACTAAATATGTCCACATCCGAGTCAGTTGCCAGGAGGATCCTCCTAAACTCTGACAGTGTTGAACTAAATATGTCCACATCCGAGTAAGTTGCCAGGAGGATCCTCCTAAACTCTGACAGTGTTGAACTAAATATGTCCACATCCGAGTCAGTTGCCAGGAGGATCCTCCTAAACTCTGACAGTGTTGAACTAAATATGTCCACATCCGAGTAAGTTGCCAGGAGGATCCTCCTAAACTCTGACAGTGTTGAACTAAATATGTCCACATCCGAGTCAGCCACCAGGACGATCCTCCTAAACTCTGACAGTGTTGAACTAAATACCATATGCACACATCCGATTCAGCTACTGCATTGTACTCTCGGCACACTTTTACTACTGTGTTATAGAAGCCAATTTTACTTCTAAATGTAGCTACGCTGAACAAAGTAAGTCTTCTAAGAGAGCTAGAGGGAACTACTTAAATCACTACGTTTCAGAGCCGCCGGTGAGTCCACAAGACCATAATATCCAGCGTGCTCTACACTAGAAGATTGTAATTTAGTTTGCTCAAAGAGAAATATCTTTCGGCTGCGACATCCGAATGGGAAAATAATAGTAACGACGACGGACTTAAGGTTTGAAATCACGGGAGAAGGGAAATGCCCCACAGCGCAGCCAGTAGACTTATAAAGCGACTTAAGGTCTCGAGTTCAGACAGTCCAGCAAGTTGCCAGTACTTTCATATTAAATTTCAAATGCAGCAAAACTCTTTTTTGACGCCACTATAACGGAATAGCCAATCGGTCTCGAGACGCACCGATGTAAGACTGAATGGAGAACCCTCCGGAAATTAAAATGAAATTATTTAAATATATTGTGAACGTTTAAATCGTTAGTTTCCTAAGTTGTTTCTCCATATGTACGAGTATATCTAGTTGGATAATATCGCTACAAGTGTATCTAGTTGGATAATACGAGTATATCTAGTAGGTTAATATCGCTACAAGTGTATCTAGTTGGATAATACGAGTATATCTAGTTGGATAATATCGCTACAAGTGTATCTAGTTGGATAATACGAGTATATCTAGTTGGATAATATCACTACAAGTATATTTAGTTAAATAATACGAGCATATCTAGTTGGATAATATCGCTAAAAGTTTATCTAGTTGGATAATATGAGTATATTTAGTTGGATAATATCGCTACAAGTGTATCTAGTTGGATAATACGAGTATATCTAGTTGGATAATACGAGTATATCTAGTTGGATAATATCGCTACAAGTTTATCTAGTTAAATAATACGAGTATATCTAGTTAGATAATATCGCTACAAGTTTATCTAGTTGGATAATACGAGTATATCTAGTTGGATAATACGAGTATTTCTAGTTGGATAATATCGCTACAAGTATATCTAGTTAAATAATACGAGTATATCTAGTTAGATGATATCGCTACAAGTGAATCTAGTTGGATAATACGAGTATATCTAGTTGGATAATATCGCTACAAGTATATCTAGTTAAATAATACGAGTATATTTAGTTAGATAAAATCGCTACAAGTTTATCTAGTTGGATAATACGAGTTTATCTAGTTGGATAATATCGCTACAAGTATATCTGGTTGGATAATACGGGTATATCTAGTTGGATAATATCGCTACAAGTATATCTAGTTGGATAATACGAGTATATCTAGTTAGATAATATCGCTACAAGTTTATCTAGTTGGATAATACGAGTTTATCTAGTTGGACAATAACGCTACAAGGCAATGGGACTGCCCCATACATACTATCACGTCGTTTCCCTATTGAAATAGGTAGAGAGGATAGATCGCTCGATTTTTCTACCGCGGCACACATATTTCGCTTCTTTCACATCTATACAGCTCGTGATAGTTCTCTCACTTCTTACTATTCCGTCTTACAAATATTATTAACTTTTTACAACCATATTTTACTTAATCTTCCTCTAACACGTCTTCCACTCATATTTGCACTGTATATTTATTATGGTATTATTTTTTTCATCAATTCGTTCTACATGTCTAAACCATCTTAGAATGCTCGTCTTCGTCTTACTTCATAGATCAGTCTCCATGTAATTAGAGATGACTGTCATACATTTCACCCCAGGTATTATTCTAAGTGCACACATTTCTACAGCATTTATTCGGCTCTTTTCAGTCTTTTTTTACATTCACTTTTCACTTTCATACATCAAAGAAAATACCGATATGGTGTATCATCATTGCAGATCCTGTCTTGTTCGAATATACGTTCGAGATGCTGTCTGATTCGAGTGTATACATATATGTTTTAGTGCCTTATCGCGACCCTCGTACTTTATACCACCTGAAAAAATAATACCATAAACCCACCCATATATCATTTATTATATTGTATGCTATAAAAAAGCAATATAATATAGTGAACCCGACAAGATCTTTCGCTTCAGTGCCACACGATCAAAATCAACCGGACGATCATAGTTGCCTTATTTATAGCGTCAATATTATTTCGAAGTGTTGCTGCATCGTGAATGATATATTTACTGGTAAAATAATATCTCTGGTAACTGGTAGCTGATATCCATTGCACTGGGGAGGTAATGACCCAGCAACAGTTACCACACGAGTTGCCCAATCGACTGGTATTGACCGCGTGGTATAAACGAGTAACTATAAATCTAGACGCGTCGTTCTTGTGCGGTAACAAAACGTTATTTAATTCGTGGATTCGTAGCAAAGTAGAAAGCAATGTTTGCATTTGGAGCCCGTTAAGGGCACAATTCTCACTCATGGTGGAGACGGACCGAAAAATATCTACGTTATCTCCATATAATTTGTCGTTGCTGGACCTCGTAATCGAGGATCCTCTCGCCACTCCAACGTCAATCTCGAGGTGGTCTTCCACGTCGATCATGTGATCTTCTGTGAGAAACAAGCCCGATCCTAGATGCGTATATAACTAATATTGGTGCATATCCATGGCTTTATCCTACGCAGTTTCTGCTGGGCATGCTCGGGTATAACTCCTTGAACGTAAGAAGAGATCTGCGTCTCCTGGTATACGTTGTCAGACTCGTTCGAGGAGTTGTGAGCTGTCCAGCATTACTACAAAGATTAGCGTTAAATGTTCCTAACAATTACACTACACTGCGCCGGCAAGAACTGTTCTCAATAACATACGCAAGAACAGGTCTTCCAGCCGCTATGCCTGTTGGAAGGGCCTTAACTCTTGAACGGAATTGCTACGGGTATTGACATATTTCATATCACATTACCAAAAGCAAAAGAAAATTTTCTTTTAAGACTGAAGACTTTAGAAAGCACCCATCAACTTATTTAAGCCACTTTAGAATATTTTATAATTTTTTAACTATTTTACGAGTTACTAAATTATCTAAAAAAGTAACTATTTGTGGTTTTAAACCGGACTGCTCGATTTATGAGACTGTGTAGTCTCTCGGCAACGCTCTTCAATATGTTGACATCAATTTGAATACGTTGAAGGGTACCATACAAATAAATACACTTGGTGACAATGTACGACAGAACACAGAATTAAGTGATTAGGGAGGAATGTGAACTTAAGTTATGGTTGGATTGGAAGTGAATGTATGGTTAGATCAAGTGAATATTTTGAAAGAAGAAAACGTTAAAAGTCAGAGAATCATAGGACCTGTATAAGTAGGTGTATGGATGTTGAAAATGTGAAATATGTGTGTTGAGATCGGAACGTCTGGCGTACTGTCCTCTCTGCCTATCCTACGGGGGAAAAGGCGTGAATGTGTGTATGTATTTACTTTACAAATGGATGAATTATTCCTAATACTTTATCAAAGGCTTCGACTTTAACTTTGCGGAACTCCGCATTGGAAAATTTACCAAATAAATGACTGTTATTCCAATATACTTGAGAAATTGTAGCATGGTCCCTGTGACAATTCACAAATTTGCCCCAATACAACCTTGTAACGACGTTCAGTAATTTTAATTATTTTATCAAGTTTAATATAAGCCTGGATTCTAATAAATAGCAAGTTATTTAGGTATGATAAATACATTACATAAAATTAACAACAATGACAAATTAATACATCTTGTTACAAATAAGCAAAAATGTGTCAGTTTGTTAAAATCAAATAATATTTGGTGACGTTTGTCAAAAGTCACTACGTTAGTCTGCATTGGCTAGGGATGGGGTATACGATAATTGGATTTTCGATTTTTTTATACCTAAAATTAAATGTTCGCAATTAGTATTAATTCATAGTGGATCTTGACATATTTAAAGATAGATACAAATCACACAATACATTATAAAGTCAGTATAATGAAAATTAGGAATTAAAACGTCAGTTTAGAGAAAAACTATTTTTCGATTTATAAAAAAACGATTCGATTTGTAAAAAGTACGATTTTCATCATCATCAATGGCACTACAGCCCATTGTGGGCCCCGGCCTCCTCCAGCAGTCGTTGCCATTCCCCCCTATCCTGGGATGCACTCCTCCAGCCCCTGATGCCAATCACGCTTGTATCATTCTGCACCCCATCCATCCACCTAAGCTTTGGTCTGCCCACGCTACGTCTTCCTTGGGGCTTGGAAAAGAGTACTTTGTTAGGCATTTCCTCTTCTCCCATTCTTGCTACATGCCCCGCCCAACGTAGCCTCCCAATTTTGATGTATTTTATGATGTTGGGCTCTTTGTATATGCTGTATAACTCCTCATTATATCTCACTCTCCAAGATCCATTTTCCTGTATGGGTCCGAATATTTTTCTGAGTATTTTTCTTTCAAATATTAGAAGGGAAGATTCGTTCTTCTTACTCAATACCCAGCATTCAGACCCATCTGTGAGGACAGGTCGTAGCAGTGTCTTATAAATGGTAAGTTTTGTCCTTCTGGACAACAACCGAGATATAAGGTGTTTTCTCAGACCAAAGAAGCATCTATTTGCCATGAATATTCGACGTTTAATCTCGATAGATGCATCATTAACACTTGTCACTATGGATCCCAGGTAGGTGAAGGTGTTTACACGTTCTATTGTATGAGAACTTATATTAATCGTGGTAGGTGTCTGGTTATTACGGGGTGCTTTAGTGGCTATCATATATTTGGTCTGTACAGACAAATGTCTCCATCATTGCTTGTGGGGATCTACCAATAATGTCAATATCATCCGCGTAGCCCAGTATTTGGCTTGATTTGTAGAAAATTGACCCATTTGTCTGTACTCCGGATTCTCTTACACACTTCTCTAGAGCCATATTAAAAAGTAGACATGCTAGTGCGTCTCCTTGACGCAGTCCATTCATTGTGTAAAATGGTTCTGAGATATCATTCTGAATCCGAACTCTACATTGTGATTGGTTCATAGTGAGTCTAACCATCCTTATGAGCTTGTTAGGAATACCCAAGTCCTTCATGGCCGCGATTTTTACGAAAGTACGATTTTACCCCTTCCCTTTGAGACATGACATTTCAAATGTCACAGGACCCATCCTATATTTTCTCAAGTATAATTACATTGATCTCCATTTCAAGTATTTTTACAATACCTCCCGTAGAGTTTAGGTATAGGAGTTAGAAACACGCGTAGCGGGTTTTAATGTGATTAGTTGAATAACAAAGTAATCGTTTAATATTTGTATTTAATTTTTGATTCTCATTCAAAATACAAATAGATACATACGAGTATATTATAGTCGCTCGTATTTCTCAGGTTGAATCAGTTTGGTCAATCACATGACTCCGAGGCTCGCATATTCTCGGAATTGTTGGCTCTTCGTCACTTCTGACACCTCGTCAATGCCAAGGTTCTGGTCGGACGGGAGTCCTTCCTCCGACCTCGTGAAACCAGAACCACTTCGTCAAAAGAGTCGTACAATGATAGGTTGTAAAATAACATGTTTGGTCGGAATGTCAAAGCATTTCTGCAAACATTACGAACCATTCTTTTATGCCTTGTTCAGCGTAAATTTTAAGAATGATACTGTAGTTTTCAAAACGTTTTTTTTTCTTCGCTGATGTCATCAGCCATTTTCAGAATCATATTTCATTTCGATGGACTTATCTGCCTTCTATATACATGCCGTCACGCCATCTGCCTATCGGGGTAGACAGAGAGAACGGAACACCAGTCTTTCCTATCTCAACACACATCCTTAGCCGTCTTTCAAAACATCATTCACTTGATCCAACCATAGTTTCCTTGGTCTTCCTCTCACACGCCTTTGTTTCACATTTGCACATATGTTTGTTTTTGTTAGCCTTTCTTCATTCATTCGTCCCACGTGGCCAAACCATCTCGGAGTACACTTCACCCTTCTCCACACATTCATCCGTAATGACTTAATTCATTCAATGATATTACTAATATGTCTGAAACTAACCTAGAACTTACGAAATAAATTGTAAAGGACGACACAAATACAATAACAAAGCAAACTCATATAATTTACTCAATTGACGACCTCCGTAACCTTATGGTAATAAAAAGAGTGCCCGTCTGGTAATAATGTTTGCACACGTTGAGCGAGTGTTGCAAACACGTTCAATGCCCGTCTGGTAATAATGTTTGCACACGTTGAGCGAGAGTTTTGCAAACACATTCAATGCCCGTCTGGTAATAATGTTTGCACACGTTGAGCGAGAGTGTTGCAAACACGTTCAATGCCCGTCTGGTAATAATGTTTGCACACGTTGAGCGGTAGTGTTGTAAACACGGTCAATACCCGTCTCGGATATTTTTGGAGTTTGTTCGCTGATCTATAAGGAGTGCCTGAAAATGCACTTCCGAATATCCGAGCTGTGAAGTGAGATGCTGGGTGTCTTTCGAGGCCTTACGAAGAACTTTTTTGAACTGCTTTTTAAATGATGATTGTGTTTTTTTTATTGTCTATTTTTGTGATTTTTTTCCCTGTGCTGAAAGAAAGGAGATTTACAAAGTTACACCTGTCCGGTTCCGTCTTTTATACTTTGTTTTCAATTTGTTTTTTTATTTTTCAAGGATTTGTCATTGAAAAACAATTGTCTTTTGTGTTTGTATTTTTTACGCAGTGCGGGCTGTGCGCCCGTGGACGGTCCCGTATCGTGTTGGTAACATGTGATTTTGTACGACTTAATACATTTTTCATTCTAATTGTTTTCGTTGTAATCGTGTAAAATTATATAATTTTTTTTCTATATTCTGTCAATCTTAATGTGTCGAGCACTCGCGCATGAACGGCTGTTTAATTGTATTATCTCTGTTTATAAGGTACATTGTACCGCTTATTATTATTTGTTTGATGATTTTGTGCTTTTATGACCAAATTGTAATAAATGAGCATTTATTACAATTTTCTTCGACATATTTCAAAATCTGTTACTTTACATGCTTATTACATTTTTCAATATTGAAACCGTACAAACAATATTGTTTCGATATTGAAACCGTATAAACAATATTGTGTCGATATTGAAATCAAAGCAAACGTCAATGACTCGCTCTAATTGTTCATCGGATCACCCACACATAGCATACACACAAAGAATCAAGCTTTTGTATACAATATTTTCTCCAATATTTTGTATACAATATTTTCTCCAGTATTTAATCTGTTCATATCACACGCATTTGACTCCAGTAAAACTGATTTTATCACCGCAACAGGTCGGTTCTTCGAATTTAACCACAAACTAATCTGAAACGCGCATAAAATATATTCAATATAAATATTTGACAATGATGTCACTCTGATGTCGCTACTAAAATGCTTTAATATTTTAATTACACTGTTATGCAAATTTAAACTTTTTAGATACATGCATACCATCATCCCATTTCACTATCGGGCTAGGCAGAGAGAACAAAGCGCCAGAGTTTCCTATTTCGACACACACATCCTTAGCCTTTTCCATATGCATACACCTTCTCATGCAACCCATAGGATTTCTCTGACTTTCTACGTTTTCTTCTTTAATAATATCATTCACTTGATTCAACTATACTCTTCTCGGTCACCCTTGACCACACCTGCCACTCGCATTTGGGTTGCATATTTGTTTTGTAGTCTTTCTTCATTCATTCGTATCTCGCGCCCAAACCATCTTAGAGTGTTTTTATTCATCTTCCTCAACGCATCAGCCCTTACGAATTATGTATACATTTTTAACAAGCATTCCACCAGTACATTTAAAAAGAGCCAATATTTATTCATGCATTTCGTTCACGGTCGATACTTCAATATTTTTACGTAATACATCGACGAAACTGACGTTTTGAAAAATATAAATTGTACGGAATATAGACAAGATGTGCCATTCCTTTAGCTTACAGTTGACACTTGCTGATGACCTCTGTGCCCTAGTTGGTAAGACGTCTGTCTCCCAACCTGGAGGTTGCGGGTTCAAATCCCGCTGGATAAGTTTTTTTTAAAGATTCCAGTCTGGTTTTTCACCAAAATTCACTTTAACATCATTCTGCTTGGTTGGAAGAGATTGCCACTTGGCAATAAACCCGCAAGATTGTATTGTATACAACGAAAGTGTAACACAATATACTTGTTCGCGCACTGTTGGTCTGCAAGACCAACTTTTTTTTTCCTCCACCTGACGTGTTTATTGCCATGTGGCAATCTCTTCCAAACAACCAGAAATATGTTTTAATGGCCCCTAAGTGAAAACCAGACTGGAATTCCATTTTTTTTTTATCTGGATTCCAGCGGGGATCAAACCCGCAACCTTCGGAACGGCAGACAAGCGTCTTACCACCAGGCCACGTAGGTCGTCTTGTATCGTTATGAATCTTTCAAATCAGTAATTAATGTTTGATTGATTTGTTATTAATATTGTAGAAATTAATTTTGAAACACAATTATTAAATTGACAGGAAGACCAAGGAATGTATCCTTTGATCAATCAAATTAATGTTATTCTAAAAGAAGGAAATGTAGCAAGTAAAGGAAATTGTAGAAGTTGTTTAAAAAAATGTATGGATGTAGACGAGGCTTAAGTATAACGCTCTGTCCTCTCTGTTTACTATGATAGGGAATGTCGTGATGGTTTGTAATATAAAACGTTTTGTAAGCAATGTAAACTAAAGGAAACCTTAATTGGTTGAACAGAATGAAGAAATGTCTCTATTTGCTATGTACGAGTATAGTATGTTATACTATATTTATTGTTGTTACTGTGTTAGTCTAGTTCAGTGATGGGTAATCATTTTATCTCGGCGTGTCAAAATTCTGTAAAAACCTGGTTTGACCCGGGTGCCGTGTCACATCTAAGAATATTAATAATTTTTGCAGCCCTAATAAATGAAACAGTTTTGTTTTTGAACTATTTATTTGTTATTATTAAAAATGCAAAAACAAATAATTATTTACATTAGTGACTTGTTTGTTGCTGAATTGCATTTGCTAAATCTTCAATTGAAGGTTGGTATTTCGTAAATTTTAAACACAAGCAAGAGTTACAAACTTCATCAGCCAGTCGGTTTCTTTTATTTGTTTTAATATTATTCAACGCAACGAGAATAAGGTCTCACAAAAGCACGTTGAGGGAAATATTGTGAGTAAAACCATCGCAAGATTTTTCTTTTATTTGTTTAATTATTATTCAACACAACGAGAATAAGGTCTCACAAAAGTACGTTGAGGGAAATATTGTGAGTAAAGCCATCGCTAGATTTTTCTTTTATTTGTTTTAATATTATTCAACGCAACGAGAATAAGGTCTCACAAAAGTACGTTGAGGGAAATATTGTGAGTAAAGCCATCGCTAGATTTTTCTTTTATTTGTTTTAATATTATTCAACGCAACGAGAATAAGGTCTCACAAAAGTACGTTGAGGGAAATATTGTGAGGAAAGCCATCGCTAGATTTTTCTTTTATTTGTTTAATTATTATTCAACGCAACGAGAATTAGGTCTCACAAAAGTACGTTGAGGGAAATATTGTGAGTAAAGCCATCGCTAGATTTTTCTTTTATTTGTTTTAATATTATTCAACGCAACGAGAATAAGGTCTCACAAAAGTACGTTGAGGGAAATATTGTGAGTAAAGCCATCGCTAGATTTTTAAAAGTGCCAAAAGTGTTCGGTAATCGGTTCCTAGCATTCGAAATATCTTGTTCGTAGTGGCACTCTCCTTCATTCTCTAAACGATTTATTTCTAGATTCATGAGTTTGGACCTCGATGCGTGTCACCCAAAATGTCTTGGCGTGGCATCACTGGTCTAGTCAATACCATTGTGTATCCAATTTGTACTGATTAACGTTCGTTGTTGTCGGCTTGGTGTTTGTTCACCTGGCGGCTCCAGACTTTTCTCAGTTTCATAGTTAACGTTCTTGATAAACAATCCGATTTTCCATTTTCTATTCGGGGTATTTATTGTTCGACCAAATAACAACGGCGATCTCCGTGGCCTAGTTGGCGGACGGTTAATTTTCACCCTAGAGATTTCTTAACCTTTCCCTTCCGGTCCTAAAAAAATCGCGCGTTCCGGTGCTGTGTATTCAATACACATCAATACACATGTAAAAATGAGCGATTTAAAATCGGAAAAATAAGAATATTCATAGCCAATCGCTTAAATCAATTAATTTTGAAGTCAAAAGTGATGTAATTGAAATTTGATTGCTGAAAACATGAAAAAACATCGGCCGACGTTCACAAAACAGGCGTAGATACCACTTCATATGGATGCGCGCGAGCTGCTGAGACGGGACTCGGAACAATAAGGCCGAGGCCACACCAAAATGCTTCGTTAGGTGCTAAGCTAGGTTTTACGTGACTTATATACTAGGTGACTTCATCCTTGGCCACACCAAAGTGCTACGCACAAATTCATTTGACAGTTTGGAGCGGTTGAGTCAACACACGATGTCCCTCTCAAAACTAACCAATTTCATTACAACTTACCATTTTTATTTACTTCCTGTGCAACTTCATTTTAAAGTGATTTTATTACAGGTACATTTTTGTATAATTTGCTCGATGGGTTCCACAGTCTCCCTTTTATACACAGCTGTTATTAAAACTTATATTTTCTAGTATATTGTCGTCACCCCTGTGTATATTTCTGTTGAATAACTTCCGTAACAAAATTATTTAAAAGCTAGAAAAATGTTTCTAATCGTGAAAGTCATCAATCAAGCTTTTTATGTAATTATTGATGGTATCACCGGCGCTTTGTGATTGTTAATGCGTTCATTTCAGTAATGTGAATAGATTAATTCCATTAGGATCCGCATTACTGTGAAAGCCTTTGAATCGCTGAAAGGATGTCAATTATTATCTCTGCCTACCACAATAGGGATTGTATTGTGCACGAGGTGCATGGCCGCGCGATAGCACAATGTACTTCTGTGCGAAAGGTCGCTGGTTCGAACCATGCACTTTGCTACTCCCCTGGAATGGCTTCTTTTTCCTCTTTTAGGCCTGTTGGCCTTTTATGGTCCTGCATCATTGTTTGCCTCTTGTGACGTCGACTGCCAGCTGTCTTTCCATCTTTTGGGAGGTCGTCTTGGAGGTCTGCTTGCTTGGGGGATGCTGTCCCTGGCCATTCTTACGGCTCTTGGTTCCGCCATTCTGGATACGCGTTCGTTCCAGACCCTTCTTCTCTGTCGTCCCCATCTGATAATATCTTCAACTTCGCACGTCCTTCGGATTTCTGTGTTTCGTACTCTATCACGAAGGGTTTTGCCAGCGATACTCCTGAGTACCTTCATTTCGCTGGTTCGAAGGAGATTTTTGGTTCTGACAGTGTCGGCTCTGGACTGTATGCTGTATGTCATTATGGGGCGGACACAGTTCTTGTACATATATCCTCACCTTGCTTTGGATGTTCATATACTTGTTTTTCCAGATAGTGTTCTTCCTCGAAGGACACATGTATTTTTTTGCCTAGTATTGAGGGGTACAAGGGTACCTATGACTTTGTTCATATATATTCTTCAAACAAATAGGGCAAAAACACATGCCCGGTGTGCTCCGATCCCGGTGTCTCACTTCGGTGTGCCATCGGATTCAGTACAGCCGTGTGCCCGGTGAGTTTGCTGGTGTGCAACGACTCACTCACTAAAAAAATACTCTGCGGCACAGTTTCGCTTTCCGACTGAATTGACGTTGAAATGGCGAGGGGATCCTCGATTACGAGGCCCAGCAACGACGACAAGTATATAGAACGACCTGTAGGTTTTATTGCCATGTGGCATTATCTTCCAACTAACCGGAATAATGTCATGTAAGCCTTAAGTGAAAACGAGACTGGATTTTTTTAAATTCTGGTTATCAATAAGAATCGAACTCGCATCTTCGGGGTTGGAGGATTGGTGTTATATCAACAAGGCTACCCATTAGGCAAATAAATATTCTACAATTATATAATCACAACGAATTATTTGAGTAAGACCTGTTTAACAAGACTGCTGCACGCATCAGGTAATCAGTATGGGTATTGTATGGACTTCCATGTGACTTCCACTACTTAAAAGTAAAGTAAATATTGATTACACGTGTTTGCTATTTTTATTTTACATGGTCTTTCAAATTGAGCGGTTTTTTTAAATTCTTGGATGAAACACAGATGGCGTCGCGAACTTGTCTGGGTTTTATGACATTTGAGAAGTGTAACGTATGACATTTATAAAAATGGAGTCGTATACAATACAACAACGCGTTCAAATTGTTGAATTATTTTATGTATTGAAATCTCCGGAAACGGTGATGTTAATTGGCCACCAAGATCATGTGATCTGACACCGTTGGACTATTTTCTCTGGGGTTACGTCAAAAGCCAGGTCTATAAGAATGACCACCGATCAATTCCTGAGCTGAAGGATGAAATTATTCGCGTTATTGGTGAGTTAGAACCGCAATTATGCTAAAATGTCATCGAAAATTTTGACAAAAAGAGTGGACATCTGTGGAGCTGCAAGAGGTGGACATTCGGCGGATATTGTTTTTTTGTGTTGAAATGTCATACATTATACTTTAATGACCAATAAAAAGTGTTTTGAAATCAAAGGGAGTTGTGTAAAAACTTTTTAATAACACTCACTGTTGTTTTTTTTAAAATCAGTGTTGTTATAAGGTGCATTGTGCCGTTTATTAATAAATTAATAAATATTTTATCATTAATGCTCTCTTGAAATTTCATTCCTCTCGTATCCAATGGAGGCACGTTGAATATTCTTGGAGTTGTATAAACATGGCTTCTCTGTCCACATGCGATTCTCTTTCCCGGAATAGTGAGATCATTTCACCCGATCGTTTATTAGCGCCTTGTTATTAGAGCTCTAGCTCAGGTGTATTCTGTCAACACTTTGTGATTATTGAAGTCTTGTTTGCTTGCACACAATGAAACTAGATACCGCGAGGAGGGACTGTTTGGTGGGGAATATTTTGTCTGGCTGAGGGGATCTTGAAAGCCTGTTGCTGTGGATTTGATATTATAGTAAGTACCTACTTTATTACTGTTCTTCAAAATAAGACAGCGCTTAAAAGAGTACCATAATTTGAGTATGTTCAAACATAAATAAATCGACGCATTAATATTAACTTATTTTTTTGTATTATATTATATTACGTTCATGTTGTATACGGCATGACTTGGCGATATATCTCGTCCGGCATATCAGAAAAATTGTAAAGAGGCCTTGTATTTTTTTTTATTTTTTTTATTTAATTTAATTAACGACACAACAGTGTCTTATTTATACAAATAAATACATGACAAGTTATGCAAGTATTTAAAATTATTGACAAAAAAATACAAAACTTTATCTTAAACATACATGGAGATACAAAAAGCAGTTGTAATAATAAATTAGTCATTGTTTAAAATTGTGGATTTCTCCTGTTACACAAAGAGGGTCTGCTTCTAGTGTTAGCTTATTCGTTAGGAAGAATATCAGCCAGGATTCTTCTCATACTGCTAGACGGTACCGAGACTATATCCACAGTGTCATTTAGTTGGTTCAATATCTCTATACCACGCGTGACTGAGTGTTTAGCCATGATATTCGTCCTGTAAGTTGGTATGTAGAACAGAGGGTGATTCCTTGCAGTATATTGAAGTTCAATATATGTATGTATACCACAAAATATTACCATACTTCACCAAGCAGACTTACGTAATTGTCGAAGACTTATTTTCAAGTGGTAAAGAACTTAGATTTGTTTTTAATGGAACAACGCTTACATAGAAAAAGAATTGTTTTTTTTTTTGGGAATTTTATGGATAGATCTTGAGATAAAGAAAACACATGGGCTCACCTGTGGAACGAGATGCAAGTTGCTTTGCAGAATCGAAACCTTCCACATGTCGATGCAGGGTTACTCAACTCCAGAGGCAAAGTATTGTCCTTAATGTTTCGTTTATACTAGGTTATTTATATTAATAAAGGAGAGCACAAAGTTAACAGTAGCTATTTCTAAATATTGTTGTGATATTCTGATGAATACTATATATACTTATGTTATATTAAAAATATCTAAATTGTTGCAAAACTCATTTCCAAGTCTTTGCATACGAATTATAGAGGAGTTAATTTTATATTTAGTATAGCAATTTTCGGTATAAAAGGGATTCCTTGGTTAATCTTTTTCTTTTTGTATCAAAAGCACTATACTAGGTCCGCCCAGAATTCTGACCGCCTGTATACTCGTAGTACTGGATGTCCCATGAATCAAGTCCTCTTCGGTACAAAACACCGGACTCTTCGGGTACTGCAGCATGAGTTGCATGGATCGCTCTTCACTGCAGGCAGACACAGAGTGTCGATCAATCACGCAACATCCCCCATTTTGACTTGACCTTGGTTGTTCCAATTCCTCTACGGAACCTGTTATCGGATAATGTTAATATTACGAGGTCATACGCTTTTCTTAAATCTTCAAACGACTTCCGTGGCTTAGTGGGTAGGACGCCTTTCTTCCAGCTCGTAGGTTATGGGCTCGATTCCCGTTTGTACTAAATTTAAATAAAGGCTTTCAGTTCGGTTTTTCGACTTCGGTTTCTTCTTACTAGTTGGTTGGAAGATACTTACACGTTGTAATAAATATGTCAGGTTTTACTGTATATATTGAAAACGCAATAAAAAAAACAGAGATTTAACTTTTTACTATATTTTTTTCATCAATTGCGCTCTCAATCAATAACGAATGTCTCCATACTCTAGGACAGTGGTTCTTAACATTTTCGAAATCACGTAGTGTTTTTGATTATTAGAAAAATTTGCGGAGCACCATAATCATCAAGGTCATAAAACTAACAAGAAAAAATGCATGAACATTCCTTTATTTATAAATAAAAATTACAGATTACAAAAAAAAGGGAATATAGGAGATTGCGCCGCGCCTCGGCTGCGTTGCCAACATCAATTCGGATTTAACGCCAATCCACCAAACTTTTATCAAATGTTTTATATTTGACGGAGCACTTGTAACATTCTCGCGGAGCACCGGTTAAGAACCACTGCTCTAGGATCTAAATATGTTCTAAACCACTGCTAAATATACTCAATATGTATTAAACCATTGTTAAATATACTCAATATGTACTAAACCTAAATATACTCAATATGTACTTAACCATTGCTAAATATACTCAATATATGCTAAACCACTGCTAAATATACTCAATATGTATTAAACCATTGTTAAATATACTCAATATGTACTAAACCTAAATATACTCAATATGTACTTAACCATTGCTAAATATACTCATAAAATATGTGCCAGGAAAACGTAAAAAATGCAAAGCAAGGTGGAGTGATCAGGTAAAGGAATCGACCGGGGTTCCGCCTGTACACTGCCATGCAAACAGCAAGTGACCGAGATGAGTGGAGACGTGTACCATACTATACTACCGACATCTCATAGATCACCCTCAGTAACGAGGAACGACAGATGATTCCTCTTCTATCTTAAAATGTAATTTGAATCTCATGTTGTCATCTCACTCTTTTTATTTACATTTTATCATATAAATCACTTTTCACTTCCTAACATAATAGCTCGATAATTATAACATTCCATTATTGCACCTTTCCTCCATACAAAGGAGCTATCACTGCATTCATCAAATTCTACGGCGTTCGGCCAGATTCACAACAGTTGTTGAAAAAACTGTCAGTTATCAATCACATCCTCTCGCAATCATTTTCACACGACCTTCACCACGCGTTCACTCGTTTTCTTTTTTTGATATCTTTTTCAAATATTACAAGTTCTTCAAGATGACGTTGATTATTGTTATCTACGATTGCAGCGTGTAGTAATTATAGTGTCGTTACATTATTTATATCGGAAAGCGGCTGTTCCGATCCACTTTCTCCCGAGAGCACGATGTGAACTCCAATCACCGATCAGCGAGGCGGTGTGCCGCTGGGTCCCATTACACCAGAAGCGGTGCGTCTTGCCCAGCACTGTCATTACCGAGCTTACTGCTGTGAGGAAAGCTAGCCCAGCCCCATTAGAATAGTTAGTTTTGATTCATTTATCGATTTTAATATGTAATCCGTCAATCAATAAAAAATAAACGTTTTCATTTTTACCCTATCGTCGTTAATGTGAACTTAAGTCTGATGTATCGAGTAAGATGAAGAAAATAGGAAACAAAGACAATGGGGCACTAAAGCACCGATAAACCGGACAGTATCAAAATCTGTCAAGATGATCAACAGTATTTTAGTACCAACTTTATTGTATGGGAGTGACACGTGGATGTGGAGCATAACTGAAAGGAACAAAATAAATGCAGTGGAAATGCGTGTACTTAGAAGAATATCATATATCTGGTGATAATGAGTGACAATGCTACATTTGGTCAGTGTTATTACATGGAGTGAAATCATGGACCCTCAAAGATGATAGTATGAACCGATTGGAAGCATTCGAAATGTGGATGCACCGGAGAATGCTATGGATACCCTGGACGGATATGGTCAGCAACACGAGGGTTCTTCAAAGAACCAAAGTTGATAGAGTTGCTGACTAACATTAAAATCTGAAAGGTGTCCTATTTGGGTCATGTACTTAGAGAAGCAAAGTACAAATAACTGCACCTGATCATCCAAGACAAAATAGAGGGTCGAAGAGGTGTTGGCAGGAGGCAAATCTCCTGGCTCCGCAATATACGTGATTGGACTGGTATAAGGAGTGATGTGGATCTTTTTCGGGCTGCCGGAGACAAAGATGCCTACTCTCAGGTGATATTCAACGTTGGGGGACCTGACATGACACTGGGAAGAAGAAGAAGAATGAGTGACAGAATACGGAATGGAGTGATTAGGGATGAATGTGAACTTAAGGCTGGTGTGTTAAATACGATAAGGAATAGCACTTTGAGATGGTTAAGGCACGTGGATCGAATGAATGAAGAACGACTAAAAAACAAATATACGAGTACAGTGCAAATGTGAGTGTAAGGTGGGGTAGAGCAAGACCAAGGTAAGGTGAGTTGTATGAGAAAGTGTATGGATGTAGAGATGAGGCGAAATATGTGTGTCCTTAAAAAAAATAATGCATTATGTGATGATGATGATTTAATTTTCAGGCACCATTTGGTAGCCAAGGATCACTCCAGATGCAACAATAAAGACTCAATATGTTTTTTGCACATTTAGATACATCGACACCTTTTTGGTCGGTTGTAAAAAAATTTAACATTTACTTGTCTCGAGAGTTGCGGTACCCTTCCACCTGAGTGCCTCGGAGGCTCTCGCACGCGTAATAACAATATCGTCTACTCGGCAGAACCAGTTTGTTGGCTAACATCGCAAGAACCGCCATTCCGGTGTCATCATTCATTCAGTGGCCGGCCGTCCCAGTGGCGAGCGGTCCTACACCGAGAGAGGAAACGTACGAATCAACGAAGTTACGATTCGAATCCGTGATAATACCAAACTTCAAAAAAAAGAATCATTATCTGACAGATAATTTCGTACGATGTTCATTTCTGTAAAAAAAAATAATGGTTGTACATAATTTCGTAATTTGAATTTATTGAAACTGTGCCTTGTGTTCGATTTTTCGAAAGAAAAAAAAATAGTGTACCAAGTTCAGTGAAACTCGTGTGATCGAGACATTTTAAAATGAACAATTTCGTGTGGTGCTCATTTGTTTTGTACACAATTTCGTAATTCGAAGACAATTTTTATTGTTTCAAGTATTCGATTTAAAACAAACGTTCAAACTAAGTTTTACGATTTTTGTATTGAAAAAAAAAAACATTATTTTCGTTGGTTGCTCATTTGTTTTAAATACTATTCGTTATTCAAAATCAGTAGTGATTGTTCCGAGTGTTCGATTTAAATTAAGAACTCGTCTTCGAAATTTAAATAACGTATGTAACAAAAACTAATTATTTTGTGCGCTGTTCATTTGTTTTGTAGACAACAACTCAGTGATTTGAAAACCGATTTCGATTGTTCCAAGTTTGAAAAAAAAAACTTTAATTCAAACGAATTTTGTGTGGAAAAAAAACTCAATTAACTTATACATAATTTCGTAATTTGAAGTTTCACTATTCAAAAGTTCGAATTACAAAACTGCTACATGTATTGTGAATGATTTGAATTTTACGTGAAGCTGTTTATATAATGAGGTAATTTTTTTATTATTTTACGTTTTATCTTATTTGATTGAATTATTTTATTTCAAATCTTCGAAAGAATGTAGAATTTCTTTCAAATAATTATAATCTATTGATAAATAATTTCGTAAATAACTGACTTATAATACATACTGTCAGGGTAGAAGGAGAGGAGATAGCGCCCGAGTTTTCTATCGCGACACAGATTTCATCTCTTGTAGTTACATACACCTTCTCATTAAGCTCCTTCGATTTACTTTTCTTTCTTTCACAATATACTCTCGATCCAACTAAACTTTCCTTGGTCTCCCTCTACCATGCCCTCCATCTACCATGCCATCCACGCACATTTGCACTGTATCTTTCTTCATTCATTCGTTCCACGTGTACAAACCATCTGAGACTGATCTGTTTAAGTTCACATTCATCGTCACGCCTCAGGCTTAAGTTCACATATTTAACATCTCTGTGGCCTAATTTTCACAACTCCGTGGTCTTGTTGGTAAGACGTTTGTCTCTGAACCCGGTAGTTGCAGGTTCGATTCCCGTTGGAGCCCAGATATTTTCGAATAATAGATTCCAGTCTGATTTTAAATCGAGGCCTCTTATATGTTATATATTTTTATCTAGATGAAAGAGAGTGCCACATCGCAATAAGCCCGCCAGGTAATGCTGTATATAACAAAAATGTAAATAATACAATACAATTTCACTTCACTTCGTTTTAACATTAATTTAAGTTATATTTATATTTTAGTTTAATCCCTTAATTTTCATTATTTCATTTATTATATAAAAAAATACTATTTTTCATAAGTGCTATGTAAGTTTAATTTTTTTATATTATTTATTGTTAAAACATTAACATCGTGGAGGTTTATAGGCATTGTAATTTGTTTTATCAAACACTGTTTATTCCACTTTATGTAACGGTATAACCCTACCGGTTTCAAGGCGTTGTACACCTTTCATCAGGGGAGCACAAACAAGACCAGCTTTTGACTTTTTTATGTCTTGTTTGTGCTCCCCTGATGATGTGGTGAAAGCCTTGAAACCGGTAGGTTTATACCGTTACAAAAATTGGAATAAACAGTGTTTGATAAAATAAATTACAAATAATTTTTTTATATTTATTTGTAGCTGTATAGGGCCAAAGAACAGTCTTAAAGATACGGTTTCCTAAGAAAGCGGGTTGCTTATATAGCGCACGTTACATGACGTGATGCTGGCGCGCCGCCAGATGGCAGAAATGAGAACCCACAATTGTCAGTTAGAAACTTTATTCCACATATTTTGTTTTAACTGGGCTTTTCTATAGTATTTGCTCTTCACATTATATAAAGCTTCATTATTTCTTACAAAATCAATCAATATTTCGTCATTTTCGCTGGTCCAAATTACGTTTGCACTAATTTTTTATTGTAAAACGGTGTCCGCTACACGGGAAAAATCGTTCCACGACTGTTTACGCCGCTATCACGGCCATCATGCAAATGGCAGCATTGCTATTTGACATTACACTCACAACCAACGCACTCTAGGAAACCAACCCCATTGGTTTGCATAGACAATGTTTTGTTACGTGCGCTATATAACGACACAACCAACCCTCTCTAGAAAACCACGCCATATGGTTTGCATAGACAATGTTTTGTTATGTGCGCTATATAACGACCACTTTCTTAGGAAACCAATGCTTAATGGATGAACGGCGAACGAAACAAAAAAAAGAAGAAATTCACGCGATATACTTTTATTATATGAACAATTTCGTAATTGGAAAATAATATATTCCAATTATTCCATAATATAAATAGTGCGTGTCGAGTAAAAATGTCATTTTTAAATTCCAATGTGGTGAAATTCGACCAATTCTCTATCGATTGGGAAAATTATACGAAGTTCATTTGTTTTATACACAATTAGTTGAACTTGCATTTGTTTCAAATAGAATTGTGAAATTCAAAGATAATCCCGATTGTGAATTCATAACTCGTAATAATTAAAATGAAGGCAAAGCAAAGTGCGTTGTATCACAAATTTTCACGGAATTTCCGATGATTGGGAATTTTTGTGATTCAATTTTTTTTATTATGCGGAAACATTCGCTTTGTTATTAAAATGTGCGTCTTTTGATTTATTTTTTAGAATTTTTAAACAATCCGTGTTGGCGATCTATGTGGCCTGATTACCATTGCTACCCATTTTATTTTTAAAATGTTATCAGTCTGGTTTTTTTCACTTGAAGCCTCTTGAACATATTTTTGATTGGTTGTAAAAAATATTAAACCCGCCGGGTTTAACCCTTGATATTAAACCCGCCGGGTTGTACTGTATACAACGAAATATTATATTAATAAAATAACGTACAGTACCCGACGGTAAGTAATACACACCGGGCTTAAGAAAGAGACTCTCGCCCATAATCGGCTAACTTCGACTTTGTACAGCGTCGTCTCTGTCATTGTACATACCGGACTGTTAGCGCATCGTGCGACAGAGACGCTCTACAAAGTCGAATTTAGCCGATTATGGTCGACAGTCTCTTTGCTAAGCCCGATGTGTATTACTTACCGCCGGGTACTGTACGTTAAATATTGTACATTGTTTACCTGACTTGAATAAAAAGTTTCGATTCCGTAACTCCATTTCTCAAGTGAGTTCCTTGAATGAATGTAGTGAGTTTTTTAAATTTAATAAAATATATGCATAACATTATGCAGATTGTTTATTTTTACTTAGGTAGAACGAACTGAGCACCTCACTTTTCGATTACGACAGACATATTTTGCTTTCTCCACTTCAATGCATTTTTATAGTGTTCCTTCGATTTATTTGACTTTTTTATGTTCACTTATTTAAAAATGTCATTGAGTTGTATTATTGTACTTTCGTAGTATGCAGTAAAACCTGGCAGACTTATTGCTGCGTAGCAATTTCTTCCAACAAACCAAAGTTCATTTCTTTTCTTAATAAACATCTTGACTATACCCACCCAAGACAGAATACTTAATTCTGCTTTTTAATATAACTCACTGAATTTTTACTTTTTTCAATAAAATCACGTTTTTTCAGTTAATATTGGTCAGCATGTCTCCTCTCTTGCTGATGCCTACTCTTTGGGAAGCGTTGTTTACTGAGATCGGATGGGTCTCAGATAATGAATCATCTTGTTATGTATTATTGCAAATACGTTCTTTCATCTTGTTCGTTTTTGTTAGTGGCAGGTCGCGTTGCACGAAATATACTATTGGGTCACAACACGTACAGTACCCAGCGGTAAGTAATACACATCGGGCTTAAGAAAGCGACTGTCGGCCATAATCGGCTAACTTCGACTTTGTAGAGCGTTGTCTCTGTTCTCTCTGATCTAAATACTCAGTCACGCATGGTATAGAGATATTGAACCAACTGACTGACACTGTTAATATATTCTCGGCACCGTCTAGCAGTATGAGAAGAATCCTGGCTGATATTCTTCCTAACGAATAAGCTAACGCTAGAAGCAGACCCTCTTTGTGTAACAGGAGAAATCCGTGCAAAGTGGATTAAAAAAAAGTCTAAGCACGTAAATATACTGAACAAGATTCTCGTATGTTAAATTATGTTATGTTTAATGTATGGCGTCTGACGTGGCTTGAACATATGCTGCGAATGCCACTGAATAACATAACAGTTTCAGGTTATCCTCTCTTATCAGTCAATATATTATATTAACAGCAGCTAGGAATGCCGTCTCTGACGGAATTGCGGTTAGCTTGTCTACCTTGGAAAGGGACCATGGCGCCAACTAGTACACGAGTATCTGGAGGCGTTTTGTGGCTGCCGCTTACTGCGTCATGTCAATTTGTACAAAACTTCATTTTTCAAGGATAGAGTAACTTTCTGAACAGTTTGATGAAAATTACATACATACATGTCACACCGTATCCCTCTTGCGGGGCAGGCAGATAGTACAGATCTCCAAACTTTTCTGTCCAAATACATAATTTTCGTATCTTCCACATTCATACATCTCCCTTTACCTTTCTAAATCTGGTCCAGTCGCGTTTTAAAAACGTAAAACTCTCGTACCACTTTCACGCACTTCTGATTTATATACTAGCTTAGTCATTCTCTTCACATGTCCAAACCATCTTAAAACTCTTTTCTTCATTTACTTAAAAATTCCATTTTATCCATGCATTCATTTCTGATCTCTTCATTTCGCCTTCTTTCATACATTGACATTCCACAAATTTTCCTTAGTGCACGCATCTCTATAGAATGAATCTAACATTTATCCTTCTTCAGACAATTCCAAGTTTCACTTCTATACGTATTAAAATAATATCTCTAGCATAGTTGGTTTAACGCTTGTCTTCTAGCTCGGGGGTTTTGAGTTCAATCTCTATCGACTATATTAGTGATGTAATAAGGTTCTCTCGGTTCTTATTATTGGCTGACAATGTAAAAGACAGTTTCGCTCAAAGGATAGTTTTACAGCATTCGACATTTCCTGTTGAAATACCGACAGCCCCTGCGCTGTTTGAACTCTAGGGCTTAAGCCGGTTTATATAAGTATATTTACTACGTTGCAAGTCATTTTCCGTCTCCCGTGACGTTGGACCTTAAGTCCGTCGTCGCTACTATTCTTTTCATACTCATGTGTGTCGCCACGAAGATTGTGTCTGGTGGTGAGATCCAACTGAATGTGGCTGTTGTTGTGATCCAACTGAATGTGGCTGTTGTTGAGATCCAACTGAATGTGGCTGTTGTTGAGATCCAACTGAATGTGGCTGGTGGTGAGATCCAACTGAATGTGGCGGTTGTTGAGATCCAACTGAATGTGGCGGTTGATGAGATCCAACTGAATGTGGCTGGTGGTGAGATCCAACTGAATGTGGCTGGTGGTGAGATCCAATTGAATGTGGCTGTTGTTGAGATCCAACTGAATGTGGCTGTTGTTGAGATCCAACTGGATGTGGCTGGTGGTGAGATCCAATTGAATGTGGCTGTTGGTGAGATCCAACTTAGCTGGCCATTACCGTTCCACCTGATTCCTCCGACTCCTAGGGCGACTTCCTGTTCTTCGTTTTAGACAGGCGTTGAAAAATCGACAAGCTTTTATTTTTCCAACGATGGCATAATATACTTCGCCCACTGAATAATATGTTAGAAGCAGCGGGCATGAGAGTGAATGGTGGGTTATACAATGTGTTTATCCACCGGAACATTTTAAGATAATCAATCAAAGGCAGCTGGTGACTGGCTGGCTGGTTGGCTGCTCATAATGGTGACAAACTCAGTTCTAAAATTGGTTTAAGCAAACAAAACTTGGATGTGACAAAATGGTGATGAAGTTTTGCGTATATTGTGTGGAAAAACTATGCATTACAGAATAACGATATTATTTAATAGTTCTGATTTAAATAATATGCAATGCTTATATATGATATACCATCACGCTGTTTCCTTGCCGAGTTGCAATAATAATGATGAAAGGACAATTTATATATCATAGAGCTGTTTAGAGGACAGGCTCTCCTCAAGGGCACTCTAACTATGGATTCGAACCCACTATTACTGAAAAAAAGAATATAAAACGAAAAAAAAATGATGTAGAATGTAAGGATACAAACATTAGATTAGAAACATTCTCGCATCTGCGTATGTTTAGAAAAACCAAGTTGAAAGGAAGGTGTAAGAAAGGTGGTGGCTACAACCATTAGATTAGGAACATTCACGCATCTGCATATATTTAGATAAACATGGCACGACCAAATGAATTTAATTCTGAAACAAGGTTGATTGAAAAACCTTTATAATTTTCTTTGTAATGGGTGAGTAAGCTTGATCAGGTGAATGGATGTGACAGAAGTGAAAGACGTGTGCCAGGACATAATGAAATTGAGATATGTTCTCTTTGACTACCCCAATGAGGATATGGTTGATGATGATAATGGTTATGATTATTTCCAATGAATTGAAGAATAAAAAAAATCCACGTGGACGCGAGACCAACGCGAAAAGAGTTCCGAATTAGTGTTTCGGACACATCGAAGAGCGTGGCTAGTAGACAACATTGTCTTCAGATCCAGTAAGCAAACCTTTGGGTTTTTAGAATCTCTGGATTGGTAGGCACGGAACTCGCGGTTCCTCATTGAACGTATTAGCAACACCATTGCTCGGTGTGTGCGAGTATTGTTACTAGATACATTTTTTTTGGCTAGACAAGCACCCTTTTTTATTGTCCCCCCCCCCCGGATGGAAGTCAAGAAAATTACCAATTGGCTATGGAGGTCTTCAAATGTTGAGAATTTGCCATCAGGACCGTTATAAATTGTTATAAACCTAAGCTGTTTATTACTCCATTAACTTTGTTACCCGCGGTAACTCGGCCTTTCAATTGTAAAGGTGCTCGAGCGGAACGAATGGATTGATTGGGTTCCGTAACATCCACGGAAGGTAAGAAGATGGCTGCGCACAACGGTATCTTGCCACCGGAGATACTCGTAATAGGATATGCCAGTGAAACGTGGATGTTACAGCAACACTGATGTAGACGATTTTAACAAAATTCTATTTTGTGCTCTAAAGTTCTCGGCAGATACGCTGTGGAAATGCATGTTTATACGATTATAATTAAATTATGTATTACATTTTTGTTGTATATCAACTTGTTGCTCTTTTCGCTATGTGGCAATCTCTTCTAACCAACCGGCAAGATTATCTTTCTTAGTACACACAATTATCTGATCTTGGTCCAATTTTATGGTTTTGTACGTTTGAAAAGCACGTTCTTGATATTAAATTAAGTTTTCATGAGACTCTAAAACGTGTGTGTGGTATTATACTATCCCAAGTTTTTATACGACTGTAAAATGTATTATTGGTGTTATATCCAGGTTTCGTAGGAATAAAAATGTATTATTGGTGTTATATCCAGGTTTCGTAGGAATAAAAATGTATTATTGGTGTTATATCCAGGTTTCGTAGGAATAAAAATGTATTATTGGTGTTATATCCAGGTTTCGTAGGAATAAAAATGTATTATTGGTGTTATATCCAGGTTTCGTAGGAATAAAAATGTATTATTGGTGTTATATCCAGGTTTCGTAGGAATAAAAATGTATTATTGGTGTTATATCCAGGTTTCGTAGGAATAAAAATGTATTATTGGTGTTATATCCAGGTTTCGTAGGAATAAAAATGTATTATTGGTGTTATATCCAGGTTTCGTAGGAATAAAAATGTATTATTGGTGTTATATCCAGGTTTCCTAGGAATAAAAAACGCCTTGGTCCGATGCTATGCTTTTGTTAAACAAAATCGTGTGCTCGCTGTTATGTAAAAAAATTATAGGACTGAAAAACGCGTTCTTTATAATAATAATACTAATTAAAATTACAATTTATATAGCGCCGTTAAAGAGCAGACTCTCCTCAAGGGCGCTCTAACTCGGGATTCGAACCCAATATTATTGACAGATTAAAATATTACAATAAAAGGTGGTGGTCCGATGTCATGTTTTTTGTACAATTCCAAAACCTTTTCTTGGTATTATGTCAAGTTTTCATAGGACTAAAATGCGTTCATGGTATAATGATAAAGTTTTCATAGGAATGTAAAATGCGTTTTTGGTGGAGTGATAAGTTTTTATACTGCTGAAAAACGCTTTCTTGATATTATGTCAAATGTTCATAGGACTGAAAAATGCATTCTTAGTATTATGTAAAGTTTTCACAAGAGTGTAAAATGCGTTCTTCGTATTATGTCAAGTTTTCTTTCTTCTTCTCAGTGTCACGTCAGGTCCCCCCAACGTTGAATATCACCTGAGAGTAGGCATATTTGTCTCCGGCAGCCCGAAAAAGATCCCAAACGCTCCTTATACCAGTCCAATCACGTATATTGCGGAGCCAGGAGATTTGCCTCCTGCCAACACCTCTTCGACCCTTTATTTTGCCTTGAATGATCAGGTGCAGTAATTTGTACTTTGCTCCTCTAAGTACATGACCCAAATAGGACACCTTTCGGATTTTAATATTAGTCAGCAACTCTCCATCAACCTCGTGTTGCTGACCATATCCGTCCAGGGTATCCGTAGCATTCTCCGGTGCATCAACATTTGGAATGCTTCCAGTCGGTTCATACTACCAACTTTTTATAGGACTGTAAAATGCGTTTCATAGGACTGTAAATGCTATTCATAGGACTTTAAAATGCGTTTCATAGGACTATAAAATGCGTTTCATAGGACTGTAAAATGCGTTTCATAGGACTGCAAAACAAGTTTTTATAGGACTGTAAAATGTTATTCATAGGACTGTAAAATGCGTTTCATATAGGACTGTAAAATGCGTTTCATAGGACCGTAAAATGCCTTTCATAGGACTGTAAAATGCGTTTCATAGGACTGTTAAACAAGTTTTAATAGGAGTGTAAAATGCGTTCTAGGTATAATAAGTTTTCATAGGATTGAAAAACGTGTTCTTGGTATTATGTCAAGATTTCATAGAAATCAAAAACGTGTTCTTGGTCTTATGCGTTAAGTTTCTTGTGAAGTCGACGCTTCGACGAATAGTGAAGTGTTAAATGTCTGTACTTTTTCAGGTGAATCCCATATATTATCCGGTGGTAACTAATCGCTCCATTCATATGTCTTCTCAGCCGAGTTTTGAAATTATTCTACGGTGTAAACGGTGTGAAATTAGCGCAATGCTAATTTCTCGAACTGAATGCAAATGTACGAGTATGTATGCCGGCAATTCTAATATGTGCTAAGTGATATATTTATATTGTTAAAGGAAATTCATTTTCAAGATTTTTGAACATAATATATCTCGGAGTGGGACAGGAGATTAAGAAAAGTGTTGTTGTTATATCTACATGTTGAATAGCGTGATCGGGAGACAACAATACTGTCTCAGACTCCTTTTTCGTCGTCCTTATTGGCAACGCGCCTGCCTTCTGACCCGGGGATTGTGGGTTTCTGTCGGGTGCTGGCCTGGTTTTACTTACGCCCTTTTTTCATCTGAGGATTACATATTTTTTGGAATGCTTTTGACGTGCCATGAAACGTTTTTTTTTTCATGGTCTTTAATGTGATGAAGGAAATTGTGTTCGATCAATTGCTGTCTATATTGAAACCTTATTTTCTACCTAATCAGCACGGTATTATGTCGGAAAGATGGTTGAAACGAACTTCTTCTTCTTCTCAGTGTCATGTCAGGCCCCCCCAACGTTGACTATCACCTGAGAGTAAGCATCCTTGTCCCCTGCAGCCCGAAAAAGACTCCCAACGCTCCTTATACCAGTCCAATAACGTATATTGCGGAGCCAGGAGATTTGCCTCCTGCCAACACCTCTTCGACCCTCTATTTTGCCTTGAAACGAACTTAAACGAATTTATTGAACTTGCGCTCCATGCTGTGAATTGGAAACTCCAGGTTGATGTTATTTACAATGATTATTCATAGGATTTTGATAAGATTAATATAATATACGAGTATTTCGCTTCTTCGCTGACTTTGGTCATTTGGGATTCGTGGATATATTTTCAGGTGGATAAGTTATTATATTTCAAATTGTTCTCAGACGGTTGCTTGGCTATCGGGTATACCTACAGTTAAACCTATCTGTTCTGGAGTCCCACAAGGATCACATCTCGAATCCTTATTATTTAATATCAAGGATATCTTCTTCTTGTCGTGCCCCATTAGGTCCCCCCGACGTTGGCAATCACTCTGGAAAAAGCTTCTCTATCTTGCGCAACCCTGAACAGGTCCTCCACACGCCTCATCCCCGTCCAGTCTCTTATATTGCGCAGCCAAGATGTTTGCCTTCTACCAGGACCGCGCTGCCCTTCGATCTTGCCCATCAGTATCAGCTGGAGGATTTCGTACTTATCTCCATGTAAACTGTGACCCAGATAGGATATCTTGCGGACCTTAATGTGTGTCAGCAACTGTCTACGGCAATTAGCTCTCCTCAAGACCTCCGAATTGGTGATCATATCAGTACGGTATACGAAGCATTCTCCTGTGCAACCACATCTCGAACGCTTCCAACCGATTCATAATATGAACCTTCAGCGTCCATGTTTCCGAGCCATACAACATAACAGACCCAACATAGCACTTCAACATTCTCTGCCTTAGTTTCAGATTCAATTTATCATTGCAGAATATTGATCTCATTTTTTTGAATGAACTACGGGCTTCTTCAATCCTGCACTTCACCTCCATATCTGGGTCGACAGATGTAGTAATCATACTGCCCTGGTACTTGAATTGCTCCACCCTCTCCAACAGTTCACTCCCAAGCCGCAATGTCAATCAAGGATATAAGTAGGCCGATAATACGATGTTAATAAAAATAGTCAATTCAATATCTCATTGCGAAGATCTTCAGATAAATCTTGACAGAATATGGTCTTGCTGTGATGATAATAAAAATAGTCAATTCAATATCTCACTGCGAAGATCTTCAGACAAATCTGGACAGAATATGATCTTGCTGTGATGATAATAAAAATAGTCAATTCAATATCTCACTGCGAAGATCTTCAGGCAAATCTTGACAGAATATGATCTTGCTGTGATGATAATAAAAATAGTCAATTCAATATCTCACTGCGAAGATCTTCAGGCAAATCTTGACAGAATATGATCTTGCTGTGATGATAATAAAAATAGTCAATTCAATATCTCACTGCGAAGATCTTCAGGCAAATCTTGACAGAATAGTGAGGAACAATATACGTATAGGAACCTGGAATGTAAATCTCCTGGCTCCGCAATATACTCGATTGGGCAGATATAAGGAGCGTTGGGGATGTTTTTTGGGCTGCCGGGGACAAAGATGCTTACTCTCAGGTGATAGTCAACGTTGGGGGGACCTGACATGACACTAGGAAGAAGAAGAATACGAACTTAAATACTTTATTTTGTTGAAGGATACCATAATTTTTTTTGTACTGTAGGAAATCACACCCAACATCCTCGGATGGAATACGAGCGTCTTACCATCTAGGCCAAGGGGGTCGTCGATGTTAATATGAATAAATAACAGTTTAAATTAATTCTTACGTCCATTTCACCGTCGTTTTTTCCATATTGTATCGATTTTCACCCAACAGTGGCGATCTAATAAATAATTCATTATTTTTTTTACATCACGCCATTTCCACTTCCACGCCGCTGATTCCAGTTCTTGTATTCAATTTATTTCTTCTTTTTCGTCTTCTTTAGCGTCAATCAATGTTCTAGTGCGGTGTTTTATGGAGCGTTTCCGCATTCGTTTCCTTTCTTTTATTGGCCTGAACCTCGAGAGATTGATCGAAATTATCAATGATGGCAGGTTCGTTGGGTTTTTTACGTGATAAAACTGATGTACAATGCGATTGTAACTGGGAAACTGTATATATTATTTATGTAGTATTTTCTTACGTACTGGATGAGTTAAGAGGTATATCGAACGTCGTGTTGCAAAAAGAAACAAAGTCAATTGGGCATTAAAACATTTATATAAAACTGGACAGTATCTAAATCTGCTATGATGACAGTCCACAACATTATATTGGTGACAACTTTGATGTTTGGGAGTGAAACGTGGACGTATAAAACAGACTGATAGGGACCAAATACATGCAGTGGAAATACGTACACTGTGAAGAATACGTCGGTTGACAATGTATGACAGTATACGGAAGGAAGTGATGAGACATGAATGTGAACTTAAGTAATGTTTGACATATTTTGTGAAATTAGACGCGTTCGTGGTATAAATGCATTGTAATTTATTAGCATTAAAAATTTAAAGCTTCTATTGTACGAGTAACATACTCGTATTATGCAAATTATTTTTACTTTTGTTCATTTTAGTTTTTGCAAGCCGAAAGTTATTGCGATTTATTGTGGGATTATTATGGACCTCGTTTTTGTACATCACACTTTTTTGGTACACTTTGGCAACAAATTATTATGTAACTTAAAAATATAGACTAGACTAGAATGTGCCGAGAGTACAATGCGGCAGCTGACTCGGATGTGGA
This sequence comes from Odontocerum albicorne, assembly GCA_949825065.1. NCBI lineage: Eukaryota > Metazoa > Arthropoda > Insecta > Trichoptera > Odontoceridae > Odontocerum > Odontocerum albicorne. Next base: position 27,225,055 of record OX463861.1, read on the forward strand.
CATATTTAGTTTAACACTGTCAGAGTTTAGGGGGATCCTCCTGGCAACTGACTCGGATGTGGACATATTTAGTTCAACACTGTCATAGTTTAGGGGGGTCCTCCTGGCAACTGACTCGGATGTGGACATATTTAGTTCAACACTGTCATAGTTTAGGGGGGTCCTCCTGGCAACTGACTCGGATGTGGACATATTTAGTTTAACACTGTCAGAGTTTAGGGGGATCCTCCTGGCAACTGACTCGGATGTGGACATATTTAGTTTAACACTGTCAGAGTTTAGGAGGATCCTCCTGGCAACTGACTCGGTTGTGGACATATTTAGTTTAACACTGTCAGAGTTTAGGGGGATCCTCCTGGCAACTGACTCGGATGTGGACATATTTAGTTTAACACTGTCAGAGTTTAGGAGGATCCTCCTGGCAACTGACTCGGATGTGGACATATTTAGTTTAACACTGTCAGAGTTTAGGAGGATCCTCCTGGCAACTGACTCGGATGTGGACATATTTAGTTTAACACTGTCAGAGTTTAGGAGGATCCTCCTGGTAACTGACTCGGATGTGGACATATTTTGTTCAACACTGTTCGAGTTTAGGGGGATCCTCCTGGCAACTGACTCGGATGTGGACATATTTAGTTTAACACTGTCAGAGTTTAGGAGGATCCTCCTGGCAACTGACTCGGTTGTGGACATATTTAGTTTAACACTGTCAGAGTTTAGGGGGATCCTCCTGGCAACTGACTCGGATGTGGACATATTTAGTTTAACACTGTCAGAGTTTAGGAGGATCCTCCTGGCAACTGACTCGGATGTGGACATATTTAGTTTAACACTGTCAGAGTTTAGGAGGATCCTCCTGGCAACTGACTCGGATGTGGACATATTTAGTTTAACACTGTCAGAGTTTAGGAGGATCCTCCTGGTAACTGACTCGGATGTGGACATATTTTGTTCAACACTGTTCGAGTTTAGGGGGATCCTGCTGGTGGCTGACTCGGATGTGGCCATATTTAGCTCAGCACTGTCAGAGCTTAGAAGGATCTTCCTGGTGGCTGAATTGACTGAGGAATTAGTGCTTTACTTTTTCCATATTTGGTACATAGTTTGTAACATTCCCACTATCCTGCAGACATGCCGGAAATGTGCATGGGATGGAACACTGGTAATTGGAGTTTTAATCCTTGGTACATATATACATACCATCACGCCATCTCCCTTTCGGGGTAGGCAGAGACAACAGAGTGCCTGACTTTCCTACCTCGACACATTCTTAGCCTCTTATGCATCTACTCGTATACACCTCATACAATTTTCACGATTTCTCTGACTTTCTACGTTTCCTTATTTCAAAGAATTGTTCACTTTATCCAACCACACTTTTCTTGGTCCTCCTCACACACGCCTTCCACACACATTTGCGCTATATATTTGTTTTTTTTTCTTCTTTCATTCGTTCCACAATCTCAATCCCAAACCATTTCAGTGTGCTCCTTTTCATCTTACTAAACTGTATTATTTATAAATTATATGTTTTGTTTGAAAATCTTGATTAATCTCCTGTGTTATCTTTAGTAAAAAATTAAAAAAATACGTTGAATTTCTCGATTGTTGACGTAAGACGTCTGACTTCCATCCTGAGATTGCGAGGTCGATTCCCATTGGAACCTAGGTTTTTAAATAAAGACGCTATTCTGAATTTAACTTAAGTCTCGTTTAACATCTTTCTGGTTGGTTTTAAGAGATTTGTACATGGCAATCAGTCCGACAGATTGTTATGTACACAATTAAAGTGTAAAACAACACAACGCACGTATCTGGTCTAGGTTTTTGTACTATTTTTGCATATTTGTGCCCATTTCGTTACGGTATGAGTGAAGGAGTGAATAGTCCAATAAGATATTGGAGTCTGGAGGATCGCATTAGCATACGATGCGGGCGCCCAACGCCCTCCATCCCGTGATACCAATACATGTGTAAAGCACATCATATTTCGCAGAATCCATTAATGCAGACACGGGCTCAATCTGAAAAGGGATTGGGTGGATCAAGTGCATTTGTGACATTTCTTGTATTTAAATTATGCACACAACTTCCTTGAATAAAATACACAATTTGCTTTGATTTCAAAAAACTTTTTATTGCTAATTGAAGTATAATGTATGACATTTAAACACAAAAAACAATATCCGCCAACTCTCTACCTCTTGCAGCTCCACAGATGTCCACTCTTTTGTCAAAAATTTCGATGACATTTTGGCATAATTGCGGTTCTAACTCACCAATAACGCGAATAATTTGTGAATGTGATGGAATACAAGTAGCCTGAACGAGTGGACTTGTTTTTGCTGAATAATTAGTGTAAGAATTGTTATCTAGTTATAAGTAGTATGTAGGTGTTAATTATTTCTAAGATCTCATATATTAAGATTGAATAAATAAAATAAAATGATATGTAGGAAAATAAGTTTAAATAAGTTCATAAATTATAACATATAATTAAGATTAGTTAAGTAATAAATGTGTATATAGGTATAGCCTTGACAAATGTTTGTATAGTAATTTACTTGTTTAATAAAAAAAAAAAAAAAAAAAAACGCGAATAATTTCGTCCTTCAGCTCAGGAATTGATCGGGGGGTCATTCTTATAGACCTGGATTTTCACGTTACCTCAGAGAAAATAGTCCAAGGGTGTCAGATCACGTGAACTTGGTGGCCAATTAACATCACCGTTTCTAGAGATTACAATACATAAAATAATTCAACAATTTGAACGCGTTGTTGTATAGTATTGTATACGACTCCATTTTTATAAATGTCATACTTTACACTTCTCAAATGTCACAAGACCCAAGAAAGTGACACCATCTGTGTTTTATCCTAGAATGAAAAAACCCCGCTCGATTTCAAAGACCCTTTATTATCGATATATTACAGATATTAAAAAATTGTGTAGTGATCAGAAGGTGACGTCTACGACCGTTAAATTGATTACCATCCCATATCGTAATATTTTGGGGAAAACATATTTGGTGTGATGAGAATGAACACTTTAGAAGTCACGGAGTGATCAAGTGTGACAAAATACGTGATGAAGTGATTAAGAATGAATGTGAACTTAAGGATTAAGTGCTTACTAAGATAAAAAAGAACACTCTGAAACCGTTTGGGCGTGTAGAATGAATGAATGAAGAAATACTAGTAAAAAATATATTGTGCAAACGTGAGTGTAAGGTGTGGTAGAGGAAGGCTAAGGAAAGTATGGTTGGATTAAGGGATTGATATTTTGAAAGAAGGAACTTAGAAAGTCTGTGAGAAATCGTAGTGTCTGTGAGAATGTGAATGTGGCAGAGATGATGGATGTATATCGAGATTGATGACTGGTTATTGAAAAAAATGGTGATTTGTCTTCTGTGCCTACCCCGACAGGGAGATGTTGTGATATGTATTTGGTAAGAAAACTGTAGAAAACAAACTGCAGTAAGACGAACGAAAATACATGTTTGTAGATCTTTTGATATGTGATAGCAACATATTCGGCTTTAAGTGTAGTGTAGTGTATGTGCATTGTGTTCGTATGTTAAATATCATCGTCATCTTAACCCTATAAGTTCCATCAACGTGGTATTGCGTCATTATATTTCGAAAATAGAGTGTGTATTGGAGTGCATGGCACATTAACTAGTTTAATATTTCGAAAGGGGTAAAACAGGGATGCGTTATATTACCCTGAAAATAATATTTGAGTAAAAATAACTAAAATGAATATAAAAAATAGGTATAAGGGTGGTAATTGCATAGGAATTAGGTACGAGGAATAATTAAAATTTCACAAACATGTATTAAAGCATACATACATACCATCCAGCCATTTCCTTGTCGAGGCAGGCGGAGACGACAAGGCGCCAGACTTTCCTATCTCGGAAAAGATCCTCCGCCTCTTCTACAACCTTACGTATCACCTTCACATATAACTGCTACAATTTTTCAGACTTTTTGCGTTTCCTTTCAAAATGTCGATTATTAATTTGATATACAGGTAACCCCCGTTCATCGCGACCCCGGTGAGTGCGGATTCGTTATAACGCGGTATTAACGAACGACACATTCCAGGAATCATCATAATGTGTAGTTGCACGAGCGAGCTATCTTTCTTTTTCGTTCACTCACATAATACACATGTACATATATACGTAAATTCACGAGCGCGAGTGAGACAAAATATGTAGCTATCAGAAACATCGACGAAGCGTGGAATGAAGTCACCCAATATTGTATGAAGAGCGTTTGGAAAAGGTTGTTCAGAGAAATTGACGATCAAATGAATTACGAAAATGATATTCAAAATATCGTCGAAGATATTAAGTGTTAAAATAATCGAAAAGGCCCTTTCTCTTCACAATCAGTGCATGCAGTTGTTAGAAGGAAATGACGAAGATTATGAACGAGTGAGTGCTTGCTGTATAGCGTGGTTGTAATGGATTATTTGACGGTTATAGACAAATTTTACACAATAAACGTAGGACAAACAAGGAAATCAAGATTATTTTTTGCAAAGCGGAAAAAAAAGAATTATATTTTATATAACATTGTTACTATATTTAATGTTTATTTAAAAATAACATGTTTTTTAGAATCTTAAAATGATTTTTTTTAAATCCTCCGTTGATCGCGGAATTTCGCTTATCGCGGCCATGTCCGGAACGTATCTCCCGCGATCAACCGCGGGTTAGGGGGGGGGGGGGGTTTACATGTATTTTGCTTGGGAAAAAACAATTTGCTTTTGATGTTATAAAATGATTAATTTGTCTGTCGATCAATTCACCTATGACGTCAAAAAAGGGGGTTTCCATTAATTAAAAACTGTGCGAGTCATTAATTAATTAATAAATTTTTTTCTCTTTAATATTTTAAAATGTTTGTTCTTGTAGAAAAACAACTTTTTTATATTATACAGGGTGACAGGCACTTGATAATTATATTCGAGGAGGTAATAGAGGGATTCCACACAAGCAAAAAGTAAAATATCAATGTGCCGTCAAATCTCAGCAATTACAGAGGTATTGATTAAAAAAACATTTCAAAATCGTCGAAACTGAACTTGACGTTTACTTGATTTTGGTACATATGTATTTATTTCACAAAATCAAGTAAATGTATCACGCCACGTCGCTTTTCTGCTGGGGTAGGCAGAGAGGACAGAGCGTCGGACTTTCTCAACTCAACACATATACAGGTTGTGTCGTAAGTAGTGAATCATACTTAGGACGATGATAGATTGGGTCAAGACCTACCAGAATAGCAAAATGCGCGTCGCATCTTCTTTCTCGCAAGCTATTGTTTTCATACCTACTGGGTTTTTTTTTTTTTGCTTTGGTCCCGGACTTTGTTTTGCCTATCGATTTGGACTTGTTGTAGGTCTTGATCCAATCTCTCATCGCCCTTAGTATGATTCACTACTTACGGGACATCCTGTATTTCCCTTCCATATCTAAACACCTTTCCACACATCGCCTACGATTTATCTTACTTTTCTTGTTTTTTTAATTTTATTCACTTAATCTAACTATAATTTCCTCGGTCTTCATCTACCAAGTCTTTCACTTTCATTTTCGCTGTATATTTCTTTTGTTAGTCTTTCTTCGTTTATTTGCAGTCGTCCTGTCAACATCATCTCACAATTGTCTTCTCCACCTTACTCAACACATCATCCTTAAGTTCACATTCATCCCTTATCACTTCATTTCGTATTTTATCATTTGTTTCCACTTCATGTACTCTTCTAAGTGCACGCATTACTACAACATTTGTTGTGTTTTTTTTTCAGTTTTTTTCCACGTTCATGTTTAACTTTTATATATCAAAGATGGTATTTCAATACAGTTGTGAACATCTTAGTAGATTTTTTCAGCGTATTAAAGTTAATTAAACATTTTCTGTGCTGTATTCACCACTGTTTTATGAATTGAGCTCAATACCGGTTTCTGGGCCCTCTGCCTTCTTCGTCAGGTGATGAGGAACTGTGATAAATTACGTCTTTAAAATATATTTCTAATTGGTCACTGAAAAAAAAAACGAGAAGCGTTAGCGGCTAGAAAGGGAAGGTTGTGTAGGCGGAGTTACGCAAAGTACATAGAAAAATAGAGATTGAATTTTTTATTAAACTAGAAATGTTTTATTTTTACGATTAAAATTTATGTAACTAAGGAATATCGTAGTAATTATAAATGCATCAAATTAATTATGTGGGCAAAAGTTTGTAGACTAGTATTTTGTTAAGTATAGCGTTTTTTTTTTAATATTATCCAAATTCAAATAATAATAAATATATAACAACACTACACACATGTACAACACAACACCTAAAGTCGAATGTATTACTATAATATATCGGAATATCTACAAAAGTTTATAGATCGTCTTCCATTGGTAAGTTTTCAGTGGTTTTCTTACCAAATATGTTTTTCTAAACATATGTTAACGTGAGGAAGCACCTAATTTAATGGCCGCAACCGCCGCCTTCCTTTTCTTACACTCAACTTTTACTTATTTATTTTGTAATATTTTTAATAGTTCAAATCCCGAATAAGAGCGCCCTTGGGGAGAGCCTGCTCTCAAAACGGCGCTATATAAAGTTTCCTATTATTATTATTTTTTCTGAACCATTTTCGCTAGTAATTGATCCCCTCTTTCACCTCCTTCAGTATGTCACAACAAATCCCAGTCACCCTGTATAATAAAGTGTTTTCTTGATATGTTGTTTCGAACGTCAAAAAATAATTTCATTATTTTGTACGTTGGCGACAGTTGCTTACCGTTTAGCGAGTTACTCGAGTAATATTGTGTTTCGAGTGTGATTCCCGGTAAGTTAACAGTACCATTACGTTGACCTGTTTATCTGTCGGTATCGATACCCGACAGAACGCCAGACTAATTGATTACGGATTTGTTAATTTCCTTATTTCAATATTCGATTTACTAGGTTTAATCCATCCATTCTGTGTTGTTTATAGTTAAGGCATTAACATTGTGAGGTTGAAAGACTTTGTTATTTGTTTTTATCAAACACTGGTTATTCCACTTTTTTGTAACGGTATAACCCTACCGGTTTCAAGGTGCACACCTCATCTTCAGGGGAGCACAAACAAGACTAAATTCTGTTCGAACTGGTACAGATATACACGCTTCAACGGTTGGGGGCTGAGGGGTGAGGTAGGCATTGGACGATTTCGGTCAAGGGCGGAGAGATTTTTGGGATATAACTGTTCACCAGATGTTCGGATCGATGTACTGACTTAGACATTTCTAGGGCCTCTAATCTGTCCAGTTTATTTCTTGGGTATTTTTCATGTAGTGTCATGTGCTCGGCTTATTTGGTCTGGATACGTAGCTCGCATCCCTGAATACAGACTCCCAAGAAAATTCTCTTGAATTATACAAAATAGTGCTATATAAATCTCTTTCTTTCGATGGTCCTACAGCCCATATAGAGCTTTGCCCGCCGTCAATCTTCGCCTCCAACTCCTCCTGTCATCCGCCTCGACCCTACAATCCTGCGCCCGCAGCAGCCGGGTTGCGTCTCTCTCAACTTCGACATCCCTTCGCAGCCTCGACCTGCCCACTCTCCTTCTCCCACCCGGGTGTCCCTCCAGGATTCCTTTGGGTGCTCGCGATGACGGCATTCTCTGCACATGTCCGGCCCATCTCAATCTGCTCAGTCTGACATGTACAGATAGCCTGGGAGCTTTGTAGATATTATACAGCTCGTCGTTGTATCGTATTCGGCAGGTTTCGCCGTCATTCACGGGGCCCAGGATCCTACGTAGTACTCTTCTCTCGAAAGCATCCAGCAACTCTGCGGATTTCGCTGTCAGTGTCCATGTTTCGCATCCATATGCCACCACTGTTCTAATAATTGTTTATATAAATCTCTATCTTGCTAAAAGCTGCAGCAGATTAAATCTGTCGATCGTCGTGGAACTTTGCCACTAAAACTTTGGGTTTAATCAGTCAAGACCGTGCGTTTGCTAAAGTGCAACAGCTTACACGCAAAAAACCAACGTACGCACAGGTGTCTTCCATCCACAGGATGTCTGACAATCATACTCAATCTCGAGAGATAGCCTATGTTTGTATAAAAAAAATAATAATAAAATGATGTAATGTGATTATGTTACGAGTATATCTCTTCTCCCACTTATCGCCTCAAATAATCCGATGTCTCGGGCATTCATAAAAAGAACCCTAAACCACGAGAGTCAATATCTCCCATAATAATGTGTGAGGCCACAACACGCGCGTGGTGCAGCCGTGCCTTTTGTTGTATTTTCCTCGTTTCTTTTCCTTAAAAGTGACTCAACAGCGCAAAAAGAACGCCATTAGTCAACCCAACCGCCCTGTTTGAGTTCTTGGAACCACAAACATGGTGTACTTGTACTGCCCCGAGACATAAAACAATCGGAGGTATCTATATAAAAAGGAATCCACCCTATCCTTACATTTTTTGCTAGTAATAATATAAAATAAATTATATAACTTGGGATTGGAACTATGATAACTATTATTGACATATTAAAAATCTTACCATGGGAAGACAAACTACAAATAAACCTTTCTGTATAGATCTTCCGATATGTGATACACATTTGATATCATAGATCTTCCGATATGTGATACACATTTGATATCATAGATCTTCCGATATGTGATACACATTTGATATCATAGATCTTCCGATATGTGATACACATTTGATATCATAGATCTTCCGATATGTGATACACATTTGATATCATAGATCTTCCGATATGTGATACACATTTGATATCATAGATCTTCCGATATGTGATACACATTTGATATCATAGATCTTCCGATATGTGATACACATTTGATATTATAGATCATAGATCTTCAGATATGTGATACACATTTGATATCATAGATCATAGATCTTCCGATACGTGATACACATTTGATATCATAGATCTTCCGATATGTGATACACATTTGATATCATAGATCATAGATCTTCCGATACGTGATACACATTTGATATCATAGATCTTCCGATATGTGATACACATTTGATATCATAGATCTTCCGATATGTGATACACATTTGATATCATAGATCTTCCGATATGTGATACACATTTGATATCATAGATCTTCCGATATGTGATACACATTTGATATCATAGATCTTCCGATATGTGATACACATTTGATATTATAGATCATAGATCTTCAGATATGTGATACACATTTGATATCATAGATCATAGATCTTCCGATACGTGATACACATTTGATATCATAGATCTTCCGATATGTGATACACATTTGATATTATAGATCATAGATCTTCCGATATGTGATACACATTTGATATCATAGATCATAGATCTTCCGATATGTGATACACATTTGATATCATAGATCATAGATCTTCCGATATGTGATACACATTTGATATCATAGATCTTTCGATATGTGATACACATTTGATATTATAGATCTTCCGATATGTGGTACACATTTGGATTTAAATGGCGTGTAGTGTATCTATTTAGTGTTTATATATAATCATAATTTTTTATAAGACCTCCCAAAAAGGGTTGTCTTCAAGAGTTTCCTAAAGCTGCAAACACCACCCACATTTCTAACACGTTGTTGAGAGAGACAAAGATCGATCCAATTGAAATATTACTCGAGAAAACGAACGTTACCGATCACGCCGTGTCTCTTGCGCAGTAGGCAGAGAGAACATATCTCCAAACTTTTCTATCCAATCACACAACTTTCGCCTCCTTTACATTCATACATTTCGTCATGCACAATCTTCTTTTATTCATACTTCTCATTTTACCTTATTTCAATATTTGGTCCAGCAACGTTTTGTTCGGTCCACCATTTCCACGCACACTTCACTTTTCCGCGCATACCTCACACTTTTGACATGTACCTAGTCGTTCTTTCATCAGTCATTCTCTCCACGTCCCCAAACCGTCTTAAACCTAATTTTTTCATTCAATTAAAATATTCATTTTAAATATTTGAAAAAAATTGTCAGAACAGCTTTCAAATTTTCTCTTTGATAAAAAAAAAATAAAAAATCTAATACTTTTTATATTAAGGAAAGAAAATAATGGAAAAAGGTAAAACTGAAAAAGGATAAAGAAATAATAAGACCTTCCGAGAATATCCTTTTCAATTTGGACTTAAATTGACGATCTCTGAATATGTTCAAAATTAATAATATAATAGAAAGATAATGGATACCACAAACTGCCTTGGCCTATTTGACGATCTCTGAGTGGACTACGAATAGGGGTTTACTAGATGTGATGACTCCATCAGTTCGAAATAAATGAATATCCCGACTCACAATCTTTTCCAGACTTTACCAAAGACATGTTTTAATTAAGAGTTTATAAAAATATTCACAACAATTTACTCTTGCAAGCAGTATCTTATGTGGTATTGTGGGAATGTTTTTTCTTCATCAAATCTCCTCTGCTCTTGTGAGGCTGGCGAACATCATGGGTAGTTTGACCCTTGAAGCAGCAGGTCTTAACAACTTTATGGTATTACATACCATATATCAAAGCTATGTTGATGGAAGAGTTTAGTTAGAGGGATATCGAACGGCGTGAAGCGTTGGGAAATAAAGTTGATGGTGCATTAAAACATTTATACCCGAACCGGACAATATCAAATTCTGCTAAAATGATAGTCCACTATAGTATTTTGGTCTCAACTTTGATGCATGGGAGTGGAATGTGGATGTGGGAATGTACTGAGAGGAGACGAATAAACACTGTAGAGATGCGTGCATTAAGAAGAATACCTGGATGACAAAATACGAGATGGAGTGATTAGGGATGAATGAGAACTTAAGGCTAATATAAAATAAAGAAGAGTACGTTGAGATGGTTTGAGCATATAGCACGAATGAATTGAGAAAGACTAACAAAACAGATATATAGTGCAAATGTGAGTGAAAAGCATGTGAGGGAAGATCAAGCAAAGTATGCATGGATCAAGTGATTTATATTCTGAAAGAAGTATGGTAAACGTAAAAAACAGAGAATCGTTGAAGTTGTATAGATATATAGTTCGGAAATTCTAGGATGAGTCCTGTGACAGCTTACAAATTTGCCCCAATACAACCTAATGTAATGTATTTACCTAAATAACTTGCTATTTATTAGAATTGAGGTTTATATTAGTTGATAAATTAATTAAAATTATTGGACATCGTTAATAGGTTGTATTGGGGAAAATTTGTGAGCTGTCACAGGACTCATCCTAGAATTTCCGAACTATAGAAGAGTAAGGATGTGTGTCAAGTTAGGAAAGTTTGAAGCTCTGTCTTCTCTGCCAACTCACAGGGAAATGGCGTGATAGTACGAGTATATAGCAGACGTGGGCAAATGCGGCTCTTCGTTGGGTTAAGTGCGGCTCCCAATGTCTCTTATAAAAATATAGATACTTTCTTTCCCCATTATACTTCTATTTTCGTAATTTTCCTTTCTAAATTTTGTGACAAGATGCGCATGTATGAATGCAACTGTCAAAGACGTAAGTATTGGTGTATACGTGTGTGCTGTGAGTTCAATGTGTAGGGTGCGCGCGTATCTCCTGCCTCTTTATGTGCGGATTTTTATATTTTCTTATATGTGTATATTTGATACTTTATATAGCAATTAAGATTTGTGTAGAATATGTAATAGATTAGAATGAGTGTATTTAATACAACGTGAGAACGTGACTATGGTGTGGCTCTTTATATATATATGTATATGAAAATCCAGAATGTGTCTCTCGTTGACCTCATGTACGCCCACCCCTGGTGTATACGATATGTATGTAATAATACCTCTCCTGTAAGTTTTCCAACTAGCAGATGGTAATTCCTCCCACATTTCTGCTCTGAATTTCCCCCTGCTATACCAGTTGAACGATATCACAATATCTCCTTGCACTATACCATACTCGTATGTCCGAAGGATATTAACTTTCTCCTTTTGATAGTGGATAATACTCGTACTTCTCTATCTTAATCCATCCGTTTCAAGATGTTATTCTTTTATTATTTATAGTTAAGGTATTAATATTAACTTTCTCCTTTTGATAGTGGATAATACTCGTACTTCTCTATCTTAATCCATCCGTTTCAAGATGTTATTCTTTTATTATTTATAGTTAAGGTATTAATATTAACTTTCTCCTTTTGATAGTGGATAATACTCGCACTTCTCTATCTTAATCCATCCGTTTCAAGATGTCATTCTTTTATTATTTATAGTTAAGGTATTAATATTAACTTTCTCCTTTTGATAGTGGATAATACTCGTACTTCTCTATCTTAATCCATCCGTTTCAAGATGTTATTCTTTTATTATTTATAGTTAAGGTATTAATATTAACTTTCTCCTTTTGATAGTGGATAATACTCGTACTTCTCTATCTTAATCCATCCGTTTCAAGATGTTATTCTTTTATTATTTATAGTTAAGGTATTTATATTAACTTTCTCCTTTTGATAGTGGATAATACTCGTACTTCTCTATCTTAATCCATCCGTTTCAAGATGTTATTCTTTTATTATTTATAGTTAAGGTATTAATATTAACTTTCTCCTTTTGATAGTGGATAATACTCGTACTTCTCTATCTTAATCCATCCGTTTCAAGATGTTATTCTTTTATTATTTATAGTTAAGGCATTAATATTAACTTTCTCCTTTTGATAGTGGATAATAATAATACTTCTCTATCTTAATCCATCCGTTTCAAGATGTTATTCTTTTATTATTTATAATTAAGGCATTAATATTAACTTTCTCCTTTTGATAGTGGATAATAATAATACTTCTCTATCTTAATCCATCCGTTTCAAGATGTTATTCTTTTATTATTTATAGTTAAGGTATTAATATTAACTTTCTCCTTTTGATAGTGGATAATACTCGTACTTCTCTATCTTAATCCATCCGTTTCAAGATGTTATTCTTTTATTATTTATAGTTAAGGTATTAATATTAACTTTCTCCTTTTGATAGTGGATAATACTCGTACTTCTCTATCTTAATCCATCCGTTTCAAGATGTTATTCTTTTATTATTTATAGTTAAGGTATTAATATTAACTTTCTCCTTTTGATAGTGGATAATACTCGCACTTCTCTATCTTAATCCATCCGTTTCAAGATGTTATTCTTTTATTATTTATAGTTAAGGCATTAATATTAACTTTCTCCTTTTGATAGTGGATAATAATAATACTTCTCTATCTTAATCCATCCGTTTCAAGATGTTATTCTTTTATTATTTATAGTTAAGGCATTAATATTAACTTTCTCCTTTTGATAGTGGATAATAATAATACTTCTCTATCTTAATCCATCCGTTTCAAGATGTTATTCTTTTATTATTTATAGTTAAGGTATTAATATTAACTTTCTCCTTTTGATAGTGGATAATACTCGTACTTCTCTATCTTAATCCATCCGTTTCAAGATGTTATTCTTTTATTATTTATAGTTAAGGTATTAATATTAACTTTCTCCTTTTGATAGTGGATAATACTCGTACTTCTCTATCTTAATCCATCCGTTTCAAGATGTTATTCTTTTATTATTTATAGTTAAGGCATTAATATTAACTTTCTCCTTTTGATAGTGGATAATAATAATACTTCTCTATCTTAATCCATCCGTTTCAAGATGTTATTCTTTTATTATTTATAGTTAAGGTATTAATATTAACTTTCTCCTTTTGATAGTGGATAATACTCGTACTTCTCTATCTTAATCCATCCGTTTCAAGATGTTATTCTTTTATTATTTATAGTTAAGGTATTAATATTAACTTTCTCCTTTTGATAGTGGATAATACTCGTACTTCTCTATCTTAATCCATCCGTTTCAAGATGTTATTCTTTTATTATTTATAGTTAAGGTATTAATATTAACTTTCTCCTTTTGATAGTGGATAATACTCGTACTTCTCTATCTTAATCCATCCGTTTCAAGATGTTATTCTTTTATTATTTATAGTGAAGGCATTAATATTAACTTTCTCCTTTTGATAGTGGATAATAATAATACTTCTCTATCTTAATCCATCCGTTTCAAGGTGTTGTTATTTTATAATTTATAGTTAAGGCATTAATACTGTGGAGCTTTAAATACATTTTAATATATTTTTTATAGTTAAGGCATTAAACATTTTAGTGGTTTAAAGACATTGTAATTTGTTTTATCAAACACTGTTTATTCAACTTTTTTGTAACGGTATAATCCTACCGGTTTCAAGGTGCACACCTCATCATCAAGAGAGTACAAACAAGACTGAATTCTGTTCGAACTGGTACCGAGATACACGCTTCTAACTGTAAACATTCGGGTTGGGGACTAGATGTTGAAGGAGGCATGGGACGACCTTGGCGAGCAGCGGAGAGGTTCTTGGGATATATGTGTTTACCAGATGTTCACCCCGATGCACTGACTTCGAAATTTCCAGGGCCTCTAATCTGTCCAATTTATTTCCGTTACTACTGATACGAAAGAATTTGGCATCATCGATAGAAAAAGTATGGTTTTCACGATGACAATGATTAGCCATTTCAGAATAAATTAGAGGATTTGTTAAGGTGGATTTGTGTTCATACCGTTACAAAAAGTGGAATACACAGTGTTTGATTAAACAAATAACAATAACTTGAAAAATAGTTTCATGATGAATATTGAAAAAAAAAAACAAAACCAGAAACACTCACAGTCAGGCATCAAGAGATGTGATGATGATATATGGTGGTTTCATTAAGCATACAGCTATTATTTGCTCAACCAAGGTTAAGCGCTCAATCTCGGCTATTCTTCGAGAGGCTGTGCCAACACACAGCTATTTTTTCTATCATTTTTAATTGTAATTCAAGCGGTGGATCATGCAGAGAAGATGTTGTTGCAGTCGCTTGTTAATTAGATACTTCATTTCTGAGGGGGGAGGGAGGGATGAGACAATCTCGTCTAGCGTGTATCTCGGTACTAGTTGGAACAGAATTCAATCTTGTTTGTGCCCCCCTGATGATGAGGTGAAAGCCTTGAAACTGGTAGGGTTATAACGTTACAACATTTTAATTTGTTTAGTCAAACACTGTTTATTCGACTTAATGTAATGGTATAACCCTACCGGTTTCAAGATTTTCACCTCATCATCAGGGAAGTTCGAACCAGACTGAATTATCTTAGACCATACTTCTAACGGTTAAAAAATATCGGGTTGTATTTAACCCTGCCTCCCTCCACCCACAATATGGAATTGTGGGTGGAGGGAGGCAGGAGACAACTTCAGCAAGCATCGGTGAGATCTTGGGGTTGTATGTATTTACCTGATGTTCATCCCTTTGCACTGACTTGGATATTTCTAGGGTCTCTAATTTCAATTTATTTCCATTACTGTACAAGTATTTGGCATCATCGATAGAAAATGTGTTATTTTCACGGTGACAATGATTAACCATTTCAGAATGAAAGGATTCGTTAAGGCGCATTTGTATTTACGAAGTCTCTTTACAAAAGATCTTCCTGTCTTTCCTGTATAGAACATAATCCAGTCAGCACATATAAGTTAATGCACACCACTGTTGCTAAGTATTCCATTTTTGCCTTTCATGTTAACACTTGCCTTACTGTGCTAAAAAACCCGCCAGCCACGGTGCTGGACGCTAAGCGTCCAGTAAAAAAAATGTTTCAAATTGAAATAATGCAAAGTCTGCTTGGCTATTTTTTGAAATTAGCTATGAAAATCATTTTATTATGTATGAAAACGTTGAATATTCAAATAAAATATAAGTCCTGGTCACTCGCTAGCCATGACAGGGTGGCAAGTGTTAAATAAGAGTTTCCGGAGATTAATATTAGTGTAAAAAGCTGGCTTTATATGATATATACTCGTATTATATTAAGTGGAATAAATAATATTTGACTAAACAAATTACAATGTCGTTTTTACTCTCCAGCGACTTAAAGCCGCTTTATTTACGGTGCTGCGAGTTATTTCCCTTCTCCTGTGACTTCGGACCTTAAGTCTATAGTCTCTATTATCCTTTCACACTCTGGTGTGTCGCTACCGGAGGAGGAGTCCCTTTGGGCACTTCCTTCTAAATCAGAACGTGACGTCTGCCTCATAAAAACAAAGAAGATTTTGATCTTATTGTGTAGATCGAGGCGTTCGATGGGCACACAGTTCGTATACTGTAACAGCGTGGGTTGTTGTGAAATCGAATTGAACTGATTTGAACATTACGAAATTTTTCAACATATTAGATTCGATAATATTTCGATAGCATCACATTTTAAAAGCTCTAATTTCTGTGTAAGTGCCACCTCCATTCTTGCTTTGATCTCCCATTAAACATTCATTCAGCATCCCAGATATTTATATAATTGAACTCGCTCAACAATCTCTTTGTTAAGTGCCACCTCCATTCTTACTTTGATCTCCCATTAAACATTCATTCAGCATCCCAGATATTTATATAATTGAACTCGCTCAACAATCTCTTTGTTAAGTGCCACCTCCATTCTTACTTTGATCTCCCATTAAGCATTCATTCAGCATCCCAGATATTTATATAATTGAACTCGCTCAACAATCTATTTGTTAAGTGCCACCTCCATTCTTACTTTGATCTCCCATTAAACATTCATTCAGCATCCCAGATATTTATATAATTGAACTCGTTCAACAATCTCTTTGTTAAGTCCCACCTCCATTCTTACTTTGATCTCCCATTAAACATTCATTCAGCATCCCAGATATTTATATAATTGAACTCGTTCAACAATCTATTTGTTAAGTGCCACCTCCATTCTTACTTTGATCTCCCATTAAACATTCATTCAGCATCCCAGATATTTATATAATTGAACTCGTTCAACAATCTCTTTGTTAAGTCCCACCTCCATTCTTACTTTGATCTCCCATTAAACATTCATTCAGCATCCCAGATATTTATATAATTGAACTCGTTCAACAATCTATTTGTTAAGTGCCACCTCCATTCTTACTTTGATCTCCCATTAAACATTCATTCAGCATCCCAGATATTTATATAATTGAACTCGTTCAACAATCTATTTGTTGAGTGCCACCTCCATTCTTACTTTGATATCCCATTAAACATTCATTCAGCATCCCAGATATTTATATAATTGAACTCGTTCAACAATCTCTTTGTTAAGTCCCACCTCCATTCTTACTTTGATCTCCCATTAAACATTCATTCAGCATCCCAGATATTTATATAATTGAACTCTTTCAACAATCTCTTTGTTAAGTGCCACCTCCATTCTTACTTTGATCTCCCATTAAACATTCATTCAGCATCCCAGATATTTATATAATTGAACTCGTTCAACAATCTCTTTGTTAAGTCCCACCTCCATTCTTACTTTGATCTCCCATTAAACATTCATTCAGCATCCCAGATATTTATATAATTGAACTCTTTCAACAATCTCTTTGTTAAGTCCCACCTCCATTCTTACTTTGATCTCCCATTAAACATTCATTCAGCATCCCAGATATTTATATAATTGAACTCGTTCAACAATCTCTTTGTTAAGTGCCACCTCCATTCTTGCTTTGATCTCCCATTAAACATTCATTCAGCATCCCAGATATTTATATAATTGAACTTGTTCAACAATTTCATCAATTATACTCGTATATCCAAAAATTTAAATAAATAAAATGAAATGGAAGTGATTTTTTGTAGTTTTATTCAAAGCTTTCGGCGTTAATTTTGTGTTACTCTGTATTAGAATATGGTTTGAGGCTTTCGTGGTTCTTAAACGTTTAAAAAATGGCGCAGTTTTCATCTTCATGCGTTGTTTGTTTTCAACTTGACGAAGTTGACTACAAACTAACCCTGAAGTGAAAATTGTAACGTTTTCGAAACTTCTGAATCTTAAGACAATACTCCGTTAAACCTTATACAACAATCCATTTTATAATATTTATCATTAAATTACTTTCACCTGAAAAGTACAATAATAACAAAAATCCATTCAGCCATAAGAGAGGCTCGACATAGCTGGTAGAAACTCGCGTAGAGAAGAAATATGTAATTAATGTTATAACAAAGTAATTTATTGTTAAATATTATTTGCAACTTTCTTCATACATTAAGTCAATCCTTCAACAGCAGGGCTATTATTTTTTATGCGGATTTTAAGTCAATCGCTTCATCACTTAAGTCTAACAACAAAGATTCTTTGCTGAAGGTGACTTGAAGTTCGATACAGCATTGATCCCTCTGGCTTTGTTTAAATTGGGCCATCTCAGCTGTCAGCTGTCAATTTGTAGCGAATATGACACAGGGCCAATGTCAGCGATGTCAACGGGCTACATGACATGGGTCGCCCCTCAGACTTGGTGATCACGTGACGTTGTCGACTGTAGACAGACCGCAGACTCGGGCGTGCTAATCAGTACACAGAGGCGACACTACGAGCTACTTGCACTAAGATACTCTCACTTTTAGCCTCTTTGGTAAAACGCTATAATCCGAATTCACCGTCCGATCTTAACACTAAATACTAAATCTTAATTATTTTTCCAAAATCTGCCAAGATAATAGTCAACAACAGTGTTTGAGTACCAATTTTGATTTATGACAGTTAAACGTGGACCTGAAACAAGATTGAAAAGAGCTGTATAAATGATGCAAAAATACGTGCACTTAGAAAAATACATGGGTTAACAATGTATGACAGAATACAGAATGAAGGGAGTAGGAATGAATGTGAACTTAAGACTGGTGTGTTGAGTTAGATGAAGAAGAGTGCTCTTGAGATGGTTTGACAACGTGGAACGAATGAATAAAGAGACACTACCACACTAACAAAACAAATAAATATACAGAGCAAATGTAGATATACGAGTATGTATCATAAGGTATACGATTTGTTTTTGGACGGTATTAATACGTTACCTTTTCGTTTTCAGTTGTATTGTGATATATTTTATATGTACGAGTATAAGACATTTAAATGTTTATTGTGTTAATAATTGGGTTTCATGTTGTTCCTGTCAACAACTCATTGATTTAAGAAGAGCCCTTCAGATTGCTCCTCACGCTTAGAAAGTATTACAGTATGCGAATTTACCTAGAGCTACGGGTAGTAAGATTAACTAGAGCTACGGGTAGTAAGATTAACTAGAGCTACGGGTAGTAAGATTGACTAGAGCTACGGGTAGTAAGATTAACTAGAGCTACGGGTAGTAAGATTAACTAGAGCTACGGGTAGTAAGATTAACTAGAGCTACGGGTAGTAAGATTAACTAGAGCTACGGGTAGTAAGATTAACTAGAGCTATGGGTAGTAAGATTAACTAGAGCTATGGGTAGTAAGATTAACTAGAGCTACGGGTAGTAAGATTAACTAGAGCTAAGGGTAGTAAGATTAACTAGAGCTACGGGTAGTAAGATTAACTAGAGCTACGGGTAGTAAGATTAACTAGAGCTACGGGTAGTAAGATTAACTAGAGCTACGGGTAGTAAGATTAACTAGAGCTACGGGTAGTAAGATTGACTAGAGCTACGGGTAGTAAGATTAACTAGAGCTACGGGTAGTAAGATTAACTAGAGCTACGGGTAGTAAGATTAATTAGAGCTACGGGTAGTAAGATTAACTAGAGCTACGGGTAGTAAGATTAACTAGAGCTATGGGTAGTAAGATTAACTAGAGCTACGGGTAGTAAGATTAACTAGAGCTATGGGTAGTAAGATTAACTAGAGCTACGGGTAGTAAGATTAACTAGAGCTATGGGTAGTAAGATTAACTAGAGCTACGGGTAGTAAGATTAACTAGAGCTAAGGGTAGTAAGATTAACTAGAGCTACGGGTAGTAAGATTAACTAGAGCTACGGGTAGTAAGATTAACTAGAGCTACGGGTAGTAAGATTAACTAGAGCTACGGGTAGTAAGATTAACTAGAGCTACGGGTACTAAGATTAACTAGAGCTACGGTTGGTAAGATTAAAAGTTTTACTATCAAGTTATAGTATTTTGAACATGTATGTTATGTTGATAGAGAGCAATTACTATGACCTCTACTACGGTGGTTCTTAACCCGAAGGTTCAATTGTCGAGGCCGAAGACAATGTCGTTTCCTTGTGTTGCCTCCCAGCCACAGTTTTCAACGTGTCTGCATCAGCAATGCGGGATATATTCATGAGTACCACGCGAATGAATGAGTCGATATTTTAATTTATACGAGTATTTACAACTCTCGCTTCAATTACTCATGAATAAACTGGTTTTATAAATAGGCCATTGCAGATATTTTGGCATCTGCTCCGATTAGATCCAGTTACCTAGCCCATAAATAATGCAAGGCCCAGGATTCTCCCGTTCTCACATCCGTAGATCATTGCCCACGGTCCGCGTAGAAACTGAAAACCATCCCAGACCTGTCAGACCAGTTCTGATGATGGATTCTCTCCTGATACCTCAGCGATCTCCGTGCCAAAAATAACAAACTCGCTTCGTCTAATCGTACAGTAATTTATGCCGAAACGGTACAATTAGCAAAAAAGGTTAACGTTGTTCGTTATCTAGGACATGTTTAGTGTTGCTATATTAAATAATGTATTCGTTAATATGTCTTAAGATGATTTATATAGTGCCATTTAGTGAGTTACCTCACCTCAAGGTTTTTTTGTATGTGTTATAATTCAAACCACAAAATAACCACTTGGTGATCTTTAAGGCGCAAAAGTGACAACTGTACTGCTTTGTGGTATTTAAGATTCAAAGTGACACTTTATATGGAAAAATACAAAATTATCACTTTGTGTGCCAGTATACGAGTATATCACAGCATTGTGAATTTATTGTCTTCTCTGCACGGCACGAAAGTGTTGAAAATAACACGATGTATGATATAAGTTAACATACGAGTATATGATATAAGGTCTTTGTTATCCCGCGTGGCTTGACTTATTTGCCAACATTTTAAAAACGTGGCAGTTTTCATCTGTAATTGCGATACTCGTATTGACAACAAACATGCCTTGAGGTTGAAAACTGTAACTTTTTCGAAACATCGGCTTCATAAGCCAAACGACGTGGTATAACACTCATTTAGGCCGAGGCCACACCAAAGTGCTTCGTTAGGTGCTAAGCTAGGTTTTACGTGACTCATATGCTAGGTGACTTCATGCCTGGCCATGGTATGTACGAGTATGTATGTTGTACATTGTAACGGTCGAATTCGACAGTTTATTATAAAAAAGTAAAATAATACGAGTATAATGTTCTTTGCACATGGTCTGGTCTTGAGAAAAGGATGGATCAAGATTGAAAGATATTTTAAAAGCTGCCGAAAAATCACATTTAAAATGAATGAAAAAATAATACATTAAATTGTTCTGTGACAACTGTCAAATCTTCTTATCTCAAAACAGGTGTGGATTGCTGAAGTTTTTGGCGTTCTAATGTATCATAAAGCCTTAGGCCGAGGCCACACCAAATTGCTTCGTTAGGTGCTAAGCTAGGTTTTACGTGACACATATACTAGGTGACTTCATGCCTGGTCACACCGAAGTGCTACGCACAAATTCATTTGACATTTGGGAGTGGTTGGGTCAACAAACGATGCCACTCTCAAAATTAATAAATTTCATTACAACTTACCTTCTCTTTATTTGCTTCCTGTGCAACTTTATTCCAAAGTGATTTTATTACAGGTACATTTTTGTATAATTTGCTCGATGGGTTCCACAAAGGCTCCCTTTTATACATAGCTGTCATTAAAACTTCCGCCATCTTGTAAATTAACCAACGCGTCTGTTCGCTAGGAGATTCACTCGATGACTAATCGTTATGCAACGTGGCGCGAAGCGTGCAGTGTGGCCACTGCGATAGTATGCGGTACGTTGGTTCGATAGGATATGTCGCCTAACTCGCAACATAGCTCTAAGCATCAAGCGAGGCTCCTACCTGTGTGGCCGAGGCCTTAGACCTTTACAACTTTTACCAAAAATCGCGAACGCCTCACAATGCCACAGTGTAGTATTTAAAGATAAAACTTACCATTCTGCTCCTTTGTTGTTGTTAACACTCATTATTGTTACAAATTCCACTTTCTGGTCTCTATTCTCTTTCTTCTCATTAAGCCACAAAACTGGCGAAAATGCCACATTAACATACGGTGTTAAATACACAACATAGACAATATTGTTCTATTGTGGTCTTAAACGGAGATTATCTTTCACTTTTAATGAACGTTAAGACTCAAAATTGTTGAAAATGCAACTTTTTGATCGCCAACGCATAAAAGTTTCATAAATGCGATTTTGTGGTCTTGAACGCGCAACATTACTTCTTTGTAATATTTCATTTAAGGCACAAGAATGTCAGAAATGTCAAACAAAATATATTTTGGTGATTTTTAAAGCACAAAATACGTCTTTGTGGTCTCGAAGGCGCGATATTTTTCTTTATTTTAAGCACAAAACACTCGCATATCTTTGTGGTCTTCAAGGCATACAATATTGTTTTGTGGTATTTAAGACACAAAATATATACTTGTGGTTTCTGAGGCACAATTTGTTTTATCGTCATTGAGGCTTAAAACATATCTTTGTGGTCTCTAAGGCACGACATTTTTCTTTTTGATCTTTTTAGCACAAATATATCATTGTAATCACTAAAGCTTAAATTTTCTGTCAGAAAATATATATTTGTGGTATTTTAGGTAGAAAATATTTCTTTGTGGTCTTTAGGCAAAAAAATATATCTTTGTGGTATTTTAGGTAGAAAATATATCTTTGTGGTATTTTAGGCAGAAAATATATCTTTATTGTATTTTAGGCAGAAAATATATCTTTGTGGTATTTTAGGCAGAAAATATATCTTTATGGTATTTTAGGAAGAAAATATATCTTTGTGGTATTTTAGGTAGAAAATATATCTGTGTTTTCTAAACGGAACATTTTTTTCAATATGTATTTTTTAGACACAAAATATATCTTTATGGTATTTTAGACACAAAATATAATATATCTTTGTGGTTTTTTAAGCATACAATTTATCTTAATGGTTTTTTAGACACAAATTGTCTCTTTATGATCTTTCAGGCACAGAATATTTTTTATGATACTTTAGGCACGAATATCACTTTGTGATCTTAAAGGTATCAATATAAATCGATTATCTCCAAAACCATTTCGAAGAACTCGAACCTGAGACGACCGCTTGTTCAGCATGAATCATAACTGTAAGACCACAGCAGAAATACTCGTAATACCAAATGTCTGATCATTTTGAACTTGTGCGGATGGATGAGGCACGCAGCGGAAACACAAGGTCGCTGAATCAGCACACATCTACGTCACGGTGGTATGGTACGGCCGATGGTATGGTATACACCAGACAGAAACTGGTTCTGCGGTCCCGAAATTGCGCCGGAGTGGGCGCGGGTCGATAGCACGACTCGAGGCGCCAATGTCGGACGGGGTCGGCCGGCCATGTGAAATATTTGCGGCAATTTTAATTATTAACTATTTCCTATTTTACGTTATATATAAAGTAACAAAAATAAATATAATTCGTCGTGGTAACTGCAATAGGTCATATGTTAAACATATTAAACTTTACAGGAGAGACAAAAAACATTCCCATTTGCCCCATCTTCTCGGCTGCTTTTATAAATGAAATATTGCCGTTAGTATTTTTTATTGTAAATTGTTTTTTGTTGTAAGTTATGTTGACATACAACCATTTGCTCATCGACATGATTTTTTTTTATATACAACCTGTTGCAGTTACCACGACAAAATTTATTATACAGAATGCGGCGAAATGAACTCCCTGTTTAGAAAAATTAATAAAAATGAAATGATACTCGGTGCCCCAAAAATGCATACACATTGTAAACGATTGTAAATTCAGTGTTTATTAAGGTTTAGTTAAGATTAAAACTCCAAATTAAATAAAACTCAAAAGTAATTTTTTTTAACTATCGCTCGATATGTGCTCAAATTGATGCCCGTTCTGGTACATGCACTGCTGATAACGTCAACTCACAAATATCACGCATAATTTGTTTTAGTATTTGGGCGCATTTCTTTCAATGGTTGCTTTTAATTAATAAGCTGGTGTTGGTTTTATGCCATAAACTTTTATCATTGACGAGTCCCCTTAAAAAAAGCCCAGTGGCGTGAGATCTGGGTAGCGCGGGAGTCATTTAATGCTACATCTACGTACAATCCATGTGTTCGGCAAATTTTCATCAGGATATGCTCTTACATCACCATGGTAGTAGGAGAGTGCATCATCTTGCTGAAAATGAAAGCCCTCCTCATCCTTAAACTCGAATGCGTGGTATAACAATTACTGCAACAAGGTCAAATAAACGGTACGGTGTAAAAGTGTGTATACATTTTGTAGGACAACTTACGAGTATATATACATACATACTCGTATGTTATATACCGTCACGCAGTCTCCGCGAAATTTTATTTTACAATCTGAAAGGAAAAAGTTCATCATCTGCTCATATTCAAATGCCGATCTTCGAGGTTGAACATTGTGATCAATCACTTTCATGACTAACAAGGTACGCATACCATATATATTAGGTGTTAACATAACAAGGTACGCATACCATATATATATTAGATGTTAACATAACAAGGTACGCATACCATATATATTAGGTGTTAACATAACAAGGTACGCATACCATATATATTAGGTGTTAACATAACAAGGTACGCATACCATATATATTAGGTGTTAACATAACAAGGTACGCATACCATATATATTAGGTGTTAACATAACAAGGTACGCATACCATATATATTAGGTGTTAACATAACAAGGTACGCATACCATATATATTAGGTGTTAACATAACAAGGTACGCATACCATATATATTAGGTGTTAACATAACAAGGTACGCATACCATATATTATATATGAGGTGTTAACACAACAAGGTCCAGTATGATTATCAGACACCCTGTGTATGAAAGACGCATCTGTGTGTGCTTGTTTATTTTGTGTATGCTGTTGCATTTCAGCAAGCACAAAATCTTGATAAATCGAATTAAAAATTCCGATGTCAAGAACATCCAAGTTCCAAGACGATCATGAGGTGTAATCTGCTGCTGTCTTTCTCTAACTAACGTCAACTCTTCTTCCCACATTTCTTCTGCCTTCTGAGAATTTTCTCCAGCAATATCAGTTGAGAGATCTCACGTTTTTCTTTTGGTGGTGTTTAATACTACCCATGTCTTAATTTATCCGTTTCAGGATATCATCATATGGACTTGGTCAACCTATGAGACTCTCAACATTCTTTGATAGCACTACATTTCAAAAGCTTCTAGTTTATTTACGGTGGCCGTAGTAAATGCCCATGCTTTATTACCATATATCAATACGGAGAATATGTAACAATGCACACACTTAAGTTGACATTTAGAATTTCAATACTAGTCATTACTTTCAAATAAAATATATTTTTGTGTTTAAATTTACTCATAGAGCTACGAGATTATCAAAGTTAGCCGAATAGAAATGAATATTTTCAATGTTTTATATTTCAGAACCTCTGAAGAATCTTTTATACCATTCTAGTATTACCTCATTAGCAGATTAGTTCATCCATAACGAACAAATTTCCTTTTACTTAAGGCTGAATCACTAATTACGTTTTATTTTTTCTTACAGGAAATGCATTTTGGCCACGCATCATTAGCAGTGCACGTGTGAAGAGAGAAGATACTGGAACAAGGACTATTCTAGAAACATAACGCTTTACAGATCAAAGTAGTTTTATAAAAATAAAATATAATTCAACTACAGATAAAAAAATAGGATCAAAACCAGCTTGAATAACCATAAGAAAACAAATCCACTTAGATATTTAAAAAAGGGGATCAAAACCAGCTTCAATAACATTAACAAAATAAATTCATTTGGAGATTAAAAAAAAAAGGATCAAAACTAGAAATTTACGATCAAACGGTTTTTTCAATTCAGATCAAAGAATATAATATTAAGGAGATCAAGATAGATTCAGGATCAACAGCAGATACAGTTAGATATTTTAAAAATCTCCGTAACTATCTGGCACGAAGGATTATTAATAAATATATGGACAAGAGCTTGATTTACAAAAAAATATATTTCATTGTTCAATAAATTGAAATGTACATGACTTATAACTATAAATGAAAAGAGAAGATAGATAAAAAGAGGTTAGAAATTAAAATGTCCAAAAAAGCGTAAATATTACAAAGTGTCACAAAATTATTTGAATTATTCCTCGTCTCTGTCTGTCTCTAAGATGTCCCGCGCGTCCAGGAACGAAGTCCAGAGTTCGTGTTCCCAAAATATGTTACCAAAATTGTGATGAAGACTCGGGAGGCTTTTTACAGAAAACGCAGACCAAGAGGAAGGAGACGGGATTATTTATAGAATAATATCTAAAGAAAAATTACAAAAAAATTCAAATCAAAGTAAAAGGAAACTAAAAAGAGCTTGTCAACATTATCTTTTTGAAAAAAAAAATATATATATATATGTTGTTGAATCAATTTTTCAAAAAAAAAAGGACATATTTTGTAACTTCGAAAAAAAAAAGCGAACATTATTTTTGTGATTCAAATTTGTAAACACGGGTGTTTTTACTTATAAAAGTAACTATAGAAGTATTTTTTCAGTGTTGTTTACAAAAAGTTAAAATTCAAATACTTCAGTTTTTTTTTTATCAAAAAGGCAAAAAATTGAATTATTAATTCTCATTTCCAAAATAATGCCTTAATGTGATTAACCAGCGTAAAAAAAAAATATGAACGTAAAATTAAGTGTTACGGATTTTTTCTAGTTTTTTTACAGTAAAAAAAATAGTGCTATTTTTGTGGAAAATAAAAAAAAACTAGGGTAATTTTTTTTTTAAATTGGTAGTTTTTTAAATGTGCGCGAAAATCTTATATACTTAAATTTTTTAAAACATTCTTAGTGTCCGGATCATATCCGATTTTAAAAAAAAAAGATATAGTTTTTTATATGAATCGTTAGTCTCTACAAAAAAAATTGTGCTTACACGTGTTAAACATAACAGATCTCTGTTTGTAATTTAAAAAAAAATAACGGTCAATTTAAAGTAAAAAACGAAAAACAAAAAAAAAATTAGCTAACATTGTGATATTAAAAATAAATGTTGTTCGTGATTTTTTTTCTTTAATCTGGTATGCGTGTGTGATTGATTGTTTATAAATAAAAACAAATCAAAATGTTGACCAGAAGGAACTGGTTGCTTCGTTGTAGCATCATCGCTAACCTGGCTGTTCTGTTGTATATCGGAGCCCATATCATGGTAAAGAGTTCTCCCGGAGAATATGCCTTCGATCCTGGGAGCAGCGGCAGAAACTTGGCTTCAGCCGTGGAATTAACTCCAGGAGAAAACAATCCCGTGTCGATAGCTAGAAACGACAGGATCGTTAGTGTTTCAAAGGCTAACAACGAAGTGTCTGAAAAATCTTCGCCGGATGATATGAGACTATTCACGTTTGATAAGATCAAAACGGATGAAAAAGTAGATAGCGCTAACAATAATAATAACTTAGATTTTGAAAGTAATCGTTTAGACGAGAATAAAATAGAAGAAAATGGTGTTGTGAGTGAAAAACTAGATAGGTTACCAAATGTGAAGACGAACGATACGATTGGTGTATCCAATATCGACGTAATCAACGACGTAGCTAATGAAGAGAGTTTAAACGAATCTACTACAGGTTATCCTGTGGACGAATCAGTTCTCGAGCCCTCTACCCTGGCCAGACTCAAGGAGCTGTTGAACTGTAACGACAAGCCTTACGAGTCCACGACCAGGCAGAGGGGAGAGTTCTGGGTGCTCTACAACTACGTGAAGGCAGACCACGGACCACTGAGATGCCACGAGACTGTCACCTACACGACGCACGGTGACTTCACCTTCATGGATAATCTGGTTCCACTGCTTGAAAAGTGAGTTATTGCGAGTCTTTATTTGAACAGTCATTCTTATAATGTCGTGTCGTTGATTCATTCGACAGGAATCCATATACGAGGCGTATCCAGAAACTAAGTGTACTGAGGCTGTCACGACCGGATGGATTTTATTTTTGACATGTTGGCTACACTTTCGTGTAGCCTGACCCTTCCCCTCCACAACGAGACCGGTTCGAGGTCAGTACGTTGAGAAGTGTCGACGCGGCAACACGTTTCGTGAAAAATGTCAACCCCATCTCCCGCCAAGTTGAATCGAGTGGAGGCCGGGCAAGAGTTTTTGAGGCGCTGCAAACTCCATGGAGATGAATTTCTCCGCTCCATCGTTACTGGAGATGAAACTTGGGTTGCACACTACACGCTTGAAACCAAAAGGCAGTCTCAACAGTGGCGTCACACCTCTTCACCCTCCGCCAAAAAGTTCAAAACCACAATTTCAGCCAAGAAAATCATGGCATCCGTGTTTTGGGACTGTCAAGGCATAATTTTAATTGAATATATGCCTCAATGGGAGACCATCAACTCTGCGAGATACTGTGAGACCCTAAAAAAATTACGGAGGGCGATTCAGAACAAGAGGAGAGGCATGCTGACAAAGGGTGCCGGCCTGTTGCACGACAATGCCAGACGGAACTGCTCGCCTCGTTTAAATGGGTTGTCCTAAACCATCCCGCGCATTCCCCTTGACCTAGCACCTTCAGATTACTATCTCTTTACCTCCCTGAAGCTGCACATGGGTGGAAAAAGGTTTTCAACCGACGAGGAGGTAAAGGAGGAGGTGGAGAAGTGGACGGAGTGGTAGGCGGGAAACTACTTCGAGGAAGGCATCAAAAAGTTGTATCCCGCTTCACCACCTGCATTGAGAGGAATGGCGACTATGTCGGAAAATAGCTTACATATGTACTACGGTAACCACGTATTTTTTTTGTTTAAATAAAAAAAATTGTAACCTACAAAAATTCAGTACACTTAGTTTCTGGATATGACTCGTACATACTGGTTCATTCTTCAAAGGACAGAATAATTTATTTAATGACGTCTAATTTAATAGACGTTTATGATAAATGCATAAATTCAGTTTATATTTTATGAACTTTTATATATTTTATTTATAATAAAAATAACAAGTAAAGGAAAATTTATACGGCGCTGTTTAGAGAGCAAATTCTTCTCAAAATGCGCTCTTATTTGAAATTTGAACCCACTATTATTGAGAGATTCAAATGTTTGAAAAATAAATATATAATGTTATGTTATAATTTGAGTGTTAGGATAGGATAGAATGAATTAGATACATTGTAATTTATTTTATCAAACACTGTTTATTCCACGTTTAGTAACAAGAGTCTTGTTTGTGCTCCCCTGAAGATGAGGTGTGCACCTTGAAACCGGTAGGGTTATACCGTCACAAAAAGTGGAATAAACAGTGTTTGATAAAAACAAATTACAATGTCTTTAAACCTCTACAACGTTAATGCCTTAACTATAAACAAAAATTAGAAATCTATTTTTCTTTGCATACCAAAATAGCGACTTGGCGTAATGATGATGATGAAAGTGAGATATGATTTTATGATTATAACAAACATATAATAATAATAATAATAAAATGACGCTTGATGTCGCACCGTTTAGTGAGTAAATTCTCCTCAAGGGCGCTTCAGTTTAATTTGCAATGCGACAAGCTTTGATTTGACATGACCGTAGGTCAAGTGATCTCAATGAACTGAGATTTGCGCATCACGAGGAACTATGTTAGTTCCAGAGAGTGCGTCTGGTTCCAAATCTACTCTGCCAATCAATATCAAGTCTACGCCATATTTTATCAACATGATACATACAACCTCAAAGACTATTAAATAAGTCTTAACTCATCTGACTGAACCTCTTCATGCCAGGTATGGACTAAGTAGTGTGTACCTGTAGGCCCGACTGTTTTTGACATGTATTTTTTGTTTTACAAGATATTAAAAACGTAATAAAAAGACAGTGGATTGCTCACGGTGTGTTGTGTCTTATGATCTGTTGTCTTATGATCTGTTATGTCTTATGATCTGTTATGTCTTATGATCTGTTATATCTTATGATCTGTTATGTCTTATATGTTATGTTTGATGATCTGTTGTGTCTTATGATATGTTATGTTTGATGATCTGTTATGTCTTATGATCTGTTATGTCTTATGATATGTTATGTTTGATGATCTGTTGTGTCTTATGATCTGTTGTGTCTTATGATATGTTATGTTTGATGATCTGTTGTGTCTTATGATCTGTTGTGTCTTATGATCTGTTATGTATTATGCCTCTCTTTGATAAAAAAGTATTTTTTATTGTATCGAAATTAAATTCAGGGTTGTCACTACATTAAAAAATGGTAACTATTTAACGCAATGTACAAATTATATTTCATTCTTTAAATATAACACAAATTTAATTCTAATAAGTTGAAAAGATTACTTCTAATGTAAAACGGATTCGTGTTTATTCTGTATTTACAAAGAATTTAAATATTAAAAGGAAAAAAATCGCATTCAAATTCACAATTTCGAATATATTTTTATGATACACGAGATAAATTATGCAAAAATATTGCGACACAAATAACTAAGCAGTTATGGTAAATCCACAAAAACTACTGACGCGCCAGCCCTTGCGATATATAACATACCATATACAGCCTATCAAACAGACCAGGTTAAAAAAATTACAATATTTAGATCAGAAATCATCTTAATAAGTGATGAAAATGTTCATAATCTTCTACAGAGATGGCATTATCTGTACTTATTATAAAATATAGCGTCAAATAAGCTCAAAAATATGAACGTGGATATAACCGCTCTTGACTTGTAAGTTACAAATTAATAATGTGGATTATTCCAAAAAGTGGGCGTGGAAAAATATAAATGCCGAATAAATGCTGTAAGAATGCGTGCATTGAGATGCATATTTGGGGTGACAATGTAAGATAGATTACGAAATGAAGTATGAGGGATGTACGAGTATGTGAATTTTAAGCTAATGTGTCTAATAAGATGAAGAAGAGGTCTTCGAGATGATTTAGGCATGTTTAACGAATTAATGAAGAAAGACTAACAAAACAGATACTATATATATAGTGCAAATGTGAGTGGAAAGCGTGTGACAGGAAGAGTAAGGAAAGATTGTTGGATCAAGTTAATGATATTTTGAAAGAAGGAAACATAGTTTATCAGAGAAATCGTAGAAGTTGTATGGATGTAGAAGAGTCTAAAGATGTGTATCGATAAAGAAAAGGCTAGAATTGTGTCCTCTCAGCCTACCCCGACAGGGAAATGGCGTGATTATAAGTGTGTTTGTATGAATGGATCGAAACCTATCCAATAGGGCAACTCATTGCCGAGGAATGCGTCTTGTTGCATGCCCACTGCAAGGCCACGGCCGCTCTAGATCTGGTGTCAATTGCCAAGTCTCAAGACCCGCTTCTACTGTATTGCATTGAATCGGCCACTGTCACGAGCCGCTGGACTGATCGGGTCGTTTGTGCATGCAGTGTGCACTATTGCATTGATTTCATTATCGTATTACACACCAAGGGCGCATTCAATGGAAATAATGGGTCAATTGTCCGAAGACGTCTTCATTTATGAATGGTGTCGCTATATTTACGTGCATGCACAGATACCGTTTAACTGGATAGCTCCTTGGCCTAGTTGGTAAAAATGCCTTATTTTCACCCCGGTTCGATTATTGATTGTACCTGAGAGCAACAAAACATAATTCAAAATTGCCAGCAAAAAAGTTATACTTGTCTCAGGTTAATAATATAATAAAATGAGAGTCTTCCTTCATGGGTGATCTAATAAAGAAAATAAATAACTTCTATCCATACCTGTAAAACTTTGATGTAGACCATTCCACGCCACGGGACCAGCAACGGCAAAAACCCTTTCGTAATCCATTGCTCTATCATAATGCAGTAATGGCAAAAGCCATTTATTTTATTCAACACTTCATTGTAAAAACAATCTGGCCGTCTTATTGCCAGATGGCTTTATCTTTCAACCAATCAGTCAAAAGTAAATAAAGGAATTGTGATTTGTTTAATCAAACATTGTTTATTCCATATTTTTGTAACGGTATAACCCTACCGGTTTCAAGGCTTTCACATCATCATCTGGGAGCACAAACAAGACTGAATTCTGTTCGAACTGGTACTGAGATATACGCTTCTAACGGTAAACATTCGGGTTGAAGACTAGGGGTGGAGGGAGGGATGAGACAACCTCGTCGAGCAGCGGAGAGATTCTTGGGATATATGTGTTTGCCAGATGTTCACCTCGATGCACTGACTTAGACATTTCTAGGGCCTCTAATCTGTCCAAGTTATTTCCGTTCTATTTCTCACGTTCAACCAGTTCACCTTCTGGTATTAAGTGATATGATCGTATTTTCTCGGGTTAAAAATAAATCTTAGACAAATATTTTGAAGACGCTGTTATAAGTTCAGCTGTTCCTCTGTAATATTCAAATAACAGACGTCCGCATAGTCCAAAATCAGAAAGAGCAGGGATCGCACGAGTAAAATTTTGGTTTTAGTATGTAGGAATCTTTGCAACACTTTAAGGGAATGAACGCTGAAGAAGATCCTTCGGCTTACCTCATTTATTTGATCTCGCCATGAGACAGTGTTGTCCATTTGCATTTCTAGGCTTTATTCAATGGTATGATATTATAGATCCATCGAGCCCTTTCATAATACGAGAAACATAATGATGCGTGAAACGCATTCATTCGAATCTTTCTGAGTCTATAACAAAACAGCGCACTCCAAATCAATGAATTGTTGATATTTGCCGTTCTAATTTAATAGTTTTTTACGATAAGAAGTAAAAACGAGAATTAGGTTTGACTTTACTGTATACCAATCAGTTAAAAAACTCCACGGGTCAAGACGTGAAGAGGCCATCCGGTGCTGTCAAAAGAGATGACGTAATTTGAGTCAAGAGATGAGAGGACCACGAACTGGCATTGATACGTTGTCAGCGTGATGACCGCTTCTTTTCAAGTGGACCCAAGCGGAGACCTTCGCATTCTGGTCACGCTGCAGACTTCCTTATCGGGCAATCCGACACACGATGGACATGACACAGGGCCTTCTGAAGAACCGCTTGGATCATGTTTTTTCAAGAGGGCTATTGCAACAGTTGATGGTTCTGGCTGTGATCAGATGTTATCATTATGTTGGACCAAGAATACAAATGTTCTTGCGAGTTGAGATCTTACAAAAAAAAAAAGCAAATTGAATACTCAGTGTATAGATCCATTTCGTAATAAACTATGACCTAAATAGCGTTTTTTTTTTCAATTAATAAAAGTTCAAATAGATTTTATCAACTTATGGTCGGTGGCTCTAAACGTTTCCACCATTACACCATTTTTCTGTTGGGGTAAGCAGAGAGTATAGAGTGTCACACTTTCTTATCTTGGTGCACACGTTTCGCTTCTTCCCCATCCATACACTTCGTACAACTGCGATTTCATCGCTTCATTCTTTCAAAATATTTTCTTGATCCAATTATACTTTCCTTGGTCTTCGTCTATCGTGCTTTCCACTCACGTTTACACTGTACGCAAACGTTTTTTTAGTCTATCTACATTCATTCGTTCTACATGCTCATACCATCTCAGATTGCTCTTCTTCATCTTACTCAATACAGCCTTAACACGTTCACTGCGTCGAACACGGCTCCCGTGTCCATGCAAAATAGCCTTGAATGTTGAGTGCACTCATAAACGTCTCCCGATAAGGATTCCTCGCCGGTTTCATGTGTTTTGAAGACACGAAGGAATACACTTGTATATGATGTTTCAATAGAAAGTAGAATTTGATTTTTAACAAAGTTATGGGTTTTAAAAAATTCGTGAATTTTCAACATCTCTGTATGACATTTTATACGCAGTGAATGTGTTAAGTTCACGTTAATCCGATCACTTCATTCAGTATTCTGTCATAAATATATTTTGGGGGGTCGAAAGGTTGAGAAACAATGATCTAAGGTGTATTTTATTGTATTATATTTTCATTGTATACGTTTTATTACACTTTCGTTGCATATGGCAATCTCTTCCAACCAACCAAAAAGATGTTTAAGAGGCCTTAAGTAAAAACCAAACTGGTATTATTTTATAAAACATATGGGTTCCAGCGAGATTTGAACCCACAATCTCCGGGCTGGGAGACAAGCGTCTTACCAACTACATATAAGAGGGACAAGTGTCGTTTAAAGTGGACCATCCTAAGTCTTGAGGGGCGGACTAAAGAAGCAGATGCACAGGTTCTCGGGCCGCTGTGTCCATTGCGCTATAATTGCTGACTGCAGGCAGGCACTCTGATTTCCTCGGTGCAGCGAGCTCTGGTCTGGCGTGACACGCATACCAAGTGGTCGCGGAGGAATGCACCTGGTTCCGTATCCACACGACCAACGAAAGGTTAAGGCCACTCAACTTACACTATTTATGGATATTTCGAAATCCGATGACTTAAACGCGTCGACACGATATAACACATCGAAAAACGAAACGAACGAAAAACCGCGAACGCCTCATAATGCCCCAGTGCAGTATTTAAAGATAAAACTTACCATTCTGCTACTTTGTTGTTGTTAACACTCATTATTGTTACACATTCCACTTTCTGGTCTCTATTCTCTTTCTTCTCATTAAGCCATAAAACTGTCGAAAATGCCACATTAACATATGGTGTTAAATGCACAACATAGGCAATATTGCTCTATTGTGATCTTAAACGGAGATTATCTTTCATTTTTAATGAACGTTAAGACTCAAAATTGTTGAAAATGCAACTTTTTGATCGCCAACGCATAAAAGTTTCATAAATGCGATTTTGTGGTCTTGAACGCGCAACATTACTTCTTTGTAATATTTCATTTAAGGCAGAAGAGTGTCAGAAATGTCAAACAAAATATATCTTTGTGATTTTTAAAGCAAAAAAATACGTCTTTGTGGTCTCGAAGACGCGATATTTTTCTTTATTTTAAGCACAAAATACTCGCATATCTTTGTGGTCTTTAACCCTTTCCGGTCCACAAAACAAAAAAATGTTCCATCAGGTCCACAAAAAATTTACAGAATTACAGGGTATAACAATACATCCAGGTTGTTTTTAATAAAACGTCTAATGACATCCGACATGTCGAATGACATCGAATGACAATCGAAAAATGTCGAATGACATTCGACATAGGACTCAATGAAATAAAGTCGATGTCGAATGACATTCGACATAGGACCGGAAAGGGTTAAGGCATACAATATTGTTTTGTGGTATTTAAGACACAAAATACATATTTGTGGTTTCTGAGACACAATTTTTTATGGTCATTGAGGCTTAAAATAACATGTTATGGTTGAACAATGAAAGATTGGAACAAGTTGAGGGATTCTGCTATTTGGGTAGTGTTTTCTCAGATGATGGAAGAGTTACTGACTTTGATGTATGTGAGTGAAACGTTGACGTGCAAAATAATTCTTGTTCTGCGAATAAAGCAAGACTAACAAAACAAAGATATAGTGCACATATGAGTGAAAGGTGTGTGAAAGGAAGACCTTGAAAGTATGATTGGATTAAGGAATGGTATTCTGAAAGAAGGAAACGTGTAAAATCAGAGAAATCCTATGGGTTATATGAGAACGTGTATGCACGTGGAAGAGGCTTAGGATGTGTGTCGAAATAGGAAAGTCTGGTGCTTCGTTCTATCTGTCTAATCCGACAGTGAAATGGCATGATGGTATGAATGTAAAAATAAAAAAATACATTGTAGACTTCGCAACCCTGCAAAAACTTAAAACAAATTATCAGAAAATTCATTTTTTTACTTTAGTATACGTAAGTTATTTTTACTTCGTCAATCTCCATGAGACTTGCGACTCACAGGTTGAGAAACGATGCCTTTGATAATTG
This sequence comes from Odontocerum albicorne, assembly GCA_949825065.1. Taxonomy (NCBI): domain Eukaryota; kingdom Metazoa; phylum Arthropoda; class Insecta; order Trichoptera; family Odontoceridae; genus Odontocerum; species Odontocerum albicorne. The sequence continues at coordinate 27,261,103 of OX463861.1, forward strand.
GTCGCTCAAGCGGGGATTGCCTTTCGGTTTTTCCAGCTCATCGAGTTTCAATTTGCAAGTTGTTCTTCATTGTCCGTGATATCAGACTCTGTAAACAGCTACCAATTAACATTGTCCGTGATATCATACTCTGTAAACAGCTACCAATTAACATTGCCCGTGATATCAGACTGTAAACAGCTACCAATTAACGTTGGATTCGATCCCTCATTGGCGTCCTTCAAAGAACACATAAAAATATTGTTTCTCCCTTCGGTGATTTAACGATGTTTATTCTTATTCCCCTTCTCCTTTTCTGATATCCCCTCCCATCCTCCCATATTCCAGCCTTTAATAGGGTTATTTCATCTCTCTTTTCGCTGGTGGTGAATCGGGGATTGTGCGTACGTGTTTGTGCGTTATCTCCTCATTCGTTCTTTTAAAACTGCTTAACTATTTTAATATATTACTGCCTAACTATTTCAATGTTGTCTCAACTATTCCATTTCCCATTTGTCATTTTATAAAATTTGGACTCCTTTGAGGCTTTTCTTTTTTTTTTTGTTCTTGCTGACAGTTGGCATACTAAAGAGGGAAGAGGGAATCTAATTTAATTAAAAAAACAACCTAGCGTGTTTATTCTCACGTCATTCTACTTTTATAAAATTTGGACTCCTTTGAGGCTTTTCTTTTTTTCGTTATTGCTGACATAACCTGAGGTGGGATGGATATGGGAGTTTATTTTGTTTTCTGTCATACGTTTTAGTTTTTTTATTTATTCTTTAATCTAGATATGCGGGGGTGTGGGATGGAAGCCCCCCCGATGGCCTTGCGGTCGGGCTCGCTCTACATTGTTGGGGTGTCTCTCGGCCGGGGGAATGTTTGTGGGATGAGCCCGGACCTTTTAATGTCTTCTCTCTTGAATGTATGTTTTTCTGTCATATATTTATTTTCTGTGTTCAAGGGTGTGGGCTGAAAAACATCTGGTGTCCCCGTGGCTGGGCTCGCCCTATATTATACTTTCCTTGGTCTTCGTCTTCGCCCGGGGGGGGGGGGGGGGTGTATCTTGGCCGGGGGATGTTATTTAATGAGCCCAGCCCTTTTGATAGTTTCTGTTTTTTTTATGTATTCTCTTTTTAATGTGTTCTTGAAATGTGTCTAAATGTATTATGTACATACTCTATGTTGCTATCAATATAGCTGTATTTATTTGTATTTTATCTCTGAATTATATTGTTGTTATATTTTTTAATTTTGTATCGTGTATTTATTTTTTTAAAGATCTTTAATGAAATCTTAAATCAATCACACAAACAAATTAGGAAACATTTGTATACACATATACGGTTTGAAAAGACTGTCATAAGGCAATAAATTCACTTTATTGTACACTGCCCATTTTCATTTTTAATGAATCTATACAATAACAAATTGTTTGACTTATCCTTAAATAATTCAATATTACTCGTATAACCTCTTATGGATTCACTTTTTCTGATATTACATACATTTTTTACCATGCCTAGGCGTCGTTTCCATACATTAATACTTACTTTTATCCTTATTAAGTCCAAGTTCATCATTTTTGCTAATATGGTTTGTGCATATAGAACGAATGAATGAAGATAGATTAACAAAACAAATATATGATACAGTGCGAATGAGAGTGGAAAGTGCTGTAGTGGAAAACCAAAAGAAGTATGGTTATATCAAGTGAATTATATTTTGAAAGTAACTAAAAAGTCAGAGAAATCTTAGGAGTTTTGTTAGAAGGTACAATATATGAATGTAGAAAAGGTGTGAACTATGTGTGTCGCGGTAGGAGAGTCTGGCGATCTGTCCTCACTGCCTATTACAATAGAGAAACGACCTGATGGTATGTTTGTATTTTGCCTTTGACCTTTAATGTGTCCTTTTAAGATTTATAAACCGGAAAATTTCTCAGCGTGTCGACTTTCGCGTCAATTAAGTCAAATGATTTTACCAAACAACCAACAGTGGGTGTCGGTCGTCACTTTCAAACGCGTCTTAAATAAAACTGTCAACACTGACCGCTCTCCAACCGCAGTAACGTCATACTGGACTCATTTTACAGGCGAACTGATTATATTGGTATGTACATACTATCACGCCAGGCCCCTGTCGGGATAGGCAAAGGGACAGAGAGCCAGACTTTCTTATCTCGACACACATCCTTCGCGTCTTCTGCATCCGTCCATCTTTTTTACAATTTCTACGATTTCTCTGAATTTGTAGAGGTGATGTAAGATATTGTCAGATGGGGACGACAGAGAAGAAGGTTCTGGAACGAACATGTATCCAGAATGGCGGAACCAAGAGCCGTAAGAATGGCCAGGGACAGTATCCCCCAAGCAAGCAGACCTCCAGGACGACCTTCCAAAAGATGGAAAGACAGTCGACGTCACAAGAGGGAAACGATGATGCAGGACTATAACAGGCCAACAGGCCTAAAAGAAGAGGAAGAAGAAGATATATAAGTGAATAATGAAATATTGGAGCAAGTTGAGGAATTCTGCTATTTGAGTAGTATTTTCTCTGATAATGGAAGAGTTAAGAGGGCTATCGAACGGCGTGTAGCGATACTAAACAAATTCGATTAGGCAGTAAAACATTTACTCAAACTGGCCAGTATCAAGATCTGCTGAGATGCTAGTCGACAAAAGTATTTTGGTGGCAAATTCTTCCATAGAAGTTACGAGAAGTCTACCAACTAGACCACAGAAGTCGTCTTCTATGGTTTAATATAATAAGAATGAACAAGATGCAAGTGTCTGTCATGTGTCTTTTGAGAACGGGACACTGCGTGGTGGGTTGTCATCTTTACATAATGGGTATTGTGGAGAATTTCGACTGCAATTGTGGTCTGAATGATGAAACTATAGACCATGTATTTTTTTAATGTTTTTTTTCGAGACAGATTTGATTCATTAAATGCCATATCTTTGGCGCGTCCAATGAATGTTGCGTTTCTTCTTTCTTCGAGGAACTTTTCCATTTATATATTGATTGTTCAATTTCTGAAGTTTTATCATTTGAGACCTTGAGTTGTCTAGAATTGACATTTAAAAAAAAATTGTTTTATTATTGTACGAGGCATATCCAGAAACTAGGTGTACTGAATTTTTGTAGGCTACATTTTTTTTTATTTAAACAAAAAAATTACGTGGTTACCGTAGTACATATGTAAGCTATTTTTCGACATAGTCGCCATTCCTCTCAATGCAGGTGGTGAAGCGGGGTATCAACTTTTTGATGCCTTCCTCGAAGTAGTTTTCCGCCAACCCCTCCGTCCACTTCTCCACCTCCTCCTTTACCTCATCGTCGGTTGAAAACCTTTTTCCACCCATGTGCAGCTTCAGGGAGGTAAAGAGATAGTAATCTGAGGTGCTAGGTCAGGGGAATGCGCGGGATGGTTCAGGACATCCAATTTAAACGAGGCGAGCAGTTCCTTCGTGGCGTTGGCCGTGTGTGGTCTTGCATTGTCGTGCAGCAGGCAGACAGCCTTTGTCAGCATGCCTCTCCTCTTGTTCTGAATCGCCCTCCGCATTTTTTTAGGGTCTCACAGTATCTTGCAGAGTTGATGGTCTCCCCTTGAGGCATATATTCAATTAAAATTATGCCTTGACAGTCCCAAAACACGGATGCCATGATTTTCTTGGCTGAAATTGTGGTTTTGAACTTTTTGGCGGAGGGTGAAGAGGTGCGACGCCACTGTTGAGACTGCCTTTTGGTTTCAGGCGTGTAGTGTGCAACCCAAGTTTCACGAAACGTGTTGTCGCGTCGACAATTCTCAACGTACTGACCTCGAACCGGTCTCGTTGCGGAAGGGAAGGGTCAGGCTACACGGAAGTGTAGCCAACATGTCGAAAATAAAATCCATCCGGTCGTGAGAGCCTCAGTACACTTACTTTCTGGATACGTCTCGTATATTGACTCCTATAATAGCATTATGACTTGGAATTTGATGGCACACATCATCCTAGTTTGGGTGGATTGCCTATTGTAGAAAAAAAAAACGGCGATAAATACAGAAGAGGAGAAGGTGCCTAATAATGTTGAAAGGTGTCGTACGGAAGAAAAAAAATGCTGAAATTATGTAGTTGACGCTTTGGTCACTGATTAGGTGACGTTTCTCTGGATTCGAGTCCCGGTTTGGTTTGATTATTTTCTTCTGATGAATCCGCTTGTGTTGACACTGTGCATCCATCATCCGTCAGTCTGATCATCATTATGATTGTCCTGTTGTTGAGTGTCTTCTCCGCAGACTGCACAAGACGAATCGGATCGGATCGGGTCGGATGCTGCAAATGATGATGCAGAGGGACCTCGAAGATGTCAGCTGTCCTCGCCACACTTATCGCGACGTTCTCAACCAATTGAGATGCAAATTAGACCGTTCTCGACCTGTTATCGTGCGCAGGTGGCGAGATTTAGATTTTTCCCCTGTTACAAACCATTCATTGGTGCGTTGTTCGAGTTTTTAAAATATTTACATTCGATTGAAGAACAATACTGTTGACATTTTTTCGTTATAAAATATTTATATTCTTTTATTTTTTATTTATAAGTTTCAAGAGCGTTATGTTCATAAATTTATGGAAAACAGTTCATAGACGACATTTCAATATTTAAATTTATGAAAGTACATTAAAATCTGGAATGCTAATAATATACATGCATACCATCACTTCGTTTCCTTGTCGGGGTAGGCAGAGAAGACAATATACCAGACTTTCCTATCTCGACATACATCCTTAGCCTCTTCCACATCCATGCACCTTCAGTAGTGCAAGGTGTGCGTGTAAGAGTTAGACCGTGGTAAATATATAAGAATTAAATATACCAGATTTTGAAAGAAGGTAAAGTGAGAAGTATGTAATAATTAATAAACTTCCTGCCCGGTATCCCACAGCGGAGCTTTTCAGGGAGTATCAGGTCCTGAACATAGCCAACTTACATCTCAAATCCATTCTCTGGCACTATCATCGAGAGGAAGGGAAGATGCAGACTCAGCAGAGACACATGACACGCATGGCAACTGATCAAATGTTCACCATCCCTAGGGTCAAAACATCTTTTGCCCAAAGGCAATATGCCTATTTTGCTCCCATGACGTATAATTGGGTGCCGAATTCAATAAAGGTAAAGGAAGTAAAACAATTTAGGCAGTCGATCGGAGCGTGGTTGTTATTGCGACAGGAGTTTGAGTACTCGGGCTTGCAAGAGGATTGACTTGTGGAAGAGGTTTGTGTGAGATCTTGAGTGTGCTGTTTTTTGTTATTGTTTTATACTTATATTTTTGTATAAATGTATTTTTTTGCTTTATGATTGTGTGCGGTATATTGTGGGATGAATGTTTTTGTCTGTCTGGAGTGATGAAGTGTGAGGAGTTCGATTTCGCGTGATGTATACATTTGTAATTGAGTGTCACTGTTTGTCAGGTTGATGAGAATGTGCATCGGGGTTTTATATAATCCAAAATCGGAAAGAAGTATCGATTTATTTTTCCATGTTATATGTCCTCAGTGAGATACAGGCAAAAGTCTAGTGTACTGGGGACACGGACAAATGAAAGGCAACAAACCCAGATCCATTAAAATTGTGTGTCTAAATTAAATTACCTGTTGTTTTTATCGCAAATTATGTATATTTCTTGTCATGTGTAAAATAAATAAATAATAAATGTGTAATACAAGATTGATCATGACGAGATGTATGAATGTGGAGGAAGTGAAAATTGTGGTATTGGATGAAAAAGTTTGGAAAGCTGTTATCTCTGCCTATACCGCAAGAGACACGGCGTGATGTTATGTATGTAAATATAAAATGAAATTTGTCATTCACGGTGTGTGCCAACATCATAATATCCTATATTTTTTATAATAAAAAAATTATTTATGTATCGCCGCTTGGAGCGCGACTGTCCTCGAGGGTGCTCTAAGAGAGAAATCAAATCACGTCTTGGCAGCTATGATAACGCCCGAGTGAGAAATTATGCAATCAACCATTGAAATTGAATTTGTCAAAAACAAAAATTTGTATGGAATGCAACATCAAACTTTTGTCTAATGTAACGGACAATTATTTACACCAACGTGAATTAAGATTGTTTATGTGCCGTATTCACAAACTGAACTGTTAAATAGCATCACTTCTCGCACACGGAGTGATCTTGTTGAATGAATTTTCTGATATCGATACCTTCAACATCTTGGTGGATAAATTGAGGATTAAACTCCTTAATAACATTTGTAGGTAAAGGGTCTTTCAAATTGAGCGGTTTTTTCAATTAGATTTTTTTAAATTCTTGAACAAAGCACACAATTTGCTTTGATTTGAAAAAACTTTTTATTGGTCATTGAAGTATAATGTATTAAATTTAAACACAAAAAACAATATCCACCAAATGTCCACCTCTTGCAGCTCGGCAGATGTCCACTCTTTTGTCAAAATTTTCGATGACATGTTGGCATATTTGCGATTCTAACTCACCAATAACGCGAATAATTTCGTCCTTCAGCTCAGGAATTGATCGGGGGTCATTCTTATAGACCTGACTTTTCACGTAACCCCAGAGAAAATAGTCCAACGGTGTCAGATCACATGATCTTGGTGGGCAATTAACATCACCGTTTCCGGAGATTACAATACATAAAATAATTCAACAATTTGAATTTTTATAAATGTCATATTCGTACATTACCCTTCTCAAATGTCACAAGACCCAGGCAAGTTCGCGACGCCATCTGTGTTTTATCCAAGAATTAAAAAAACCGCTCAATTTGAAAGACCCTTTATAACTGAGTGACTTCACAGGGAAGCATGAGTAACATTATTCCTGTTATTTTGTTATATTTTGACTTTATAATGATTTTTTTATTGTTATTTAATGTTATTGGGTGTATCAAATATAAAATAACTTTATCAAATATAAAATAAAAATTTGATTTATTGTATCAAACACTGTTTATTCCACTTTTTATAACGGTATAACCCTACCGGTAAAATAAAATAAGGTTCTTGGCACCTGGTCTGGTCTTGAGAATACAAGTAGGAATCAAGATTGAAAGATATTTTAAAAGCTGCCGAAAAATTACATTAAAATGAATAGAAATAAAACATTAAATTGTTTTGTGACAACTGTCAAATCCTCTTATCTCAAAACAGGTGTGGAGTGCTGAGGTTTTTGGCGTTCTAATGTAAAACCTTACTCAATTCGATTCGGACGTGTACAACATGTTCAGTGAAATGCCCATAGACATAGAGAGCATTGGAATCAAATCTAAGGGGATAAATCTTCGAGCAGTTTTATTTATTAGATTTTTCTCTCCTCTCTCCTCCCTCCCGAGATGTATCCACTTAACTACATAACATATTCATGGCGCGGTGCTGCCCTCGGTAACACAATGGTATACTCGGGTACGGTGATCAACAGGAGTTGAGGTGGAGGCTGCCGGCGCTCGCTCCGGACTGATTTCAAGTTCGAATCCGGACGGTAGCCGAATACCCAAGTAGTGAGCCGATCATGCAGGAAAATTAAGACAATTCTCAACATGTGATGCGAATCTTACTAAATATATTAAGACAACATCTTCATCTCAATAAATCAATGGCGTTTCGGTAAAGAGGTACAAGTCATCAATGACTTATTTGTCAGTTTGAAGTTTTGCAACACTTGTATTCCTGAAATACAGACCTCAGGTAAATTTTAAAGGTAAACTTTGAATACATACGAGTAAATTATTTATGCATTCAAAGTTTACTTTTAAATTTTACCTGAGGTCTGTATTTCAGGAATATGTTACAAGTGCTGCAAAACTTCAAACTGACAAATAAGTAATTGATGACTTGTACCTCTTTACCAAAACGCCATTGAAATATTAATTGAACAAATATGCAGTATAAATGTGAGGGTAAGGCGTGATAGAGGAAGACCAATGAAAGTGTGGTCGGATCGAGTGTATCATATTTTGAAAGAAAGTAATATATAAGTCAAAGGTGTCGTAGAAGCTGTATGAATGTAGAAAATGCGAAAGATTTGTGTAGTGATATGAAAGTCTGGCGTTGTCTCCTTTCTACCTACTCCGACATGGGAAAGTGTGATAGTCTGTATGTGTATGTATTGTTATATTCTTATCTATTAAGTTACATTTTCTTGCACGAGGCGTATGCAGAAAGTAAGTGTACTGAGGCTCTTACGACCGGATGGATTTTATTTTTCGACATGTTGGCTACACTTCCGTGTAGCCTGACCCTTCCCCTCCGCAACGAGATCGGTTCGAGGTCAGTACGTTGAGAAGTGTCGACGCGACAACACGTTTCGTGAAAAATGTCAATCCAATCTCCCGCCAAGTGCGAAATACGGGGCGTCATCCGTTATCTCGTTTGGAAGGGAAAACCTCCGGTTGAGGTTTATAATGAGGTGAAAACTGCATATGGTGATAAAGCTATGAATCGTACGAGTGTGTACAAGTGGTGTCGCGAGTTTAAAAACGGTCGTTCGTCTATGCATGATGTCAGAGGAGCGGAAGACCTTCAATTGGGACTGACGAAATTGACAAAATTGTTTTGGGACTGTCAAGGCATAATTTTAATTGAATATATGCCTCAAGGGGAGACCATCAACACTGCAAGATACTGTGAGACCCTAAAAAAATTGCGGAGGGCGATTCAGAACAAGAGGAGAGGCATTCTGACAAAAGGAGTCTGCCTGCTGCACGACAATGCCAGACCACACACGGCCAACGCCACGAAGGAACTGCTCGCCTCGTTTAAATGGGATGTCCTGAACCATCCCGCGCATTCCCCTGACCTAGCACCTTCAGATTACTATCTCTTTACCTCTCTGAAGCTGCACATGGGTGGAAAAAGGTTTTCAACCGACGAGGAGGTAAAGGAGGAGGCGGAGAAGTGGACGGAGGGGTTGGCGGGAAACTACTTCGAGGAAGGCATCAAAAAGTTGATACCCCGCTTCACCACCTGCATTGAGAGGAATGGCGACTATGTCGAAAAATAGCTTACATATGTACTACGGTAACCACGTAATTTTTTTGTTTAAATAAAAAAAATTGTAACCTACAAAAATTCAGTACACTAACTTTCTGGACTTACCTAGTACTATGCATTGTATACTATAATATTTGACGTACAGTACCCGGCAGTAATACACATCGTTTGTAGAGCGTCGTCTCAGTCATTCTTTTTTTTTTAACCTGGCGTGTTTATTGCCATGTTGCAATCTCTTCCAACCAACCAGAAAAATGTTTTGATAGACCTTAAGTGTTAACCAGACTGGAATCCTATTTTTAAAAAATCTGGGTTCCAGCGGGGATCGAACCCGCAACCTCCGGATCGGCAGACAAGTGTCTTACCACCGGGCCACGGAGGTCGTCATAATCGTCGTCATTCATACACGTGTTCCGTCGCGATTTGTCAGTCGTTACCGGACTGGACTGTTAGCGCATAGTGCGACAGAGACGACGTCCTACAAACGATGTGTATTACTTATTTTTTTTTTATTATTTATTTTATTATTACACATGACAAGAAATATACACAATTTGAGAAAAAACAACAGGTAATTTGATTTGGACATATAATTTTAATGGATCTGGGTTTGTTGCCTTTCATTTGTCATATCCCCAGTAAACTAGGCTTTTGCCTGTATCTCACTGAGGATATTTAGCATGAAAAAATAAATCGATACTTCTTTCCGATTTTTGATAACACAAAAAAACCCCGTTGCACGCTCTCATCAACCTGACAAACAGTGACACTCAACTACAACTGGAAACATCTTGCGAAACTCAACTCCTCACACATTATCACTCCAGAAAGACCAAAAATACTTACCGCCGGGTACTTGTAATTGGGTTACACCCGTATCACATAATTAACCAACCAAAAAGAATTTGTTACTCTATAATTTTATTTTCCTCTCCCTTCTTCGTTCTTATTCTCTAAGTTTTATTGACATTAGCAAATAATATATTTTGCCGTTTTTTCCCCTTGTTTTTCTTATGTATATTTAAGTCTTTTTTTTAGAAACACTCTTGTAACCTTTGACTAACTCTTGTAACTGCAATTGTCACGAATCTGCGTTTGCCTCGGCGGCTGGAAGAGTTTGCCGTATGGCAATACATTTGCTATATGTATATTTTACAAGTGTGTATAAATAAAATAAGTAAATAAATTAAAATTTTCTATAAGTCTTCTAGTGAAAACCAGTCTGGAAAAAATGGTTATTAACGAAAACTGAACCCATGACCCCCAGTTTGCATGACCAAGGCAGGGTACTAAGGTCGTTGAGATAGAGAATAAATTGAATCGCGTTTTGTAGCAAGAAACAAGGTCAGAAGTGTACTTTGTACTGTGCTTTTTTTTTCATAAGTCAATTAAAATGTTTTCAAAAATGATATAGCACTGTGGTGTGCTAGTTCCCTTCTTGATGTATGGAAGTAAGACTTGAAAATTGAAACAGAGTAATTAGATGCAAACAAATAGATTGGAAATTCGTGACTTGTGACGTATACTATAATGTCATTATTAATTTATGACGGTATTATAGTGTCATTATTAATTTATGACGGTATTATAGTGTCATTATTAATTTATGACGGTATTATAGTGTCATTATTAATTTATGACGGTATTATAATGTCATTATTAATTTATGACGGTATTATAGTGTCATTATTAATTTATGACGGTATTATAGTGTCATTATTAATTTATGACGGTATTATAGTGGCATTATTAATTTATGACGGTATTATAGTGTCATTATTAATTTATGACGGTATTATAGTGGCATTATTAATTTATGACGGTATTATAGTGTCATTATTAATTTATGACGGTATTATAGTGTCATTATTAATTTATGACGGTATTATAGTGTCATTATTAATTTATGACGGTATTATAGTGGCATTATTAATTTATGACGGTATTATAGTGTCATTATTAATTTATGACGGTATTATAGTGTCATTATTAATTTATGACGGTATTATAGTGTCATTATTAATTTATGACGGTATTATAATGTCATTATTAATTTATGACGGTATTATAGTGTCATTATTAATTTATGACGGTATTATAGTGTCATTATTAATTTATGACGGTATTATAGTGGCATTATTAATTTATGACGGTATTATAGTGTCATTATTAATTTATGACGGTATTATAGTGGCATTATTAATTTATGACGGTATTATAGTGTCATTATTAATTTATGACGGTATTATAGTGTCATTATTAATTTATGACGGTATTATAGTGTCATTATTAATTTATGACGGTATTATAGTGGCATTATTAATTTATGACGGTATTATAGTGTCATTATTAATTTATGACGGTATTATAGTGTCATTATTAATTTATGACGGTATTATAGTGTCATTATTAATTTATGACGGTATTATAATGTCATTATTAATTTATGACGGTATTATAGTGTCATTATTAATTTATGACGGTATTATAGTGTCATTATTAATTTATGACGGTATTATAGTGGCATTATTAATTTATGACGGTATTATAGTGTCATTATTAATTTATGACGGTATTATAGTGTCATTATTAATTTATGACGGTATTATAGTGTCATTATTAATTTATGACGGTATTATAATGTCATTATTAATTTATGACGGTATTATAGTGTCATTATTAATTTATGACGGTATTATAGTGTCATTATTAATTTATGACGGTATTATAGTGGCATTATTAATTTATGACGGTATTATAGTGTCATTATTAATTTATGACGGTATTATAGTGGCATTATTAATTTATGACGGTATTATAGTGTCATTATTAATTTATGACGGTATTATAGTGTCATTATTAATTTATGACGGTATTATAGTGTCATTATTAATTTATGACGGTATTATAGTGGCATTATTAATTTATGACGGTATTATAGTGTCATTATTAATTTATGACGGTATTATAGTGTCATTATTAATTTATGACGGTATTATAGTGTCATTATTAATTTATGACGGTATTATAATGTCATTATTAATTTATGACGGTATTATAGTGTCATTATTAATTTATGACGGTATTATAGTGTCATTATTAATTTATGACGGTATTATAGTGGCATTATTAATTTATGACGGTATTATAGTGTCATTATTAATTTATGACGGTATTATAGTGGCATTATTAATTTATGACGGTATTATAGTGTCATTATTAATTTATGACGGTATTATAGTGTCATTATTAATTTATGACGGTATTATAGTGTCATTATTAATTTATGACGGTATTATAGTGGCATTATTAATTTATGACGGTATTATAGTGTCATTATTAATTTATGACGGTATTATAGTGTCATTATTAATTTATGACGGTATTATAGTGTCATTATTAATTTATGACGGTATTATAGTGTCATTATTAATTTATGACGGTATTATAGTGTCATTATTAATTTATGACGGTATTATAGTGTCATTATTAATTTATGACGGTATTATAGTGTCATTATTAATTTATGACGGTATTATAGTGTCATTATTAATTTATGACGGTATTATAGTGGCATTATTAATTTATGACGGTATTATAGTGTCATTATTAATTTATGACGGTATTATAGTGTCATTATTAATTTATGACGGTATTATAGTGTCATTATTAATTTATGACGGTATTATAATGTCATTATTAATTTATGACGGTATTATAGTGTCATTATTAATTTATGACGGTATTATAGTGTCATTATTAATTTACGAGTGTATAGATTTTTTTGTACAAATAGTGTATTTATTGCCAAATTGCTATCTATTCCAACTAACCAGACAAGAGTTATTTACGTAGATTGGTACAGTACCCGGCGGTAAGTAATATACATCGTTTGTAGAGCGTCGTCTCTGTCGCACGATACGCTAACCGCATCATGACTACGATACCGGACTGTTAGCGTATCGTGCGACAGAGACGACGCTCTACAAACGATGTGTATTACTTAGCGCCGGGTACTGTACCAATTGCTGGGTGAAAGCTTATAACATTATTTCTCAAAATAAAGAAAATACTTGCATATTCGAGTATACATGACATCACACCGGTTTCCTGTTGAAATAGGTAGAGAGGACAGAGCGCCAGGCTTATCTCAATACACATATTTAGCCTCTTTCACAGTCTGGGGCTTGCGGGTTCGATTCGCGTTAGTACCCATTTTATTTAACCTTTACCTTCCTGTGCTAAAAAAAATCGGCGCGTTCCGGTGCTGTGTATTCAATACACATCGATATATAGTACATGTAAAAATGAGCCATTTAAAATCGGAAAAATAAGAATATTCATAGCCAATCGCTTAAATTAATGAAATTTGAAATCAAAAGTGATAATAAAAAAAATTAATTGTTGAAAACATGAAAAAAAACCATGGTTCACAAAACGGGCGAAGTGACCACATCAAACGAAAGCCCGCGAGCTACTGAAGCGAGCGAACTGAGATTCTAGTCTTACGTTCCCATATACCGAAGTAGAGTGAGAGATGAATAGCGTCGCTTCTCACCCATAGCGGTTTTTTAGAATGAATATACCTACGTGACACACTGGCACACGTTTGATTGTATTGGTGAATTTATTCCCAATTTTCACAAAATATCTCTGATGTGGCCGACAAGTGCTAATTATTATTAATATTATTTTTTCATTCAATGCGTAAATACGAGTATATTACGGAGGAAGACCTAAAATCTGAAGCCACTATTTATTATATTTATAGAGACATCAAAGTGTTTAGAAGCAATGTGTACTAGTTACACATCACAGGGAAGGAAGGGTTAAAGGTTTGCTGTATTTTTTTTTATTTTGTGTAATTCTTATACTAATCAACGACATTTCGAATTGATTTTGTGACAACGTAACTTTCCTAATTTATTATGATTGGTTGGAAAATATTGCAATTTGGCTATAAACCCGCCTGATCGTACTATCATGTATATATTTTATAATATTACAGTATCGTTGTGTACATTACAATTTAGCGGGTTTATTGACATGTGGCAATCTCTTCGAACCTACCAAAACGATGTTTATCCATTTGTATTCGGAACTGCAACAAAAATTCGAATTGATGATTGCGAACATGTTCAAAAGCATGGCAGGGAGACAAGATTGTTTCGACCCCAGTAATAGAGCCCTTGCGTTAACAATCATTGGAGTATCTCACATTTCGTTATTGTATCTGTTTATAAAGTAGTTAAAGGTCTTAAGTAAAAACTACAACTCCTTTTTTAATAGGAATTGAACCCGTAACCCCTGGGCTAGAATATGTCTTACCTACTTTGCCACGGAGGTTAATTTAGTGTTTACAGAGAGTTATCCATTTTTTTGCTCTGTAACAATTCACATGCTTCCGCAATGTCTCCGATGAGAAATGTGAATAAATGTGTTTTGTTTTGCAGATGGAACGCCCCCGTGAGCCTGGCGATTCACGCCCCCGGCTCTGATCTGGCTGGGACTGTGAGCACGATCCGCTACCTGCGCGACTGCGGCCCTGGCGCGGACCTGGTGCGCCGCTGGACCACCTTCCACGTCTTCTTCAGCGCCAAGCACATACCCAAGCAGGTGAGCACCACGCAAGCTCCGTCATAATTAATTTAGTTTCTTGTTTGCCGACCATTTCTTTTAGTGTTAAACGAAAACCGAGACAACTATGTTAGAACAAAAGACGTTCTTCGATCATCCGAAATGATAATGCTGCGAACCATCGCAGGAAGATCTCTTACAACCGACAGACCTAGCACCACAGAGAATATGGAGATCAGATATCGGTGGCGTTACAGCTTTAGGAATCACTTGTATATTGAGTTGACAGGTCTTATCAAAATTTATGATTGCATATGAACACTTCACACGTACATGTATACTACACTACACCTAAAGCCGAACGTGTTAATATCACATTTCGGAAGATCTACAAAAAAATGTAGTACGTCTTCCCTTTGCAAATTATCTGCGATTTTTTTACCATACATGTTTAATGCAGATTCGGGGAAGTGCCCAATTTAATAGCCGCAGTCACTGTATTCCTATTCATCATCATCATCATTGTCAACCAGGGTCGATCCACTACTGGATGAAGGTCTCCCCAAGTTGAATCCAAATAGTTGGTTTTTTTGCTCGTTGATGCCATGTGATGTTGCCATACTTCCTGATTTCATATATCCAGCGTACCTTTGGTCTTCTTCTGGACCTCTTTATGCCTCTTGGGTACCATTGGATTATTTCGGAAGTCCATCGGAAGTCTGAAATTCTGGCTACATGTCCTGCCATTGCATTTTCTTGCACACCTTTATAACGTCTTCTACCTTTGATATATTGCGAATCCAGGTATTTCGTTTACGGCCTCTTTTAGTATATCCCCACATGCATATCTCCATGCCCCTTTGTACGGTCTGGAGCTTTTGTGTGTTCTTTACTATGAGCGTCCATGTCTCGCAGCCATATGTAAGTACTGGGATAATACATTGGTTGTAGACCCTTCGCTTCAAGGATATTGGGAGATAACTTTTGAAGATGTTGTTCAAACGTCCAAATGAGCTCCACGCTAGTTTTGTCCTACGTGCTATTTCCTCCGATATGTCACCTACAAAGGAAATAAGTTGGCCCAACTATAATATACATGTTCCTATTTTTACACTCAATAACATATGTATATTTTTTTAAATGTTTTTAATCTGTCAGTAATACTGGGTTCGAGTCCCGAGTTACAACGCCCTTGAAAAGTGTCTGCTTTCCAAACGGCAATATTCAGATATGGGGAAGTTCCTAATACGAGAATAGCTAATGGTTTAAATGAATCTATCAAATGTCCATACTGATTCCCCGTCCTACGAGTTTGCAGCCGTTAGGCTGTTGATAAAATTGTAGAAGAGGAGGTTGCTTGATGACTACAATATAACAATTGATGTTGTCGGGTGGGCCTGGAAGAAGATTGTTAATAGATTAACAACCTTCGAACATGTCTCTTCCAAATTCATACACAATCTTGTATTATTCATACGTTTCACTGCATCTTCTTACAACATCTGGTACACTTGATCCAGCCACTCCACCGTATTCCTCAGCCTATCTCTTCCACGCACACCTCGCTCTCACTTTTATATTTCTTTAGTCATTCATTATCTCTTATGTCCAATCCATTTCCAGTCCTTTCTTCATCTTACCTAAAACATAAATTGTATATATGCGTTCATTTCTGATTTCTTACATACGCTGACACTCCACATTTTTTTCTTAATGCACACATCTCTACATCATTCATTTAACTTTATCCTTCTTCTACTAAGTGTAAGCATCACTTCCATATCTCAAGTTTTTTTTTTAAATCCTAAATCATTATTGTTGCAAATTTGAGAAATCGACTTTTAGATTTATTTTATGGAAATTAATAAAAATTGTTTTGAACCAATCAAAAAAGACTTTACACCCGAGGCTATTGTGGCCGATTCCCAAAATGTTCCTGTTATATTTTTTCATGTAAAAAGTACATTTTCTGGTTTATTTTTCTTCCCATTCTCAGGGAATGAAACATGGATTTATTACAGTAATTTAGAAAATTGCATTAAAAAAACGAATAATATACAATAATAAAGCATCGTTATGGTCCATCAATCGTACAATTATTATCTGAGACAAGATAAGACAGTGCCATAAGTCTCGCTTAGCGCCGCACGATTTCACGGCTTCTTAATTCGGCTAATTTGATTCAATCACTGGCCGTAGCAATAATTAATCTGCGCTAATGAAACGAGAGAGTATGAGAGGATATTAATGAGGACGCCGACCTCTTGATCGTTGCTGCGGAGAGAGGGGCAAGATGGATCGCGGGAGAGCCGCAGGGCTGTCTAGGTGGACCTTATTTGGCATTATGTTGAAAACAGCCTCAAATTATTAACACGGTCGACAGTTACGGTTGTTTCCGGTGCCTTTTTCATGAATATACGAGTAGCACCATTCGCAAACGGGATGATTTTACCGAATGAATGTTCGAATATCAATTCGTTTTGCACATCTCAACTTTTCAACCATTGTTGTGGAGATAAAGAGGCAAGATAAATCTCGGGAGTGCCACAGGGCTGTCTATTTGGGTCTTTTTTTAAATCTTGTTTTGGATGTACTGAAAATAATTAAACGACAATTTATATAGCGCCGTTTAGAGAGCAGACTCCCCTCAAGAACGCTCTTACTCATGATTTCGAACCCACTATTATCGACATATTAAAAATATTACAAAATAAATTTATATTAGTTAAGTATAAAGATTAGAAGATGGCGACTGCGGCCATGAGGTTAGATAGTTCCCCGCATCTGCATATGTGTCTAGAAAAACTTATAAATTTAGAGAATGTAATATTTATTGGGTAGTTTTATCAAAATGTATGATTACTTATATACTGTCCTCATAAGCAAAAACGCAGCTAACGGAAAAAAAACAGAAATTTAACTAAGTATGGGGCAATATTCCATATCAAATCCATAAAAAAAATACAGAAAACCATTTATTTCAATACAAAAATCGACATAATGTCTTCTTTAATTTTACAAAATACTAGGTTTTTCTAAGCAAAAAAACAGTAAAATGTGATTCATAAGCAAAAAGACAGCAAGTGCTTATGCGTTTGCTGCGCTTTTGCTTATGAATCACATTTTACTGCTTTTTTGTTAATGAATCACGACATTTTTAAGCAGCAATGAAAAACATGAAAGTACAGTTTTTTCAAAACTTAACTTTTGCCATTAGCTGCGTTTTTGCTTATGAGGGCAGAATACGTTAACTCTGCACACATACTTTACATTGCACCTAAAGCCGAATGTGTTACTATCACATATCGGAAGATCTACGAAGGTTTATTTGTAGTTCGTTTCCCTGCAGTCAGTTTTCTGCAGTTTTACTAAACACGTGCAGATGCTGGGAAGCACTTAATCTGATAGTCACAACCACCATCTTCCTATCCTTACACTATACTTGTTTCTTTAATATACTCGTATTTAATTTGTCAATAATAGTGGAGAATCGATACTCGATTCTATCATTTACATGTGAAACACATAGACAACTGTTTGTAATTTCCAGTACCATATGTACACTTGATAGAACCATTCAATGACTTCTAGAACCAATATGCAGATGCGGGGAAGTTGCTAACTAATGGTCGCAACCCCCACCTTCCTATCCTATCCTATGTAATATTTCTAATCTGTTTGTTCTCTAAACGGCGCTATATAAATTGTATTTTTATTAATTACTAGCTGTACCCAGCCACGCGTTGCTGTGGCTCAGTCTGGTTTTTGAACCCGAACTATTTGAAAATTTAATATTTATTATTTAACATTTGATTATTTATTATTTAATATTCTAAATCAAAATGAAAATAAGTCGAAATCTATATTGCGTGTGTTGCCGTCACGTTCAACAGGAGGCGCTCCCATTATTTCGTATGTTTTATATACTTTTTGAAATACAATTGTATAGAAAAAAAAAAAAAAAAAAAAATATATATATATATATATATATATATATATATATATATATATATATATATATATATATATATATATATATATATATATATATATATATATATATATATATTATATATAAACATGCTTGTATACGATTGTAACCTTTTGTCAAAATTTCAAAGCAATGAAAAATAAGACAAACAGTTGAAAAACGAAATGAAAGAATCGGAAACGTCGAAAATGCAATGTGACAACTGTCAATGAGAATTGTTTAGTTTGCGTGTGTCGCTGCAGGGGGCGCTCCCGTTATTTCGTCTGTTTTATATACTTTTTTATATACAATCGTATATAAAAAAAATATATAAACATGCTTGTATACGAATGCAACCTTTTGTCAAAATTTCAAAGCAATCGGTGAAGAACTTTCGGAGATTAGAGATTTTTAATATACGAACATTTACATTTTTATTTATATAGATAGATTGGAAACAAAGTCCTCAGACTTCGTGGCGTATTTGGTAATATATCTGTCTTGTGACCCCTATGTTGCGGGTTTAATTACCGTTTGTATTATTTTTTTTATGAAAGAGGATATTTGTCTGATTTTCACTACAGACCCCTAAAATGTCTTTCTGGTTGGTTGTAAGAGATTGTCGCATGACAATAAACTCGTCACGTTGTAATGTATACAACGAAAGCGCAATACAATGCGATATTATTGGAATATAGTATATCTTGTTCATATTGGTAGCCCTGCGTTCTTGAATATTCATTTTCGTTATTCCAAATTTGATGAGAACTGAAGCTTTTAAGGTGATATTTAAGTAAGGATTCTTGTGATTTGGCCTCAAGGGAAATGGATTTGGTGTAATCAAATCATTTGGAACTACAGTGATCCCCATTTACGTGGGTAATTGGTTCCAGGAAAAACAGTTCGTAAATTAAATCGTTCGAATAGATTTATTAAGGGCTGTATAAAATAAATGATCTTTTACACGGTTCCAGATATTATATTCATCATTAGTTACTTTAAATGAAAATGAATTAGTTAATCTAGCTTTAATTTTTGAAGTGAAACTTGTATAGGCGCGGTAGGGCTAATTGGCATGAACGTCACGAAAAGTGAAACGGTGTATTATAGTATTATTATTCAATATTTTATTTATTAATAAATTATTTAATTATTTTAATATTAATAATTATTTGTTATTAATATTATTTTAATATCATTAAGTGTATTATGTTATTATTAAAATTATTATTAAAAATAAATTATTTTTTTTTTGTTATATATTATTTTTATATTAATATATTTAATAATTATTAATTTAATTTTATATTAAATTATTTAATTTAATATTTATTTAATATATAATTTATATTTAATATATATAATAAATATAATAATATATGTATACTCGTATGTTATTATTATATAATATTAATAAATGTATTATTATAATATTATAATTAATTATAATATAATTAATTAATGATATTATTAATAATATATTATTGATAATATAATAATAAATAAATAATTATTCAAAAATAATTAATTTAATAATCAATAATAACATAAAAATATTAATATATTTTATATTAAAAAATATAAATTAAATATTATTAAGTGTATTTTTTTAATTTTTTTTTTATTTATTGTTAAAATTGTTATTATTTATTATTAAAAATAAAAAATAAATTTTTTTTTTTATTTAATGAAGAGAGATTTTCTTGAATTAAATTCCACATAACCATTTCTTAATCCTAAAAAAAATCTTGAACAAATGGAAAAAAGCAATGCATAAAATCAACTATTCCTAGGAGCTAAGAAGTTTAACTTCTACCGCGCGAGAGTCTCACGCATTTGTTTATTTTTTAAATAATTCAATGTGAGTAGCCAGTGATAACTATTGTAATAAAACACACATTTGACGAAAGTTAATAAAATGTGGGAATCCCCGTCAAGAAGTACATAAAATACAATGTTGCCAGTAGCACTTGATCGAGTCGACACGTGAAAAATTAGAAATGAGGAAATCAACATGATACCATTATATAGTACATGCCTAATGAAACACACATTTCGATGACAGCTTTATGAACAATTTACATAAAGAAAAAAATCTAGAACCTACATTGGTTGTAGATTTTCTAGTTATTTCAAAACACTGGCTTGATTTATTTTCCATTGTTACTGTTGACGCTTTGACAGGTACTTATACAAATATCGATTTAGAAATCAAATTATTACTTAAAAGTCATCATTATTACGCATTTTAAATTGTAATAAGAATAAACCCGCATTATAATTATCCCGCGCAAATGGGGGCGATAAGTGGAATTATTTTTCACACTTGAAAATATTTTTTTGAATTGGCATTTCTTTTTAACGAAGAGTCGCTGGGATGTTTCGTTGTCATGAGGGGTTTCTTATACTGAATTCAATAATTTTTTATGACGATATTTATATGAATGGATTGACAATGTATTTATTTTATTTAACAATTTTATTGCAATACAATCTGGCAGGCTTATTGCCAGGCGGCAATCTCTTCCAACCAACCAGACAAAAGTAAATGAAGCAAGTTACGTGGTCGCATAAATCATTCAAATGATTATCCACCCCCACGAAATCCATAAACATATATGTGAGCACATGCCCGCGAACCCCACAAAGACGTACAATCACCCGAACAATATTTTTCATATAAAGTGAGATATCATCAATCAAAAGGAAAGGAAGGGATGGTGGAGAGGAAAGGAAAAGAAAAATCAGGAATGAAACACGTTATTTTACTGACTGGAAATGTGAGTGGATTACTTAGTAGACTAAGATTATAGTGGAAATGTGAGTGGATTACGTAGTAGACTAAGATTATGGTGGAAATGTGAGTGGATTACGTAGTAGACTAAGATTATAGTGGAAATGTGAGTGGATTACGTAGTGGACTAAGATTATAGTGGAAATGTGAGTGGATTACGTAGTAGACTAAGATTATAGTTGAAATGTGTGTGGATTACGTAGTAGACTAAGATTATACTGGAAATGTGAGTGGATTACGTAGTAGACTAAGATTATAGTTGAAATGTGTGTGGATTACGTAGTAGACTAAGATTATACTGGAAATGTGAGTGGATTACGTAGTAGACTAAGATTATAGTTGAAATGTGTGTGGATTACGTAGTAGACTAAGATTATACTGGAAATGTGAGTGGATTACGTAGTAGACTAAGATTATAGTTGAAATGTGAGTGGATTACGTAATAGACTAAGATTAAGAAAAGTATGGTTGGATCAAGTGTATGGTATTTTGTAAGAAGGAAATGTAAAAATCCAGATAAATCGTTGGAGGAAATGTATGAATGTAGAAGAAGCGAAAGATGTATGTCGCGATTGGAAAGTCTGACGCTCTCGCCTCTCCGCCTACCCCGACAGGGAGACGGCGTAATGGTATGTTTGTATCAGTGGCATCGTGTGACTTTTGAGTTGAGGGATGCTGTTGATATTCAGAAAATGCCTGCGCTTGATAAAAAATATGGTATTGAAATAATAATTCTTTATAAAATTAAAACACCGTTACTTTGTTTTCTGCATATAACAATGCATTTCAACACTTGCTGTGTCATCATCAGGCGAGTTGTCAAAAGCACTTTCCTGTCGTAGTAAGGACATAGCGCCAGACTTTCCTATCTCGACAGACATATTTCGCCTCATCTACATCTATACACCTTCTCATAGAACTTTGACGATTTCTGTGACTTAAGAGCAATATTGTTGACGCATTAAAACGAATATATTACGATTTCTTTGATTTTCAACGTTTTCTTCTTTCAAATAATAATATAATTTACTTAATCTAACCATACTTTCCTTGATTTTCCTCTCACACGCCTTCCACTTACATTTGCAATATATATTTGTTTTGTAAGTATTTCTTTTCACCTGATGATGACACAAATGTATTGTGATACGTAAAAAATAAAGTGACACTGTTTCAATTTTATATTAATTATGAGTTCCACAAAGTTACAAGACATGCGTCCTCCCCATCATGACATATGGGATAGAAGTGAGAGCCGATACCAACGGGACAAAAACCTTCTCAGAGTGGCGGAAATGAGAACCCTACGCTCCATCGCAGGCAGAACTCTTAGAGATCGGATCAAATATCTAAGAGTTCTGCCTGCGAAATGCTGCTGAGATCAGAAATGAGACGATAAAGTCTGTCTGTGGTGTTGAAGACATGGTGAGGTGGGGAAGAAGCAGAAGGCGCTTCTTAAGGGATCATGTAGACCGCATGGAGGATACAAGACTTGCAAAAATCGCTAAGACTGAAAACCCTAGCAGCAGGAGATTACCAGGAAGGCCGCCAAAAAGGTGGAAGGACAGCTGGACGTCATCATCCCAGGACAGCCCACCGTCACAAACAACAGGTCATACGACCTAGACCAAGAGGAAGAAGAAGACAAAGTTACACCGGAGTTGTTTAATTACTCTCGAGCTAAAAGCTGGACCTTGTTGATATTATAAATACTATTTTGAATTAAAAAAAAACAATTCAAATGACAGAATATTTTTTGCGTAAACAAATTGATCTATTAGTGACGCGGCGCTTCCACAGCGTCTATGGACGCCATATCTATGGTGTGTATCGGATATAGTCGTAACATAACTGCAACTGCAATCACAGGCACAATCTGTTTCGATCTTCCGTGGGAATCGGAAGAGTTCAGTTCAGCCACCCCATATCCCATGCCCCGTGCCCCATGGTCTCCGCTCACCTGCGCGAGGCCGTGTGACCGTGTCTGTCCTGCAGTTGGGGTGCTCGAATGACCTCGCTTATGATCTCAAATTATAATGCGCTTCCAATGCAGTTTAATGACAGCACTTCCTCAATTAATGACAGAGAGATAATACGCATATAGGCTGTATATTAGGTTCTCATTAGCAGTGGCGTAATAATAATAAATACATTTTGCTAATTGTCCTTTTATTAATAATTCTGCTATGTAGGTAGTATTTTTTCAAATAATGGAAGAGTCAAGAGGGATATCGAACGGCGTGTTGCGATAGCAGACAAAGTCTAAGGGGCACTAAGACGTAACGTATTAGCCCGACTATAAGGCTAGGTTTTTATTTAAAAAGGCGACACGTAAAAATATGCACTGCTTCTGCCTAGTGTTAGGGAGTATAAGGATAACTATGACTTCGGTCATATCTATTCTTTCAAAAAGAGAAAAAAAATATGCCGGTGTGCTCCGGTCGTTTTACTTCTGTTTGCCATCAGATCCAGATAAAAACTCTTATTAATTTAGACGTTCGCATAGTCCAAACATCGGAAACAGCAGAATTTTCCAAAAAATGTTGGTTTCCGTAGGCAGGAATCTTGACGACACTGTAATGCAGTGTTTCCCAAATAATTTAAAAGTACTTAATTCATTCATATATTTCAAAAGTATCTATTTGTACTCTTTACCCCTTTTCACCAGCCCAGCACCTCTCTTCTGCCTTATTGCCTTCTAGCGCCCCCCATTAGACGTATACGTATAGACGTTACAGCGGTGTGTCCGGTGAGTTTGCTGGTCCACGGCACAGCTTCGCTTTCCAACTGAAATGACGAGGAGATCCTCGAGTACGAGACCCAGCAACGATAACGAAGATGGCGATAGTGTGCCCGTCCAATTACCCGATTGTATGTTACGCCCCTGCAGCTTGTGTGTGCCGATATCCTCGTATTTGTATCGTAACGCTATCCTCGGCGGCCGGGTCTGTCGGAACAATGCAATTATCACCCATTGTGGACACGCTAATTATTGTAAGCCACTGTTTAGGACCACCGCCCCGCCCCGCCCCGCCCCGCTGATTCCTATCTTCTGTGCGAGGGGATTAAACAATCCAAGGGCATTGTCCCTTTTAATTACTATTTATTTAACACTCTATTTTACAAAATCTGGCAGGTTTATTGTCAGGTGTTAAACTATTCCAACTAGGGTGACCAGATTTTATTGTCAGGTGTTAAACTATCCCAACTAGGGTTACCAGATTTTATTGTCAGGTGTTAAACTATTCCAACTAGGGTGACCAGATTTTATTGTCAGGTGTTAAACTATCCCAACTAGGGTTACCAGATTTTATTGTCAGGTGTTAAACTATTCCAACTAGGGTGACCAGATTTTATTGTCAGGTGTTAAACTATTCCAACTAGGGTGACCAGATTTTATTGTCAGGTGTTAAACTATTCCAACTAGGGTGACCAGATTTTATTGTCAGGTGTTAAACTATCCCAACTAGGGTGACCAGATTTTATTGTCAGGTGTTAAACTATTCCAACTAGGGTTACCAGATTTTATTGTCAGGTGTTAAACTATTCCAACTAGGGTGACCAGATTTTATTGTCAGGTGTTAAACTATCCCAACTAGGGTTACCAGATTTTATTGTCAGGTGTTAAACTATTCCAACTAGGGTGACCAGATTTTATTGTCAGGTGTTAAACTATTCCAACTAGGGTGACCAGATTTTATTGTCAGGTGTTAAACTATTCCAACTAGGGTGACCAGATTTTATTGTCAGGTGTTAAACTATTCCAACTAGGGTGACCAGATTTTATTGTCAGGTGTTATATTATTTTATTTATTTTTTAATTTTTATTTTATTTAATTAACGACACAACAGTGTCTTTTAAATACAAATAAACATATGACAAGTTATACAAGTACAAAGATAGACTACATTTATTGAAGTTGTCTTCTCTGCATAAATGATGAAATCGTGGAGACTTGATAGTGTTATTAAGATCTTGAGCAGTCATTCTGATAGTTCAGAACACACATTGATGAGGACATCAGTCAAACCATTGTTTTGCTAACCGACTTGTGGAATCTTGGAACAAACTGCCTAATATTTTAGTGAGTGCTGTGACATTGAACAGTTTAAGAACCATCTGGATAAGTTCCTATGTATAAACCCAGAAATGCTGTTTTAGTTGTGTTTCACTTTCTCTCCATGAACATATGACACTTATACTTGGTATAGATACTAAAAATAAATGAGGAAAGCCGAACGATCTTCCTCAGCCTTCATCTCTTTAAAGCAGTGATTGCCAAAGTGGGCACTACCGCCCCTTTGGGCGCGGTATACGTTACGTGGGGGGCGCTAGAAGGCAATACGGCACAAGAGAGGTGCTGGGCTGGTGAAAAGGGGTAAAGAGTACAAATAGATACTTTTTAAATATATGAATGAATTAAGTACTTTTAAATTATTTGGGAAACACTGCATAACAGTGTCGTCAAGATTCCTGCCTACATAAGCCAACATTTTTGGAAAATTCTGCTGTTTCCGATTTTTGCAATTTTTGTTTTTTCCGATGATTGGACTATGCAAACGTCTGAATTAAGAACAGTTTTTATTCATTTTGTTAGTTATCTTAAAGTGTTTCCTAAAGCTACACACTCCACCCATATCTAACACTAAGAGGCAGACCATTGTACGCCACAGGATCCCACAGTGTCGGGTCGATTCGGAATAATTAATTTATTTGAGTTAAATTATATGAATGGCCTTCCTTCTTTCCAGATCCCTAACATGACGAAGCTGCTTCCGGAACCGTACAACTGCTCTCTGCCCGTCCCGTATGTGGTGAACTCGTCCAGCTTGTACAAGAGCCAGAAGAAGCTGCTATACCCGGTGAACGTGGGCCGCAACGTGGCGCGGGACGCCGCCCTCAGTCACTTCCTGCTGGCCTCGGACATCGAGTTGTACCCCAGCCCCGGGCTGCCGGCGCGCTTCCTCAATCTGGTCGCGCGTGACCCGCCGCCGCTGCGCAGGAAGAGCCCCAGGGTTTTCCCGCTGAGCATCTTCGAGGTGGAGAGCAATCAGCAGGTTAGTCTTCGAGGATCTTGAAGAAATGGCGTCTGATTATGTATTGACCTGTGCGTTTATGATAACTTTGCAGAACTTCGAAGTTGAACATTGAGATCAAGCACTTCTACGACTAACATGGTACACATACGAGTACATACAGGGTGCGGCAAAAATAATGCCTTGTTTTGAAATGTAAATAAAAAAAGACATCATACGTGTTCTGCAAAATTTTATCTTATAATCTGAAAGAACAATGTTTACCATTTTTTAGCATTGTTTTATACATTGCATCAATCAAATGCTGAAGCCTCATCCGTATTTTATATACACGTTTGAAGCTTCACCCTGAAGTTCCCCATCACTCTCTCCTGGTCTTTTCTGATGGTATTGCCCCGATTTCGTGTCGGGTCACGTTTATTACCGTATTGACCCGACTATAGGGCGACCCTGATTATAAGGCGACCCCTATTTTTTAATCCACTTTTTGGAGAAAAGACCATTTCCCTCACCATTATATTATGAAAAATAAAATGCAAAATGTTTAAAGAGAAATATTTATTAAAACAAAGTACCCAGATAATAGTAAAGTATGTCACATGTTTAAACATGAAGTTAAAACTACGCACAGGTTATGTGTAAACAATGACGCCTTTTGAACGCTCTCAGTACGATGTTGCCATTTCGCTAATCGCGAGTAGTGAAGTTATTGTGGTTACCCACTATGTTTGTGACTCGAATATAAGGCGACCCCCCTATTTACGTTTCGCCTTTTTAAATAAAAACCTCGCCTTATAGTCGGGCTAATACGGTAAGTTCCATAATTTTATACGGATGGAACTGAAAATCGACAAGTAAAATTCTCCTCACACTCCTATCAGACATTCGCATCGCGCCATTTCCTGTCGGGGTTGGCAGAAAGGACAGAGCGCTAGACTTTCTCATCGTGACTCATCTTTCACCTTCTTTTTTTTCTTCTCCCTGGCTCCATCCCAACTCATTGTCTGCGAAAACTGTTGGGGTCAGCTCTCCTCGTCCTCAGGTTGTATGCTCTTCTGTCCCGGACTACATCTCCCAGGCCGTGCCTCTGCATCAGGTTATCTTTTTGCACCACCCATGAATACTTTGGTCTTCCCCTGGTTGTTATTCGAAGAAGATCCATGGAGATTGCCTGGTTCACAATGTGATCGGGTGCTCTGCGTCCAACGTGACCATACCATCTCAATCGCCTCTCCTCCATCTTGCTGTTGATGTCTGTAACACCTAGGCTTCCACGAATGCGTGAGCTTTTTTATTTTGTCTCTTAGGGACACACCAGCTGACCATCTTAGCATGCGCATTTCAGCAGTTTTTAGTTGCCTAGAGTAAGAGTTAATCTTTCACCTCTTCTATGATATATCCATACACTTTCTCATACAGCTCCTACGATTTATTTGGCTGTTTAAATATCCTTTTGTATAACATTCAATCGATCCAACCATATTCCAAAATGTCACCAAAGACAGAAAGAAGGAAGGTGGAGAAGGACCGGAAAGTAGGAGCTAGGGAGAAACGCATTTCAAAATTGAAGAGAGGTATAATAATTTTAAGTCGCTATTCGGAGCACACCTACGAGGGTGAGAGTCTTACGGCGGTCAGTAACTGATTCCAGAGTCTAACGACATGGACAGTAAAAGACGACGTAATGAAGGAGAAAGATGAACTGGAAAGGCAATCTCTGCTTGAGTATAGCGTAAGTCTATGGTCGGAGAAACGCTGAATATCTTCGGCGAGATATTGAGGGTCTATGGTACAGTTTAGGATATTATATAAAAGTAAGAATACATGATGCTGTTAGCAATTAAATTTTTTTTTCTGATATCATATTCTATATGATATAGTCCCTTGAAAATAAGGGCCTGGACTTCTCCTGAAAACCACTAAACGTGGAATAATTCTTTGAAAAAGCCAAAATTGATTCAGCCCAGAGCATATAGTCTTACGTGCCCTTTTTGTTCAAGAAGCCCCATATTTGCATGTTCACTGTACATCTTTGATTTTTTATTGTTATGGAAGATGACTTATAATTTTGTATCATAAATTTAACATTTTGTTAATGTTTCCATGCATTTATGGTTGACGTATGTTTGCAGGTGCCGTTGAACAAGACGAAGCTGGTGTCCATGCTCAACAAGGGTACGGCCATCCCTTTCCACAAGAAGGTCTGCTCCGGCTGTCACAATGTGCCAAAAAGTAAAGAGTGGCTGAAGGAGAATGAAACGCAACGTGAGTATCTACGCAGCATCCTTCTAGATTTAACCTTTATGAATAAATAGACCATTAACCTATACCACGTAAGGTTTCAGAGTATATTTTATAACGTTTCTGTACTGTTATAAAATAATGCTTGTATGTATAAAGTATTAATTTTCCTAGTAAAAAAAAAATAATACATCATTAAACACAACAATACTGACCCGTCACATCAACTGACAGTTGAATGTCAAAGCTATAAAATCTTCTGGCACTTGCAGCTAAATAAATTTAAGTTAAATGATATTTGACAGTCTGTCAATAATGAAAAGCACGTGATACACATGGGCGATCATAGGCTCCTTAAACGCATCTGATATGGGGAATTAATAAGCTAGCGAAGGTCTGGTGGGTAGAGCAAGTGCTATAAGGACAGTCTGCGAGAGTCGCTTATTTTGTACGGGGCACCTGAAGATAGGGAGTAGATGGCTCAGGATTGTGGAAAGTGGAGAGCCATCTGCTTTCAAGCTGATGCCGTCTGAACTGCTAGATGTGTGAGAAACAGTCAATAGTGCTGCGAGGACCATGCAACAGCATTAACAGGTGACCCAGCAGGAGGGAGTGTGCATCTAGTATCGGGCTGTTTTCTCACAGACAATCACATGATTGACATGGAGGAGTCGCTCGAGATTGACGTTGGAATGGCGAGGGAATCCTCGAATACAAGGCCCGGCAATGATGATTAATAAATAATTATTCATCAGACTATTGGTACCCCATCGGAAATGGATTGAACAAAAATCTCTATTGGGATTGCCGTAATCAATCAATTCAACAATTAGAGGTCCATGGCCGTGAAACATTGGACTTCTATGTGGAAAGTCGTCGGTTCCGTACCACTCCCCTCGAATGATACAGGCATTTTTTCTGCCTAGTTTTCGGGTCTATAAGGATACCTATGACTACGGTTATATCTATTCTTTAAAAAAAAAACAACTTCTGATGATATTTGTATAATTTTTAGACAGTTTTATGAAGGAGGTTTTTATTTCCAGAACTGGACGTGTTCCATATAGGCAAGCGCGTGGGGCCGCACATCCACTGGGAGCCCATCTTCATCGGGACACATGCAGACCCCATGTACGACGAACGCCTCAGCTGGGAGGGGAAGAGCGACAAGATGACGCAGGTACTTTTATTAATCGCGACAGTCAGTTTAGTTTAATTCGATCCCGATACTGGCAACACTGTTATCGGGAATAAAATAAACGGGAAATGTACTCGTATCATATTTATATGATTATTAAAGTGTTACTGTTTACTCTAGTATCTTTGCTTATCATTTAAAAAAAAAATTATGAATTAAATAAATTCTCTTTAGCCTAGTTGCTAAGACACATGTCTTCCAGCCCGGGGGTTACTGGTTTGATTCCTATTGGAACGTAAATGTGTTTAAAACGAGTTCTTGTCTGGTTTGCACCTAAGACTTGTTTAACGCCTTTCTTGTTAGTCGGAAGAGATTGCACTATGACAATAAACTCGCCAGATTGAACACCTTTGAGAAGAGACAGCTCTCTTAAGGGCTCTTTGTAATTTGTCCTTTTATTATTATTATACAATAGATTTGACTGTATTTAATGAAAGTGTAATACAATACAATACAGTACAGGACAGTACAATACAGTACAATACAATACAATACAATACATTACAGTACAGTACAATAAATAAATAATGTGAGTGGAAGGAGTAAAAAGTAAGACACATTAAAAAGGAGATTCAACAAATTGAGCCAGTGTTTTGGAAAGCTTCATTGCATACATTCATTGTATTATGTTATATTAGAGCAAGCTTTAATTATATCAAATTTGAAAATTACAATTAAAGTTGTTTTTGTTTCTTTTATTTATTTAACACTTCATTGTAAATACAATCTGGCGGGTTTATTGCCAGGCGGCAATCTCTTCCAACCAACCAGACAAAAGTAAATAAGGTAAGTTTCACGGTCTCAAAAAATATTCAGAAGATTACTCATATTTGTGCAATTTATGGGCATATTAAAGTAAAAGTGAGATATCATCAATCAAAGGAAAAGGAAGAGATGGTGGAGAGGAAAGGAAAATCAGAAATGAAACACGTTATATTACTCACTTGAAATTAAGAGTTTTTCAGTCGCTTTTTAAAGTATGCCAAGGATGGAGTGAGTCTAACATTGGTTTGTAACTGGTTCCAGAGTCTCACTGCATGAACAGTAAAGGACAACTTAAAAATAGAAGAGCGGTGAACTGGGAAGGCCAATAAATAATATCTGTCCGAGTGCAGCTCCATGATTGAAAAGATGCTGAAAATTTTCAGCTAGATAAGAAAGGGTGGTGGGACAGTTAAGGATATTATACAATAGATATAGCATGTGAATTCGGCGTCTATTTCTCACATTCAACCTGTTCAGTGTCTTCCGGAATGAAGTTTTATGATCGAATTTTCTCAGGTTAAAAATAAATCTAAAACAAATATTTTGAAGATGCTGTAATTTGTCCAGCTGTTCTTCCGTAATCGTTGTGTGAATGAAATGGATAAATAAATAAATTTAATTTATTTTCCAGGCCTATGCTATGTGTGTCCTGGACTACGACTTCATGATCCTGAATAATGCATTCCTGGTGCATCGACCCGGAATCAAAACCCTCACTAAAGATGTGAAGCGTGCGCAACTGGCCGGCAAGACCAACCAGCTGATCCGACGCATCATCTTCCCGGAGCTCAAGGTTCTCTACGGCACGAGGAAAGGTTGCGCTGTATGATACTTGGCCAGGAACGCCTGAACACCCGGTTATCAGTGACGGTTGTTCGGCAAATCGGTACTTGTTTTAATCATGAATGGGAGACTCGAACATTGTCGCTGATGTAGATATACTGTACGTTTTCAAGAAAAGTGACATAACTCGAAATCAGGAAGTTTTATACGCGAGGCAAAAGATTTTTTTAAATTCATAAATGGTTGTACTGTCGTAACACACAGCACAATCTATTGGTCATACACTTAGTCTCGAAAATCTTACATTTAAATTACACTACTTGCTGAATGGATTTTTTGCTCGAGGATTTATAAAGGATTGAAGAGAGGGAATAAATATATAAAATATTTATTCCCGAAAGACCAATTCAAAGAGAAAAGTTCCTTTCTCCTTTATCAGGGACCGGTATCAGCATCTTTGTTTATTAAATATGTTCACCTTAGCACGGAGAGTTCCTTCTTCTTCAGTTTCAATCCTGGGGATTGGTTAGCAGCAAAGCCCCGCATCTCCTCCTCCACTCCGCTCGGTCTTCAGCGATCCTCTCGAGCTCTGTATAGGAGGTGCAGTCCATATCGTGGCATATTTGCTTCAGATACTCTCGGCAAGGACGCCCTCGGCCAATCGATCCCTAATTCATTCCCTCCAGTATATTGTGCAGGAGATTTTCATATTGCAGCATATGACCTATCCATTCTTCACGCCTAACGCACGCCAACGGAGAGTTAATAACATGTTATATTTATCATTAAAAAATTAAATCTGTTGATATTTTTATTCATGATAATGGTTTAACAAAGACTGTGAGCTCATTCACACTTACAAATATTAACCAACCAGCCTAAAAATGCTTATCAATTGATCGTAAAGCAAGACTAAATTATACATAATTGTTGCAAATATTTTTTGAGACTTTCGGGGTTTTTATTAGTTCGTATCGTTGCCGTATCGCTTATAATGTTGACGTTTCAAAAACATTGCAGTTTTCATCTTCAGTGTTTGTTTGTAGTCAACGTCATCATAAGTAGATGCGCACCGGATACCGCATGGCCTGTAACGAAGCCTCATCTTGAACATGATCTGTCCTACCATAGGAGAACAAGCGAGAAGCTTCCACGAAAGTTTAAATTATTGTTCATTTTTATTTAGTTGTCGCTTCAATTTGATTACGGGGTACCATGCTGATTTGATTATGGGGTTCCATGTTGATTTGATTATGGGTTCCATGTTGATTTGATTGTGGGGTTCCATGTTGATTTGATTATGGGGTACCATGCTGATTTGATTATGGGGTTCCATGTTGATTTGATTGTGGGGTTCCATGTTGATTTGATTGTGGGGTTCCATGTTGATTTGATTATGGGGTACCATGCTGATTTGATTATGGGTTACCATGCTGATTTGATGTGAAATCTGTCATCTCTGTGAATATTGTTTGGATGCTTATAGATTTCTATTGCCTCTTTGATTTATTGGCCGTGATACCTCATTGGTTTGCCGAGTGTTTTTGGTTCGAGTGAAAAATACCAACCTGTCTCGATGAAGTGTTCGGTCAAAGTTGTTATCGTTAGTAATTGAAACTATTTACGTATATTTACAAAAATGAATGGCTCCCACATTATTGTAAACAAGTACCAGCATTTTTTATTTTTAACTTGTGTAAAAACTCGTGTGTGTTAAAAAAAAATGAAAACTCGTGATGATTATCTTTGAAAATTGTATTTTTATATGTAAAATGTACGTTTTGTGAGTCCAACCTCTGAATTATAAAAACCATAAACATATTGTTAGATTTTTTAATAGCATTTTTTTATCGCTATATATGTAAGCAGTTTAATGTTATGTGAAACATAAATTAAATCACTACCATTGCCTCAAAAGTGATAAAAGTGAAGGGGGTGCGATCAGATGTTTTATATCGATATCAAAAAGATTTACGGTCATAATTTGTTTAAGTCAACCCTCCTCGAAGAACGTTTTCAATTGTCTTGTTAAAATCTTCTTTTTTCTTAGCACCTCAATGCTGAGGGTCACGACCCACTTAAAATGTTCCACAACCAATTTCATGAATGATATTATACCTTTCACAACTTTCTGCTGAATGAAATGCATTCAGTAACGGCAGGCTTGCGGCAGTCTTCAATTGTTCGGTCTATCAGATCGAAGATATTCCTCTACCTTCAATCTGAAGTGTCTCCATGTTTTCGCTATATCACCGTGCAATATGGTCAAACAAATTCGAATGCCTGTGATATTTCAGAGAAGTATCAACGGCTTTCTGCACAGAGTCCATCTCGTTATTAGGCGACCGTGCAGCTCGTCTAGTTTACACTCAAGGCCTCTCTAACATATTTTGGTTGGTTGGAAGAGATTGCTACATGGCAATAAGCCTGCCAGTTTGTACTGTGTACAGCAAAAGTTTAATAGAATATAATGCAGAAGAGATAAAGAAATCTTTCAAATTTACTATTATTACAATTGTAATCGCTGTAATATCGATGGAAAAATTCTGACCAAGCCAACTTCATTATGATATCTTAAGCTATAGTCTAGTGGCTCCCAAAATTTTTTTGGTTCACGGCACCCTTATTGTATAAGGATTTTTCCATAGTGTCCAAATTCAGGAGATATCTAAAAGTGTTTTCTTATGCTAGAGCAATCCAGTCATTGTCTATTGAAATTCTGACATCTCACTCCCACTCACTTGAAGAAATGGGCCGTGAAATAGTGAGACAGAGATAGCGTGTCGAGCGCCATCTATTATTAGTATTGAAAAGTTAAATCCAGCCGACACCTCAACCAATAGTTAGTGGTTTGCAAAGTGTCCGTTAGATGTCGCTTCCTATCATCGCATCAGCATATCAATGATTTGATTCAAAATCGACGTAATTCTCATTTCAGTGAAAATATTGAAATATTCCGCGACACCTCTATAATCTATGGTTTTTTTTTTATAATTTGGATTCAAGTCAACTTTCGTATTAATCTAGAAGTACTGCAAAAAAATTGCCGTAAGAGCATTATTTAAATTTAATTTAAGAAAAATTATTTTTGTTTTTTTTATAAATTTGGGAAAATAAGGTTTTTTTTATGTTGTTTTTTTTGTATTAATTTATTTTGTACATTTTTTGAATATTCAATTTTTTTTTTTGACGAATTTTTCTATCAAGAATTTTTGATCGAGTTACGAAGCCTTTGTTATTTTTATTATTTTAACTTGTGAAATTGTTTTGAAATCATTTTATACTTTTTGAAGAAACATTTTGAAATAAAAATGTTTTAATTTTAATAGATTTATTATTTGCTTTTATTATTTTTAACCAAATATTATTTTACCATCCAAATATCAACCAAATGTTCATACTTTAACATAATCCCGTACTAAACATTGTTTTATGTAATAGTGTATGCGTTTTGTTTATCTGTTTCCTTTTTTCTCGTAGATTCTGTGCAATCGAAAAATGTATGTACTTCTGTTAATTATAATTATTGTTTTGAAGTAAAATATATGTTTTGAGGCTTTCGTGGTTCTCCGTATGAGTTATATAAGATATTTCGGAGCGTTATACCTCGTGATTATAATAACGATATTTCTAAAATGTTTACATCTTCAGTTCTTGTTCGTAGTCAACTTCACCATAAGTAGATGCGCACCGGATACCACTTGACTTACAGCAGAATCTCAACTGTACCATGAGTACACGGGTCTATCGCGGTTTGTAACCTTTATGTCAGTGCACGGTTCCAACCCACAATGGTTTGAACAAGCGTACAGCTTCCACAAATGAAGAAGTTATCATTAATTTTCATTAAGTTGTCGCTTCGATTTGATTATAGGGTACCATGCTGGTTTTTTTGTCCATTGGGGTCCTGACAGCCTGGAAGACCCTCTCTCACGGTATACCGTTCCTATGACAAGGAAGTCAGAGCGTTAGAAATGTCTTGGAAGGAGATTACCAACACCGCCCAAACCCTTCTGAAAGGAGAAGACTGGTGGCCTCCCTATGCTCCCTTGTGAAGCTTTAAAAGAAGGGTGAATAGAACAAAAAATTAAATGCTGATTCGATGTGGAATCCATGGTCTCTTGGTTAATATTGTTGGGATGATTATATATTTCTATCGCCACTTTGATTAATCAGGCATGATAACACTTTAGTTTGCCGAGAATTTTTGTTTCAAGTGAAGAGTGGTGGTCTGTCTCGATCAAATAGTGGCCTGTCTTAGTGGGGCACATCCACTTATGGCAAAGTTGACTACGAACGAGCCCTGATGATGGAAACTGCAACGTTTTCGAAACTTTGGCATCATAAGCCAAGCCACGTGGGACAACACTCTGAAATATCTTATACAACTGAATAAACATATGTTTAGATGTTTCGGGCTTTACTTTGTGGAACTCGAAAATGATACATATGATTAAATTTACTGTGTAAGTTCCACTATTATCGTGACTCAAGTTTCAAGCTCTTTTATTGAGGTTTTCTTTAAGCAAGCTAATCTTCAATATTTTTGTATCATGTTTAGTAAAATATATGTATAACTAGTAAAAATAACTTCTCTGTCTTTCAACTGGGGGTTGGTTCGATTCCCTTTTGTACCCAAATTTTTTAAATATGGTTTTAGTTTTTATTTAAGGCTTACTTAAACACATTTCTGTTTGGTTGGAAAAGATTGCCCCATGGTGGTAAACTCACGAGGTATTACTGTATAGGACGAAAGTGTAACACTAGGTTGCCAACCAGTGCTGGTTAATTTATGGTCATTTTTAAAAGACTAAAATCTAAAACACATTCAGTGCTGAGGACACGCCTCGCAGGTCTATACAAATATCATTGTGTCATGCATTTATGTATGTAACATTTTATTTGCAGTGAATGTGTTGGTGGGGTCGAAGACAAAATGATCACCCGGTCACGCTCTTCAATATATCCAAATTACCAATTAGGATATGTTGAAGAAGAATAATAGATAAATAGTTTTGTCTGATGAAGAGCTTCTTAAACTGGTTTTATGATAACAACCGGATTTGACACAGTTAATTTGATCATCAGCAAAGAAATGTTGAATTAGTTTGTATAATAAATGAATACTATCTCATTGTATTGTATCTCATTGTATTGTATTGTATTTTTATACAAAGTATAATATTCCTGTAAATAGTTCCTTTTCGCTTGTACTGTTTTTACATATATGGAAAGTACTCTCGTACATATATATCATTAATGTAACGTGTAATGTGTAATGTCCGCCTTAACTCTTATGAAGGGAAGTTATTTATTATTATTTTTGTAATTTAATATTTAAGCTGAGTGTCTGTAATATACATTTATAAATGTCTTACGAATGCACTTTCCTTTGTATCTCTTCACTTTCCAAACATGTGAATTCAACTATCAAATCAGGTTTACGAATGGGTTACAGGTCAAATTATATTTTTATAAGAAAATCAAAATTACACGCTTTGATAGTAATTGTATTATTTATTTTTCCTTAAAGGTAGCTGTCATGTGTACTTTTGAAACATATAAGTTACCGCGAGACATTTAAAGATAGCTGTCATGTATACTTTTGAAACATATAAGTTACTGCGAGACACTTAAAGATAGCTGCCATGTATGCTTTTGAAACATATGTTACCGTGAGACATTTAAAGATAGCTGTCATGTATACTTTTGAAACATATAAGTTACTGCGAGACACTTAAAGATAGCTGCCATGTATGCTTTTGAAACATATGTTACCGTGAGACACTTAAAGGTAGCTGTCATGTGTACTTTTGAAACATATAAGTTACCGCGAGACACTTAAAAGTAGCTGTCATGTGTACTTTTGAAACATAAGTTACCGCGAGACACCTTTTTACTGTTTCTTAAACCTCTTCGTGGTAACCTCCAAAAGCTTCAGAATTTGTAAGACCAATATTTTCCCTCTTGAAAATCTCCACACGTTTTCTTTTCAATGACATATTGATGTTATTAAAAAATTATATTTTAATTGCGATTGAGAATATTCATTCAGGTGACAATAATGTCCTAAATAGTGCCCTAAATTTAAACTGTTACTGACAGATATCATAGCTACATCTAGTTAAAAGTGCACACATGCACTTGAGTTTTGGTGTTTATATACACTGTCAAACTATTTCAAGAATCATATTTGGAAAAAATTTCACAGGGTTCAGTGAAGTTTTAAACCTGAATCAATTTTGATCTCTTTGAAATGGAAAATCTTGATAATCGAGGTTCTACTGTATTTATAACGATTATGTGGTATTATAATATTTATGATGTTAAAATTCTGAGTCTCTGTGAAAGCAAATATGTTCAGTACCTTTTTGAATTCTTTATTGACTATTTAAGTGTACACATTGAATATTCATTGTGAAGATTTGGCATTAACCTTTCCCTTCCGGTGCTAAAAAAATCCGCCCGTTCCGGTGCTGTGTATTCAATACACATGTAAAAATGACCTATTTAAAATTGGAAAAATAAGAATATTTATAGTCAATTCGATTAAATTAATTAAATTTGAAGTCAACAGTGATAATAATTGAAATTTAATTGCTGAAAACATGAAAAAAACATCGGCTGACGTTCACAAAACTGGCGAAGAGACCACGTCAGATGAATGCGCTAGAGCGACTGAGACCTGAGACAGACTAACACTGTTTATGTTATACCTCGAAGGAAGAAACAACTGCAAACTGAGATTCTATTTCTTGCATTCCCACATACCGAAGTAGAGTGAGAGTGAGACGTGAATAGCGTCGCTTCCTCACCCATAGCGATTTTTTTGGATGAATATACCTACGTCACACATTTGATTGTATCGGTGAATTTATTCCCGATTTTCACAAAATATCTCTGATGTGGCCGATAAGTGCTAATTATTATTAATATTATTTTTTACATTCAATACATAAATGTATTACGGAGGAATACCTAAAATCTGAACCCAGTATTTATTATATTTATAGAGATATTAAAGTTTTTAGAAGCAATGTGTACTAGTTACACGTCACAGGGAAGGAAGGGTTAACTGCAAATCCTGACAATCTGTATTTCGTGAGTGTATAATGCAATTTTTCCATTAAAACTGCATGCATGATTGAGTATTTAAACTTCAAAATATAATGCCCCTACTAATTGTCAAATCCTTAATCCAGAATTTCATTTTGGACTCTAATTTTTACATCATCATGGAAAGGACGATATGAACGAAACTTATTGAAGGTGGCAGCATTATCAAATTGTTTTCCTTTTTCTTTGAATCAAAAAACCCTGTTACATGCTGGATGTTTCTATTGTAAACCAGTTATATTTGTCAACGTTACTTTATCACGGGGAGTACCAAAAAATACAAGACTTAATTTATTTATTGATGTATAGTTCGTTCAATATCGCATTGAATTATTTTTTTTAACCTAGCTAATATTTTTTCCAATAATTCACATGTTTCGAAAGTGAAAATGAAGCATTATTTTTTAACGTGAACCGACTTTGTTAACTGGCAAGTATTTTTAATTTATGTTCAATAAAAATCAACATTTGCAAATAAGTGCTTCTTAAAAAATTGGGAATGCTGAATAAATGGTTGAGTGGTGAAGGTTAAACACAACAACACTTATACTAGGGATTTTCAAGAGGACAGATGATATCCTAATGAATGTATCTTATTCAGTTATTTACTTAAGAATATGATGGTCATCTAGAAAGTAAGGTTACAAGGGCTCCTGAGGCCGGTTGGCGCACCTGGCGTGTAGGGGGGATCCTAACGGTCAGTTAGTTTGGTCCCGCGTGTTTTTCGGCCATTTTGTTCAGTCACAGTAACTTCTTCCGATAGAGAAGTCGTCGGGTCGTCTGGTGCTCCGGCCATCTTCCGCCCGTGCGGTCATCCGTTTTTTGACTTTGCGGAACAATACCGTCGCGAATATCCATCGGAAGCTCGTAAAAGTTTATGGTAGTGATGTGATGAGAGGACAACATGTCACGAAATGGATTAGGTCGCCAAAATCGCGTGACCGCCGCGCGTGAATTTTTGGATCGTTTTGCACAGGAGGGAGAAGCTTTTCTGTACTCGATCGTGACGGGGGATGATACGTGGGCGTCTCACTACACCCCAACAATTTTCCAACGATCAGGAGGTCGAGGAAGCTGTGAAGAAGTGGCTGAAAGAGCTGGCGGCGGAGGTCTATGACACTGGCATACAAAAGCTGGTGCCCCGACTACAAAAATGTCTCGATCTCGACGTCGATTACATTGAAAAATAGTTTAATATATTTGTGAAGTATCCTGTGAATTTCAATTAAATACAAGCGTTTTTCGATCCTACATAAATGTTGTAACCTTACTTTCTGGATGACCCTCGTACAACTAGTTGGGAAGTGAAACAGCTAGGACTTGAACCTGAGAAGTTCGCTTGCCAACCAGTCCACGTACACAATAAAACCACGCTTACTTAGTAATAGTGTCGAAAATTTATTTTACCACTCCACGTATTCTGTATATTTCAGCAACCTTCGTACAGTTAACCGGTTCATGTTAAGAAATATCTTTCGAGTGTGTTCTATTAGATGTAAGCGTGTATTATATTTTGCCTTGTGTGTTGCACACTTTTTGTTACGAGTTATTTGTTTAGCAGGTTGTTACGATTGTTTGGATTTAAATTGAGACTGTGTCACCAATTATCATAATCAAGTGTCCATGTTTTTCTTTTTAAATTTTAATTTGATCGAGCAGGTTTTCTTAGAAGGGGAATGTGTCAGAAATCAATAATTTCATATAAAAAAAGAACGGCAATTCAACGTCTGAAAAACCACAAAACAGCAGTTACGGATGGGGTCCCCTCTGAGGTATTCAAATGTAGTGGAGAACTTGTGACTGTCGCTGTTCATGACTTGATGCTTCATATTTGGCAATCAAGAACTATCCCTGATGCCATCCGTGAATTACGGATTGTTAATATATACAAACGAAAAGGAGACAGGTCGGACTGTGGTAGCTACAGAGTTATCGCACTGCTTTCGGTTGTGGGTAAAATATTCAGCGGAATTGTCGTGGTCATTTTTAAGGCTTGTTTATAGTTATATTCAACATAAGTGAGTGTGCGCCGGATACCGCTTGGCCTACAGCGTAGTCTCATCCGTAACATGAGTGCACGGATCCGTCGCACCACGGGAGAATAATCATACGGTTCCCACAAACGTTGAAGTTATTGTTCGGCATGAAGTCACTTATGACAAAGTTAATTACAAACAAGCCCTGAACATAAAAACTGCAACATTTTCGAAACGTCAATACTATATAAGTAAAATAATTCATTTCCTTTTTCATTAATTTAAAAGATTTTTTAAACAATTCCTGTTATCAGAAGAACAGTCGGAACAAGTATTTTTTAATTATTATATATTAATTTTTAAAAACATTTATCTACCTTGTACTATCAAAACCAAATTACATTATTCTTAATATTGTACATTTTAATTGTTTTTTTTTTGTTATTTTCTTAATTTCTTAATATCGAGGCGTATCCAGAAAGTAAGTGTACTGAGGCTCTCACGACCGGATGGATTTTATTTTCGACATGTTGGCTACACTTCCGTGTAGCCTGACCCTTCCCCTCCGCAACGAGACCGGTTCGAGGTCAGTACGTTGAGAAGTGTCGACGCGACAACACGTTTCGTGAAAAATGTCAAACCAATCTCCCGCCAAGTGCAAAATTTTGTAAAAAGGCAAGAGTTTTTGAGGCGCTGCAAACTTCATGAAGATGAATTTCTCCGCTCCATCGTTACTGGAGATGAAACTTGGGTTGCACACTACACGCCTGAAACCAAAAGGCAGTCTCAACAGTGGCGTCACACCTCTTCACCCTCCGCCAAAAAGTTCAAAACCACAATTTCAGCCAAGAAAATCATGGCATCCGTGTTTTGGGACTGTCAAGGCATAATTTTAATTGAATATATGCCTCAAGGGGAGACCACCAACTCTGCAAGATACTGTGAGACCCTAAAAAAATTGCGGAGGGCGATTCAGAACAAGAGGAGAGGCATGCTGACAAAGGGAGTCTGCCTGCTGCACGACAATGACAGACGGAACTGCTCGCCTCGTTTAAATGGGATGTCCTGAACCATCCCGCGCATTCCCCTGACCTAGCACC
The DNA here is from genome assembly GCA_949825065.1 of Odontocerum albicorne. Lineage (NCBI taxonomy): Eukaryota > Metazoa > Arthropoda > Insecta > Trichoptera > Odontoceridae > Odontocerum > Odontocerum albicorne. The sequence goes on from OX463861.1 coordinate 27,302,666, forward strand.
TTCAGACTACTATCTCTTTACCTCCCTGAAGCTGCACATGGGGTGGAAAAAGGTTTTCAACCGACGAGGAGGTAAAGGAGGAGGTGGAGAAGGGGACGGAGGGGTTGGCGGGAAACTACTTTGAGGAAGGCATCAAAAAGGCACTTTCTTTCTGGATATGCCTTGTATATAATATGTAGATTGATTACATTACAAGTTCAGCATAAATCCGAAATTACCAGTCTGAAATAATTATTTTTTGCCATTTACTTTTTTTCCTGTGGTTCTATTTCATTACGACTAAAGCCTCTTTTTAATAAAGGTTTTTATTCTGCGGTTTGTATCAAAATTGTCTCTGATTTAGCATTCAACTCGCTTTGTTTCTGCGCTTTTTCAAAACAGTGGCAAATTTGACATATTTTTCAACAGTAACATTTTAATGCATATTTTATTATCTGTTCTGTTTCGTGATCTTTTACAAAAAAAAAAATGTCACTTTTTGACATAAATCTTGACTGATTTTTCCAATTTTTCCATAGTTTGTTTTTAATTTTCCATTTATAAAAAAAAAACATTAATTTGTTTTGATAATTAGTTGAATTTTTCGATTTTGGTGTTTTTTCTGATATTTTATTAAAATTCTGATATTTTATTAAAATTCTGATATTTTATTTAAAAATGTCACAACTCTCCTATTAAATTTTTTATGTTCCCTTAAAAAACTGAATTTTGGGATTTTCCTCTGTTTTCATAATTTTATTTTTTATAGTTACATTTGTATTTGATACCCAATTTATTAACTATTGGTTTACTATCCTTTTTGGTCCATCTTAAAGATGATCATAATTGTGACTTAAAAATCATTTTCTATTATTATTTTTCGCATCGACATCTTGTTAAAAGTGTTTTATTTTTATAATAAATATAATTTGTTTATTTTAACTTTTTTTCTAAAGAAAAACTTATAAATGATGTGGTAAAAATATCATAGACAAACAGAGAGTCGTAAAATATATTTTTTAAGTTAAAATACCATATTTTAAATGACTGTACAGTTAACCTCTGCTTGCGCCTTGATATTATTATTGGAACCTATAGTATTTGTAATCCATCCCTCTTATAATTGGAATCGATAGTATTTGCAATCCATCCCTCTTATAATTGGAACCAATAGTAATCCATCCCTCTTATAATTGGAACCGATAGTATTTGTAATCCATCCCTCTTATAATTAGAACCGATAGTATTTGCAATCCATCCCTCTTATAATTGGAACCGATAGTATTTGCAATCCATCCCTCTTATAATTGGAACCGATAGTATTTGCAATCCATCCCTCTTATAATTGGAACCAATAGTAATCCATCCCTCTTATAATTGGAACCGATAGTATTTGTAATCCATCCCTCTTATAATTAGAACCGATAGTATTTGCAATCCATCCCTCTTATAATTGGAACCGATAGTATTTGCAATCCATCCCTCTTATAATTGGAACCGATAGTATTTGTAATCCATCCCTCTTATAATTAGAACCGATAGTATTTGCAATCCATCCCTCTTATAATTGGAACCGATAGTATTTGCAATCCATCCCTCTTATAATTGGAACCGATAGTATTTGCAATGCATCCCTCTTATTTAATTTTTTTACTATTATATTATATTGTCCATATACTCGTCAAATACATATTTAAGAAATTTGTAAAAGTAGAATGTCAAAAATACATTTGGGATGTAAAGGGTCTTTCAAATTGAGCGGTTTTTTTAATTCTTGAATAAAACACACAATTTCCTTTGATTTCAAATAACTTTTTATTGGTCATTGAAGTATAATGTATGACATTTAAACACAAAAAACAATATCCGCCAAATGTCCACCTCTTGCAGCTCCACAGATGTCCACTCTTTTGTCAAAATTTTCGATGACATTTTGGAATAATTGCGGTTCTAATTCGCCAATAACGTGAATAATTTCGTCCTTCAGCTCAGGAATTGATCGGTGGTCACTCTTATAGAACTGACTTTTCACGTAACCCCAGAGAAAATAGTCCAACGGTGTCAGATCACATGATCTTGGTGGGCAATTAACATCACCATTTCCGGAGATTACAATACATAAAAAATTCAGTGTCAGTGTCAAATAGTACCCTATTAAGAAATTTTCAGGTCCTTTGAAAAACATCTTAAAAGGATTTCACTATATCATATATGAATATTTTGATAATTACGAGTGTAAGTGTATTAATCTGTTTATTGTAAATTCTGTATTTTTTATTACAATTTGTTATTATTGTATATCGCCACCGTTTTTGCTTCTCATTCCTTTTATCTTTGCAATAACATATTCTATTTTATTTTACAGTTTGTTATTTTTAATAAATCTTAGGTATATATATTTTAATTTGATAGGCATTGAAAAATTGCTTTGTGTTCTTAGAAAATTATTTTAATTGAAATATTGAATGTGTAAACATTTTATTTAAGTATTTTTCTCTGTAATTTACATGAAAAAAATATTGGAAATTAATCATGATAGCATTTTCTGAGAGTACAGACTTATCTGACATAATGGCCGTTTTCGCCAAGTTTACTTAAATAAAAGCTCAAACCATGGACATCAAAGGGAAAAAGAGAGATAAAGTCATTTACTTTAAAAGTAATTTTATATCACTATATATATATATATATATATATATTTGAGCCCATAGTACAACCTGTCAGGTTTATTACCAAGTATCAATTTATTCTAACCAACTTGAAAGGTGTTAAAGTGACAACCAGACCGGAATCCTTTTTTAAATAAATTGGGTCTCAAAGGGAATGGAACCTTTAACGCTCAGGCTAGAAGACAAGCGTCTTACCAACTAAACCATAGAAGTAGTGCTACATTTGTATATACTATAGATATATCTTGTGTCCCTAGATAGTTGGCAACTTGCCCCAAAACATAATTAAAAAATGCTTATTCTTTCCATCTGGATGATGATCAAACCATTAGGCTGAAGCCACACCAAAGTGCTTCGCTAGGTGCTACGTGATTAATAGACTAGGCGACTTCATGCTCGGCCACACCAAAGTGCTTCGCACAAATTCATTTGACATTTGGGAGCGGTTGAGTCAACAAATGATGCCACTCTCAAAACTAACCAATTTCATTACAACTTACCATATTTTTTACTTCCTGTGCAACTTCATTTCAAAGTGATTTTATTACAGGTACATTTTTGTATAATTTGCTCGATGGGTTCCACAAAGGCTCCCTTTTATATACAGCTGCTGTTAAAACTTCCGCCATCTTGTAAAATCACTTGGTGATACTATAAAATTAACCAACACCTATGTTCACTAGGAAACTCACTAGGTGACTAATTGTCATGATGCGTGGCGCAAAGCGTGCAGTGTGGCCACTGCGATAGTATGCGGTATGTTGGTTCACTAGGATATGTCGCCTAGCTCGCAACATAGCTCTAAGTACCAAGCGAGGCTCCTACCTGTGTGGCCGAGGCCTTACAGTTAACGCCTTCAGTATAATTGAAATCCATATTCACTGTTTTTATCTTTTAAATATTTTATAACTTTTTTATATACCTTTCAGTGCCACCCCCAGCTGGGCACCCCTAGGCAAATGCCTAGGTTTACCTGTTAACAAATGCGGCTCTACATAGAGGCTGTGATTGTACCGAACCAAACAAAATTCTTACTTCACGATATTTTTTTATTAGACTTCGTAACTATTTTAGTAATTTGCTTCGAATATGACAGATCAAATTACTTTTGTAGTGTGGAAAATGGTCACTACCTTAAACTCATTTTGCATCATATACAGCACTGCAGATTATGTTATATTTTAAAATGCAAATTTGGTGAAAACGGACAAAAGTAAGAAAACGATCTGATGTCTGAAGTCGGCTTTGAAGTTTCTATAACATGACTGAGTCGGCTTTGAAGTTTCTATAACATGACTGAGTCGGCTTTGAAGTTTCTATAGCACGACTGAGTCGGCTTTGAAGTTTCTATAACATGACTGAGTCGGCTTTGAAGTTTCTATAACATGACTGACTTGACTGAATCACTTCTAAATCAGATTTTGGATCTTTTCCATAATTCAGCCTCTAATATCAAAATTCGACGATAATTTTCAAAGCATTTAAATCAGAATTTTGAACTGTTAAGAGTTGTGGATTTTATAATTTTATAATTCAGTATTCATAAAATTAAATTATCGACAACTCTTACAGTCTAGTCTGACTGTGGACCATAGTCTGTCTCCATTTGAGCAGTCTCTTCGTCCGACGGTCCTCGGCTTGTCTGGCTACTTGTCCCATTCGGCTCCATTTAAGTCTTACTCGAGTCTGTCTTCGGATCTTATTTTAATATAAACAGATAAATTTAAATTATTACCAATGTTTAAAATCCCAATTACCCGTGTTCATCTCATGCACAACTGAGTCATGATAACAGGTTCATCTCATGCACAGCTAAGTCATGATAACAGGTTCATCTCATGCACAGCTAAGTCATGATAACAGGTTCGTCTCATGCACAGCTAAGTCATGATAAGAGGTTCATCTCATGCACAGCTAAGTCATGATAACAGGTTCATCTCATGCACAGCTAAGTCATGATAACAGGTTCATCTCATGCACAGCTAAGTCATGATAACAGGTTCATCTCATGCACAGCTAAGTCATGATAACAGGTTCATCTCATGCACAGCTAAGTCATGATAACAGGTTAGTGAAAATGCTACAATTACGTTAGTGGAGAGAAAAAAAAACATTTATTCTTCCGTCAATTCAGCCGCCATCGTCCTCGAACGTCTCCAACTACTTTAAAATAAATATTTCTCTATTTTTATATTGTACTCTCGGTACATATTCATTATTGGGTTATAGAATAAGCCTTTGTTATTTCTAAATGTAGCCATGCTGAACAAAGCAGGTCTTTGAGGAATCTCTAAGACTCATATTAAGGGACGAGAATTGCACTAAGCGTATCATTTACCGATAGTATTTGCAATCCATCCCTGTTATAATTGGAATCGATAGTATTTGCAATCCATCCCTCTTATAATTGGAATCGATAGTATTTGCAATCCATCCCTCTTATTTAAATTTTTTACTATTATATTATATCGTCCATATACTCGTCAAATACATATTTAAGAAATTTGTAAAACATACATTTGGAATGTAAAGGGTCTTTCAAATCGAGCGGTTTTTTTAATTCTTGAATAAAACACACAATTTCATTTGATTTCAAAAAACTTTTTATTGGTCATTGAAGTATAATGTATGACATTTAAACACAAAAAACATGACTGCCAAATGTCCACCTCTTGCAGCTCCACGGATGTCCACTCTTTTGTCAAAAAATTCCATGACATTTTGGCATAATTGCGGTTCTAACTCGCCTACAACGCGAATAATTTCATCCTTCAGCTCAGGAATTGATCGGTGGTCATTCTTATAGACCTGGCTTTTGACGTAACCCCAGAGAAAATAGTCCAACGGTGTCAGATCACATGATCTTAGTGGGCAATTAACATCACCATTTCCGGAGATTACAATACTTAAAATAATTTAACAATTTGAACGCGTCGTATTGTATACGACTCCATTTTTATCGTCGTAAACCCCGATTACTTTAAACTAAATATTTCTCCATTTTTATGTTGTACTCTCGGTACATATTCATTATTGGGTTATAGAATAAGCCTGTGTTATTTCTAAATGTCGCCATGCTGAACAAAGCAGGTCTAGACTCATATTAACGGACGAGAATCGCACTAAGTGTATCATTTGTGATAACGATTTGATCTATGTCATACATTTGAGCTGAACTGGTAATATAGCGATACAAGATAACCATACTAAGATCTGAAGGCTCCTCATTTGAGCTGAACTGGTAATATAGCGATACAAGATAACCATACTAAGATCTAAAGGCTCCTCATTTGAGCTGAACTGGTAATATAGCGATACAAGATAACCATATTAAGATCTGAAGGCTCCTCATTTTAAATAGTAGACTTTAAACTGATCCGTAAGACTTATTTGAAGTATGATTCGATTAGTTGCTTATAGGAACTGACCGGATCGCAGATTGGATCGTTAGTCATATTCTCTATTCCATGTATTACTACAGGGAATATGCAAATATTAAACACATGGGATTTGTGAGAATATTGACTATATTCACCCAACTTTATGTATAGCTTCTTATAAAATAATTAACTTTTATGATTTTGATTCAGATGCTCGATTCAAATGATGTCAAGTAACATTGTGTTATGTTCCCTTAACTTAAGATAGATAGTCTTGTAACGATACGTGCCTTATATATATTTAAGATGTTCCGAACGAGGATAGGAAATGAAAAAATTGATATAAATTAATTTATTTTGTACTTTGAAACTACTAGATGTTCGTTTTACTAATTGCAAAATGAAAAAAAAATTGTGAACAATGTATACACGTTTATACAACCTTAAATGTAAATAAAGAAAGAGAAATATATTCTCTATACATTTTTCTTTTATTTCTAACCTTTCTTATTGTATTGTATTGTATTGTATTGTAGCATGCTTTGGAAGTACAGGAATCGCTCCATCTACGCCAGTGGTGTCCGATCTTTTTAGGCTTCGTGCCGAAACGGCCATTAAGTTAAGGTTTGCGGGCCATTTGTGTATTTTTTTAAATGAATAGGTATATCAAATTTGAAGTGCCTGAAAACGAGGTAACGGGGTCCAAACGGTGCTCCAAAGTCCAGTGCTTTACTACCTATGCTCTATTACCACCAAAGTCCTGTGCTTTACTACCTATGCTACTACCACCAAAGTCCAGTGTTTTACTACCTATGCTACTACTACCAAAGTCCAGTGTTTTACTATCAATGCTACAACCACCAAAGTCCATTGCTTTACTACCTATGCTACTACCGCTAAAGTTCAGTGTTTTACTAGCTATGCTACTACTACCAAAGCCCAGTGCTTTATTACCTATGCTACTACCACCAAAGTCCAGTGTTTTACTACCTATGCTACTATCACCCAAGTTCAGTGCTTTACTATCTATGCTACAACCTTCAAAATCCATTGCTTTACTAACTATGCTACTACTGCCAAAGTCCAGTGCTTTACTACCTAAGCTACCACCACCAATGTCCAGTGCTTTACTACCTATGCTACTACCACCAAAGTCCAGTGATTTACTACCTGCTGACCGTCATACTCTGCACATATCTCTACAAGATGGCTGTCATACTCCGCACATATCTCTACAATATGGCTGTCATACTCCGCACTTATCTCTACAAAATTACTGTTATACTCCGCACTTATCTCACCCAACCTCATCGTTTTCTTCTTCCCAAAAATTAAAATGTACTTCTAAGGGAAAAGGTTCGACACTATAGAGGAGATTCAAGCCTTGTAACAAGATGTGTTAAAGATGTTGATAGATAATGACTTCCAGCAGTGCCTACGCTGGGATCATGTCATAAGTGCCGCAGGGGACTTCTTCAAGGGTGATGAAAGACATTCATATTTTTTAATGAACTGAATATCAAAAGATCATATTTGGACCATTTTTTTGTTGGTTCTCCCAGATGGCAGTGAAGTATTCTTCCAACTGCACCATTGAGCTGTTTACTGACTTGTCATTTAAACTATGTAAATAAATGTATATTTGTATTAACTTTACTTGTCTACTGGTACGAGTGTTCTAGGTTCAGCCTGTTTACTCCAAACATTGTGCGCTTAGTCAATATTTTTATGACCCACTTTCACTATCTCAACACTTTGATGGATTAAGCATTAAATTTTATTATTCAATAAAAATAAGAATCTCATTGTTGATAGCAAAAAGAAAGCAATATATAAATGAATATAGGCCTCGCAGGATTCACATTAGAAACAAGATAAATGAGATGCTATCCGAAGGTCCGGGCTCATCCCTGAGAAAGATCCGGACACAACCCAGCTGCGAGGATGCCGGATGTTTTAAAATCTCTCATAACCGAGTGTATATAATATTGAACGGCGTGGCATGTAGCGTTAGGAAACAAAGTCAATAAAACATATATACAGTACCCGGGGGTAAGTAATACACATCAGGTTTAAGAAAGAGACTGTCGGTTTGTAGAGCATCGTCTCTGTCATTCATACACGTGTTCCGTCGCGTTTAACTCTTTCTAGATACCGGACTATTAGCGCATTGTGCGGTGTTGGCAGGAGGCAAATCTCCTGGCTCCGCAATATATAAGATTGGATTGGTGTAAGGAATGTTGGGGATCTTTTTCGGGTTGCCGGGGACAAAGATGCTTACTCTCAGGGGATAGTCAACGTTGGGGGGACCTGACATGACACTAGGAAGAAGAAGATATATTTATATATTCTGGTTAAAATACTACCTTGATCAAAAAGTTTTAGGACTGGCCACCGTGTGGCGCTGTCAGTCACCCGATTGGAATTCTTTTTTTTTCTTAGGTTACCACATCTATCATTGACTTTTCCCTCCAAATTTCAGCGTCATAGCTTGATATTTGTAAAAGTTACGCTGTACTGAGTACCTGTACCTTTGTCAGTCGCATCGTGCGACAGAGACGACGCTCTACAAACCGACAGTCTCTTTCGTAAGCTCGATGTCTATTACTTACCACCAGGTACTATACTCAAACGGGACAGTATCAAAATGTGTTAAGATGACAAGTCCACAATAGTATTTTGGTGCCAACTTTGATGTATTGGAGTGAAACGTAGACGTGGAATAAGATTGATTAGGAGCCGATTAAATGCTGTCAAGATGCGTGCATTGAGAAGAATACACGGGTGACAATGTGTGATAGAATACAGAATGAAGTGATAAGGGATGAATGTGAACTTAAGGGTGATGTGTTGAGTAAGATGAAGAAGAGCATGCTGAAATGGTTTGGCCATGTGGAATGAATGATCTCACTTTGCTAGCCGTGTTTCGCAACTGGTATCGGACTGTTACGAACTTCTATGTTTGATAGTTAGAATGAATATCTAGAGAGTGTGTTAAGTAAGATCGATAAGTGTACATTTAGATGGTTTGGGCATGTAGAACGAATTAATGAAGAAAAACTAACAAAACAGATGTACAGTATAGATTTGAGCGGAAGGTCTATGAGAGGAAGACCAAAGAAAGTATGGTTGGATCAAATGAATGATATTCTGAAAGAAGGAAACGTAGAAAGTCAGAGAAATCGTGAAGGTTGTATGAGAAGGTGTATGTATGTGAAAGAGACTAAGAATGTGTCAAGTAAGGAAAGTACGGCGTTCTGTCCTTTTTGCCTACTCTGACAGGGAAATGGCATGATGGTATGTATGTATAATTCACTGTTTATCATCATATACGTTGGAAACACTAACACATATGGAGACACAAAAACACAAATTTAATACTAACACATGTGGAGACACAAAAACACAAATTTAATACTAACACATGTGGAGACACAAAAACACAAATTTAATACTCACACATGTGGAGACACAAAAACACAAATTTAATACGTTCAATTATTGTTATCATTTTAACTCTTAAAATTTAAACTAAACTGGAACCCTTTTTTAACAATATATTTTAAAATATCATCAGAAATCCCCAGGTGAAAGACTATAGTTCGGAAATTCGGAAGTTCTGTATTGGGGCAAATTTGTGAGCTGTCACAGGACTCATCCTACATTTTCTGAACTATAGTATTTAATTAGAAGATTGCCACTTGGCGATAACAGCAAATTTGGCAATACGGAAAATATTGAAAAATACAGTTATATCATGAGCTTTTAATAACCAACCTACAGTCAAACATTAACAATCTGACTTGATACATAATATTTGTATGCAGTTCTATTGGTTGTACTATGAGCGTGTTATGGTCAGTTCATCGTTTTTGAGTAGCGTAAAATATGACCGCAGTGAAGTTACTCATTAAAGTGACTAACAAGTAAGAATATGACCGCAGTCAAGTCACTCATTAAAGTAACTAACAAGTGAAAATATGACCGCAGTGAAGTCACTCATTAAAGTGACTAACAAGTGAGATTAAGTGTTAAGTTTTCTGTATTTTAATATTAATGTGAATTTTGCACATTTTCATTTTCTTTTATTTTACATTTAATTTTGTTACTTTCTTTAAATTTGTGCCTTTAACCACTTAACAGTCGGATTTGTAACACGTGACGTAACACAATGACGAACTGTGAACGAATAAATTCTATACAAAAATATATTACAATACGTTCAGAGAAAACAAGTTGAAACAAGATCTGTCCAAACGAAGCTCGGGAGAAACAATCCCAACAAATTGAAACAAGATTTGACCGAACGAGGCTCGGGCTTGTCAGTATAAAAAGAAACTTCGTGCCCGAGTTCCGCTCAGGAAAAAATGTCCAGTGGTTAAGAAAGTAACAGTCGCTTGTTGCATAAATACTTGTTTCAATGCTACAATCTTTTCTAAATGCATACAAAAGAAGACTTTTGACATATAGTTGTTGATAAGACATAACTGCAGCCTGATAGAAGACCAAATCACTGCCCGTTCTTCATCAATATATGTACATAATTTTCTTTCAAAACTGCTCTATGTGCTTATATTATAATTCTTTTTACAATTCTGTGTGATGCAGCGCTCCAGGCTGTATTCCCATATGCTAAAATTATTTTTACATTACTGTGTGATGCAGTGCTCCAGGCTGTAATCCCATATGCTAAAATTCTTTTTACATTACTGTGTGATGCAGCGCTCCAGGCTGTATTCCCATATGCTAAAATTCTTTTTACATTACTGTGTGATGCAGCGCTCCAGGTTGTATTCCCATATGCTAAAATTCTTTTTACATTACTGTGTGATGCAGTGCTCCAGGTTGTATTCCCATATGCTAAAATTCTTTTTACATTACTGTGTGATGCAGTGCTCCAGGCTGTAATCCCATATGCTAAAATTATTTTTACATTACTGTGTGATGCAGCGCTCCAGGCTGTATTCCCATATGCTAAAATTCTTTTTACAATACTGTGTGATGCAGTGCTCCAGGCTGTAATCCCATATGCTAAAATTCTTTTTACATTACTGTGTGATGCAGCGCTCCAGGCTGTACTCCTATATGCTAAAATTGGTTGGCATAATCCAGTGTTTTCCAGTATAGTTATTTTAGCTAATTGAGTTAAGTTTTTAAAAATGAAAATTATTTGTTACGAAGCCTTGTTTAGAGCTCTTTATGAAATAGCTTGTCTTATGGAGTGTTATTATTTAATTTTATTATCTGAATGCACCTTTACATTATATAGTGCAAAATAAACAAACAGCTGTTTCTCATTACATGTTGCCTTTGCTATTCTCTAGTCTTTTTATCTGTTGATTAGACATTCAAAAACTTTCTTGTTTTGAAATGCATCTGTATTCTGCATTTATTTTATGCGAATTTAATATAATATTATATCTTTTAAACATTTATAATATAAAGTGATTTCTGTTTATAAATCCATTTATTTTAAGCACAAAAGATATATTAACCATTTTTTTATCAAAATGATTTTTAATATGAAAATATTATATTACATATTTATAATTTATATAATTGTTTATTTTGTCAGGTTATTTATTATAAACTTTTATGACAAAAGTGATGAATTCAACACGACACCAAATCACGGACACAAAGAAACAAAATGTTTTACTGAAAACAAAGAAGAGAAAATAAATTCAAGGGAAGAAAACAGCGTAGAAAATTTAATAACAATCGGTACAAATACAAAAGCAACGATAGAAAAAAATAACAAAGAAAATCATATGAGAGAGCGAGATCATGTAAGACAGTATAAGATAGAAGATGAAACGGTTTTAAGTGGAGAGATCTTAGAAAGGTTGAGACAGATTATAGAATGTAACAATGTGGATTATGAAAGTTCCATAAGGCAGCGAGGAGAATATCGGGTGCTCTACAATTTCGTTAAGGCCGATCACGGACCATTGGGGTGTTACCAGGACGTCACCTTTACCACTCATGCTGACTTCACTTATCTTGATAACCTGGAGGTTTTGTTGAAACGGTATGATTTTATTTTTGTGTTTAAATCTTATAGAATATCTATTTATTTTATCACATTGATACTTCCCATGGCTTAGTTGGTAAGATGCCTGTTTTACAACCTGGCAGGTTCCATTCCCACTGGGGCATGATTTAAAAAATAAAAGGGTTTCAGTCTAGTTTTTACTGACAGCCTCTGTAATATGTTCCTTATTGGTTATTAGAGACTGCCATGTTTTTTAAAAAAAAAATTATCCACTTTGCATGAATTTCTCCTGTTACACAAAGAGAGTCTGCTTCTAGCGTTAGCTTATTCGTTAGGAATAATATCAGCCAGGATTCTTCTCATACTGCTAGACGGTACCGAGAATATATCAACCGTGTCATTCAGTTGGTTCAATATCTCTATACCACGTGTGACTGAGTGTTTAGCCATGATATTCGCCCTGTAAGTTGGTATGTAGAACAGAGGGTGATTCCTTGCATGGCTATATTTATTGGGTACATATAAACTTAGTGCTTCTAGAATCGTGGGACAGTTAAAGCAACCTTGAAAAACCTTTAGTAGGAATATCACATTGGATTCTTGCCTTCTTGTTTCGAGGCTTCTATAGTTACACACCGTGAGAAGTTCGGCATGGTGAGCATATTTTGGGTAATCCCCCTTTGTTCTGTACCATAGATATCTGAGGATTTCTTTTTTGTATTTGTTCTATATTGTTTTTATATTTGAGCTGACGAGGAGCCCAAACTGTAGGTGCATATTCTAATTTGGTTCTAATTAGATAATTATATAAGTTTCGGAGGATATCGGTGCTGTTAAATTCTCTTGATATTCTCATTACAAAACCGAGTAGTTTGTTACAGTCCGACATCAAACCGTATGACAACAGATCCGTATTTGGTAACAGGCAAACTTAGACATTTTCCTAGAGGTGTCAAATTAAAGCGGGCGCCTAAATATTCATAAATAAGTTATAAAAATATATACAAATACGATTGAGATTGAGATTGAGATGAATGCTTTATGGAAGAATGCGATCGCTCCAGTTCATATTTAAAACCTTATGATAACCGATCGCTCCAGTTCATTATTAACTGTTTATTAAAATACTAGTTGCAACCCGTGAAATATTCACGGAAGTAAAACAAATTCTACATTTATGAAAATATATATTCATAAATGTAGAATTTGTTTATATATATTATTTATATATCGTCTCCTTTTACACCGGTTCAAAAATTGTTAGCTACGTATTTAAAATTCGTTCAGTATAGTTTCCATCTGTTCGTTTATCACGGATCCACCGAGATTCAAATTTCGAATTACTTTCGGAGAGAATCCAAGTATTCCTCTCTCACTTTTTTTAATTCAAAATTCAATTCTCGTATTCTTTCTTTGACGATAACCGTTGTACGGGTTTAAGCCTATTTACATTATTTTATTTATGCACTTCATTAATAAACTGTTCAGTGGAGTGAAGTTTTTCACTTATAAACAATTAGAAATATATTTAAGATCGAGGCTAAAACAAAACAGTCTAAATGCATAAGACAAATTGCCAATAGAATCAGACATAACAGTGAATCTTCTTCTTCAGTTTCAATCCTGGGGATTAGTTAGCAGCAAAGCCCTGCATCTCCTCCTCCACTCCGCTCGGTCTTTAGCGATTCTCTCGAGCTCTGTACCATATAGGAAGTGCAGTCCATATCGTGGCATATTTGCTCCAGATACTCCCAGCAAGGACGCCCTCTGCCAATCGATCCCTCAATCATTCCCCCCAATATATTGTGCAGGAGATTTTCATGTCGCAGCATATGACCCATCCATTCTGCACACCTTTCCGATATAGTGTTTGACAGGTGCCTGGTTTCTTCGATCCTGCTGAGAACCTCGTCATTTGTAATGTGGTCTCTCCAGGAAATCCTTAGGATTCGTCTATAGGTCCATATCTCGAAGGCCTCCAATCTTTTTCGATCCCTATCGCCTATGTACCATGTCTCGCAACCATACATTGAATATGGACTTCAAAACAGTGAATATGGACTTCAAAACAATGAATATGGACTTCAAAAACATCGAACATGCATTTGCATATATACTCGTATTAGTTTGTTGTGGTGCAAAATACATTATCATTCACAACATAAAGAGTTTAACATTATTTTGTTATTATATTGGGGGGAGCAAGTTGCAAACTGCCTAGGGGCACCATCTACGCAAAGTGGCACTGTATGACAATAAACCTGCTAGGTCGTAATGTGTATAAAGAAAGTGTAATATAATACAATACAATTTATTGCTTTAAAGCTATTTCTTCCAGCTAATCATCTTTTGTTTAAAAATTATTATCGGTGTCCATGACTGTGTCTTCAATTTGTTAAATTTATATGATATAATATAATATTTGAGATAAAGTAATAAAAATAAAAGAGAAATCTCCCGAGAAATAAGGATAAGAATGGGAACTGTACGAGAGTTTAGGATAAACAATATCATATTTAAAGATAATAAGGATAAGAATGGGAACTGTACAAGAGTTTAGGATAAACAATATCATATTTAAAGATAATAAGGATAAGAATGGGAACTGTACGAGAGTTTAGGATAAACAATATCATATTTAAAGATAATAAGGATAAGAATGGGAACTGTACGAGAGTTTAGGATAAACAATATCATATTTAAAGATAATAAGGATAAGAATGGGAACTGTACGAGAGTTTAGGATAAACAATATCATATTTAAAGATAATAAGGATAAGAATGGGAACTGTACGAGAGTTTAGGATAAACAATATCATATTTAAAGATAATAAGGATAAGAATGGGAACTGTACGAGAGTTTAGGATAAACAATATCATATTTAAAGATAATAAGGATAAGAATGGGAACTGTACGAGAGTTTAGGATAAACAATATCATATTTAAAGATAGTAAGGATAAGAATGGGAACTGTACAAGAGTTTAGGATAAACAATATCATATTTAAAGATAATAAGGATAAGAATGGGAACTGTACGAGAGTTTAGGATAAACAATATCATATTTAAAGATAGTAAGGATAAGAATGGGAACTGTACGAGAGTTTAGGATAAACAATATCATATTTAAAGATAATAAGGATAAGAATGGGAACTGTACGAGAGTTTAGGATAAACAATATCATATTTAAAGATAATAAGGATAAGAATGGGAACTGTACGAGAGTTTAGGATAAACAATATCATATTTAAAGATAATAAGGATAAGAATGGGAACTGTACGAGAGTTTAGGATAAACAATATCATATTTAAAGATAATGTTTGTTTAGTTTATTTTTTTTAATTGATAAGGATGAAGCACATCTGATTGAGCAAGTGAACCGCAAACGATGATGTGTAATGTATTGTACTGCATTGTATTACACTTTCTTTGTATACAGTACAACCTGGCGGGCTTATTGCCATGTGGCAATCTCTTCTAATGTGTTGGTATATTAACAATTCTGCCTGTATCAGATCTGAGGGACGGTCCGTGCTCAGAAAGAAAATTGAATTTTCACATGGATATTGAGGACAGTTTGAAATTGTTCGACACTCTTAAGAGGATTGATGAAACATAAACATTTGTTCCCTGTCTTATTTTAAGTCGTTGTACAGTATTCGGAGATAGGGTTATCTTTTTTTAAATATTTTAAGACTTGTTTACGAACTCGTCGTCAAGTTATGAATGAATTGTGAAATAAAAAAGTGTAATAGAGTTATCATGGTTATTTGGAATTTTGAATTATCATGGCCCTTGTATACGTCCCACAAGATATTGTTAATGAATTAATGGTAACTCAATGATATAGGTGGAAGGGTCCAGTGAGCGTGGCCCTGAATTGTCCCGGTGAGGACCTGCAGCCTTCTGTGGCCAGCATCAGGTACATGCGAGACTGCTCGGAGAAGAGGCACCTCGTCAGAAAGTGGGTCACCTTCCACCTTTACTTTAATGTAAATCATTTGCCCGGCACTGTGAGTTGACCTATTTTAAGTATTGCATTGATCACTGCCCATACTAGTCCTTTGCTGGATGTAGGTCTCTCCCTTTCTTCTTCCATTCCTCCTATTATCTGATCTCTGTCAATGGCAGTCCCAAGCCTGTATACAAAAAGAAGGTTTTCATGTAAGGTCAGGTACTTACCTGGTGTGAAAAAATCTCACAGAATAAAAAAATCTAGTATCAAAAACTGGACAGAACTATGCGATAACCCAAGTACAAAAAATGAGAAATCAATTTTGGAAACCAAATACAATACGGCGATTAGTACATTGAAATATAACTTCTTACAACAAGATTTATTGTATTGGAAATAAACAATCATAAAATTGGCATTTGTGGACTTTCATACACCAAGAAAAAAGGACATGGCACATCTAAATATTCAACCTAGTGACTAGGGGAAAAGAAAATAAAGCAGGGGCACACTCACGAGTCTATTCTACTGCATGAAAAGTATGCGAACCACATTTAATATATGTAATCCATTTTTCAAAACAAATGCAGATGGGGGGAAGTGCCCAATATAATAACTTGAGCCTCCACCTTCCTATCATTGCATACAACTTATTATTTTTTTGTTATATTTTTAATCTGTCAATAATAGTGGGTTTCAATCTTAAGTAAGAGCGCTTTTGAGGTGGTCCTTTGGTCTCTAAACAGCATTATATAAATTAATTAATTTGTTTGTCTTTGTTATTTTCTTGTATTGTTAAATAAGTCTCGTGATCAGTTAAAAAACCTTAGAAAAGTAATTGTTTCTATTTCGTTTTCAGATTCCTAATATAACAGAACTTCTGTCCATCCAATTCAACTGTACCTTACCACCGCCTTATGCTGTCAACCTGACAAGCCTCTACAAGAACAGGAAGAACCTCCTGTATCCAGTGAACGTGGGGCGCAACATCGCGTGGGAAGCCGCCCTGACACATTACATCTTCCCCGCAGACATTGAGCTCTACCCCAGTCCCAAGCTCGGGCCCAGGTTCCTTAATATGATAGCCAAGAATACTTCAATTGTCGATGACCCAAATCCAAAAGTATTTGTCCTGCCTATCTTTGAAGTTAAAGAAGATCAAAAGGTTAGATCAACAATACTTGGACTGGCCCTCCTCTCCTCTACAATGCTTAGTGTTATGACATATAGTACTTGGACTGGCCCTCCTCTGCTCTACAATGCTTAGTGTTATGACATGCTTGGACTGGCCCTCCTCTCCTCTACAATGCTTAGTGTTATGACATATAGTACTTGGACTGGCCCTCCTCTGCTCTACAATGCTTAGTGTTATGACATACTTGGACTGGCCCTCCTCCACAATACTTAGTGTTATGACATAGTTGAAGGTCCGGAGTCATGATAGCTAGATTTATAGTAGAAAATGATGTAATGGATTAATTATTTTATACCTCTGTCATAAATTTTCACCAGCTTGATAAATTGTTAGACCTTATTGCAAGTATACACCATGTGAGTCAACCTTTGGTGTACTTCATAATTTCAGTAAAGCAAAAGTCCATCTCACAATGCCCTGTATACGATCATTAAAAACACACAACATTTAAGAGTTCGCACAAATTTTCACTACAACTTACCCTTCCTGTAAGCACTGCTCAAGCACTCCTGTCTCCTGAAGTAAGAACAACCACACTCTGATCCACTGCTTGAATTTTTCGCAATCCTTTGCCTTTGCCTTTATTGAGTTCAGTGTCTCATCGTATGTCATGGGGACCATATAGGCATATTGCCTCTGGGCAAATGATGTTCTAACTCTAGAGTTTAACTCTAACACTTGACACCCATATCAATATTCCCCATCCCTAGGGATGGGGAATATTGATATGGGTGTCAAGGGATGGGGAATATTGATATGGGTGTCAAGTGTCTTTGCTGAGTTTGCATTTTATTTTTTTCTTAATGATAGTGCCAGGGAATGGAATATAGTGTACGTTGGCTACACTATGAACCTGATACTCTCAGAATAGTTCCCCTGTGGGATACCGGGCAGGGGGTTTATAGATTGCTTTTAGTTTTAGTAGATGGATTGTTAAAAAGCCAACCCCCTCCCCCCTAAACCATTATGATATCTTTTCTTTTTTTTCTTTCTTTTTTTAAAGAATAGATATGACCGAAGTCATAGGTATCCCTTATACCCTCAAACACTAGGTGGAAGAAGTGCCTGTGTTGTTCGAGGGGAGTAGCACAGCACAGAGTTCGAACCGATGACCTTCCGCACGGAAGTCCAGCACGTTAGCGTGTGGCCATGCACCTCTAAATGTATATCGAATCCGTAACTCGTGCATCTTATTAACCAGGTCACAGTAATTAATTCTGTTCATTTATTGTTTCCATTTTTGTTGTAACAAACTTTGACTGATATGTGTTCGCAGGTCCCTCAAAACAAGACCCAACTCATGCAGATGTTGAATAACAGGACTGCAATGCCGTTCCACTACTTTGTTTGCTCCTTATGCCACAACATACCCAACTCCAAGACATGGTACAGTCAGAATGATACATCAAGTAAGAGCATACTCCTATTACTTCTTCATTCTCGCATTCTTCAACGTTAATAGCGAGTGAAACCACAAAATGATACATCAAGTAAGAGCATACTCCTATTACTTCTTCATTCTCGCATTCTTCAACGTTAATAGCGAGTGAAACCACAGAATGATACATCAAGTAAGAGCATACTCCTATTACTTCTTCATTCTCGCATTCTTCAACGTTAATAGCGAGTGAAACCACAAAATGATACATCAAGTAAGAGCATACTCCTATTACTTCTTCATTCTCGCATTCTTCAACGTTAATAGCGAGTGAAACCACAAAATGATACATCAAGTAAGAGCATACTCCTATTACTTCTTCATTCTCGCATTCTTCAACGTTAATAGCGAGTGAAACCACAAAATGATACATCAAGTAAGAGCATACTCCTATTACTTCTTCATTCTCGCATTCTTCAACGTTAATAGCGAGTGAAACCACAAAATGATACATCAAGTAAGAGCATACTCCTATTACTTCTTCATTCTCGCATTCTTCAACGTTAATAGCGAGTGAAACCACAGAATGATACATCAAGTAAGAGCATACTCCTATTACTTCTTCATTCTCGCATTCTTCAACGTTAATAGCGAGTGAAACCACAAAATGATACATCAAGTAAGAGCATACTCCTATTACTTCTTCATTCTCGCATTCTTCAACGTTAATAGCGAGTGAAACCACAAAATGATACATCAAGTAAGAGCATACTCCTATTACTTCTTCATTCTCGCATTCTTCGGTTTGTTACCTTTAGTAACTTGGTCCACGTATATTCTTTGTGATCTTGGAAAATGTTAAATGCAGTGGTCGAAGAGGATCCTGCTAACTCCTTTATTTGGTCCCTCCATCTTGTAAGAAACCTTCCTCTTGGTTATTTTTCTTTAACTACCTCTGTGATCACCAGCTTCTCCAGACTTTCATCATTCTTTCTGACAACATGCTCAAAGTATGTTAGAATTCTTTTTCTGCATGTTGTCGAAAGTCTCTCAGTAGTCTCTTATTCTTTGTTAATACTCATAAACAACCTCCATGGCCTGGTGGTAAGACACTTGTCTGCCGATCTTGAGGTTGCGTGTTCGATCCCCGCTGGAACCCGGATTTTTTTAAAAATAGGATTCCAGTCTGGTTAACACTTAGGGCCTATAAAAACATCTTTCTGGTTGGTTGGAAGAGATTGCCACATGGCAATAAACTCGCCAGGTTAAAAAAAAAAAGATACATTGGTGCACTTTGTGGTTCATGGGATATGGAGCAACACTACATAGTCGAGGAACAGACACAGGGGATTACAAGAAAATTTCAACTGTAATTGTGCTACAAATCAGATCATATAACATACTTTCATTGGTGTTGGTTCAATAACAAGACACCTTTGCTCATTAGAATGGTTCACATGAAGAAAATCACTGGTTCGTGCCAAAAAGCATCAAAGGAAATCTACACGTTCAATTTAAATCCATTGAATGAGTGAAGTACTGAAAAGCAAGGCCTTCTAGTATTCTTATAACAATATTAAATCCATTGAATGAGTGAAGTACTGAAAAGCAAGGCCTTCTAGTATTCTTATAACAATATTAAATCCATTGAATGAGTGAAGTACTGAAAAGCAAGGCCTTCTAGTATTCTTATAACAATATTAAATCCATTGAATGAGTGAAGTACTGAAAAGCAAGGCCTTCTAGTATTCTTATAACAACATTAAATACCTATGAATAAATGTTTCCAGGACTAGAAGTGATGTATTCAGCTAAGAGAATAGGAAAGTTCCAGTCCTGGGAACCCATCTTCATCTGCACCAAGTCGGAGCCCATGTTCGATGACAGGTTATCATGGGACGGGAAGAGGGATAAGATGACAATGGTGGGTTTGATAAAAAAGCAACAAGGTCTATTTTGATTATATTTGTGTTTCTACAGACCTTTAGTTGTTATCGAAATCGAGTGAAAATAGATGCATAAAATGTGCTAGGTCTCAGTCACATAGATAGGAGCCTCGCTTGGTGCTTAGAGCTACCCTAGCGAACCAACGCACCCCATACTATCGCAATGGCCACACTGCACGCTTCGCGCCATGCTACGTGACTATTATAGTCACCTAGTAGCGTAGCTCTAAGCACCAAGCGAGGCTCCTTCCTGTGTGGCCGAGGCCTTATTGTTTTCTTCTATAAACTTAACCCCTTGCATACGGTAGATTTGAATTACATTTAAAAAGTGAGTGTATAGCATCAGTACAAAGACTGTAAAATAGGGGGACGGTTGCCGCTCAATCCTTGAAGATTCCGACGTGACTCCAAAGTCTCAAGTGACTTAAGAGTCTCGGTTACAGCCGGGTAAAACGATTAGTTTCGACTCGTAGAACTTGGTGAAATAAAACATTGTACAAAGGTTCAGACAAGAATGTATTTCGGTTCATTTTGCATCCTATATATATAATGGTCCGTTACACGTCGCAAGTATAACATATTGTCTAACTGTTTAAGCCGTAACATGTAGGATGTTACACGTCGCAAGTATAACATATTGTCTAACTGTTTACGAGTAAGTCGTAACATGTAGGATGTTACACGTCACAAGTATAACATATTGTCTAATTGTTTAAACCGTAACATGTAGGATGTTTTTTAGCTCTTTCTTTGTCAAGCGGTCATCACGCGTGGATATCGTTCGAAACCTGTTAGTTGGCCGGTTTGAACTTATTTATTATTATCCAAACCGTCCGATCCACAATGATGTGATAATTCTATTTACAATATTTATACAGAGAGTCACTCATAAAAAATGGGAAACTGAAATCTTATATTTCGACAACTGTACGGTGATAGCAGGAATCGGAGATTTTTTTGCGCAGCCATAGTTTGAATTTTACACTTCCATCTATTTTCGTTAATACGTACCGTTTAGTGAGGCAATCCACTTGACATGTTTGACAGAGTTTTTTTCAAAACAAAAATCCCATCGGATAATAATTTTTGGTATATGGTAAATATTGATAAATGACTTTTAGTTCTATGGGGCCTATTTGGAAAACCCCGAGACTTAAAAATTGCCCTGGCTTTTGTCAGTGGCTATTCAAACCTCAAATTAATGTCAGAAAGAATTCTCAATATCAGAATGTATTCTGGTACTAAGAATTTACGTGCAGATTAGGGTAACAATGAAAAGCGAGTTTTTATAAATCGATAAAAACTAATAAATATATCTTCGTCATAATTTTAAAAAGAAAAAGGGGTTAAAAGGCGTTTGGGAAATACCGTGTTGTAAATATTATGACAATTCTAATATATTTTTTGTAACCTTCGTTTGATTTAGCTTAAGTATTAAACTTCCCTTAAGTACATCATGCGCATTGCAATGTTGACGAGGCAACTCGAACCTGAATTGCAATTTACTTTTGAACGTGACTTCTGTGGGTCAGTTGGTAGACGCTTGCACCTGGCGGTTACATGTTTGATTTCCGATACTACCCGAAACAAAAAAAAAAGGTTTGGCTGGTAACAATACCTGCACGCGCGTAGACGTGTGTGAGTGTTGTCACTTCATGAGTATCGCCGAATCGTGCGATAATGAAATACGAGTTTCGTACTTAATCCAGTGATTCTTAACTCGATGACTTGAGTAATGGGGAAACTTAGTCTCCCGGCCACGAATGAAAAGTACCACCATATACCAAAAACCACCCAAGTTAGTTTATAAAATTCTTTTACGGTGGAATGTAAATATGGTATATTCAAATTTCATCTTTTATTCATTTGGACATTTTATTTATTTTATTTTACCTTTTATGAGCCTAGTCCTGAAAAAATTGCCACAAAGAGGGTTCTTTTTGCACAAGCTGAATGTTCTAAAGATCGGCATTAACGGCATCTTGGCAGTCTCACTGAATAGAGTGCTCATCATCTGTCCTGAGAGGGAATACCCTGTCAAAGCTGTCATGGACAGGGTAAAGGGTCAATCTTATGAGGGGTTGGACATTCCGTCTTTAGAGAGAACTCAGATAGTTTTATTTGTAAAAAGACTGTTTTAACATGTAGAAAAAATTTACTGACAAAAATCATTCGGCTAGAGGTTAACAACAATAATTTGATAATACCACGTGCTATATCCATTCCTTAATAGTCTAAATATATTTCAGGCTTATGTCCTCTGCATCCTGGAGTACAACTTCATGATATTGAACAACGCCTTCCTGACCCACCGTCCCGGCATCAAGGTGTACAAGCCTAATAGAGCCAGAGACATGATTGCGGCCAAACAGTCCTATTTTATAGATAAAACTATTTCGAAAGAACTGGAACTACTTTATGGTAACAAAACTGAATGTCATTTGTCAGGTTAATATCTATTCTAATGATTTAAATCTAAATACATATACACCTAAAAGTCATTTGTCGGGTAAATATCTATTCTAATTTAAATCTAAATACACCTAAGTCATTTGTCAGGTTAATATCTATTCTAATGATTTAAATCTAAATACACCTAAATAATTTGTTAGGTTAATATCTATTCTAATGATTTAAATCTAACTACACCTAAGTCATTTATCTATTCTAATGATTTAAATCTAAATGCACCTATGTAAAGTCATTTGTCAGGTTAATATCTATTCTAATTATTTAAATCTAAATACATATACATAGGTCTGTAAATATGAAACTGGATTTTTTTCATAGAAAATACTCGTTTATTGTATGAAAATGGTAAAAAATATTTTATTCAAGTATTTTCCATCGCTAGCTACACATTTTCCCCCATCTCTCTAGCAATTTGCGGATGCCACGCCAAAAACTTGTTGCTCTTTTGAGGCAAACCAATCATCGAGCCGTTTTCGTACATTTTCGTAAGAAGTGAAGCGCTGCTCAGCAAGTGCGTGTCCCATCGATGCAAATAAGTAGTAATCGGATGGAGCCAAGTCTGGTTGTACACCTGTCATTGTATTTCTTATTATTTTGTGAATATAGAGAACCAATTTACTAGGCTAGGTTTGTGTTGAAGTGGTTTCATTTCTTTATCACAAATTTAGTATATTTCGTATACTTCGCCAAAATATTAAAACACTGAATATTTTATAATAAATTACTTATTTATTTCACTAATTCCATTAATCCCCACAATAAAGTTTCTACCTCTTCTCTCAAGGCTCTCTTTAGGTGGAATGATATTGGTTTGTAACAAGGGCAATGCTTATGATGTCATGTTACATTGGAAGTGTGTGTGGGCTGTTGATTCAAAGGATTTTTTAATGTAAAATAACAAAGTAATAAAATATCAAATATTCTTATACGGAGTTCCATTAAATTAAAATAACATCACTCTGAACAGCGACTTTAACAATACAGCGACATCGCTCTCCGATGTAGAAATGTGTTTTTACATAATCCTTATTTTCTTTTCCATCTTCCTTCTCTTTTC
Organism: Odontocerum albicorne; assembly: GCA_949825065.1. Lineage (NCBI taxonomy): Eukaryota > Metazoa > Arthropoda > Insecta > Trichoptera > Odontoceridae > Odontocerum > Odontocerum albicorne. The sequence continues at coordinate 27,326,694 of OX463861.1, forward strand.
TCCATCGTTAGTGACATTTGCAAATATTTGGTTTTACTCGGTTTAAGGTAAGGTTTTTCAGAGTATTTTACCGCGTGGTTTGGTAAAGCTGACTATAAACAAGCCCTAAAGAAAACTGCAACATTTTCGAAACATCAGTGTACTGCACCGGTACAAAGAACTGTATCATAGGCAAATGGCTGCCACGCAATGCTCGGATAATTCAGGTCAATTCCAAAGGCGTAGATCGTTGAGAGAAGGCAGCGGGGTGAAGAGATTCCTCTTATGGCAGGTTGTAACAGGTCTCAAGTTAAACACAGGAGGTATAGTGTACTGAGAATCATTCGTTTATTTTGAAACGGACCCTTCTTATGAACTGTCAATCGCTCATCGCAAGCACTCACACCTCGCAAAATATCACAATTTTCGGGAGTTTTGCGCAATGCAGAGGCCGATCGGTCAGCGATCTAGTCTCGACGCTCGTCCATAAGTCTACGTTTCTGCTGCTGTCGCGATGCGGCTCGGACTCAAACAAACATAAATATTTACATACAAATATCAAATTATAACCAAGTTTACATATAAAAATACATATACAATCAAACATACAAGAAAATATATCTATCAATTTTAGGGTGACGCATACGTCCGATATAATCAGTACCATTAGTCAAACCACGTGTTAAAAAACTTGATCCAACTGATACGAAAGAATTGCGAAACTTTCAAAAAAATTTATTTTACTGTTTGTTTTTAGCTAATGGAAGGAAGGGCAAACATTTGCATTTGTCTAGTGCGTGACTTGGAACCATTTTTATTTATTATTTCGACATCAGAAATGGAACCTAAAATCCCAATGAAAATATTTGCCCAGGTACACAGCTTCTGATGTTCGGTAGATATCTAAATTATTACAAAATAATGACATAAGATTAGTTCAATGTGACTGGATAAATCTAAGAAAAACTCAGAGGAAAATTTAAAAAGCCACTGTCTTCAGTAAGAAAGTAGGGGGCACTTATCCATTAAGGGTGTGACATGGTAAAAAAGGTTTCTAACACTAGCCTCACATCAGCGTCCTGGAGAGCAAAGGATAGATTCAACCAGAGAAAATAAGTTGAGACCGTAAAAAGTATCTATGTTAAGATCAGGAATATTCTTCCTTGGAGTACTTTCTCTTCACCATTCCCTTTATCTCCATATTGTCCAGTTCTAATCCTTTGGTGTCATTTTATTTCAGTACAAATGTAGATTTTATGGAGGAAGTTTTAATAAATATGTGTGATTCATTTTCCTTTTACATTAATAAATTATTATCTTATTCCACTAATAACATTGATTCCCACGACACGTGTTTCTACCTTCTATCTCAAGGCTCTCATCAGACTAAATCAAACTGGTTTGTTACGAAAGTAATGCTAAAGTCATTTTGGGGTCAAGTTTCATCAGAAGCGTGTTTGGACTGTTAACCCTTCCTTCCCTGTGATGTGTAATTAGTACACATTGCTTCTAAAAACTTAAGTATCTCTATAAATATAATAAATACTGGGTTCAGACTTTAGGTATTCTTCCGTAATACATTTACGCATTGAATGAAAAATAATATTAATAATAATTAGCACTTATCGGGCACATCAGAGATATTTTGTGAAAATCGGGAATAAATTAACTAATATAATAAAACATGTGCCAGTGTGTGACATATCATAGGTATACTTATTCTAAAAAAACCGCTATGGGTGAGGAAGCGACGCTATTTACATCTCACTCTCACTCTACTTCGGTATTTGGGAATGCGAGAAATAGAATCTCAGTTTGCTTGTTTCAGTAGCTCTAGGGCATCCACTTGAGGTGGTCTCTTCGCCCGTTTTGTGAACGTCGGCCGATGTTTTTTTCATGTTTTCAACAATTAAATTTCAATTATTATCACTTTTGACTTCAAATTTCATTAATTTAAGCGATTGGCTATGAATATTCTTATTTTTCCGATTTTAAATCGCTCATTTTTATATGTGTATTGATGTGTGTTGAATACACAGCACCAGAACGCGTGGTTTTTTTTAGCACAGGAAGGGAAAGGTTAACCTGAAACATTTTTTTTAGTAAAATAACGATGTGATATATAAAATAACAACATGATTATATATTTAAAAATTGAGTTTCATAAAGTTAAAACCGAAACGTTTGACAAATTATGTTATCCGACTGCTTGATAGATTATAACCAGATTCAACACATTATTTCGTATCCCTTTGGAGTGAGCAAAGAGGATAGATACACGTCTATACAGCTCTTACCTCATCTATACATTTTGTCACAAATGCTCTTCTGTTTCCCGTGATAGGAAATCCCTTGAAATTGAATATGGTTTTCAGCTATCCTGCGGATAGAACACATCTATGCGGGTATTGGTTTATTGTGTGCATACTGTTGCACTTTAGTAAGTATAGATTCTGGACAAATTAAACCCAAAACTTTAATGGCAAGGAGATTAATATTCCGAGACAATCTGCAAGTTTAATCTGCTGCAGATTTTTGCTTTGCTTTGCAGAGCTATAAAAAAATATGATAAATAAATAAAGGTTTATTGCTAGAAGCACAGTATCTACATATAAACGTATATCTAAACATTACAAATATATTTAAAGATAGTGGGGAAGAAAATATGTTTAAGAAAAAAGCTATCAAATGGTCTGGTATCATTTCATAAAATCCCTCAGTCGAGGTCCTCAAAGTAAGTAGTATGAACCGACTGGAAGCATTCGAAATGTGGATGCACCGGAGAATGCTACGGATACCCTGGACAGATATGGTCAGCAACACGAGGGTTCTTCAAAGAGCCAAAGTTGATAGAGAGTTGCTGACTAATATTAAAATCCGAAAGGTGTCCTACTTGGGTCATGTACTTAGAGGAGCAAAGTACAAATTACTGCATCTGATAATCCAAGGCAAAATAGAGGGCCGAAGAGGTGTTGGCAGGAGGCAAATCTCCTGGCTCTGCAATATGAATAAATATAAATTTATTGACAGCAACATAGTACGTACAAAATGTATTTAAATAACACTTCTAAACCACAAATTGCAGATAATACATTAAATATAGAAGCTATCAAAAGGTCTGGGCTCATCTAATAACATCCCCTCGGCCTAGATACACCCCACCAATATAGGGCGAACCCAGCCACGGGGACACCAGATGTTTTTCAGCCCCCACCCTTGAACACGTAGAACAAGAAGATAAAAAAACACAGAAAATAAATAGATGACAAAAAAAAATACATTCAAGAGAGAAGGCATAAGGGGCGTTGCGGATCTTTTTCGGGCTGCTGGGGACAAAGATATCTACTCTCAAGTGATATTCAACGTTGGGGGGTACCTGACATGACACTGAGAAGAAGAAGTCGAGGTACACCCTCCACCAATAGAGGGCGAGCCTGGCCGCGAGGACGTCAAATGTTTTTCAGCCCACATCAATGAGCATATAAATAACAGACACACATAATTTCAAGTTTCAATTTTATCAATTTGTAAAATAGTCTTAAGAGTTCGCAAGTGAATTAGCCAGGAATCGAACCTAAGGCGTCTGTTTGCATAGCACGAATGCTAACAGTTAAATCACAATCGCTGGCAATTCATACTTCTCGACTCATACTTCTTACCTTTTCTTCAAATAACATTTCTCTAACTATCTCTTATCCTCCATTTCTGACATACATAAATATTTATGAAATAACAAATGTTATGTACAGTATGTTAAGTAGAACTACCCCTCTGAATCTAGATAAATGCCTTTAATTGTTATGTACAGTATGTTAAGTGGAACTCCCCCTCTGAATCTAGATAAATGCCTTTTATTGAACAATGGTTCCAGTCGTAAGTCCAGATAAAGCAGGAGGGATTTCTTTTCCTTCCCTATAAATGTATCTCCCACCCTTAATCCTCCAATTATAGACAAATGTGCTCCTTCCTTATCCATAATGGCACCGAACATGCTGGTGTGATCTGATCATTTCTCTCTGTACTCTGATTATTTATCTCTGTATAGACAAATGTGCTCCTTCCTTATCCATAATGGCACCGAACATGCTGGTGTGATCTGATTATTTCTCTCTGTACTATTTCTCTCTGGTGTGATCTGATTATTTCTCTCTGCTGGTGTGATCTGATTACTTCTCTCTGGCATGCCATCAGATTCAGTAAAGCGGTGTGCAACAGCTCCCTCATTTTAAACTAATTCCACGGCACAGCTCCGCTTTCCAACTAGATAACTTTGGAACGGTGAAGGAATCTTCAACTACGAGGCCCACCAATGATTATGACAGCAAATTTGCAACTCATTCTCTCAATGTCTCAAAACCATCTCAGCATTCCTTAACTAAACTAAAACTTAACCAAATTCCCCGTTGGTTCCATCAGGAACATAACATGGGTATTCCATGAAATGCTTACAGCCTTGTAGGTCCACAGCTCGGTATTCTGTGTCCTCCAATATAATGCTAAGATTGTAAAACACATGTGGATGACATGAAATGGGTGTCTGACTTGTCGACTCAATCATTTTACCTTTGCGGATACCTTAAATATGTTATAATATTCATGCCTCAGGGAATTTTTTGTTTATACTCGTATTTAGTTTTTAAGTATGAACGAATTCTTCCATAAATTATTCATCTAAATCATTCTTGTACATATTTTTATAATCTATTGATGAATCTTTGGGTACACTCTTTGACTTGGCGCTCTAGAAGTAGATGATCTAGGTGTAGTAGAACCTAGACGCCATTTGCCTAGGCAAATGGCGTCTAGGTTTGTACATGTGCTCTCGCAAAATCGCTCAAACAATAACTTCCCTATTCACCGTTCACCCTCTCCTTCCAACCTTTAACTCACCTTGTCTGTTAAAATTATATAACATTAGTCGGCAGTCGTATTTACCATTCATATTAAGCAGCTTTAGGTTTGATTGTTGATTAACTCACTTCTGGACTGGTTTTGATGTTGATGATGATAGGCAAGAAGTGATCGAATATGATTGTCAGCCATCCTGCGGATAGAAGACGTCTGTATGTTTATTGATTTATCGTTTGCAAGCAATTGCACTTCAGTAAGTACACAGTCTTGACATATCAAACTCAAAGTTCTGATGATCAGCAGGTTTAACCACTTAGCAGTCAGATTTTTAACACGCGACGTAACACAATGACAAACTGTAAATGAATAAATTCTATACGAAAATATATTCAGTTCGGAGAAAACAAGTTGAAACAAGATCTGCCCAAACAACGCTCGGGAGAAACACTCCCAACAAGTCGAAACAAGATTTGCCCGAACGAGGCTCGGGCTCGTCAGTATAAAAAGAAACTTCGTGCCCGAGTCCCGCTTGGGTAGAACTGTCAAGTAGTTAGTCTGCTATTTATGGCTTTGAGTGCGGGACCTCGCTAAGAATGGGGATAGGTGGGGCTGCACCCATTGCACCTACCTCAGGCAGGCGCTGTATAGACGGTTTCCCTCCACAAGATGGTTGATAGTCATACTTGACTACGAGGTATAGTTTATCGTATTGTATTATATGTATTATATCTAACATTAGATTCATACCATTAATTCAATATTAAGTTTCAATATTCCGCACCACCCAGACTACAAATTTCACTGATTATTTTTTCAGGAGAACAGTGATGTTTGAAGAAGTGGTAGAAAGTTTATGCGGGGAAGGATATTTTGATAACTTCTCCTCGGGAGCTCCTCACCTGTTGGCTTCACACTCCACTGGGGAAAAAGCGGCAACTTTGATGGGAAATCTTACACCATGGAATAAGAAAATTTAAGAATATGAAATTTTTACAAAAAATTGTTGAAAGAAAAGATGATTTTTAATTTGAAATATTTAAATACAACAGGTCTTGTTTATTTTAATTATTCTCTTTAAATAATATGTATCGAGTGAATTCAATTTAGAAGAAGAAGGAAAGGTTGGGAGTCAGAGAAACCAAAAAGATTTTAGAAAAAGATGTACGTAACGATGTGTGTATGTTTCGGCAGTGAAATATGTCATTATACATACTCATAAGTCAAATATTATGTCTTATTGTGCCGTAACAGTGTGTTGCCGCACACCTTGATATATGGAAATATATCATGATACATACTCATAAGTCAAATATTACGTCTTATTGTGCTGTAACAGTATGTTGCCGCACACCTTGATATATGGAAATATGTCATGATACATACTCATAAGTCAAATATTATGTCTTATTGTGCTGTAATAGTGTGTTGCCGCACACCTTGATATATGGAAATATGTCATGATACAAACTCATAAGTCAAATATTATGTCTTATTGTGCTGTAATAGTGTGTTGCCGCACACCTTGATATATGGAAATATGTCATGATACATACTCATAAGTCAAATATTATGTCTTATTGTGCTGTAATAGTGTGTTGCCGCACACCTTGATATATGGAAATATGTCATGATACAAACTCATAAGTCAAATATTATGTCTTATTGTGCTGTAATAGTGTGTTGCCGCACACCTTGATATATGGAAATATATCATGATACATACTCATAAGTCAAATATTACGTCTTATTGTGCTGTAACAGTATGTTGCCGCACACCTTGATATATGGAAATATGTCATGATACATACTCATAAGTCAAATATTATATATTATTGTGCTGTAATAGTGTGTTGCCGCACACCTTGATATATGGAAATATGTCATGATACAAACTCATAAGTCAAATATTATGTCTTATTGTGCTGTAATAGTGTGTTGCCGCACACCTTGATATATGGAAATATGTCATGATACATACTCATAAGTCAAATATTATGTCTTATTGTGCTGTAATAGTGTGTTGCCGCACACCTTGATATATGGAAATATGTCATGATACATACTCATAAGTCAAATATTATATCTTATTGTGCTGTAATAGTGTGTTGCCGCACACCTTGATATATGGAAATATGTCATGATACAAACTCATAAGTCAAATATTATGTCTTATTGTGCTGTAATAGTGTGTTGCCGCACACCTTGATATATGGAAATATATCATGATACATACTCATAAGTCAAATATTACGTCTTATTGTGCTGTAACAGTATGTTGCCGCACACCTTGATATATGGAAATATGTCATGATACATACTCATAAGTCAAATATTATATCTTATTGTGCTGTAATAGTGTGTTGCCGCACACCTTGATATATGGAAATATGTCATGATACAAACTCATAAGTCAAATATTATGTCTTATTGTGCTGTAATAGTGTGTTGCCGCACACCTTGATATATGGAAATATGTCATGATACATACTCATAAGTCAAATATTATATCTTATTGTGCTGTAATAGTGTGTTGCCGCAAACCTTGATATATGGAAATATGTCATGATACAAACTCATAAGTCAAATATTATGTCTTATTGTGCTGTAATAGTGTGTTGCCGCACACCTTGATATATGGAAATATATCATGATACATACTCATAAGTCAAATATTACGTCTTATTGTGCTGTAACAGTATGTTGCCGCACACCTTGATATATGGAAATATGTCATGATACATACTCATAAGTCAAATATTATATCTTATTGTGCTGTAATAGTGTGTTGCCGCACACCTTTATATATGGAAATATGTCATGATACATACTCATAAGTCAAATATTATGTCTTATTGTGCTGTAATAGTGTGTTGCCGCACACCTTGATATATGGAAATATGTCATGATACATACTCAGAAGTCAAATATATGTCTTATTGTGCTGTAATAGTGTGTTGCCGCACACCTTGATATATGGAAATATGTCATGATACATACTCATAAGTCAAATATTATGTCTTATTGTGCTGTAATAGTGTTGTCGCACACCTTGATATATGTAAATATGTCATGATACATACTCATAAGTCAAATATTATGTCTTATTGTGCTGTAATAGTGTTGTCGCACACCTTGATATATGGAAATAAAGCATGGACTTAGCAAAAGAAGGATAAAAGTAAGATGAATGCTGTAGAGATGCGTACGTACATGAAGAAAGAAATGTGGAGTATTATTGTATGAAAGTGGGTGGAACGAACACACTAGAAATTATGCATGGTCTAAATGGATTTTTAAAGTAAAATGAAGAAAGGAGTGTTGAGTAGGTTTGAACGTATGGAGGGAATGAACGACGAAAGAATGACTAAGCGAGTATACAAGTTTGAAGTAGAGTGTGTGTCGAAGAGGTAGACTTTGGAAAATGTTGTTGAATCAATAGTACCAGATTTTGAAAGAAGGTAGAAGTGAGAAGTGCGAATAATGAATAATATGCATGACAAGATGTATGAATATTCAGGAAACGAAAGTTGTATGTTTGGATAGAAAAGTATGGAGATCTGTTCTCTCTGCGAACCCCGTAATGGATAAGGTGTGAGGATATGTATGTGTACAGTTGTAAAATTAAGTTTAATTAATGGATAAAAAAACATGGGATTTTTTGCTATGTAAGCAAGCAAAACATTTATTTTACGGGTATTTGTGTATTAATTGTTGTATGGGAACATAACATCTACAACAGTATTTTAGTATCAACTTTGATTTATGAAAGTGCAACGTGAACGTGGAACAAGACTGAAAAGAGCCAAATAAATGCTGTATAAATAAGTGCACTTAGAAGAATATGTGGAGGGACAATGTATGAAAGAATACAGAATGAAGTGATTAAGGCTGAATGTGAACTTAAGGGTGAATAAGAGGAAGAAGGTATTGAATAATAGGAAGAAGAGCGCACTGAGATGGTTTGGGCATTTGGAATGAATGACGAAAGACTAACAAAACAACTATACAGTTGCAAATGTGAATTGAAGGTGTAGTAGAGGAAGATCAAGGAAAGTATGGTTGGATCAAGTTTATGATATTTTGAAAGAAGGAAATGTAAAAATCGTAGGAGCTGCATGGACGTAAAAGAGGCGAAAGGTATGTGTCGCAATAGGAAAGGCTGGGGATCTCTCCTCTCTGCTTGCCCCGACAAGAAGACAGTGTAATGGTATGTATGTATGAATATCTCATTGTATCTAGCAAGCTTATTGGCATTATAAAATATTAACTGTTAAATATTTAAAAGTAACAAAAAATTGTAACATATAGTTGGGAAATTCTAGGATGAGTCCTGTGACAGCTCACAAATTTGCCCCAATACAACCTTATGTAATGTATTTACCTAAATAACTTGCTATTTATTAGAATCGAGGCTTATATTAAAGTTGATAAAATAATTAAAATTACTGAACATTGTTACAAGGTTGTATTGGGGCAAATTTGTGAACTGTCACAGGACTCATCCTAGAATTTCCCAACTTATAGTTTTATTTCGAATGTATAGTATTTGATTTAGAGTTGTGTATGAAATATGTTTGTTTTACTTTTATTTCTTGTCAATTTATTTCTTACTTAAATAAATAATTGAATAAATAATTTACAAATCATTTGTTTCATTTGATTACAATTTTCATTTTATTATTCTTTACAATTTTCTTTCTGCACATGGGCTGTCCATCTGACCTGGTGATGTCAGAATCCTTTGTATACCGACACATCACACACGATCTTTGTATATCAACACATCACACATCATCTTTATATACAAGCACATCATCTTTGTAAACCAACACATCATCTTTGTATACCAACACATCATATATCGTCTTTGTATACCAACACATCACACTTCATCTTTGTATACCAACACATCACACATCATATTTGTATACTAACACATCACACATCATCTTTTTATACTAATACATCACGCATCATCCTTGTATAAAATCAAATCACACATCATCTTTGTACACCAACACATCATACATCATCTTTGTATACCAACACATCACACATCATATTTGTATACTAATACATCACGCATCATCCTTGTATACCATCAAATCACACATCATCTTTGTATACCAACACATCACACATCATCTTTGTACACTAACACATCATACATCATCTTTGTATACCAACACATCACACATCATATTTGTATACCAACACATCACACATCATCTTTGTATACTAATACATCACGCATCATCCTTGTATACCATCAAATCACACATCATCTTTGTATACCAACACATCACACATCATCTTTGTACACTAACACATCATACATCATCTTTGTATACCAACACATCACACATCATATTTTTATACCAATACATTCGGCTCAACTTCTAACCTTAATCAGATGTACTTCACCCTTATCAATATTTAAGGAAAAACTAAAGAAGTACGAACTAACATATAGTATGTATACCATACATGTTATAAATGATACTCACACTAGACTGCGAAGTGGCTACTAAGTTTATAAGGAGATTCAACCCTCAATTTATCCATTGAGATATGTATGGAAGATACTTATATAGGAACATTTATTCAAACAAACTGAGCTATTAAAAGTGCCACCACTCTGTGCAAGTGGTGGCACTTTTAATAGCTCAGTTTGTGAATACGATGGTGTAAATAATTGTCCTGTACATTAAATTGTCAATCAACAAAGCGTTTGCTATTTTTCCTGTTAGTAATTTGTGTATTTATAAACAAGTACGTAGATCTCCTCTAATGATTAGGTCTAATATCAAGAGTACCAATTTAAAAATAAGGGATAGAGTTATATACGAGTATAATACATCAATCAACAATTCCCGGGACTAACCAACAGATGACGCCTGTTATAACAAATCCATACCATTTTCAATTAGCACCAGCCTTTAGAAGTTACGTGTCAACCTTTTATGACATTCCGATATTGTGTCATTGAGTTACAGTGGTTTTAGTGATGCTACTTTTGCTATTTTCAAAACAATGGAAAAAACTGAATTTCGTGTGTTGATAAAACATTGCTTTTTAATGGGAAAAAATACCGTTCAAACTCAGCAATGGCTTGAAAAGTGTTATCTAGGCTCGGCTCCGTCGAAAACAACCATTTGTCAGTGGCATGCTGATTTCAAACGCGGTCGTACAGACACAAATGATGCTGAACGCTCTGGTCGTCCAAATGAGGCTGTTACACCAGAAAACATAAAAATAAACTCAAAATCGTGATGGAAAATCGCAAAGTAAAGTTGCGTGAGATAGCTGACATCCTGAAGATATCATTTGGTAGTATTAACACTATTTTGCATGAACTTTTGGTCATGAAAAAGCTTTTTTCGAAATGGCTGCCGCGTTTGCTCACAATGGAACAGAAACAACAACACATCGATGATACTGAGCGCTGTTTGGTACTGTTTACACGAAATAAACAGGAGTTTTTGCGTCGGTATGTGACAATGGATGAAACTTGGATCCACCACTATACTCCGGAATCAAATCGGCAGTCAGCTGAGTGGAGAGCAGCCGGTGAAAGTCGTCCGAAGCGACCAAAAACTCAACAGTTGACAGGAAAGGTTATGGCCTCCGTATTTTGGGATGCGCATGTCATAATATTCATCGATCACCTTGAAAAGGGAAAGACCATCAATAGCGAATATTACATAGCGTTATTGGAGTGTTTGAAGGCTTAAATTGCAAAAAAACGACCCCATATGAAGAAGAAAAAAGTTCTTTTTCACCGTGTCACAAGTCAATGGTAACGATGGCCAAATTGCATGAGTTGAACTTCGAATTGCTTCCGCACCCACCGTATTCTCCAGATTTGGCTCCAATGAAGAAGTGATTGCCGAAACTAACGCCTATTTTGAAACAAAAGATAAATCGTTCTACACGGTTGGCATAGAAAAGTTAGGAAAGCGTTGGAATGAATGTATCGCTCTTGAAGGAGACTAGGTTGATGAATAAAGAAGAATTTTGGCAAACAAATGTTGTTTTAGTAGTTAGTCCCGGGACTTATCGATCGATGTGTTACTCGTATATGGGTAAACTCCATGCTCTTTGTATTAAAGGTGTAGCAGAAATCTCTTTTGGTGGAGTCACTCCACTATTAGGGACTAATCTTGGCACTTATGTTCGGCACGTTAATATTGCCACGTAAATTAAGACAAGAAAATAAATGTCACGAGCCTCGATACCAAAATCGTGGTCTTGGTATCACTTTAAGGCAATAAACCGACAGTTATAGCATTTTGAATGCTTTTCTATTTATTGTTTTGTCTTTGTAGATAGTGTTTTGTGTTGGAGAACTTATGTATTCATTGCATTGTATTGTATTAAATTATATTGTATTAAATTAAACATTGTATTGTATTAAACCAGGCATGTCAAACTTCTTAGAAAAAAATGAACTATAAGATGGAAAAAATATTAATTAGTTATGTTGAAGTAAACAAATTTATTTTTTCTTTGCTTTTTTTAATATTGAAAGCACACAGCTAATGGAAAATATTGTAATTTGTTCCCCGTATGCAAATGGTGATGCTCTTTAACAACTAATGGAAAATATTGTAATTTGTTCACTGTGTGCTCTTAACAGCTAATGAAAAATATTGCAATTTGTTCACCGTGTGCGAGTGGTGATGCTTTTAAAAGCTAATGCAAAATATTGTAATTTGTTCACCGTGTGGGAGTGGTGATGCTCTTAACAGCTCGGTTTGTGAATACGGCACCAAAAACAATCTAATTTCACGATGGTGTTAATAATTGTCAGTTACATTAAAGGAAAGTCTGAGAATTAACAAAGGGTTTGTTATTTTGCTCATTAGCTATTTGTAAATGTGTCAACAGGTGCGTAGATCTCTTGTAATGTTTAAGGAGTAATATCCAATTATACCCATTAAAAAAATGTGAGATACAGCCATAGATAAAATTCATACTCTTTGTAATAACGGTGCCACAAAAATATCTTTTGAACTCGCTCAACTATCAGGGAATTTTGGATTTCTCTTGGGTTCTAAATGGTTGAGCTACACTCTAATCTACTATAAACCAGTGAATCATAAAGATATCTCATAACATCCAACAGACAACAACAACAGACAACAGACCGAACAAGAAATACTTTTAATTCTTAGGATGAATGTGAGCTAACACGAAAATATGCGGATCCGGGATTTCTCAATACCGGCATTTAGCGGTTGTACCTGTCGAACATTAAGAAAGCTTGTTCGTGTACTCAACTTGTGTAGTAAAATTTATCTAGCATTTCAACTCTTAAAGTATTTAACTCGATAAAAACTTAATTTGCCTTAACGCTTTTTTTCAATTTTCCGGACTCGAGTGTCCCTTGATTACCACAAATAATCGATGTTCTATCGTGTCTCCAAAAATGATTTAAGATGATGCCCGCCATCACCAGATTTGACAGCAACAGACTTTTTCTTATGAGGCTATTTGAAGGAAACGTATACTTGAACACGCCAAGTACAATATACAACAGCTCGAAACTAACATTAATTTAGAAATATTGTAGTTGCGATAAATCCAGAAACATTAGAAAATGTCCTAAACAAAGCACATTCTTGTGGACAAGAAAAAGGCAGTTATTTGAGTTTATGAATTAAATAATACATTACCGTTAAATCAATTTGTTTATTTAATTGTTTTCATAAGTTATTAGGAAAACAAAGAGGAAACTTAATTTTGAATTACTCTTTTTGTATTTTTTTGTACCGTAAAGAACATTTTATCTTGCCAAAAATATTCAACATAATGGACTTGCGCTACACTCAAACAGATATTGTTTATTGACCTTCCCAGTTCACCGCTTTTGTTCACTGTCCGTGCAGTGAGACTCTGAAACCAGTTACAAACCAATGTTAGATTCGCTCCATCTTTGGTACGCTTTAAGCGATTGAAAAAATACTTAGTGTTAAGTAAATAATAAAACGTATTTCATCCCTGATTTTTCTTTCCTCTTCACCTTTTTTTTCCCTTGATTGAGTATATCTCACTTACCGTATTTTACGGACTATAAGACACACTTTTTTCTTAAAAAAATTGCCTCCAAAATTCAGGTGCGTCTTATACTCGAAATTAATATAAAAATGTCCAGTGTTTGATTCACAAGCTTGCTAACACTGTCTCCCTCCCGCCCCCGCCCAGCCATCACAAACCCAGAACATTGCAGTCTACCTACGGTGCCAGTGAACTTGAATCGAAAGTGAGATTTGTGTTATCGGTAACAGTACAATATTTTTGTTAGTAGCTAGTTTCGCAATGGGAAAACATAAAAGGTATTCATATGATGCGGGATATAAATTGAAAGTAATAGCAGATGTGGATGAAACAGTCGTGGTCTAGAGTGAGAGAAGATATTATTGTTAGATCTTTCAAGAAGTGCGGCATAAGTAACGCTCTCGATGGCAGTGAAGACCATCTTATATATGAAGAGGACAACGATGAAGATGAAGAGGAAGAGGTAGAAGAAGAAAGTTCAGATGACGATTTTCAGGGATTTTAAAGGTCAGTTCGGTTTTATAAACTAAGAATTTTTTTTTAGTCTGGCTTTGCAATCTAATAATAAAAATGGTAAAAATGTTATTTTTTAAGAAAAATTGCCTAAAAATTAAGGTGCGTCTTATAGTCCGTAGCGTCTTATAGTCCGTAGCGTCTTATAGTCCGTAACGTCTTATAGTCCGTAGCGTCTTATAGTCCGTAACGTCTTATAGTCCGTAGCGTCTTATAGTCCGTAACGTCTTATAGTCCGTAGCGTCTTATAGTCCATAACGTCTTATAGTCCGTAGCGTCTTATAGTCCGTAGCGTCTTATAGTCCGTAACGTCTTATAGTCCGTAGCGTCTTATAGTCCGTAACGTCTTATAGTCCGTAGCGTCTTATAGTCCGTAACGTCTTATAGTCCGTAACATCTTATAGTCCGTAGCGTCTTATAGTCCATAACGTCTTATAGTCCGTAGCGTCTTATAGTCCGTAGCGTCTTATAGTCCGTAAAATACGGTATACGTTTTTCTATGCATGATATATTATTCATAAATTTTGTAAAGGAAAATAGCCTCTTATTAACTAGGCAACGGAGGTCTTCAATAACTAGCTTTTACAATGCTGGTATTAACTATTGTGGAGATACCACACTGCTATATATGTTCAGTGCTTATGTACGAGTACAATGGTTTAAAATAATACATTAAATTTATGTACTTCAAGTCATTTTTATTTTCAAAGAAATCATTAGCTTTTGTCCAATTACAATACTTTGAAAACCTAGTCTGACATAATATCTACACAACTTACAAGTTATTGAGTAATGTCACATACTCGTATACTTTCTGTGAGAAAGAAAAGGTATAATATAATAACATATCTTTTTAATTGAAATTAGAGTAAGTTTAGTGTTATTTTAACTAATCTTATGTGAAACTTTTCTCATTTTGATAATTACTAATTTGAAAGAGGGAATTTTGAAGATTGAGGGAGAAAAATGATTAAAAATTTTGATGAAGGGGATTTTAAATTTTTTTTTAAAGTATAGCTATGACTGAAGTCATAGGTTTTCTTATACCCTCGAATACTAGGCGAAAAAAGTGGCTGTGTCGTTCGAGGGGAGTACCACAGTGCGGGTTTCGAATCGACGACCTTCCGCATGGAAGTCCAGTGCGTTACCGCGCGGTCATGCACCTCTGTTAAACTAAAATATATATATTTTTTTTAACCTGGCGATTTTATTGCCATGTGGCAATAATCTCTTCCAACCAACCAGAAATATGTTTTTATAGGCCTTAAGTGTTAACCAGACTGGAATCCTATTTTAAAAAAATCTGGGTTCCAGCGGGAATCGAACCCGCAACCTCCGGATCGGCAGACAAGTGTCTTACCCCCAGGCCACGGAGGTCGTCGTTATAATTTTAAATTTAATATAAAACAATCCTCTTGATTGATGTATCTAAGCCAGGCCTGGTCAACCCAAATAGCCCCACTGGCCGCATTGATGACCTGAAATGTTCCAAGGGTCGCACATAAATTAGAATAATTGCACATTTTATTCCAATATTTTTTTCGATATTTTACTTTACAATGAAATTCATACTTTGTAATTTGGATGCAGAGGCACACAGAAAGAGTTCAATCAGTGTAATTTGGATGCAGAGGCACACAGAAAGTGTTCAATCAGTGTAAATCTAAAAAAAAACTATACTACAATTAGACATGAAGAGAAAACATGTATTGAATCGGCAACAAAATGTATTTGTATGTTAACCCTTTAAGTGCCGCAAGGTATTAGTATGGCTGATCCTGGAGAACCGTGCATTTTTTTAGCAAAAATAAAACTTAATATTATTATCTTTTTTGTATATATATTCAAAGGATATTATGAAGACTTGTAAGACCAAATATGTACAATATGTGTCGTGTCATTTGTGCCGCCGTTCACTCAGAAAAACACAATGTCAGGGTTGTCACAGCTTATCACAGAAAATACGGAAACATGCATTAATAAAATATTTGATAGAATTAAAAGTATATGTAACACGAAAATATTAATTATTTTAATAACGCACGGAAAGTAAATAATGTAACTATAAAATCATTTCAAATTTCAATGGTTGAATAAGTAAAATGCTCGCACTGACAATCCTGTATTAGAGACACATGTCCACTGTCATGCCAAGCTTTTAGGTAAATCCCTGTCAATTCAATAATATCTGTAAACTGTAATATTATAGTATTTATGCATCATCTCAATAGATGTCTCTATATGTTCCATATTTTAGATTATTCGAATTAGTACTAGACATTGGCTAGAAACAGGCATAAAGTTGAGCGATTTAACTTGCTAATTTTGTATGGACAGCCCCACGAGCACTGCAACAGAGAGTGAGTAAACTCACTTAAAGCACTTAACTGGTTTATATAATGGCTTAGACTTCTTAGTTATTAATTCGTTAATATACATGTATGGTAATAATAAAAAAAAACCTAATTCGTTATATATATGACTGCGGGGGGCACATAAGAGCGCCACGGGTCGCACATAAGGGCGCCGCGGGTCATGGGTTGGCCAGTCCTAATCTAAGCAGTACCCCATTTGTATAGACAGTACCCATGGGCAGTTTGCAGCTTGCGCCACTCCATCCTTCCCAATACATTATTTTAAAAAATGCTCATCCTTTCCATTTCGGATAATGTTGTATTTCACACCACACAACAAACCACTGTTTACATCTTGCTTTATTCGTATCTCATAGTAATCCATATTTACTTTTATATCTGATTCTATTGTTAACATGGCTAAAGCGTTTAGTTTGTTTTATTTTAGCGTGTATCTTAAATATGGTTTTTATTGTTTTAATAATGAAAAACGACTAATGCAAATGGCCCGAAATATTCAGTGCAACAAAAGATATATTATTTGTTCAATTCTCTACGAACAGGGAAAGATTTTGCAAGACAGCAATATAGAACTATTATCTCTACACTTGATCATGAAATTCACGCTAACAATGCAAGTACAATTCACGTTAACAATGCAAGTAACTACTGGGCTAGAATCATGTAAAAACTGCATATTATGTTGCTTTTTATGTCCTGCAGAAGTTTAACTTGCATTCATTGTGCTAAAATAATGTTTTTATAGCTTATAAATATTATATTAGTTAGGTAACTCTTTCTTTGACATAGATATTTTGCAAAAGGTCTTTTTCCTAGTTGAAATATATCTTAAATTGATTACAAATTTCCTTAACTCAATCGCATCTCGAATCGTTTATGGTAGTCGTTCGTGAAAAATATTTCTTGAGCAAGATTGGTAATGATGGCCCGAACAATTCAAAGCATATATGGACAGATACTACGCTGGCCATGCCCACTGCTCGTACAGGAAATGTTACAGGTAATATTTGATACCCCCTACTCTCAGTAGTAATCCAACTAGAGTTGATAGAAGACAACATAGTTGATAGAAGACAACAGAGTTGATAGATGACAACAGAGTTGATGGAAGACAACAGAGTTGATACAAGACGTGATTTTTCGTTATATTCTGAAGTATGTATTGAAAATTTAACATAGCGCGGTTATTAAATTTATTTCAAAAAAGAAAAAGTCCGTTAGAAAGTGTTTAGAGAAGATTATTCCTAGACATCTAAACATCATTTAATTTCTGCCGGACTTTTCACTTCCTTTACAAAAAAATTGATAACCGTGACATATTTAATTTTTAACATTTCAGAATATAACGAAACAACACCTTGATGACATACTACTAGCTGACATACTACTGAGGGTAGATGTATACAATTTTTACTATAACATATCCTGAACATGTGGTGAGCGTGGCCAATGTGGTATCTGTCTTTTGAAACTTTTGGACTTGTGTGATAAATATTTTAGAATCAAAAAACAAATTATTGTAAGCCTGTGTAGTGTAAAAAAGGCCCTTTGACGTGTACAGTAGAACCTAGCGGGAAATCTCTTACAATTAATAAGAAAGATCTTCACTATCCACAAAGATCGTCATAAGGATAGGAAGATTGGATCTGCGGTCATTAAATTGGAAACTCTCCCACATGTATGTGATGTTTGTTATAATCTGCGGTCATTAGATTGGAAACTCTCCCGCATGTATGTGATGTTTGTTATAATCTGCGGTCATTAGATTGGAAACTCTCCCGCATGTATGTGATGTTTGTTATAATCTGCGGTCATTAGATTGGAAACTCTCCCGCATGTATGCGATGTTTGTTATAATCGACTCACTTATTAACTTAAAATGTTTTAATATTGCAGATACATTTAATATACATTACATTGGACTGATTGATTTGAATTCATTTAATATTTCAATCAAATCTACGTAAAGATTAATGAAACTGAAGAAATATGTGTTATAAAATCCAACGATACTTCATTTCTTGACAACTGGAACATTGACATAAAAATACATATCTTTGAATACACAATTTGTTGAATAGACAATCTGTGAATACACAATTTTTTGAACAGACATTCTATGAATACACAATTTGTTGAATAGATAATCTATGAATACACAATTTGTTGAATAGATAATCTATGAATACACAATTTGTTGAATAGACAATCTATGAATACACAATTTGTTGAATAGACAATCTGTGAATACACAATTTAGATCTAGCTGTGATTGTGAATAGTTAAATTAATAAATTCCCTTCTAAATATTATTGCCTGGGAAAAACTTTATTAAAGATACAAAAGAACTCTGATCAAAACTGAATTGATTCTAATTCATTATGAAAATATCTGAGGAAAAAATACATAGAATTTGATAATTAATTTATAAGTTATAACTGACGGTACATTTGTTCTTTGGATGAGAAACTAAACATGGTTTGCGCAATTGTGAAAAGAAAATAATAAAAGATGGAATAATAATAATAATAATAAAAGAAAGATTTAGAGAACAAACTCTTCATAAAGGTACTCTAACTCTAACTTGGTATTCAAATATATTATTATTGAGTGTTTGAAAATATTGCAATTTAAATATATATAAGTTAAGTCTAAGGACAGAACGGCACCTATTAGATCTGGTACTTCTCCGCATATGTTTAAAAAAGAAAATTTGATAAGAAAACCGCAGAAAACTGACCAAGAGAAGACGAACTATAAAGAAACCTTTGTAGATCTTCCGATATGCGATAGTAACACATTCGGCTTTAGGTGTAGTGTATTGTATTGTGTAGAGTTCATATAACTTTGATAAAGCCTCCCTAAATTTTGATAAAGCCTCCCAAAAAGGTTGTCTCTAATGCTTCCTTAATATCTCTAGCACTAAGAGGTAGCCCATTCTACGTCACAAGACCAACTATGGCAAAAGCACTCTCATAATATTCTGTCCTAACATACTTGTTCAAAGAGTATCTGTAAAACAGCACAGTTACTTCTTAATAGATAAAATACTTGAATAGCGTGGGATTTTAGATTAAAAGGCATCTGTAACGGAGTGTTACTTTGTTAAGAAACTTTAACGAGCTGGGGCTCATTCTAATTCTTTATGCAAAAATATTTTCTTATCATTTATAACAAATCAAAAACTTCAATGATGTCACTAAAGGCTTGCGTAATAAGGCTTTTATTAGCCGGTTGGGTAATACTTATGGTGTACCTGTTGATAAACTCAGTCAGTTCTTCGAACAAGCCGACTGATTCGTTTATTGTAAACCCTGAGAGAAACCAAGATTCAAGGAAGGTAAATGAAAATCAAGATTCAAAAACAGGCGAAAAAGATATGGAAAGATATAAAGAGATATATAAGATGGTTATTGATGAAACTGAGAATGAAGAGCAAATGAAGAAAAAGGAGGATTATGTAATAGATACGGAAGAACAAACTTTCACGAGAGTCAATGATAAATCCAATATTATAAACGTTACTGATGATGATGAAGATGTAATAAATCCTCGGGAAGAAATGAAACACGTTACGTACGGTGTAATCAGTAATACTGAAGAAAGTTCAGATGAAGCCGTTAAAATAAGTTCTAGATCTATTCATGATGATGAAATGGTACCGGAAGAGGATGATGATAGTAAATTGAAGCCGGAAACTTTGAAGAAGCTGGAGTTGTTGATTAAATGCAATAACAGAGATTTCAAGAGGAAAATTGTACAGAAGGGAGACTACTGGGTTATTTACAATTATATGAAGGCGGAACACGGACCATTGGCTTGTTACTCGGACGTTACCTTTACGACACATGGAGACTTTACTTTCATGGATAACCTTAATTCTTTGGTCAGCAGGTACGTATATTTTTTCCAATTTATTTCACGGCTTCTTTGTAATTTTAAGGATAAAGCATAAATAAGTAAGATGAGTTATAGACACATATCAGAACATTCTGAAGAATGTGTTGAAAAGCGATAGATTGAGGAATTTATGATAGATTTATGGAAAGAATGTGGATTGAATGAAGATGCAATCCTTGAGATGAAGAAAGTAGAATTGAAGTATTATAGTTCGGCCATGTTTACTCTCAAAACAATGGAAAGAATGTGGATTGAATGAAGATGCAATCCTTGAGATGAAGAAAGTAGAATTGAAGTATCATAGTTCGGCCATGTTTACTCTCAAAACAATGGAAAGAATGTGGATTGAATGAAGATGCAATCCGTGAGATGAAGAAAGTAGAATTGAAGTATTATAGTTTGGCCATGTTTACTCTCAAAACAATGGAAAGAATGTGGATTGAATGAAGATGCAATCCGTGAGATGAAGAAAGTAGAATTGAAGTATTATAGTTCGGCCATGTTTACTCTCAAAACAATGGAAAGAATGTGGATTGAATGAAGATGCAATCCTTGAGATGAAGAAAGTAGAATTGAAGTATTATAGTTCGGCCATGTTTACTCTCAAAACAATGGAAAGAATGTGGATTGAATGAAGATGCAATCCTTGAGATGAAGAAAGTAGAATTGAAGTATCATAGTTCGGCCATGTTTACTCTCAAAACAATGGAAAGAATGTGGATTGAATGAAGATGCAATCCGTGAGATGAAGAAAGTAGAATTGAAGTATTATAGTTCGGCCATGTTTACTCTCAAAACAATGGAAAGAATGTGGATTGAATGAAGATGCAATCCGTGAGATGAAGAAAGTAGAATTGAAGTATTATAGTTCGGCCATGTTTACTCTCAAAACAATGGAAAGAATGTGGATTGAATGAAGATGCAATCCGTGAGATGAAGAAAGTAGAATTGAAGTATTATAGTTCGGCCATGTTTACTCTCAAAACAATGGAAAGAATGTGGATTGAATGAAGATGCAATCCTTGAGATGAAGAAAGTAGAATTGAAGTATTATAGTTCGGCCATGTTTACTCTCAAAACAATGGAAAGAATGTGGATTGAATGAAGATGCAATCCTTGAGATGAAGAAAGCAGAATTGAAGTATTATAGTTCGGCCATGTTTACTACAAAACAATGAATAATGGAAGATTTTCAAAAAATAATCTATAGGATTAGTTTAAAACAAAAGTTCCTAAACTTTTTTCGGTCGCAGACCCCTTTATCAAAAACTTTTAAAACCGTCGACCCTCCTAGTCATTTACTGTACTTACTCAAATTAATAAGTTTGTAACATACAGTACTCGATATTAAATATTTCACTAGATATCAAACTTTTCATTTTATTCACTTGTAATTAAGGATTGTAAAAGATAAAAGGACTACGGATTATGCATTGCATTATCTTGTGCAATATTTAATATTGAAATCTGCGTTGACTAAAATTAAAGCAAAAAAATACGAGCGGAGGTTTTTTAATTTTTGACATTTATGAAATAAATATGTAAATTCGAAATAAGTACAAATATTCTTAATTAGGTACCTATTGGAATCATATATATTTTGAAGTAACAAACAAATAGCAGTAGTAAGAGGGGGTCTATTTTTGCTGTCGTCGACTCCCAAATTTTTTTATTGAAACTATCGACTCCTAGAAAAATCAAATCGACCCCAGGGGGTCGATATCGACCACTTTGGGAACTCTTGGTCTAGAAGGTACTAGAAATCTTGGAACACCTCCAATTAGTCAAACTCTGAAAGAGGGAATACTGAAAAGCCTTTATAAGATGAGGTTAATCGACGTGGCAGAAGTGTATGATGTATGCAAGGATCGAAATAAATGGAGATCTGTTGTCTCTGCCTGCCTCGATAGGGACATGGCGTGAGAATGATGATGATAACAGATATGTTATGTTGCTCAATTGATTTAGACAATTCGTACAGTACTCCTCAGTATATCCCAATTGGTGATACAGACATGCTGATGAGTGTAGTCGGGTGACAACATATTCGGAGACAATAATGACTTTTAACACACTGACTACTGAATCTTTTCTTTTAAAATCACGATAGTGCTAAAAAAATTGCCCATATTTAAAGTATTTGAAAAACATAAAATGGTGATAGCAGGTAAGTACTTCTTTATCCCATGCTCAATGGCGAACATCAAGATCTTCCGCTATGTCTGGAACCTGGTGCATCACCTGTCTCCATTCCTTCCCATCTTAAAGATGGTGTTGTTAACTTTATGTGTTCCGTTCATCTCATAGGATACCTTCCTCTTGTTTCCTTTCCTTCAACTGACCCCGTGATCCTCAACATCTTGTTAAATGACAGAAAAGATTCGAAGAAATTAATCAAGTCTCAACATCTGATAATAGCGTTGAGAAATGAGATGAACTGCTCCATTTCAGAAAGGACTGAGCTTGAATTAATCTGATCTCTTTGTAGATGGGATGGGCCCGTGAGTGTAGCACTATATGCACCGGGAGACGACATTGATTTGACGATTGACACCATCAGGTATATGAGGAACTGCTCCCCCATAGCCGGTATGATCAGGAAATGGGTCAGTTTCCACGTCTTCTTCCATAATCAACATGTTCATGGTGATGTAAGTTTAAAGTATATTTATAATTTTGTTAGTAATAAAAAGATATTGACAAATGGACTTCCGTGGCCTATTGGTAAGATAGCTGTCTTCCAGCCCAGCGGTTGCAGATTCAACTGCTGCAGGTATCCGAATTTTTTTTAAAAGAATTTCAGTTTGGTTTTTACGTAAGACTTGTTTAAACACCTTTATGGTTGGTTTTAAAAGATTGCTACTTCACAATATAGAGATATAATAAGACACTCGCGCACATATTTAGTGCTTTCGAGTACTGTTACTTGATAAAGTCTTTTACTAGACTGGGACTCTTTTTTTTCTTTTTTTTTTTATATCAACCCGAAACCTCCAAGTAGAAGTTAAGCTAGAGTCTTACCAGCTAGACCACAGAGGTGACAAATATAGTCACTATGTGCAAGGAAAGTGTAATACATGGGAAGAATATAACAAATATAGTCACTATGTGCAAGGAAAGTGTAATACATGGGAAGAATATAACAAATATAGTCACTATGTGCAAGGAAAGTGTAATACATGGGAAGAATATAACAAATATAGTCACTATGTGCAAGGAAAGTGTAATACATGGGAAGAATATAACAAATATAGTCACTATGTGCAAGGAAAGTGTAATACATGGGAAGAATATAACAAATATAGTCACTATGTGCAAGGAAAGTGTAATACATGGGAAGAATATAACAAATATAGTCACTATGTGCAAGGAAAGTGTAATACATGGGAAGAATATAACAAATATAGTCACTATGTGCAAGGAAAGTGTAATACATGGGAAGAATACAACAAATATAGTCACTATGTGCAAGGAAAGTGTAATACATGGGAAGAATATAACAAATATAGTCACTATGTGCAAGGAAAGTGTAATACATGGGAAGAATATAACAAATATAGTCACTATGTGCAAGGAAAGTGTAATACATGGGAAGAATATAACAAATATAGTCACTATGTGCAAGGAAAGTGTAATACATGGGAAGAATATAACAAATATAGTCACTATGTGCAAGAAAAGTGTAATACATGTGAAGAATATAACAAATAAATAAGGGAAGTAAGGTAAAGTATGGACACAAAAAAAAAACATACAGTGGTGAACTCATTGATAACCCAAAAAAGCAAGTGCCGCGAGTTTTGGATTTACAGGATTTTACATGTGTATGAATGCAGTGTGAATGTTTTATTATGATGACAAATATGTGATATTTCTGATTAAGGAATGAGGCCACTTTGTTATAGGCCATGCCCAGTGAAGTGGTTCACTGTATCCACAAAATGGAGGGCTTTAGCATTGTTATGCACTTGCATTTTGTCCTATTTATTTTTTCAAAACAGGCTTAGCCCAATTACTTTGAAAAATACAAGACATATTAAAAAAGAAGAAAAACTACATAGAAAAAAATAAAAAATTATATAAAATAAAAAATAATGTATATGCATACATACGAGTGTATACACACAAACATATGATACAAATATATTCACAGTCACTTAAGTACGTTGATGAGTGCTTTCTAACGCGCTCAATCTTAGAAGAAAATTTACTTTTGCTTTTAGTAATGTGATATGAAATATGTCAATATCCGAAGCAGTCCCGTTCAGAAGAGTTAAGGCCCTTCCAACAGGCATAGCGGCTGGAAGACCCGTTCTTGCGTATGTTATTGAGAACAGTTCTTGCCGGCGCAGTCTAGTGTAATTGTTAGGAACATTGAACGCTAATCTTTGTAGTAATGCTGGACAGCTCACAACTCCTCGAACAAGTCTGACAACATATACCAGGAGACGCAGATCTCTTCTTACGCTCAAGGAGTTATACCCGAGCATGCCCGGCAGAAACTGAGTAGGATAAAACCATGGATAGACACCGAACTCTCTCATATAGAGATATCGTAGATATTTTTTTTGTACTTTCTCCACCATGAGCGAGTTCTGCGCCCCCACCGGGCTCCAAATGCAAGCATCGCTTTCTAGTTTGCTACGGATCAATGAATTAAACAACGTTTTGAGCACCAATTGGTTTTCAAACAACTTAGAGATTCTCATTACAAATCCTAAAGTTTTATAAGCTGAATTGCACATAATTTCTATGTGAGAACCAAACGCTAGATTGCTGTGAAACAAGACACCCAGATCTTTAATATTATCTGTGCGGGGTATAGGTGTAGATTCTAGTGTATATCTATGGAATTTCAAGACGTGTGAGCGATGATACGACATAATTTTGCACTTTGATGCATTGAAATATAATTTATTATTGTGGCTCCACTCACAAATGTTGTTGAGATCTGACTGTAGGTCTAAGCAGTCGGTATAAGAACGAATTTTTTTTAAAGATTTTGAGGTCATCAGCAAATAGAAGAAATGTGGATTTTTTTATAACCCTACCTATATCATTAATAAAAATAAGAAATAAGGTAGGTCCAAGATTAGACCCCTGCGGAACACCTGAGTAGGCAGTGAAGTAATCGGAATTGTAGATTCCATGTGAAACAATTTGTTTTCTATCTGTAAGATAATCTGACAGTAGCCTTAGTAAGTTACCTGGGATCCCAAGTTCACTCATTTTTTCTAATATTTTTTTGTGATTGACGCAATCAAAAGCTTTTGCAAAGTCATGATACGAACAATCAATCTGATTACCACTATCTACAGCCCTTGAAACATAGTCGGTGAAAACCATCAGATTGAATTCAGTAGATCTGCCTCTTCTGAAGCCATGCTGCTCATCAATTATATATGGGTCCACTAACGACCTTAGTGTGCGATCCATAAACATTTACAGGAGCTTAGCTATTGAAGAAAGTATGGCGATAGGTCTGTAGTTGGTTACATCGTCCTTAGAACCATTTTTAACCCTCCGATCGGTGACAGTCCCGGCGGCGTTAAAAAAGTGACAAGGTCTCTAGGGACCGTCAAAAAATTGTATGGTATTATCATCATGCAGGTGTGTCTTGATGGTTTTGTATGTTAGCTTATGGTTGTATAAGGTGCCTAAATGTATATAGAAGGATAAAATATAAGTATAAAGGCAAAAAAATAAGTCTTTTTTTGGTAATTTAGGTTTTATTTGACAGGTAAAAAATAAAAGTTGTAATAAATGTATTATTGTGCTGTTTATTCATGGTCAGCTAATCACGCAAGAATGCAGGTATCGCACCGATACAATAATGATGAATGCTCAGCACAAACTGCTTTATTGCAGGTATAACAATATGATCTGGTTTTGCGCTGGCGTCCGTTCTGCGCACGATATAACTATGGATAGCTAACGCAAGAATGCAGGTATCGCACCGATACAATAATGCTGAATGCTCAGCACAAACCGCTTTATTGCAGGTATAGCAATATGATCTGGTTTTGTGCACGATATAAGTTGCAAATGAAGGTGCAGCTCCTGATGTTAGTCTTGCTACTTCCGGAAAATATAAAAAAAATGTTATTTCTATGTTTGTGCGTTTCAATATTCAATTTCAACGTTATCTTTACATCAAATGCTTCCATAGCAATTCGAATTTCGGGATAGCACATTATGCGTGTATTGGTGGCTCGTTCTTTGATATTTGAAATTGCTAATTGTTTCGTCAACAATTGCAAAATATCTATCATGTTGTAGAACATTGCAAGCGGCCAACGATTTGTTGAACGTTTGCATGAATAAGTGCCAAGCATCTGATCCATTGTGTCCACCCCAGATTTATGGGCATTGTAGTCCAAAATGACCATTGGCTTTCACTTATCGGTTTCACTATCTACCTAACAACTATAATGCATTGTATACAACAGCAGGACCGATTTATTATTCTTCGGCACGGCAAACACAATTAATTTACGATTTCTTTCAATAATGGTACAAGTTAGGTATAAGGTCCCTAAAGATCTTGTACCTGATCCCCGTACTAAATGTTTTCAAACCGTAATAAAACACGAACGAGTAATTTTACCGCTTTGAAACCGATTTTAATCGCTTCAGCATGTTTTTTTTTTGGAATACATGCAGCATCACGTTTTTAAAACATACAAAGAGAAAGTTGTGAGCAAACAAAAATCGAAAACGTCCCCAGGGACCTTGTCACTAATCGGAGGGTTAAATATGGGAATATCTCGGTATTCTATGATTCACATCATAAAAATGTTTCATTGTAAATAAAGAAAAACCTATTTATTTGTTTATTTTACACACGACAAGAAATATACATAATTTGCAAAAAAACAACAGGTAATTAAATTTGGACACAATTATAATGGATCTGGGTTTGATCTACTTCATTTGCCGTGTCCCCAGTAAACTAGGCTTTGGCCTGTGTCTCACTGAGGACACGTTTATTAATTTTCTTTTTCTTACATTATTTTATGTACATGGTAATTAAACATAGTACATCTGGCGGGTTCATTGCTATATAGCAATTTCTTCAAACCAACCAGCTCATTTTGGATACATCAAACTCTTTTAATACATGACAGATATTACAAAAAAATTTATATTGGTTTTAATATTTTTTTAATAATAATGTAATCTTTTTTTAATTCTCTCTTAAACGAAAATAAGGATGGAGCACATCTGATAAATCTTGGAAGTTCCTTCAACAGTCTTATCGAGTGAACCGCAAGTGAAGATGTGTTTATATATAAAAGAGTCTCTCAAGTGTTTCAAAGAGACAAAGATGTCAATTCCATAATCATAAGTATAATGTGAACGCATTCTTTACAGCTATTGAACAATACCAAACATATATACGAAGAATACGATTGCAACCTACCAGAACCTTACTTTGTCAACACCACCAGCCTTTATAAAAAGAGGAAGAAGCTCAAGTACCCGGTGAATGTTGCGAGGAACGTGGCCAGAGAAGCTGCATTGACCCGTTACATCCTACCGGCAGATATCGAATTATACCCCAATTCCAAGCTCGGAGCCAAGTTCCTCAACATGTTAGCCAAGAAACCGCACCTGGTTAATGGAACCAGTAAAAATGTCTTCGCTTTGATACCCTTTGAGATCAAAGCAAATCAAAGTGTGAGTATTTATCTTTTATTGAAGGGAGACTTGTACGAGTATAGCCGCGGTAGGGCAAAGTGGCCTGAACGTCACGAAAAGAGAAACTGTGTATTATTATATTATTATTTTATTATTATTCGATTATTATTATAAAATATTTTATTTTTTAATAAATTATTTTAATAATAATAATTATTTATTATTGATATTAATTAATATTATGATATTTTAATATTATTAAGTATATTATATCATTATTAAAATTATTATTTATTATTAAAATTATTATTATTTATTATTAAAAATAATATAATATTTTTTGGTATATATTATTTTTATATTAATATATTTAATAATTATAAATTTTTTTTTATATTAAATTATTTTATTTTATTTTATTTAATATTTATTTGATATTAATATCAAAAAATATAAATTTAATTTTACAATATTTAGTGTATTATATTATTATTAAAATTATTATTTATTATTAAAATTATTATGATTTACATTTACACGCAACTGTCAATATATTTCATTGTGAATATATACTCGATCACTGCTTCTCAAATTTTCTGTGTTCATGAACCAGTTTTTTCATTCCAATTAACCTATCACAGAGCAGCATTTTTTTTAATTTCTCAGGTATTTCTATTGTATTACATTATTTATGTTAAGTTTATTTAATGCGGCACACAAGTGATACATGGTTTGCTCTTATATAGGGCAAGACAAACTTGTAACAATACTGTACAAAATATATTCAGAGCATTGTGACACAGAGTATTGTCAATATAGTGAATACAAAATGTACCCACATATCAACAGTTTACATGTCAATGTTAAATTTTGTTTATTGTTTTTTTTTGTGATCTGTTGTATCAAAAAGTTGATTTGATTGTTGAAATAAATATCTTATTGTATTGTACTCACCCTTCTTGTGACGATGATAATGATGCACAGAACATATGTTATATGTTAGTTATACTTCTGCACATGAAGAGATAACATCTTCACATGTCTAATGCATGTCAGTATTATCCTTCCAGATGAACTCTAATACTCCTTGTTTTAGTTTTGGGTATCATTTAGAATCGTCGAAGACCAGAATCTTACCAACTGGGTTAAAAAGTTACCTGACTATAGTATGTATCTAATACAACTACTATTGTGTGTCAATCAAGAAACCTGAGTGCACACACCACTCTCAGACCGTTCTCTTCAATATTTGATACCTGCGCAGCATTTCTGCGCCTGCAGGAAGAGCCAAGTGAAGGTCCCATTGAGAGCATGGAACTGGACACTGCTTACATCATATCCAGAGTATTAGTGGTAGAGTATACCGATATGAAATAATGTCTATAAGCATTTTTCAGCTTCCTGAGAACAAAACACAGATTCTGCAGATGCTCGATGCAAAGACAGCGAGGTATTTCCACGAGACAGTGTGTCCGCTTTGCCACGAAGTGCCTTACAAGAATATATGGCATTCCAAGAAACAGAATTCTACCGGTAATCATTTCCAAACGACCTCTTTTCATAATTCAGGATAATAATAATAATAACTAGACAATTTGTATAGCACCATTTAAAGAGTAGACCTCTCCTTAAGGGCGCTCTAGCTCGGGATCCAAACCAGATTAAAAATATATCAAAATAAATATCCAGGTGTTTTGTTTACAGTCCCTTTTAGTATATCCCAACATGCATCTCTCCATGCCCCTTTGTGACGTCTGGAGCTTTTGTGTGTTCTTTACTGCGAGCGTCCATGTCTCACAGCCATACGTAATTACTGGAAGAATACACTGGTTGTAGACACTTCGCTTCAAGGATATTGGGAGATTAGAATAGTGTTCATATACCAACATAAATAGATAAGACTTTTCAAAAAGGATTGTCTTCAAGTGTCAACTAAAGCTGCGCACACCACTCAAATAAGAAAACTGCAGAAAACTTACCAAGAGAAGACGAACTACAAGGAAACAAACTTAATTTTTCAGCCCTTGACATAATCGGCTCTGCTAAAAGGATGCATCACTACAAGTTCTGGGAGCCTGTCTTCATCTGTACCGACTCCGAGCCGCTTTATGATGAAAGACTGTCATGGGAAGGGATGAGCGACAAGATGGTGCTGGTGAGAACTTATCCTATCAATTTATTTTCTTATTTCACTTGTGTGATAGTAACAATCGGCTTTAGATGTAATGTAGTGTATTCAGTTCAGTTCTTTTCAATCCTAGCAACAACCACGCTGTTATGAAGGATAAAATAAGTCCCCATTCCGTGCGATCTACACTCGAAGATCAAAATCTTCTTTATATTTTTTATTAATGCAATGTCACATAGTGACTAAGAAGGAACTGCCCAAAGGGAATCCTCCACATTTCGCTGTAGGTGAGTGTAGCGTATATGTATAATCACATTTAACCATAAATTGATATAGGATCACCCAAAAAGGGTTGTCTTCAAGTGTTTCTTAAAGCAAAATACTCCACCCATATCTCTAATACTTTCCCCATACCGCTAACAAAGATCGATCTAATTGAAATATTAACCATTGACGAGCTGCCCTTTCATTCATAGCATCTTCACCGTACATTTCGCAAATATCGCAAGCAGTTTTGATAGCTTTATTCCCTCGATTGAACGCGAACAGAAGGAGGTGTCGAAAATGCTCACTTTCGTCTACTTGACATTCCATTTTGAAGGCTTATAATCAAAGAAAATAATATATGTAACGTAAAAGCGAACACAATATCTTGTAGAGCAGAAAATTTTCTTTCGAATGACGTATAACCTTTACCATTTTGTTTAACTTTTGGTGCTCATTTTTAAATTGGGAAAAAAACGGACACAACTTATGTTAACAATAGAAAAACAACTAATATTAAAAATACATATTTGGAATTTATTAAATATTACACAATAGTAAAATGATTGTTGCAATAATAAAATAAACACGTTAAAATGATGACAAAACACTATTATCCACTTAATATACCAATCAAAAATAGACTAAAAATATAGTGGAATATTGTGCAAAACTTCAAGAATACCCAAATGGCCAAAAATTTAATAAATCACAATTTACTTGCAAAATTCTAACAGAAAACAAATTATGTCTGCCAGCTATAGTACGAGTATATACTACCTTGATCAAAATTCTAACAGAAAACAAATTATGTCTGCCAGCTATAGTACGAGTATATACTACCTTGATCAAAATTCTAACAGAAAACAAATTATGTCTGCCAGCTATAGTACGAGTATATACTACCTTGATCAAAATTCTAACAGAAAACAAATTATGTCTGCCAGCTATAGTACGAGTATATACTACCTTGATCAAAATTCTAACAGAAAACAAATTATGTCTGCCAGCTATAGTACGAGTATATACTACCTTGATTAAAATTCTAACAGAAAACAAATTATGTCTGCCAGCTATAGTACGAGTATATACTACCTTGATCAAAATTCTAACAGAAAACAAATTATGTCTGCCAGCTATAGTACGAGTATATACTACCTTGATCAAAATTCTAACAGAAAACAAATTATGTCTGCCAGCTATAGTACGAGTATATACTACCTTGATCAAAATTCTAACAGAAAACAAATTATGTCTGCCAGCTATAGTACGAGTATATACTACCTTGATCAAAATTCTAACAGAAAACAAATTATGTCTGCCAGCTATAGTACGAGTATATACTACCTTGATCAAAATTCTAACAGAAAACAAATTATGTCTGCCAGCTATAGTATATAGTAGCACTTGAACGTGCCTAGAAATTCTCAGGGAAGTTTTCATAGTTACGAGATGATACGAGTATGTCTATAATACAATAGTTACAGGTGAAATGCTTAATTTTCTGCTTTCAGAGTTACAAGTTGTGCGTCTTGGATTACAACTTCTTGGTTCTAGACAATGCCTTCCTGGTTCACCGCCCCGGTTTCCACGAGATAAAGCAAGACAAGACAAGATCGAGCGCGGTCTACTACCAGAGCGCCACCATCGACAATAATATTTCCAAAGAACTGTTTCGCATGTATGGATGGAAAGATGGATGCAGACTTTAGCTATGAAATAAACATTTGTCGTATCATAAATGAGAAACTCTTTTTCCCCTTTCCTTCATCATCTCTCGTATGGTTTATCTCTCACAGTCGGATGTTTACGTTTCTCATTTATGATACGACCTTTAGAGAAAACCGATGGATACGACCTCTGTGGCTTAGTTGCTAAGATGCTTGTCAAATAACTCGGAGATTGCGGGTTCGATGCTTGTTGGTACCCATTTTTTTTCACCCTTGAAAGTCGGCTTTCAATAACATTATATAAATTGTCCTTATATTATTTCACTTCACACTTCTTAACCTCTAAGCGAGTGAGATTTTGTTAGCAAAATAAAAAATAGATTTTGTAAGTAATATAAAAAAAGTAATTGCGGCTGCCATATACAAAGTAATTGAATAGATAAAAACATTTGAGCCGTGTCCGTTTTATGGATAAATTCACGTGTTCAGGAAAAAAACATCGGACGTACCGTGTACGTCCATACCCTCTTGAGGTAAAAATTCGCTCGCCGTACACCGTACGGCCATACTCCTTTAAAGGTTAAATATCTTTCTGGTCGGCTAGAAGAGATTATCACATGACAATAAACTCACCAGGTTTTACTGTATATATAAACCAGTTAAACCGAAGACAATAAATTTTTTTGCATTATCGATATTTTTACCATTCCCAATTTTTTCTCATTTCCAATGTTTTTTTCATTCTCAATCTTTTTTACATTCCCAATCCTTTTTAAATTCCCAATCTTTTTTACAATATCAATATTTTTTCCAGTCTCAATCTTTTTCCATTTCCAATATTTATTTCATTCTCATTTTTTTACATATCCAAATTTTTTTCTATTTCCAATATTATTTTCATTCTTTTTTTTATATTCCCAATCTTTTTTATAATGTCAATATTTTTTCCATTCCCAATCTTTTCCCATTTCCAATATTTTTTCATTGTCAATCTTTTTCACATTCCCGATCATTTTTGCATTCCCAATCTTTTTTACATTTATATTTTTTTCATCCTCAATCTTTTTCCATTGCCAATATTTTTTCATTCCTAATATTTTTAACACTCCCAATCATTTTTGTATTCCCAATCTTTTTTACAATATCGATATTTTTTTCCATTCCCAATCTTTTTCCATTTCAAATATTTATTTCATTCCTAATCTTTTTTACATTTCCAGTCATTTTTGCATTTCCAATCTTTTTCACAATATCAATATTTTTTCTATTCCCTTTGTATGAGCAGTTGTATTGCCAACATGTAAACTGCGACGTTACGAGTCTACTATAGTTTTCTAAACATGTAACTTTCTAGAAACTCTTAAGATTGTCAGTGAACAGCAAATAAGAAGAAAAATTCAAAGACTTTTGGATAATGTAAAATAGAAGGGACCTAGATTTGGCCCTTGCGGCACACCAGACCTCATTTGCCCCTTGCGACACACCAGACCTCATAAAAAAATTCGATGGATGATTTATCTCGAACTGTTATACACGTAAATTTTTTTTACGAGTATAACAGTTCGAGATAAATCAAAGGGATTTTACAAAAAGATGTACGTAACGATGTATGTATGTTTCGGCAGTGAAATACGTCATGATACATACTCATAAGTCAAATATTATGTCTTATTGTGCTGTAACAGTGTGTTGCCGCACACCTTGATATATGGAAATATGTCATGATACATACTCATAAGTCAAATATTATGTCTTATTGTGCTGTAATAGTGTGTTGCCGCACACCTTGATATATGGAAATATGTCATGATACATACTCATAAGTCAAATATTATGTCTTATTGTGCTGTAATAGTGTGTTGCCGCACACCTTGATATATGGAAATATGTCATGATACATACTCATAAGTCAAATATTATGTCTTATTGTGCTGTAATAGTGTGTTGCCGCACACCTTGATATATGGAAATATGTCATGATACATACTCATAAGTCAAATATTATGTCTTATTGTGCTGTAATAGTGTGTTGCCGCACACCTTGATATATGGAAATATGTCATGATACATACTCATAAGTCAAATATTATGTCTTATTGTGCTGTAATAGTGTGTTGCCGCACACCTTGATATATGGAAATATGTCATGATACATACTCATAAGTCAAATATTATGTCTTATTGTGCTGTAATAGTGTGTTGCCGCACACCTTGATATATGGAAATATGTCATGATACATACTCATAAGTCAAATATTATGTCTTATTGTGCTGTAATAGTGTGTTGCCGCACACCTTGATATATGGAAATATGTCATGATACATACTCATAAGTCAAATATTATGTCTTATTGTGCTGTAATAGTGTGTTGCCGCACACCTTGTTATATGGAAATATGTCATGATACATACTCATAAGTCAAATATTATGTCTTATTGTGCTGTAATAGTGTGTTGCCGCACACCTTGATATATGGAAATATGTCATGATACATACTCATAAGTCAAATATTATGTCTTATTGTGCTGTAATAGTGTGTTGCCGCACACCTTGATATATGGAAATATATCATGATACATACTCATAAGTCAAATATTATGTCTTATTGTGCTGTAATAGTGTGTTGCCGCACACCTTGATATATGGAAATATGTCATGATACATACTCATAAGTCAAATATTATGTCTTATTGTGCTGTAATAGTGTGTTGCCGCACACCTTGATATATGGAAATATGTCATGATACATACTCATAAGTCAAATATTATGTCTTATTGTGCTGTAATAGTGTGTTGCCGCACACCTTGATATATGGAAATATGTCATGATACATACTCATAAGTCAAATATTATGTCTTATTGTGCTGTAATAGTGTGTTGCCGCACACCTTGATATATGGAAATATGTCATGATACAAACTCATAAGTCAAATATTATGTCTTATTGTGCTGTAACAGTGTGTTGCCGCACACCTTGATATATGGAAATATGTCATGATACAAACTCATAAGTCAAATATTATGTCTTATTGTGCTGTAACAGTGTGTTGCCGCACACCTTGATATATGGAAATATGTCATGATACATACTCATAAGTCAAATATTATGTCTTATTGTGCTGTAATAGTGTGTTGCCGCACACCTTGATATATGGAAATATGTCATGATACATACTCATAAGTCAAATATTATGTCTTATTGTGCTGTAATAGTGTGTTGCCGCACACCTTGATATATGGAAATATGTCATGATACAAACTCATAAGTCAAATATTATGTCTTATTGTGCTGTAACAGTGTGTTGCCGCACACCTTGATATATGGAAATATGTCATGATACAAACTCATAAGTCAAATATTATGTCTTATTGTGCTGTAACAGTGTGTTGCCGCACACCTTGATATATGGAAATATGTCATGATACATACTCATAAGTCAAATATTATGTCTTATTGTGCTGTAATAGTGTGTTGCCGCACACCTTGATATATGGAAATATGTCATGATACATACTCATAAGTCAAATATTATGTCTTATTGTGCTGTAATAGTGTGTTGCCGCACACCTTGATATATGGAAATATGTCATGATACATACTCATAAGTCAAATATTATGTCTTATTGTGCTGTAATAGTGTGTTGCCGCACACCTTGTTATATGGAAATATGTCATGATACATACTCATAAGTCAAATATTATGTCTTATTGTGCTGTAATAGTGTGTTGCCGCACACCTTGTTATATGGAAATATGTCATGATACATACTCATAAGTCAAATATTATGTCTTATTGTGCTGTAATAGTGTGTTGCCGCACACCTTGATATATGGAAATATGTCATGATACATACTCATAAGTCAAATATTATGTCTTATTGTGCTGTAATAGTGTGTTGCCGCACACCTTGATATATGGAAATATGTCATGATACATACTCATAAGTCAAATATTATGTCTTATTGTGCTGTAACAGTGTGTTGCCGCACACCTTGATATATGGAAATATGTCATGATACTTAATCATAAGTCAA
This sequence comes from Odontocerum albicorne, assembly GCA_949825065.1. Lineage (NCBI taxonomy): Eukaryota > Metazoa > Arthropoda > Insecta > Trichoptera > Odontoceridae > Odontocerum > Odontocerum albicorne. The sequence goes on from OX463861.1 coordinate 27,363,113, forward strand.
ATATTATGTCTTATTGTGCTGTAATAGTGTGTTGCCGCACACCTTGATATATGGAAATATGTCATGATACATACTCATAAGTCAAATATTATGTCTTATTGTGCTGTAATAGTGTGTTGCCGCACACCTTGATATATGGAAATATGTCATGATACATACTCATAAGTCAAATATTATGTCTTATTGTGCTGTAACAGTGTGTTGCCGCACACCTTGATATATGGAAATATGTCATGATACTTAATCATAAGTCAAATATTATGTCTTATTGTGCTGTAATAGTGTTGTCGCACACCTTGGTATATGGAAATAAAGCATGGACTTAGCAAAAGAAGGATAAAAGTAAGATGAATGCTGTAGAGATGCGTACGTACATGAAGAAAGAAATGTGGAGTATTATTGTATGAAAGTGGGTGGAACGAATACACCAGAAATTATGCATGGTCTTAATGGATTTTTAAAGTAAAATGAAGAAAGGAGTGTTGAGTAGGTTTGAACGTATGGAGAGAATGAACGATGAAAGAATGACTAAGCGAGCATACAAGTTTGAAGTACAAAGTGTGTGTCGAAGAGGTAGACCTTGGAAAATGTTGTTGAATCAATAGTACCAGATTTTGAAAGAAGGTAGAAGTGAGAAGTGTGAATAATGAATAATATGCATGACAAGATGTATGAATATTCAGGAAACGAAAGTTGTATGTTTGGATAGAAAAGTATGGAGATCTGTTATCTCTGCCAAACCCGTAATGGATAAGGTGTGAGGATATGTATGTGTACAGTTGTAAAATTAAGTTTAATTAATGGATAAAAACACATGGGATTTTTTTGCTATGTAAGCAAGCAAAACATTTATTTTACGGGTATTTGTGTATTAATCGAATCGTTGTATGGGAACATAATCTACAACAGTATTTTAGTATCAACTTTGATTTATGAAAGTGCAACGTGAACGTGGAACAAGACTGAAAAGAGCCAAATAAATGCTGTATAAATAAGTGCACTTAGAAGAATATGTGGAGGGACAATGTATGAAAGAATACAGAATGAAGTGATTTAGGCTGAATGTCAACTTAAGGGTGAATAAGAGGAAGAAGGTATTGAATAATAGGAAGAAGAGCACACTGAGATGGTTTGGGCATTTGGAATGAATGACGAAAGACTAACAAAACAACTATACAGTTGCAAATGTGAATTGAAGGTGTAGTAGAGGAAGATCAAGGAAAGTATGGTTGGATCAAGTTTATGATATTTTGAAAGAAGGAAATGTAAAAATCGTAGCAGCTGCTTGGACGTAAAAGAGGGGAAAGATACGTGTCGCAATAGGAAAGGCTGGGGATCTCTCCTCTCTGCTTGCCCGACAAGAAGACAGTGTGATGGTATGTATGTATGAATATCTCATTGCATCTATCAAGCTTATTGGCATTATAAAATATTAACTGTTAAATATTTAAAAGTAACAAAAAATTGTAACATATTATAGTTCGGAAATTCTAGGATGAGTCCTGTGACAGCTCACAAATTTGCCCCAATACTACCATATGTAATGTATTTAACTAAATAACTTGCTATTTATTAGAATCGAGGCTTATATTAAAGTTGATAAAATAATTAAAATTACTGAACATCGTTACAAGGTTGTATTGGGGCAAATTTGTGAACTGTCACAGGACTCATCCTACAATTTCCTAACTTATAGTTTTATTTCGAATGTATAGTATTTGATTTAGAGTTGTGTATGAAATATGTTTGTATTACTTTTGTTTCTTGTCAATTTATTTCTTACTTAAATAAATAATTTTATAAATAATTTACAAATCATTTGTTTCATTTGATTGCAATTTTCATATTGTTATTCTGTACAATTTTCTTTCTGCGCATGGGCTGTCCCTCTGACCTGGTGATGTCAGAATCATTTGTATACCGACACATCACACACCATCTTTGTATATCAACACATCACACATCATTTTTGTATACCAACACATCACACATCATCTTTGTATACCAACACATCACACATCATCCTTGTATACCATCAAATCACACATCATCTTTGTATACCAACACATCACACATCATCTTTGTATACCAACACATCATACATCATCTTTTCGTACCAACACATCACACATCATCTTTTGCAGTACATTCGGCTCAACTTCTTAGCTTAATCAGATGTACGAGTACTTCACCCTTATCAATATTTAAGGAAAAACTAAAGAAGTACGAACTAACATATAGTATGTATACCATACACGTTATAAATGATACTCACACTAGACTGTGAAGTGGCTAATAAGCTTATTAAGAGATTCAACTATTATCAACAATTTATCCATTGAGATTATGGAAGATACTAATATAGGAACATTTATTCAAACAAACTGAGCTATTAAAAGTGCCACCACTCTGTGCAAGTGGTGGCACTTTTAATAGCTCAGTTTGTGAATACATTATCGAATCCACGATGGTGTAAATAATTGTCCTGTACATTAAATTGTCAATCACCAAAGGGTTCGCTATTTTTCCTGTTAGTAATTTGTGTATTTATAAACAAGTACGTAGATGTCTTCTAATGATTAAGGTCTAATATCAAGAGTACCAATTTAAAAATAAGGGATAGAGTTATATATAATATATCAATCAACAATTCCCGGGACTAAACAACAGATGACGCCTATTATAACAAATCCATACCATTCTTAGTTAGTACCAGCCTTTAGAAGTTACCTGTCAAACTTTCATGACATTCCGACATTGTGTCATTGAGTTATAGTGCTTTTAGTGATGCTACTTTTGCTATTTTCAAAACAATGGAAAAAACTGAATTTCGCGTGTTGATAAAACATTTCTGTTTAATGGGAAAAATACCGTTCAAACTCAGCGATGGCTTGAAAAGTGTTATCCGGGCTCTGCTCCGTCGAAAACAACCAATAAAGGTGGTATGCTGATTTCAAACGCGGTCGTACAAACACAAATGATGCTGAACGCTCTGGTCGTCCAAATGAGCCTGTTACACCAGAAAGCAAAAAAAAAACTCAAAATCATGATGGAAAATCGCAAAGTAAAGTTACGTGAGATAGCTGACATCCTGAAGATATAATTTGGTAGTGTTTACACTATTTTGCATGAACATTTGGTCATGAAAAAACTTTTTTCGAAATGGTTGCCGCGTTTGCTCACAATGGAACAGAAACAATAACGCATCAATGATTCAGAGCGCTCTTTGGCACTGTTTACGCAAAATAAACAGGAGTTTTTGCATCGGTATGTGACAATGGATAAAACTTGGATCCACCACTATACTCCGGAATCAAATCAGCTGTCAGCTGAGTGGAGAGCAGCCGGTGAAAGTCGTCCGAAGCGACCAAAAACTCAACAGTCGACCGGAAATTGGAGCGTTTGAAGGCAGAAATTGCAAAAAAACGGCCCCATATGAAGAAGAAAAAAGTTTTCTTTCACCGTGTCACAAGTCAATGGTAACGATGGCCAAATTGCATGAGTTGAACTTCGAATTGCTTCCGCACCCACCGTATTCTCCAGATTTGGCCTCCAGCGATTATTGGCTGTTCGCAGACCTGAAAAAGATGCTTCAGGGAAAGAGATTTGGCTCCAACGAAGAAGTGATTGCCGAAACTAACGCCTATTTTGAAACAAAAGATAAATCGTTCTACACGGTTGGCATAGAAAAGTTAGGAAAGCGTTGGAATGAATGTATCGCTCTTGAAGGAGACTATGTTGATGAATAAAGAAGAATTTTGGCAAACAAATGTTGTTTTAGTAGTTAGTCTCTCGACTTATTGATCGAAGTGTTACTCGTATATGGGTTAACTCCATGCTCTTTGTATTAAAGGTGTAGCAGAAACCTCTTTTGGAGTCAGTCCACTATAAGGGACTAGTCTTGGTACTTCTCATGTTCGGTACGTTAATATTGCCACGCAAATTAAGACAAGAAAATAGATGTCACGAGCCTCGATTCCTAAATCGTGGTCTTGGTATCACTTTAAAGCAATAAACCGAGAGTTATAGCATTTTAATGCTTTTCCATTTATTGTTTTGTCTTTGTAGATAGTGTTTTGTGTTGGAGAACTTATGTATTCATTGCATTGCATTGCATTGTATTGTATTAAACCAGGCATGTCAAACTTCTTAGAAAAAAATGAACTATAAGATGGAAAAAATATTAATTAGTTATGTTGAAGTAAACAAATTAATTTTTTCTTTGCTATTTTTAATATTGAAAGCACACAGCTAATGGAAAATATTGTAATTTGTTCCCCGTGTGCGAATGGTGATGGTCTTAACAGCTAATGGAAAATATTTTAATTTTTTCAGCGTGTGCTCTTAACAGCTAATGGAAAATATTGCAATTTGTTCACCGTGTGCGAGTGGTGATGCTTTTAAAAGCTAATGCAGAATATTGTAATTGGTTCACCGTGTGGGAGTGATGATGTTCTTAACAGCTAACGGAAAATATTGTAATTTGTTCACCATCTGCGAATGATGATGCTCTTAACAGCTAATGGAAAATATTGCAATTTGTTCACTTCGTGCTAGTGGTGATGCTCTTAACAGCTAATGGAAAATATTGTAATTTGTTCACTTTGTGCTAGTGGTGATGCTCTTAACAGCTAATGAAAAATATTGTAATTTGTTCACAAAGATTCAACCCTCAATTTATCCATTGAGATATGTATGGAAGATACTTATATAGGAACATTTATTCAAACAAACTGAGCTATTAAAAGTGCCACCACTCTGTGCAAGTGGTGGCACTTTTAATAGCTCAGTTTGTGAATACGATGGTGTAAATAATTGTCCTGTACATTAAATTGTCAATCAACAAAGCGTTTGCTATTTTTCCTGTTAGTAATTTGTGTATTTATAAACAAGTACGTAGATCTCCTCTAATGATTAGGTCTAATATCAAGAGTACCAATTTAAAAATAAGGGATAGAGTTATATACGAGTATAATACATCAATCAACAATTCCCGGGACTAACCAACAGATGACGCCTGTTATAACAAATCCATACCATTTTCAATTAGCACCAGCCTTTAGAAGTTACGTGTCAACCTTTTATGACATTCCGATATTGTGTCATTGAGTTACAGTGGTTTTAGTGATGCTACTTTTGCTATTTTCAAAACAATGGAAAAAACTGAATTTCGTGTGTTGATAAAACATTGCTTTTTAATGGGAAAAAATACCGTTCAAACTCAGCAATGGCTTGAAAAGTGTTATCTAGGCTCGGCTCCGTCGAAAACAACCATTTGTCAGTGGCATGCTGATTTCAAACGCGGTCGTACAGACACAAATGATGCTGAACGCTCTGGTCGTCCAAATGAGGCTGTTACACCAGAAAACATAAAAATAAACTCAAAATCGTGATGGAAAATCGCAAAGTAAAGTTGCGTGAGATAGCTGACATCCTGAAGATATCATTTGGTAGTATTAACACTATTTTGCATGAACTTTTGGTCATGAAAAAGCTTTTTTCGAAATGGCTGCCGCGTTTGCTCACAATGGAACAGAAACAACAACACATCGATGATACTGAGCGCTGTTTGGTACTGTTTACACGAAATAAACAGGAGTTTTTGCGTCGGTATGTGACAATGGATGAAACTTGGATCCACCACTATACTCCGGAATCAAATCGGCAGTCAGCTGAGTGGAGAGCAGCCGGTGAAAGTCGTCCGAAGCGACCAAAAACTCAACAGTTGACAGGAAAGGTTATGGCCTCCGTATTTTGGGATGCGCATGGTATAATTTTCATCGATCACCTTGAAAAGGGAAAGACCATCAATAGCGAATATTACATAGCGTTATTGGAGTGTTTGAAGGCTTAAATTGCAAAAAAAACGGCCCCATATGAAGAAGAAAAAAGTTTTCTTTCACCGTGTCACAAGTCAATGGTAACGATGGCCAAATTGCATGAGTTGAACTTCGAATTGCTTCCGCACCCACCGTATTCTCCAGATTTGGCTCCAATGAAGAAGTGATTGCCGAAACTAACGCCTATTTTGAAACAAAAGATAAATCGTTCTACACGGTTGGCATAGAAAAGTTAGGAAAGCGTTGGAATGAATGTATCGCTCTTGAAGGAGACTATGTTGATGAATAAAGAAGAATTTTGGCAAACAAATGTTGTTTTAGTAGTTAGTCTCTCGACTTATTGATCGAAGTGTTACTCGTATATGGGTTAACTCCATGCTCTTTGTATTAAAGGTGTAGCAGAAACCTCTTTTGGAGTCAGTCCACTATAAGGGACTAGTCTTGGTACTTCTCATGTTCGGTACGTTAATATTGCCACGCAAATTAAGACAAGAAAATAGATGTCACGAGCCTCGATTCCTAAATCGTGGTCTTGGTATCACTTTAAAGCAATAAACCGAGAGTTATAGCATTTTAATGCTTTTCCATTTATTGTTTTGTCTTTGTAGATAGTGTTTTGTGTTGGAGAACTTATGTATTCATTGCATTGCATTGCATTGTATTGTATTAAACCAGGCATGTCAAACTTCTTAGAAAAAAATGAACTATAAGATGGAAAAAATATTAATTAGTTATGTTGAAGTAAACAAATTAATTTTTTCTTTGCTATTTTTAATATTGAAAGCACACAGCTAATGGAAAATATTGTAATTTGTTCCCCGTGTGCGAATGGTGATGGTCTTAACAGCTAATGGAAAATATTTTAATTTTTTCAGCGTGTGCTCTTAACAGCTAATGGAAAATATTGCAATTTGTTCACCGTGTGCGAGTGGTGATGCTTTTAAAAGCTAATGCAGAATATTGTAATTGGTTCACCGTGTGGGAGTGATGATGTTCTTAACAGCTAACGGAAAATATTGTAATTTGTTCACCATCTGCGAATGATGATGCTCTTAACAGCTAATGGAAAATATTGCAATTTGTTCACTTCGTGCTAGTGGTGATGCTCTTAACAGCTAATGGAAAATATTGTAATTTGTTCACTTTGTGCTAGTGGTGATGCTCTTAACAGCTAATGAAAAATATTGTAATTTGTTCACAAAGTGCGAGTGGTGATGCTCTTAACAGCTCGGTTTGTGAATACGGCACCAAAAACAATCTTAATTCACGATGGTGTCAATAATTGTCAGTTACATTAAAGGAAAGTCTGAGAATTAACAAAGGGTTTGTTATTTTTCTCATTAGCCATTTGTAAATGTGTAAACAGGTGCGTAGATCTCTTGTAATATTTAAGGAGTAATATCCAATTATACCCATTAAAAAAATGTGAGATACAGCCATAGATAAAATTCATACTCTTTGTAATAACGGTGTCACAAAAATATCTTTTTTCTTATGAGACTATTTGAAGGAAAAGTATATTATACTTGAACACGCCAAGTACAATATACAACAATTCGAAACTAACATTCATTTAGAAATAGTTGCGATAAGTCCAGAAACATTAGAAAATGTCCTAAACAAAGCACATTCTCGTGAACAAGAAAAAAGCAGTTATTTGGCCAATTTGAGTGTATGAATTAAATAATACATTACCGTTAAATCAATTTCTTTATTTAATTGTTTTCATAAGTTATTAGGAACACAAAAAGGAAACTTAATTTTGAATCACTCTTTTTGTATTTTTTTGTACCGTAAAGAACATTTTATGTTGCCAAAAATATTCAACATAATGGACTTGCGCTACACTCAAACAGGTATTGTTTATTGGCCTTCCCAGTTCACCGCTCTTGTTCACTGTCCGTGCAGTGAGACTCTGAAACCAGTTACAGACCAATGTTAGATTCGCTCCATCTTTGGTACGCTTTAAGCGACTGAAAAAACACTTAATGTCAAGTAAGTATATCTCACTTACCATATTTTACAGACTATAAGACGCACTTTTTTCTTCAAAAAATTGCCTCCAAAATTCAGATGCGTCTTATACTCGAAATTAATATAAAAATGTCCAGTGTTTGATTTAAAATTCCCGCCAGCCTTAAAAATGGCCATATATTCGATGCCGCGGGAAAAGTGTATATGATGAGAGAGGAATGGAACAAATAGATGATGGATGAAACCCAACATGAATTCACGCCGAAGGGAGCTTTAAAACGACCTACAATCAAACAAGTGTGTCAGTGGATAAAACAGTCGTGGTCTAGAGACAGAGAAGATATTATTGTTAGATCTTTCAAGAAGTGCGGCATAAGTAACGCTCTCGATGGCAGTGGAGACCATCTTATATATGAAGAGGACAACGATGACGATGAAGAGGAAGAAGAAGAAGAAGAAGAAGAAAGTTCAGATGAGGATTTTCAGGGATTTTAAAGGTCATTTCGGTTGCATAAACTAAGATTTTTTTTTAGTCTGGCTTTGCAATCTAATAATAAAAATGGTAAAAATGTTATTTTTTTTAAAATTGCCTAAATATTAAGGTGCGTTTTATAGTCCGTAGCGTCTTATAGTCCGTAGCGTCTTATAGTCCGTAGCGTCTTATAGTCCGTAGCGTCTTATAGTCCGTAGCGCCTTATAGTCCGTAGCGTCTTATAGTCCGTAGCGTCTTATAGTCCGTAGCGCCTTATAGTCCGTAGCGTCTTATAGTCTGTAGCGTCTTATAGTCCGTAGCGTCTTATAGTCCGTAGCGTCTTATAGTCCGTAGCGTCTTATAGTCCGTAGCGTCTTATAGTCCGTAGCGTCTTATGGTCCGTAAAATACGATATACGTTTTCTATGTATGATATTTTGTTCATAAATTTAGTAAAGGAAAATAGCCTCTTATTAACTAGGCAATGGAAGTCTTCAATAACTATCTTTTACAATGCTGGTATTAACTATTGTGGAGATACCACACTGCTATATATGTTCAGTGCTTATCTACGAGTACAATGGTTTAAAATAATACATTCAATTTATCTACTTCAAGTCATTTTTATTTTCAAAGAAATCATGGAAAAATTATCATTAGCTTTTGTCCAAGTAATTAGAAAAACTAGTCTGACATAATATCTACACAACTTACAAGTTATTGAGTAATGTCACATACTCGTATACTTTCTCTGAGAAAGAAAAGGTATAATATAATAACATATCTTTTTAATTGAAATTAGAGTAAGTTTAGTGTTATTTTAACTGATCTAATGTGTAACTTTTCACATTTTGATAGCAACTAATTTGAAAGAGGGAATTTTGAAGATTGGGAGAGAAAAATTATAAAAAATTTAGATTAAGGGGATTTTAAATTTTTTTTTTTTTAAAGAATAGTTATGACTGAAGTCATAGGTATCCTTGTACCCTCGAATACTAGGCGAAAAAAGTGTCTTTGTCGTTCGAGGGGAGTAGCACAGCGCGGGTTTCGAACCGACGACCTTCCGCACGGAAGTCCAGTGCGTTACCGCGCGGTCATGCACCTCTGTTAAACTAAAATATATATATTTTTTAACCTGGCGATTTTATTACCATGTGGCAATCTCTTCCGACCAACCAGAAAGATGTTTTTATAGGCCTTAAGTATTAACCAGACTGGAATCCTATTTTAAAAAATCTGGGTTCCAGCGGGAATCAAACCCGCAACCTCCGGATCGGCAGACAAGTGTCTTACCACGGAGGTCGTCGTTATAATTATAATTTTAATATAAAACAATTCTCTCGATTGATGTATCTAAGCCCAGACCTGGTCAACCCAAATAGCCCCACGGGACGCATTGATGACCTGAAATGCTCCAAGGGTCGCACATAACTTGCAAATTTTATTCCAATATTTTTTTCGATATTTTACTTTACAATGAAATTCATACTTTGTAATTTGGATGCAGAGGCACACAGAAAGTGTTCAATCAGTGTAATTTGGATGCAGACGTACACAGAAAGTGTTCAATCAGTGCAAATCTTTAAAAAACTATACTACAATTACTTAGATATGAAGAGAAAACATGTACTGAACCATCAACAAAATATATTTGTATGTTAACCCTTTAAGTGCCGCAAGGTATTATAGTATGGCTGATCCCGGAGGGCCGTGAATTTTTTTAGCAAAAATAAACCTAATAGGATTATCTTTTTTGTATATATATTCAAAAGATATAACAAAGACTTGTAAGACCAAATGTGTACAATGTGTGTCGTTTGTGCCGCCGTTCACTCAGAAAAACACAACTAAAACTTATACAAAATGTCAGTCAGGGTTGTCACAGCTTATCATAGAAAATACGGAAACATACATTAATAAAATATTTAGAATTGAAAGTATATGTAACACGAAAATATTAATTATTTTAATAACGCACGGAAAGTAAATAATGTAACTATAAAATCATTTCAAATTTCAACGGTTAAATAAGTAAAACGCTCGCACTGAGAACCCTGTATTAGAGACACATGTCCACTGTCATGCCAAGCTTTTAGGTAAATCTCTGTAAATTCGATAATATCTGTAAACTGTAATATTATAGTATTTATTCATCATCTCAATAGATGTCTCTATATGTTCCATATTTTAGATTATTCGAATTAGTACTAGACATTGGCTAGAAACAGGCATAAAGTTGAGCTATTTAACTCGTTAATTTTGTGTGGACGGCCACACGAGCACGGCAACAGAGAGCGAGTAAACTCACTTAAGGCACCTAACTAGTTTATATAATGACTTAGACTTCTAAGTTATTAATTCGTTAATATACATGTATGGTAATAATAAAAAAAAACCTTATTCGTTATATATATATATATATATATATATATATATATATATATATATATATATATATATATATATATATATATATATATATATATATATATATATATATATATATATATATATATATATATATATATATATATATATATATATATATATATATATATATATATATATATATATATATATATATATATATATATATATATATATATATATATATATATATATATATATATATATATATATATATATATATTATATATATATATATATATATATATATATATATATATATATATATATATATATATATATATATATATATATATATATATATATATATATATATATATATATATATATATATATATATATATATATATATATATATATATATATATATATATATATATATATATATATATATATATATATATATATATATATATATATATATATATATATATATATATATATATATATATATATATATATATATATATATATATATATATATATATATATATATATATATATATATATATATATATATATATATATATATATATATATATATATATATATATATATATATATATATATATATATATATATATATATATATATATATATATATATATATATATATATATATATATATATATATATATATATATATATATATATATATATATATATATATATATATATATATATATATATATATATATATATATATATATATATATATATATATATATATATATATATATATATATATATATATATATATATATATATATATATATATATATATATATATATATATATATATATATATATATATATATATATATATATATATATATATATATATATATATATATATATATATATATATATATATATATATATATATATATATATATATATATATATATATATATATATATATATATATATATATATATATATATATATATATATATATATATATATATATATATATGACGGCGGGGGGCACATAAGAGCGTCACGGGCCGCACATAAGGGCGCCGCGGGTCGCACATAAGGGCGCCATGGGTCATGGGTTGGCCAGTCCTAATCTAAGCAGTACCCCATTTGTATAGACAGTATCCAAGGGCAGTTTGCAGCTTGCGCTACTCCATCCTTCCCAATACATCATTTAAAAAATGCTCATCCTTTCCATTTCGGATAATGTTGTATTTCACACCACACAACGAACCACTGTTAATTTTCATCTCATTGTTGTTCATATTCAATGTTATGTCTGATTCTATTGTTAACATGGCTAAAGCGTTTAGTCTGTTTTATTTTAGCATGGATCTTAAATATGGTTTTTATTGTTGTAAAAATGAAAAGCGACTAATGCAAATGGCCCGAAATATTCAGTGCAACAAAAGATATATTATTTGTTCAATTCTCTACGAACAGGGAAAGATCTTGCAAGACAGCAATATAGAACTATTATCTCTACACTTGATCATGAAATTTACGCTAACAATGCAAGTACAATTCACGCTAACAATGCAAGTACAATTCACGCTAACAATGCAAGTAACTACTGGGCTAGAATCATGTAAAAACTGCACATTATATTGCGTTTTATGTTCTGCAGAAGTTTAACTTGCATTCATTGTCCTGAAATAATGTTTTTATAGCTTATAAATATTATATTAGTTAACTCTTTCGTTGACATAGATATTTTGCAAAAGGTCTTTCAAATTTCCTTAACTCAATCGCATATCGAATTGTTTATGGTAGTCGTTCATGAAAAAGATTGGTAATGATGGCCCGAACAATTCAAAGCATATATGGACATATACTACGCTGGCCATGCCCTTTGCTCGTACAGGAAATGTTACAGTTAATATTTGATACCCCCTACTCTCAGTAGTAATCCAACTAGAGTTGATAGAATACAACAGAGTTGATAGAATACAACAGAGTTTATAGAAGACAACAGAGTTGATAGAATACAACACAGTTGATAGAAGACGGCAGAGTTGATAGAAGATGACAGAGTTGATAGATGACAACAGAGTTGATGGAAGACAACAGAGTCGATGGAAGACAACAGAGTTGATAGAAGACAACAGAGTTGATACAAGACGTGATTCGTTTAGTTATATTCTGAAGTATGTATTAAAAATTTAATATAGCGCAGTTATTAAATTTATTTCAAAGAAAAAGTCCGTTAGAAAGTCTTTAGAGAAGATCCTAGACATCTAAATATCATATAATTTCTGCCGGGCTTTTCCCTTCCTTTACAAAAAAATTGATAACTGTGCCATATTTAATTTTTAACATTACAGAATATAACGAAACAACACCTTGATCTAGTTGACATACTACTGAGGGTAGATGTATACCATTTTTACTATAACATATCCTGAACATGTGGTGGGCGTGGCCAATGTGGTATCTGTCTTTTGAAACTTTTGGGCTTGTGTGATAAATATTTTAGCATCAAAAAACAAATTATTGTAAACCTGTGTAGTGTAAAAAAAGCCCTTTGACGTATACAGTAGAACCTAGCGGGAAATCTCTTACAATATATTTATTTATTATCACACATGACACGAAATATACATAATTTGCGAAAAATCAACAGGTAATTTAATTTGGACATATTTTATTTAAATGGATCTGGGTTTGTCGCCTTTCATTTGTAGTATCCCCAGTAAACTAGGCTTTTGCCTGTATCTCACTGAGAATAAGTAATTAATAAGAAAGATCTTCACTATCCACACAGGTCGTCATAAGGATAGGAAGATTGGATCTGCGGTCATTAGATTGGAAACTCTCCCACATGTATGTGATGTCTGTTATAATCTGCGGTCATTAGATTGGAAACTCTCCCGCATGTATGTGATGTCTGTTATAATCTGCGGTCATTAGATTGGAAACTCTCCCACATGTATATGATGTCTGTTATAATCTGCGGTCATTAGATTGGAAACTCTCCCGCATGTATGTGATGTCTGTTATAATCTGCGGTCATTAGATTGGAAACTCTCCCACATGTATATGATGTCTGTTATAATCTGCGGTCATTAGATTGGAAACTCTCCCGCATGTATGTGATGTCTGTTATAATCTGCGGTCATTAGATTGGAAACTCTCCCACATGTATATGATGTCTGTTATAATCTGCGGTCATTAGATTGGAAACTCTCCCGCATGTATGTGATGTCTGTTATAATCTGCGGTCATTAGATTGGAAACTCTCCCGCATGTATGCGATGTTTGTTACAATCAACTCACTTATTAACTTAAAATGTTTTAATATTGCAGATACATTTAATATACATTACATTGGACTGATTGATGTGTATTCATTTCATATTTCAATCAAATCTACGTAAAGATTAGTGAAACTGAAGAAATATGTGTGATAAAATCCTACGATACTTAATTTCTTGACAACTGGAACATTGAAATAAAAAAAACATATCTTTGTATATACAATTTGCTGAATAGACAATCTGTTAATACACAATTTTTTGAACAGACATTCTATGAATACACAATTTGTTGAATAGACAATCTGCGAATACACAATTTCTTGAATAGACAATCTGTGAATACACAACTTCTCGAATAGACAATCTGTGAATACACAATTTAGATCTAGTTGTGATTGTGAATAGTTCAATTATTAAATTTCCTTCTAAATATTATTGCCTGGGAAAAACTTTATTAAAGATACAAAAGAAGTCTGATTAAAACTGAATTGATGCTAATTTATTTTGAAAATATCTAAGGAAGAAATACATTGAATTTGATAATTAATTTATTAGTTATAACTGATGGTACATTTGTTCTTTGGATGAGAAACTAAATATGGTTTGCGCAATTGCGAAAAGAAAATAATAAAAGATGGAATAATAATAATAATAAAAGAAAGATTTAGAGAACAAACTCTTCATAAAGGCACTCTAACTCTAACTTGATATTCAAATATATTATTATTGAGTGTTTGAAAATATTTCAATTTAAATATATATAAGTTAAGTCTAAGGACAGAACGGCACCTATTAGATCTGGTACTTCTCCGCATATGTTTAAAAAAGAAAATTTGATAAGAAAACCGCAGAAAACTGACCAAGAGAAGAGGAACTATAAAGAAACCTTTGTAGATCTTCCGATATGCGATAGTAACACATTCGGCTTTAGGTGTAGTGTAGTGTATTGTGTAGAGTTCATATAACTTCATAAATTTTGATAAAGCCTCCCAAAAAGGTTGTCTCTAATGCTTCTTTAATATGTCGAGCACTAAGAGGTAGCCCATTCTACGACACAAGACCAACAATGGCAAAATCACTCTCATAATATTCTGTCCTAGCATACTTGTTCGAAGAGTATCTGTAAAACAGCACAGTTACTTCTTAATAGATAAAATACTTGAATTGCATGGTATTTTAGATTAAAAGGCATCTGTAACGGAGTGTTACTTTGTTAAGAAACTTTAACGAGCTGGGGCTAATTCATTATGCAAAAATATTTTCTTATCATTTATAACAAATCAAAAACTTCAATGATGTCACTAAAGGCTTGCGTAATAAGGCTTTTATTGGTCGGTTGGGCAATACTTATGGTGTACCTGTTGATAAACTCAGTCAGTTCTTCGAACAAGCCGACTGATTCGTTTATTGTAAACCCTGAGAGAAATCAAGATTCAAGGAAGGTAAATGAAAATCAAGATTCAAAAACAGGCGAAAAAGATATGGAAAGATATAAAGAGATATATGAGATGGTTATTGATGAAACTGAGAATGGAGAGAAAATGAAGAATAAGGCGGATTATGTAATAGATACGGAAGAACCAACTTTCACAAGAGTCAATGATAAATCCAATATTATAAACGTTACTGATGATGATGAAGTTGTAATAAATCCTCAGGAAGAAATGAAACACGTTACGTACGGTGTAATCAGTAATACTGAAGAAAGTTCAGATGAAGCCGTTAAAATAAGTTCTAGATCTATTAATGATGATGAAATGGTACCGGAAGAGGATGATGATAGTACATTGAAGCCGGAAACTTTGAAGAAGTTGGAGTTATTGATTAAATGCAATAACAGAGATTTCAAGAAGAAAATTGTACAGAAGGGAAACTACTGGGTTATTTACAATTATATGAAGGCGGAACACGGACCCATGGCTTGTTACTCGGACGTTACCTTTACGACACATGGAGACTTTACTTTCATAGATAATCTTAACTCTTTGGTCAGCAGGTATGTACTCGTATATTTTTTTCAATTTATTTCACGGCTCCTTTGTAATTTAAATGATAAAACATAAATAAGTAAGACGGGTTATAGACACACATCAGAACACATCAGTTTGAGGAATTTATGGTAGATTTAAGGAAAGATTGTGGATTGAATGAAGATGCAATCAAAAACTTAAGTAGGAATATCGCAATGGATTCTTGCCTACTTGTTTCGAGGCTTCTACTCGTATAGTTACACACCGTGAGAAGTTCGGCATGGTGAGCATATTTTGGGTAATCGCCCTTTGTTCTGTACCATAGATATCTGAGGATTTTTTTTTGTATTTGTTCTATATTGTTTTTATATTTGAGCTGATGAGGAGCCCAAACTGTAGATGCATATTCTAATTTGGTTCTAATTAGATAATTATATAAGTTTCGAAGGATATCGGTACTGTTAAATTCTCTTGATATTTTCATTGTACAACAGAGTAGTTTGTAACAGTCCGACATCAAACCGTATGACAACAGATCCGTATTTGGTAACAGGCAAACTTAGACATTTTCCTAGGGGTGTCAAATTAAAGGGGGCATCTAAATATTCATAAATAAGTTATAAAAATCTATACAAATACGATTAAGATTGAGATTGAAATTGAGATTGAGATCGAAATTGAGATTGAGATTGAGATTGAAATTGAAATTGAAATTGGGATTGAAATTGAGATTGAGATTGAAATTGAGATTGAGATGAATGCTTTATGGAAGAATGCGATCAATCGCTCCAGTTCATATTTAAAATCTTATGATAACCTTCACTATTTAATGCTACAACTTAGCAAATTAATAATTAACAAATCATTATTAACTTTTTATTAAAATACTAGTTGCAATCCGTGAAATATTCACGGAAGTAAAACAAATTCTACATTTTTGAAAATATATATTCATAAATGTAAAATTTGTTTATATATATATATATCATTTATACATCGTGTCCTTTTACACCGGTTCAAAAATTGTTAGCTAGGTATTTAAAATTCATTCAGTTATCACGGACCCACCGAGATTCAAATTTCCAATTACTTTCGGAGAGAATCCAAGTAATCCTTTCTCGCTCTCTTGTATTCAAAATTCAATTCTCGTATTCTTTCTTTGGCCATAACCATCGTACGGGTTTTGGCCTATTTATATTATGTTTCACATAATTTTATTTATGCACTACATTAGTAAACTGTTCAGTGGAGTGAAGGTTTTCACTTATAAATAATTAGAAATATATTTAAGATCGAGGCTAAAACAAAACAGTCTAAATGCATAGGTCAAATTGTCAATAGAATCAGACATAACAGTGAATCTTCGGCTTCAGTTTCAATCCTGGGGATTAGTTAGCAGTAAAGCCCTGCATCTCCTCCTCCATTCCGCTCGGTCTTCAGCGATCCTCTTGAGCTCTGTATAGGAGGTGCAGTCCATATCGTGACATATTTGCTCCAGATACTCCCGGCGAGAGGGCCCTCTGCCAATCGATCCCTCAATCATTCCCTCCAGTATATTGTGCAGGAGATTTTCATGTCGCAGCATATGACCCATCCATTCTGCACGCCTTTCCGATATGGTGTTTGACAGGTGCCTGATTTCTTCGATCCTGCTGAGAACCTCGTCATTTGTAATGTGGTCTCTCCAGGAAATCCTTAGGATTCGTCTATAGGTCCACATCTCGAAGGCCTCCAATCTTTTTAGATCCCCTTTACCCATGCACCATGTCTCGCGACCATACATTGAATATGGACTTCAAAACAGTGAATATGGACTTCAAAAATATCATAGATGCATTTGCATATACTATATTAGTTTTTATATTGATAAGGATGAAGCTCATCTGATTGAGCAAGTGAACCGCAAACAATAATGTGTAATGTATTGTATTGTATTGCATTGCATTATATTGTATTACACTTTCTTTGTATACAGTACAACCTGGCGGGCTTATTGCTATGTGGCAATAAAAAGGTTATAGTGTAATGGAGTTATCATGGTTATTTGGAATTTTGAATTATCATGGCCCTTGTATTCGTCCCACAATATATTGTTAATGAATTAATGGTAACTCAATGATATAGGTGGGAGGGTCCAGTGAGCATGGCCCTGAATAGTCCCGGTGAGGACCTGCAGCCTACTGTGGCCAGCATCAGGTACATGCGAGACTGCTCGGAGAAGAGGCACCTCGTCAGAAAGTGGGTCACCTTCCACCTTTACTTTAATGTAAATCATTTGCCCGGCACTGTGAGTTGACCTATTTTAAGTATTGCATTGATCACTGCCCATACTAGTCCTTTGCTGGATGTAGGTCTCTCCCTTTCTTCTTCCATTTCTCCTAATACTGAGCCTGATTACTTCATATCCCCTGTCCTACTATCTGATCTCTGTCAATGGCAGTCCCAAGCCTGTATACAAAAAGAAGGTTTTCATGTAAGGTCAGGTACTTACCTGATGTGAAAATATCTCACAGAATAAAAAAATCTAGTATCAAAAACTGGACAGAACTATGCGATAACCCAAGTACAAGAAATGAGAAATCAATTTTGGAAACAAAATACAATACCTCGATTGAAATATAACTTCTTACAACAAGAGATTGTATTGGAAATAAACGATCATAAAATTGGCATTTGTGGACTTTCATACACCAAGAAAAAAGGACATGGCACATCTAAATATTCAACCTAGTGACTAGGGGAAAAGAAAATAAAGCAGGGGCACACTCACGAGTCTATTCTACTGCATGAAAAGTATGCGAACCACATTTAATATATGTAATCCATTTTTCAAAACAAATGCAGATGGGGGAAGTGCCCAATATAATAACTTGAGCCTCCACCTTCCTATCATTGCATACAACTTATTATTTTTTTGTTATATTTTTAATCTGCCAATAATAGTGCGTTTCAATCTTAAGTAAGAGCACTTTTGAGGTGGTCCTTTGGTCTCTAAACAGCATTTTATAAATTAATTAATTTGTTTGTCTTTGTTATTTTCTTGTATTGTTAAATAAGTCTCGTGATCAGTTAAAAAACCTTAGAAAAGTAATTGTTTCTATTTCGTTTTCAGATTCCTAATATAACAGAACTTCTGTCCATCCAATTCAACTGTACCTTACCACCGCCTTATGCTGTCAACCTGACAAGCCTCTACAAGAACAGGAAGAACCTCCTGTATCCAGTGAACGTGGGGCGCAACATCGCGTGGGAAGCCGCCCTGACACATTACATCTTCCCCGCAGACATTGAGCTCTACCCCAGTCCCAAGCTCGGGCCCAGGTTCCTTAATATGATAGCCAAGAATACTTCAATTGTCGATGACCCAAATCCAAAAGTATTTGTCCTGCCTATCTTTGAAGTTAAAGAAGATCAAAAGGTTAGCTCAACAATACTTGGACTGGCCCTCCTCTCCTCCACAATACTTAGTGTTATGACATACTTTGACTGGCCCTCCTCTCCTCCACAATGCTTAGTGCTATGACATACTTGGACTGGCCCTCCTCAACAATGCTTAGTGTTATGACATAGTTGAAGGTCCGGAGTCATGATAGCTAGATTTATAGTAGAAAATGATGTAATGGATTAATTATTTTATACCTCTGTCATAAATTTTCAACAGCTTGATAAATTATGAGACCTAATTGTAAGTATATACCATGTGAGTCAACCTTTGGTGTACTTCATCATTTCAGTAAAGCAAAAGTCCATCTCACAATGTCCTGTATACGATCATTAAAAACACACAACATTTAAGAGTTCGCACAAATTTACACTACAACTTACCCTTCCTGCAAGCACTGTTCAAGCACTCCTGTCTCCTGAAGTAAGAACAACCACACTCTGATCCACTGCTTGAATTTTTCGCAATCCTTAGTCTTTATTGAGTTCAGTATCTCATCGTATGTCATGGGGGACAGATAGGCATTTTTATTGCCTCTGACAAATGATGTTCCAACTCTAGGGATGGGGAATACTGATATGGGTGTCCAGTGTCTTTGCCGAGTTTGCATTTTATTTTTTTCTTAATGATAGTGCCAGGGAATGGAATATAGTGTAAGTTGGCTACACAATGAACTTGATACTCCCAGAATAGTTTAGTTCCCCTGTGGGATACCGGGCAGGGAGTTTATAGATTGCTTTTAGTTTTAGTATATAGATTGTTAAAAAGCAAACCCCCCCCTCCCCCCCCCAAACCATTATGATATGTTTTCTTTTTTTTTCGTTCTTTTTTTAAAGATTAGATATGACTGAAGTCATAGGTATCCTTATACCCTTGAACACTAGGCGGAAGAAGTGCCTGTGTTATTCGAGGGGAGTAGCACAGCACAGGGTTCGAACCGATGACCTTCCGCATGGAAGTCCAGCGCGTTACTGCGCAGCCATGCACCTCTAAATGTATATCGAATCTGTAACTCTGGATCATAGCTTGTGCATCTTATTAACCAGGTCACAGTCATTTATTTTGTTCATTTATTGTTTCCATTTTTGTTGTAACAAACTTTGACTGATATGTGTTCGCAGGTCCCTCAAAACAAGACTCAACTCTTGCAGATGTTGAATAACAGGACTGCAATGCCGTTCCACTACTTTGTCTGCTCCTTATGCCACAACATACCCAACTCCGAGACATGGTACAGTCAGAATGATACATCAAGTAAGAGCATACTCCTATTACTTCTTCATTCTCGCATTCTTCAACGTTAATAGCGAGTGAAACCACAAAACCAATTTACTAAAACTCTTTGATAAAATTGTATTTGATTTGATGTTTCTATATAAGTTTATTCACAATATCATTGATAGTCCCAATATATTGACTCTAAGCGGTCTCCATACTTCTACTAGAAACATATTGATGGTTCCAATATATTGGCTCTAAACGGTCTCCATACTCCTATGATAGTCCCAATATATTGGCTCTAAACGGTCTCCATACTCCTACTAGAAACATATTGATAGTGCCAATATATTGACTCTTAGCGATCTCCATACTCCTACTAGAAACATATTTAACCTTTTACAATTTAATTTATTTATATATTTACATGACAAGTATAGATCATTCAGCCAGAAGAGTCATTTTGCAATAGTGTGAGTAACACTCTCTACATTACACAACTTATGTAGTGGTATTGGTTTTAGAATGCCACACGATTGGTTCGCGCAGAGCGCACGTTTGTATTGTTGTTAAAATACTCGGTGATTAGAAAAACACTACCATGTCGAAATTAAGAGTGCGATTTTTGTCTAATGTAATGTATAATTCAACATTTTTCAAAAGTTTAGAATGTACTTTGTTATAACTTAAAGTTTCCTAGAATTTAGTATCACTCCATCCACTATTATTTTAAAACTTTATTATTTGACATTGTAATTATGTAATTATGATACATTAATATGTTAAATAATCTTACATACAATAATAATTGTATTTTTATGTGCTATAATCTAATTAAAGCTGACCAACATTTTTACTTTATAATACTTGTACTTATATTTATTTTTAATCTTGAAAAATTTCATTATTGTTTGTTATTTAATGTTTCCTAGAATCTGCAATGTCTAAACAATTAATATGTTAAATAAACTTACTTTCATTTTATTTTTATGATTATTACAATTTAAGCTGACAGCATTTTTAAGTTACAAAACTTGTGTTCATTTCAATGTTTGAATGTAAAATAATATTTTTATATATTTTGCTTTTTCACTTCATTACAAAAATAAAGTGACAGGTTTTTGTAAACGCACTGTTACTCACACTATTGCATTATTACTCTTCTGGCTGAACGATCTATACTAATCTTACTAGGGCATATTTTGATTAGACATTACAGACAATATAGATGTCAATGATATCTTAGTTACATTTGCGGAGAAGAAAGCAAGCTATAATGAACTATAGAAAATCACTGATTCAGGCCAAAAAGCATCAAAGGAAATATATGCGTTCAGTTTAAATGTGGAGTGATGATGTGTGAGGAGTTGAATTTCCTTTTGAGGATGTTTCCAGTTGTAGTTGAGTGTCACTGTTTGTCAGGTTGGTGAGAGCGTGCAAGGGGGTTTTGTTTTTGTGTTATCAAAAATCGGAAAGAAGTATCGATTTTTTTTTTCATGCTAAATATCCTCAGTGAGATACAGGCAAAAGCCTAGTTTACTGGGGATACGACAAATGAAAGGCAACAAACCCATATCCATTAAAATTGTATGTCCAAATCAAATTATCTGTTGTTTTTCTTAAATTGTGTATATTTCTTGTCATGTGTAATAATAAATAAATAAATAAATAAATTTAAATCCATTGAATGAGTGAAGTTCTGAAAAGCAAGGCCTTCTAGTATTCTTATAACAATATTAAATCCATTGAATGAGTGAAGTACTGAAAAGCAAGGCCTTTTAGTATTCTTATAACAATATTAAATCCATTGAATGAGTGAAGTACTGAAAAGCAAGGCCTTCTAGTATTCTTATAACAATATTAAATCCATTGAATGAGTGAAGTACTGAAAAGCAAGGCCTTCTAGTATTCTTATAACAATATTAAATCCATTGAATGAGTGAAGTACTGAAAAGCAAGGCCTTCTAGTATTCTTATAACAATATTAAATCCATTTATTTATTTATTTATTTATTATTACACATGACAAGAAATATACACAATTTGAGAAAAAACAACAGGTAATTTGATTTGGACATATAATTTTAATGGATCTGGGTTTGTTGCCTTTCATTTGTCGTATCCCCAGTAAACTAGGCTTTTGCCTGTATCTCACTGAGGATATTTAGCATGAAAAAATAAATCGATACTTCTTTCCGATTTTTGATAACACAAAAAACCCCGTTGCACGCTCTCATCAACCTGACAAACAGTGACACTCAACTACAACTGGAAACATCCTGCGAAACTCAACTCCTCACACATTATCGCTCCAGAAAGACCAAAAATATTCATCCCACAATATACTGCACACAATCATAAGAATAAAAATCAAAACAAAAAAAAGAAAAACACACAGAAACACAAACACAATAACAACCAAAATTAAAACAATAATAAGAGACCCACACTCACGAGCTCACATAAATCCTTTCCACTCGTCATTCATCCTGAAAGCCCAAGTACTCAAAATCCTGTCGCAATAACAACCACGCTCCGATCGACTGTCTAAATGGTTTTCCTACCTTTACTTTTATTGAAGTCGGCACGCCATTGTATGTAATGGGAGCCAAATAAGCATATTGCCTTTGGGCAAAAGAGGTTTTAACTCTAGGGATGGTGAACATTTCATTAGTTGCCATGCGTGTCATGTGTGTCTGCTGAGTTTGCATCTTCCCCTCCTCTCGATGGTAGTGCCAGAGAATTCTAGTATTCTTATAACAATATTAAATCCATTGAATGAGTGAAGTACTGAAAAGCAAGGCCTTCTAGTATTCTTATAACAATATTAAATCCATTGAATGAGTGAAGTACTGAAAAGCAAGGCCTTCTAGTATTCTTATAACAATATTAAATCCATTGAATGAGTGAAGTACTGAAAAGCAAGGCCTTCTAGTATTCTTATAACAACATTAAATCCATTGAATGAGTGAAGTACTGAAAAGCAAGGCCTTCTAGTATTCTTATAACAATATTAAATCCATTGAATGAGTGAAGTACTGAAAAGCAAGGCCTTCTAGTATTCTTATAACAATATTAAATCCATTGAATGAGTGAAGTACTGAAAAGCAAGGCCTTCTAGTATTCTTATAACAATATTAAATACCCATAAATACATTTTTCCAGGACTAGAAGTGATGTATTCAGCTAAGAGAATAGGAAAGTTCCAGTCCTGGGAGCCCATCTTCATCTGCACCAAGTCGGAGCCCATGTTCGATGACAGGTTATCATGGGACGGGAAGAGGGATAAGATGGCAATGGTGGGTTTGATAAAAAAGCAACAATGTCTATTTTGATTATATTCGTGTTTCTACAGAGCTTTAGGTCTAATCGAAATCGAGCGAAAATAGATGCATAAAATGTGTTAGGTCTCGGTCACACAGGTAGGAGCCTCGCTTGGCGCTTAGAGCTACCCTGACATACCCTAGCGAACCAACGCACCCCATACTATCGCAATGGCCACACTTCACGCTTCGCGCCATGCTACGTGACTATTATAGTCACCTAGTAGCGTAGCTCTAAGCACCAAGCGAGGTTCCTACCTGTGTGGCCGAGGCCTTATTATTTTCTTCTATAAACTTAACCCCTTGCATACGGTAGATTTGAATTACATTTAAAAAGTGAGTGTATAGCATCAGTACAAAGACTGTAAAATAGGGGGATGGTTGCCGCTCAATCCTTGAAGATTCTGACGTGACTCAAGAGTCTCGGTGACAGTCGGGTAAAACGATTAGTTTCGACTTATAGAACTCGGTGAAATAAAACATTGTACAAAGGTTCAGATGACAATGTATTTCGGTTCATTTTGCATCCCATATACTCGTACATATAATGGTCCGTTACACGTCGCATGTATAACATATTGTCTAACTGTTTAAGCCGTAACACGTAGGATGTTTTTAGCTCTTTCTTTGCCAAGCGGACATCACGCGTGGATATCGTTCGAAACCTGTTCGTTGGCTGGTTTAAACTGATTTATTATTATCCAAGCCGTCCGATCCACAATGATGTGATAATTCAATTTACAATATTTGTACAGAGAGTATAACAAATGGGAAGATGAAATCTTATTTATTGACAACCGTGTGGTGACAGCAGGAATCGGAGATTTTTTTTGCACTGCCATAGTTTGAATTTGGTACTTCCATCGGTTTTCGTCAATACGTACCGTTTAGTGAGGCAATCCACTCTACATGTTTAACCCTTCCTGTTTTGTGATGTGTAACTAGTACACATTGCTTCTAAAAACTTTAATACCTCTATAAATATAATAAATACTGGGTTCAGATTCCTCCGTAATACATTTACGCATTGAATGAAAAAATAATATTTATGATAATTAGCACTTATCGGCCACATCAGAGATATTTTGTGAAAATCGGGAATAAATTCACCAATACAATCAAACGTGTGCCAGTGTGCGATGTAGGTATATTCATTGCAAAAAACCGCTTTGGGTGAGGAAGCGACGCTATTCACTTCTCACTCTCCCTCTACTTCGATGTATGGGAACGCAAGAAATAGAATCTCAGTTTGTTCGCTTCTCTCGCTCAGTAGCCAGCGGGCTTTTGTTCGAGATGGTCGCTTCGCTCGTTTTGTGAACGTCGTCCGATGTTTTTTTTTCATGTTTTCAGCAATAAAAATTTAAGGGATTGGCTATGAATATTCTTATTTTTCGATTTTCAATCGCTCATTTTTATATGTGTATTGATGTGTATTGAATACACATCACCGGAACTGGCAGATTTTTTTAGCACAGGAAGGGAAAGGTTAACGGAGATTTTTCCAACCAAAAAAAATCCCATCGGATAGTAATTTTTGTTATATTTCAACCTTAACTTTTGTTTTCCTTCCAAAAACCACCCAAGGTAGTTATTTATAAAATTTACTTACGGTAGAATGTAAATATATTGAAATTTAATCTTTTATTCATTTAGAGATTTTATTCATTTATTTTATTTTACCTTTTATGAGCCTTATCCCACAAAAATAGCCACCATGAGGGCTCTTTCTGCAGGGTAAGACACCTTAGCTGAATGTTCTAAAGATCAGCATTAACGGCATCTCGGCAGTCTCACTGAATAGAGTGCTCATCACCTGTCCCGAGAGGGAATACCCTGTCAAGTTCAAAGCTGTCTTGGACAGGGTAAAGGGTCAATCTTATGAGGGACCGGACATTACAACTGCTTTTGTTCACTATTTATCTTCTGTCTTTAGAGAGAACTCAGAAATTTTTGTTTATAAAAACATTGTTTGAAAATATAAACAAATTTACTGACAAAAATCATTCGTCTAGAGCCGGGGTCGGCAGACTTCATAGTGAGAAGAGCCAAATATTAAGTAAACAGAATCTGAACATTTCCATAGAGCCCAACATAACTTTCCACTGTAGCTATATACCATAAATATTAATGACGGAAAAAAACGAGATAAAATCAAGATTTTTATTTAAAACTCCAGTTCACAATACAGTCGTAAGCTACTTAGAAGAATAAAATATTAGGTGTATGGTATGTGGGAGTTATGAGCTTCAGTAGATCAGTGCACTACTTATCAAACAAGATAACCTACCATAAATAACTAAACACTAATAAAACACTTTTTGGGCTATGTAAAGTCTACTATGTAGTTAGACCGGTTGACCTCGCATCGCTTTCAAAAGCTTTGCTATGTCTGGCAAGTAACTACTTGTTTTTTAATTTTAGGCATGATTGTAAATTATCATAGGTTATTGTACTTCTTAACTTATTTAGGCATGATTGTAAATTATCATTAGTTAATGTACTTCTTAACTTATTTAGACATGATTGTAAATTATCGTAGGTTAATGTACTTCTTAACTTATTTTTATTTGTTTCATTGAAGATAATGTTTGTTCGCATAAATAGGCAGAGCCAAAGATTGTGAGACTGGAAAATGCTAGTCCTTTTATTGTGTCGTATGTTCCAGGCAAACTATTTCATGTATCAAATATAATTGTTTCTATTTTAGGCATTTGTTTCGCCGCTGGTCTACTTATGCTGGCTGGTCAGATTTGTGAATTTGCCGCTCCACAGTTTTTCCACAAGTTGCCTTGGTGTAGCTGGAATTGAAGAGTTGCAAATGCCTATGAAAAGAGCCGCATGCGGCTCGCGAGCTGCGGTTTGCCGACCCCTGGTCTAGAGGTTAACAACAATAATTTGATAATACCACGTGCTATATTCATTCCTTAATAGTCTAAATATATTTCAGGTTTATGTCCTCTGCCTCCTGGAGTACAAATTCATGATTTTGAACAACGCCTTTTTGACCCACCGCCCTGGCTTTAAGGTGTACACGCCTAATACAGCCAGAGACACAATTGCAGCCAACCAGTCCTATTTTATAGATAAAACTATTTCGAAAGAACTGGAACTACTTTATGGTAACAAAACTGAATGTCATTTGTCAGGTTAATATCTATTCTAATGATTTAAATCTAAATACAACTAAGTCATTTGCCAGGTTAATATCTATAATATCTATTCTAATGATTTAAATCTAAATACACCTATGTTAAGTAATTAGTCAGGTTAATATCTATTCTAATGATTTAAATCTAAATATATATACATAGGTTTGTAAATATGAAACCGGATTTATTTTATGGAAAATACTCGTTTATTGTATGAAAATCGTAAAAAATATTTTATTCAAGTATTTCTCATCGCTAGCTACACATTTTCCCATCTCTCTGGCAATTTGTGCATGCCATGCCAAAAAACTGTTGCTCTTTTGATGGAAACCAATCATCGAGCTATTTTCGTACATTTCCGTAAGAAGTGAAACGCTGCTCAGCAAGTGCGTGTCCCATCGATGCAAATAAGTAGTAATCGGATGGAGCCAAGTCTGGTGGTACACCAAAGTCATTGTACTTCTTATTATTTTGTGAATATAGAGAACCAACTTGCTAGGCTGGATTTGTGATGAAGTGGTTTCATTTCTTAATCACACATTTAGTATATTTCGTATACTTCTCCTAAATATTAAAACACTGAATATTTTATAATAAATTACTTATTTATTTCACTGATTCCATTAATCCCCATAATATAGTTTCTACCTCTTCTCTCAAGGTTCTCTTTAGGTGGAATGATCCTGGTTTGTTACAAGAGCAATGCTTATGGTGTCATGTTACATCGGAAGTGTGTGTGTGGGCTGTTGATTCAAAGGATTTTTTAATGTAAAATAACAAAGTAATATAATATCAAATATTCTTATACGGAGTTTAAATTAAATTAAATTCCATTAAATTAAAATAACATCACTCTGAACAGCGACTTTAACAATACAGCGACATCGCTCTCCGATGTCAAAATGTGTTTTTACATAATCCATATTTTCTTTTCCATCTTCCTTCTCTTTTCTCCATCGTTAGTGACATTTGCAAATATTTGGTTTTACTCGGTTTAAGGTAAGGTTTTTCAGAGTATTTTACCCCGTGGTTTGGTAAAGCTGACTATAAACAAGCCCTAAAGAAAACTGCAACATTTTCGAAACATCAGTGTACGGCACGAAGTAGCGTGGTGAAGAGATTCCTCTTATGGCAGGTTGTAACAGGTCTCAAGTTAAACACAGGAGGTAGAGTGTACTGAGAATCATTAGTTTATTTTGAAAGGGACCCTTCTTATGAACGGTCAATCGCTCATCACAAGTGCTCACACCTCGCGAAATACCAGGCTGACACCTCGCTGAAAGGCTGACCGGCCAGCGATCTAGTCTCGACACCCGTCCATAAGTCTACATTTCCGTTGTGGTCGCGATGCGGCACGGATCCAAACAAACATAAATTTTTACATACAAATATCAAATTATAACCAAGTTTACATATAAAAATACATATACAATCAACCATGCAAGAAAATATATCTATCATATTTTAGGGTGACACATACGTCCGATATAATCAGTACCATTAGTCAAACCACGTGTTAAAAAACTTGATCCAACTGATACGAAAGAATTGCGAAACTTTCAAAACATTTTATTTTACTGTTTTTTTTTAGCTAATGGAAGGAAGGGCAAACATTTGCATTTGTCTAGTGCGTGACTTGGAACCATTTTTTATTTTTTATTTAGACATCAGAAATTGAACCTAAAATCCCCACGAAAATATTTGCCCAGGTAAACAGCTTCTGATGTTCGGGAAGATATCTAAATTATTACAAAATAATGACATAAGATTAGTTCAATGTGACTGGATAAATCTAAGAAAAACTCAGAGGAAAATTTAAAAAGCCCCTGTCTTCAGTAAGAAAGTAGGGGGCACTTATCCATGAAAGGGAGTGACATGGTAAAAAAGGTTGCTAACACTAGCCTCACATCAGCGTCCAGGAGAGCAAAGGATAGTAGATTCAACCAGAGAAAATAAGTTGAGACCGTAAAAAGTATCTATATTAAGATCAGGAATATTCATCCTTCGAGTACTTTCTCTTCACCATTCCCTTTATCTCCATATTTTCCAGTTCTTATCCTTCGGTATCATTTTATTTAAATACAAATGTAGACTTTATGGAGGAAGTTTTAATAAATATGTGTGTTTCATTTTCCTTTTACATTAATAAATTATTATCTTATTCCACTAATAACATTGATTCCCACGACACGTGTTTCTACCTTCTATCTCAAGGCTCTCTTCAGAAGAAATCAACCAATTAAGTCCATTTTTGGGTCACGTTTCATCAGAAGCATGTTTGGGCTGTTAACTCTTCCTTCCCTATGATTTGTAACTAGTACACATTGCTTCTAAAAACTTAAGTATCTCTAAAAATATAATAAATACTGGGTTCAGATTTTAGGTATTCCTCCGTAATACATTTACGCATTGAATGAAAAAATATTAATATTAATAATAATTAGCACTTATCGGTCACATCAGATATATTTTGTGAAAATCGGGAATAAATTCACTAATACAATTAAACGTGTGCCAGTGTGTGACGTAGGTATATTAATTCTAAAAAACCACTATAGGTGAGGAAGCGACGCTATTCACGTCTCACTCTTATTCTACTTTGGTATATGGGAACACAAGAAATAGAATCTCAGTTCGCTCGTTTTAGTAGCTCACAGGCATTCGTTTGAGGTGGTCTTCTCGCCCGTTTTGTGAACGTCGGCCGATGTTTTTTTCATGTTTTCAACAATTAAATTTGAATTATTATCACTTTTGATTTCAAATTTAATTAATTTAAGCGATTGGCTATGAATATTCTTATTTTTCCGATTTTAAATCACTCATTTTTATATGTGTATTGATGTGTGTTGAATACACAGCACCGGAACGCGTGGATTTTTTTAGCACAGGAAGGGTAAGGTTAACCTAAAACATTTTTTTTTAGTAAAATAACGATGTGATATAAAAAATAACAACATGATTATATATTTTAAAATTGAGTTTCATAAAGTTAAAACCGAAACTTTTGACAAATTATGTTATCTGACTGCTTGAAAGATTATAACCAGATTCAACACATTATTTCATATCCCTTTGGAGTGAGCAAAGAGGATAGATACATGTCTATACAGCTTTTACTTCATCTATACATTTTGTCACAAATGCTCTTGTTTCCCGTGATAGGAAATCCCTTGAAATTGAATATGGTTTTCAGGTATCCTGTGGATAGAACACATCTATGCGGGTATTGGTTTATTGTGTGCATACTGTTGCACTTTAGTAAGTATAGATTCTGGACAAATTAAACCCAAAACTTTAATGGCAAGGAGATTAATATTCCAAGACAATCTGCAAGTTTAATCTGCTGCAGATTTTTGGTTTGCTTTGCAGAGCTATAAAAAAATATGATAAATAAATAAAGGATAATTGCTAGAAGCGCAGTATCTACATATAAACGTATATCTAAAAAATACAAATATATTTCAAGATAGTGGTGAAGAAAATATGTTTGAGAAAAAAGCTATCAAATGGTCTGGTATCATTTCATAACATCCCTCAGTCGAGGTCCTCAAAGTAAGTAGTATGAACCGACTGGAAGCATTCGAAATGTGGGTGCACCGGAGAATGCTACGGATACCCTGAACGGATATGGTCAGCAACACGAGGGTTCTTCAAAGAGCCAAAGTCGATAGAGAGTTGCTGACTAATATTAAAATCCGAAAGGTGTCCTACTTGGGTCATGTACTTAGAGGAGCAAAGTACAAATTACTGCACCTGATCATCCAAGGCAAAATAGAGGGTCGAAGAGGTGTTGGTAGGAGGCAAATCTCCTGGCTCCGCAGTATACGTGATTGGACTGACATAAGGGGCGTTGGGGATCTTTTGCGGGCTGCCGGGAACAAAGATATCTACTCTCAAGTGATATTCAACGTTGGGCGGACTTGACATGACACTGAGTAGAAGAAGAAGAAGTCGAGGTACACCCTCCACCAATAGAGGGTGAGCCTGGCCGCGAGGACGTCAAATGTTTTTCAGCCCACATCAATGAGCATATAAATAACAGAAACACATAAATAAAAGTTTCAGTTTCATCAATTTGTAAAATAGTCGTAAGAGTTCGCAAATGAATTAGCAAGGAATCGAACCTGAGGCGTCTGTTTGCATAGCACGAATGCTAACAGTTAAACCACAATCGCTGGCAATTCATACTTCTCACCTTTTCTTCAAATAA
The DNA here is from genome assembly GCA_949825065.1 of Odontocerum albicorne. Lineage (NCBI taxonomy): Eukaryota > Metazoa > Arthropoda > Insecta > Trichoptera > Odontoceridae > Odontocerum > Odontocerum albicorne. The sequence continues at coordinate 27,394,373 of OX463861.1, forward strand.
CATTTCTCTAACTATCTCTTATCCTCCATTTCTGACATATGTAAATGTTTATGAAATAACAAATGTTATGTACAGTATGTTAAGTGGAACTCCCCCTCTGAATCCAGATAAATGCCTTTTATTGAACAACGGTTCCAGTCGTAAGTCCAGATAAAGCAGGAGGGATTTCTTTTCCTTCCCTATAAATGTATCTTCCACCCTTAATCCTCCAATTATAGACAAATGTGCTCCTTCCTTATCCATAATGGCACCGAACATGCTGGTGTGATCTGATTATTTCTCTCTGTACTATTTCTCTCTGGTGTGATCTGATTATTTCTCTCTGCTGGTGTGATCTGATTATTTCTCTTTGGCATGCCATCAGATTCAGTAAAGCGGTGTGCAACAGCTCCTTCATTTTAAACTAATTCCACAGCACAGCTCCGCTTTCCAACTAGATAACTTTGGAACGGTGAAGGAATCTTCAACTACGAGGCCCACCAATGATTATGACAGCAAATTTGCAACTCATTCTCTCAATGTCTCAAAACCATCTCAACATTCCTTAAATAAACTAAAACTTAACCAAATGCCCCGTTGGTTCCATCAGTAACATAACGTGGGTATTCCATGAAATGCTTACAACCTTGTAGGTCCACAGCTCGGTATTCTGTGTCCTCCAATATAATGCTAAGATTGTAAAACACAAGTGGATGACATGAAATGGGTGTCTGACTTGTCGACTCAATCATTTTATCTTTGCGGATATCTTAAATATGTTATAATATTCATGCCTCAGGGAATTTCTTGTTTATAATTAGTTAAAACTGAATAGTTTTTAAATATGAACGAATTCTTCCATAAATTATTAATCTAAGTCGTTCTTTTAGATATTTTTATAATTTATTTATGAATCTTTGGGCACACTCTTTGGTTTGGCGCTCTAGGAGTAGACGCTCTAGGTGTAGAACCTAGACGCCATTTGCCTAGGCAAATGGCGTCTAGGTCTGTACATGTGCTCTCGCAAAATCGCTCAAACAATAACTTCCCTATTCACTGTTCACCCCCTCCTTCCAACCTTTAACTCACCTTGTCTGTTAAAACTATATAACATTAGTCGGCAGTCGTATTTAGGTTCGATTGTTGATCAACTCACTTCTGGATTGGTTTTGATGTTGATGATAATAGGCAAGACGTGATCGAATATGATTGTCAGCCATCCTGCAGATGGAAGACGTCTGTATGTTTATTGGTTTATCGTGTGCAAGCAATTGCACTTCAGTAAGTACACAGTCTTGACATATCAAACCCAAAGTTCTGATGATCAACAGGTTTAACCACTTAACAGTCAGATTTTTAACACACGACGTAACACAATGACGAACTGTAAATTAATAAATTCTATACGAAAATATATTCATTTCGGAGAAAACATGTTGAAACAAGATCTGCCCAAACGATGCTCGGGAGAAACACTACCAACAAGTTGAAACAAGATTTGCCTGAACGAGGCTCGGGCTCATCAGTATAAAAGGAAACTTTGTGCCCGAGTCCCGCTTGGACGAAACTGTCAAGTGGTTAATCTGCTATTTATGGCTTTGAGTGCGGAACCTCGCTAAGAATGGGGATAGGTGGGGCTGCACCCATTGCACCTACCTCAGGCAGGCGCTGTATAGGAGGTTTCCCTCCACAAGATGGTTGATAGTCATACTTGATTACGGGGGATAGCTTATCGTATTGTATTATATCTAACATTACATTCATACCATTAATTCATTATTAAGTTTCAATATTCCGCACTACCCAGACTACAAATTTTACCGATTATTTTTTCAGGAGAACAGTGATGTTTGAAGAAGTGGTAGAAAGTTTATGTTGCGAAGGATATTTTTGATAACTTCTCCTCGGGAGCTCCACACCTGTTGGCGTCACACTCCACTGGGGAAAAAGCGGCAACTTTGATGGGAAATCTTACACCATGGAATGAAAAATTTAAGAATATGAAATTTTTACAAAAAATTGTTGAAAGAAAAGATTATTTTTAATTTGAAATATTTAAATACAACAGGCCTTGTTTATTTTAATTATTCTCTTTAAATAATATGTATCGAGTGAATTAAATTTAGAAGAAGAAGGAAAGGTTAGGAGTCAGAGAAACCAAAAAGATTTTAGAAAAAGATGTACGGAACGATGTGTGTATGTTTCGGCAGTGAAATATGTCATAATACATACTCACAAGTCAAATATTATGTCGTATTGTGCTGTAATAGTGTGTTGTCGCACACCTGGATATATGGAAATATGTCATGATACATACTCATAAGTCAAATATTATGTCTTATTGTGCTGTAATAGTGTGTTGCTGCACACCTTGATATATGGAAATAAAACATGGACTTAGCAAAAGAAGGATAAAAGTAAGATGAATGCTGTAGAGATGCGTACGTACATGAAGAAAGAAATGTGGAGTATTATTGTATGAAAGTGGGTGGAACGAATACACCAGAAATTATGCATGGTCTTAATGGATTTTTAAAGTAAAATGAAGAAAGGAGTGTTGAGTAGGTTTGAACGTATGGAGAGAATGAACGATGAAAGAATGACTAAGCGAGCATACAACGTGGAACAAGACTGAAAAGAGCCAAATAAATGCTGTATAAATAAGTGCACTTAGAAGAATATGTGGAGGGACAATGTAAGACAGAATACAGAATGAAGTGATTATGGCTGAATGTGAACTTAAGGGTGAATAAGAGGAAGAAGGTATTGAATAATAGGAAGAAGAGCACACTGAGATGGTTTGGGCATTTGGAATGAATCAAGAAAGACTAACAAAACAACTATACAGTTGCAAATGTGAATTGAAGGTGTAGTAGAGGAAGATCATGGAAAGTATGGTTGGATCAAGTTTATGATATTTTGAAAGAAGGAAATGTAAACATCGTAGGAGCTGCATGGACGTAGAAGAGGCGAAAGATACGTGTCGCAATAGGAAAGGCTGCGGATCTCTACTCTCTGCTTGCCCCAACAAGAAGACAGTGTGATGCCATGTATAAATATCTCATTGTATTTTATTGGCATTATAAAATATTAACTGTTAAATATTTAAAAGTAACAAAAAATTGTAACATATTATAGTTCGGAAATTCTAGGATGAGTCCTGTGACAGCTCACAAATTTGCCCCAATACAACCTTATGTAATGTATTTACCTAAATAACTTGCTATTTATTAGAATTGAGGCTTATATTAAAGTTGATAAAATAATTAACATTACTGAACATCGTTACAAGGTTGTATTGGGGCAAATTTGTGAACTGTCACAGGACTCATCCTAGAATTTCCCAACTTATAGTTTTATTTCGAATGTATAGTATTTGATTTAGAGTTGTGTATGAAATATGTTCGTATTACTTTTGTTTCTTGTCAATTTATTTCTTACTTAAATAAATAATTTAATGAATAATTTACAAATCATTTGTTTCATTTGATTACAATTTTCATATTATTATTCTTTACAATTTTCTTTCTGCGCATGGACTGTCCCTCTGACCTGGTGATGTCAGAATCCTTTGTATACCCACACATCACACACCATCTTTGTATATCAACATGTCACACATCATTTTTGTATACCAACACATCACACATCATCTTTGTATACCAACACATCACACATCATCCTTGTATACCATCAAATCACACATCATCTTTGTATACCAACACATCACACATCATCTTTGTATACCAACACATCATACATCATCTTTTCGTACCAACACATCACACATCATCTTTTGCAGTACATTCGGCTCAACTTCTTAGCTTAATCAGATGTACGAGTACTTCACCCTTATCAATATTTAAGGAAAAACTAAAGAAGTACGAACTAACATATAGTATGTATACCATACACGTTATAAATGATACTCACACTAGACTGCGAAGTGGCTAATAAGCTTATTAAGAGATTCAACTATTATCAACAATTTATCCATTGAGATTATGGAAGATACTAATATAGGAACATTTATTCAAACAAACTGAGCTATTAAAAGTGCCACCACTCTGTGCAAGTGGTGGCACTTTTAATAGCTCAGTTTGTGAATACATTATCGAATCCACGATGGTGTAAATAATTGTCCTGTACATTAAATTGTCAATCACCAAAGGGTTCGCTATTTTTCCTGTTAGTAATTTGTGTATTTATAAACAAGTACGTAGATGTCTTCTAATGATTAAGGTCTAATATCAAGAGTACCAATTTAAAAATAAGGGATAGAGTTATATATAATATATCAATCAACAATTCCCGGGACTAAACAACAGATGACGCCTATTATAACAAATCCATACCATTCTTAGTTAGTACCAGCCTTTAGAAGTTACCTGTCAAACTTTCATGACATTCCGACATTGTGTCATTGAGTTATAGTGCTTTTAGTGATGCTACTTTTGCTATTTTCAAAACAATGGAAAAAACTGAATTTCGCGTGTTGATAAAACATTTCTGTTTAATGGGAAAAATACCGTTCAAACTCAGCGATGGCTTGAAAAGTGTTATCCGGGCTCTGCTCCGTCGAAAACAACCAATAAAGGTGGTATGCTGATTTCAAACGCGGTCGTACAAACACAAATGATGCTGAACGCTCTGGTCGTCCAAATGAGCCTGTTACACCAGAAAGCAAAAAAAAAACTCAAAATCATGATGGAAAATCGCAAAGTAAAGTTACGTGAGATAGCTGACATCCTGAAGATATAATTTGGTAGTGTTTACACTATTTTGCATGAACATTTGGTCATGAAAAAACTTTTTTCGAAATGGTTGCCGCGTTTGCTCACAATGGAACAGAAACAATAACGCATCAATGATTCAGAGCGCTCTTTGGCACTGTTTACGCAAAATAAACAGGAGTTTTTGCATCGGTATGTGACAATGGATAAAACTTGGATCCACCACTATACTCCGGAATCAAATCAGCTGTCAGCTGAGTGGAGAGCAGCCGGTGAAAGTCGTCCGAAGCGACCAAAAACTCAACAGTCGACCGGAAAGGTTATGGCCTCCGTATTTTGGGATGCGCATGGTATAATTTTCATCGATCACCTTGAAAAGGGAAAGACCATCAATAGCGAATATTACATAGCGTTATTGGAGCGTTTGAAGGCAGAAATTGCAAAAAAACGGCCCCATATGAAGAAGAAAAAAGTTTTCTTTCACCGTGTCACAAGTCAATGGTAACGATGGCCAAATTGCATGAGTTGAACTTCGAATTGCTTCCGCACCCACCGTATTCTCCAGATTTGGCCTCCAGCGATTATTGGCTGTTCGCAGACCTGAAAAAGATGCTTCAGGGAAAGAGATTTGGCTCCAACGAAGAAGTGATTGCCGAAACTAACGCCTATTTTGAAACAAAAGATAAATCGTTCTACACGGTTGGCATAGAAAAGTTAGGAAAGCGTTGGAATGAATGTATCGCTCTTGAAGGAGACTATGTTGATGAATAAAGAAGAATTTTGGCAAACAAATGTTGTTTTAGTAGTTAGTCTCTCGACTTATTGATCGAAGTGTTACTCGTATATGGGTTAACTCCATGCTCTTTGTATTAAAGGTGTAGCAGAAACCTCTTTTGGAGTCAGTCCACTATAAGGGACTAGTCTTGGTACTTCTCATGTTCGGTACGTTAATATTGCCACGCAAATTAAGACAAGAAAATAGATGTCACGAGCCTCGATTCCTAAATCGTGGTCTTGGTATCACTTTAAAGCAATAAACCGAGAGTTATAGCATTTTAATGCTTTTCCATTTATTGTTTTGTCTTTGTAGATAGTGTTTTGTGTTGGAGAACTTATGTATTCATTGCATTGCATTGCATTGTATTGTATTAAACCAGGCATGTCAAACTTCTTAGAAAAAAATGAACTATAAGATGGAAAAAATATTAATTAGTTATGTTGAAGTAAACAAATTAATTTTTTCTTTGCTATTTTTAATATTGAAAGCACACAGCTAATGGAAAATATTGTAATTTGTTCCCCGTGTGCGAATGGTGATGGTCTTAACAGCTAATGGAAAATATTTTAATTTTTTCAGCGTGTGCTCTTAACAGCTAATGGAAAATATTGCAATTTGTTCACCGTGTGCGAGTGGTGATGCTTTTAAAAGCTAATGCAGAATATTGTAATTGGTTCACCGTGTGGGAGTGATGATGTTCTTAACAGCTAACGGAAAATATTGTAATTTGTTCACCATCTGCGAATGATGATGCTCTTAACAGCTAATGGAAAATATTGCAATTTGTTCACTTCGTGCTAGTGGTGATGCTCTTAACAGCTAATGGAAAATATTGTAATTTGTTCACTTTGTGCTAGTGGTGATGCTCTTAACAGCTAATGAAAAATATTGTAATTTGTTCACAAAGTGCGAGTGGTGATGCTCTTAACAGCTCGGTTTGTGAATACGGCACCAAAAACAATCTTAATTCACGATGGTGTCAATAATTGTCAGTTACATTAAAGGAAAGTCTGAGAATTAACAAAGGGTTTGTTATTTTTCTCATTAGCCATTTGTAAATGTGTAAACAGGTGCGTAGATCTCTTGTAATATTTAAGGAGTAATATCCAATTATACCCATTAAAAAAATGTGAGATACAGCCATAGATAAAATTCATACTCTTTGTAATAACGGTGTCACAAAAATATCTTTTTTCTTATGAGACTATTTGAAGGAAAAGTATATTATACTTGAACACGCCAAGTACAATATACAACAATTCGAAACTAACATTCATTTAGAAATAGTTGCGATAAGTCCAGAAACATTAGAAAATGTCCTAAACAAAGCACATTCTCGTGAACAAGAAAAAAGCAGTTATTTGGCCAATTTGAGTGTATGAATTAAATAATACATTACCGTTAAATCAATTTCTTTATTTAATTGTTTTCATAAGTTATTAGGAACACAAAAAGGAAACTTAATTTTGAATCACTCTTTTTGTATTTTTTTGTACCGTAAAGAACATTTTATGTTGCCAAAAATATTCAACATAATGGACTTGCGCTACACTCAAACAGGTATTGTTTATTGGCCTTCCCAGTTCACCGCTCTTGTTCACTGTCCGTGCAGTGAGACTCTGAAACCAGTTACAGACCAATGTTAGATTCGCTCCATCTTTGGTACGCTTTAAGCGACTGAAAAAACACTTAATGTCAAGTAAGTATATCTCACTTACCATATTTTACAGACTATAAGACGCACTTTTTTCTTCAAAAAATTGCCTCCAAAATTCAGATGCGTCTTATACTCGAAATTAATATAAAAATGTCCAGTGTTTGATTTAAAATTCCCGCCAGCCTTAAAAATGGCCATATATTCGATGCCGCGGGAAAAGTGTATATGATGAGAGAGGAATGGAACAAATAGATGATGGATGAAACCCAACATGAATTCACGCCGAAGGGAGCTTTAAAACGACCTACAATCAAACAAGTGTGTCAGTGGATAAAACAGTCGTGGTCTAGAGACAGAGAAGATATTATTGTTAGATCTTTCAAGAAGTGCGGCATAAGTAACGCTCTCGATGGCAGTGGAGACCATCTTATATATGAAGAGGACAACGATGACGATGAAGAGGAAGAAGAAGAAGAAGAAGAAGAAAGTTCAGATGAGGATTTTCAGGGATTTTAAAGGTCATTTCGGTTGCATAAACTAAGATTTTTTTTTAGTCTGGCTTTGCAATCTAATAATAAAAATGGTAAAAATGTTATTTTTTTTAAAATTGCCTAAATATTAAGGTGCGTTTTATAGTCCGTAGCGTCTTATAGTCCGTAGCGTCTTATAGTCCGTAGCGTCTTATAGTCCGTAGCGTCTTATAGTCCGTAGCGCCTTATAGTCCGTAGCGTCTTATAGTCCGTAGCGTCTTATAGTCCGTAGCGCCTTATAGTCCGTAGCGTCTTATAGTCTGTAGCGTCTTATAGTCCGTAGCGTCTTATAGTCCGTAGCGTCTTATAGTCCGTAGCGTCTTATAGTCCGTAGCGTCTTATAGTCCGTAGCGTCTTATGGTCCGTAAAATACGATATACGTTTTCTATGTATGATATTTTGTTCATAAATTTAGTAAAGGAAAATAGCCTCTTATTAACTAGGCAATGGAAGTCTTCAATAACTATCTTTTACAATGCTGGTATTAACTATTGTGGAGATACCACACTGCTATATATGTTCAGTGCTTATCTACGAGTACAATGGTTTAAAATAATACATTCAATTTATCTACTTCAAGTCATTTTTATTTTCAAAGAAATCATGGAAAAATTATCATTAGCTTTTGTCCAAGTAATTAGAAAAACTAGTCTGACATAATATCTACACAACTTACAAGTTATTGAGTAATGTCACATACTCGTATACTTTCTCTGAGAAAGAAAAGGTATAATATAATAACATATCTTTTTAATTGAAATTAGAGTAAGTTTAGTGTTATTTTAACTGATCTAATGTGTAACTTTTCACATTTTGATAGCAACTAATTTGAAAGAGGGAATTTTGAAGATTGGGAGAGAAAAATTATAAAAAATTTAGATTAAGGGGATTTTAAATTTTTTTTTTTTTAAAGAATAGTTATGACTGAAGTCATAGGTATCCTTGTACCCTCGAATACTAGGCGAAAAAAGTGTCTTTGTCGTTCGAGGGGAGTAGCACAGCGCGGGTTTCGAACCGACGACCTTCCGCACGGAAGTCCAGTGCGTTACCGCGCGGTCATGCACCTCTGTTAAACTAAAATATATATATTTTTTAACCTGGCGATTTTATTACCATGTGGCAATCTCTTCCGACCAACCAGAAAGATGTTTTTATAGGCCTTAAGTATTAACCAGACTGGAATCCTATTTTAAAAAATCTGGGTTCCAGCGGGAATCAAACCCGCAACCTCCGGATCGGCAGACAAGTGTCTTACCACGGAGGTCGTCGTTATAATTATAATTTTAATATAAAACAATTCTCTCGATTGATGTATCTAAGCCCAGACCTGGTCAACCCAAATAGCCCCACGGGACGCATTGATGACCTGAAATGCTCCAAGGGTCGCACATAACTTGCAAATTTTATTCCAATATTTTTTTCGATATTTTACTTTACAATGAAATTCATACTTTGTAATTTGGATGCAGAGGCACACAGAAAGTGTTCAATCAGTGTAATTTGGATGCAGACGTACACAGAAAGTGTTCAATCAGTGCAAATCTTTAAAAAACTATACTACAATTACTTAGATATGAAGAGAAAACATGTACTGAACCATCAACAAAATATATTTGTATGTTAACCCTTTAAGTGCCGCAAGGTATTATAGTATGGCTGATCCCGGAGGGCCGTGAATTTTTTTAGCAAAAATAAACCTAATAGGATTATCTTTTTTGTATATATATTCAAAAGATATAACAAAGACTTGTAAGACCAAATGTGTACAATGTGTGTCGTTTGTGCCGCCGTTCACTCAGAAAAACACAACTAAAACTTATACAAAATGTCAGTCAGGGTTGTCACAGCTTATCATAGAAAATACGGAAACATACATTAATAAAATATTTAGAATTGAAAGTATATGTAACACGAAAATATTAATTATTTTAATAACGCACGGAAAGTAAATAATGTAACTATAAAATCATTTCAAATTTCAACGGTTAAATAAGTAAAACGCTCGCACTGAGAACCCTGTATTAGAGACACATGTCCACTGTCATGCCAAGCTTTTAGGTAAATCTCTGTAAATTCGATAATATCTGTAAACTGTAATATTATAGTATTTATTCATCATCTCAATAGATGTCTCTATATGTTCCATATTTTAGATTATTCGAATTAGTACTAGACATTGGCTAGAAACAGGCATAAAGTTGAGCTATTTAACTCGTTAATTTTGTGTGGACGGCCACACGAGCACGGCAACAGAGAGCGAGTAAACTCACTTAAGGCACCTAACTAGTTTATATAATGACTTAGACTTCTAAGTTATTAATTCGTTAATATACATGTATGGTAATAATAAAAAAAAACCTTATTCGTTATATATATATATATATATATATATATATATATATATATATATATATATATATATATATATATATTATATATATATATATATATATATATATATATATATATATATATATATATATATATATATATATATATATATATATATATATATATATATATATCTATATATATATATATATATATATATATATATATATATATATATATATATATATATATATATATATATATATATATATATATATATAT